>BSBM01000073.1:2786666-4250833 GCA_027924585.1 Larix kaempferi
GCAATGCAGGATGCGGGATGCGGAAACTTCCTTTTTGTGTGTCTGAAGATGATCTTTCCACAATCCGCAATTCGCAATGCGGATTGCAGAATGCGAAAAATTGTCTTTTTTCCATTTCGAACATTGCTTTTCCGCAATCCCTAACCCGTAAAGCGGATTGCAAAATACGAAAATTTACCTTTTGCGCTCTTTGGGACATTACTTTCCGCAATCCACAATGAGGATTCAGAACTCGGAAATAGGCTTGCGGAACGCATTTTTGACCATTGATCTGATGTGCTCTTTTTTCTTAGCTATCCAATATTATTTGGTTGCGGAAGAATCTCCTACTGCTATTTTTTTCCTGCGGAAGAGCTCTCCTGCCTTGTGTTTTCCCATTTTCTCACTTTGGTTCGGTCATTTGGCTTGGATTTGTTTGACACTTAGCCAAATTTGGGTTTCGAGATTCTTTATTTGTTGCAACCGGCCAATGGGTGACCTCACAGCTTTGAGTGGGAGCTTTCCTTCCCATTCCATGGTGGAAACCATAATAAGTGTTAACAAATGTTGGCAGGTGGTTTGATGAGTCATCATTGCAGCATCACGGATGCTGTGCAAGGCCAAAGGTACCGCGAAAGGAGGAAAGCAGTGCGCAAGGTGACAGTATTTTATGTAGTTTTGGGTCATTTGGACCACACCATGTGTATTTTGGGTCATTTGGATCGCATTTTGTGAATTTTGGGTCATCTTTTTGTAGAGTTTGTTAGGAAGTAGTTGAACGGTTGCCTAAGTGAACCGCAAATGTAAAGGAGTAAGCCTATAAATAGACTTAGCATTATAAGTGTTAAGCATCAAGTGATATCAATCAATAAGATGAATATATAGTGGAGAATTGAATATCTGGAGACCGATTTGGAGATACATCTGTCTGTTATTTTCTGTTAATTTGGGTATGCGACAAAAGGATTATCTTGTTTTATCTGGTTTTTTGCAAAGATGAATATGATATGATAGTGTTTTGAGCATATTCCTTTTATCTTTCCTGTTTTCCATGTGATGAATACATTATGCAATATGAACTTGTGAATGATGCGATGTTTACTTGTTGCGATTAATGTTTTACTGTTATATCTGTTGAGTATTTATGGTTCTGTCAATGGTGAGATCTATTGAATGATGTTGTGGTTATGTTTAATGCTAAGTTGAATGCTTAGATCTATTTCTGAATGTCGCTATAAGTTGATTAGTTGATGCATAAAATCCTCCTTCATTCGGCGGAAACATGGTTCCGTCAGCTCTCCCTTGAACATCTCGGGTGAGACCTCATCTTCTATGTAGGTGTTGGTGGACAAGGTAAAACCTGTTTGGGTCGGTGCTCAGGGAGATCGCGGTGGTTTGGGTGTCCATAGCGTGAGGAACCCCTGTTGACTAGATTTGTGTCAACAAATGGTCCCGTTGCCGAGACCATAGCACGAAGTGAAAGGAGGATATGTTGTGGCATCCAATGAGACCGGAGATCCAATATTAGTTCGACCTGAAGTTCTGAGAGTTTATTGAAAAAGAAAATCAGAACGATGGGTTGTTGATAGATTGGTGGTTGGAAAAGTAAATTCACAACGGTCCACACGAATATTTTTTTTGCAAGTTCCCAATCATCCTATATGAATGGTTAGCAAAATTGTCCTATTAGAAGAGGAACTTCCAAGGTGGTGAGCCGACAAGTTGGACCCCAAAACTGATCTATGAGCTGCAGGAAGTCGACAACAAAGCATCGCGAGCTATTGAGGTCTGGGTCGATAGTATATTGG
This sequence comes from Larix kaempferi, assembly GCA_027924585.1. NCBI lineage: Eukaryota > Viridiplantae > Streptophyta > Pinopsida > Pinales > Pinaceae > Larix > Larix kaempferi. The sequence goes on from BSBM01000073.1 coordinate 2,788,454, forward strand.
AAGGCTATATCACTGATTTTGCGATTGATATGAAAAATTCATATAGTGAAGCAGAAAGGGAATTATTCAATGGACCAAGAGGTAGGTATTTGTTGTCGCTACAGTTGTCCATTAAGATACTCATTTGCGAAAATGGCATAGTAAAGATGCACCTAGACCAGTAGAAACCTGGTGGGCAAAGGCTGTGGATACCGCGATAGCAAGGGGGGAGGTACATGGAATGATACGGGGTAGATAGGTTCAAGTTATGATGAGACTGTGAAGGAAGCCGAGGAAGAGAGTGGTCTTACAAGGGGAGGAGAAAGGTTTCGATAGGAAAAGAGGTAGAGGACAGGAGAAGGTACTGCTATGATTGAAACGCAAAGCCATGAAGGAAGACCACAAGGACAAAGCGACCTCACAGTGCTGACAAGGACAACCAGTCTACACCCAGGATAAAGGCAGGACCAAACCCTAGCAGCAACGTACCCACACCTTCGCTCACTATCTCTCAACTAGGAAGAAATACAACTTTGACACCACTGTGTTCGTCGTGTCAACAGAACTTGATTGCTAGTAGCTCAGTGACTGTAGGAAGGAAGCCTAGGATGGCGGGCGAAGATGCAAAGTTGTCATCATTCCACGGAAATGGAACAAATAATCGCAAGTAGTACTCATTCTTATGTGAAGCAGTATGGACTGTTAAGCAAATTACTGATAATGAGGCCAAGAAAGGACAATTGGTGACAACTCTCCAATGTCGCACATTGGACTGGTTTATGAAGTTTGTTCAAGTTCCTGTAGGTACTCCAGAGAAGACGCTGGAAGAAGTCAGAAAAGGATTGATTGCAGAGTTCAGAAAACCCAAATCTGAAGCGCAATATATTAAAGAACTAAAAGATATTAAGTAGTATCCCAATGAAACTGTGTGGGATTTTGACCAACGGATCAAAACATTGATGGCAAGGGTTAGTTTCGACATGAGTGATGTCTAGCACAAAGAATGGTTCATCATGGCATTGCTACCTCACATTCGACTATCGCTGGTGCAATAGAACATTACAACACCGAGTGAATCTCTGGATATTGCAATGCAGTTAGAAGCTTCATCGATTGGTGATAACATAGCGGGCATGCCGCAGATTCAGACACATCTCGCCAACTTAACAATACAGTTGCAAGACCTTAAGAAGGATAAGGAACATCACGAGGAGGCTTGGTGTATGCGATGTCATGTCGAATGGCATACTAAGGATAGCTTCCCAGACTTCCGCAACTATCTGGTATCTGGAGCACCGAACCCATTGAGTGGCGGAGGTATGTCGTGGTGCCGCATTTGTCAGGTATATGGGCATCGACATGAAGAGTGTCAATATATGTATAAGATGATCACGAAACTGATGAATTTGTATTGTACATTCTGCAAATCTGTGGGACACAAAACAAAGATTGTTGTGCCTATGGCTTGCTTCAGGAGAGAACGCACGATGCATTCTATGTGAAGGATGACTAGCGTGTTTTACAACAACTGCAACCACAGCCACAAGTAGCCCAGCTGCTACCTCAACCGCAGATGCAGTTTGTACCATAGTCGCAACCACAACAATTTATGCCATAATATACTTAGATACTGATGGCTCTGCAACAGCCACAGTACGTTCAGTAGCCACAGTAATTTTAGCCATGACAAGGCATTTAGTTGCAACCGAACCCCATGCAGCAGCAGTTTCCTCAACCATAGTATTAGTAGCAAAGGGGATTCTATGGAGGATTCTGGGGAGCACGCGGTGGAGGTTTTGGTCGCGGAGGAGGACAAGGTCGTAGACCTATCCAATGTTATAAATTTTGAGTGTTGGGGCACTACCAAAGAGATTGCCCATAGTTGCAGACCCAGTGTATGTTTTTTTTTGTTACTGATCACACTGTTGAAAACTGTCCGCAGTTGATTGCGCGGTTGAAGGCAGGGAATATACCATAGTTCTAGAATCAAAACTAGTTGCCAAATAAGAATTAGCTGCAGAACCAGAACCAACATCCGAATCAGAACAACAATCAGAATGTGAATCAGCCTACAAACCCACCGTCGAACCAGAATCAGGGACCAACTGTTGTGACAATTTCAGCAGAGCCGAGGACACAAGATGTTATTGATGCTGTTATCACTCGTGGAGGTGCGAGAACTATTGAATATGGTTCGCATCCTCTGACCCGGATGGCTGGGAAGAAAAAGGCGCAGTTTGCAATTGATGCCGAGCATGATGCATTCTTTCAAGTGCGGAGTGCAATGGAAAAAGATCACAGTAACTCAGTTGTTTATGACATGCCACCGGTTTTCGACTCAACGTCGGAAGCAGGATCGTCAGATCAGTATGGCACATTGCAACAATTCTTGGAAAGTTGTTTATTGCTGGAAAGAGATCCTGATGCCCTAGCAGAGATCGAGAGTCTGTTGCGTCGCCTGACTTAGGGACGGAGGGAGTCTACAGTAAATTCCTTGCAAATGAAGAAGATGGGAAAATAAATGCACATGAATGTCCAGATCGGGGATTATGATGTTGATTACATTATTTTGCATCTAGGCTCTAATGTTAACATATTGACAAAGCAGGCATGGAAGAATATGGGGAGCCCAATGTTGAGCTGGTATCCTGTACAGCTGCGATTGGCTAATCAGGCCAAGGTGACTCCAATTGGGAGAGTTCCAAACCTTGTTGTGGATATTGAGGGGATGAATACATATGCGGATTTTGATGTCATTGAAGTTGTGAAAGGTGGAATATCCTATCCCGCGTTGCTGTGGATTGGATAGGCTAATGACAGCGGAGCAGTCATTAATTTTAAAAAGCAGATGATGAATTTTGAAAATCAGGATCTCTGCGTCATCGCTTCGTTGGATCGAACTGAAGGGTGACAATATGTTGAACCTATCAATGATGAAGTTGGAAGAGGATGGGACTATGCCTACAACATCTCAGAAGATTACATCCATATGAATGTTGGTGGAGAACTTGATTGGCGCAACTCCAGCTCTACGTCTTCTGACTCGAATGATGCTTTAGAAAATTGGCAGAATCGGCTGCATGAGGTATCGTTCCGGAAGTGTGGGTTGATCACACAGTCGTTGCGGCATGTTGTAACTGAGACTGTTGAGTTGTCGGTGTGCGAAGGACTTCCTAGATTGTCTAAGTTTCTCATTGCATTTGAAGCTAAGGTGTCATAACCGCAGCGATTGCTGGCATTGGAGGAAGTGCTGAAGGCTACTCCATCATGGTGGTGGGCGACCCATAAAGAGTCAATCACTAGTTGGTCACATTGTCGCAGGTTGATGATGATTCGCTTTAGGGACACATAAATAAATCTCATCGAGAGGTATGATGGGAAGAATGACCCTGGAAGTCATCTGATGGAATGTCAGAACTTGTGGGCTTCACAACCAAGAGATGAATGGGTCCATTCTTTTATACATACTTTCGATGAGATTCCTTGATCATGGTATGCCGCAGTTAAGTTGCGAGGGGAGATTACCACTTGGTTGGAGTTGACAGTTTGCTTTACTCATACCTTCAGCTTCGCGCATGCCAACCCAGATGTCCATAATGCTTTGTAGCTCATCCGTGATGTTGATCTGAAGGTAGTTCTAGTGGCATATCCTATGGATCTACATACACACTGTAAGATGCAAACGATGATGGACTGCTATAATATCACTAGCAGACCAGAGGATGGAGACGACCCGTGGAAAGTCAATATCCTGGAATCAGAAGGAAGTCACGATGTGGTATCTCCTGATGCACTGACAGATCCAATCACTCAGCCACTGAAGCTCAAAAAGTCAACATTGGGACAGAAGCGACCCCAAAGTTTGCGAATGTTGGCGACTACTAGGATGAAGATATGATAGCGAAGGTCAACGACCTGTTGCATGAGTTCCAAGACCTGTTCCCTACGAAGTTTTCTTAGATGAAGGGAATCTTGGGGGATTTGGGGGAGATGAAGATCCCATTGAAACCAGATGCAAAACCAATAAGGAATCAACCATATCGCTTGAATCCACGCCATAAGGAAAGGGTCAAAGTCAAACTTGATCGCATGTTGGATACTAGCATCATTGAACCAGTTGAAGAATCATACTGTATTATTCCTATGGTGGTGCAGGACAAGAAGACAGGTGAAGTGTGAATTTGTGTTGACATGTGAAAGCTAAATGGCACATGTCTGCATGATCCATTTCCGACACTGTTCAATGATTCTTGGAGGGGGTGGGTGGCCAAGACATGTATTTATTCACAAATGGATTTTTTGGTTATCATTGGATCAAGATTGCAAAAGAAGACCGCCACAAGACAACATTTGTGACAGAATGGAGTTGTTTTCAGTACACGTTGATGCCATTTGGGATGAAGAATGCACCTATTCTCTCGGGTTGTTGTTTTTGCTTTCAGGGATTTTATTCAGAATTTCTTGCAAGTTTACATGGATTATTGGATAGTCTATCAATTGATCAATGATCATCTGGAAAATCTGCGACTGATGTTGGAGTGCTGTCGATAGCATCAGATATCGCTGAACTTAAAGAAGTGCATTTTCTGTGCACCATTTGGGATATCACTGGGTCATATTGTTTGCAAGCAGGGATTGTTGGTCGACCTACCAAACATTGCGCTCATTTTGAGCTTAAAACCCTCTACCAATGTTAAGCAGTTGAGAGCGACGTTGGGACACACAAGGTACTATCGCAAGCTCATTCGAGGTTATGCTGTGATCATGGCTCCTATGGAGAATTTGTTGAAAAAGGATGCGGTATCATCAATCATGCTGGGAGTAGTGCTCGTGCAACCAGGGGAAGGGGATCTGGATCACCCAATTGATTTTGCAGATCGGAAGTTGTCGTCTACAGAGAGGAACTATATGACCACAGAGAGGGAAGGCTTGGCAATGGTATATGTGATGCATAAGTTTAGGCATTACCTTTTAGGAGAACACTTTAAGATGTTCATAGATCATTCTGCATTGAAATATGTAGTCAATAAGCCTGTGTTGGGGGGGAAGATATGTCGTTGGTTACTTCTCTTTTAGAATTTTGATTTTGAGGTGATTGTGAAGCAAGGTCGATTGAATGCAGGGCCAGATCAGCTGTCGCGAATTGGGATAGGGGAGGAACCGACTAACATTGAAGATGGGTTTTCAGATGCGTAATTATTCAGGGTTGAAGTTGCTGATGACTACTATGAAGAAATCATTCAGTTTCTGGTGAGAGGAACCGCACTAGAGGGGTTCACCGCCAGTTAGAAGAAGCAGTTGGTGGTTAAGCTTGTAGATTTCCAGTTTATTGCTAGATAGCTAAATAAGCTAGGGACATATGAGATCTCGAGGCGCTATGTCTTGCCTCATGAACAAGGGAAGATCTTGTCAGAAGCACATGCAGGAGTGGCTTGTGGGCACTATGGCAGTCGTGCGACTGCCAGGAAGGTGCTTCACGTAGGGATTTGGTGGCTCACACTTCACAATGATGTGACGGACTATGTGCGGACATGTGATGTTTTTCAACGGACTGGAAAATCATCTAGGAGGGATGAGATGCCGCTCATATCTCAAGTGACACTACATCCATTTGATAAATGGGAAATGGATTTCATCGGACCTATCAACCCATATGGGAAGTGCACTGGTGCACGATACATAATCAAAGCGAAAGATTATTTGATAAGATGGGAAGAGGCCGCACCAATCTTAGATTGCACCGCTGCAACAACAACACGTTTCTTGTTCGACAACATTGTCACTCGATTTGCCTACCCAAAGGTATTGATGAGTGATCAGGGTAGTCATTTCATTAATCATGCCGTCAGCGCATTGACAACAGATACAGCATACGAAGAGTACGCCATATCATCCACAGGAAAATGGCACTGTGGAAGCTTTCAACAAAGTATTGGAGAATGCGCTGACCAAGGTTTGTAATGCAAACCGCGATGACTCGGATTTGAATATTCTAGCAGTCTTGTGGGCATATCGCACCACTTGTAAAAGGTTGACAGGACAGCCACACTTCAAATTGGGGTATGCGCAAGAGGCAGTTATTCCTATGGAGTACATTGTCCCAAGTCTGCGCATAGAGGCAGGGACAGGCATGAATGATGAGGCCACACTGGAAGAGCACCTGGAGCAGCTCTTGCAGCTTGACGAAGAGCACTTTATTGCAGGTTTTCACCAGTGCTTGAAGAAGGATCGGAAAAAATCTTGGCATGATCGTCATATCAAGAACAAACAAATTCGGCAGGGTTGACTTGGTGTTGTTGTATGACAAGCAAGTTCATGAAGCATCTAGGGAAGTTACAAATGCATTGGCTCAGTCCATATCCCATCAGTGGCATAACCTCAGGAGGCGTAGTACAACTGCAACAGTTAGATGGAGAAATGCTCCCAAAGTTGGTGAATGGTAGCAGGTTGAAGCCCTACAGGACGGGCTTGGAGCAGTGTGATGCCTGAGTCGCATTGGAAAAAAAAATGCAAGATGATAGGTGGCAGGATGGCGCACCAGCAGGGACAGAATGCGTAAGTTGGAATTATTGTACCATAGCTTAGGTGCTGGTCCGCGATAGCTGCAGGGTCGTGACCTGGTAAAATTGGCAATAAATGCAGGGAATTAAAGACAGTGAATTAGCAACATCTGTTGAAATGATCGGTATTAATGGTGGATCCGGCCATTGGATTGACAGAGTCGACGGTGGATTCAGGTAATTAAGGCATGATTTGGTAATGATGCACTGGTTGATTTGGTAATGATGGTTAAGGACACAATTCGACATTATAAGAGGCAGACTCTGGTCGAAAGGGACCATTGTGCAGAGCGAGAAGTATAGTTCAGTGTTGCATCGAGTTGCTAAGTTAAGTGTTGCGTGTTTGCTAGTAGCGGGTTATGCACGTTTCCTAGTGTTGGAGGGTGTGACACTTTTGAGCTAAGAGGGGCCCTGGTGCGGCATGCCGAGTGAACAAATGGTCGAAGTTTCAATTGGAGTAGAGTCACCAGCTCGACCAGTGAGCATTAAAGAAGAAGTCGCCAGCATGTCGGGTGGATCGGTGTTCACCGGTATCCCAAAGAAGCGGAGGGGGGCCTGTAGTCCGAGTCCCCGTAGAGAAAACAAAAGTTAAGATCATCCACATTTGTTGTAGAGGAGGTCCCAGCAGAGGTGGGACAGTTAATCCATGGAGTTGAATATTCGGCTGCTTGGGCAAGGATATTTGTTGTGGATATCCATGGGTATGTACTGCCCTGTCGGTTGGGTATACCGCCCCAAGATCTCAGTAAAAATCATAAATACCCAGTGCGGATTCCAACGCTACCAGTAGTAATGACATGCTCTACAGATATTATGCCGGCATTGATGCACATGAGATATGACGACCATGACATGGTGGCATACAAGGAAATTACGATGGATCCCTATATACCAGGGACACAAATTGGTGCAAGCCGATTCCGCAATATTGGGCGCATGGGTTGGACAAAGCAGGGTTGCTTGATCTTATTAACATGCCACACTCTGGGCGATTGCTAGAGGTCAATGCATGTGTGAAGCAGTTGCTAGCATGCTTCCACGGTGGAACATTGTGGCTAGACATAGCAATTACAGTCACTATTCATTTAATTGCTTAGATCACCAGGTTGTCGAAGGATGTTTGAAAATTGTCATAGCAGATCTAAGAGCTGATGTATACCTCACAATGAGAGAATTTAGGAATAATATTAAGAGTGGTCAATGCAGTAAAATGAGCAACAGAATAATAATATAGTAGAACTCGGATAGAAGCAAAATAACTTCACACACATTAATTCATTAATCACAATATGGACAAATAAGTAGTACAATGCATGAGGATTCCAATGCCAAGGTGTTATTTTTAATTATCCTTCATGGAGTGATCAAAAGATTGCTGGAGTGTCATCAGAGCACAACTAGAAGTCTATCTCATCATCAGTGGAGTCATCAATGCTCAAGTAACTATCAACCATCAGTCAAACTGAGTCTAACTGAGTGTGGTAGGTGTAACTGGAGCTAACTGAATGAAGGAGGCTCAGTGGAGGGCACATGAGGAGCTAACTGGAGTCAGAATCGGCAGTCTAGTCTCACTAGAGGTCCATCAGAGTGATACAGTTAGTTGAGAGTCAGTCTAGCTTTAAATCAAGGAACGAATTGATGATAACTCAATTAACTGAAGTGCAACTGAGTGGTAGGTGAGAGAGGACGAGTGGCTTCCTTAAATCAAGGAGGAAGGGCGCACTAAGCTCTAGGAGGGCTAAAAATTATCTGAGAGAAGCTACTGGGGGCTGGCTAACTGAGGCTAGGTGTTGGGACTGATGACTGGGATGCATGCAATTGCATGTTGCATCCATAAATGCATGCAAGACTGTAAATGCAAATAATGAAAATGATGGGAGGACTAGGATGGAGTATAGGAATATCCTAACACCCCCCCTTAATCCATCCTGGGCCCTGGTAACTAAGACCAAAGGTCACCCAGTACAATGAATAATAACAGTCAATAAAACGAGGAAATGGGGAAAACCTCATGGGAAAAATACCCCCCTTCAAAATAGATTGTAAGGCACACACAAAAATAAATGCTCCAAACTCAAGCAGGTGTGATGCTTGGTCATATGTCTGGAGGTATCTTCTTGAGAAGAAGTGGTTCATGCTCAAAATGCATGTGCTTGTACTTGCTCTTCATATCGAATGTGATGAGAACAAATCCAAAAGTGTGAGGATGATCCTTGAACCTGTGATTCGAATCAGTTGAGGTAGGATCAAATCTATGAATGTGCGGATAGTCTTTTGTCTTCTCCTTCGAACAATCATGGGTGAGATTATGCTCAAAAGAACCATCAAATATCATTGATTGCTTGAAATCCAAATCAGATCCAAGACTTGAATCATAGTTGCTTAAGATCTCCTTTGAACCAGCATGGGTGAGATCAAAACCATCATATGCATGAGAAATTATCCCAAGTAGTGATTGCTTGGATTTTAAATCAGCTCCAAGACTTGAAACATGGTTTCTTGAGATCTCCTTTGAACCATTATAGGTGATATCAAAACCAGTAAGTGCATGAGAAATTATCCCAAGTGAATGGCAATGGCCATTATCTTCAATAACCTTCTGAAAGCATGAAATAATGATCATATAGTAGTACATAAGAGGTGAGTGATCAAGGAGAGCGAATGCATTACCTCCAATGGATGATTTTACCTCTGAAACATTCAATACATCATGATGCAAACAAACAAACTCTAGTGCAAGAGAGGATTTAGGATCTTCTGCAATTTCTAGAGTGTGAGCTAGCACAGAATTCGAAATATAAGAAATTTGGAGCATGAGTGTAGAATCTGCAAGTTCTTCTTCTTTGTGGCTAACTTCAATATGAGATATGTTTGATACTAATTCATGATCAATGAGATCATCAAGGAGGGAGAATGCATCACTTTGCTTGCTCTCGAAATAGTTTGGACCAATCCCTTCATTTCGTCTGCCAAATATTTCATCCAGGTGGTCCCATAGCTCTTTTGGAGATTCACAATTATCAAGATCAAGGAAGTGGATTAACATGCATCGAGACATAGCTAACAACATGGCTGCACTGGCTCTTTCAAATTCATTTAACCAATCATTCTCTTCCTCAGAGGATTTGAACTGTCTTTCAAAACAATAATCAAAGAGACCATGTCTCTTCAAATGTGCTATCATCTTTGGTTTCCATTCATCATAGTTGAATGTAGAAAGAGGAGTAATTCCTTCCAAATTGAACATGGAAGTTATTTCAGAAGACCTACAAAAACAATAGAAAATGTCTACAACTGCTACTGCTGCAAAAGTGAAGAAACTGTTGCAACTGCTGCACTCGAAATCTTGATATTAACCTGCAAAAAACTCTCAAGAATGGAGATAAACAATACTCTCAACATGTTATGATACCATGTGAAAATCCTCACAACATATCTAAAAGCTGATGTATACCTCACAATGAAAGAATTTAGGAATAAGATTAAGAGTGGTCAATGCAGTAAAATGAGCAACAAAATAATAATATAGTAGACCTCGAATAGAAGAAAAATAACTTCACACACACTAATTCATTAATCACAATATGGAAAAATAATTAGTACAATGCATGAGGATTCGAATGCCAAGGTGGCAGATCGAATTAGCCTTCATGGAGTGATCAAAAGATCTCTGGAGTGTCATCGGAGCACAACTAGAAGTCTATCTCATCATCAGTGGAGTCATCAATGCTCAAGTAACTGTCAACCATCAGTCTAACTAAGTCTAACTAAGTGTGGTAGGTGTAACTGAGTGTAACTAGACCTAACTGAATGAAGGAGGCTCGATGGAGGGTGCATGAGGAGCTAAATGGAGTCAGAATGGGAAGTCTAGTCTCACCGGAGGTCCATTGGAGTGATACAGTTAGTTGAGAGTCAGTCTAGCCTTAAATCAAGGAAATAATTGATGATAACTCAATTAACTAAAGTGCAACTAAGTGGTAGGTGAGGAGGATGAGTGGCTTCCTTAAATCAAGGAGGAAGGGAACACTAAGCTCTAGGAGGGCTAAAACTAATCTGAGAGAAGCTCCCTAGGGATGGCTAACTGAGGCTAGGTGCTAGGACTGATGACTGGGATGCATGCAATTGCATGCAGGATTGTAAATGCAAATAATGAAAATGGGAACCAAGTAAAGTCCTTTGTAAACATGTCAATATTAGTTTCAATTTTTTTTTCAATGAAGCCAAATAATAGAGTAATGTATTGCCTGGGTATGGAACGAGGCATATCTTGTGTGTCAAACAATCAACAAAAAAATCTAATGGAAAACAAGATTGTCCTACTTCAAGAAAAAAATATAGAAACAAAGATTGTGGGGATGTTTGGAAATTATTTTTTAGCAATGAAAAAATTAAGTAAAACCACTTATAACAATTGGCTCATGACCTTAGTACATTCAAGGCCACAACCATTGATCACAAAGTTGTATATATAGTATGTGAGATGATATTAATTTGTACAGACTAAGTAAAAGCTACCCCCAACATGCAAGAATGCCCCAAATTGTTAACCTGGTAGGAAGTGAATATATTCTTCACACATATTGATCATAATCTCTACTAAATTTCTTTGTAAACATGAAAAGGAGAAATGAACTCATTTCAGTATCCAGCAAGGATGGAAGAATCCATACATTCTTGAAAGGAAACATACACATGGAATGACAACTAAGGGAAGATGTGAGATGCAAGCAACAATTTGGTCCAAAATGATGATGGTACTTGATTTTTTCATAAGCATGACACCATAAGGCAGGAGGATAGTATCCCGATTCATTGTGGAAGGGTGACTAAAGGGAAGCAATTTGAAATTCCATATATGAGGATGGGAGAGATCATGCTGGATCTAGTAGGTCATACTAAGGTTTCAATGATGAACATGAATATCAAGATCAGACTCTTTCACTTGGAGGTCTAGGAGAGACTCAAAAGGACAATATTAATTATTTGTTGGTACATCAGTTCTATGATAGTGATGAATAAATCCTCAAGTATCAATTTCAAGTTTGTTGTGACTTTCAAGCTTATTCTTCTTATAAAATGATTGTATCTCTAAGAAATTGACTGTACAAAAAAATAGAGACATATCTAGATGTCTAATGGCCCTACAATGGTCAAACTTTTGAAATATATTATGCTTTAATATATGTTGATGCACAATTTTGGGACATGTCTAGGAAGTACCCCCCCCAATTGGGAGTTATGGGGACAACCAAACTTACATTAAAAGAAATTGAAATGTTATCGGAAACTAAATATGTAAAATCACAAATAAAAATAAAAATTTACAAAGGGATAAACACAAAGTAACACTAGAAGAGAAATAGGAATAGAAATTGCTTTATGCAATAAAAGAATCGCTTCTCTGCACCAGAAGCAGAAGAGGATTAAGACCTATCCCATGAATGCATATCAAAGGACAAAAGAAAAATATTGTTTATGGTCAAGTGCAAAAAAATGATAGCTTTTCATGCTAGCAATAACAAAAAATAAGTACAAATGTGAATTAAACTCAGAAACGGAAAATGTAATTCTTATGAAGTCCTAAAAAATGACATCACTTCTCACAGTAGTTAAGAAAAATTTATGATGATCGCAAAAAAATTAAGATTTTGTTCTGGAAACTGATAACATCAATCAACTTACATTTTTATTTTGAATTCCTAATAGTTTTTTCCACTCTTAGTTTGTATCTATTCAGTTCTAATATCACTTCCCTGGATTGTTTAATTAGCCTAACATTAATTTTCTTTTAAAATAGGATTATGGTGCTTAAAATAAAAAGTGCCTAACAATAATTTTCTAATAGTTCTTAAAGGAAAAGTTTCTAGGCCACAAATTTTGGGTGATTTTGGTCAATACATAGATGCAATACTTTGTACAAATCTTATCGACAATGATTCTGAAATCTATTTCACCACCAATCAACAACATAAAAAAGAATGGTAGAAGTTAAGAACTCATTTGCATGAAGCCTCAATGCCTCCCTTCCAGAAATTTCTCTAAGCCCATCCTTCAAAACAACATGTTTCCAACCTATTTCAATAGCTTGACAACTCCACTGAAAATTACCAATTGAAATTGGAGGATAAATCCATTGAAAGTTCAGAAGCAACAGCCAAAGGAACTCTCTCTCTCTCTCTCTCTCTCCCCAATACATCAACAACAATATGATTCACCAAGAAAGAGTATCAATTTCTGGTAAAATGGGAGTTCCTTGATATGAAATTTAACTCCTTAGCTTTTAACTATGTTGCCTTTATTTTGATCATTTCAGATTCCCACAGAAATTCGTCCTAAAGGAACTACAAATACACAAGAATCGAGCAAGACCAAATAAACAATAATGTGGTTGAGTATAATATTTTGAAAACCTTAGGGGATTTTAAAATAACTCGCATCTCTCTAAAATAATACTCACAAGGATCAAACCAGATTCAACAAGCCATTTTTCCTGATATGAAGCACAAGATCAGTTGTTAAGACTTTCTTATTCTCTATCCATTTTCAAACACGCTAACTAAAAACTAGGATACATTATAACAAATTTTTTTATAAATATGATTGAGGTAAAAAAAATTAATTCTAAGAATAGTTAATCTACAGGTTATACCTCCCTAAAAATTTTATCTCAAAAGTAGAAATTATCTTGAAATAAGCATAAAGGATTCACACCAAACTATGCATGAATAACATACACTAGGGTATTTAATATTTACTATGATACAAAAAAAAAAGCAAACATTTAATAAAATGGCATGTTTGTTAACATTTACACTATCCTAATCTCTACTAGACATAAAACTATAGATTATCAATTGCATTTAAGTTGCAATTGTAGAGTTGTGTGTAGATGTAATATGAGACATAATCTGTAATGTGTAGGATGAAATCAACCCCATGTATATGCAACAAAGGGATGTTGTGAAGTAGCTTGATATTGTAGTTATGGAATTATTACAGATCACAAAGTTCTAACATGTAACCTATTAAAACAACCCTTGTGGACTACTACTATATGAAACAACTTTAAGGACCAGCGTGGATTGTAGAGTATTTAGCCACATGGAAAACCCATGAAATAATCCATGAAAATCCAAGGTATTTGTTGTTTACACTAACAAATTTAAGGGCCAGCATGGATTGAAGAGTGTGCAACCACATGGGAAACTTGTGAAATAGTCCAATTGTGGATTACGGATTGCGGAAACATTAAAATCACTTATGTCCAAATTTGATTTTCCGCAACCCACAACCCGCATTGCGGATTGTGGATTGCGGAAGCCTCAGTCAAATTTTGCAAAAAGTTGATCTCGCAATTTCTTTTCGCTTTTCATGATTTTATCTAAGCCGTTGATTCCTTTTGATCATATGGTCTGGATTCACGCTACTGTAGCATAAGTTTTGTCGATTTTACGATTTTTTCTCTGTTTTTTGGAATTAAGAATTTCGTTTGAACGAAGGATTTTTACTGCGGATTTTTACCAGGATCACCATTTTACTCCCGTCTTCGGTACAATTCTAGGCTACCTGACCATGTCGAGGAAACAATCTAGAAAGCGCAAGAAGTGTGTGGTAGGAGATGGTTGATAACAAATGTGCACAGTCTAAGGAGTAGATTCGACAGCTGGAGTACATTTAGATTTCAAAGGTTGAAGAATTGATCAAGAAAACCGTCAGTAAAGGGATAAAGATCCACCTTTTCCTACGTGCATGGCATAAGATCAAGAAAAATGAGATTGAGTCTTTTACATGTAACACTCAGTTGTCTCTTGAATTGGCCAAGTATCCGTATGTGGAATAATTGTTAGATGTATGGTCCAAGTGGTGGATTTCCCTTGGCCATTCTTAGATTAGAAACATTTTGAAAATCCCTGTCTTATGGGGGATCTATCCTACGTAATTCAATGTAATTATTTTTGAAGGGTAGAGTTGTCGTAGCGGCGAAGGAGGGAGAAACCACTAGAGAATAACTGGAGACACTCTGTTTCTATTGAGACATTGTAATTTCTTGCAATCTTAATGAGTCACAATCAGTTTCTCTTTGTCATATTCTTTGTATAATTTGTCAAATTTCTTTGATAATTTCTAATTTTTCACCTTGGTTATTAAATAAACTATGTTTGATCTTTGAAATAACATGAATGCATCCGATCTATAGGTTGAATTTATTTGAACTTACAATTTAGATGTTATTGTGTGGAACAAATTTATTTTTTTAACTCATTTATCTATTTCTGCAAATGATAAATAGTTATAGCTTCGTTACTGCTAGTTTGTCAATTAGCAAGGCATAACAGAACAGTCTCACATGTGCTTAATTATTTGGATAAGATAATTCAATTGTTATTTTTTATTTTATCTAAATCTGGTTAATACAGATCCCATTCATATGTCTATTTGTTGGTGAAACATTTAATCAAATTCCCGATCTGATTGTTCTGCACAACAAAATATGTTTCTTAATTTATATCTAACTTACCTAGATTTTCTTTAAGAAAACACTACTCACTTTTAGACATAGAACACCATTTTGATATTCCCTCACAGGAATACAGATCCACAAGGATCAATTCACATAAGTGCTAGTGGAGGCCTAATATCGGTACGAGTCAACCACACCAAACAATCTGGGATAGAACTACTCTTGCACAGAATTGTTTGAAGCCTTTTAGATTGGGTTGTCACCCTCTTTTGTTTTCCTTGGAAAACATTCCAGGACCATCATACCCTAGGCTCCAACAAATGGATCTAGAAGGAGGGCCATCCGACATGTAAGGTCATTTCAGCTATTTACTTTACTTAGATTATTTTATAATGGCTCCGGCCCAAAAATCTGTATTTAGTTGTTTTTCTAGACAAGTTAGTTTTCATTTTCAAACATATTTTTTGAAGCAACTGATAGAAGTAAAATTCTATGGTGAGGGAGAAATTTTAGCGCAAGAACATGTTCTTCAATTTGCCTATAATTGTTTTGATAACAAAATTATGGATCTAGATGTTTTGTGCAAATTGTTAGCCTTCACATTCGAAGGACAAGTCAACGAGTGGTTTGTAACCTTACATTTTTCCTTTGTCCATTCTTTTCAACATTTTGTATAGATTTTCATACTTTCTTTTAGACATTACGACTTTGTTAGATTATGCAATGAATGGAAACAACTCACTATAAAAAAAAGGGCGAATCATTAGAATATTTTGCAATTAGAACTTTTAATCTCTATCATAGATTCCCTTTAATTGATTGTCCTATGATACTTGAATGGTTTCAGCACACTATCTCTATTTCACATGAATATGATCAATTAGTAGATGATAAATCTGAATTATACATCGATAATCATCCACCTATTGGTTTAGATTTGCATGAAGAATCTAAGGATTTAAAAATTGTTGAAATGAATTCCTTCTCTTTTTTAGTTATGGATCATAATCAATATGATGATTTGGGTGATTTAAATGTTGATATTGCCATATCTGTTTCACATAAAATTCAAAGTTCAACTAATCATGAAGGAGAGCATTTTTCTATAGAAGATTCTTCTAAAGTAAAAGATAATAGTTCTAATCATAATATCAAACAATCTTCTTCTAGCATAAGTAAAGAGCTTCAAGACTCTGATATTCATTAATCTGTTAATCCTTTGATAGATCTTGAATCAACTTATTGTTCTAAAATTTGTGATATGTTTTCCCAATTACCATTTTTTGACCTAAGTGATTATATTAGAGAGCATATTTCATGAAATGATGATACTACATTAGAAGAAGAAACACATTCTGATTTGGAACCTTTCATACATATCCCTTTTGAAGAGAAAATATCTCTTAAGGAATCTCGATTTGAAAATATTCTACTTTTAAGAGATGAATTTCATGCACTTATTACCTCTTCATATTTTTCTTTGTATCTTGATTTATTTGATAACAATGACATTCAATCATATATTTCAAATTCTAAGTCTCCATTGTTAAATCTTAAAGAGGTACAGGTTATTTATGAAATACGTGAAGAAGATCAAGAAGATTCTTATCTTTATCATCAATCTATGTTTTCTTGCCATTCTTCTTTGCTGGAAATGAATACTTTCTAAGGGTAATTTTCAGAATTTTTTCTTTTATGATTCATCATTCAATGAGGAAACATTTTCTTCTTTACAATTAATTACTTGATGAAGAACATTCATCATTCAATTAGGAAACATTTTCTTCTTACAATTAATTACTTGATGAAGAACATACTTATCAGAATGTTAATGATACTAGTTCTACACTAATAACATCTCATATCTTTGGTTCTTCTCAAGTAGATACTCAAAGGGAATTCAAACTCTTTGAGCATTTCCAATTAAATCGACCAATTTATGATGATTGTTACGAGAATAAAATGGAACAAATTGGATATGATTTTGTTGATTTTGTTCAAGAGAATATTTGTAAGGAAAAAATTCTTCAAGAAGAAGTTTTGGATTCTAATAATACTAATGTTGATTTTATTTCAAATAATCCATTTCATTGCATAAATCTTTCAAACTCTTTCTGTCATTCTTTTGATTTTCATTGTAAATACCATGATTGGGTTGTTGACTAGGTTGAGAAATCTTTCTTAGCAAGACTTCATCATTATGGTAAAACTATGTTTTCCTTATTTGTATATAAAGATGGTAAGGCTCCATTCTCTTTATTTGTACATAAATCTCATTTTATTTGCGTTAATGCATTCTTTTTTCATTTTTATTTTCAAGCATTCATATCATGCTTTCTGATTATTCACTTCTTCTTTTTTGTAGGTTTTCATATGCTTTCATGGTTGCATTGGAAATTTGATTACACTTAGTTTTTGTTTAGTTTTTTAGCGGTGTAGGAGTAGGTGTAGAATATATTAGTTTTGATCATTTATTTAATAATTAGATTACTCTTTTGGTTTTCTTCAATAAAAATATTTGCAATGACAAGCCAAGTCCAAGTTGGAAACGAATCTTCTTCGGATGCATTCAGGGAAGTATTTATATCCTTTTTCACTTTCTATTATTCATGCTCTCACTTATTATTTTATTGGTTCAAGGCATTCATGTTTGAATTATGTATTTAGTTTTAAATTATAATGATCTTGTCATGAAATGTTTTGAATTAATTTTTTTCCAGGTTTTAAGAGCAAGTATATTTTGACATGAGACAAAGTAATTAAAATTAGAACATATTCATTACACATGAATTTTGATCTTTCCTGGATATGCACTTGAAAAAAGAGGCTTTTACATATTTTGCTGTCACAAATTGCACACAATTTAGTTTAGTATTATTTCATTTTATTTCTTTCTGTACATAGGTGTGCTTTGCTTTTCTTTCCTTCCTTTGCTTTGTTTGTTTTTCTTTTAAATTTTTGTTTTCTTTTTAATCATAATAATGTAACCACATTTGGCATAGGCTATAGATCAGTGCATCCCAGATTAGTACAATCTGAAGTTTTGGGGTGGCCATGTCAGATTCACTTTACTCAGTCTATATGTGAAGATGTCTTTTCATGAAATATAACAACCAATATTTTCCAGATCTTTAATTGATAGTTTCCCACCTCAATCACCATCTTTATAGATGTCTCACTTTGTTAATTGAAGTTATAGAAGTGTCTGGGTATTCTTGCTTTATGTTCCATTAGTGATTGGCAGTATATCTTTATAGGCTGGTCTACTTTTACTTGTTCTGGATCCCATCATGATCATCCTGAAATTAAATTTATTTTAATAATTGTAAATTGCAAGATGGGGGGTCTTATTACAATCCATCCCATTACGTTCATAGGTGTTTAGTGGAATGACATCTCCACATTTGGTCAGCAAGCTAGGGAGGTGATTTCCAACTGCTACTGGAAGGTGGAAGATCTTATTACAGGTCGGTCCATTCATGATCTGCAAACATTAGTGAGTAACATTACTATAATATGGTCACCAAGCCATGGTAGTGTCTTGTAATTTACACTTCAATAAATTTTGTTTATTTTTCATAAGATAGCTTGTTGCATTCAAGGATAGGGGGGTCTTATTACAAGCCATCCCTACCATGATCATGAACATTATTTTGGAATGGAATTATTGGCATATGGTAACCAAGCCATGATAATTGCTTTTAGTTCTTGAAGCTAAAAGACAAGGAGTCTCCTTACAGAGCTAGCTTGTTCAATTTCGAGATGAGGTTTGTGAGTGGCATTGCCAAAATCTGATCACCAAGTCAAGGAAATGGCATTGTTTCAACAAAGTCTTATTTGCATATTTATTTTTGTTTAAAAAAGAAAAAAAATTCTATATATTTTGAGTAATGCATCTATACATACAATAAATAAATGATTAATAATTTAGGGTCACTCATGATTTGGTGATATGGAATGGCTCTAAGTTTGTTCTAAGGCTTATCATAAACTACCCTCCTATGTTTTCATAATGGTTAAGAATTACCTTCTTACTACTAGGCTTCCTTTTCAAAATGAACACCATCATTAATTGATTTCGTATGGGGACATATCAATTATGTGAAATCAACTCTGATGTTTGGTTGTGTTTTGTGAAAACATTTTGTAACTTATAGGATGAAACATTCTTTTATTCTGACATATATTTTCCTTAAAGTTGAGGATTACGTTCACAGAGATAACTGCTTCGCCCAGCCAGTCACCATTTGATGTGGACACAACAGATCCCATTTTTATCAATAAAAATGGGAACCCCCACTACTATTTTTGAAGGTAAATTGGATTTCCTTTACCTATTTTGGGGGATGTTTTGATTGTTTTTTTGGTCTTTTCTTATTCTCATGCTTTGCATTTAATAAAATTTGTTGAAAAAACCTTTCTTTTAAGTGTTTTGAAAATTGCAGAGAAATTGTTTTTTCTTCAAATTATATCGTTTTCGCAACCCTCATTCCGCAACCCGCAATCCGCAACTTGGATTGCGGATGTTTGAAATTTTCGGCCTTTGAATCTTCCCTTTCCACAACCGGCAACCTGCAATTGTGGATTGTGGATGTTGGGAAAACTTTTCAATAAAAATGTAATTTACTTCCGCAATCCACAACCCGCATTTTATGGATTACGGAAAGCAGAAGCCACTTAGAAAATTGCGGATTGCGGACTACAGAAAGTACTTTTTCGATTGAAAATAAACATTCATGTTTCACAACCCGCATTTTGCGGATTGCGGAAAGATTGACTTTTATTATTATTTTTTTTACCACTTCATAATTCAATTCCAGATTGTAGATTAAGGAAACATTAAAATCACTTATGTCCAAACTTGCACTTCCGCAACCCGTAACCCGCATTGTGGATAGCATATTGCGGAAGCCTCGGTCAAATTTTGCAAAAAGTTGATCCCACAATTTCTTTTCGGCTTTTCACAAATTGATCTAAGGCATTGATTCCTTTTGATCCTACGGTCTGGATTCACCATGTTGTAGCTTAAGTATTGTCGATTTTACAATTTTTTCACTATTTTTTGAATTAAGAATTTCATTTGAATGAAGGATTTTTACTGCGGATTTTTACCATGATCGCCATTTTTACTCCTGTATTCGGTACAGCTCTAGGCTACCCAACCATGTTGAGGAAACAATCCAGAAAGCACAAGCATTGTGTGGCAGGAGATGGTTGATAACAGATGTGCACAGTCCAAGGAGTAGGTTTAGCAGCTAGAGTACATTTAGATTTTAGAGGTTGAAGAATTGATCAAGAAAACCCTCAGTCAAGGGATAAAGATCCACCTTTTCCTACGTGCATGGAATAAGATCAAGAAAAATGAGATTGAGTCTTTGACATGTAACACTCATTTGGAACTCGACTTGGACAAGTATCTGGATGTGGAAGAATTGTTAGATGTATGGTCCAAGGGGCGAATTTCCCTTGGCCATTCTTAGATTAGAAATATTTCGAAAATCCCTGTCTTATGGGGGATCTATCCTACGTAATTCAATGTAATTATTATTTAAAGGGTAGAGATGTCGTAGGGGCGGAGGAGGGAGAAATCATCAGAGAAGAACTGGAGATGCTCTGTTTCTATTGAGACACTGTAATTTCTTGCAATCTTAATGAATCACAGTCAGTTTCTCTTTGTCATATTCTTTGTATAAATTGTCAAATTTCTTTGATAATTTCTGATTTTTCACCTTGGTTATTAAATAAACTCTATTTTTATCTTTGCAATATCATGAGTGCATTTGATCTGTAGATTGAATTTATTTGAACTTACAATTTAGATGTTATTTTGTGTTGAACACATTTATTTATTTAACTCATTTATCTATTTCTGCAAATGATAAACAGTTATAGCTTCATTACTGCTAGTTTGTCAATTAGCATGGTATAATAGAATAGTCTCACATGTGCTTAATTCTTTGGACATGATCATTCAATTATTATTTTTTATTTGATATAAAGCTGGTTAATATAGATCCAATTCATATGTTTATTTGTTGGTGAAACATTTAACCAAATTCCAGATCTGATTATTCTGCACAACTAAACATATTTCTTAATTTAGATCTAACTTACCTAGATTTTCTTTAAGCAAACACTACTCACTTTTATACATAGAAAACCCTTTTCATCTTCCCTCTCAGGAAGACAGATCCACCAGGATCAATTCACATAAGTTCCAGTGGAGGCCTATTATCTATGGGATTCAACCACACCAAACATTCTGGGATAGAACTGCTCTTGCACAGAGTTGTTTGAAGTCTTTCAGATTGGGTTGTCACCCTTTGTTGTTTTCCCTGGAAAACATTCTAGCAACATCATACTCAAGGATTCAACATGTCTCCAATATAGTAAGTGTAATTTGGGTGCTCAATTAGCTCATAGAAAATTACCACTTCTTATTTGTCCAACATAATAATGACCTCAATAATATTGCATGACCAAACATAATAATGACATCCTCGAACGGGGGAAAAACATCTCCGTCGGAGGTATAAGTAAAATACAATAAAAAAAAAATATAAAATACAAATGAATATCTTCTGAAGTTACATTTACAACAATAGTATCTCTCATATAGAAAAATGATGCTGCTAAAATAGATAATAAAAAACCTTAATTTATGTAATTCTGGTAAGTAGTGATCCTTGGAATCCTTTAAGCACCCCATACCAATATTTTCAGTGGTCCTAGGAGGAAAACATTTCATAGAAATTCAAAAGAAGCAACAGAACATATTATTATCTGATATTTGTTACGGAGAAAACTTATTATGGCTTGGGGAAGACCACAACAGACAACTGACTACCAGAAAATGACTCAATTCCCAATGCAATTCTATATAAATGACAATGATAAGATAATGGAGAAAAGACCAACCTTAAACCGGATGTTCGATGTAGATCCTCGTTGAACTTTCAAATTCTACACTTGGACCTACAAATTAGTCTCAACATGTACAAGAAAGTGCATATAATATGTCAAAGGCATTAGCATAATCAATAGCATGATCCACAATATCATAAGCAAATATAACCCAATGTAATTTAAAAATATTCACAACATTAATTGGACGATAAAATGAGTATTTCCATTAATTAATAACAAGAAGTACAACATACGATCTCTTGCCGGAAACCAATCTGAAGCAAGAACTGGGTCTCTCCACTTGTGCCTCCACCACTTCAATCCTCCATGTAATGGAAAACTCAAACTAGGATAGGAGTTTGGTAGGTGAACATAAAGAGTTCACAACAACAAGTGTCAATGAGTGTAGACTCAAGTCATGGAAAAAGTCCACTAGAGTTATCTTTCTCTCTCTTTCTCCTCCCTTCCATATGCCATAAGAGCTCAATATATAGCCTTCCAAAGGTAAGTGAAAGGACACATCGAGGCATTTCAGGGCAAAGGGAGGGCCAAAGGTCACCCTAAGACCGCTTTTTGGGATTAAAAAGTAATTTTCTAATGATTTTTACCATTTTACTTGGCACCCACTGGCTATAGTGGAACAACTTGCGTGTACGCTGGCTAAAGTGGAACAACTAGTGTACAGGAAGAAAAATAGGGAAAAAGTGTTTCTGAAGGACATAAAGTGAATTTGAGTCAGTAAAATGGATCCTGAAGGCCAAAGAGTGTCGATGCTCACAGGGTGGAAAATTACATTGTAACAGATGCCTCCTAATGTATGAAGTTAGAGAATGGTGCTACGATGGCCGAAATACATTATAAATCTCAGAAGTGGAGTGATGGAGACACAACTGGAGAGAGTAGCTCACTCATCATAATACAATAGTATCTGTGAGTACATGTCGGTATAGTACAACAATGTGATACAATGGCCATGAATAGGAAATACATCATGAATATATGTCATAAGTGGTCATAGCCATAACCATCTATAGTAAGATATGGTCTCCTGTTGAAAAGGAAACAACTAGTGCAATACTGGAGGTACAAACTGCTGATGTCTAAGAGATGATATTTCAGATGTAAAGTAACAATCATAAGTAGCATACTGAATGCCACTATCGCCTGGGTTATTCTACACAAATCATATACGATGCAAGTCCCATCAAGTGAGTAAAGGTGTTGAGGTCGAACCTGATGTGACATCGTCTGATTACCGATAAATGATGTATACCATTAACAGACGCGAGATAACCCACCAATAATGAAAATGGGTATCAAGGCACAGAGTACAATCATCAAAGTGTGAATACATGTCTTGAAGTCAAACACTAAGATGAATCCATCGATCAGGGGACATTGATGTATTCCAAAGATTGTCAATGGCGAGAGAACCTACCACTAATGACTGCAAGCCTCGAGGTACTCAACCGAACTCTAAGTCTCAAATTCCAGAATAAATGGGTTGATGTCGACAGAACGAAACTTGCTAGAAGGATGGTATTAAGGCATCCCCCATCAACCAGCATGAGGTAACAGTTACGCTGAAATATTTGGAAGAACTCAGGTGAAACAGATTGACTCAATAAGGATGGCCAACATGCAATAGTCAAGAGATCTGAGGAGTTGCCGACTTTGGTTTCAGGACTTCCTTTGAACAAGAGAATGAGCATATCGATAGACTCAAGAAGCATAGACTCGACATCGAATTTGCGATGCAGGAGGCATCAACAAACAACTTGTTGATGCCTCGGATATCGTAGCATCAATCAGAAAGGGATCCTCCCCGAGAGATGGTCCCAATTAGACTATCTCCCGTTTGGTGTAGGGGATCCGTCCGGTTAGCGGTTCCGGCAACCGTGGGTTTGGAGTTTTAATTCCGAGTTGTATCGGTTATGGCCCGATCCACCTTTCTTTTGGATTTTATGTCTTTTAAATGAGATGCAAATGCCTAGTAATATTTGATCTAGATGCGACTAAAACAGATCTAGGTCTAGAAAGTGAAATAAATCTACCTATCCTTGCAGGGAACACATTTAAAAGGATGAGCAATAAGCTGTAACAAATAATGCAAGGAAAGAACAGATAGCTATTAATTCTCACAGGTAAAGCTACAGCAAGATAAAGATCTTTAGAAGATAGCTTCTAATTCAATATGAAACGCATCTATTGCTCATGAAACAGAAAAAGCAAAAAATTATTTAATCTACGTAGAAAGAATAAAGAAACAGATCTAGCTGTAAGCAAACTGAAATTAAATGTAAAGATCCCTGCAAGGAGCAAATTAAAGGCATGAACAATGAACCATACGAATTATCTTGGAGAAAGAACAATTAGCCGTTTAATCTAAAAGAGAATTCTACAGCAATGGTAAATATATCAACAGGTAGCTCCTGATTTGATATGAAACGCATTCATTGTTCATGAAATGGAGAAAATCGTTTTCACAGGAAGGAGCAAAAATCATTAATACAAAGAAATAATTCAAATAGTAGGAATGATCTCACATTACAGTATGGAAGTCATTAGAGTAGTCCAACATACATCCATCCATCATTCTTATGCAAACATCCATCTCCCGTGGCTTTTATTAGAAAATTCAATTTTACAGAAACGATACAAGATAGCTCGTAAAGGTTTCAAAATTTCCTTCCCTGCCAAAAAGTCCAGTTCTATTCTTCCTATCTTCTATTTAGAATTACAATTCTGCCCTTTGGGCTGCCACCTAGCACCATCCACTTGTCATTTACAGAAAATTCTCTCCTATAATAGGCAAAAATGCGATTCCCCTTCTTTTACAGAAATTATTTAACAATAGGGACAGCTGTCCCATAGTTTCCCACGCTTTACACATTTTGAGAGTCACAACAAAACAAAAATAACAGAGATAGTGTTTTTAAAATCCGCGAGTTCACTCTTATGCGGGAGCTTCTGCTGGCAGAGGATCGCCCAAGTTAATTGCTGCTGATGCTGCCTGGGAAGAGACACTCGAACCTATTGCTGATGCTGCTTCTACTTGGGAAGAAGGGATTGAGCTGGCTAGACTTTCTGCCACTGCTGGGGAAGAGGGAATCGAGCCCACTGCTGTAGCTGGAATGGCTGTTGGGAGAGAAGATCCTGGATCTGCTGATGCTCCTGCTGCTGCTGCAGCTTTCCTTTCCTCCTCTGCTATGTATCCGTACCACACACCTTTGTCCCTTATGACTATGTTTGCTGCAGCAAGGAACAAGATTTTATGAGAAGTCACATTCTTCCCGAGTTCTGCATTAATGCTTTGAACTTCTTCTACTGCAGCTTGATGCACTTCCTTCAGCAGATGGTTGTGGAGTGATGACGATCCAACATAATGTTGGAGGTGATCAATAGCCAGGACATCAATCCTCTTCACATACTCCGTTTGAACACCCAATTCTTCCTTTAGCTGAGACAAACGTTGATCCTTTTCCGGAAAATCCTCCAGGGTCTGAGGGAAGCGCAGTGTGCATTTGTCATGAACCCCCTGGATCTTTTGGTATAGACTGTTAATTTTATCTGTTGTTCTTTGCGCACTGGTTATCAGCTTACTAGCACAGTTCCTTCCAAACTCCAGCAAGGCTATAACCTCATTAAAACTGTCCACTGATTTAAATGGAAGATGCGGGGGGAAACCCCCTTTCCCTTCTCTCCAAGCCATCTGACTTATGATATTTTCCTTGACATGGGTATTCTTAGCTTTGAGCCTATGGGCCTCCGCATTAATTTCTTTTATCCTGACTACCATGGCCTTGAGCTTGAAAACCTCATCAGTGATTAGCTCCTGAGTGTCATGCACCTGCTTCAGGATGTTGCATGACAGCTCATGGAAGGGAGACATATCCATTGTTTTACCCTCAGCCTGCTCTAACCGCTCAGCTAATGTCTGCTTGTCTGCTTCTAGCTGGGATACTTTACCTTCTGCTCCATTCTTCTCTGCCTCCACAATCATTATTTGGAGGGTTAGCTGGTCCTTTTCCTCCTCCAGTTGGCTGTACTTGTTTGACAGCTCCTTATGCTCAGCGTACAAGCAGTTATACTTGTTCACTACCAGATCTCTTTGGGCTTGCTCATTAGCCACAGTCTGTTGTAGCGTACGAGCTCTTTTCTTTGTCAATATATTTTCTTTAACTATAACCCCTACATTGGCAAATGATGCCTTTGCTGTTGCTACAGCTGCGGATGCCATAGCAAAGGGATCTTGATCTGTGTTTTTCATTACAGTGACCTCTCGGTGGGTAATGATGTCTTCATGGAAGGGGCTTTTTATCCTCTCTTCTGATTTGAGGACCATAGCTTTCCTTTTCTTGTCGTAGACAAAATCATTCCACTTGGACACTGTACGCTTTCCCGAGGGCGTGTACGGGACAATTGGTTGGTTTATGATGTCTATGTCCTCTTCAGCAGGTGGGGTCCGGACTTCCTGAGTTGGATCCACGCCCTTATTTTGGGTACCAGAGCCACCTGCTTGAGATGTGTCTATATCCATGTCTTGGACACCAGACCCACTGGCTTGAGCATCTTCCCTTGCCTTCAACTCTTCTTCTGCCTTCCTCTCTGCCTCTGCTTGCTCAGCTTCAGCCTCTTTCTGCTTTTGGGCTTCCTCAGCCTCTTTCCGCAGGCTTTCATTTTCAGCTTCTTGTTGCATTCTCGCCACTTCAGCTTCCTGCTCCTTTCTTGCCATTTAAGTTTCCTGCTGCCACCTGGCTTCCTCAGCTTCCCGCTGCAGTCTGGCTTCCTCAGCTTCCCGCAGTAACCTTGCTTCTTCTCTCAATCTCAGTTCTTCCTGAGCCTGGGCATCCTCAGCTTCTTTCTCCTTCTGCT
Source organism: Larix kaempferi (assembly GCA_027924585.1). Classification (NCBI taxonomy): domain Eukaryota; kingdom Viridiplantae; phylum Streptophyta; class Pinopsida; order Pinales; family Pinaceae; genus Larix; species Larix kaempferi. Next base: position 2,815,235 of record BSBM01000073.1, read on the forward strand.
GGCTGGTCTTCTGGGCCTTGGTTGAGCTAGAGCTTGCTCTGATGCTTTGGCGACAGACCCGTAGCTCAGCCATGTTGCTGATACCTCTGAATGCCTCTTCCTCGTCATCAGGATAGTGGGAGTACTCGAAGTGAGCATAGATCTCCTTACAGTGCTCAACAACTCTTCCCTTTCTGTCATTCCTGTGGAAGATCACCTCACTGAAGTGGAAGGATTTCAGCTCTTGAATAAATTCATCGTCCGAGGAAACCCACGAGAACTTGTAAGCACCTATGCAGAAAGGTAGAGGGGGAAAGGAAGCTTTATGCTGTTTCTGGAGCATTGATCCAATCCCATCCAGGAAGAGTTGTCTTACTGCTTCTTTGAGAACCACATAGTCTGTGGCATACTGCGGAAAGATGTATGGGGGCTTAGTCCCTCCAAACATTCTTAGGTAGGTGCCTTGCTCTTAAAAGTAAAAATCCCCATAATCTTCAAGGACTTCCAAAGCATTCTCTGATAGGCAGTTTGGTTCTTCCTTGAACATTTCTCATATAGGGGCATGATGAGCCCCTCACAGATGAGTTTGTAGCTGGGCTTGTAATTCTGAGCCCACAACATCTTGAAAGCGATATAGACCGGGGTAGTGGCCTTATCCCATGTGCAGCCCAATTTGGGGAAGTCTATCTTGGCTAAAATACAATCGATCAGATATGAAGACATGAAAAATTCAGCCTTCTTCAAGGCTAGTCCTTCTTTAGCAGCAACTATCATTGAGGCCAAACTATCTGATAGGAGAGTGGCTCAGTCAAACAAAGTTCCCTTAAATGCCACGTAGTGGATAATAGGGACCCACTGAATCTTATACACTGTGCCATCGGGCATGCCGAAGATTTTGCACAACATTAAAGCGATTAATCTGAAAGGAGCTCTCAGATTCTGCACGTCATACTCATCACTTCCTTTCTTCCTCAAATGTTTTCCTGCCATTAGCAGCTTCTTGGCCATCTCAACGTTGTTCATCTAGCTCAACCATTCATCATTCAGGGCTTGTTGAACACGGGGAAACTTGTATGCTGCCGCAAGATACGCGGGTTGAAATGAGGCAATAGCCACTTTCCCGCTATCATTTATCACTCTCCCTTCAGTATCGGCATGTTGGAGTATCCATCCGATAACTTCAGCACAGGGGAACAGATCAGGGTGGGTAGCGGCTCTAGTTATGCCTGAGGCTCTGATATTAAGATAAATTGGTCCTTCCTCTAGCAACATATCTAGGATTTCTTGGTCCCGGATCATTCTGTAGATTTCACCCCATCTGATTTCAGGAGGGACACCGGTGGTGCACCTAGTATCCTGGAGTGAAGTTTCAGTTTTAGGTGGCGCCGGTTTCTTTTCTGTCATCTTAGCCTTCTTCTTACTGGCTTTCGGCATCTTGACTTATCCCTGATAACACCCATATACAAGTCATCATGATATTGAGCAACATACTGTGAGTTTTTGACAGAGAGCACCATTGTTTTGATATGTGAATGAAAATAAAAAAACAATGGGGAGCTGTATGTTTAGGAAGCAGAATACACCATTCCAATATGAAAAACAAATTTAAACGTTTGAATCTTTAAAAGGGAAGAATTTGGAATGCTCCCGAGAGGATAGGTGTGTCGCGGAACAATCCGCTCTCGGGTTGCCCTGGAAGAAATGATGATCTTCGTTTCAGCAGGAACATGATTATAAATTTTAGCCATCCTCATTCTTTAAAGGGGTAGGTTTGGGATGCTCCTGTGAAGATAAGCGCGTTGCGGAAGCAACGTTCTTTCGGTTTAGCTCTAGGGAAAGGGTAACTTTCGTCACTGCTACGGCTTGAAAGGCTAATGGCGGGTAAGCTCAGGTTGGTAAGGCTCTGTGACGAAAAAAGGAGGCGTTTCGTATCTACGACCCGGCGAGGGTTTCAAATTCCATTGTCATTTACGGCACTTGCCGAGGTGTTCTATGGGAATTTTTTCAGTTTGAGCGAGGGTGATGGCGCCGGAGGCATACTGACGAAAAGGCTCGGGTGGCCATAGTTTCGGGTGTCAGCTCGCGTAACTTAAACGCTCACGGGGTTTGAAGAGGGGCAATGGCGTCGATCCTGGGATTTGAATTGGGTAGAGGTCATGTTAGGACTGAGGTTTACGAAAAGGCCCGGGGTTTTACGTCTTAGGCTTTCGGCCGGGGACATGAAAAGTCCATGGGGCTTCGGCAGTTTCTGAAATAATGAGACACGCGGCCCAGAGAGGAAAATGGGACAGGTTTAACCATCCAAACTAGCTGTCTCTACTCACAAACGTTTATCCTGTCTCTGTTTTATATGACGAGAAGAACTCGATTCAAACTGCATTTGACAGGAAAAAAATGCCCATGACGGGCGTTTTTCCCATCAAAACCCCACCAATGCCCACCATTTTCAAACAAAAGACAACCTAATAGAAATTGGCAGCATAGAAGGTGCAAATTTCAAGGTTAAAATCCTACTTGGCACCGTGAGGATAGTTGAACGAGGTGGCCGCGAACGCGGATGAGCGAGATGAGCTGGAGCGATTTGCACGACGTTCCACGTCGTTTGCCAATCGAAAACAATGATATGTTGGCTCGGGCTCCCCACCGTATATTTAAATAGGACAGGCACGTGCGAGCATTTAGTTTGGTGGGTGGCGTAATTAGTCGCGGGTTAAATGCCGGTACGTCGGCGGTCAAATCAGGCTGTCTCGGTTTGCGTGCGTAACCGTCACTTTCGGGACAAAATCGTGAATCTCTCCCGCTGTTGCGGAAGGATATAGCGGAAGCTTCCGCGGTTTCGGGAGGCAACGATGAAACTTTTCCGCAAAGAATAATCGTGAAATGCGAAACTTTTGAAAAGGGGCTCCCGTGGTAGCGGAGAGAAAAAGGCTCCGGCGTTTCGGAAGGATTCGGGAAATGTTTCCGCACAAGGTTTCCGGGGTTACAAAAGGCTTTGGTGAATGCCTTCCGCGACTTTCGAGACTTCACGAATTTTCAAAACTTAGACGCTCAGCGGCTCCGGGGAAGGTAAATGGATGGCTCCCGCACGTTTCGGGCGGCTTCTTCGAGTTCTTCCGCGATTTTTTAGAAAGTTTCCGGGTTCTTTTCACGAGTTTTAAACAAGCGGCTTCCACCACTGCGGGACGACACGGCGGAAGCTTCCGCCATTTCGGGAGATAATGATGAAAGGTTCCGCAGAGTTCTCCTGGCGCGTTCCGCAAAGTTTCAACGAAACCTAACTCCCCTTCCGGAAAACTTATGACGAACGCCTCCACTGTTTCGGGGAGAAAACTTGAATGGCTCCGCCGTTTCAGAAGCAATTCTTCAGTGGCTTCCGCAATGTTTCGGGAGGAAAACTTGAGTTGTTCCGCAAAACAAAAATTGAAAAGTTTCCCAAGTCTTATTTCAGAAAGCTTAGACGGGTGGCTTATGTGATTGGCTTCCGCCGTTTTGGAAGGGTAGCCCAAGAGCTTCCGCAGTTTCGGGGGCAAAGGCTGAAAGCTTCTGCAAAGTTTTTTCAAAAAATTCTAAGTTCTTTTCAGCAAGCTTAGGTGAGCTGCTTCCGCCATTTCGGAATAAAAAGCTAAAGGCTTCCGCAACCTTCCCTTGGTGAGCTTCGGAACGAAAACTCGAAGGCTTCCGTAGTTGCGGAAGGATTTGACGGATGTCTTCCGCAAGTCTCGGGTGGAGAAGCTCGAAGGATTCCGCAATTTCAAGGAAAAATTCTAAGTCTCTTGCCAAAGCTTCGGAATGTTTCGACGAATAGCTCCGCCGTTTTCGGAAAGAAATGCCCAACGGCTCCCGTAGCTTTCCAATGAAAAACGCTAAGTCTCTATCGGGAGGGTTATGTAAAAGACTTCCGCCGTTGCGGGTGAGAAGACTGAGAGGCTCCGAAGAACTTCCTTCTTACGTCCCGCAACATGCTCAAAATTTTCTAAGTCATTTTTCGAGAAGCTTATGCGTTTGGCTTCCGCAACTGCGGAGAGATATCCCAAGAGACTCCAAAGTGTCGGGAAAAAATTCTAAGTTCCTTTTGATTTCTCGGGGAAAAAAGGAAAGGCCTATGGCAAGACGTTCTGTACGAAAGCAAAAGATAAAAGCTGGAATGGCTTCTTAAGGCAAACTTTCTACAAAAAATGAAAGGAGGGGCCCTAATATGTACAAAAATTTTGGGGGGGGTGTTGCTGCAACAACAATGCCGAGTCGCTGGCGAACACAGATCTCTAAAACAATTCCTCTTCATGGTCCGAAACCTCATCGAAGACATTCATCTTAGGTGCACTACTCAGCTGAGCATTTTAAATTCATGCGAGGGAAGAAGGCACTTTACCTGCCAGCCATTGGGGAAAGGGGAGCTTTGACCAAGACATCTTCACCACTCTCCAAGGGCCAATATATGAGATTCATTTTAGGAGGGTCATCTTTCAGACGGTCACTACTGCCGGACTCCACAGGATTTGCAACACTTTCTCATGGACATTATTGTTCTTGTTCCTCATTCCCACGCTGCTTGCATCCTTTTGGATGTTTGTACTTTGAACAACTTAGCTGTTTGAGCCTTCCAGAGATATTTTCTTTGGACATGATCTTTGATTTAGGCTCCTCAATCCATAATGTCCTTTTGTGTGAGTAAGAAATTTCATTGATTTGATCAAACTTCACGGACGGAGAGGAGCCCATTTTGAGCTGAGCCTTTTGGACAACCTTCTTGATTTTACATGTCTTTTGCTTTTGTCTCAGCCATGCTTTAATTGAGGCGAGAATATCTGGAAAATAGACTCTTGAGTATAAGCCATTTTGGGCTGTTAGATTTGCAGCATGGAGTCATTTCAATACCTTATGCCCTCGAGGAGTGCTACTTTCCATGGGTCCAACTTTGGTAACCTTCTTGAGATGCCTTTAAAGTGTGAGAGTGGGTGGAGCCCAACGATAGTAGTGAAGACGGTCATAGGCCTCTGCTATTAAACAAGATTAGTGAGACTAGCAGGGTAGGCTTCCTTCCTTCTGAACATTTCAGCGAGAACACAACAGACATAATTCATTCGAGCACAGTTCCGGACTCAGGGGTTGCGAGGTTTCTTTGAGAGAGCTATCCTCGACACGGAACTCGACCAGAAGGGCTTTCAGCAAACAAAAACTTGTAGCAAAGGTTCAAACGACAATGAAAGAAATAAAATGGCCGAAAATAAAGCGACTAAAGGCTCAAGCAAAAAACAAAAGAAACTTTTATTTATGTACAGAAAGTCTCAGCGAGACTATGCGAAGTATTGCTTCAGAGCGAGGCTGTTGAGAGGAAGGGTTACTTCTTCTCCCTCGAGATTTGTCAATTTATAAGTAGATGGGCCTAATTTTGCGGAAATTTGGTACGGGCCTAGCCAAAGATGTTGGAATTTCGTATGCATTCCTTTGCCTTCGTGATTATGGTCCCATTTCAGGACTAAGTTCCCAACTTCAAAGCTTCTCTTGCCAGACTTTCTCTTATCGAACCATCTTTTGACTATGTCTTGATGTTGATGAAATCGGTCTTTAGCCTTTTGTCGGGCTTCTTCAAGTTGAAGCAGGGTATTGATCCTAGATTGTAAGGCTTGGCTACCAGAACCCCGGGAGGCTTGAGATAACTGCAAGGATGGTAGTAAGATGTTTGGGGGAAGAATGGCTTCCTTGCCATATACAAGAGTGAAAGGGGAGACACCTAAAGCGTTCTTCGGGGTTACCCTATCTGCCCATAAGGCGTTTGGGAGAGCCACATGCCAACTTCTCTGGTTTTCTATCACAGTTTTCTTAAGGATTCGAATCAGATTCTTGTTTGAGGATTTAGCTAATCCATTCCCCTGAGGATAATAATTGGTTGAATAATGCATTTTGATTCCCCATTCATAAACAAATTCATTTATTTTGCAAGACGAAAAATAAGTAACATTATCAAACACAAGGGAAATTGGAACCCCAAACCTGGTTATGATGTTCTCCTTTAAGAAGCTGATGACTGCGTCTTCGTTGATCTTGCGCATAGGGATAGCCTCCGTCCACCTAGTGAAGTAGTCGGTAGCCGTCAGGATGTATCGATGTTGCAACGAAGAATTTGGATTTATTTCTCCGATAACATCGATACCCCATTGCTCAAAAGGCTCAGAGATGATGACTGGCTGTAATGGTCCTGCTGCCTTAGGTAACTTCCCAGCGCTTCTTTGACATACATCATAGTTCCGTGCATATGTGTGGGCATCTCGGAACAGAGTGGGCCAATAATAACCAGCTCTCAGTATCTTGTGTGCTATTGTCTCACCTGAATAATGTCCACCTGTGGGGCCATCATGTAATTCTTTGACAACTTTGTTTGCATCTTCCTTTTCCAAACATCTAAGGAGGACTCCATCATAATTTTTTCTGAAAAGAATCCCATCAATGATCTGATAAGGTGCTGATTTCAAACGGAGTGCCCTTCTCTGCTTAGAGTTCCAGTGCTTAGGTAGATATCCCTACTGTAAATAGTGCACCAGATCTCTATACCATGACTGAGGGGCTGTGAAGATATAACATACTTCAACCGAATTGAGCTCAGCCTCATTCTTCCAATGTTGTTCTTCATCAGTTGAGTTTCCCGCAAGAAACTTACACAGGCCTTGCCCTTTGATGATCGTGGCTGGTTTAAATTCCAAATCATACTCTTGCAGAGCTATGACCCAGTTCCCTCTCCTTTCTCCCAATTCCTTTTGAACGAAAAGGGATCTAACAGCTGGGTGGGGAACTATGACCTTAGTTCTGTTCTTTAGAATGTATGGCCTAAACTGCTTGACTGTTTTGAAGACCGCATATGCATGCTTTTCAACTACGGGATAATTCAGCTCAGCTCCCTGCAGACTAGTGCTCATAAATGAAATTGGGTATTCATCCCCCAACTCCACCTTTTGCGTGAGTACAGCTGCGAGCGAGTCATCCGAAGCGAAGGTATACAAGATGAAATCTTTATCAAAATCTGGGCTTCTTAAGGAAGGAGCCTTAGCTACAGCTGCCTTGATATCTCTAAATGCGTCCTTCTCCAAATCTGTCCACTTGAATTGTATGCTTTGTTTAACCATCTGTTGCAATGGCTTAACAATTTGCACGAAATCCGGAACAAATCTGCGGACAAAATTGATGGTGCCCATAAAATACTGCATAGATTTCTTGTTGTGAGGCATTGGAATCTTATTAATGGCTTGGACTCTTTCTTGATCAATTGACACTCCCCCTTTGGAGATGATATGACCCAACAGCTTACCTTCAGGAACAACAAATACACTCTTCTTGGGATTTAAGGAAATTCCATATTTCCGGCAGCGATAAAAAATATGCTTTAGATGCATGACATGATCTTCCCTTTTCTTCGAAAAGACTGTCACGTCATCCAAGTATACAACCACGCATTGCCCACCCAATCCTCGGAAGGCAATATCCATCACCCTTTGGAATGTAGCTCCTGCATTTATCAGACCAAATGGCATTCTTCTGTAGTTGAAAGTTCCCCACTTAGTTCTGAAAGTAGTCTTAAGGCGATCTTCTTCGGCTACTAACACTTGATTGTAGCCAGAGAAACCATCAAGAAGAGAAAACAATTCGGATCCTGACACCATTTGTAGGATTTGCTCCATTGAAGGTACGGGGTAGTTGTCTTTATCCGAGGCTTTGTTTAAATTTCTGAAATCTACACATAGCCTTATCTCTCCCGAATTCTTCCTTACGGGAACCAGGTTTGCAACCCATTCAGAATGCCGAACTTTGAAAATTATCTTAGTGTCTAGGAGCTTCTTTAATTCCTTTTGGATCAGCGGTTCTAGAGTGGGATGCATTCTTCTTAACTGCTGCTGAAATGGTTTGACGCCCGCTTTCATTGGTATAACATGCTGAATAATGCGGACGTCATATGTTTTCAGATCTTCATAGGTCCATGCAAAAACATCCTTGTATTGTTTGAACAATTTAATGAACCTGTCTCTTTCCCCTGGTGAACAACATTTGCCAAGGTTGACAAATCTTGGTTCTGCCTCGGTACCCAAATTAACTAACTCATGTTGCATTGACGAGCTGTTAGTTCTGGTATTAGCAGGCCTTTTGAACTTATTTTGAATATCGAACAGCATTTCGAGGGACCTCACCCCCTTGGGCATGAAATTTCCTTTCTCCTCATCCTTCTTCATCAAATCAGCATCATGTTCTTCCTCATCTATTGCAGCTCCTTGAAAGCTATCTTCGTTTGTTAGGAAGCTGATAATTTGTTCGTCATCATCGAAGACTCTGAAGTTTGTGATGTTATCGGGAACGGAAGGCCTGAAAATCAATTCAATTGAGCATTTATTATTTGATGGCACCAATCTAGAAGCAGATGTTGCTAACAAATCAGCAGCAGAATTTTGCAATCTAGGAATGGATTTTATATTGAAAGCGTCAAAATGCATAATTAAATCCCATACCTCAGCCTGATAACCCTTCAAATGAGGTGAGAGACAATGAATGGTGTCCCTTACCTGTCTCAAAACTATCTCGGAGTCACCAAAGACCTTTAGGTACTTAACATTTAAGCCAATGGCCTTCTTTAATCCATGCACCAAAGCTTCATACTCAGCGGTGTTATTAGTACAATCGAATTCTAATCTACAAGACAAAAAATACTTGTTTCCTTTTGGATCCATTAGAACACAACCAGCTCCGGATCCTTCCAGAGTTTTAGAACCATCAAAGTATAATGTCCAAAAAGCATCTTTAGATTCAACTAAGTTAGTTTCTTTGTGATCTATGTCAGTAACTAAATTGACTATGTTACAATCAATATCATCAGTCCGAGAGAAATGAAGGAGATGGGACTGTTTATCTGATTCATGGCTAATGGTTTCAGATCGATAGTTACCCGGATCCATCTCTAAGAAGTAATTCCCTAGCACCGAGGATGAGAAAGCTACGGCCTCATTCTTTTCTTCTAACTGAGTTACGTTTTGTTTCATATGAGGTTCCCTAAGAATTTTAATCTGATTCTGTCTGTTCTGATAAGGCAGCCATAGGTGTGACCAATCAGTAGCAAAATAGCCACTTAGCTTGGTAGACCAATCCATACTTAAAATCAGCCCATAGGCTTCAGGGATATCGACCACCATTATATCAATGAATTGACAGACTCTAGGGTCAGCTGATAGTCTAATTAAAACATCCTTCATCTCCCCAATAACCTTGACAACAGTCCTATCCAATTGGATAATTTGAGCTGGAGATGGAACAGGCTGCCCATTAATCTTTTTACAAATTGACAATGGCATAACGTTTGAGGATGCTCCAGAATCTACCAAACAGTTGTGAACATTATGGTTGAAAATTTCAAAAGTCAATAGGAATGGAAAAGTCTGAGATTTAGACTTCCCACCGATGCTAGCCTCATTAATTTCGGGACTGTTTTGAGAATCTGTTAATGGAGTGCTGGTCTGAGGTTGTAGAACATGCAGCAGTTTATCTCGTTGATGAGGCAAGCTACACATGTCAAATATTGACACATTCGCTTTGACCTTCTTGATATCTTCGATAATATCGTATCCTATATCAGATTCGTTCCCAATTCGAGTTGGCTGATCTGTTTTGTTCGTTGTGACCTTAGGTGGCTGAACTATCGTGTCAGCGTTTGGCTATTTGGTCATAGTCTGACTAACTTTGGGTTGTTGTGGGATAACTGTTATATGCCTCCTAGGCGGCTCTTTTGAGACTTTAGGCTTATGAGGAGCTATGCTTGGCATGGGATCGGCAATAGGGCCTTTGCTACGAGTAGCAACATTTACGGTGGAGGGAAAACTATCTATGGGATCCTCTTTTGCTACTTCAGTCATAGGTACCCAATCCCATAGCACCATAGTAGTGTCCGGGGTTGGTTCCTCAATCTCAGGGCTCGACTCTTCTGGAGGATCATCTTGGTCTGGGATCTGAGAATCTAACATTTGGTTCATGACTAAGCTCATGGAATTAATCCATTGCGGGCAGCTCTTTTCCGAATGCGGTTCTTGGTGAAAAGTGTATAAATTTTCCATCCCAATCTCATTTAAGTTTAAAACAGGGGCAGTGTTCATTGGTGGATGAGTTTGCTCACCATCTTCCCTCCTTTTATAAAATGGCTTGAAAGGTTTCCTAGATGTGCTAGCAGCCTTGTCTTTCTCGAGATCTATGATTTTGTTAGATAATTTCTGCATCATTTTGACTACATTTTCCATGTCCGTAGACGGATCTTCTTTCCCTCTAGTGAGCAGCAAAGGTTTTTTGCTAGCTGCTGGTTTTGGTTCTACGTCTAAGGCATGTTTAGCAATGCTATCAGCCTCTTCCTCTACCTTTCTAGCTTCCTCAAAGTTCTCTATCAGGGTAGTTTTCTTGGATCGTTTTACGAACATTGCAATTGGTCCTTCAAGAGCTGTTGTGTAGTATTCAATCAGAGACTCCTCTGCTGGTTTATTAGGTTCACTGAAGTTATTTAATAGCGTTGTGAATCTTTGATTAAAGTCTTGAACCTTTTCCTTCTTTTCCATTCTCATGGATAAGAGTTCTTTCATAAGTGTGGCCACAGTCTTTTGGTTTCCGTATTTCTTTAAGAAACACTTTTCGAATTCATCCCAACTAGAGATTGAGCTGGGTTGTAGGCTAAAGTACCAAGATGATACCTTTGGCTCGAATGTGTACGGAAACAACCTGCAGACTACGTCTTCATGTTGTACATTCAAAAGGTTCAGAGCTAAGTAAAAACTCTTGAGGTGATCTTCCGCCGAAATGGCCTTCCCTGGATCGTATTTAGGCAAGACCTTTTCTGGGTTTTTAGGAAGATTATGGAATGGTCCAGCTAAGTTCAGCGCTCCCCTTTCTCTCCAAGCAGGTACAACCATGTTTGTATGTGGAGACCCGGGTGGAGATTTGTAAGGTGAATTCTGTGGACTACTTTTGGGAGTGATAATTTCTTCAAGGTTTTCTTGGTCTGAAATTTTGTCTGAGTTGTCCAGATCTGCCTTGTTAAGAGTGCCTGAGATTTCTTCCAAAGTCAGATTCACAAGTTCTTCAAAACTTTGAACAAGAATCGAATCTCGAGTGTATTGGGGCTCCTTTCTAGGGGTAGTTTTCTTAGGGAGGAAATTGACAGCGTTTAAACCACCTAGCTTCCTAACGTAGGATCTTGTATGTCTTCTTAAATCCTATACTTCTATAAAAGGGACAGCGTACAAAGATTCTAGAATCTCAGGGTCAGAAATGAGGCGTTCTTGATTTGTTAATCCGAGATCTGGGCTGTTTGAAATGTTGTCTTTTAGCGGGTTTTCAGTGTACTCTATGGCAGTGGGAGATTTTCCTCTATCAGCCATGCACTTTCAGGCCCTCCTTCTAACGCCAAAAACTGTTGATGCCTCGGATATCGTAGCATCAATCAGAAAGGGATCCTCCCCGAGAGATGGTCCCAATTAGACTATCTCCCGTTTGGTGTAGGGGATCTGTCTGGTTAGCGGTTCCGGCAACCGTGGGTTTGGAGTTTTAATTCCGAGTTGTATCGGTTATGGCCCGATCCACCTTTCTTTTGGATTTTATGTATTTTAAATGAGATGCAAATGCCTAGTAATATTTGATCTAGATGCGACTAAAATAGATCTAGGTCTAGAAAGTGAAATAAATCTACCTATCCTTGTAGGGAACACGTTTAAAAGGATGAGCAATAAGCTGTAACAAATAATGCAAGGAAAGAACAGATAGCTGCTAATTCTCACAGGTAAAGCTACAGCAAGATAAAGATCTTTAGAAGATAGCTTCTAATTCAATATGAAACGCATCTATTGCTCATGAAACAGAAAAAAGCAAAAAATTATTTAATCTACGTAGAAAAAATAAAGAAACAGATCTAGCTGTAAGCAAACTGAAATTAAATGTAAAGATCCTTGCAAGAAGCAAATTAAAGGCATGAACAATGAACCATACGAATTATCTTGGAGAAAGGACAGTTAGTTGTTTAATCTAAAAGAGAATTCTACAGCAATGGTAAATATATCAGCAGGTAGCTCCTGATTTGATATGAAACGCATTCATTGTTCATGAAATGGAGAAAATCGTTTTCATAGGAAGGAGCAAAAATCATTAATACAAAGAAATAATTCAAATAGTAGGAATGATCTCACATTACAGTACGGAAGTCATTAGAGTAGTCCAACAGACATCCATCCATCATTGTTATGCAAACGTCCATCTCCCGTGGCTTTTATTAGAAAATTCAATTTTACAGAAACGATACAAGATAGCTCGTAAAGGTTTCAAAATTTCCTTCCCTGCCAAAAAGTCCAGTTCTATTCTTCCTATCTTCTATTTATAATTACAATTCTGCCCTTTGGGCTGCCACCTAGCACCTTCCACTTGTCATTTACAGAAAATTCTCTCCTATAATAGGCAAAAATGCGATTCCCCTTCTTTTACAGAAATTATTCAACAATAGGGATAGCTGTCCCATAGTTTCCCACGCTTTACACATTTTGAGAGTCACAACAAAACAAAAATAACAGAGATAGTGTTTTTAAAATCAGCAAGTTCACTCTTGTGCGGGAGCTTCTGCTGGCAGAGGATCGCCCAAGTTAATTGCTACTGATGCTGCCTGGGAAGAGACACTCGAACCTATTGCTGATGCTGCTTCTACTTGGGAAGAAGGGATTGAGCTGGCTAGACTTTCTGCCACTGCTAGGGAAGAGGGAATCGAGCCCACTGCTGTAGCTGGAATGGCTGCTGGGAGAGAAGATCCTGGATCTGCTGATGCTCCTGTTGCTGCTGCAGCTTTCCTTTCCTCCTCTGCTATGTAGCCGTACCACACACCTGTGTCCCTTATGACTATGTTTGCTGCAGCAGGGAACAAGATTTTCTGAGAAGTCACATTCTTCCCGAGTTCTGCATTAATGCTTTGAACTTCTGCTACTGCAGCCTGATGCACTTCCTTCAGCAGATGGTTGTGGAGTGATGACGATCCAACATAATGTTGGAGGTCATCAATAGCCAGGACATCAATCCTCTTCACATACTCCGTTTGAACACCAAATTCTTCCTTTAGCTGAGACAAACGTTGATCCTTTTCCAGAAAATCCTCCAGGGTCTGAGGGAAGCTCAGTGTGCATTTGTCATGAACCCCCTGGAGCTTTTGGTATAGACTGTTAATTTTATCTGTTGTTCTTTGCGCACTGGTTATCAGCTTAATGGCATTGTTCCTGCCAAACTCCAGCAAGGCTATATCCTCATTAAAACTGTCCACTGATTTAAATGGAAGATGCGGGGGGAAACCCCCTTTCCCTTCTCTCCAAGCCATCTGACTTATGATATTTGCCTTGACACGGGTATTCTTAGCTTTGAGCCTATGGTCCGCATTAATTTCCTTTAGCCTGACTACCATGGCCTTGAGCTTGCAAACCTCATCAGTGATTAGCTCCTGAGTGTCATGCACCTGCTTCAGGATGTTGCATGACAAATCATGGAAGGGAGACATATCCATTGTTTTACCCTCAGCATGCTCTAACTGCTTAGCTAATGTCTGCTTGTCTGCTTCTAGCTGGTCTACTTTACCTTCTCCTCCATTCTTCTCTGCCTCCACAATCATTATTTTGAGGGTTAGCTGGTCCTTTTCCTCCTCCAGCTGGCTGTACTTGTTTGAGAGCTCCTTATGCTCAGTGTACAAGCAGTTATACTTGTTCACTACCAGATCTCTTTGGGCTTGCTCATTAGCCACAGTCTGTTGTAGCGTACGAGCTCTCTTCTTTGTCAATATATTTTCTTTAACTATAACCCCTACATTGGCAAATGATGCCTTTGTTGTTGCTACAGCTGCGGATGCCATATCAAAGGGATCTTGATCTATGTTTTTCATTACAGTGACCTCTCGGTGGGTAATGATGTCTTCATGGAAGGGGATTTTTATACTCTCTTCTGATTTGAGGACCATAGATTTCCTTTTCTTGTCGTAGACAAACTCATTCCACTTGGACACTGTACTCTTTCCTGATGGCGTGTACGGGACAATTGGTCGGTTTATGATGTCTATGTCCTCTTCAGCAGGTGGGGTCCGGATTTCCTGAGTTGGATCCACGCCCTTATTTTGGGTACCAGAGCCACCTACTTGAGATGTGTCTATATCCATGTCTTGGACACCGGACCCACTGGCTTGAGCATCTTCCCTTGCCTTCAACTCTTCTTCCGCCTTCCTCTCTGCCTCTGCTTTCTCAGCTTCAGCCTCTTTCTGCTTTTGGGCTTTCTCAGCCTCTTTCCGCAGGCTTTCATTTTCAGCTTCTTGCTCCATTCTCGCCACTTCAGCTTCCTGCTGCTTTCTTGCCATTTCAGTTTCCTGCTGCCACCTGGCTTCCTCGGCTTCCCGCTGTAGTCTGGATTCCTCAGCTTCCCGCAGTAACCTTGCTTCTTCTCTCAATCTGAGTTCTTCCTGAGCCCGGGAATCCTCAGCTTCTTTCTCCTTCTGTTGGCTGGTCTTCTCGGCCTTGGTTGAGCTAGAGCTTGCTTCGATGCTTTGGCGACAGACCCGTAGCTCAGCCATGTTGCTGATACCTATGAATGCCTCTTCCTCGTCATCAGGATAGTGGGAGTACTCGAAGTGAGCATAGATCTCCTTAAAGTGCTCAGCAACTCTTCCCTTTCTATCATTCCTGTGGAAGATCACCTCACCGAAGTGGAAGGATTTAAGCTCTTGAATAAATTCATCGGCCGAGGCAACCCCCGAGAACTTGTAAGCACCTATGCAGAAAGGTAGAGGGGGAAAGGAAGCTTTATGCTGTTTGTGGAGCATTGCTCCAATCCCAACCAGGAAGAGTTGTCTTACTGCTTCTTTGAGAACCACATAGTCTGTGGCATACTGCGGCAAGATGTATGGGGGCTTAGTCCCTCCAAACATTCTTAGGTAGGTGCCTTGCTCTGAAAAGTAAAAATCCCCATAGTCTTCAAGGACTTCCAAAGCATTCTCTGATAGGCAGTTTGGTTCTTCCTTGAAAATTTTCTCATATAGGGGCATGATGAACCCCTCACAGATGAGTTTGTAGCTGGGCTTGTAATTCTGAGCCCACAACATCTTGAAAGCGATATAGACCGGGGTAGTGTCCTTATCCCATGTGCAGCCCAATTTGGGGAAGTCTATCTTGGCTAAAATACAATCGATCAGATATGAAGACATGAAAAATTCAGCCTTCTTCAAGGCTAGTCCTTCTTTAGCAGCAACTATCATTGAGGCCAAACTATCTGATAGGAGAGTGGCCCAGTCAAACACAGTTCCCTTGAATGCCACGTAGTGGATAATAGGGACCCACTGAATCTTATACACTGTGATATCGGGCATGCCGAAGATTCTGCACAGCATTAAAGTGATTAATCTGAAAGGAGCTCTCAGATTCTGCATGTCATACTCATCACTTCCTTTCTTCCTCAAATGTTTGCCTGCCATTAGAAGCTTCTTGGCCATCTCGACGTTGTTCATCTGGCTCAACCATTCATCAGTCAGAGCTTGTTGAACACGGGGAAACTTGTATGCTGCCACAAGATACGCGGGTTGAAATGAGGCAATAGCCACTTTCCCGCTATCATTTATCACTCTCCCTTCAGTATCGGCATGTTGGAGTATCCATTCGATAACTTCAGCACAAGGGAACAGCTCAGGGCGGGTAGCGGCTCTAGTTATGCCTGAGGCTCTGATATTAAGATAAATCAGTCCTTCCTCTAGCAACATATCTAGGATTTCTTGGTCCCGGATCATTCTGTAGATGTCACCCCATCTAATTTCAGGAGGGACACCGGTGGTGCACCTAGTATCCTGGAGTGAAGTTTCAGTTTTAGGTGGCGCCGGCTTCTTTTCTGTCATCTTAGCCTTCTTCTTACCGGCTTTCGGCATCTTGACTTATCCCTGATAACACCCATATACAAGTCATCATGATATTGAGCAACATACTGTGAGGTTTTTTCACAGAGAGCACCATTGTTTTGATATGTGAATGAAAATAAAAAAACAATGGGGAGCTGTATGTTTAGGAAGCAGAATACACCATTCCAATATGAAAAACAAATTTAAACATTTGAATCTTTAAAAGGGAAGAATTTGGAATGCTCCCGAGAGGATAGGTGTGTCATGGAACAATCTGCTCTCGGGTTGCCTTGGAAGAAATGATGATCTTCGTTTCAGCAGGAACATGATTATAAATTTTAGCCATCCTCATTCTTTAAAGGGGCAGGTTTGGGATGCTCCTGTGAAGATAAGCGCGTTGCGGAAGCAACGTGATTTCGGTTTAGCTCTGGGGAAAGGGTAACTTTCGTCACTGCTGCGGTTTGAATGGCTAATGGCGGGTAAGCTCGGGTTGGAAAGGCTCTGTGACGAAAAAAGGAGGCGTTTCGTATCTATGACCCGACGAGGGTTTCGAATTCCATTGTCATTTACGGCACTTGCCGAGGTGTTCTATGGGAAGTTTTTCAGTTCGAGCGAGGGTGATGGCGCCAGAGGCATACTGACAAAAAGGCTCGGGTGGCCATAGTTTCGGGTTTTGGCTCGCGTAACTTAAACGCTCACGGGTTTTGAAGAGGGGCAATGGCATCGGTCCTGGGATTTGAATTGGGTAGAGGTCATGTTAGGACTGAGGTTTACGAAAAGGCCCGGGGTTTTACGTCTTAAGCTTTCGGCCGGGGACATGAAAAGTCCATGGGGCCTCAGCAGTTTCTGAAATAACGAGACACGCGGCCCGGAGAGGAAAATGGGATAGGTTTAACCGTCCAAACAAGCTGTCTCTACTCACAAACGTTTATCCTGTCTCTGTTTTATATGACGAGAAGAACTCGATTCAAACTGCATTTGACGGGCAAAAAATGCCCATGACGGGCGTTTTGCCCGTCAAAACCCCACCAATGCCCACCATTTTCAAACAAAATACAACCTAATAGCAATTGGCAGCGTAGAAGGGGCAAATTTCAAGGTTAAAATCCTACTTGGCACCGTGAGGATAGTTGAACGAGGTGGCCGCGAACGCGGATGAGCGAGATGAGCTGGAGCGATTTGCACGGCGTTCCACGTCGTTTGCCAATCGAAAACAATGATATGTTGGCTTGGGCTCCCCACCCTATATTTAAATAGGACAGGCACGTGCGAGCATTTAGTTTGGTGGGTGGCGCAATTAGTCACGGGTTAAATGCCGGTACGTCGGCGGTCAAATCGGGCCGTCTCGGTTTGCATGCGTAACCATCACTTTTAGGACAAAATCGTGAATCTCTCCCGCCATTGCGGAAGGATATAGCGGAAGCTTCCGCGGTTTCGGGAGGCAACGGTGAAACTTTTCCGCAAAGAATAATCGTGAAATGCGAAACTTTTGAAAAGGGGCTCCCGCGTTAGCGGAGAGAAAAAGGCTCCGGCGTTTCGGAAGGATTCAGGAAATGTTTCCGCACAAGGCTTCCGGGGTTGCGGAAGGCTTTGGTGAATGCCTTCCACGACTTTCGAGACTTCATGAATTTTCAAAACTTAGACGCTCAGCGGCTCCGGGGAAGGTAAACGGATGGCTCCTGCACGTTTCGGGTGGCTTCTTCGAGTTCTTTTGCGATTTTTTAGAAAGTTTCCGGGTTCTTTTCACGAGTTTTAAACAAGCGGCTTCCGCCACTGCGGGACGACACGGCGGAAGCTTCCGCCATTTCGGGAGATAATGATGAAAGGTTCCGCAGAGTTCTCCTGGCGCGTTCCGCAAAGTTTCAACGAAACCTAACTCCCCTTCCGGAAAACTTATGACGAACGCCTCCGCTGTTTCGGGGAGAAAACTTGAACGGCTCCGCTATTTCGGAAGCAATTCTTCAGTGGCTTTCGCAATGTTTCGAGAGGAAAACTTGAGTTGTTCCGCAAAACAAAAATTGAAAAGTTTCCCAAGTCTTATTTCGGAAAACTTAGACGGGTGGCTTATGTGATTGGCTTCCGCCGTTTCGGAAGGGTAGCCTGAGAGCTTCCGTGGTTTCGGGGGCAAAGGCTGAAAGCTTCCGCAAAGTTTTTTCAAAAAATTCTAAGTTCTTTTCGGCAAGCTTAGGCGAGCTGCTTCCGCCGTTTCGAAATAAAAAGCTAAAGGCTTCCGCAACCTTCCCTTGGTGAGCTTCGGAATGAAAACTCGAAGGCTTCCGTAGTTGCGAAAGGATTTGACGGATGTCTTCCGCAAGTCTCGGGTGGAGAAGCTCGAAGGATTCTGCAATTTCAAGGAAAAATTCTAAGTCTCTTGCCAAAGCTTCGGAATGTTTCGACGAATAGCTCCGCCGTTTTCGGAAAGAAATGCCCAACGGCTCCCGCAGCTTTCCAACGAAAAACGCTAAGTCTCTATCGGGAGGGTTATGTAAAAGACTTCCGCCGTTGCGGGTGAGAAGACTGAGAGGCTCCGAAGAACTTCCTTCTTACGTCTCGCAACATGCTCAAAATTTTCTAAGTCATTTTCCCAGAAGCTTATGCGTTTGGCTTCCGCAACTACGGAGAGATAGCCCAAGAGACTCCAAAGTGTCGGGAAAAAATTCTAAGTTCCTTTTGATTTCTCGGGAAAAAAAGGAAAGGCCTATGGTAAGAAGTTCTGTACGAAAGAAAAAGATAAAAGCTGGGATGGCTTCTTAAGGCAAACTTTCTACAAATAATGAAAGGAGGGGCCCCAATATGTACAAAAATTTTGGGGGGGGTGTTGCTGCAACAACACAACTCCATAGTGACTAGAAGCTTAACTAATTGGTGGAGTAAAACTGAGAAACAAGTACAGCTCCTAAGGTCCTACTATAGTCCCGACTCATAATATATGGAGTGGAACGAATGCTCTGTTCAAAGGCGACACAACAGCTACCAACAATAAGAAGTAATATTCTCTTGCCCGACATTTTGGAATATTTGATTTTTTTGGTATTTTTCATATTTGGAAATATTGAAAAAGAATAAATTGCTTATAGTACAGCAATTGAGGGAACAAGTGTCAAATAGTGAGCAGACTAGTCCCAAGCAGTGGAACATACCTATGATCAAATGCAAGGAAGCATGTGCAGGATGTGGACACTCGGGGGGTGCTCCCTCAGGGTCAAAAGGTCATCAAATTGCGAAGGGAAAATGGAAGCTCTGCAGGGCTCGACAAGGAAAGTGCTTAGTCACCAGGATAACAATTGAGTAAGCGGGAGGTGACACAAGGCTCAAGCAACAAGCAGGATGATGCAATGCAATCACAACTTGATATAAATGGGGAGAGTCCTTATGGGAGATGGCCAACATAAGACAAAGTAGAGTATGAATCTTTATCGCAAAGTCATGGCGTAACTACAAAGGACTCTCGATCTTAAGGACAAACAACGACATGGGCACCATAATGCAAAGCGGGTTCTAACTAGGGTACCCATGTTCGGAAAGTCCCTACCACCAAATAACGACTCTTCTATAACAGTGTGAAAGCTTTGTGTCGGTTAAGAAGCGGGGTCGCACCTAGGGTTAATGAAAAATGGTCAAAATGGCAAATGCATAATGCATGTGAAAATGACATCTAACCTATATGCCAGGTGTGAAATTTACCCGCCGTAGGCACGAAACGATAAAAAACAACCCTCGTCAAAGAAACCTAGTAAAAAATGCTACTCCAAGACATTACATTAGTCCAAAACAGCTTAAAACGGTAAAAACTATAGACAAGTGGGTTTCCATAACTATAAATAGTAATAAAAAAAAACAATTTACAATTCATTTTCACTTTTTACCCAATTTGGAGTTTTTGGTTAGTTTTCACCTTGGATTTTAGTTGCTGATTCTGTGAACTATGGGCATCCGTTCGTCGAGCTGTCTGGCGCAGGTAAGCTATCTCATCCTCCTCTTTCATTTAATAGTTTTTTTTTCAATTTTCAGTGATTAAAATTTTTTAATGGGGAAGCCCTATTTGGTTACGGCGTTACCTGCAGGCTACAAGCATACAAGTCGCGGGTAGGGCCTGGCACCCATGGTCAATGCATGCGTTGACCGCGGGTATCCACCTCTGTGAGCTAATTATCCCGTGTGTATGACCGTAAGGTTGGTTTTTTAAATGAAAATGACTAAACTCTTGGTTTCTCTTCCTCCAAGATGGTTCTAGAATGAAGAGAAAGGGAGCATGACCTTGTGGATGAGGCCGTCCGCAATGATTTTCCTACACGCGAAGCATTACAAGCATGTGGGGTTTTCAAATTTTGGAACATAGGGGGTTTAAGGGCCCAAAACCTATTGCTTTGTCGCTTGATAGACTACTAGGACATAGATGCACAAAAATTCAACTTGGATGGTCAAATACTCTCCTTGGAGGTAGATGACATTTACTATATTACTAGATTATCCCGTCGAGGTGAAGTGGCAATTCTTTGATCTTGTACTATGGGTGGTGGGATCATCATTCCCAACTACATAGAGTAGTATTGTCTTCCCAACACTCGGAAGGCGGGGAGTCTGGTGCCCATTGGATCCATAGTCAGTCTGAGCATGAAGATTATAGTGGCTACCCTTTTTAGGATTATAGGTTCGGCAACTCTACACCAAGTTCCAAGGCCGGTGATTTTCTACGCCTCACAGTGCATGCAACACATGGTATATGACTAGTGCACAACGTTACTGGGGTCCATGAAGACCCAGTTAACGGAGTGCAAGCGTGGAGATGCAAAAAAATTTGGATACGACAATATACTATGTAGCTTCTTCTTTGAGAGGGTTTTGGGGCTCAGTCCGATGGTTGAAGTCCCTCCTCATAGTCTCTGAGACCCAACCCTGACCCGGTGGGAAGAGGTCCTCACACGAGAGGGTGGTGGCCGACAGGCATCACCGTACTTAGTTGAGTTCTTCCGTTGGTGGGACCGACAGGTCATAGCCATTGATGACTACCCCTATGCAAAGATAGACTTCCGTGGTGATTGCAACATGCCGCTTCCTCCAGGGGAAGCGTTTGGACACATCGGTAAGTGACTCTTTTTATGTTTTTTGTGTATTAAATTTTTTGGGATTTTTTATTATATATGGAAATGCAAAAATATTTTTCGGGTAGTATCACCTATTAACATTCTACTATTTGCTCGCAGATCTGGGTCCACGAAGACCGGATGGTTTCCCGAGACATCGTCGACAGGGCAGGGGTAAAGAGGTATTCGGCGCTACAACGGAGCACACATTAGAGACTGTGCAGGTAAACCTGTCCCGCATGACCACTAGGGTACCTATGATCGAGGTAGCGCAGCTTCTAGAGGACATGCAGCACCATGTTGTAGGAGTATTGAGGCCCTGGGTGTGATTATTGCAGCGGATAGCCAACGTAGTACACTATTACTATCAGACACATCCTGTCGGGGCATCTAGGCCTCCTCATGGGGCTTAGACATCGCAGAGTCCCATATTTTTTGAATCAATATGTATATTTTTAAGAGCTACGGGCTCCAGTTTTGTATTATGATGCTACCATTTTGGACATGTTATTTATAAAAAACTATGGTTCTTCGGTTCTACTATATGTGTATGTACAAATGTATGAATGTAAGTTTATTTGTGTGCTTCATTATGAATGTGACAAATGCCAATCTAGGACATAATTAGCATATGCATCATATACATGATTAAAACTTCTTGGAACATGAATGCATGTAATGGAAACAAAATGTCGTTCCAAGAGTCTTACCCTTAATAATCTCTGTAATAAAGTAGGACCCCTTACACGGTACTGACCATTCAAATGAGACACAACTAGTTGTGAATCCAGGTGGACTTCTAAAAACTGGATACCATGTGAAATAGCATCTCGAAGTAGCTCAACTACAGCACTATACTCAGCCACATTATTAGATGTAGGACCGAGACAAGCACCTCTTGAAGACACAACTAGGTGGTCAATGAATAAATAACCCAAGCAGCAGAAGCAAGCTACTGTGTATGACGACTAGGACCATCTACGAACCCTAAGAATGTAGGAGATTCCGATGAAATCTTTCAACCAAATGGAAGCGAATCAGTAGACTCGAAAAACCAAAAGAAATCTAAACTATGTACAGAAGCAGCTATACAATAGTATACAAACGTATTAGCTCGAACTAGAAGTTCAAGCGCAATACCGCTTGAGGTAGAGCCAATTTCTAGGCTCCTTACGCTCCCTTCATAATCTTCCAATTTGTAGGATCCTTTTTCCAGGACATGCCTCACAATGTAAGGGTCGTGCCACATGGGGTTAAACTTGCCTGCCCCCAGGGGTTCTTTAGCTTGGTCATATAAAAGGACCAAGTCACCTTCAATAGATTGTCGGGGATGGACATACCTATCATACTGAACCTTGACACAACATTTATTGGCATCTATAGCCACAGGCGCATCTTGACGTTGCTCTTCAAGCTGCTCAAGGTGGACTAAACGTTGCTCAGTACTCGATGTATCAGGGAGTATCTCTATGGCTAGTTTTAACAAAGGGATTTCGCATTCAATCGGTAAAATAGACTCCACACCGTGTACCAGCTGAAATGGCGAGAACCCAATGGAGGTCTTGACTGTGGTTCAATATGCACACAAAGCAGGATATAACATAATATGCCAATTGTTCTTTCTCTGTTGGATGGTACGTTGGAGAATGGTATTTAAAGACTTATTGACTACTTCAACCTGACCATTCGCTTGGGAGTAGTAAGAAGAGGAGTGTTCTTGATGAAACCCAATCTTGAGTGACAAATCCTCCATCATTTTGTTCTGAAAGCGATTGCCATGGTCAGCGACAATCTCTTTCGGAATACCAAACCGAGTAATAATTTGATTGAATACGAAATGGGTTGTTGTAGCACCATTGGATTTTACGGTAGGCATGGCCTCATCCCATTTGGAAAAGTATTCCATGGCCACTATGATATGGTTATGCCCCCCAGCCGAAGCTGGTTTTCAATCCATGAAATCCATCCCCCATTTGGTGAAGGGACCGACGGTGACGACCGGCTGAAGGGGCACTGGATGCGAGTGTATATTCCGAGAAAACACCTGGCAAGGGTGACATCTCTTCACAGCGTTCATACAATATTTAAATATCGAAGGCCAAAAGTAACTAGCTCGCATAATATGTTGGGCTATTGCAAGACCGGATAAGTGACTGCCACACACCCCAACGTGGAAATCATTAAGCACACACTCCACTTATTCGTGAGTGAAACAATGATGGAGGATAGAATCATTTCCTCGACGATACAAAGTGTCACCGATGATGGTATAATATTTAGCATGGTGTTTCACACGTCATCGTTCATCTCACGAATAATGTGAAGGAAACTTCAAAGTTTGAAGATATATAATAATATCCCCATACCAAGGGTCCTTAGACGAGATAAGAAATAAATGCTCATCCACAAAGGAATATTCATGAACAATATCCTCATCAAGTCGCGGAAGGTCCAACATGAGCTTAGCAAAGACCAAGGATTTCATCGACTTCGCCAAAGCAAAATCGAGATCAAACTCCTGAAGGATCACAATCCATTTATTGTACTTCCCCCCTATAAGATGTCGTGATAGCATGAACTGAAATGGATTGATAAGTGCTATAACTATGGTTTTCCTAAGCATGATGTAGTGCCGCAACCATTGGACTACATGAACAATCGCACGTGCCAAGTTTTCCACGTGAGTATATCTCAACTTAGCGTCTACTAGATTTCAACTAAGGTAATAGATCACATGCTCCATGAGCGCATTATCAACCTGAACTAAGACCATGCCAATCGTCTCTTGAGATGCAGCCACATAAAGTATAAAATCTCTTGCAAATTCGGGTGGACTAAGCAGAGGGGCTGATACCAAAGATTTCTTAAGAGCATCAAAAGATTGATGGGCTTGCTCATCCAAGATGAATGGTGTGTCTTTCTTCAACAAGTATGCAAAACCTTTGGTAAGACTAGCATAATTCACTACAAAGTGACGTAGAAAAGTAGCTCTCCCTTGGAGGCTCTAAAGTTGAAACAAGTTGCACGGAGGAGGAAACCGAAGTATTGCCTCAACTTTAAGAGAATCGACTCTAATACCCTCTTTCGAAACTATGAATCATAGAAAGCGACCTGTCCTCACAGCAAAGATGCATTTATTGGGATTCAACCAAATTTTGTAGCATATACATCAATTGAGAATCAAACGGAGGTGCTTGGGGTGGTCCACTCTCTTGCGAGAATGGCCAGCAAGATCATCCAAGAAAACCTCTATTATACATTTAAGGTCATGAAAGGCATAGTTCATAGCATGTTGAAATGTACCTGCAGCGTTTTTAAGGTCGAAGGGAATTTTATGGTACGCAAATATACCCCAAGGAAAAATGAAAGCAGTCTTATGTTGGTCCCCGGGTTTGATTTGAATCTGGTTATATCTCAAAAAGCCGTCCATAAACGAAAAAAATTCGCTTCTCGCACAAGCATCCAAGATCTGATCTATGAATGGAGTGGGGAAATTGTCTTTCGAACATGCACGGTTTAGGATAGTTCCCTATTTCTTATCCACGGGAATGGGGTTTGACACCCATTTGGTAAGGGGAACAGGGTAGATAAGACCATCCTTAAGCAGTTTCTCCACCTCTGCCTTGATCGTGGTTTCCTTTCGAGGGTTCACAGCATGAAGGCATTGTCGAACCAGTTTAGCATTGGGATATGTTCTAATCTCATGTTTGACAATGCTGGGGTCTATTCCTGGCATCTCCTCATATTACCAGGCGAAAGCTTCCCGGAGTTCCTTAAACAACTCGGTGTAAGTGAGAACCTCTTTAGGAGAGCAATCGGCACCAATATAAATGTTCTCAACCTTTTCGGGTGTACAAGAAATGTCGATCGGTATGGTAGGGGAAATATTAGCCATGTTCCCCTTTACGAAAATCCCATGCGAACCCCAAGGAGCCACAGGGTGGCCAACAATCTCAGCAAGATTCATCTTAAATGCGTCTTGTTCCATAAGATCAGGGTTGGGAAGAAAATGAGAGTGATGATGCATGTCTTCCCAAGGTCTCTCATTACCACACAATGCCTCAATAATAGCTTCATCCAAAGGTAAAGTACTATCAAGACAATCGTGTGAACAAGATGAGTTGACTGCCCATTTCGGCAGCATAACAGGATCTTCCTCCTGTTTCTGTGAAGAGGGGAGATCTAGCTCTGCAGTGGCTTGTTGAATATCTTGATATGCAAGCTCAGCAGCAGACAGTGGCATAGCCATTCCAACATGCGCAATGTCTCCAGACATGGAACTCGTGGACGGTAAGGTCCATGGATCATCAAAATACGAAGTCTAGAATGGTACATTATTCAATGGAGGAGATGCATCATCGGAAATGGTTCCAATGAAATTAATGGGTGGAGGGAAATCAAAAGATCCCAACAATGAGGGGTACAATCCGACACCCATGTTCCCAATTTCTAGCTGAGAATCTGTAACTTGGGGTACCACTAGTCCCGTGGATGCTGTGGAATAAGGACTAACGAAATCCACTTGGTCGAATCTCACAATCTCGCCTTCGTGTGGAAAGAAAATAACTGTTAACACAATGGACATGACTGCTTTCATAGCGTACATCCAATTCCTACCCAGGAGAAGGTTGTAGTCGATGGGTGCATCAAACACCTCGACTTCAATAGGCACGGGTTTCCCTCCCAAGCGGACAACAAGGGAAGGGATAATCCCATGTGGTTTAAATGACTGAATGTCAAATGCAGTGAGCATGGTCATAGACTTGGATAAGGGAGGATATCCAAGAGCTTTCCAACAAGATAAAGACATCACTGATGTAGAAGCACCTTCACAACCACCATTCTCTTGACAAAATTCTGGGGGCATTCCACATGGATTTGAAAATCCATGTGTTAAGGTAAGCGAGGTTGAACGTCAGTAGTATCAAACTTGATCATGTTAGGACTTCCCCCATCTTGAGCTCCTAAAGCACACTAAAGGGCATTCCTTTCAGAT
The DNA here is from genome assembly GCA_027924585.1 of Larix kaempferi. NCBI lineage: Eukaryota > Viridiplantae > Streptophyta > Pinopsida > Pinales > Pinaceae > Larix > Larix kaempferi. The sequence continues at coordinate 2,841,195 of BSBM01000073.1, forward strand.
GGACACGCTTGTAAAACTTCAAGATCTGACATGGCACACGGATTTTGACCTAGATCTTCTACAATAGATTAGTTCTGGGTAGCTCTAGTATTGGGATTATGCATAGAGCACTTGAGAACACCTTTCGGTATCTGAGGCATAGTAGTGGGCTTATCGATATGTAAGGAGGTATGACGAGGAGGAGGCTCATTCCCCATATTCGGTTATGGTTCTCCATAATCGCGTTGACAAGTAGCAATACTAACCTTTGATTGGACCATATTCACGCATCCAAAGCCACTAGTATTGGAGGAAGACGTTGTAGTCTCATTAGGTCCGTAACTAGTAGAGGGAGCATGCGAAGCCATGTTCTGATGATGTGGAAGGGGATATTTCAACATAGCTGGGCTCTGTGCAAGATGCTTCGATGCTTCTTCGATTCGAGGACACAAGTGAGTAAGATGATCTTCCCCATAAATCTTGCAAGTGAATTTCACTTTACCGCTAGGTTTACGGTCCCCACCAGCATTTTTGCCTTCCCGAGGAGGGTTGACATTCTCTTTATGGGGACTATTACGATTACTACCATTGTTCCCATTATTTCCACCTTTACGGTTGTTTCTCCCCTTCTTCTTACCACCAGGCTGCTGGTTACCCGATGGGTTCGTCGATTACACAACATGTATATCGGACGATGAGGTGGAAGTGGACAAGGTGTGAACTTGTCCGGGAGTAAACTGGTTAAGAGAGAAAATTTGCATTTGATTAGCAACCAAATCTACAGGTCGAGTACTGGCGGATCCAGTAATGCCATAAGCATGTGGTCCAGGAACTGACTTGGGATCATGTTGTTTTCATGGTGCATCAGGAATAATCTCATACAAGATGCCAGACTAAGAATATAGTAAATCTAGCTATTGGACTTTTAAGATAGCTTGTTCCTCAGTCACAATGCCAGACATTGAAACATCCTTATAAATATATGGAAGCAAAGACTTGAGAAACCATTCCAACATAAACTTTGGAGGAATGTTGGCTTTCACTAACCTCTTATGTCGATGCCACTCTTGAATGTGGTCAGATATGTGTGTGGCCTTATTATAGCGGAAGGTAGACAAGAGTTCAGTTCCAGTATTGTAGTGAACCGACAGCTGGAAATGATCAAAGAAAACCAAGGCTATCTCATTGAAACCCCGGTACGTGCCCCTAGGAAATTCAACATACCACTTCGTGGCTACCCCTGTAAGGGTGCGTTGAAATAGTCTCAAACAAACGAAATCGTGATTTAACGAGTTTGATGAGCACCAAAGGTGAAAAGTCGTGACGTGATCACTCGGATCCTCACCACCCTTCCCCTCAAACTTAGGAATGTCCGAAGGGAGCTTGGTAGGGACCAGAGGCCAATTAGGATCGTGACACACCAGATCATTCTTGAGCTTCGAAAGATCCGGAAGATTCAATCGAGCAAGGAACAAGAGTTGTGGCTAGAAAGCTTGATTATAAGCTCCCATAAAAGGTTTATTATACGGACCTGAAGGATAAGATGGACCATAACCGGGACCCTGGACATAAGGTTGATACCCTCCTCCAACCTGACCCGTGTGAGGGTAAGCAGGTATATATGCGTTATGAGTACCATATTGAGGTGGGTTGTAATGAGGGCCAGAACCAACTGTATTATAGTAAGGGCTACCACCATAATTATGGGGCATATAAGTATTAATTGTAGCGGGAACCGTGTTGTAATGACCATGGTTATAAGGTATGTTCCCACCCCCTACATGAGAATTATTAGTAGCGTGAGCAGTCATGTGGTGACCATGAGTATGAGGTATATTCTGAACCCCAACATTGGCATTTTTAGTAGCAGGAGTGGTGGTGTTGTGACCATGAGTATAAGGTATATTCTCACCTCCTACATTAGCATTACTAGTAGTAGGAGCAGTTGTAAAAGTATACGGTAGGTGTCCAGCCCCGTGATTAGGAGGATTGTTAACATTAGCAAACGTGGTCCTAGGTTGATGGGTGGAGGCATGTGTATTGTACTGTGGATGGCGAGTCGTATTGCGAATAGTGTTCCTATTAAGTATGGGTAGTCCTAGGAGGAAACCTTCCTTCAACATTTGGATTGTTAGAAGGGATATGACCGTTCCCCATATCATCTGTGTGAGTAGGAAATGTGGTGCCCCCGGCGATGGTATTGCCCCAATGGGTGCAGTGTTGCCAACACTGTGACCAGTGCTAGCATGATTACCAAACATAGTGGATGGATCAACTGTGTTGTACTCAGGCATACCAAAAGAGAACGGGGTAGCATTAGTAGTGGTTGCAGGGCTTGTGTTAACATGTAAATTCAGCATCTCGTGTAGGAAATTATGTGGATTCGAAGGATTGAACAGGTCGTCCTTGGGTGGAGTGGATCCAAATAGAAGAGGTCAAGTCTCTGGTGTCAATGGATTGCATCCCTATTCCTCTCTAGGAGTAGGAGGATGAGAGGCATCTTCGACTCTACTCGACGAAGTCGTAGGGAATTCTCCCATGCGAAAACCAGCATAAATATCAGCGCGAATCACGTCAAAGGAATTCAAATATTCGGAGGGAGCCTTCTGGCGTCCTCGCTCAACATGACATGTAACTGTGTCAACCGGTAAACTAGCCAATCGACAAGATCGATGGAGAGTAGGACCTTGCGCCACTATATCTCTGAAAGATCAATAAATCGAAGCGTCCCCTATCGGCCAAACTAATGATCAAAGAATCAAAGAGAACACACCTAAGAAACTACAGCCAAATGCACACAAATAGGACTGGCTCAAGGAGCTCCTGACACTACAACCGGTATGTCTCTCCTAGAAGAGGCTTGAGACTCCCAAACTACAGCCGGAGGTAACAGAATCAGTTATAATGGTTCCCAGGCTTCACTGCATGCACAGGTCCAAGTCCCTATACAAAAAAAATTGTGATGTCCAACCCCTATCTGGCTCAAGATACGTATAGTATAACCACTGCAAGCACCCTATGCGATACCTAGGTAAGGAAACTAAGGTCACCGCAATATAACCAATGCTCAGGGGGACAGTCGTAGGTGGGATTCGTCGTATGGGAAAGGTAGCTAAGCCCGAAACTCAAGAGGTACAGATCCCTCAAGAATCCCCAGATACGAACAAATCCTGGAAATATCTCCCACTTTCAGCCAGTATTGGAGAGCTATGTCCGTAACCAACCTCCCGTGATCTTGTGCTTAACTCTGGTCTGAGTAGAGATTCCTGAGAACACTGATGTATATCATGGATTTCACCACTCCCTGATTAGACACATAATGTTTCGTCTAGTAGTCTTGGATTGTTAACTCACAATGATCTATTCCAAGACTCTAAACCTATACTAGTTTGTGCACCCTATAAAATAAAAATTGTTCTAATCAATTTTAAGATTAAGAGTTAATTTTAGGTCGCTATGATTACTCAAAGGATGTGGTTGTGAAACTAATGATGTATATGACTCAATAGTATGCACAATCGTCAAACTCTAGACTCATCTATCTAATAAAAACAATGCCACTAAAATGAAAATCAATCCAACGGTTTGAAATAAAATGCAATTCTTTTAAATTTCCAATGCACAAGCAGATCCTAGATGAAAGCACAAGCACTCAAATGAAAAATTCAGTGCGGATTTTATTTTTTTTGTATTTTCTCTTATAATGAAAAGGAAAATGCGAAACTATGTTTTTGTATTTTTCAATATAATGGAATGAAAAATGCAAGAGAAATCTACTTATTCATTTAAAGAAATGCAGAGTAGATCACTAAGGCAACCCAACAATTCCCAAATAGTGAGATTCAACTAATGTAATGAGCTAGAAAATAAAAAATGGTGATAAACTAACAAAGCTCAAAACAAAGAGAGAGAGAAAGAGAGAGAAGAGTTTTTGGTCACTAATAGGGCATGGAACAATCAAGAATAAGGCCAACTAAGACTCAGGAACACTCAATACCAACCCAACAACAATCCAAGACCATAAACCAATCAATCCCGAAGTTGTATGCTACTGTCGAAGGAATAACTGCGGGTAGAGGTGAGCTACAGTGCAGACAGAGGTGGGTAGACGCGGGCTAAACTAACTTGACCCACGTACAGGGAAAGGAAAATGAGCAAATAAAGAGTCCAATGACCCAGAAAAAGCTGGTTTTCTATAGTGTATCCCAATAGTCAACCAAAGACACAAAAGCTCGACACACAACAACTCTAAATAAGAAATAAAGCCTAAAAATCCCCAAAAATGGATGTCCAACGGAGTCGCCATTTTTGTTACAGAGAAAACTTCCTATGGCTTGGGGTAGACCACAATAGACAGCTGACTACCAGAAAATGACTCAATTCCCAATGCAATGCTATATAAATGACAATGCTAAGATAATGGAGAAAAGACCAACCTTAAACTGGATGTCCAATGTAAATTCCCATTGAGCTTCGAACTTCTACACTTGGACCTGCAAATTAGTCTCAACAACATGTACAAGCAAGTGCATATAATATGTGAAAGACATTAGCATAATCAATAGCATGATCCCTAATATCATAAGCAAATATAACCCAATGTAATTTAACAATATTCAAAACATCAATTGGACGAGAAAATGAGTATTTCCATTAATGAATAACAAGAAGTACAATATACGACCTCTTGTCGGCAACCAATCTAAACCAAGAACCGGGTCTCTCCACTTGTGCCTCCACCACTTCAATCCTCCATGTAATGGAAAACTCAAACTAGGGTAGGACTTTGGTAGGTGAACATAAGTATTTCACAACAACAAGGATCAATGAGTGTAGACTCAAGTCACGACAAAAATCAACTAGAGTTATCTTGCTCTCTCTTTCTCCTCCTTTCCATATGCCATAAGAGCTCAATATATAGCCTTCCAAAGGTAAGTGAAAGGACACATCGAGGTGTTTTGGGGCAAATGGAGGGACAAAGGTCACCCTAAGACCACTTTTTGGGAGTAAAAAGTAAATTTCTAATGATTTTTACCATTTTACTTGGCACCCGCGAGCTATAGTGGAACAGCTCGCGTGTGTGCTAGCTAAAGTGGAACAGCTAGTGTACAGGAAGAAAAATAGGGAAAAAGTGTTTCTGAAGGACATAAAGTGAATCTGAGTCAGTGAAATGGATCCTGAAGGCCAAAGAGTGTTGATGCTCATAGGGTGGAAAATTACGTTTTAACAATATGCTAGAGACTTAAGTATATCCTATTACTTAGATGTCAACACTTGTGTGTCTCCTACAGAAAAATAGACTAAGTCTCATCATAAATCCAAGAGGTGAATCCTAGAGAAAAATTATATGCATATCTGGTGTAAGAACATAAGAGAGAGTAATCAACACTAGAGTAAGAAATGTGAACATAGTAATCTCATATTGATACATTTGCAGCGAAAGGATCATTCAAACTCTCGTTTTGGTTTTGATAAATTTGTAGAGGAAGGGAAGTGAACCTATTTTGTTTGGATAGAATGAAGATAATTCCAGTACCATGCTTGGAACATAATTATGCACATGTCTAATAATTGATGAAAAAATAGAAAAAGTTGTAGTAGTTGATCCCATGCAACCTCATAACATTTAATAGGAAGCAGAAGTACATGGGGTAAACATTAATTTTTTTCTTACTACCCATCATCACTGGTAAGAATAACTGGATTCCAATTGGTAAGGCTTGTTTATTACTAAAACTACTTAAATCATTGGAAGGCTTGTTGACTACTAAAAATACTACAACAAGTGCTTTCTTCGTTAAGCCCACTGATATTGCTTCCTTTGCAAATACTACTCTAATATCATTTCAATTAAAATCTCCCTTCTCTCTAGCATTGGCACTTTCAATAGTTTTTGGTGACTCAACCTGTTTCTATCGTCCTGGCTCTAACATTAGTCAATGTAGTTTTCTTGAGGTAAGTTGTTTGTCTATTTCCATGAATTGTAAAACTATCCAGGAGTGATATCTGTTTTCAATCTCTTCCACCAGTCATCTAATAATTTAAATCCCAACACAGAAAATTGTTGTAATTTCCTAATGATGCCATATATAGACCATATCAATCATCATCTAAGAGAGTATATTTTAGCAAACTTATGCATTCCTACCATTGTAATAATGTAATATGATATTCCAAACAACCTCCATAGTTTGAGGTGCACTAAGAAATTTCTTGTCCAGGGCTACTACATTAACCCACCTATGAAATTTATTAAAATAGTAATGTAACAATAATGCTTATGATGTGGTCATATTGGGTGTGGAACCAAGCCCATTCCAATATACATTAAAAAAAAATGGAAATATTATTTCCTACTTCATGTTGGATATCGATGATCACTCTAAAAATAGTTTTGGCAAAGTGATATTTCAAGACTACAAGAAAAGAACACGAACTATAAGCTACTTAAAACCTGACAAAAGATTTAGAATTGGAATTCATGGGAAGTTCTCAACCCCATCTGTGAGTTAATTTTTAATTATACACCTTTTGAATGACATGACAAGATTTTGTATTGCATGAAAAAAAAATTCAGCTCTAATTGCAAGAAAAACTACAATCCTCCGCAGAGTCCATGAAAGGTTGTAGATGTATTCTCAGTGGCTCACAACCTAACCAAGTTTTGCTTGAGCATGCATGTACCTTCCATTACGTTTTTGGTCTGCTTTTCTAAGCATGCATAGACGTAGCTACTATTATGTTTTTGGTCTACTTTTCGACACAAGCATAGCAAGGGATGAAATATATCCCGAAACATTCAACTTTCAGGACGATAATCTACTTTACATTTATATAAGGTGCATAAAAAATTGGTAGTAATAATTCCTAATAATGTCGATGGGAAATGGTACTTTAATTGGATGAAGTGTTGGGGATATTGGGGTTGTAGTGAAAACAAAACGATAAAAGTGAATATGTGCTATATATAACTGATTAAGAATTTAAACAAATAAGAAATACATAAGAGAAGAAAAAACATAAATGTTTGACTGATCTCCACAAATTGAAGAATACTGGAGGACAGAACCCATCAAAGAAAACACCAAAATGAACGAAAAAATACTAACCTATATAGTTCATTGTATTTTACTATAGAATAACTATATAAAAAATTAGGTATTATTCTGTACGTAGAAATAAAACAATGTGGCTCCTATTGCATCAGGCAAATCATAAGCATAAAGGTAAAATATTTGGCCCCATTATTTAGTAAAAGCAATATTTTGGGAAACAAATGTTGTTGCCTTTTTTTCTCTTCTTGATTTGGGAATGCACCAAACCAATGGTTGAAAAGAAAACATGGATCAATAAACAAAAATTTGGTTTTGGGCATGACTCAAAATTTTGATAAACATGAGAGAGTAGATAACATAATATATTAGTCCTTGTGTTTTCATTTACCAATGACCATGAGATTGAGATGCACCTGAGAAAATGGATTCCCTCGTGCTCCTGCACATGTTCTAGTTCAGTTCCTAATATAGATAAACCTCTATCATCAGCATGAATATATTTGTAAAAACCCTCATCAAATCCAAGAGGACTCTTCATGGAATTCCACACCCACAAAAATAACTTCTTGAATCAGTCCAAGCACATAGTACATACTTATAAAAAGAATACAACAAAAAATGCAATTTTCTCACAACATTTTTCACTCCTATGGTTATTATCCTTCATTATTCTATGAGACATAATCTCATTCAGAATGGATTCCAACAACAGACGAGGGTTAAAACCAGACCTACAGCTCACACAGGAAAAAGGGAAGTTGGGACACAAAAGGAAGGGTTACTAGTCAATGATTTATTTATTTTCAAATTACGCTTTGCCATGGTTTAGAAACTCAAACTTAGCCAAATACATCCAAAAATTTGTCAAAGTTGTTGAAATTGCAAATCTCCAAAGCACTTGGACCATGCAATATCAGTACCTCAACTCTTTATTTCATCAAAACGAAATTGAAAAATCAATTTAGATAAATTGAAAATCCCCAAAGCACGTGGACCATACAATCTCAATACCTCAACTCTTGATTCATCAAAATAAAATTGAAATTGTTAATTATGATAATGCCTCTTGTGAAGTAACATCAAGCTGAAATAATTTGCAAAACATTGATTGTTTACCTTATGCTTTAACTAACTACCATAAGTAAATGAAGACTTATAAGCCATGACACTAAAAATTATAGCAATGTTAGCTAGTGAGCACTAGAAATGTTATTATTTCTTTTCCAATGAAATCCTACCAAGGAAACCAAAGGGTTTTTCCACATCCATGGATTGCATTCCTAATACAATCATCAACATAGATTAATGTCCAACTAGCCAAAAACCCAACAACATTGGCTACAACTGATTGACAAAACCCCTTAGGATAGCAATGTTACTATTGGGGTGAAATAGGATATTATTAGATCCGTCCATAGACTTCATCCCAAAACGAAAAAATTGAATTAGCAAAGGTTTGTGTATAAATAGTGACTTTTATAAACATTCTTTATCCATCATTGTTATATATATATGGTATTTATTCACAACACACTCCCCACAACAAAGTTAACATGCATAATTGAAAGGATATGTATTATATAAATATAACATGTTGTTGGGTTGGTGAAATCATAATAGTGTTATAGCCTCCACTAGAGTTTGATTCCTCAAAGAAGTGATTAATATATTTCACAAGAGACTATGGATTTGGTGAGTCACCGTTGGATTAATAAGGTTGGATGATACATGCTTGAAATTGAGTACATGACAACATCAACCGAAAAACAATAAATACCCAAAATTCATTTACAAGTAACTTTCTCAAATTTACTTGTGATGTCATAATGATGTAGATTTAAAACAAAGTGAAGAAGCTGGTCATAATGTTAAAGCACATGCACATGTTAGACATGAAGCTAGCCTCGAGGGTTAGCTAAATTTTTCAAGAATCAAACATAATATATTTCCCTCAAAGTCAGGAAGGTCACGAGTTCAACTCTCTTGATCCCCTTGCGATTAGGCTCCATCATCAGGGCCATCTATTTACCCCATTAACCATTCATGGGTCATGAGTAAGTACTTAGAGGTTTTTCTATGAAATTTTCCTTAGAAAATAAATGTTAATCATGAATCTAAATCACATACACATCTTGATAGCATTTGGGAGCTGTCCATGCACCATTGAGAAAACAAATGCCCCCAAGGAGGTGGAGTATAATGGTTTGTAGCATTATACATAAGACAAATAATAAGAGAAGGTGCAATTGGGAACTTCAAGAGGTCATGATAAATCAATTACAATTATGATGGGCCTCCATTTTGGACACTTTTTTATGCCAAATGTCCCCTTTCCATTTTCCTTTTTCCAAATACATTTCTTGATTATATGATAAATCATTGGTAGAACAAGATTGGAGGTTATGTAGTGTTATGTAGTTAGCTATAAAGATTTGCAACAAACTATAGATTATTTTGTAGTAGGTTTTAGCATTTTGTAGTAAGCAGTAGTGTTGTGGAGAAACCAACAAAAACCAACATTAGTGCTCAAAAATAAAAATAAAAATAAAAAGGCCTAGGAAACACGTCACTTCTCATCCTATATTGGAAAAAATCCATGAAAACAAAGAAATTCAAGGTTCATGAAGGAATGTTGTGGGATATATTGACTAGCCTCAACACCTGTTTCATAAAATTATATTTGTGGATTCCTTATCGTATGTTTTATTAACAAATACAAATCCAAGGAGGTTGGGTTCTTTAAGTCCATTAGACAAGCTTGGTAAAATCTATTCACTACTAGAACAATTAATTTGGAGAGATTTTAAATAGTATTAATATATGGGCATAACTTCCCTTGAATATACTTATGTAAACAATGCATAGTAATGACAGTTGGATATGATATATAAGAGCTTCACTTGGGTTTCTCACCCTGCATGCCTTCTTTTCTAATATCTTTCATCACACCATATAGCCATATAATCACACCATCTCAAGTATTTCTTATATGGATAAAGTGACCAACTTGATATAAAAAGGGTGGGGATATTTTCAATGAGTTTGAGAGATTCCAAAAATTAACTATTGGTTAAGCACAATAATTAGTACCATTGATGTTTTGTACAAGTATATTTTGTTTCTATCAATGAGGTTTATCGAGTAATTGTTGTAGATGCACCACCTATCGGAACCATCAAGAGTGGGTTAATTAATTTGAAATATTATTGGATGCTATGGAAATTCACCATGTACATATTTATGGGACATCTCTTGGAGGATTTTTGTTACAATGTTGTACACAATATCGTCCAAGAAAAGAATTTGAGATGGACCACATAAGCCATAAGCTAGTTAGATTGAGACACTTTCAAGAGTGAGATTGGCATTTTGTTTGAATTTGAATACAAAAATTGCTTCTACTGGTAGATTACTATTTACAGACTTTGCAATTACTATCATAGATACAAATGACCTATGTGCCATTCAAGGGGTAGGTTTTAAATCAGTGGAATATATTCATTTATATACATTTGGAGAAATCAATTCAATTATGTTTATAGATACAATAACACATACAACTTATATTAAGGCCATCTGATCTGCACAACACTTTATCTACATTGAAATTCGATGCTCCTCGATATTGTTTTACAACTAGTCATCTCACAAGATAGTAGGTGCAATTAGAAAAATGAGAGGTTTTTAGTTTACATTGTGATACCAATTTGTCTTGAAGGTGTCCCTACCAGTGCAATTGTGCATGAAATACTTTTCTGTAAGGTATAAGGACTCTAGTAAGAACTCCTTCTGGTCCTCAACTTGGTTAGAATGTGTGATGCAATACTATTGAAGAACGTTGATTCCCTCAACTTGAGTTGGATTTACTGTGAAGGATACATGGCTTACATATGCATTGGTGAAAAAATACAGAATATGTCTCTGAGGTATAAAAGGAAAGTCCTTATCATAATGTGACAAATGGAGGCTAATGAATCCATTGTACATCAATTATTGAAATCATATATTCATACAAACGAAACCAAGTGGGTGGATAAAATATTAAGTATGATTATTACTAAAAATTACTAAAGGAAAATATATTATTTTTCACTATTATTAGAATAAATTGTCTAAATGAAATTCTTCTCGTAATAAGAAGACCTTGTATAAATTGAATACACCCTCCATATGGAGAAATTACTACCTCACTTATATAGGGAAATTATTTAGTTCTTTCCTTTCATGGATAAATTATGGACATGCTATAGATTAATGACAGTTGGAAAAATGTTGTTCTAGTGAATGGTAAGTGGAGGTTGGAAGGTTAGTAGAGGCTTGTAAAATGTGAACTTTATTGGTCTGTAGAAAATAGTTTCTGCAGTAAGTCCTCTGAAATACATGCTATATTGACATTATGCTAAATTTGTGAAGTACAATACCATTATAAATGGTCTCTACAAGTAGGGTAGTGTGGAGGAAGCATAAACTTTGGTTCAACAAATGTCAAATAATGGGTTCACTCCCAATGTTATTACATACAACTCTTGGATTCATGGCTTATGTAAAATGGGAAAGATGGACAATGCATTCAAAATATTGAAGGATAAGGAGAAGAAAATTCAAATTAATATTGATAAAACTACTTATAACATGATTATATATTCCTTATGCAAGGAATGAAAACTAGTTGAAACATTCAAGCTTTTGAAGCACATGAAGAATAATTGGCATTCCTACAATGTGGTGTCCTACAACATTCTTTTAAGTGGATTGGCCAAGCTAAGAAGAATTTCTAAGGATCATAAGCTCTTAGAAGGAATTATTGAAATTAACATAGACACTTCGGATGTGATATCTTATAATGTATTAATTGACGAGTTGTGCAAGGATATTATGCTATTTGATGTAGAGAGGATCTTGAATATGATAACTAGAAAAGGAGTTACACTAGAAAACATAACATGCAACATGCTTCTTCGCGGGTATTGCAAGGGAGGTAATATTGAACAAGCCAATCCATTACTTGGTGAAATGTTGAGCAAAAATTGTTTTCCTAGTACAGATTATGTACAAAATTTTGGTCCAATGTGTCATGTCTATTAGCTTTTGACTTGACAAATATTCACTCTTGCATCAAATTTATTTAATCACAAAATACATGTATGAAGAAGGCACTATAATGGGATTTTCCAAGAGGAGCTTGCTAAATTATGCAACCTCATGACTTGAGGAAAATGAACCATTGAAATGACACTATTAATAGGATTTATAACTAGAGCTACACTTTAGGAATTATTTCCCTATCTATGAAACACTCTGAAATCTTAGCTTCCCTAGAGTAACCATTATCTAACTCATATTAATATGAGATCAATATATCTTTAATTGTTTGGCCAAAATATTATTCCTATTCCCTACAAAGTTTCCATGCATTCATAGTGGATCATGGTTGAAGACATTATTAGAGTCAAAATTAGGGTATAATGCTAGCAATGTTATTTTGATTCACAGTTTGAATTGGGATGCAACATTATCAAGGAATGCCATTCGAACCTTGTGCAATTTTGTTGGGTTGAGTTAAAATATACAAAGCATTTAACATTGAGAATGTGGTGCATGCATTTCCTCAGAGCATACATCTTTTGATTTTGAATGCAAAACAATATTTGTGTCCTACCTTCTAGATGAATTGAGATGTTATTTTATCTTACGATAGAAGAATATGAGGTTGTACTTCCCATGGTAAATTGTTGCTTGCATAGGGTTGTTATCATGTTGTAGAGATTCATGGAGTGGAGTAGATCTCCTAAAAAAGATATCACTATAGAACGTTAACTCTTCATATTACAAAATGTGTGAAGAATTATGGAGGGAGGAAAGGTATGGTGACAGGGAAGACAACATCAAAATTGTATAAAAAATCAAGGGATACACATAATACCACTAAAAAGATAACTTATTAACAAATTGAATGACATAATTAGAAAGACTTAATTGTTGTGGTCTAAAATCGTCACCTTTTCTAAGAAACTATAGTGATGGCCACATGGCATCATCAAAAACATTATAATTATCCATGGTGACATACATTTTTTATCATTTCCAAAAGCATCACCAAAAAAGTATTGGTGAGGGCCCCTCAAGGATTGATGGGGCCACAATATAGGTATCAAGTGAGTCATTTTTACTATTAAGGAGCAATAAATTAAGACAGTATCAACCCTTTCTGTAGGCTAGGATGTGATTTGATTGACTATGGAATGATGATGGTTAAGTAGTAATATTTTTCCGTGCTTAGCATGTTTTATGTTTTAATAAGCTAACCAAGTGGATAAGCGCCATGTGAAAACAAGTACAGGTTTAAAGACAACTATGAAGATAGCAGGTAGCACCTTTTTCTAGTCACACAACTTTGGCAAATTCAGTTCCAGTTAATCCCTCAAAGTAATGAAATAATAACTCGAGATCACTCTATTAGTATCTCTTGATTTCTAGGGACAAATATAGAATAGATTGATCTCATGATTTCCAATGAAGACACCTTATTAAAACTATGTAATAAATAGAGGCTCACGCATAGCGTGAAGCTATCTCATGAATTTTGTTATTTTTGTTTTCAGACATCTTTAGTTTACAACACTCAAGTTTTGTTTTACGGATTGACATGGATTCTATATTAGCTTAATGAAGAAACCACGTTTTACATCACTTTTGAGTTTATAGCTTTAATTTAGCTCCTATAATATGCTTTGACATGGGCCCCCTCATTGTGTTGAGCAGGAGCTCTGTGTTTTCATTATATTTTGATTTCATGCATTTCATTATTTTTGGTTAAGTAAACAATCATGAATCTTTTGAGTATCATTTATTAAATAGGGAATATGTCTGGAAATGCATTTTTGTTTTGTATCTCTATATAAGGGAGTTTGTAGTTTCGTTACATGGCGTATGTAGTCCTTTAGGTGCATTCCATGAAGGCAATTTTACATATTTACATTTTATGCATTAAAACAGTTCCATGGTATATGCACCTTAGATTTGTTTTAGATTAATTTCTATTGGGAATTCATAGATTAGAATATCTCCATTTTTCATAAATATTTATTTTCCTTAGGTCAAGTTTCCAAAACATTTCATTAAATAAGATATTTACGCTTTCATAGATTAGATGCTTGCTTTTGTTAAATAGATGTATGCTTTCACATATTAGATGTATGCTTTTATTAGAATAAATTTATGCTTTCATAGATTATATGTTTTCTTTCATTAAAATAGATTTAAGATTTCATAGAATAGATGTATGTTGTCATATACTTCCATATATTATTCGAGTAATTCCTTAAGCAAGAAAATAAGATTGTCAAACAGTTCTTCTTTATATGCTTTCGTAAAAATAGAATATTTACCTACATGCACTCTCCAAATGACATCACTCTAAGTTAGGATTCTCACAGTGTGCACATACAATGCATAATGCCTCTTAAGTTTGTATGATCCCTGGTCGATAAAAAAAGTAAGGTTCTTGAACCGTAAGCTTGTAAAAATGTCATCATATCAGTAGACCACCAAGGATAATCACCAAAAGTGTCACCAAAAAGATAATTAGCAATGGTATTTTAACAACCCTCACCATAAGTGTCACCAAAGAGAGAATTGGCAGTGGGATTTTAATCACCCTCACTAAAAGTGCTTTTTAAAATGGATTTGGTGACGAAATTTAAAGAACTATTACCAAAATCACATATGGTAACAATTTTTCATAGCCCGTCACCATAATTGACTTTGGTGATGACCGTTTAAGGTCCATCAAAAGCATGACCATCACCGATTGCCTTTTTGTAGTAGTTATTGTAACCAACTACTCCTAATATAAATATCAATTAGATGTATTAGATGAAGGATTATGATTCTTTTCGGCATATCTAGAGGTATAGTGATCCATGCTATGTGATTGATGTTATGTGAATTGTTTATCTAGTTTAGATGGCATTTTTTCATAGAAGTGGCCTAACTATTAGACATCTTGATATTTCTGATGGTTTTTTGTCAAGATCCAATGAAAAATATTTGGTGAAACCATGTTTCTGAATCATTCAAATTGTGTTTATGAAAGCAAAAATGGATTGGGAGGTCCAAGGAAGAAAGAGAATTTCACTTTCATAATATATGGATTCATGAAAGGATGGTGATAACGTAGCCTTAAGGTGTAGACAAGGTGGTTCATGTTGGATATATACTGTAGTATGAAGGAGAGGCATGATTTGTAAAACTATCAGTATAATAGATTGACATATCTAGAGTAATAAATTACTTATAGATAAGAACTACTAATAATTCATATTAAAGTAGTTGTTATCTAGCCGTATTTTTTATCCCTGTACTAAATTAGTAGTTTACAATAGTAATTTTTAGTTGTCACTTGAAAAAGAAACTGTTGTGACTAACATTTTTTATTGCTTAGTCATTAATTACCCATTGTGACTAATGTTTTTGGTTGTGTAGTCACTAACTACCCATTTTTCTACTAGTGGAGGCAAATTGAAGTATAACTGAATCTCATCAACAAGGATCATAAAATTTTCATTTTTTGTAATAAAAAGTATAAAATATTCCTTAGCCAACCAATCATGATTGGATTTAAAAGGAAATGGAGGTTTTCTATACTCCTTTTCTAGTTGTATAAGAATAAGAAGATGATCATATAAGCCATTTTTTCCCACCCAATATTCATATCTTTCAACCTCCTCCACCAATTTTTCTACCATTAAGAATATATCCATCATCTTAGAGATGCTTGTTCTTCCATGTTAGCACACAAATTAGCATCTTAAGATTGAATTCCTAAAATCAATGATAGCTTATGGACAACTAAGAGGGAGGCCATTGTCACCACACCTAATTTTTTTTGTCTCTTTAGGATATCTCTTTGTAATATCCCTAATTTGAAAGTTTACCCAATTTGGCCAATTTTCGAACCTTGGACTAGTGAAACCCGAAACTGTCCCAAATGATCCCAAATGATTTTGAATTCTGTATGGAGGGAATTAGGAGGATATACAACACTCAATACACCATTTAGACACCCAAACATCTGTTAGAAACATTCATGGTCTGCAATTTTCAAGGAGGGAAGAACTGGAAAAAAACTAGTTAATGCATGGGTAGAAATATCCCCTAGGTCTGCTACTAATTGGCCTCCCAAACACTGTATGGAATTCCCAAATTTTGAATATGGGGATTTTCTATATTAAATTACATAAAGGAAAACATTTTTGCAGCATTATATTAGAGTTTAGAGTCGGATAGATCTTCCAAAAGTCGGCATCTTGTAGAGCATAGAATTTATGAAAAAATGGTAGACTAGGAGCAACGAATTTATTGCACAAACTTTAATAAGACTTCAAAGGTATGCATAAAACATTTTGGTCCTTCATTTAACTCCATATGCAGCTCGAATCATATACAAAAACTCAAAAAATATATGATATCAAACAGGTACAATATCATCCCAAAATCACCATGAGAATGCAATGAGGGAAATAGCTCGAATCTCAATATTACTTGGAATTATTACATGAAAGGATTGGTGTTTCGAGATTTGGCTCTCATGATAAGTTCATTAAAATTTTATTAATTAGATAACATGTCCATATGGTTGAAATAAAATTATTCCATAAACTATTTGCAAGAAGGAGTGCGCCATCACTCTTGTACATGAACATTGAGAAAGTGTCGAGAGAAAGATAGTAGAGAAAGAAGAGAGAACATGAATTGAACTCAAAGGGGATAGCACCTGCATAAAAATGTCTCCATGATTTTTTTTGGATAGGTATGAATGGACTCTCCTTCAACCAACTTGGATAGGAATCTTGCACCCATGAAATTGCTTCAATGGTAGGGAGGATGAACATCCACCGTGCAAGGACAAGCTAAAGCTCTCCCAGATTGCAAAGATGCAAATAAAAAATGACCAAAAGTTTCTCTATTTCGACTTTGCCTCCTTTTAATAACTTTAGTTGACTCATTTACATTCTTAGAACTCAAATTATCCTAATTACTCATGAAATTCGAATTAGTGGGGGTTATGACCCTTCATTGGCCCCACATGACACTTGGCTAATCTTTTGTCTCCAACTCCTCCATGAATTCAAACTAGGGAATCTTTTGGATGATTTGGATATGTGTAAATCCTCTCATGCGCCTCTTGGTCTATTTTTATCTCTTACATTGTCACTTATAGATAATAAATACTACTAATTCATATTAAAGTAGTTGTTATCTAGCCGTATTTTTTATCCCTAGACTACATTAGTAGTTTACAATAGTCATTTTTAGTTGTCACTAAAAAAAACCTGTTGTGACTAACATTTTTGGTTGCTTAGTCATTAATTACCCCTCGTGACTAAATTTTTTGGTTGTGTAGTCATGAACTACCTATTTTTATACTAGTGGAGGCAAATTGAAGCATAGTTGAATCTCATCAACAAGGATCATAAAATTTCCATTTTTTGTAATAAAAAACATAGAATATTCCTTAGCCAACCAATCATTATTAGATTTAAAAGGAAATGGAGGTTTTCTATACTCTTTTTCTAGTTGTATAAGAATAAGAAAATGATCATATAATCCATTGTTTCCTACCCAATATTCATATCTTTCAACCTCCTCCACCAATTTTTCTACCATTAAGAATATACTCATCATCTTAGAGATGCTTGTTCTTCCATGTTAGCACACAAATTAGCATCTTAAGATTGAATTTCTAAAATCATGATACATTATGGAAAACTAAGAGGGAGGCCATTGTCACCACACCTAACCTTTTTTGTCTCTTTAGGATATCTCTTTTTAATATCCCTAATTTGAATGTGTTGTAGGCACAACATATCCCATGCTTTAGCTAAAGCACATGAGCCCCAATTTTTTTTAATAAGTACAAAGGTATTTGGGTAAGTGTTTCTTTAAACACCAGATTCTTCAGTGTTATTCCTGCCATCCTTAACCTTGCCTTTGCTTGGCCTGATTGCCATATTTCTAATAAGTTTTCCTAGTGTTTCAGTTTGGAGGAAGCCTTTAATTTTGAGTATTTTATCTTTCGCTTTCACCATCTCGAAACCCGACTGTTTACGCACCCGAAACCTAAAACCCAAAAGGTGCGAGTTGCGGGATTTCGCTTTCCTGCTTTTCGGTTTTTTTCAACCCGAAACTCGAAACCCAACAACTTCGGGTTGCGGGTTTTCATTTTCAATAAATTTACTATATGGCATCCTGAAACCCAAAACCTGTCATTGCGGCTTTCGTCTTTCGGGAATTTGTTTTAAGTTTTAGTCGTGTTGTTGTTCTCAAAACCCGAACCTGACTTCCGGGTTGCGGCTTTCGGGAACGTCTTTTGCGTTTTATGGATTACCATCCCGACACCCGAACCTGACGTTTTGGGATACGGCTTTCGGGAACCTAAATAAACCTTGTGAAAAAAGGACTCATCACCGGATCCTGAATCCCAAATCGGGCAATCTGAGCCGTCCGTTCATTCTAAATCTGACGGTTACGATTTGATCTGGTAAATTCCATAAATAAAGGTTTTCAATTTTTCTTTTATCATTTTTACTACTAAAAATTACTGTGTTGCGCCGATTTTTACTGTGAATTTGGTTGCTAAGGGTCGTTATTGCCGGTTTTTCAGTTATTTTAGGTTGAGTTGTTTCCATTGTTGCATTCTGCATTCAGTAGTTTGGTTATTTTGGATTCAGTAATGGCCTTTTTGTTATTTGATTCAACTCCCCAAGGCTTTGTAGATTATACCTTTTCAATCTCTGCAATGTTGCTTTGATCTTTCTGTTAAATCAACGATCTGGATCTAGTTTCACATGTGAAATCAGGCCACCAATTTGTGTAATGAAACTCCTTTCTTAGTCATTTCGCATTCAGTTCTCTCACCGTAACTCCCATTTTTATCTCAAATCCGAGGTCATGATTGTTGATGTGAACATACTCGTAATGGTGAGTTTTCAGATGCTTTTTAAGTCATGCAAGTCTCGATTGGATTTGTACTTTCCCATGGATCCAGATCCGGTTAACACACGTTATAGCTCGTTTCGCTACAGTATAGATGATTGCAGTGTCCTAATAGTAATAATTTGACCATTATGAATGGCTCTTCTCAATCATTACCATCCTACTAGTTGGCCTTAAATTGACAACAAACATGAAACCGTTAGTTTTTGTTCTATATTCTTTAAGAGGAAAATTTTCATGTTGATGTTGTAAGTTTCTTCTTGACGTATTTGGTATGAGCAATATGTAGAAAGGAAATGAATCCCTTCATGCGTGTCTCGAGAATGAAGAAATTCAGCCTTTGCTGTATCAAGAACCTTTGTCACTGCCTTTTGATGTAAGTATTCCCGATTCAAGCAGCGATAGCAAAGAAGAAGATTCTAAAGCCCTGTCTTTCTGTATGCAATTCCTTGAGAAGAAAGAAAAGAAGGCTCCTGAAGAGCCAACCGACCAAGATGATACTGTTCTATGAGATTTTATAATCAATGAAGAACCTGATATTCCACCAACTCCTTCTGAGGTGGACCCCTTGACAGATTTCTCTGTTTTTGAGGATGTCGCTCATAATCAAGAAGTTCCCGCGGGAGATCCTCTAGAAACCAAACCGCCTGTTGCTGATAGTCAACAATTAAGTATTGAGTTTTTGCTATGTCATGATGATCTCTTTTAATTAGAGGACGGATCCCAAGAAATCCTTTTGTTTAGAGGGTGATGAAAATCATGTAAGCTGGGAAAGTGGCAAGATTTTCTGGATTCGTGGTTTGATCCAAATTTTGTAATCCCTACCTATCAGAATTTCCACCTGTACTTTTGTAACTTTATTATTTAAGGAGCTATGCTTCTCTTAGATAAGGGTTGGTAATTTTGGAGTTACATATCAGTAGGAGAAAGGTTGGGGATACTCTGTTCATCAGAGATTTTGTAATTTTTGTACAAGACTCTTTTAATACAGTAAAGTCATCTTTTGATCTATCTCTTATTATTCTTCAAGTTTATTTTAGAATTACTAGTTGTATACTTCAGATAGTCATCTACAGTGAATGATATCATTTTGTATATATATGTAATGTATAGATCTGTTATATTGGTTTCCCTGTATGATTGATTGATGTTGTGAGGTATTTTATTGAGTTTATTCAATATTGATACTTTCTTTATCGATTTCTGCAAATGGTTCATTGCACATAATAATCATGGTTAATTTTTCAATTGACAGAATGATTATGGATTGAATCTTGAACAGGATTTAAGTACTTGAATTATTGTATTTTAATTTTCATTAATGGATTATGATTTAAGTTAATAAGTAACACATCAAATATGTTTATGTTGAAGGTGGTATTTTACATGTTCATCATACCTCAAGGTTGATCTGCACAATATCAAGCTTTCTTTTTAGAATAGGACTAACATAGATTAGTTTCCTCTTCTAAAATAGGATAGGTTAGCTTAGCTTTACCATTTTCACACCCTTATTTTCCCTGATTAGAAAACTGACCTAATCGGTCAAATCACCAACTCTTAGAGTGCCAGCGGAGGCCGAATATCCATGGGGTATCACCATACCAGACAGGATGGGGATAGAACTTCCCTTGCGCAGCAGGGTCTTTCAAATCCTTTCAGCTTGGATTTTCTTCCTCTGTTGGGAGCCTTGGAACCATTCCAGTACCTTTTCATCTAACCTTTAAAACTGAGGCATCAACAGAATGTTTACCCAATTTGGCTAATTTTTGAACCTTAGACTAGTGAAACCCCAAATTGTCCCAAATGATCCCAAATTATTTCAAAATATGTATGGATGGAATTAGGAGGATATAGGAAACTCTAATAAACAATTTAGAGACCCAAACATCTTTTAGAAACATTCATGGTATGCAATTTTCAAGGAGGGAAGAATTGGAACAAAACTAGTTAATGCATTGGTATAAATCCCCCCTAGGTCTGCTACTAATTGGAATCCCAAACACTATATGGACTTACCAAATTTTTAATATGAGAATTTTATTTCTTATATTACATCAAGGAAAACATTTTTTCAGCATTATATCAGAGTTTAGATTCTGATAGATCTTCCAAAATTCAGCAGCTTGTAGAGCATAGAATTTATGAAAAAAATGGTAGACTAGGGGCAACAAATTTATTGCACAAACTTTAATAAGACTTCAAGGGTCTGCATACAACATTTTGGTCCTTCATTTAAATCCATATGAAGATCAAATCATATACAAAAACTCAAAAAATATATGATATCAAGCAGGTACAATATCATCCCAAAATCAACATGAGAATACAATGAGGGAAATAGCTCGAATCTCAATATTACTTGGAATTATTACATGAAAGGATTGGTGTTTTGAGATTTGGATCTCATGATAAGTTCATTACAAATTTATTAATCATATAACATGTCCATATTGTTGAAATATCAGTCTTCAATAAACTATTTGCAAGAAGGAGTGCACCATCACACTTGTAGGTGAACATTGAGAAAGTGTTGAGAGAAAGATAGTAGAAAAAAAAGAGAAAACATGAATCGAACTCAAAGGGAATAGAACCTGCATCAAAATGTCTCTATGAATTTTTGTTTATAGGTATTAATGGACTCTCATTCAACCAACTTGGATAGGAATCTTGCACCCACGAAATTGGTTCAATGGCGGGGAGGATGAACATCCACCATGCAAGGACAAGCTAAAGCTCTCCCAAATTAAAAAGATGCAAATAAAAAATGACCAAAATCTTCTCTATTTCGACTTGGCCTTATTTTAATAACTTTAGTTGACTCATTTACCTCCTTATAACTCAAATATCTCCAAATTACTCATGAAATTCAAATTAGTGGGGGTTATGACCCTTCATTGGCCCCACATGACACTTGGCTCATCTTTTGTCTCCAAATCCTCCATGAATTTGAACTAGGGAATCTTTTGGATGCTTTGGATATGTGTAATGCCTCTCATGCACCCTCTTGTTCTATTTTTATCTCTTACATTGTCATATATGTCATAGAATTTGTCATAAGTGTCATAGGTGTCATAGAATCTATCATAAGTGTCATAATGCTTGCCATAGTTGTCAAAGAATCTGTTATTGCTTATTTTTAGCCCTATGAATCTTCCTCTTCCTTCATGAATGTTACCTCTTCCCTTCCAACACGAATTTGGGTATGGATCCATGTTTAAAGGAGGAATATTCTCTCATGTGGACCCCACATGTCCACTTATGTGCCTCCAAGTCCAACTAGGACCTAATTCCACTTCATTTTGGAGCATTTAACATTTATTCCATAATTTACTGGCCTATTTTTCCACCATCAATTTAGAGTATTGAATTTTCATGAGAAACTATAGACCTTGGGTTAAATGTCAATATTTTAATTCTTCCACATAACCCTTAGGAATTGGGTAGGACAACTTAATGATTTATCTGAAAATCATTTAATTGGGTACATGATAGTCCTCCCAACCCAATATTGGTTGTCCTCAAGCAATTTAAAACATGTATGTTGAAGAACCTGCTTTCCTTCCAAACTTTGCTTCCAACTTGTTTCAAAAATCATTTGAACTTTCATACCTGCACTGAACAACCTCTTGAATTTTCCATTTATTTTCCAAAAGTTTCAAAATTTCATGTTTCCACGAAAATTTATGAGATGAAATGACATGCTTCTGCTACTCCACTCTAATACAATCACTTTTGTAAGTTGTGTCTTGAACTTCCAGCTGCTTTCTATACCTAAAATTTGAAACCAATGAGACCAAATAAAGAAATTGAAACAATACTCTGCATAAATGAACTCAATGAAATGAAGGTTAGATTTATCCATCAAGCCAACAACCAAGGTATTGTTCCAAATGAATTGAAAAAAAGCAAAGTTGGGGTCCCATTTCTTGTGTTGCAGTCCAAAATATAGGCATGCTCTACCACAAAAAATTTCAGGAAAAAGATTGCCCAGATCCCATTGTCTTAGTTGCAAATCTTTGAGTGGAAGTGTCATATGTGGAAAAATAACATTCCAAAGAATGTCAGGATTCCATTGTCTCATCCGCATCTTCCCAAACATAAGTAAGAACAATAAAAATTCACCATTGTTGACACAAATCTGTCGACAGGGGTTCACTTCACGCAGTGTCAACAAAGCTTGTAGTGACACAAAAACCCATAGATACTATCCCAGAAAGGGTTTATCCTTTCCAGAAACACTCGCAAATATAGTGAGGTCTCACCCGAAGCACTTAAGGGGGATGCAAGAACCAATCTTCTGCAGGTATAAGGGGACATGCATCATTAACAATTAATCACAGCATAACTCAGAGATCGACATAGTTAGCAATCGCATCATAACACCACCATTGCATACAGAGACATATTAATCAGATCTACACAGTAACACATCATAGAAACATATCTAACAGATCTGCGATACATATCATAACTGTGACACAAAAAATATAATCAAACTATGACATAACATATCTAATAAAACTGTGACATGACAAGAGATAAATTCATGGCCGAAACATTCCTTCTCATTAAAGCAGACTTCATACATCAAATCCATATTACAAATCATAGAATCGACAGAGATAATTATCCATAGAACCAATCCTCAAAGAATCAGATCAAATTAAATCACAAAGATGCGACCCCAAGATACAATCGGATAGAATCAATCCAAGATCAAAGATGCCCGAAGGCTTACAATGTGACTCATATTTATAGGCTCAGTGGCCGTACAAAAGTGGTCCACTTCGCAAAGTGGACATATCTTAACCACTAAGTCTAACTAACTCCTACTCCACTTTAACCGCTTTCCTATGCTCCCCGATCACTCTTTACCTTTGTCATTGTCCACTTTGTCGCTGTTTGTACCAAAAATTCTATGAACTAGTCTCATGCCAACAAGCCCCCAACACAAACTTGTGGCTCGCTCTTGATCCACTTCATCCGGATAGTGTTGGTGTGTTCATTTGTTCCTTAAACTCTCCATAGGCTATTTTAATTCATTTGACGTCTTCCCTAACTGCTTCTTTGAGCGCTATGCATTCCTCGACCTCTTGCTCCATTGGATGCTCCCTTTCCTTTTGTTGCAATTTCTCTAAATTTTCCTTGATTTGTGTCAATACTGGCATTGCTTCCATTTTCAGTTGCTCTGCCTTAGACTACAACTCGTCCAACTACGTTGTCCTCCTCTGTTGTATTTGTTGCGCCTTGTTGACCTGTTGTTGTAACTCATTCAACTCTGTCGCTTTATTCTTTTGCAAAAGTAGGGTCATTTCCTTTAGCAATCCCCTCAATGTCTCCAGTTGTTCTTCTACTTTCCCAAGTTGCACATTCAACTGGTGAAACTTCTCATCTTGTATTAGGATTCCCCAAAATGGTGAAACTTCCTTTGTTATGTGTTGCACCTCTTTTTCCAACTTTGCAATCTCGGTCGCAACATCCTCAATATTGGTCTTCCGTGCTTCAACTTTTGGTGGTGTACTCGCCACCACCCTTGTTTGCAATTCCCCATTAAATTTTATAAGTTCTGCAATGACTGTGGCCAGCTTCAATTCCTTGGCCTCCGCGACCATCTCCTTAGATATTTATAGCGCATCTTCGCATGCCATAGACATGGCATGCTCTAGCCGCTTCCTATCGTCCATTTCTCTCTCTATTTCCTTCATTTCTATCTTTTTTTATTCGTGAAGTTTTTCAATATCCTCCTCAACACTTCTTACCTGCCTCTTATAATTGATCATTTGGTCATGTTTCGATGCTTCTCGCTCGTGGATTTATTCACTGGTCCCAATGTGGGTGTGATGAAGCATGAACATATGTAACATGTTCTGGTCTATACTTATTGTGTCGAGCTTTTGTAGGGAGAGGTCTGAATATTCATTACCTATTTTGATCACGCCGGGTAGCACCTGCACGATTCATTGTTTAGTGTCGATTTCAACCTCTTCCTGTCATACCTTTCACTGACTTTCCTCTTCAAGCCCTGGCTTTACCCTGGTCTCCATAACAACATTACTTAGTGTTTGCAACGACTATGACACTTGGTGGAAATATTCTGTCGAATGTTGTGTCACTTTTTCTCGGTTTTCTTCTTCCACCGTTGCCATCCTATCAAGAAACATGTTCATCTGCTCATCGGGGAGACCAACAATGGTACTCCCTTCTCCTTTGTCCCTATTACTGTCCGTTCTTGCTACTTGTCATTGTGGTTCCAACACCGAATCTGTCGGAGTGTCGGTCGACCCATCTTGAATTTCACCCACTTGTCTTTACTGCTCTTCCTCGCCTTCATTTTCATCCTCTGAGTCCTTCATCTCATCTTGTGTCTTGGGCACATCCATTGGTTTTCCATCCTCTATATTTGATAATTGGTCTTCGTCAATCGGGGTCTTCCATTCATTTGTCCATTGCTTGGATACAAATTGCTTAAGGACCCACAACAAGCCTCTCAATCCGCCTATATTTTATTTCCACTGCCTCTGTCAATCACAGGACCTTCACTTCTTGTGTTGTTGTAGAGAATTCTTCCTATAGATAGAAATAATCCCTCTTAGGATAAAGTAGGATGAACTGACTCTATACTAAGACAAAAGTGAAACAAATGCGATCTTTAATCCTAGATTAAACAAGTATTACAAGATTTTATTATTGAAGAAAGTGAGAGAAGACGACTAACCTTTCACTCTGTTGCTTGTCCTGCTTGTAGTCCAAATCTCGAAGTCCTCGTGATGAACCTATTAAGATCAGACAATATACAAGCATATACAATTCTCCAAGTATCTTGAATCATAAGTTAGAATCCAAATCTTGCTAGATGCAAATTATGTAATTGAATTGAAATCAACACACATAAATTGGGAAACAAGACAAGTTATCTTCATTACGACTTGAAAATGCTGACAATGGTATCTTGATGTCTAAGCCAACTTTTAGCTCCAATTTCCTCCTCTATCTATCTTTGCAAAAGTCTCAAGATCATAGGTTGGATGCCCCAAAAGTCCTCTCTTTGTCTGATGGAAGGCCTCTCCTTTATAGTGTTTGGAAGGGTTAACCAAAAGGAGAGTAAGATGGATCTAATGAGTGTTTAGTCGATCAAGCATACTAAATAGAGAGAGGGGTTGGTTCGGATCGAATCAGAGCTAGTAATCCCAAGAAAATATCTCGAAAGATGAGATCCATGATCCATGGAAAAAAGGATAAAAGGGGATTTTCACGCCTCTGGGTCTGAGCATAACATGAAATTATCGCACCCTAGGGTTTGAGCATAGTGGAACAACCCTAATTATCGCTACCTAGCAGATGTGCAAAGCGCGAAAATATATGTAGATAGGGTCAGATTTGGTAACACGTGGAAGATAAGGTGTTGTCTTCGTCATTCAGTCAATTAATTTTTCTCTTGGGTGTCTAAATGATACCAAGGAGGGTACCAGTAATGTATGATGATCATTATGGAGAAGTGTCGTTAGGTCACATGGTATAAGGATGCAACACTAGGGCTTACTATGTAACTTTGAGGTATAACAGATGCCCCCTTAAGTGTGAGGTCAGAAGAGACTGATGGTTGAAATACTTTACAAATAGACTTTGTGGAGATAGCATTGAAGGAATCAACGAGGAGTTGAAACAGAAACAAGATGTCAAAAATACAACCGAGGAAGGCATACCCATGCTCGGAACAACTGACTCAAAGCATGGCTGGCGACCAATACATTGCAGATCCATGAGTACTGAGATGAGATAGACTATAGAAAAATCATAGCTACTGTGAACAATCGTAGATCCATGAGACAATAATGACACAGCCACGGCCAATACATAAGTGGAACTGTGCGATAGTACAATAATGAGGTTACCCACATAAGAATTATGTGGAAACCTACTCAACAATCACCAACGCAACCTATACGTAATCAATATCGAAATTTGTCCAAGGTCTTCTACCCGATCCCAAAATGATACGAATCTAGCCATGTGATTACAAGGTGTTGAAGTCGAACATGGTAGAAACCATTTGATTACTGGTAAATGATGTGAACCGTTAACAAATCCGAGGTAAATCACCAATGATGACAATGATCCCCAAGGTATCCTTAGTACATCTCAATTAAATGCGAAAAAATGAGTTGACCTCGAGCACTCGTGATATTATTCAATCAGAGGTCAATGATGAAAATCTACTATCGAACACGGGGAAACCTGCCATTGAGGCATGCAAGCACCAAGGTATTGGTTGATTCCTAAGCTTGTTTTCTAGATAGTGATTTGATGTCGACTGGAATAGGCTCGTCAAAGGTTGGCCATGATGAATCCCACATCATCGACACGAAATCAGAAAGAGAGAGGTGTGTAACAATGGAACAAAAGGACATGTACTAACACAATGGAAGATTTGACATAATGGATGACTAGAAGCAACGCAGACCCTTTGAACATGTAACGGCATGAAATAGAATTGGCAGCAGGGATTATAGACAACGGAGAACAACCAAAATACGAGTGGACTCGTGGCCAAAGAGACAACTCGGGACTATGATCGTAACGCAGCAGGAAAAGATGAATACCAAAAATAAGACAAGGTGAAGATGCATGCCATGTTCAAAGGTGACAACTGACAAGCTTCCAACAAGGTAAAATTGACTCATTTCCCATTTTCCCCTCGACATGATGGACGAGTACCTCTTTGTTGTTTTACGAGATTGAATAGGATAACAAATGCTTGGTATAGCTCGTTGTTGTGGACACAATTGATCCCATGCTTCAGCTGAGCATGGGAACCCCAATTTTAAAATAAACACAAAGGTATTTGGGTAAGTGTTCTTGTGAACATGAGGTTTTGAACTTGCTTCTATGATATTGTACTTGTACCTTTGTTTTCCTTGATTGTCGTTTTTCTCTTGTAATTTTTCCAAGTGTTTTGGGTTTGCTGGAAGCCTTATTTTTCAAGTTTTTTGTCATTTGCTTTTGCTAACCCGAAACTCGATTATCCGCAGACCCAAAACCCGCAACCCGACAGGTGCGGGTTGCAGGAATTCATTTTGAGTCGTTTGGTTTTTGGGCGACCCAAAACCTGCAACCAGAAAGGTGCGGGTTGCGGAAACCCTTCAGTAATAATTTTTGGAAATTTTTCATCCCAAAAAAAAAAAAAACCCGAAACCCGCAACCACGGCTTTCGTATTTCAGAAATTTCGTTTTACCTTTTATCTATGTTGTGTGTCCTCGAGACCCACAACCCGAAATGTCAGATTGTGGGATGCGGGAATAGCTTTTTCATTTTTTACAAACTGTTTCCATTTGCGAAACCCGCCACCTGCAAGTTTCCAGTTGCGGCTTTCGGGAACCTGTTTATGTGTTTTGGTTTAGTTTGCACTTCCAAAACCCGCAACTTTTGGGTTGCGGCTTTTGGAATAATGAATAAACTTATGAATACATTTCCAAGACCTGATCCCATGTTCTGCATCGGCTAATCTTCGTCGTCGATTCATTTCAAATAGTGGATGAAATTTCATCGTTCGAACTTACGTTTTAATGCCTTGTTTTTCATTGTTCTTACTACCATGTTTTTTACTGTAATTCACCTTATCATCATCTCTAAAGATATGATTGCTTGATTAGATTGGCTTGTAATAACAAGTTTCGGATGCAACTTCGAATCATGCATGATTATGTTAAAATTGTACTTTGTTATGATCCATTTTGGATTAACATGCTGCGACGTCGTTTTATTACAGTTCAAATGATTGCATTTCTAAATTCATATGATTTTAATCATAGCAACTCATCATATTCAATCATTTTGATTTTCTTTAATTCTTCTTAAATATGGTCACAAGTATGAAGCACTTAGTTCATCGTCTGTATTTGTTATGAAAGTTTCCTGTTTATTTTGAAAGCTTTCTTTCTGACGATATAGTGTGAGTAACATGCAGACATGTTATGAATCCTTTGATGGGTGTTATATGCAAGAAGAACTTCAGCCTTTGTTATTTCAAGAACCTAGTTCCTGATACCACCAGTGATAGTGAAGAGGAAGATTTTGAAACTCTGCCCGTTTGCATACATATCCCTCAGAAGAACGAAAAGAAAATCAATGAACAACATGATCGAGATGACTCCATTATCCATGATTTTATAATCAATAAGGAACCTGATACTCCACCAGCTCCCGAGAAACAAGACCCATTGTCCAATTTTTCTGTTTTCGAAAATGTTATGGATGGGCCGAAAGATTCCATGGCGATTCAACAGGAAGATTTTTTGGACTGACTCTTTCCTCTTATCGATAGCTAGTGATCCATTGTTGAATTCAACAATTTTGTTACAGGATTTTCCGGAAATTAGAAGATGATCCTGATCTCAAACTTTATCGCAGGCTTTGAGGGAATAATTTGAGCTAAAATTGTTCAGATTATTGTGGCAGGATTTGCTGGATTGATAGCCTGATCCTAAATTTGTAATCCCTATCTTTTGGGAATTTCCATTTGTACTCTGTTGTAACTCTTATTTAAGGAGGAATGCCTCTTGATGTTAGGGGTTGATAATTTTTGGGCTAGATATCAGCAAGAGACGTCTGGAGATACTCTGTCTTAGTAGAGCTTTGTAATTTTGTTTACAGACTTCGTTAATACAGTAAAGTAATCCCTTTGAATCATCTCTTGTTTACTGTTCAAATTTCTTTGAGAGTGCCTGATTTCTTACTTCAAATTGTCATCTACAGTGTGTGATCTTTTGCAAGCATTAATTTACATAAGGATATGTGGTACTGATTTCTCTTTATAGTTGATCTATGTATGAAAATGTTTTATTGAATTTCTGTCAATTAAGATATTTTCTTTATCGAGTTCTGCAAATGATCAATAGTCAATTTAATCATTGTTAATTTTTCAATTAATAGAGTGATTACAGCTTAATATTGAACATGTTACATGGTTATATTATTGTCACTTAATTTTCATTAATTGATTATGATTTAAGTGAATATGTAAATGCATCTTTTACATTTCTGGTGAAGTTGACAAACATACTTATCCCTCTCACATCAAGATTAATCTGTGCAATGACAAGATTTTCCTTAGATTAGATCTAACCTAGCGTAGATCCTTATTGTCTTAAATAGGTTAAGTTAGAACATACTAATTTTTCCTACTTTTTTTTCCTTAAGTGGAGAACCGATCTTAGTGATCGAAATACCAACTCATAGAGTGCCATCGAAGGCTGAATATCCATGGGATATTTCCATACCAAACAGGCTAGGGATAGAAATTACCTTGCGTAGGGTCTTTTGAAGCCTTTCAGTCTGGGTTTTCACCCTCTGTTGGGAGCCTTGGACCCATTCCAGCACCTTTCAATTACCCTGCACCCCCGAAGCCTCAACAAATGGCGCTAGAAGGAGGGATAGTAGTGAAATATGCCTAAATAGAATACTCGGAAAAATCCTCCAGCAAGAATACCAATTTTCACCCGTAGTCACACTCAACCATCTACTTTTGTTGAGCAACCAGTACAACAACCTAATACTATCTCTGTTACCCCAACATCTCACCGAGATCCTAGAACAGGGGACATTATTATTGTATCACCTACTAGAGGACCTATATCACTTGAAGAAATACTCAAAAGGTCTAATGATAGTACTGCTAGGTTGCAATAGAGACTCTCTATAGAGAGAAATCAAGGGTTAGTAGAAATTCACCAAGAAAACGCCAACCCACAGGAAAACGTTCAAGATAATGAAAATTCTACTGAGAAAAACACTGAGAAAACAACTGAACAAAATAATTCATCAAACCAACAACAGCTCCCTAAATTTGATCTTGGTTTATTATTCACTGAAATAGAACAAGCTTCACAAGTAATTCCTTTAGGTGGACCACCACCCTCTCCTCCTTCATCTTCGTCCTCCTCATCTGAAAGTGAACATTCTTCGAACTCTTCATCTGAAGAAGAAGAAGAACAACCTATGGTTGGGGAAGGCTAGAACATACCTTGGCTTGACCAAGATGCTGTGTGGATACTTGGAGACCAACATAGACTACCTAAGAACCCATAAAAATGGATTCCTAAATTTAACCCAAATGACAAGTCACCTGCACTTGATCATATTAAAACTTTCATGCAGGCCATCAAACTTAGGAGTGTTATCCACAAGGATGTGGTTTGCAAACTCTTCCCTTACACGTTTGAGGGAAATGCATCCACATGGTATTTTTCCTTGGAAGCCATATCCATAAGATCATGGGATGATTTTGAAAAGATGTTTATCCAAAAGTTTGGGGACGACAAAACACCATAGGATTTAGTTTTGGAACTATCTTCCATAAAGATGAAATGTAAAGAAGGGATTAAAGATTACAATCAGATATTATCTTACCTAAAGAATAGAATCCCTGCTCTTGTCCTTCCAACAGAAGAGCTTCTAGTTTCCTTTTATGAAAAGGGTCTCTCTTCCCCTATTGCAATGTGGGTAAAAAGGGCACACATAAACAACTTATATCAAGCCTATGCTGAAGCTATTCAAGTCGAAAAGGATATATATTGTTTGAAGGACAGTCTAGATGCAGTAGAAGAGCAACCCTCTACTTCCACATCTAGGAAGAAAACTGACATTGTGCCCAAGGCTTCTACCCAAAACAATGATCCTTTGGACATGATTGATGTAAAGAAGTTCCTTCATAAAATCTCAAATGAGATGGTCGATTTGAAAAGAAATAACAATGAGAATCAAAACCAAAACAGAGGTTTTGCAAGGCCGCCTTTTAGAAGACCTTATCAGCCTCCTCAGAATCCACCACCTCCTGATCCTACTAAAGGACTTTCAAATGAATAAATCTATTCCATTTTCAGAGCCTTGGAAACAGAATCCAAAACTATTCTTGAATCCTCCAATGATCAGACCAACTGAGATTCATAGTTACCTAAAGAGGATGAAGAACAAGAGGACCTACAGGTGAACACTGTTAGCTATTTCTCCGAACTTCCTATAAATGAAGAGGAAGAGGAACCTACGACTATGTTTAATGTTCAACACCCTTATAACACAAAAAAAAAACCACAACCCCCTCACGAACCTTCATCTTCAACAACAGTTCCCAATAAAGGAAAGATTGTTCCCCAAAAAGATACATTTATTCCAGAGATGGAGTACAATCTAGCTGAAGATTTGAAAAGAGTTCAGGAAAATATCTCTCTATTTAAACTTTTGAAGATTCCTTCTATGAGGGATACTTTAACCAAAAGCATAATAATCAAACAACCTAGAGAATCACAGAATAACAACCTAGACTCTTTCACTAAGCTAGATGATAAAATACCTAGAAGCAAAAGGACACCTCATTTTCTTCTTACTTTCGAAATCTTCAACATAAACGTACATAACTGTATTATAGATTTGGGTGCCTCATCAAACGTGATGCCCTTATCTATGTGTAGGAAATTGAATGCCACTTGGGAACCCTGCCCTACTCAGTTTGTCCAACTCGACAGATCAAAAGTCAGAGTAGTAGGAAGGTTGAAAAATGTCATGCTTACATTATCTATGGATCCTCGTATCCACCAAACTATAGACATTGTTGTAGCTGACATTCCTAAAGCTTATGGGATGTGGATGAGTAGGGAATAGTCAGAGAAGATTAAGGGCTACTTTTCCACTGACTGGTCTCATCTATGGCTACCCTATAATGGACAGCCCAACAAAATCAAAATCAGTAGGGAGCCTTTCATGAAACATACAGTCACGGACCTTAACGATTCTAGTGAACTTGCCAATTACTATAGTGCACATATTGAACATTTTACGTTTGATACTTTCTTTGGAGATTTGCCTATTGTCTGTTCCCCATCTAAAAATTTACAGAAAGAATTGCAGATCACTCAGGTTACCTCTGTACCTTTCACTGGAGATGTTGTACATAATGTTTTTAATGTAAATACAAATTTTAGAATAGATCCAACTGCTTGGACTTTATTTTTTTATGGCTCCAGGTCTAAGGAAGGAGTTGGTGAAGGTTGTGTCCTCATTAACCCAAAAGGGATTAAAACTATGATAGCTTATAGACTAGAATTTGATAGGACCAACAACGTAGCTGAATACGAACCCCTTGTTCAAGGACTTAAAAAAGTTGTTGATATGGGTGTATAGGTAATTCATTTCTTTGGCGACTCTGAAATCATTGTAAAATAGGTAAGGAATAAGATAACCTACTTGTCTCCACGCCTGATTAATTATTAGAAACTGGTAAGAGACCTTACCAATTCTTTTCTGCATTTAACATTAACTCAGTCCCTAGGTCATATAACTTCGATGATGACCTCTTAGCAAACACAACATCCATATTGATACCACCAGAGGGTTTGTCACCTCCAAACTTTTCAATTGAACTCATGTATAGGCTGTCCATACTTGACAATGTGACAAACTGGAAAGTGTTTGATGACGACCTGCAGATACTTGATTTCCTCACAGCTCAGGATACATTTCAAAACATGGCTATAGATGAAGAAGAATAAGAAAAATCACTCTTTGACACTTCAAATGTTATCCCGAAATATGTCATCAGTCTAGAGAAGTTCTACGATTTACACGATAATTTCAGACATAGAACCAATTTCAAAACCTAGAGCTCCTCACTTAATTACGAACCAGTCAACTTAGGTACTGAGCAAGAACCATGTTTTATCAATATAGGAGTTGACTGTTCTCCCGAGGAAATAAGGGATATCATTAAATTATGTAAAGAATACAAATACATTTTCGCATGGACCTATGACAAATTGAAAACATTCGATACAAGCATCATCCACCACAACATACCTATGAAGCCGGAGGTGAAGCCTTATCAATAGAAACTGTGCAAAATGCACCCCAACTTAGAAATTTCTGTGAAAAAAGAACTAGAAAAAATACTGATGACACGAATCATTTTTCATGTTAGACACACACAATGGATCGCCAATTTCGTGTCTGTGAGTAAGAAGAGTGGCGAAATCGGACTGTGTGTCGATTTCTGAAATTTGAATCAAGCTTCTGAAAAAGGCAATAATCATGTTCCACCCATGGAACAGATTCTACAAAAGGTAGCAGGTTTAGAAATGTTCTCATTCTTGGATGGTTTTTCAGGATATAACCAGGTCATGGTTTCTCCCGATGACCAACTCAAAACTGATTTTAGAACCCCTTGGGGCACTTTTTCCTACAGGCGGATGCCTTTCGGGTTGATAAATGCTGGGGCTACATTTCAAAGAGCTATGGATATAGCTTTCAGAGGTTTTATGCATAACTCTGTCGTAGTTTATTTAGATTATATCACCATATATTCAAAGAAACGACATGAACATCTTTTTTCCCTGAAACAGGTTTTTGAACGTTGCAGGAAGTATGGGATCTCACTCAATCCGAAAAAGTCTATCTTTGCAGTCACAGAAGGAAAGATTCTTGGTTTCATTGTGTCCAAAGAAGGTATGATTATTGACCCAGAACGTACCGATGCTATTTCAAAAATTGGCTTTCCCGGTTTGTGCAAGGCCATGCAGTCCTTCCTACGTAAGATAAATTTTGTCCGTAGGTTTGTACCTAATTTTGCACAGATAGTTAAACCTTTGTAGCAGTTAGTCAAGAAAGATGTACAGTTTACTTGGTCACGGGAACAGAAAGATGCATTTGTCGAAATTAGAAAGGCTATCGCTGAGGCTCCTACTCTCATGTCCCCTGACTTTGATAAAGATTTCATTCTCTATACCTTTGCCACTGATTTCTTTTATGCAGCTGTTTTGACACAGAAGCATGACAGTGATGCAGAAATTTCAATTTCCTTCATGAGTTCAACATTCAAGGGAGCCGAATTGAATTACTCCCAAATTGATAAACAGGCTTATGCGGTTTACAAATCTGTTAAGCATCACAGGCCTTGTTTGTTGAAATCTAGAACTAACGCAATTGTGCCATATACAGCTATAAGAAATGCACTGGTCCAAAAGGAACTGGGCAAAAAATGGGCCCATTGGATGACTACTTTACAAGAATACGATCTCGAAATCAGGCCAACTAAAATTGTGAAAGGGAAAGGATTATGTTTGCTGACTGCTCAGTCAAATGACCCTGTGCAGCACCAGACGGAGTGGGAGTAGGAGGAAGAACTCCCTACAGGTTTTGTTAATGCAATATATACTCTGCCTTCTGAATGGTATGACCATATCAGGTTTTTTCTCAACAATGGGTTTTCTCCCGAAACCTTAGATTTCAAAAAGCACAGAGCTTTAAGATTAAAGTCTGCTCCTTATCAATTCATTAATAGAATTTTGCTTAGAAAAAATTATGATGGAGTATTCCTTAGGTGCTTGGAGAAGCCTGAAACTGATGATATACTTTTTCAATTTCATGCAGGACCTGCTGGAGGCCATTTCTCAGGCAAAAACATGGCACACAAGATCCTCAGGGTAGGATATTATTGGCCTACATTGTTTAAATATGCATATGCCTATGTAAGAAAGTGTGAACCATGTCAGAAATGTGCAGGGAAGTTCAAGAAAACTGTTTTTCCTCTGCAACCAGTGACATTTCAGTTCCCATTTCAGCAGTGAGGATTAGACTTTGTTGGTCCCATTAATCCTACTTATTCCCTTCAACACAGGTATATCCTTACCACCACTAATTACTTTACTAGATGGAAAAAAGCAGTTCCCTTGAAGCAGTGCAATGCAAACCAAGTAATATCTTTCCTAGACAGTCAGATAGTTACAAGGTTTGGTGCCCCTGAGTATCTCGTTTTTTATAATGCATCATATTTTTATTCGATTGACTTGACACAGTATGCCCTTGAAAGTGGGATTAAATTAAAATTTTCTACCAATTATTACCCACAGGGTAATGGGCTCGATGAATCTTCGAATAAGAACCTGATAAATATTCTCAAGAAGACAGTAGCCACTCATCATAAAAATTGGCACACATAGATCTATAATGCTCTTTGGGAAGATCGAATCACCCCAAAGGCAGCAATTGGGAATTCCCCCTACTGTTTGGTGTATAGAAAGGAAGTTGTCCTTCCTCCTAATCTCACCATCCCATCACTGCAATTAGCCCAATCTATTGAAGAAGATGATTCTTCTCCTCTTCAGTAGAGGATTGACACTTTTCTCAAGCTAGAGGAAGATAGAGAAGTGGCTAAGAATAAGTTATGTCAACATCAGTAGATGGTGAAGAGATGGTTTGATGAGAAATCTTCATCTGACAGAGAATTCTTAGTGGGGGATTTGGTACTAAGATGGGACAAACAACATAAAGATAAAAACGAGTATACCAAATTCCAGTGCCTTTGGCTAGGACCTTTCATTATTACAGAAAAGATGGGTCCCAGTACTGTCCGATTACAAACACTGGAGGGAGTCGTGGACACCTACCCAGTGAATGTTTCACTGCTCAAAAAGTCGTCTGAACAATTGGTGCTTTTGTACATAGGTGTAGTGTGTGTTTTCTATTTTATTTGTTTTGATTGGTTTCTTTCATTTTATTGATAATAAAGTCCACACATTTGGTAATGGTTTAAAAGAAGTTTGACTTGAAGATGATTTCAACTGAAGTTGCAGAATAGTATGTTAGTCTCAGTTTCTTTCGGCTGATATCATAATTTGTTTTGTAAAGAGTGCACAGCCAATAGATGCAGGACCTTGATTGATACCTTTCCACCTTGTTCATTATCGTTTACATGTTTTATTTGTTTAAGTGAGATATTGGGAATGATTGAAATATTCTTATCTTATGTATCATTGTCACAACATATCCTAATAACCTGATCAACTTTATTTGCTCTGGATCCTTTTACAATCACCTTGATAATATCTTTCTCAAATAATTATAGATCATAAGGAGGGGGGTCTTATCTTAAGACAACGGTAACGTCTCCAGTTTGACCCCATGGAATTAAAATTGTAAATGATGTAATATTGTTATGAAATCATGATGAGGAGCTCAAGTCCAAGGCCCCACCATCTATTTATTGATGCATATGGTTTGCGTTCTAGCCAAGCACATTGGAATTTCAAACATCATGTAAATATGCATTTTAATAAAATACCCACAACTAGCTATGCAATGCAACAAGAGATGGGGGCATGATTTTACAAGGAATTGGGAGGGAAAACATTCAAACCCTTGGAACCAGTCAAGTCAAGCCAAGTGTCAATGAGAGAACCCATCAAACCCTCAACTACCCATGTTGACTTTTGTACCCAATCATTGATTTCTCCCAAGAGTTGGTTGAGGTAGTTAATGACTTGGGGAATGAGAGGTATGGCTATCCAAATTCGGGTATGGGCAAGACACCCTGAATGGGAAATCGTGTTTTTCTTCTTGGGAAAGAAAAGAGCCATGAATTTCTCCCCATTCCATTATCCATCAAGCAGTCTTCCTCCCTCACAAGTTTGGAGCTACCTGGGCGTTTTTCCCCCTCGAAATTGGGTGTTTTCCTTCATTCTCAACTGGGAGAAGGGCGTTTTTTCGTTGTATACGAGTGCGGAAGAAGGGGAGTCAAATTCGGGGTCCATAGAGACCATTTAACTATTGAATGCTTAGTCAGTGGGGAGAGAATTCATTTTCCTCCCTATGAATGTTTTTCCCCTTCCCATAATCCGTTTTGGCTAGAAACGAATTGGGGAAAACCCATGACCATCCTGTTGTAAATCCTGTTCTTAAATGTGTATCCCTGCCCAATGACTGTGCTTGTTGTGTGAGAAAAGAGTATGTTGGGGTATGGGTTATGGATCTTCATTGTTTTGGCTTGAGCTTGAGTGCAAGCATCCAGGGTTCTGATGTATCCTGATAAACCCATCTATGGACTAGCTTGGCTCAAATGAAATGCTTAATTGGCTGTGTATGAGTTGAATGTCCCCTTTTCCTTGTAAGAATCATGCCCATCTCGGGGGTGGCCTTTAGATGGACTGAGTATATGTTGTCGAAAAGCCTACGGTTGGGTGGAACGTTGCGGCGATATAGCTAGTTGCTTGGGACAAATGTGAAAGGAAGATAAGTATCTGATGTGTATTTACTTCTGCAATGTTTAATTTGATGATTATTTTGATATGTTGTATGACCATGAATTGTGTGTGGATGAGTTTTAATTCCGCTATGCATACTTGCTTGATTTGCATCTACACACTCTTGTTTTATTCATATGATTCTAATGAATTTGGCTGAGATTATGTGAAATCCCCAGAGATTGGCTTCACGTTCCCTTCCTTGCCTTGGATAGATGGGTGGGTATGTTACACCAGTCCTTTAGGTTCATAGGTGTTTAGTGGAATGAAATCTTCACATCAAGCCACCACACTTGGGAGATGACTCTCAGTTTTGTTGAGAGGTGGGAGATCCTATCACAGGTCAGTCCATTCATGATCTATGAAACACTGGTGAGTAACGCTGCTAGCATGTGGTTACCAAGCCTTGGCAGTGCCTTGTAGTCTATTCTTTGAATAAAATCTGTATTTTTATTTTATAAAATACTTGTTGTCTACAAGGACAGGGGGATCTTATTACAAGCCATCCCTACCATGATCATGGGTTTAATTTGGACTGAAGCTATCATAATGTGGTCACCAAGCCATGATAGTTACCTTTAGTGTCACGGCTAAAGGATAAGGGGTCTCCTTATAGAGCCAGCTTGATCAGTTTCTAGATTAGGCCTGTGAATGGCACTGCTGATATCTGATTACCAAGTCAGGGTAGTGATATTGTATCAACAAGGTCTCATGTGCAGTTTTTTTATGTTTCTTCCAAAAAAAAAAAAATGTGTATATAGATAAAAATGAATAGTTGTGTATAAAACCAATTAATAAACTAAGGTGATATGTAATTTGGATATCCATGAACAGTTTTAAGTTTGTCATAGGTTTATCACAAACTGATGTTCAATGATTGCATAATGTTAAAAGATCTCAGTTGTCTCTTAATTCTCCTTATCAGATTTACATTATTTTAACATGATCATTGATGGGAATATATCAATCTTATGTTTTCCACTTGTTGGTTGTCCCTTTCATAAATATTTTCTAAAAATTTCAGGTTCGAAAAGCAGTAGGCTGATATATTTTCTCTAGTTGAAGTTTTTGTTATAGAGATAATTGGTTCTTCCCAGCCATTCGCCATTTGTTGTGGTCACAACAGATCCCATGCTTCAGCTGAGCACGGAAGCCCCGATTTTAAAATAAACACAAAGGTATTTGGGTAAGTGTTCTTGTGAACATGAGGTTTTGAACTTGCTT
The DNA here is from genome assembly GCA_027924585.1 of Larix kaempferi. NCBI lineage: Eukaryota > Viridiplantae > Streptophyta > Pinopsida > Pinales > Pinaceae > Larix > Larix kaempferi. The sequence goes on from BSBM01000073.1 coordinate 2,880,515, forward strand.
CTATGATCTTGGACTTGTACCTTTGTTTTCCTTGATTGTCATTTTTCTCTTGCTATTTTTCCAAGTGTTTTGGGTTTGTTGGAAGCCTTATTTTTCAAGTTTTTTGTCATTTGCTTCTGCCAACGGGAAACTCGATTATCCGCAACCCGAAAGGTGCGGGTTGCAGAAACCCTTTGCTAATAATTTTTGGGAATTTTCCATGCCAAAAAAAAATGAAACTCGAAAGCCGCAACCACGGCTTTCGGAATTTCGGAAATTTCATTTTATCTTTTAGCTACGTTGTGTGTCCCTGAAACCCACAACCCGAAATGTCGGAATGTGGGATGTGGGAATAGCTTTTTCATTTTTTACAGACTGTTTCTGTTTGCGAAACCCACCACCTGCATGTTTCAGGTTGCAGCTTTCGAGAACCCATTTATGTGTTTTGGTTCATTTTGCACTCCCGAAACCCACAACTTTTGGGTTGTGGCTTTTGGAATCATGAATAAATTTCCAAGACCCGGTCCCGCGTCCTACATTGGTTAATCTTCACCATCGATTCATTTGATCTAGTGGATGAAATTCCATCGTTCGAACTTACGTTTTAATGCCTTGTTTTTCACTATTCTTATGACCAGGTTTCTGACTGTAATTCTCACCTTATCATCATCGCTGAAGATATGATTGCTCGATTAGATTGGCTTGTAATAACAGGTTTCAGATGTGACTTCGAATCGTGCGTGATTCTGTTAAAATTGTACTTTGTTATGATCCATTTTGGATTAACATGCTGCGACGTCGTTTCATTACAGTTCAAATGATTGCAGTTCTAAATTTGTATGATTTTAATCATAGCAGCTCATCATATTCAATAATTTTGATTTTCTTTAACTCTTCTTAAATACGGTCGCAAGTATGAAGCACTTAGTTCGTCATCTGTATTTGTAAGAAACGTTTCCTGTTTATTTTGAAAGCTTTCTTTCTAACGATCTGGTGTGAGTAACATGCAGATAGGTTATGAATGCTTTGATGGGTATTATATGCAAGAAGAACTTCAGCCTTTTTTATTTCAAGAACCTATGTCACCACCCTTTGATGCGGGTGTTCCTGATACCAGCAGTGATAGCGAAGAGGAAAATTTTGAAACTCTGCCCGTTTGCATACCACTCGCTCAGAAGAAATAAGAGAAAATCAATGAACATCAGCGTGATCGAGATGACTCTATTATCCATGATTTTATAATCAATAGGGAACCTAATACTCTACCAGCTCCCGAGAAGCAAGACCCGTTGTTCGATTTTTCTATTTTCGAAAACGTTATGGATCGGCTGGAAGATTCCATGGTGATTCAACAGGAAGCTTTGTTGGACTGACTCTTTCCTGTTATCGATAGCTAGTGTGTCGTTATTGAATCCCACAATTTTGTTACAGGATTTTCCCGAAATTAGAAGATGATATTGATCTCAAACTTTATCGCAGGCTTTGAGGAATCATTTGAGCTAAAATTGTTCAAATTATTGTGGCAGGATTTGTTGGATCGATAGCCTGATCGTAACTTTGTAATCCCTATCTTTTGGGAATTTCCATATGTACTCTGTTGTAACTCTTATTTAAGGAGGAATGCCTCTCGATGTTAGGGGTTGACAATTTTTGGGTTAGAAATCAGCAGGAGACGGCTAGAGATACTTTGTCTTAGCAAAGCTTCGTAATTTTGTTTAGAGACTTCATTAACACAGTAAAGTAATCCCTTTGAATCATCTCTTGTTTATTGCTGAAATTTATTTGACAGTGCCTAATTTCTTACTTCAAATTGTCATCTACAGTGTGTGATATTTTGCAAGCATTAATTTACATAAGGATCTGTGGTACTGATTTCTCTTTATAGCTGATCTATGTATGAAAATGTTTTATTGAATTTCTGTCAACTAAGATATTTTCTTTATCGATTTTTACAAATGATCAACATTTGATTTAATCATTGTTAATTTTTCAATTAACATAGTGATTACAGGTTAATCTTGAACAAGTTACATGCTTATATTATTGTCACTTAATTTTCATTAATTGATAATGATTTAAGTGAATAAGTAAATGCATCTTTTACATTTATGTTGAAGTTGACAAACATACTTATCCCTCTCACATCAAGATTAATCTGCGCAACGACAAGCTTTTCCTTAGATTAGATATAATTTAACGTAGATCCTTATTGTCTTAAATAGGTTAAGTTAGAACATACTAATTTTTCCTACTTTTTTTTTGTTTTCCTTAAGTGGAGAACCGATCTTAGTGATCGAAATACCAACTCATAGAGTGCCAGTGGAGGCCGAATATCCGTGGGAGATTTCCATACCAAATAGGTTGGGGATAGAATTTCCCTTGCGTAGGGTCTTTCGAATCCTTTCAGTTTGGGTTTTCACCCTTTGTTGGGAGCCTTGAACCCATTCCAACACCTTGCAATTACCCTGCACCCCTGAGGCCTCAACACTCACCTCATAGATGAGTCTGATCTCACATGTTTTACGAACTTTAGAAAGGAGGGATTCGTCCCAGAAATGGGCCCTTCGATGTTAAATTTTAATGAGTCCAAAGAAGGAAAGACTCGGTAGTTTTTCATATTTAGAGAGTCTGAAAAACTTAAAGAAGGCTCCTAAATTAATTTTTTCGTAATTTTAGTCCCCCAATCTCGAAAAAGTGTAAAACAATTCCTGAGAGAACTCTCCCACTCAGAGATTGACTGAGGTATTCCTTTCTCTTAAATAGTCTAGACGGGCCAGAAAAGGGGTAACCTATCACCGAATACACGTCCTTTTGAATATTTTTACAAGTGTGAAAGAGACAAGTGCACTTGGCAATCTTTTCGCAATGAGGGAGTCCGAAAAGAGCTTAAAGAGAACTCCAATAGTCTTTTTTCATAATTTTTTAATCATTTCAGTCCGAAAAAAGAATAAAATAATACCAAAATGATACTTTCCTCATCGTTTTACGAGCATGAGTAAAGTTGACTAAGCTCGACCCCATTTACTTAATTTTAACAAGCACGACACGGGTGTGAAAAGGTGCTTGGAATCTTTTTCAGGTTTTAATCCAGAGCACGAAAAAGATAAAGTTAGCTCAAGTGAAGGACAAAATGGTGATGTATCGCCAGTGCGAACAACGTATAGAGATCCTGTAAAAAATGGTTTATAAAACCTTGGAAAAAGGATATTAATAATGTGAAATTTTTTACCTAAAAGATATTTATAATAAAATAATGAGCAGAAATAACCATGTAACTTATATAAATAAGAGGTAAATGACAAAGTTACCATTCTAACTTGGCCATTTTCACTTATAGAGGGAGTTTTACCTATTGGAGGGAAAATATTCAAGTGACCATATCCGGAGATCAGAGGCGCCATCCTGAAAACCGTCTGCACTAGGTAAGAGCTCTCGAGCTCCTCTTTCATTTCATGTTCTTATTTTTTGATTTCATGTCAACTTTTTATTTTTTGAGGAGCCTATAGGGCATCTCTTTCGCATCTAGAATTTTCGCGGCCTCCCTCTGTAGGGAAGCGCGGAAATTCCCTGATTATCGTGCAGGGCTCTTTGACAGGGGTGCGGAAATTCACAGTTTTCGCACATCCCGAAGATGCCCAGGCACGAAAAAATGGGAAAAAATTTAGTTGGTTCCTCACGTTTGGCACAAAATCAATTTTCCAACTTCTCATGAACGCTTTGTTTGGATTTTAATGGGATTTTTCATCTTATTTGAGTCAAGATGGTTGATTGGAAAGAGAGGGAACATGAGAATGATGATCAATTGGTTGCAGATGACCAAATGACACTGAATGCACCGCGGGCATGTGGGTTGCTTAAATTTTTCAAGACCAGGGGCACTCGGAAGCAACGAGGCTTCTGAATCACATTATACAATTATGGAATAGTGACATTCAGGCTTTCCGTATTGGGGAGCATACCCTCGAGATCGAGCTCGAGGACATCTACTTTCTCACGGGCCTCTTCAAGAGAGGGGAAAGGGTCAACCTGTCTGAGCATAGGGATTCAAAAGAGAGTACAAGTGACTTGATTATACGTTACTGCAGACAGGGTTCTTTAAAGAAAAGTGGGAAAGTGCCCATCAAATATGTGATAGGGATTTCGATGAGAACCATATTGTTTTCCATAACACGAGTAGTAGGTAGTGTGGGTCCTCACCATGCAACCCAAGGGCAAATGACTCTTGCCATAGAGTGCATGGCATCAACTCTATTCAACTAGTGTGAAGGGGTCTTAACCTACCTCAAGGAACAGGTTACCAAGTGCAGAAATGGGGACACTCGCCAGTTTGGGTATGGGAGTATCCTGGACACCTTCTTCCTATAGAGGGTTCCATTGTTGTGTCCTCAAGTATCCATGCATGTTTGTCCTGTGACCGAGCCTTGGATGGGGCGATGGACTGACTATGCAAGACGGATCGGTGGGACACAAGTCTTAGCATTCAACGAAGAATTATTCTTGTGGCTCGAGGAGCAGATCATCATGATTGAGGACTTCCCCTATGAAGGGGTGTGCTTTCGTGAGGACATCGACTTGGCACTTCCTGCGGATGAGGATTGGGACAACTCAGGTATATGACCTTCACCAATTTATTTTTAAATATTTTTAAATATATGTAATTTTTAGTGATTTTTTAATGTGTAGAAATATCTAATGTATGTACATGTGCATGTTGTAGATCGTGGACCAAGGAGACCAGCGGGTTACTCGTCGTTGCACCGAGGCAGGGTCCAACATCAGGATGCTTCTGAGGAGGAGGAGGACGACAAAGAAGAAGCAAAAGGTATCTGCGATGTAGAGCGGAACCTTCATGGCTTGACTATGGGAGTCCCTGCTATGAAGATGGATGACATCCCTCTTCATCTCCAGCGGCATACTGTGGGTGTGCCTAGGCGTATCACCCAACTCCTTTGTAAGGTGGCTAAAGGCGTGGTATGCTACCACAAGCAGTGCGAGGATGATGATTAGTATCCTCAAACAGTAGTATTTATGTTTTGCGTCATGTACACGATATGTAGGCCAGAGGGCCAAATTTTGTATGGGACAAGATCCCAAATTTTTTCTTTGAACACATCTTATTATATGAATTCAGGAAAAACATTTTATATGTGATTACTTACATGTGGATGTATTTCTATGACTTATTCATTTACAGTTGTAATATCCCGATTTTGACCCCATTGCATTAAAATGTAAATGATATAATATTGTTATAAAATTGTGGTGAGGAGCTCAAGGCCAAGGCCCCACCATCGATTTAGTGATGCATATGGTTTACGTGCTAGCCAAGCACGTTGGAATTGCAAATATTATGTAAATATGCATTTTAATAAAATACCCACAACTAGCTATGCAATGCAACAAGAGATGGAGAATTATCTTACAAGGAATTAGGAGGGAAAACATTCAAACCCTTGAGCCAATAAAGTCAAGCCAAGTGTCAATGAGAGAACCCATCAAACCCTCAACTACCCATTTTGACTTTTGTACCCAATCATTCATTCTCCCAAGAGTTGGTTGAGGTAGTTAATGCCTTGGGGAATGGGAAGTATGGCTGTCCAAATTTGAGTATGGGAAAGCCACCCTTCATGGAAAAACGTGTTTTTCTTCTTGGACAAGAAAACAACCATGAATTGCTCCCTAAGCCATAACCCATCAAGCAGTTTTTCTCTCCCACGAGTTTGGAGCTTCCTGGGCATTTTCCAACCCTTTTTTTCTGGTTTTTCCTTGTTTCTCAGCTGGGAGAAGGGCGTTTTTTATTTGGTTACCAGTGGGGAAGAGAACAGATCGATTTGGGGGTTTCCTGGAAGTCGTTTTGGCGATTGGAATGCCCACAATCTGTGGGATAAATCATTTTTCTCCATGTAGTCGAATTGCCCTTTCTCACAGTCTATTTTTGGTGTGCCCACGATTTGGGAAAATCTATGACCATCGTATTTGTAAATCCCATTGCTGAAAATGTGTATCCATGCCTAGTTTGAGTTGTTGTGTGTGAAAGAATGATGGGGTGAGATGGGTTTCTATTGCTTTGGCTATGTATGAGCTTGAATGTCCCCTTTTCCTTGTAAGAACCATGCCCAGCTCGGGGGTGGCAGTTGTGTTGAGATATTTATGAACACAACTGGCCTATGGTTGGGTGGAACGTTGCAACAACATAGCTAGTTGTTTGGGGACAATTACACAATGAAGATAAGTATTTTTCTGTCTATGCATTTACTTCTGAAATGTTTAAATTGTGGACTATTTTTGATATGTTGTAGGCATACGATATGTGTGTGGATGAGTTTTAATTCCGTTGTGCATATTGGCTTAATTTGCATCTGCACACTCTTTATTTTAATGATGTGAATCTAATGAATTGGGCTAAGAATATGTGAAAGCCTAGAATTTGGCATCATGTTCCATTCCTGAAATTGGATAGATGGGAGGGTATGTGACAACAGTGGCTTGTGTGTTTGATTTATGATGTATTTTTATGTATGTGCTAGATTCCAATCCAATATGTAGTTAGCCAGTGAGTCCGCTACAAAATTGAATTCTCTTGGTACATGTTGATATGAAATGTAATCAAAAGATCGTTCGAAGAGGCGTACCATTCTAAATAAGCGAAGTAATATAGGATCGCAGACAGTGTAGACACGGTTCAGATGGGACACCACAAGTTGGGAATCCAAAAATACCGAAAAGGTGAAGATTCAAACGGAAGCAACTTCAGTTAAGAGTCTGATGACTACATGGTACTCTGCAATGTTGTTGGTTGCGGGGCCCAAGCAAGTGCCCCCTGAGGATACCAACTCACCAACAGGAGAATAGATAACCCATGTTGTGGAAGCAAGGTTCTGGGTGTGTCGGCTAACACCATCTGCTAATCTGTAGTAGGCAGACATCTGCACATAGAAGCACAAGTCAAGGTAAAGAAGGGTACATGAAATAAAATCCATGCCACATACAAAAATAAATAACTGAAAACAAGCTAAGTACATTATGTACAAGGTGACTTGCGCGGGATAAACGTATGCGTAGAACCGTTTTAGGTACATCCCATTGTGAGGTCGTGCCAAAGGTGTACCATCACAGTCGACGAGCTCATAATCGCCTTTTCCAATACACCTTTTACAATGAAGGGACCATACCACATCGACTCTAACTTTCCTTTTCCTAGCTTGTCATGCATTTGGTCATATGTGAGTACAAGGTCACTCTCATTAAAGATCTGAGGTTGAAAATATTTGTCATACTGTGCTTTGATGCGTTTCTCATGGGCTTCGTTAGCCAAAGTGGTGTCGCGGCGGGTTTCATCTAGCTTGGCTAGATACAGAAACCATTCTTCCTCAGAGGTTGTATTGGGAAGTATCTCAACAGCTATTTTCAGTGATGGAATTTTACATTCAATTGGTAAAATGACTTCCAGACCATACACCAGTTGGAATGGTGTGAAACCAGTGGCACTTTTCATTGAGGTTTGGTAGGCCCACAATGTCGAAAAGAGAGCTAAGTGCCAATTCGACTTATGGGTACCCACAATGCGTTGAATCATGTGCTTCAAGACCTTGTTTATGGCCTCTACTTGGCCATTTTCCTATGGGTAGTCGGGGGTTGAATTTTCGTGACAAAAACCCAACTTGGCACTCAATTATTCAATCATATGGTTCCTGAAATGGGAACCATGATCGGTCACAATTGATTGCGGGAATCCGAACATAGCTATAATATGGTTGAATATGAATTGCGCTGTTGTTTTACCATCTTCCGAAAAAGTAGGCATCGCTTCAACCCATTTTGTGAAATAATATACGGCTACTATGACATAGCCATTCCCCCCGGCTGAAGTGGGCTTGCAATGTGTGAAATCAATGCCCCATTTGGAAAAGGGGCCGACGGCAACAATAGGATGGAGTGGAGTAGGATGTGAGCGTTTTTTGCTATGGACAAATTGGCAGGGTGAACACTTCTAGACCGTTTCAATACAGTCTTTGAAAATCGAGGGCTAGAAATATCCCACTTATAAAATATTCTAGGCCATAGCCATCCCAGAGAGGTGACCACCACATGCTCTAGAGTGGCAGTCATTGAAAACGTGTTCGGCCTTGTCTAAAGTTAGACAAAATCGTAGAATGGTATCGACACCACAACGATAAAGGGTATGGCTAATGATAATATAGTACTTGGCATGGTGTTGGATGCGTCGACGTTCATCCCGGTTGAGTTCGGGATGAAAGCATTGGATTTGGAGATAGAGTATGATATCCCCATACCACGGATCAGATGTGCCAATGAGAAAAAATGATTCCTCTGGGAGAGAATCGACGAGCTCTGGTTGCTCAGTGACATGGGGAAAAGTACAAATCAACTCTGCAAAGACCAAATATTTCTTGGATTTTGCTTTGGCAAATTCCAAGTCAAACTCTTGAAGGGCAACAATCCACTGAGATTATTTTCCCCCAAGCACTTGGTGTGTGAGTATGTAGTACATTGGATTGAAATCAGCTATGACAGTGGTCTGGAGGAATAGAATGTAATGGCAAAACCTCTGGACAGCAAAAACTATGTCCAGAGCCATCTTTTTCAACATGTGAGTAGCAAGTTTCGGAGTCGAGAAGACTCTTACTGAGATAATAAACCACATGTCCTATGCCGTTGGCGTCTTCCTAGACTAACACCATGCCAATCATGGAAGTGGAAGCTGTGAGATATAAGATGTAATCTTGTGTGTAATTGGGGGGTTGGATTATGGGATCCTTAGTGAGGGATTCCTTTAGATTATCAAAGTATCGTTGGGCTTCGTCGTCCTAGATGAAAGGGATGTGCTTTTTCAGAATCCTCATGAAGCCTTTTTTGATCTCGACAAAATTGAACATGAAACGGCGTAGAAAGTTTGCATGCCCTTTCAAACTTTGAAGTGATGGTATGTCGGTAGGTGAAGGTAGAGCTAGAATGGCTTCTACCTTCACCGGTTCTAGGCATATGCTATCTTTGGAGATTATGAATCTCAATAGTTTTATGGCTTCAACACAAAAGACACACTTGTGTGGATTTAAACGAATATTGTAGTGGCAACACCTTGAAAAGATGGCGCTCAAATGGTCTGGATGATCATCTCGAGCCTAAGAATGGGCGGGAAGGTCATCGAGATATGGTTCCACAATATGTTTAATGTCATTAAATGCGTACGACATTGCCCATTGGAAAGTTGCCCTGACATTCTTGAGGACAAAGGGTAGCTTTCGGTATGCAAAGGTCTCCCATGGAAAAATGAAAGTTATCTTATGTTGGTCGGCAGGGAGTATCCCTATCTGATTATAACCGGAGAAGCCATCCATAAATGAAAAACTGACACTTCTAACACAGTTATCGATAATCTGGTCAATAAACGAAGTTGGATAGTTTTCTTTTGGACAAGCTTTGTTCAAATCTCGATAATCAACGTAGACTCTAATTGTACCCTATTTCTTTGCTACGGGAACGATGTTAGACACCCATTCTGTCAACGAGACAAGATAGATAAAACCAACACATATAATTTTTTCAATTTCTGCTTTGATAGCCACTGCTTTGCGGGGATGAATGGGCTGGAGTTTCTTCCGAACCGGTCGAGCACCACGAAAAGTTTGGATTTCGTGGACCACGATAGATGGGTCTATTATTGGAATCTCTTCATAACTCCAAGTGAAAACGTCGTGGAATTCTTTGAATAAGGTAGTATAGAACTCCACCTCAGTGGGAGTACATGTCTTTCCTATGTGAATATTTTCCATGACACCAGGTTTCACTAAAATGTTAATAGGAGTGGTTTCCATGATGTTGGCCAAGTTTCCTTCAGAGAATATATTGTCTAATGAAGTGGGAAACTTGGGTTTAACAATTTCAAGTGAACTACTCGGTTTGGTGTCTTTCTCAATCGCCTGGATAGTAGGGAAAGAAGACCGATGATGTTAATCTTCCCAAGGTGGTTCATTGACACACATAACCTCCATAATCGATTCGGCGGAAGGAAAAATCAGTGTGAGAGGATCAATAAATGGCGATGATGGGTCGGCCTCATACGAGATTTGTGCCATGGCGTGATGCATAGTAGAATCGACCCAATCTGTGGATGATTGGATTTCCTGGTAAGTTGTGAGGTTCCTATTTAAAGGCATGGAATTGCCATAGGTTTTAAGCTCTGTAGGACCCAGTATCACCCAAGAACCAGCAGATTCATTGGATGGAGTGATACTTGACGATATCATGTTTATGGCATAGATAGGGGATCTGAGATTTCGAAATACTCCGATGAGGGAGGAATCCTTCATAAGACCAATGCCAACATCTTCAAAACAATATTGGGACTAAACCAACAACGAGACATTGTGGGCGGAGTTCGAATGAATGTCCGGAGTATAGAAGTATAACTGATCTGTAGTAATGGTTTTCCCTTGGTGAGGGAATTGTACTAGTCGAAAGACGAAGGATGGGACGATGGTCATGGCATAGAACCAATTCCAGCCGACTAAAATATTGTAATCCAATGGTGCATCTATGACTTCGATATGTATAGATTATGTCTTGCCCCCTAGTTTGACGCCAATTGTAGGGATGAGTTCGTATGGCTGAAAACCATATCTGTCAAATGCTTTGAGAGTAGTGGGAGAAGGTGTAACGTTAGGTGAGCCTATGGCTCACCAAAAATTCAAGGAAATGATCAACATGGAAGCACCTTCGTCCAAGACAGTGCAATGAATGTTGTTTCCATGGATCTTTGTTCGGATCTGGAAGGTTAACTGGTGAGAAAGCCTAGGTTTAAAGTAATCCAAGTTAAACATAATCGTGTTAAAAGTATTCGGCTCCACTGCCCCCAGAGCTGAAAGTAAGGTCCTACGCTGCGTGAGGCAGTGTTGGAGAACCTCGAGAGTCGACATCGCACATGGTGCTTGAGCTAGGTCCTCAACAATATTGTAATTTTGGGCCGCTTGCGCGTTAGGATTAAATGTCGCCTTCTGGATGGTGCCCTTGGGTGGGCATAACACTGTATCTATGATAGGTCTCTCAATGTGGAGATGACCATTGGGAGGAGGGGTGATAGAAGGATCTTCAGGAGGAGACTTTCCATGGGTTTTATCCATTTTGTTTGAACTTGGAGGGGTATCGTACGTCCTTTCTCAAGTGGATATATTAATCTCTTCGTTACTCATCATCAAAGCATCGTGGTTTGCAGACGTTTCTCCACAGGGTGGGTTGTTCGGATTTCCCCCTTGTGGGGGATCGTGCATAACCATCTGTTGTTGCTGGTGGGGGAAAGGATCGGTTAGCACTGTCGAGCGGGAAGATCCTTTAAGAAATTTATTGACTTCGTCCTTGTAAAGATAGTCTCGTGTGTAGTGATCTTCTTGACAAATAAGGTAGGGAAACTTTTCTTTTCGACGTGGTTTGGTATTGTTGTTGGTTGGTTGCAGCTTGGGGTTCTGTTGCTGATTAGAAGTTTTCTTGGATTTTCCTCTGTTATTCTTCTTCTTTCCCCTAGATTCTTGTGACGTGGACTGAACCGCATTCACCTTGGTGGAAGGGGCAAGAGAAGTAGAAGCTTTGGGTGCAGCCTAGGGTGGAGACAGGGAAGCAGTATCTTGTTTCCCACTTGGTTTGGTTGCAGGCTGAGCCTTAACTGAAACGATGATACCGTCAATGGGGGGTTTAGTGGCGGGCTTGGTTGGATCAGTAGTGGTGCGGGATGCATGAGGAATAAGCTCATATAAAGTTCTGGATTGGGTATATACCAAATCCATATACTGATCATGAGAAATCGCTTGTTCCTCCGTGACAGGTCCGCCCATGGAAATATCCATGGAAATGGGAGGCATAAATGACTTAGTGAACCAATCCACGAGTAATTAGTCCGGAATGAGTGCCTTACTTAACCTGTAGTGTCGACGCCACTCATGAATATGATCAGAGATATGCATAGAAGTGGTTTGACACAGTGAGGTCAACAAGTTTGTTCCCGTATTGTACTAGATGGGGAGCTGGAAATGTGTCAAAAAATGCATGGCGAAGGTATTGAAGTCATGAAAGTAGTGTTGTGGTAGCTTGATGTACCATTTTTCTGCTGTTCCAGTAAGCGTGCGTTGGAATATCTGTAACCGAATGGAGTCATCCATCAATGAGTTCAAAGAACACCAAAGATGGAATGTCATAACGTGGTTCTTGGGGTCTTCCCTGGGCTTGGCATCAAACTTTGGAATGTCCGATGGTAGTTTGGTCGGGATGGGTGGCCAGTGTGGTTCATGCCATATTGGATCGTTAATAAGCCTAGACAAATCAGGAAAGTCTAGTGTGTCCAAGAAAGGAAGTTTCTGATTGGGCTGCAGGTATGAGTAATAATTGTATGGTGTAGAGATGCTCGTGGGACCCTGCACATCATAGTGCTACGTATTGTACCCATACATGTTTCCCGCATGATACTATTGAAAATTCTGGGGATATTATACCATCTGATTAACCAGTAGTGTGTTTGAAATCATGGGATTTATCATCTGATGCAAAATCACAGTAGTGGTTGGTTGTTGAATGTTCTACTGAGTGGGGATGACGGGTATAGTGACCTGGGGTTGTTGTGTCCTAGGAATGTTTCTCATTCCTTGTTGGGGTATAGTTCCCTGGGATTTTTGTGTCCCAGGAATGTTTCCAACACCTTAATTGGGTGGACGATTTCTCATACTGGTGTTAGGGGATTCCTGAAAGAATGGAGTCCATGGAATGTTGGTTCCACCTTGATGAACAGGTGGAGGTTGAAGAGGTGGGTTCCATGGAGTATTCACGGCTGTAGGATAAGGAATGTCAGAATTCAAGTTGGGGGGAATGAAAGGTTGAGTAGTTTTCCCCCCAGCTTGATTCCAGTTTCCGAAAAGAGTGTACCCCCCACTCTGTGGGATGTGAGGTCCCCAAGAAGAAACTGTTCTTGATGAGGGATGTTGGAAATTCGTTCCGGTTGGGATGCCAACATGAGGTTGTCCACTGCCAGGTGAATTATATGTTCCCAATTGAGCAGATGATGTTGATGGAGGGGGTTGTTGAATGGTTCCAATGGGGGCTTTAACAAGAGGTATTCCTCCAAATGATGTAAGTTGCGGGCCTTGCTGAGCCGATGGAAAAAATGGAGGTATTTGTTGAGTAGCCCATCTTTGGATAGCACCAAGGGGTTGTCCTCCAGGAGATGGATTGGACGGTCCGGTTGGAGGAGGTTGGTTACTGGGACTAATGGTCCCAACAGATGGTTTTCCTCCTATGGGCGGGTTTGATGGTCCACTCAGAGGAGTTTGGTTATTGGGGTCGATGGTTCTAGTAGACAGTTGTCCCCCTTCGGAAATGGTATATATGGTGTCCGAAGATGAACCTCTGCTCAGAATGGGTGATCCAACAGTATGGATAGATGTTCTTCCAATACAAGCACTAGAAAGGTGAGGTAGTGCTGATTGGCCAATAGCACCAAAGGTGCCAACTTGTGGAGGAGATCTTCAGTGTATTTTGGGTGGTGACGGTGAAAAGATAAGGTTATACCTCATAAGGGGTGTGTCCGTTGAAGTTAAGTCAAACATATTGTGCGACAATAAGTTTGGGAAGTATAACCAAGGGTTATTGGGTGCCATGTCCATAGGGATTGGAAAGATGGGAAGATCATCAAGGGCTTGGCCCGGATTTGTATCCCATAAAGCAGAGGCTAGGTTAAAAATGTGAGTTGTCTTGTCGGGGTCGGGAAGGACTTCAGGTATCGTCTCGTCTGAGGGTCCGGATCCATCAGTGAAGGATGTGTGGTACTCCTTACTAGACAGAGGAAGAGGAGCTTAGTAACTAGGAGGATGGGTTGTTGGAGAAGTGCGTGCAGGGGGGTATTGGGAATCCGATGAGAGCATTTGCTCTGTATCACGTCTAAATTGTTCTGATGCTAAGGGTGTATTAGATAAATTAACCATACTGGATTGGATAGATGCCATAATCTCATGTCCTGAATGGAGATTGGGGAAGCACACCGTGAACGGTATGTTGCTAGAAGAGTTTGTTTCATGAGTATGAATAACTGATGGTGTGGTGGTGGCCGATGGAGGTTCCACCTACGTGGTGGAAAATTCAAACTTAGGATGAAATGGTGCAGGGGGTAATTCAGTTTCTTCAATTATTTCAATGTATCTTCCCGGGACTTAAATCAAATCTGTTGTGTCCTCATTAGATCCTTCCATAGTTTCAATGTACCCTTCAAGGACATCGTATAATTTGGTCGAGTGTGGCATAGTGATAATATCTAGTAGGATGATGAACTCTCGTGCAACATCGTGTGAAGTACTAACTTCAGCAGCTGCTGTACTGTGGTAGAAAATTTTGGAACAGCAGCGGACTATGGGATAGCAGGAATCTCAGGTGGAATACTAGGTTTAGTGACTATAGGAGGTGCTGAGATGGTGCCATGGTCTATAGGTATAGAAGCAACTGGAGATGTAGCATTGATAGGTGGTGGAATGGTTCCCTGATTAGCACCATGACCGACAGGGGAAAGGATACATGATGCAGGCAGACTAGAAGTCCATGGTGGTGGTGGTGGGTCAGGGCTTTGTCCCTGTATTCTCTATGATCTTCGTTGATCAGCCATAATGAAGGGATTACAAGGTTCGAGGAAAGTCTCGTAGAAAAGAACTCAAAAATACCTAAAGCAGTCGAGTGTACAAAAGGGGAGCTAGAAAAAGACAAGGCTTGCAAGCCAAAAATGGCAAGCTCAAAAAACTATACTGAGACCGGCTTCACAGTAAGTGAGCTGAAACAAAGGTGTCCATAATCCCAACAAGCAGCACTAAAAATAAAAATGACCCTCTAAGAAGATGAAATAGAAAGCAAAACTTCATAACTAAGAGTTGGAGACCTCGACAAGTTGTATCCTTCGCAAGGTGATGAAATCCAAGTCAAAGAATTGAAAATGAGAGACCAATAATGGGGGGATATCCCTCTACCAAAAGGGATCTAGGGTAAGAGATCCCTAGAAGAAAATTCACTACGCTACCTTGGTCATGACACGTCAGAGAAGGTTTTCGGCACTTCTGTCTTATCACCCTTGTATCACCAATACAGTAGAGTAAAAGGAAGACAATGGATCGATATGCCTTAGGCACTAAGTGGAGTGTGGAATTCCACAAAGTCCATCCAGAATCAATCCTTGCGGCTTAACCCCCCAAAACAATGGGAGGCCCCTCCACAAAATCGTCGATGACTGTGTCAAAAAGTACAAGAGGATTTTACCACCCTAGAGGACAAAAACTATGTCTCAAATGAAAATGACAAGGAGGAATTATTTGGATTCCTATCCCCAGTGTCCTACCTAACTATCAAATTATTTTTCTCCTCAAGTGAGGTTAAAGTGTGTTGAGTTAGGGAGTGTAAATTTTAATGGTTTTATTACTCAATTAGGTGATGGAAGTGCAACTTGTGGTGTTATGATGACTCAAACCATGCAAATGAATATGAATTGAAATGAGCATTTCTGTTCGATGAATGGTAGCTAAAGTAAAGGGAGAGTTCTTCAATCACAATGCATAAACGTTTCCAAAGAGATGAAAACAACCACTCCAAAAAAAATTGTTTTCTTTTTGGAATAAGCCAAACTAATGTAACTACTTTCAAGATGCAACTGATCTACAACTAATGGTACTTCTAATGAGTAAAATTATGTGACAAGCAATGATAATCGATTCACTTCTTAAATGCAAAATTATAAACTTGAGATTTTCAACAACAACAAGACATGTTCAAAGAGTCTTCAATATTGATTTTTTAATAACAAGAATAAAAAGTTACTGATGTAAGAACAATATAGTATTGGTAATAAAATAATCAAGGAATTGACAAATAGTAAATAAACTTGACTATCATGAAAGGACCAATCAAATGCAAGAATGATAAGGAAGTGATCAAAATGGGTACAATGCCACAAAACTAAAAAATCCAAGCTCAAGAACAAACAAAACAAACCACAAAATACTTGCAACTTGCTCATGAGTGACAAAAGGAAAGTGCAGAAAAGAGGTAAAAGGTAATGAGCAAGTAGGTATGGATATGACAGTGACCTAAACCAAAAAATGTCCAAAGTGTCTACAAAAATTCAAAAGATGAAATGCAAATAATGAACTGCAGCTGGGCAGGTTACAGGTGTCTGATAAAGACCAGAACAACAATCAGAGATAGAGAAACTAAACTTGACTGAAGGTAACCAAGAAAACTTTAAGAAAAAAAATTTTTTATAGAGATTTTCGCATTGCTGCAAGAATCCCAGGCACAATAATTAGGAATTATTGCGTTCTGGAAAATGGACGGGTAGAAAAAATCTGGTAATTTTTGCTCTGTAAGCAGTGTAAGGGGCGCGAAAATGTTCAAAAAGAGGATGAGGGTGGGAGTTTAAGAAAAGAATTGACTTTTCTAGGGTTTTCCAACCTAGAGGACTCATTGATCATTGACAGAGGTCTAATGCAGAGGGGGGGAGAGTGAATGAGGGTGAAAAAGACCAACTTTTACAACTGGTTTGAAAGAAGATCAAATTCACAATAAAAAATAGATGAAAGTAAAAGAACTCAAAACAAAGGGTTTGAAACCAGCGGAGCTGCCAGTTTTTTGTTGTAGATATTTCTTCCTATGGATAGAAAGAATCCATCTTAGGATAAAGCAGGATGAACTGACTCTATACTAAGACACAAGTGAAACAAATGCGATCTTGAATCCTAGATTAAACAAGTATTACAAGATTTCAGTATTGAAGAAAGTAAGAGAAGATGACTGACATTTCACTCTGATGTTTGTCCCGCTTGTAGTCCAGATCTTGAAGTCCTCACGATGAACCTGTTAAGATCAGACATTATACAAGCATATACAATTCTCGAAGTATCATGAATCACAAGTTAGAATCCAAATCTAGCTAGATACAAATTATGTAATTGAATCGAAATCAACACACATAAATTCGGAAACAAGACAAGTTATCTTTATTACGACTTGAAAATGCTTACAATGGTTGCTTGTTGTCCAAGCCAAATTTAAGCTCCAAGTTCCTCGTCTAGTTATCTTTGCAAAAGTGTCAATATCATAGGTTGGATGCCCCAAAAGTCCTCCCTTTGGCTCATGGAAGGCCTCTCCTTTATAGTGATTGGAAGGGTTAACCAAAAGCAGAGTAAGATGGATCTAATGAGTGTTTAGTGGACCAGGCATACTAAACAGAGAGAGGGGGTTGGGATCGAATCATAGCTCGTAATCCCAAGAAAGTCTCTCAAAATATGAGATCCATGATCCATGGAAAAAGGGCTAAAAATGGATTTCCTTGCCCCTGGATCTGAGCATAACGTGAATTTAGCGCGCCCTAGGGTCTGAGCATAGCATGACAACCCTAATTGTTGCTACCAGACAGATGTGAAAAGCCCGAAAATATATGTAGATAGGGTCATATTTGGTGACACGTGGTAGATAAGGTCTTGTCTTTGTCATTCAGTCAATGGATTTTTCTCCTGGGTGTCTAGATGAGACCAAGGAGGGTCCCAATAATGTATGATGTGTTGATGTATTTGTAACTTTGGAAGATATTCTTCTATGTATTACACTTGTACTTTATTATATTCATGATGGAGATGTATTATTCCTCCAATCAGAAGTGTCATCATTTGTATTTGTAAGTTTGGCAAGTGTGGCAAGTGTTGCAAGTGTCGCAACTTATATTTGATGGGTTATTAGACCACCAGTGTGGGGTCGTCCCTAGTTGAGTTATGTGGTTGGGTTATTAGATCTCCTTAGGAGGTCGGCCTTGTTAGGTTATTGGCAGGTCAAGTCAGTGTATAAATAGAGAGTGAGTGTATCTGATTATATTCCTTCAGTCACTCATCCAACTCGCATTGGTTGAGAGAGGAGTGCGCACAAGTGGAGGAGGAGTAGTTTGTTGAGTTATCTATCTTGGGTTTGATCATTGTGATCTTGTATTGTGGCTTATTCTATCTCTGAGGAAGTTGCAGGGTTTTTCACCTTCTTGGTTTTCCTCGAGGAAATATTGTGTCTCTTGTGTCTATGATTGTTATGATTTGCATGTTATTCTCTTTGTAGGATCCTAATATAATGTTTGAATGAAATTATCGAAAAATTAACATGGTATCAGATCCGTGCTAAGAAGACACTATGCAGCTGCAGAATCTAGGTCTTCTTAATATTTGGGTTTCTCTCCTCATATCATCAAAGGAAGGAGGCTAGGATGACTCTAATTGGAAGGGTTCATCTTTCTGTTGAGACAAAATTCAATTCTGAGCACTTTCAGTTTTTGACCCATAGCTGCTGCAGGAAATTAGGGTTTCGAAGAAAGTTGGAATTTTTGGAATCCGAGACCACAGCTAGATGCCCCTCAATAAAATAGAAGTTTAGAGACCAAGATCAAAAATTTTGGTTGGGAAAAAGGCTGGGCTTCATCAAACCCTAAATCTGGATCTTGATCGAAAAGGTGGAAAATTAGGGTTTCTGTGAAAGTTGAGATGTTTGGAATTTGTGACCACTGCTAGATGCTCCTCAGAAAACGCGAAGTTTAGAGTACAAGATAAAACTTTTTGGTTGGGTAGAACCCTGGGCAATATCATACCCTAGTTTAGGATCTTGTCTAGGAAATCCAGAAGTTTCAAAGGCAATTTTGAGGGGTCAAATTTTGCATATTTCAGAATTAAAGTATACCAGCTTGATCAGCTCAGAAAGGTGCATCTTTCCATCCTTTCAGAAGTTTGGAATTCAAGGTTTGAATTTTTAGGATTTCTCTAACAAACCCTAATCCAGCTCCAGATCCCGTTTTCAACAATTCAAGTGGTAAGACCTAAATCTTTTATTTCCATTTGAGTTTCTCATTAAGATGTATCACCACACCAAGCTTGAGGATAAGCTTTAAGAATCTGACAACTTCCGAGCATGGAACTATAGGATTAGGTTAATCCTAGAAGAGAATGATTTGGACATCTACATAAAAGAAGAGGTGTCAGTTCCAGAGGGAGATGAGGCTAAGGTCTTACACAAGAAGAACTTGGTCAAAGCCAAGAGAATCATTACTGATTCTATAAAAGACCATCTCATACCCCATGTGTCTTCTCTAAAGACACCTAAGGAGATGTTTGAATCCTTGACCAAATTTTTTGAAGGAAAGAATATAAATCGGAAGATGACTCTATGGAATCAATTGAAAGGGGTAAAGTTACAGAATGGAGAGACCATCCAATCATACTTCACTAAAGTCTCTCAAATAAAAGAAACACTTGAAGCAATGGATGAAGTAGTGGAGAATGAATAAATTGTCATGACCACTTTGAATGGCCTACCTAGGTCATGGGACTCCTTCATCCAAGGTATTTGTGAAAGAAAGAAGTTGATCTCCTTCAGTAGACTATCGGAGGAATGTTCACAAGAAGAAGCTAGGCTTGTAGCTCGAGAAGAAAATATGGGAAGTGAAGACTAAACTAACACAACTCACACCAAGAGAAGTAAGCCCAAGAGGGAGAAATATCATCACAAGAAATATTTTCACAACCATCAAAGAGATAAGAAAGATCTGAGATGCTTCACATGTAATGAGAAGGGACACTTTGTTGCAGATTGTCCCAAGAACAAAAAGGGCTTCAACAACAAGAAGAAGAACAACAACAATAAGAGGTATCATGCTCAGGTTGCTGAGGATGATGAACCTCCCAAGAAGAAGACTAAGGTAGAAATTGAAGACTCTTCAAGTGACGATGAATATGTTCTAATTTCTTCTCGCATAGGTATTGTAACACATGGGTGTAATGATTGGCTTATTTATAGTGGGGCTTCTAAACATATGACAGGATTCAAAGAATCTCTTATAGACCTATCTAAACATGAGTCACCTCATAAGGTGAAACTTGGGGATGACTATCAATACCCTATAAAAGGAAGTGGTGAAGCCTCCTACAAGGTAGACTCTGGGAAGTCTTTAAAGATGAAAGATGTTCTATATGTTCCTAGACTTAAAAAGAATCTTCTCTTCGTATCATCTTTGGATTCAAAAGGGATGAGAGTTTCATTTGTGGATGGCTAAGTACTTATGTGTCCTAAAGGTAAGACCATTGATGATGCAGTAGTGATTGGAGAGCAAGAGGGAGGTTTGTACAAATTGAAAGGACAACCTACACATGCCATGGTACATAAATCCATGGAGCCAAGTGAACTTTGGCATAGAATGCTTGCTCATGTGCACTATAGGGAACTACCAATTGCAATCAAAGCAGTAGAAGGTCTTCCTGAAATCCAGTCAAAGCATGAAGGTGTGTGCAAAGGATGTGCAAAAGGAAAGAACACAAAGAAGGTATTTCCAAGCAGTGAAAGCAAAGCAAAAGGAATCTTGGATATTATCCACTCCGATGTCTGCAGACCAATGTCATCTAGTTCTTTGAGTGGGTATGTATACTATGTTTTTTTCATTGATGATTTATATAGGAAGACTTGGGTTTATTTCTTGAATAACAAAGATGAAGTGTTAAATGATAAGTTCAAGGATTTCAAAGCCTTGATAGAAAATCAATCTGATAAGAATATCAATACCTTTAGATCCGACAATGGCGGAGAATTCACTTCAGGTGACTTTAAGAAGTTATGCAGTGATTCAGGGATTAAGAGGGAGTTGACCACTCCCTACAATCCACAACAGAATGGAGTTGCAGAAAGGAAGAATAGAAAAATCATGGAAGCAACACGGATGCTTCATGAGCAAGATCTACCCATGCACCTATGGGGAGATGCAGCTAGGACAACTATATATGTACAAAATTGAACACCACACAAGATACTTGACAACAAGACACCAGAAGAAGTTTTCTCTGGTAAGAGACCAGAAGTTAGCCATCTCAGAATATTTGGATGTCCGGTATATACACATGTTCCAAAAGAAAAGAGGACAAAGTTAGATCCTTTAGGATAGAAGGGTATATTTGTGGGGTACAGTGAAAGCTTGAAGGCATACAGAATATACTTTATATGGTTCAAGAAGATCGATATCAGGAGAGATGTGACTTTTGATGAAAACTCAGCATACATCAAATCCAGAAAGACACCTGTTGAAGACTATGAAGAACCAAGGGTACCCAGAACACAAGACACCACCATGAATGAAGTAATATCAGAAGTGGATCGTGAAATAGAAGATCCACAAGAACTTGAAGGTCCACCCCGTGAGAAGAAATCTTACAAAAGGAAACTTGCATGGGCTAGAGAGCTCATACAAGATGCACAAAGGTATGGTATTCCAGAAGAGGAACACAGATAAAGGAAAAGGACACGATCACACAACAGCTATGTTGCCTTACACTGTGACATTATGAACAAAGAACCTTCCAGTTATGAAGAAGCAACGGAAAAGAAAGAATGGAAGGATTCCATGGTTGAGGAATACCAATCGATCATGAAGAATGATGTTTGGGAGGTGGTCCCAAGACTAGATGGGAAGTATGTTGTGACTTCCAAGTGGATCTACAAGATCAAGCATGCTGCAAATGGCATCATAGATAGATACAAGGCAATATTTGTTGCCCGTGGCTTCTCCCAGAAAGAGGGGATAGATTATGAAGAGACTTTTGATCCTGTAGCGAGATACGTATCCATAAAAATAGTACTTGCCCTGGCTACAGTGATGAAGTGGAAGATACACTAGATGGATGTCAAGACAGCTTTCTTGAATGGTGTAGTCGAAGAGGAAGTGTATGTAGAGCAGCCACTTGGTTTTGAGACACATGACAGGGAGTCATATGTGTGCAGACTGAAGAAATCCTTGTATGGCTTGAAGCAATCTCCTAGGACATGGTACGGAAGGATAGACAACTTCCCGTTCAGTTTGGGATTTACCAAGAGTAAAGCGGATTCCAACCTTTACTACAAGGTTGAGGAAGAAAATCCTGTGATAATCCTATTGTATTTGGATGACCTGTTTGTGACAAGTGAGGATAGATTGATTGCCGACATGAAGAGGAAGCTTGCTTCCAAGTTCGAGATAAAGGAATTGGGCATGATGCATTACTTTCTAGGTATGGATTTGTGGCAGAGTGCAGATGGAATTTTCCTTGGACTAGGGAAGTATGCAGTAGAGATCCTGAAGCAGTTTAGGATGATGGGATGCAAGGCCATGTCCACACCTATGGCATCAAACCTGAATCTATTGAGTGATGCTTCATCGGAGATGGTTGATGTCACGGTGTATCATCAGATGATTGGGTCCTTGATGTACTTGACGAACATGAGACCAGATATTTTCTTTGTGGTGAACACCTTGAGCTAGTTTCTGATAGATCTTAGACATGTTCACCTGATTGTTGTAAAGCATATTCTGAGGTACCTAAAGGGTACAATTTATTAGGGGCTCAAGTATGATGCCAATCAAAAGTTTAACCTAGAGGGTTATGTTGATTCAGACTGGGAAGGCAGTGCTACAGATAGGAAGAGCACTTCGGGGTGCTGCTTCAGTATGGGATCAGGTGTGATGTCTTGGTTTATCAAGAAGCAATCCTGCGTAGCACTGAGTACAATCGAAGCAGAGTATGTCGCAGCTTATTCGTCCAGTTGTGAGGCAGTATGGATGAGGAAGCTACTGTCTGAGCTATTTTATATTCCATTGGATGCTACCTGTATCTTCTGTGACAACTAGAGTTGTGTGAAGTTGTCTAAGAACCCTGTGTTCCATGATAGGTTGAAGCACATCGAGATCAAATATCACTATATCAGGGATATGGTGTAGAGAGGAGCAATGAAGATCTTGTATGTTGCGACGGATGAGCAGATTGTAGATGTGTTGACCAAACCACTAGCCAGAGTCAAGGTTGAGTACTTCAGAGAGAGGCTTGGCATTCTTCGGATAGAAGATACTTCGAGGAAGAAGTGATGGGACACATTTGTAGGAGCCATTCCAAGCATGGTGGTAGGAGGATACTCCCCATGGCTGTGGATGTAAGCACTGTGTGAAGAGCATCAGGACGATGTTTTGGTCACTGTTATGTATGATGATCATGATGATCATGTGTGATGAGCATCAGGAAGATGCTCTAGATGATATGCATCAGGATTATTCTATGACGATGATTAGGATGATCATTCAATGATGATGTGCATCAAGATGATGTGATGTATGATGATGATTAGTATGATCATGAGCATGAGGATGATGCTGTGTGTGAGGATGATCGGGTTGATCTTGAGTATCATGATGGTACTCTATCACCGTGGACAGGTTGTGCAAGGGTAGCATGTAATATGTCCTGGAGATCTGGACAGGTTGTGCTAGTCACGTAAAAGGCCTCGGATGCTCTTTAGAGATCTTGTTGGGCAAGACACTCTTTTAAGGTTTTGTGGTGGGTGTCACATGTAATACGTCCTGGAGATCCGGACAGGTTGTACTAGTCACATAAAAGGCCTCGAATTCTCTTTAGAAATCTTGCTAGGAAAGACACTCTTTTAAGGTTTTGTGACGGTCACATGTAAAAGATCCTAGGACTCTAGGAGATCCTATAGATTGAGCTGTGTGCTCGTAAAAGACCTGGGATGCTCTTTTGAGGTTTTGTTTACGCACGTAATCAGTCTCGAAGATTCCACAAGATGGCCAGCTCACAGATATGATGAAGACCTACAAGAGGGTAGGCCTACAACCAACATGAAAAATAGTTGGCTCTGTAGAAATTCCTATGACGAGAAGAATTGAGAGATAGCACTAGTGATCGAGATGACGAGTACAATAGCAGTGACGATGATGGTCCATGATCCAGTGATGATGATCCAACTCCAGAATTGAAGACTTGTGTCGATATGTATTGATGACTTGTGTCTAAAGAATACCTTCCTAGTTAAGAAGGAGTGTTGATGTATTTGTAACTTCAGAAGATATTCTTCTATGTATTACACTTGTACTTTATTATATTCATGATGGATTTGTATTATTCCTCCAATCAGAAGCATCGTCATTTGTATTTGTAAGTGTCGCAAGTGTTGCAAGTGTCGCAACTTATATTTGATGGGTTATTAGACCACCAGTGTGGGGTCGGCCCTAATTGAGTTATGTGGTTTCGTTATTAGACCTCCTTGGGAGGTCGACCCTGTTAGTTTATTGGTAGGTCAATTCAGTGCATAAATAGAGAGTGAGTGTGTCTCATTCTATTCATTCACTCACTCATCCAACTCGCATTAGTTGAGAGAGGAGTGCGCACAAGTGGAGGAGGAGTAGCTATTGGAGTTATCTATCTTGGGTTTGATCATTGTGATCTTGTGTTGTGTCTTATTCTAGCTCTGAGGAAGTTGCGGGGTTTTTCACCTTCTTGGTTTTCCCTGAGGAAACTCTGTGTCTCTTATGTCTAAAATTGTTATGATGTGCATGTTATTCTCTTAGTACGATCCTAAGATAATGTTTGAATGAAATTATCAAAAAATTAACATGATGATCATTAGGGAGAAGTGTCATTAGGTCACATGGTATAAGGATGCGACACTGGGGCTTAATGTATAACTTTGAGGTATAACATGTGTGCGCAACTCTTCCAAGTAGATGTAAAATTGTATGTCATTTTCGCACTGCCTATCCTTGTCATTCAGTTCCCATAAATTTTGATACGGTTCACCTTGGCACACTTTGAAACTCTTCATCTCTATTCCTTGGTACTATGGTGGCTCCATCCATGCGACCAAAGAAATTAACAGCAGGAGCCAAGAATAATTAAAGGGATTACCCGTTTCTTGTGCTACAACCGAATACTCCATCAGGTCGCTTAATAAAAACAACGACAATTTCATCTGAGCCCCGGTCACACATTGTTTTCCTGATGCAATCACCCCTGATGTGCATTGGTTGGGGTAGTTTTTATGAACTATTTTGATGGAAAACAGGTTTTCTACGAGCTTGATCGCTCGGTCATTGATTGTGTTAACCGGGTGACCACGGGTGTTTTTTACTACCCCGTATTTAGCTTTCATCTTCGCACCCAACTTATTTCCGTTATATTTACCTTGAAAGTACTGTGATGGGTCTACCCCCATCTTAGGTAACCTAGTAATCCTTGCAATAAGGTCCACGTCAATTGTGCTCTTTCTGTCGAGCCACAAGTAGCCGCCATGGAGATAGACAAGAAATTTCTTGATGCATACATTGACCTCTATCTAGCTCCCAAAATGTGGCATGTGAATGATCGAAAGAAATCCTGATCGATGTAGTCCCAATGCTGATGGCATTGGTTCCCTTGTAATTGGGCCTCCTTCCTCTTGAAATTTCTCCATGAACGTTTGCTGGGTGCACTCTAGATATGCTAAAACATCATGGTCCCTGTATTGTAGCTTGTGAATCCATTGTTACACTCCATCAATAATGTGGACACCTTCCAATGTCATTGGTTCCACTATGGTATACTTGGCATTCTTCCCAATTCTTATCGACGGATCCCCTTCCCTTCTCGATGACACATATCCTGGAATGTCCACCACGGTTGGACCTTGCTCCTGCTTGGACCTCCCTCTAAGAGTTGTCGCCTCTTCTTATGTGGTGCCTGAAGTGCCCACTTATCCTCTTGTAGCTACATTTCGCATCGTGATGTGGCTGGTTTTTGTTCTTCTCTCCATGTCTACCGGTTGGTTGGCACTTCTCTTCTTTCGAAATATCTGGGCCAATGCAAATGCAATCTCTGATTGCTCTTCAACAATGTGTTCCTTCACAATGGGTGGATCTTGCATATTGGTTTTGGATATCATGTGAGCCATTGCAGCTCTTTGAATGCACTTATTAACTTTGCTCATCGATTTCTTCAATACTCTCACCTTCAACACTCTCATAATGCGCAATGGGTCAGAATGTCAGTACAGAAAATTTGAGGTCTAAAATGGGCCTTATAAGAAAACGAGCCATCATATAAGAAAACGAGCCAACCAAAATTTCTTAATGAGTTGGAATTCAAGAACCAATAGAATTTCAATAAAATGAGTCAACCATAATGGTTGACTTGAGATATTTGTCATTAAAAAAACTACTTTTTTGTGTTCGTATTTTTAACATATCTCCCTGTGTTCTTACTCAAATTTCAAGCAGGAGAACTTGTAAATTCCGCATCCAACAAGTGCTCCCACTTTAAATTTGAGTAAAAACACAAGGAGATATGTTGAAAATATGAACAAAAGAATAGTTTTTTATTTCTTCCTCCAAAATTAATAAACATTATTTTATTATTTTAACTATTATTTCATTATTTTAACTATTATTTTATTATTTTCCTTAGGAGGCCCATTTTAGACCTCAAATTTCCTCTAATGTTCTTTGTGTGTCCCTTTATAACTTCGGCTTCCTGCTCTTCACACGTCAAATCAAGTTGGACAATGATTACCCAAATATGTCATCGTTTACCCAATTCGGCACAATAATGTGGCATTAAATGCATCTCTGTCCACTTGTGTCGTCATCCGTCGTGTCTTAACTGCCTCATTTATTGCCCGATATGACTAGTTCACACTTTGTCGGTTTGGACATTGACAGGGCCCAATCCTCGTCATTGTTTCATCACTATGTATATGGACTCGAGGCTTGTCGCAGTTCCATCGATAGATGTATGAACTCAAGCCTCGTCGTCATTTCATCGACAAACTCCCGAACTCTGCAGTGTACCTATTTCATTTCTCTTTCTTTCATCATTTTTTTTTCAAATTTTTTTTCAAACTCCTATCTTCCTCAGTGGAGGTGCACAGGGCTATCTCGATAGGGATTTAGCTGGCTCCCATTCACTAATATTGTCAAAAAAAATTCATCCAACTTTTGCAATTGAATTGCGCCCCCATAAGTAATGAAATTTATGACTTATGGACCAAGCCAATGCATTTGGATCTTACCTGGGTGTTTTAAGAACTTAATGTCATATAGGAGTACCATATCTCTACGTTGAAAGTGCTTTTTATTTACATGGTGATCATGCCATGCCTTCTATCAATATTTTTCCACATGTTGTTGAAACCCTGCAATGAAGCGATCATCATCTAGTTGCAGTAACTATGTCAATATTCCTTCAATCGCCCCGTCGTCGCTCTTGCCTGTGGTTTCTTCTACGCACATACTGGAGATAATGTACTCCATAGGAATTACTACTTCTTTTCCATATTCCATCTTGAAGGGGGTCGGTCTTGTAAATTTTTTGCACATTTTTCTATAGGTCCATAATACCGCAGGAATCTTCAAGTCCCAGTCGTTGCACTTTGTATTGCACACCTTAGTGAGCGCATTCTCAAGAATTTTGTTCAGCCCTTCAAACTGCTCCATTCACCTATGGGTGGTATGGATTACTCTTTCTATGTTGAATCTGAAACTCCTCATTCATTGCTTTGATGGTGTGATTTACAAAACGTGTACCTTGGTTGCTCATCAATATTTTTGGACACCCAAACCTAGTGACCACATTATGGAAAAGAAATCTTGTTGTTGTCGCAGCAGTGCAATATTTTACTGGTGCTTCTTCGACCCATCTTGTTAGGTATTTTGTTGCAGTAATGATGTCCCTTGAACCCATCCTCTTTCCTAGTGGATTAATGGGTCCCACAAAGCCTACTTCCCATTTGTCAAAAGGTTGTAATTTCAAGTGTGGCACCGATGGTATCTCATTCCATCGTGATGGTTTCCCTGTCCTCTGACATACATCGCATCTCTTGGAGTAATCTGTTGCATCACTAGATAGTGTTGGCCACCATAATTCAGCTCTAAGTATCTTTCTGGAAGTTGCACACCCTCTATAAATCCCTCCTGCAATCCCACCATGAGCCTCAAACAACACTCTTTCTTGCTCATGTGGAAGGACATATCGACGAAGAATTTCATTTGGCCCCATCTTGTATAACTGTGTCACGATCAATTGGAATTCGGAAACTCTAATGACTAAATGCTTCTTTTGATTAGTGTTGAACCCTTCAAGTGCTTTTCCCGTGGCCAAAACTTGAACAATCTTTTAATAATGGTTATCGACCATTTCAATGCAAAATAATTGTTCATCGGGAAGACCTTCATTGATGCTACTTGGTTCCTCTCCTGATTCAATCCTCAACAGATGGTCAGCTCCTACGTTCAATCGTACAGGCTTCACGATTATTTCAAAGTCAAATTCTTGACACAACAACAACCACTGACAGATATCTCCCCCAACACAGGCTTGTTGACCAGGTACTTCAATCCTGACTGGTCAATAAACATATTGAAGTGTTTTCCTAGAAGATAATGTCAGAACTTTTGCAATGCATATACCATCGCCAGGCCTTCTCTTTCTATCATCGTATAATTTTTCTCTGTGGTCGACAAATTTCGACTAACAAATGCGATAGGATGTTTTAAGGGAGATATTCATCTCACCCAAGTCCCCAGAAATCCCCTTCATCTCATAAAACTTCATCAGGAACAAATATTGAAATTCATGCAATAGGTTGGTGACCTTCCCTATTGTTGTGTCGTCCCAATAGTCTCCATTACTGGAAAATTTGGATTATTTAGTGACCCAATATTTAATTTCATGATTTTCAATGGTTGCTTGAATCTGTCTAATGGTGTGATTGGTCCTTCAATATCGCAACATCCTTCTGAATTTGGGACAAAGAAAACTCTAGGGTCTTCATCATCATCAGGTCCTCTTGAAACATTGTAATATCCCATCGTCATCTTTGGTGTTGAATTCCATTGTGGTCCCATTGGTATTTCGGTCGGAACTGTCTCAAATATATTTTCGCGGATTACCTGCAACATGCTGTCAATTAGAGGATTCTCATCGGCAAAACTAAATGTGCGACTGATGCTAGTGGTTAGATCCTTCGCGTCACTTCATCTAATGTGTGGATGAATGCATGGACCCATTCTTGCTTTGGCCTCACCCCCCATGTAGGCTGAAATTTTCCCATATGATCCCTTGGATCCATCCTTCCATCATACTTATTTCCTTGGTAGCAGTCATTTTCCACAAATATTACTTCCATTAATTGTTGACAATGTTTCTAGTTTTTTATTGACAACTAGGGTGCACCCCACCACCTCGCTGGAGTGGCCTTCCATGCTTCATCTAATGCTAGGAGGCGTTGTGGTTCTGATACTTTGTCGTCAAAGTCATTCATGAATATTTCTAGGTTAGGTTGTCCTTCGTATGTCGGTAGATCACATACTTCTATCATGACCCATCTTAGTGATTGAGTGATCTGTGCGCACTTCATGACTGATACCTCATGAAACCAATTTTTCCAATTCTTTAGTGCCTTGTCAGAGTCTGATGACGTCGAACTGATAATTCTCAACCCCAATTCTCCATCGGCAATGGGATGGATGTAATATTCTGATATATTATAGATGTTGTCCCATCCTCCAGTGAGCTTGTCTCTCATTGGTTCAACATATCTCTATCCTTCAAGTGTATCAAGTGGAGCAATGAATCTCATGTCACAGTTCTCAAAATACATCGTTCTTTTTTTTAAATTGATAACTGCTTGATTTTCCATTTCCCAATCTATCCCCAACAGGGAAAGATATGGACTGGTGTTATCAATGATCTCTATGAAATCAAAATATGCATATGTTTGCAATACTTCTACCTCGATTGGTAGATGAGGCAACCGATCGATTGGTTTAACCTTGATATGGTTTTCTAAATGGAGTTGCATAGGGGACCATACCAACTGTGGTTTCTCAATCACTTCCCATGTTTGCTTGGTTAGGATATTCACATCAGATCCTATATCTAGAATGATGGAATCCATATCATATGCACTGATTTGGGAATGCATCCTCATCTCCTTTCCTACTTTCTTCTTATATAGACGGTTGAATGCACGATCCTGTCGCCCCTCTTCTTGTCAATACAAGAAGCAATCTATCTCCGCTAATTCTTCTTGATGCTTTGCTAATGTTAGACAAATTTCTAGAAAACGTTTCTAAGTACTGATCTTTCCTGGTGACTTCTGTGACATTGTTGGGTCAAAAATTGGTGGCATATGTTGATGTATCTGTAACTTTGGAAGATATTCACTTGTATATTGTATCTGTACTTTATTGTATCCCCAATGGAGATGTATTATTCCTCAGATTGGAAATGTCGTCATTTGTACTTGCATGTGTCACAAGTTATATTGTAAGTGTCCTAACTTATACTTGATGGGTTATTAGACCACCTTGATGGGGTCGGCCTTGTATGAGTCATGTGGGTCAAAGGGTTATTAGACCACCCTAGTAGGGGTTGGCCCAGTCAACATTATGTTAAGTGGTTACGTTGGGGCTGAGCTAGTTGAATAAAGGTCAAGTCAAGTTAGTGTATAAATAGAGAGTTTGTCTCTCTCATTTTACACATTCTATTATTCACTCACTTTGCATTAGTGAGAGAGAGGAGTGCACACAAGTGGAGGAGGAGCATGCTGCTGAAGTTATCTATCTCTTCGGTTTTATCATTGTGATCCTTGTATTGATGCTTATTCTATATCTGAGGAAGTTGCGGGGTTTTTCACCTTCTTGGTTTTCCTCTGTGAAATGTTTTGTGTCTCTTGTTGCTTGTCTCTTATGCTTGATATGTTGTACATGTTATTCGTTCAATGAAGATACTAGATATATTGAATTAAATAATGAAAAATTAATATGGTATCAGAGCTATACTGAAGGAAGGCATGGTATGGCATTTATGAGACTTGTTGCACTTGCGACAAATTGAAAGCTAGGGCTTGATATAACAAAAACCAGTCATCGTGGCACTTTCACTACAACTCCATTTTGGAAAAGGTTCAGGATCTAAAAATTCCACAGGTCGTATATAAAATCCCCATGTACTTTGTGTCCAAAGCACAACATCTAATTCGCTGTACTTCGTATTTTATGATTAGT
Organism: Larix kaempferi; assembly: GCA_027924585.1. Classification (NCBI taxonomy): domain Eukaryota; kingdom Viridiplantae; phylum Streptophyta; class Pinopsida; order Pinales; family Pinaceae; genus Larix; species Larix kaempferi. The sequence continues at coordinate 2,911,398 of BSBM01000073.1, forward strand.
ACAATCTAGGGTTTATGCGTCTTCCAGATCTCAGTCATAAATAGGTGACGTAGGAAAAAAGGTCACAACTTGGGCTAGGAAGATCCAAATGAAATTTCATAAAAAGTGATAGTAAGAGCACAAATTGTAGTTTCTCAGGTAAGTTTTTCAGGGGCCGAAGTTGAACCAGTGACACGTGGCATGCCATACAACTTCGCTTTCTTGTTTTATCCCATAAACAGGTCACGTTGCGACACTTGGCATAAATATGTCTCAGAGAATCCAATTGAGGTCATACCTATGGGGTTGGAAATATGACAGGTCAGGATACCACGGAATGAATTTTCAGACCCTGTGGATTCATAATTTCAGAGATGCACCAGAAACAATCAGGTGCATATTTATGTCAAAACAGAATTGGATTTTGAGCACCTTCATTCTTGGCTTGTCACTACTGTGGGAGTTTAGGGCTTTGGAGAAAGTTTGAATTTTTGGAATCGGAGTCCACAGCTGAATTCTCCTCATAAAAATCGAAATTTAGAGACCAAGATCGAATTTTTTGGTTGAGAAGAAGGTCGGGCTTGATCAAACCCTAGTTCGGGATTTTGATCGGAAAGGTGGAAAATTAGGGCTTCTGCAAAAATTGGAATTTTTTAAATCTGTGACCACGGTTGGAATGTCCTCAGAAAAATTGAAGTTTAGAACACAAGATCTAACCTTTTGGATGGGAAGAAGACTGGGATTTATCAAACATTAGTTCGGGATCCTGTCCAGAAGATCTAGAAGTTTCAAAGGAAATTTTGAGGGGTCAAATTTTGGAGATTTCAAAATTGAAGTATACCATCTTGATCAGCTCAGCAAGGCGCATCTTTTCATCCAATCACAAGTTTGAAATTCAAAATTTGAATTTTTAGGGTTTCTCTGACAAACCCTAATCCAACTCCATATCCAGTTTCAGCAAATCAAAGTGGATTGGGTTAATCCAGGAATATGATGAATTGGTCACCTACATAAGTGAAGAGATTCCAATTCCAGAAGGAGATGAGGCTAAGGCCTTACACAAGAAGTCTACAAGCAATCCCGATAGGTATGACTTGAAGAGATACATGCATGTTTGTGAAATATCTTCATGATCAAGTTTATGATATGTTTGTCTTCATATTATTAGTACAATCTTGATTAATCTTAGACTTGTCTTATCACCTTAGTAAAAGTATGAATGCTTGTAGACATTCATTGATTAGGGTTATGACACTTATGATTGTTCTGATGCACCATGATGTTGTATGAGGTTGATGTTGTCCACTAACATGAAAGGTACATCAAGAAAGACAAATCAAGTTCTAGATCAAGAACATATTACCATGGTGACATGAAGACAAAGACTCATCCATAGCTATTATAGAATCTCTACTAACGAGGTATGTATAATTTGGTTCTACAATCGTTAACTTATGAGTTATGTAGGTTACTAAGCACAAGTCATTGAAGAGAACAAGAAGACATTGTTTGGGTATGTTAGACATAACTAACAAACATGATAACCAGGTATGTTTTTCCTATATCAAGTTAGAACCCTACCTTGTGTTAGGATCTTATACTTTTGTATGATTATTCTTGAAGTTAGAAGTTTAAGTAATCAAGGGTTTGTGCATAATATATTTCTTACTTTGATTGATGATATGACTAACTAGAAGAGTACTATGGTCAAATAAGAATATGCATGAGTAAAAGAAGTCTTCTTTGAAACCTTGAATACTAACGCTTATTACCTATGTATGAAATGATCATAACCATACATGTTTAAATCTTATTTAGAATCATAATGTTTTGATAGTATTGAGATTATACTAATACATGTATGATTATGTATGAGATCTTGAGGATAAAACAATCATGACACTAGTGCACACTTAAGCATGGATAGTGATCCAGGATGGACATAAGTTCAAAGACAAGTAATCTAGGAAGCAAAGATAAAGAGAGAGAACACTCCAAAATTTCCTGCAAGGAAGCAAAGATCAAAAGGGAGCACTCCGGGAAGAAAAGATCAAGAGGGAGTCCACCCAACAACCAAGCAAAGATAATTTTTTGAATTGCCATTTATTATACGTATGATTACTTAAATGATGTTGTTCATTCATGTACATACTTATATTCCTAGATTTAGGATGTATATTATGCATATTAGAAAATTTGCATTAATGAACAAGATACTACTAATATGTAAGTAATGGTTAAGTGGCCTAACATGATTGCATGATTGTATGACATATGTATTTATGAGTAAGAATTTGTTCTGAAATATATAAGATGTTTCTAATCATGCAATTGAAATTTTCATGTAGGAAAGACCATGTACCATCACCTACAGAAGAAGGACTACAACATTTGTTCCAAAAACGAAGTTCAAAGAAAACTATCTATAGAAGATATTGAAGAATCTGAAGTTCCCAGTATTCGGGATGCAGTAATGGAAGAATGCCATGATCGAGGAATACCAGTTGATCATGAAGAATGATGTTTGGGATATGGTTGTAAGAACAGAAGGGAATTTTGTCGTGACTTCCAAGTGGATCTATAAGATCAAGCATGTTGTAGATGGTAGCATAGAGAAATACCAGGCGAGGTTTGCGACTAGTGGACTCTCCCAGAACGAGGGATAGATTATGAATTTTTTTTTGCACCTATAGCCAGACACACTTCCATCAGATAAGTACTTTCTCTGGCTGCAGTGATGAAGTGGAAGATACAACAGATGGATATGGTGTAGTCAAAGAGGAAGTGTATGTGGAGTAGCCACTCGGTTTTGAGACACATGATAGGGAGTCATATGTGTGCAGATTCAAGAAATCCTTGTATGGCTTGAAGCAAGCTCCTAGGACTTGGTATGGTAGGATAGAAAACTTTCTATCCAGTTTGGGCTTTACCAAGAGTAAAGCGGATTCCAACCCTTACTACAAGGTTGAGGAAGTTAATCCAGTGATACTACTTTTTTATGTGGATGACCTGTTTGTTATAGGTGAGGATACATTGATTGCTGACACGAAGAGGAAGCTTGCTGCCGAGTTTGAGATGAAGGACTTGGGTATGATGAATTACTTTCTAGGAATGGAGGTGTGGCAGAGTGCAGATGGAATCTTCCTTGGACAAGGGAAGTATGCAGTACAAATCCTAAAGAGATTTGGGATGATGGACTGCAATGCCATAACCAAACCTATGGCATCGAACCTGAAGCTTCTGTGTGATGCTTCATCAGAGTCGGTTGATGTCACTATGTATCGTGAGATGATTGGGTCCTTGATGTACCTAACGAGACCAAATATTTGCTTTGTGTTGAACACCTTGAGCCAGTTTCTGACAGATCCTATACATGTTCACCTAATTGTTGTAAAGCATATTCTGAGGTACCTGAAGGGTGCAGTTGATTATGGGCTCAAGTATGATGCGAATCAAAAGTTTAACCTAGATGGTTATGTTGATTCAAATTGGGCAGGAAGTGTTGCAGATCAGAAGAGCACTTTGGGGTGCTTCTTCAGTAAGGAATCAGGTGTGATCTCTTGGTTTAGTAGAAAGCAGTCCTACGTAGCACTGAGTACAGCCGAAGCAGAGTATGTCGCGGCTTGTTTAGCCAGTTGTGAGGCAGTATGGCTTAGGAAGCTACTATCTGAGTTATTTGATATCCCGTTGGATGCTACCTGTATCTATTGTGACAACCAGAGTTGTGTGAAGCTATCTGAGAACCCAGTGTTTCATAACAGGTTGAAGCACATCGAGATAAATATCACTATATCAGGGATATGGTGCATAGAGGAGCAGTGAAGCTCTTATATGTTGTGACGGATGAGCAAATTGTAGATGTGTTGACCAAACCACTAGCCAGAGTGAAGTTTGAGTACTTCAGAGAGAGGCTTGGTGTTCTTCAGATTGAAGATACTTCGAGGAAGAAGTGATGGGACACATTTGTAGGAGCCATTCCAAGCATGCTAAGAGGAGGATCCTTCCCATGGTTGTGGATGTAAGCACTTTGTGATGAGCATCAGGACGATGCTCTAGTTCCTACTTTGTATATGCATCAGTTGGATGCTTTGTATGATCAGTTGGATCATGTATGATGAGATGCATCAAGACAATGAAGTGACGATGATTAGGATGATCATGTTTGATGAGTATCAGGATGATACTCTGGATGATAAGCATTAGGACGATGCAGTGACAACGATCAGGATGATCATGTGTGATGAGTATCAAGATGATACTCTAGATGATATGCATCATGATGATGCAAAGATGATGATCAATATGATCATGGGTATCAGTTTGATACTTCGTGGCCGTGGATAGGTTGTGCATGTAGCATAGAAAAGATCCCGGGAGATCCTATAGTCTGAGCTAGGATACTATTTCAAGGTTTTGATACTAGAGAGGCATGTAATAAGTCCTGGAGATCCTATAGTCTGAGCTAGGATTCTCTTTAGAGTTCTTGTAGGTTGCAAGACACTCTTTTAAGGTTTTGCCAAACCACATAGAAACGATCTTGGGAGATCCTATAGTCTAAGATAGGATACTCTTTCAAGGTTTTGTGGTGGGGGGTCACATGTAATCAGTTTTGGAGATCCTATAGTCTGAGCTAGGATTTTCTTTAGAGTTCTTGCAGGTTGCAAGACACTCTTTTAAGGTTTTGTGACAGTCAACATATAAAAGATCCTATAGTATGAGCTAGGTTTTGTTAATGCATGCAATTAGTCCTGGGATCCACAGTATGGCCAATGTTGATGAAAACCTATAGGTAGTGCGCCTACATCCAACATGAAAAAGGGTTGGCTTTGTAGAACTTCCTAGGATGAGAATATTTCAGAGATAGCCCAGTGATCGAGATGTCGAGTACAATAGCAGTGATGTTGATGATGCTCCGTGATCTAGTAATGATGATCCATCTCCATAATTGAAGACTTGTGCCTATATGTATTGATGACTTGTGTCGAGAGAATACCTTCCTATTTAAGAGGGAGTGTTGATGTATTTGTAACATCGGAAGATATTCACTTGTATATTGTATTTGTACTTTATCATATCCCCAACGGAGATGTATTATTCCTCCGATTGGAAGTGTCGTCAGTTGTACTTGCATGTGTCGCAAGTTATATTATAAGTGCCGTACTTATACTTGATGGGTTACTAGAACACCTTGATGGGGTCGGCCTTGTATGAGTCATGTGGTTCAAAGGTTTATTAGACCACCCTAGTAGGGGTCGGCCCAGTCATCATTATGTTAAGTGGTTAAGTTGAGGCCGACCTAGTTGAGTAAAGGTCAAGTCAAGTTAGTGTATAAATAGAGAGTGTGTCTCTCTCATTTTACACATTCTATTATTCACTCACTTCGCATTAGTGAGAGAGAGGAGGAGTGCCCATAAGTGGAGGAGGAGCATGTTTCTGAAGTTATCTATCTCTTGGGTTTGATCAATGTGATCCTTGTATTGATGCTTATTCTATCTCTGAGGAAGTTTGCGAGGTTTTTCACCTTCTTGGTTTTCCCCAGTGAAATGTTTTTTGTCTCTTGTTTATTGTCTCTTATGCTTGATATGTTGTACATGTTATTCGCTCAGTTAATATCCTAGATATATTGAATTAAATGATGAAAAATTAACAACATCCCATAGACAGGTTCCTTGTAGACTACAGGTGTCAATTGAGCATTATTCTTTATTAGTGCATCTCGTGCTTCCCAAAAAATTTATCTCCGCTTTAACATCAAATCATACTTGTTTCTGGATCGCAGGCCGGACATTTGGTAGTATCCTATCTTCTCTTGTCATAGCACCTCCTCTGGTTACTACTGCGATATTTACTAGTTGAATTCTTACCTTTGCTGAGATATTCTGCATGTTTTGAGATGGATTCTGGTTATGGTTCAGGTTCGGGTTCAGTTGCGGTTGTGGTTACATCTTAGTCTACCACTTTGTGATTAGATGGGGACAATCGTCAATGGTTTGATCAGTTGTGCTGCAATAGGTACACTGCAGGGCCAGATTTGTGAAATCCCTCTAATAGTGTACGATATACCCACAATTATAGCATGTGATCGGTCCTCGACCTCAACCAAAGGTTCGTTCGTGACCAAAACCTCTTCCATGACCATCAGGATATCCTCCTCTCAATTCTCCTCATTGTGGGTTGAACTGTGACTGATTGTACTGCGGTGGATTGTACTGTAGCTGATTATACTGTGGCTAATTTGGATGTCTATGTGCCTGTTGTTTCTCTTCTCCCTTCATGAATTAAGTATCAATAGTCCTTTCTTGAATAAATTCATATGCTCAACAATATTTGTCATCATGACCGGTAGATCAACAGAAGTTTCAATATATATTAGCTGGATTTGACACAACCTTTTGCAAATACACGCATTCCTTTGAGCGATGTCCTCTTATTTGGAAAATTCAACACCAGGGAATCCCTCCTTGACTGAGCGGATTGGGTGCACCATACTGTAGATACTCACATAATTCAGGAGACTAATCTTTATGATTCCATTCGGACTTGCATCGACTACACCATAGCTCTTCGTGAAATTCCTTCCCTTTTTTAATCTCCTGCAGCTGAATAGTCAAGTTTTCTAGTTGCTACTGGATCTAGCTCATGCCAATCCCTGTTTCTCCAATCGACGAAGCTTTGAGCTTCATCGCTAGTTCCAAATCATCCATTTGGTATAAGATATTTTGTTGCATCAAAGACATCTGTATGTGCGGTATCAATGCTAGAATAAACCATTCCTTGTTCTTCACATCGCTCATCCAAAAACCAACTTTATCCATAAGAGTTTTGAAACTATGATCAAAATCCCATACTGACTCATTAGGGAATTGCTTTATCTCCTTTAATTTCGTAATGTACTGCGATTATGATTTAGGATTCTTAAACTCATCGATCATCCTGGCTCTGATTTATTCCAGAGTCTTTTGCGGAAGCCCTGTAGGTACTTGTATAAAATTCATGTACCAATCCAATGCATGAACTTTGAGGGTCGTCACCAATTGTCCCTTCTTGATAGCTTCATCTTGTACTTGTTTTACTGTTCACACCGCTATGCAAAAGAACCAATATTTATTGGGATCCTATGTACCATCACCCTAAAAGAGAGGCAACTTCACGCCATCGCCTCCATCCTTGGTTTTCTACCGGTGTTTATAGATCTGCTACTTCTATTGCTATTGTGACCCATAGGACAACCCTGTGAAGAACTTGTGTTTCTTCCTCCAAAGTTTGGAAAAGTGTGTGGGTTTGTGGGTACGTTGAAGCTTTGATGATGTCCTTCCTCAAGTTCAGCGTTATCCTGGTCATCCTCTTCGTCTATGTAGGGTCGCTTAGTCCCTTGTGGTCATGCTTCACAGTCCTCCATTCCGATCACACTAGGACTCTCTCTCTATATATCATTCCTCCTCTTTTTCTCCATTCAGAACCTTGCCCCACTTCTCAGGTCACCACAATATTCCACGACTTCCCTTACAATTTCGTCGTAGCTCATTTCCATCTACCCCGGTTACACCGAAATATCATCACCGTGACTGATGTATCATCTATATGCCATGATCCCTAAAGTTCCTAAGCTAAAACATTTAAAGAGAAGTTGTTATCTTCCCCTTTAACCTTTTGTTGTCACTTTGACACACCTGTTGTCCAGCAAGGTGCGTCAAGTTCAAGATAATGTGCTCTATAACTTAGCAAAGTGCCTCGGTGACACAGTCTGCTCTTGTACAAGGTGCGTTGATCACCCTCTGGGGCAAGTTTCCCTTTTGCAAGGTGCGTCGTAGTTGGTTAAAATGGAAAAAGAGTAGCTTCTAGCGACTTCTTGAAGCTTGGATGGTGTGGATACTTATCCCTACTTACCTGGAAAGGTGGAAGTCGATACCCTTACCTAGTGGGATGATCCCTTAAGCCTCTCCCCTAAATCCTCAACCTATCCTATCCCTTTAGATCTATATATATGAACACCCTCTCCATTGTCAAGGGAGGAAGGATAGAGTACTCTTATGCTGGTGGAATTTCTCTAAGTGATCCTCTTCATCAGTTAGGAGGCTAAGAATTCAATCTTGGAGGATAGGATTGTTGGAAGGAGCTTATGACGTCAAAGCTTCGGTCCTAACATTTCTCCCTTTGTACTTCTTATCATTACATTTAATACAATTTATTTCCATAAATGTTATTGTGTTAATGACGTTTAGGATTTTCCTCTTTGATTGTTAATCTAGATCAATTCATATCTATGTTCTTTTACTACTCGTTTGTTTCCACTTGGTTTTCTTGGTTTTGCAGCTAAAGATCTGAAGACTTGGATCTTGGAGTAGCAAGGAGAGAGGAATTTCATAATTGACGTAATCCATCTCTTTATTTGTCTTGCATTTCAATTTATCTACGAAAGATACTCATGTTATGTACTCATTTTTTCTAGATCTAAACCATTTAGACTAGGGAGATCTATTTGAGTCTGCTCGTACAGATTGTCTGTAAACAAATTTGGCAACCATTCTGGGGATAGTAGTCCATGTTTTTTATTTCATTTTATTTTGGTTTCTTTGATTTCTTTCAAATTAGCATCTATCCTCGAAGTTTCTTTTTCTTTTTGGATCTGACCATCAGAGAGTCTCTAGGATATCCAAACTCTGTTTGGGATCTTCATTAGACCTTTCACCTTTTTAATCTTGGATAATTTTTATTTTTTGTGGCTTAGATCTCGCCCGACAAACCTGGTCCTTTCATCACCCGCGTCACTATGTTTCTGACACACTTAGCCAGTGTGCAGACTGTGTCACTGGCGCATCCTGTCAATTTGCATCCTACATCGTTGACCCAGTTACCCAGTGTGCATAGTGCATCGTTATGTCTCCCAATGCTCTCGTGCACCCTTGCAGGGTGCATCTCCCTCCATTTCTTTGCACTCAGTACTAAAAATTCTCAAAGTTGGTTTTTGGTTTAGTTTTGAGTTCTGTGTGTTTTTCATTGACTTCTCTAGAACCTCTTAGACCCAGCATACCTCATCGTTTGATTATTTTTTAAGTTTGGATATTGATTTGAGTCCTATCTAGTCAAGCGGGTGTATCCCTCGTTGTGGGAAATTTCAATCCACCATGAGCAAACTCATTCTCGTGACACCTTATCAGACCATCTGATCTATTCGATCTGACTTCTTATCCATTCCACATTTGATTGTTGTCATTTTGCTTGATTTTGTGTTTGTTTTCGAGATTTTGGGTGATTATTATTCTTTGAGTTTCCAATCCATTGAAGTTTGCAGTAGTATGCTCTCTATTTTTTCTGAATATAGACTTGAAAAGTGGTGTAATTCTCAGATCTCTTGAGTATATTTCAGTGGAAAATCAAAGTTGTTCATTATCTTCATTTCAAGCTTGTTTCTTGGAATTGTTGTAGAGAAATTTTATGCTTTGGAACAAGTATTAAGAATATCTTTGAAAATTTTAAAGGATCATTATTCAGTTGCATTTTCTTGGTTGTGGAAAAGTTATTCACCAATTCCTTGAAGATTCTAAGTCCATTTGAAATTTTGTAAAGCATTCCAAAGATGGTGAAAATTCTTGCATTTTTTATTTTCTTCCCACTTTTTTATCATTATTTTGGAAATTAGGAGTTATTGCATTCAAAGGAAATTCTTCTTTTCATTTTTTCGTAGATTCGCTTAACTTGAAAAGACAAAAAGGAAAAAACATTTGGATTTGGTGTATTAGTCATTTTTGTTTGATTAGTGAAAGCGTGCTTTTGATTCTTTTGGTTTATTTTGAAAGTTTAGAGGTACTTGTTCATTTCATTATCGAAAATGAAAAAAATTCTCCTTACCTTAGCTAGTCTTCATCAAAAAGAAAAAGAAAATATTTGCATTTGCATGTAGCTAAGATTTTCATCTTTTAAGTTCCTTTCTACACCTCATGAATTCACCTAATTGTCCAGATAAAATTTAACAATAGCATTAGGTTAAAACTATATAGAAACTTGTGTGTTATGTTAGAAATGTGTTCTGGTGTCTTTAAGCGTGGCAATTGTTGTTATTTGCGTGCACTGCATCCCGAGGGATAGTAGTTCTTCCACGTACTAATCGGTATATTGAATGGCCTTTCACGTACCCTTGGTTATATAGAAAGGTACTTTATGTACTTGATAGTATATTGGAAGGATCCTATAGTAAGGTTGTGCATTAGACAACACCACTACGGATTTGAGCTCCCACGTAACTTGTGTATATCAGGAGACCCTACTAGGATTTCTATAGCCATTCGAGTTATCCTATTGGTCGTCTTGGCATGGAAATACACTGAGAACAACACTTGGGGAGCTACTATGTACGTGCTATCAGGTAGTCAGGTTATATGGTCAGGGGTACGGTCCTAATCCTCCCTGGTTAGTTCTCTAAAATTTTGGGCCGAATATAACTGCTGGACCTTATGGTATATCGCGAGTTGCACCGCCTTGATAATCCCATGAAGTTCAAGACCATTGAATCCACACCTACCACATAAGTTTGCTTACGGATTTAGATTGTGTAGATTTTGGATTGTATTTTTATTTTGTATATAAAACACTTAGGAGAAATCTTGCTTTAGTCATTCTGGATGATCAACCTTTAAGAAGATCCCGCGGGATTTTAAACTTGCCACCTGAATATCCCCTTAATCAGGAGGAGAAATCGGGCACGAATATGGATCAACCAACCACATCTGTGTCACATGAATAAGATACTTCTATCATGGATTCGGGAATAAACTATTCACCTCCCGCAAATCCACCTATCATTGATCCTATGGGACCTTTGATTATGGAACAACTTGCTTCACATGACACATCTTTTCATCATTCGATGGAAGGACATCATGGAGCCACAGACTGGATTTTTAGTCAACCCCAGGATGACATGGTATCAACATCCTTTGGTCCAACTGCATCATTTTGGGACACTTCTTTAGGGAATCATGTTTTTTATTTTGAGTCACTTCCGATGGTGGAAACTCTATTTCACAGGCTTCCTCCATGGATCCCCAATGATGTATTTCTCCAACCTATTTATGAGACTATCGATCATTTACGAACATTCGGTAACGAACTTAGACAACATAGTTTCCCACCTAGGCCTAATCCGAAAGTATCAGATATGGAACAACATTCTCCTATCCATTCTTTATCGTTGTCTTCACCAGGAACATCTACACCTACCGTGACCACTTATGATCTAGGTAAACCATCATTCCCGATGAGTACACCTTATATTCAGGCGATCGGTTCAACACCTCATTTGACCCCAACCACTAGAGGACAACCTTCAGCCACTGTTAACTATGTTACTGGAACATTACCCCCACCACCCCGACCTCAAAATTCAAGGGGAGGTTATAATCTTCCTTCTATCCTACAATCAAGTGGAGGACATCTCTTAGTTAGTAGTAAACAATTAGTTACATGTCTACCTATGACTAGTGGTCAACATTCGGTTACTGGGAACACTCCTACAGGTGGACAATATTCGACTGGGGGGAGACCCCTAGCTATTGGACCTAATCTAACTCAGGGGAATCACCTAGTTAGTGGACATAACATGAGTGGAGGACATACTTCACACTAGAACTATAGTATGCTTGGATGTTCTCTCCCAACCATGGGACAAAATACATGGACACATCATAAGGGTGAACCATCTACTTGGACCCAAAACCCATGTGGATATATCTCTCCAGGAAATCGTAATGCTGTTATAGGACAAAATTATCCAGGAAACCTTTTTCCTGGATTACCCTATCCTGGAAACAAAAAAACCCAATGGGGGAACCATAATGTTCCATTTCCTGGACCACCCCCACCACCTCCACCAGCTATCCCACCACCTCCCTCACCATCCGGTCCACCACCACCACCACCAAATTTTTTTGGAGGAGGAGGACCCCCACCTTCTAGTGGAGGCACACCTTATTCTGGAAGAGGATGACCCCCACCTTTTAGTGGAGGACCAACTTATTCTAGAGGAGGAGGAGGAGGAACCCACCTTCTGGCAGAGGAAAACCTTATTCTAGAGGAGGAAGACTTCCTTCAGGCCCACCTCCCAACCCAGGAGGCCCAACCCCATATGGCCAATTTCCTACGGAGGACCTTACAATCAATCGATCCATGGTCCTACTTGTACACCAATGCGTTAGCAGTATTACCAACATCCACAACCAATCAAACAATTACCATTTCTGGATACATTTTATCTTCTAGACTTATCTCGGTTGACTAATGATCCCATCTATCATGGCATAAATTAGCCTACGATTCCTATGAAGTTACCATCAGATATTCTGAATTTTGACGACGAACCCGGTGAGGACCCTAAGAACCACATTATGACTTATCATTTGTGGTGTTCTTCCAATTCCTTAATGGATGATTCCATCCGTTTGCATTTATTTCAAAGAACCCTTACTGGTACTACTGCAAAGTGGTATATTGAGTTTCCACCGCATTCCATTGCTAACTTTCGATCTTTGGCTATGTCATTTTTTACTCACTTTTAGCTATTGATCCGCTACGAAACCAGCACGGATATGTTGAATTCTCTCCATCAAAACATTGCCACTCACATTTTTTATCATATTCATGAGTAGATAAGGAGACGACATCTTATTAAATATCCCATTACGAACCAACTTCTTGCATATTGGTTCACGAAGTGAGTACTTCTTATCATAGCTAAAGATGTAGCTATATGTAGGGTCGTTATGGAAGAACAAGCTATAGCTCATGCTCAGTATTTAGACCTTGTATATGCTTAATCTGGCACCTTATATGATGTCATTCCTGATGCACCCTGCCCTACATATGATCTAGCAAAACCACCTACGGGACCTCACGCCAATGGCATCATTGGTTCTATTCATACCTAACCTGCTACACAATCTGGTGGATCACAAAGCCATCGTAGATCGACCCCAACCGCGACACAGGATGGAAATCACACCAAACAATCACCCAGCCCTGCTTTACCTGAGGAAGTGAATCCAGTTCAATCTGCTTCACCTCAAAAATCTAGTGGTAAAAAGAAGAAAAAAGGTAAATCTAAAAATTCTTCTAACCAGCAGGAGCCTAGACACAATCCCAGAGACAATAAAAAAAAGTGGAAGGAAAAATATCCTTGTTTACTGTGTGGTGATGATCACTTAACCAAAGAATTCCCACATCAGGAGGAATTGAAAGAGTTCCTTAAATGGAACCCCACACCTGCATTATTAACTGATCCCTTCCCCATGCAACAATAGCAAATGATTGCACAACAAAAATCTCCTTCTCAAGGAGAAACATACACCACCACTCATGTTCGCATGATGCGGATCGAAACAGTCAACTTAAACACTCGATCACGATCATATGACTCTCCTTATACAAAGGAATATAACGAGGGTAATCCTGAAAAATACTTTGTGTCTACATCTAGCATTCCTTCACCTCAAGGTCCTATCTTCATAAAGAAACCTTTACCGGATTCAGTACTGTGTCCACCCAAGAGAACTATTCGAAAATCCATTTTCAATCCTAATGCTCAGGATGCTCAAAACTATAATATAGTAGAGGATTTAGCGCAAGATCCTTGTGCTATGTCGATGTTAGAATTCTTACAAAACTGTCGCATTCAGAGTAAGACCCTATTATCCACAATTGGAGCTGTAGATCTGGATTCCTCCAACACCATAATGATCAAGTTAGAGTATTTAAAGCCTAGGATTTCCCACCAACTCGTGTTTCAAATCATCACTAATGTTTCTGGGAAAAGCATCCATCGTATTGTCTTAGACGAAGGAGCCTCTAACTCAGTTATGTCATTATCTTGTTGGAGAGCCATTGGCTCTCCCGAGTTGAACCATTTCCCCACTACATTGAAAGAATTCGATGGATGTGGCTTTCAACCTCATGGGTTGTTACAATATTTTACCATCGATTTGGGAGGAAAAATTGTTTCCATTAACATGGAAGTTGTCGTTTCCCTATTGGATTACAACCTACTACTTGGTAGAAACTGGTTCTATGCCATGACTGCGATTGCATCATTCGTCTTTTGCATTGTGCAATTTCCCCACCAAGGGATTATTGTCACTATCGACGAACTAGATTTCTGTACACCTGAAATCACTACTCATCCCATGAATAGTGTTCCTCTTTTAGGAAACTCAACATAGATATATGAGAGTGTGGAGGTAGGAATCCTTAAAGATTCATCCTCATGGGAGTCTTTCCAACATTAGATCCCCCCTTCCCATGTTTCCACGATGGACATGATTTTGTCTTCTCATTACTCAATGGACCAATGGATTGTGCCTGATCCATATCATTTGGATTCGATTGGATATGTGATGCCTCTTAGCCCTGCAGAAGCTACTTACGAGGCCATCCAATCAGCACCTGATTTCCCAGATGTCCACTCTTTCGTGGCATCTACCTCACATTTTTTGCCATTACAATGGAGCTCATCCCTACTTGATCCTCTAATCCAGAGTTTTAATTTTGATGATTCTATCATGGAGATTATGAGTGTGGATGAACCCCCATGGGAATACCTCCACCATAGATCATATTTCCTTCAGTCATTAGATTCGGTAGAGAACGCCATTAAAAAAATTGTTTCACCGGATGTCTTTCCTTACCCCCAATCTCCTATCCTGACTGTGGATATGGTAACCGAGTGGAACCTGTCTAACATCACGCATACCTTTCCGATCGGCATCTTGATAAAACTTGGAGTCGTGGAACAAATTCACTTAGGAAAAACTTGTTCTCTGGAAGAAGTCACTACTTTTACGGCCTTTTTTAAATAATTTTGTGACGTCTTTGCATCGAGCTATGAGGAAATGCCCTAGATTGATCATGTTATTGTTATGCACGATATTCAAACATATCCCGACGCAAAACCTGTCCAGAAAAAAACTCTTCCCTGTGCACCCTACGAAAATCTCTTGAAGCTTGGATTCATTTATCTCATTCCCTTAACAAATAGGGTCTCTAATGACATCCCTATTACAAAAAAATAGGGCACCATTAGGGTTTTTGTCGATTACAGGGATTTGAATAAGGTTTGTCCCAAGGACAATTACCCTACCGCCTTCATTGAAGAAATCATCGACAACTGTGCCGGAAGTGTCATCTTATCATTCATGGTTGGATTTTTCGGCTATAATCAAATAGATATCCGTCCTACTAATCAACATAATACATATTTCATCTACCCATGGGGTATGTTTGCATATCACAAACTCCGTTTTTTCCTTAAAAATGTTGGTGCTACATTCCAGTGGGCTATGTTGTATGCTTTCCACGACGTGAAGGAATTTTTGGAACCCTACTTAGACGATCTCCCTGCTCATTCGAATCATCGAGATTTTGACATTGATCATCTGATGGATATATTCCTCATATGTAGACGGTATAATATCCATATAAATCCTCACAAGTGCATCTTTTTTTTCGAGTTCAGACGCTTGCTAGGATTCATCATTTCAAAGGATGGGATCCACATCGATCCCCTCAAGGTGGAAGCCATCGTTGCTCTACCACCGCCCATGGATATTCCAAAACTTCAAAGTTTGCAGGGGAAGAAAAAATATTTAAGGTGTTTCATGTGCAATTTCGTAGAAAAGACACATGGATACATGCAGTTGCTCAAGAAAGGCGTCCCATTCATTTGGGATGATTATGCTCAACAATCCTTCGACAACCTGAAGCATGTTATCACTCATGCACCCGTGTTACAACCAAAAAATTACACAAGGTATTATATCCTTTATCTTGCTACTTCCACTTCCACTATCTCTATGATTTTGGTTCAGGAAGATAGTAACTCCCAGGACCATGTGATATACTACCAAAGTAAGGGTCTCATTGACTCTGAAACCCGGTATTCATATGTCGAGAAGCTATCTCTCGCAACAATCATTGATGTCCAAAAGTTTCGTCATTACATCCTCCTCCCCAATACCACTATCATCACCGACTATAACCCGATGTACCATGTTCTCACACACCAGGTACTAGGGGGGGAATATTCATCCTGGATTGTGATTCTTCAGGAATTCGACCTCCAGTTTGAGAAGCATAAATCAAAGAAGTCTTTGGTTTTCATAGAACTGATTTGCGATCTTCCCCGTACTAAACACGAAACTAAACCCATGGACTCTCTCCCCAATGAGTCCTTATTTCTTATTAGTACTTATGACCCTTGGTATGGATATATTACATTGTATCTCTAGACCCAATGCTTCGGCCCTCAACTATCTCGTCACAACCGTTATCGTGTGCGGCACCACGCAAAGTATTACCTCATCATTGGTGACACATTGTATCGTTGTGGTTTTGATTCTATCCTTAGATGCTGTGTAACTCATGGGCCTAACATGTACTGAATGATTGTCACTTAGGGGCATGTGGCGGTCATCTTTCTGGGATGGATACAACTAAGAAAATACTATGCGCTGGATATTATTGGCCTTCCATATTCAAATATTGTATTGAAGCAGTCAAGATGTGTCCGCCCCATTACATCCAGTTATCATCATCGGTCCCTTTCCAAATGGGGCATCGAATTCATGCACTGTAAGCCTACCTCAGCCGAGGGGAATGGTTATGTTATTTTCGTAGTGGAATACTTCACCAAATGGGACGAGGTTATTCCTATGTATAAATAAGATGACGCAATTGCCGTACTCTTTATGTTCAATCATATCATTGTGCGACTCGTAGTACCTAAAGCCATTGTCACTGACCATGGATCACATTTCTAGAACAAGATGGTGGATGAACTAAGCATTAGGTTGGGTTTTTGACACGATAAATAAAAGCCCTACTACCCTAAGTCAAATGGACAAGTAGAGGCCATTAACAAGGTCTTTAAAACCATGATTCAGCGTATGGTAGGGACACATAAGTCCAACTGGCATACCATGATTTTTTCATCCCTATGGGCCTATAGGAATTCTGTCAAAATTGCCACTAGCTTTACAACTTTCCAATTGGTCTACGGAATAGAGGCAGTACTACCTATTGAGTGTGAGATTCCATCATTGAAACTCGCTACTGAAATCTTACCCAACACCACTGCTGAAGAAGAACATTTTCTATACTTGGAAAAACTCGACGAAACCCACCGTGATGCAGCTCTAGCTAATGAAGATCATAAGAAGTGCATCAAGGCCCAGTATGAAAAGTCAGTCAAACCTGATATCTTCAATGAGGGATATTTGGTCCTCACTTACGACAAAAAACATGATAAATTGGGGCAAGTAAACTTGAGTCCATGTGGCACGGTCCATATGTGGTTAAGCCTGTGCTGGAAAAAGGAGCATATGAACTTGAGGATTATAAAGGAATCTATTTGGGAGAGCCTCGCAGTGGGATCTACCTAAAGCAGTACTATTCCTAAGTCATTTACGCATTAGTAATTTGTATATATTGTACATGACATGTGTTTTGCTTGGCGTGACACTTTATTTTTAGTGTGTTAGGATCTTATCATTCTGCTTATACCATGTTCTTCCCAGATATGTATATGGAAATGTGTTTTGCATTTGTAGACAGTGCCAGCCGGGACACCCATAACCTTGCTTCGGCAGCTTGGGTACTCTATTCCCTTACTGACGAATTGATTAGCTTGGGAGGAACTTGCTTAGGGTTTGCGACCATCAATGCCATCGAGTATCATGCAGTAATTGGATTATTGAACGACGCTTGTTCCTTGGGTGTGGACCACCTTGTTATCTATCTTGATTCACAACTAGTGGTATCCCATCTTAACCAATTCTATGTTATCTGTGATCCGATGTTACTCCTCCTATTACAACGAGTACGTATCTTGGAGAGGTCCTTTGATTCAATTCAATACCTGCACATTCCGAGAGACATTGTAATGCTCTGGTTTCCGATAGAGCACTTGGAAAGCTTCTAAACTAATTCTTTGTACGGGCTTGTTTCTAGATAAATAAAGGAAACATTATTTAATCATTTATTATTTTTCCTATCATTATAGATGTGTTTCCTCTTTCTAGTTATTTGTATCAACATTCAAGAGGTAAAAAAAATATCAATTTCCATTTACATGCATGTTCAGTATATATTGATTCAGCATATATATATATATGTTCTAGCAGAAGTTTAAAATATGATTAATGTAACAAGGAAAATACTTGTTGCCCGAAGTTTGTAGATTGTCCTGTAGCTTGTTGTAGATTTCATTCCTGATTTTTGTCTTTAGAGCTTAGCAACTGATTGAATGAACCACCCTACCGACCAGCTCTAATCATGTTGGCCCTAAGAAATCGATAGAATTCCTAGCCCCCGATCCCACAGTCGATAATCTCCATATCAGCCCTGTCCTTAGTTCAATAACCATACTGTTTAGTGAGTTTTCCCCCTCCTACATTCCTCGAGTTGTCCCCATCCTCGGAATATTTCACTTCTCCATACAAATCCTCACAGTTCTCCCACAATAACCTCCCGACCACTTTGTTAAATCTTCCCTTAAATAGAAATTTTCCTCCTCCATAACTTCCTTGTCACTCCACCACCCTAGCCTATATGGTTTTGGAAATATCAATCATTAATGCAACACCATTTTCAAGATAAAGTGATGATTATATATATTTAAATTAAACTCCCGAGACAATTTTAAATAATATTAAAATCATTCCACCGCTTAGTTAAGCGTTTTGAATAAAATAATATATATATTGTGTGGCCTTTCAATATGGGAAATGGCATAAGTCTTAAATGTTTGTACCCACATCTCGATTCAAAACTAAATGTTCTAACTTGTAATAAATTCTAGTAATCATATCATATAGTTTATTGTTAAATCAACTTTATTCATTAGTTTATTGTTAATCATATCATATAGTAATCATATCCCTCGTATCTCCTTTATTTTATTCATTAATTTATTGTTCTATTTTTTTCAATTAACATGAAAACAAATCCAATTACTCAATAATTTATTTAAACAAATCCTTTAATTTACTCGGAATGGTTTTTTCAATTACTTAAATGAATAATCTATTTAATAAATTATTCAATCCACTATGCTTTATAAAAAGGATTATTATCATTATTATTATTAATTAAATAATAATAATAATAACAATAATAATTAATAATAATAGTAATTAAATTAATTGTGAATAGTAATTAAAAATATTTATTTGTTTAATCGATAAGTGTCAACATAGTACCTCTGTGTATTAATAATGAAATATACTTAATGGTTTAATTAATCATGATCAACAATTATATAGTACACTCTTCTAGTATTAATGTTTAACTATTATACTTCATATTGAAGACACCTTCACTTGAGGATACTTACAATTAACGACACTTATTTTAATTGTTCATTACAATGTTTACATACAAAGACTAATCAACTTATTTTACACATTAGAACTTGATAATCTTTTACTAATTAAGTCATTCACTAAATACTTAATTGAGTTATCTATGATAACTTATAACATTGTTAAATCTTGATAAGTATGTTGTAAACCAATATTATCGCGCATGTACAAAATGTGCATGCGTGGCCAGCATATGCACAAGACAGACATGTACTATAAACATACGTCATATTTCCTATGCATAACAGCTAACTAATACTAATAATACTTTATGCAAACTGAACAAGTATACATTTATCATAACATTACTAAAACATCATCGATTATTATATCAGTTAACCTTTAAGATTTCATTTCATTATTTTTATGATTACATCAATTCAATCAATCAAGTACAAGGAAGGGTACCTACTACCACTAACTCAAGTTCAAGGAATACCCAACCCTCAACAATACTAACTAACATATCCTCCCATCCTAACCTACGTCTGCATCCTCCCTATCCTTCCTCTGCTAGTACAAAAGTGGGTGCCAGCTATACTGACCTGACCACATAGAACCTGAGAGCGGTAGCGTCGGCTAACTAGCGGACCTAGCCTCTCCTAGTCCGCATCCGACCATCATCATCACAACAACTTGGGGAGCGTGTCTCAGCATAGCCCTCCCACGACCTCGGGTATCATAGAAACATAGGGTGGGAAATACATCTATCCCTCTCAGCATACTAGGTCTATACCCTTATCAAATCATACTTTGTTGCTATCGAGATTATCGGACCATGTCATCGTATCATCAATTTTGGTTGCTAAGTTTTATTGCATGGACAAGTTCTTATCCCATATATCAGATCAAGTATCCGGCTATCCCATATCCTTTGTGTCCTGTAGGTTAGTATTTCACAAAATGCACATTTTATAACAAACAGTCCCACTCGATCACCAATTGATCCATATCCTCAACATCATTTTATTTCACGTCTCAATTTTAGCTCGTCATAGGTATGCATGACATATAACAATTCAATCAATTTCATCATAGGATGGAATCCACGTTTCATCATAGTATGAAATCCACGTACAACATCATATATTTCACATTCAATCAATGAAAATGCTAAACATATATTGTCATCATAAAATCAATGAATCTCATGATAATCATAACCTATTAACTGCATGAACATAGTAACACCATAATATCGTAACATCATAGTCATAGTGACACCATAACATAGTAACGAAATAAACATGGTAGCAACATATAATCGTGTCGATCGTGTCATAAGTATATTTTACTCACTCTTAGCTGAGTTGAATAGATTAAAAGAAATAAAGTGCAATATGTCTCATGGATAAATCTATCTAGTCAAAATATGGGTCATTACAGACATGAACATTGTTGTTGATTCCCTAGCCAATTTTATATTAGATTGGTGCATTGCACATTCATAAGCATTTCCATCAAATATCCATAAAACGACACAACATGTAAAATACTCATAGTACGTAAGCAAACATCCATAAGATCCTCAATCATCATAGAACACATAATGTATAAAACTGCAAAATAATGTTTTTTATATATATAATCATCAGGTACAAAAATGTGGTACTGATACAAAATATGAAGCACATAGGCTTTCAGTAGGTCCTGGCTACAAAAATATGAAGCCTATATCTTTCAATACGTATACATCACACGTGAGCTATCCCCATGGATGCTCATGATAGTAGATAATGGCCCTAGATACTCTACGAAGCAATGGACCAAAGCATGTCGAGAATCCAGCAGTCTGACGCTGGTAGCAGCTAGGTATATCATCTATAGATATGTCGGGTATGTCCAATGTCAATCTATGGAGGTTCTCCTCCAGCTCTCTCAACTCCTCTACTGCATTTTTATGAGCAGCCACTATATCTCATACCACCCCTCTTCTCTCGATCGGAGAATCACCTATTGGGTGTGACGAACCAACATATGCATCAAACAAGTGTGAAACATCAATACCACTCCCAAAAACATTTAAAAAAATATAAAATGAAAAAATAAAACAAGAGTTTCATTCTTACCTAGGTCTCCCCACTGCTCACCCTCAGGAAGGACCAAGTCTAGGTATCCCGTAAAATATGTACCCGCGTACGCATAATCCTCAATCATGAGGAGTTTCCTGCGTAACAACCTAAAGAAGGTGGGACCAAAACTGATTATGGGACCCATGCCTCCATGGAGGGCCATGAACTCGGACCACCTAACCATGTCAGGATATCACAGATCGAGTTCCGTTGATAATGGGACCCATTCCAAGAAGAATGAGACCACGATGGATCCGTATCCAAATTGTTTCAGCTCACCCCAACGGAATTTGGTTAGTTGTTTCCTGACATTAGTGAGGATCCCCTCACACAAGCTTAATACATTAGGTACCATACACGCAATGGCATAGAGCATATGGGCCTTGGTGGACTGATGAGAATCCTTGTTTCCCGCCACTCCCTCTATGGTGAATAGTACAATACATAGGGGTCGATCTCTAAAATTCTTGATGGGAATTCTCCCAGCAAGCATTTGCATCCGTGGTGTGTAAAATTGAGCCACCAATCTTTGTGTAGACTAGTCACTACCGCTCGGACCAAATAGTGAAACCAGGGCTCTCCTCCTGGAAAACCTTGTTAGAAAATAGCGATCCTCCACATCCAAAGTAAGAATGTGGGAACACACACAGAAGTACTACTGATCCAGATCTCACAATCCGATCAGGTAATCCAATAATGGTACTTGGGCCCTCATGCCCTGCACGTGAAATAACTTTAATAAGCCACATCGTTACAATGCATTCATTGAATTTGGGTCATTTGTCGCTTGGGAATCTTCCATTTCATGCTCTCTTTCCTTCCATTGGACCATGGTGCAAGTCAAGACCTACATAAACATCAAATTGATGCATATTAGAACCTTTCTCAAGCATTGGATTTGGATTCTTTGGCCCCATTTTTTATGTTTTCATGTGGATCTGCGTTGACGCACTCCACCTTTGAGGACAGTGTGTCAGCGACAGATTTTTTCCATGCGAGAAGTGCGTCCGAGAGCCCTCGATGCACTTCCCGCAAGGGGAAAGCATGTCTCCCAGGGCGCGTGCAATCCCCTCCTTTATAAGCCAAAAAACCCTAAAAATTAACCAAAACACATAAAAATAATCCACTAGAAAGGTAACAAGAAGGGTTAAGGACTACATGTCACTGACATGGCAAGAAATGGCAGACTGTGGCCTCCACAATCAACATTTGAAAATCAGCTCCAAAGTGGTGTTTTTACTATTTCCAACTTGGTAAAAAAGCATTGGTAACTATTTTTTACTATTTGACTTTTATATAAAAGAAAATGGAATATTTCTTTTTTAATTTTATTTTATGGGTCTTTTTTGCTATAGTTGGTAATCTTTTACATCTGAACACCTTATTGTCTTTTTTTACTTATTTTTTGGAGTCTACAGATGAAGTGAATGCTTGCGATCAAGTGTGAGTAAGTCGTCGAGCGTTTTTTATGCTATTATGTCGCTCATTAAAATAAAATTTTAATGGCATCGAGCTTACTTTTTTCCTTTCTCGCGCTTGTAAGACTATGAGAATAAGTCACCAAGTTACATTTTATCACTTTTTCGGGCTCATAAAACTCCCACGAAAAAGGAACCCGTCGGAGTTCCTCTTTAAGATCTTTCGGACTCCCTAAATATGAAAATATCGCCAAGCGAACTTGATTCTTTCATGCTTGTAAAATAATTTGAAATGTCATATTTCTAGTGATAATTTACCCCTTTTTCGGACCAGGAGGACTCTTTATGAAAAAAGAGCACTACGGTTAATCATGACTGGAAGAGTTTTGTCTCATGTTGTTTTATCCTTTTTCGGATGAGGAGACTAACTTTTATGAAAAAGAACCATTTGGAGACTTCTTTAGTTATTTTCAGACTCTCTAAACATGAAATGACGTCGAGTTTTCCTTCTCTGGACTCGTTAAAATATGACATTGAAGGGCCCATTTTGGGACGAACCCCTCCTCTCTCAAGTTCATAAAACATATGAGATTGAACTCGTCCAAAGGATGTGATATACCGAGCATCTGGTACCCTCCTCAAGATCATTAAAAAACAAAAGAGGTACTCATAGATCATGATGGGGATAAAGAAAGAGTTTGTGTTTCATTGTAATTATGGCAGTACTTAATCACTCTTGAACATGGCACTCATTTGCATATGCATTCAAATACTTGGTTAATATTCTTGTCTTCTAGTCCCACCAATTTCATGAGTCTATTCACTCCTTTGAGTCATTCAAAGAATGATTCCATCATTAGTTTCATTAGGAGTCGGTGTCATTATCGTCATGTCAATGCTTCCAAGTCATGCCATTCCTCTGTTCAAGAGAAGTATGTTCGTCAAAGTCAATCTCTGCATTCACTTTACCTTTTATTACATCGATCATTCCTGATTCATTCTCAAGTGTCACTCTACAACCCGATCTACTCCAAAACATGTTTTAGCGTGTTTTGTGTTGATGATGGGGGAAGCATCATGGCCCTCATTCAACCAATTTATCCTTGTCAAATTCAACACATCATCCAAGGATTAAACCTAGAAACTATTCAAGTACCTTGGGCCTACATTCCTCAATGACATGTTACCTCGCTTTCAATAGTGATTTCACATCATTGACTTCTAATTGAAATGTTCCACTAAATGTTCAACCTCAGATAATTGATTCACATTTAGTTGTATGTATTATTATACCTTGGGGATCATTGACATCAATGGTGATTTCCCTTGCACTTGTTAATGGTATACATCAATGATTGGTAATCAAGTGGTTTCTACCATGTCCGACTTCAAGACATTGTAATCACATGGTTAGACTTGTATCATTGCAGGTTCAGATTGAATACCCTAGGTCTAGTCATTAATCTCACCTAGGTTGCGATGGATATTGTTTGATTCATATTACATGGATCCAATTTTGTATTGGTCATGGTTGTGTTATCATCTCATCATGGATCTACGATTGTTTCTAGTGACCATGATTGTTTTCAGTAAGTCTTTACTCCCATGGATATGCAATGTATTGGTCGGAATCCATGATATGCGTCAGTTTGAGACATGTATCTTAGATTTTATTGTACTACAGAAGATATTTGTTCATCACTCCAACCTAAAATCCTTACTTCGATTTTTTCCCTATTACAAACCATTTCACCTACCTTATTTTTCCAAATTCATGCTTTGGGGGCAATTCTATTACACCAAAATATCATCACCATGACTGATGTGTCATCCAGATGCCCTGATCCCTAAATTTCCTAAGCTAAAACATTGAAAGAGAATTTTTTTTCTTCCCCTTTAACCTTTTGTTGTCACTCCGATGTGCCCTATTGTCCAACAAGCTGCGTCATGTTCAAGATGACATGCTCTGCAACTTATCAGAGTGCGTCGCTGACGTGGTCTGATTTTGTACAAGGTGCATTGATCACCCTCTGGCGCACGTTTCCCTTGTGTAAGGTGAATCATAGTTGGTTAAAATGTAAAAAGAGAATATTCGAGTGACTTATCAAACCTTGGATGGCATGGAGACTTATCCCTAATTACCTGGAAAGGTGGCAGTCGATCCCCTTACCTAGTGGGATGATCCCTTAAGCTTCTCCCCTAAATCCTCAATCTCTCCTATCCCTTTAGCTCTATATATATGAACCGCCTCTCCATTTTCAAGGGAGGAAGGATAGAGTACTCTTATGCTGGTGGAATTTCTCTAGATGGTTTTCTTCATCCATTAGGAGGCTAAGCATTCAATCTTGGAGGCTAGGATTGTTGGAAGGAGGTTATGATGTCAAATATTTGGTCGTAACATCTCTCCCTTTGTACTACTTATCATTACATTTAATACAAGTTCTTTCCATAAATTTGATTGTGTTAATGACATTTAGGATTTTCCTCTTTGACTGTTAATCTATATCAAATCATATCTATGTGATTTTACTACTTGTTTGTTTCCACATGCTTGGCTTGGTTTTGCAGCTGAAGATCTGAAGACTTGGATCTTAGAGCAGCAAGGAGAAAGGGATTACATAATTGAGGTAAGCCATCTATTTATTTGTCTTGCATTTCAATTGATCTAGGAAAGATACTCGTGTTATTTACTCTTTTGTTCTAGATCTAAACCATTTAAACTAGGGACATCTATTTGAGTCCACTCATACATATTGTCTGTAAACATCTCCACATCATTCTATCAGATCCGCATCTGCACAGTACCCACAACTTCTACGCACTAAAGCTTTACTCGTCGAAGTTCATATTCAATATTCCCTTTTCACAATGATCATTTTGATCTAGAATGGTAACGCCAATAGGTACCTTCTTCTAGGTCCTTTAAAGATTTTCCTTTCTGCATCATTATACAATCTAACTATATCGAAAGAAAACTCAGTAATGTACCCTTCCAAAATGCTATCTACCCAGACGTCGACATCCCTTGAAGCTTTATTGTTAACATGACTGAATTGCTAGATCAGTTCCGGGGTCCAATGCTCTGGCTCGCCTCCTTGGAAATTCTTCTTCTAATAAGGTAGGTTATCCAACCATTCATACAGTAGGATATGAAACTCACAGAAAAATACCTCGTGGATATCAATATATATGTACTTATACAACCATTGTTCTTTCAACCATCCAGGGTTCTGATTTTCTTCTTCAGCAAACTCTCACATCTTTTTTTTTTAACCACTCCTTGATCTCTGACTTTTTCAGATGCCACAGCCTATCCTCTATTTTTTTCACTAGGGTCCCAACAACAGAGCCATTTGTTGACACAAATTTGTCAAGGGGTTCACTTCGAGCACTGTTAACAAATATCGACACAAACACCCATAGATACCAGCCCGGAAAGGGTTTAACCTTTCTAGCAACACCTGCAAAGCAAGTAAGGTCTCACCCGAGGAACCTAAGGGGGATGCAGGAACCAAGCTTCTGTAGGTATAAAAAGACATGCATCATTAACAGTTAATCATAGCATAACTAGGAGATCGACATAGTTAGCAATCACATCATAACACCATCATTGCATACAAAGACATATTAATCAGATCTATGCAGTAACACATTATTGGTCATAGCACTGTTCTAAAGGTTTTCCAATATAGACCCAGGTACTTTGCGGTACAAAATACCAACAAAACCCCTATTCACTGGCCCTTTCGGCAATAGACTGCAAGCAGCTTGAGGTCTCACCTGAGGCAAAGTTGAGGGGGTGGTTGCAGAAGCAGGTTTCCACAACCTTGTGATGCGAGTGATTCAGCTTCTTAATGCGCATCGCGGTGTTAGACTACACAGCTGCGTTTGGTGATCGCGCGGAGTCTCCTACTCCGCATCGTGTATTTTTAGGAACAATGATATTGGAACCCTTAGTACGTTCAGAGGCCGCATAGTGGGTTTTATGAGACTGATCACTTCTATTCACTTCTTAGTCAAAAAACCTTAATCATTCATCATTACTTAGCTTGGTAAACAACATAACTTATGCAAATATGTGAGATGTGCAACACTATGAGCTTTGATATTGCGATTCAATCCTTAGCAATTAACTGTGTAGTTATCTTATCGATCCATTCATTCGAGACTTATAGGTGCTCTACTGTTTAATACTCCTCCCTACATGAACTACTTAGCATCTTATTCCATCATTTCCATGGAGAATACAGATCACAGTAAACATATAACAAATATTAACTTCATGCATGCACTGTAAGTAAATTAGATCACAAAATAATAATCACGCACAACAATCACATAACACAATGGTTTAACGTGGTTCACCCCCCCGGATGGGAAGCTCCGTCCACAAGAACTGTTGTTTATTTATCTTGGAAAGGGTACAACAATTCTTTGTCTGCGCACTCAACTGCAGACGCTCTTCTTTTTCTCTCTCAAAATTAGGTCTCCGCGCACTCACCTGTAGAGCCTTTACAATGCTTCTCTCTAACAGATCTTACAATATTCAATAAAATTAACATTAAGAGCTTAACCCTTTCCCGTACAAAATTTCCTTATTTATAGATCAAGACCCGTAGGTCATGTCTTTACATTTACGAAGGAAAAACCCTTAGGTTTACAAAAACTGTCGCGGTTTTCCCAAAACCAGACTACTGATATCTGGCAATGAATCTTCTGTTATATGTGCGCCAACGTATTGTCTCCGCTGATCTATTCCTTCTTTTTTGGCCTTAGATGAGTGGTTTGAGTAGTAGTAGTCTTCTGCCCATTTTGATCAGTCACCTACCTCCAATCTACACCTATCCACTGCTTGGTAGTTATCGATGATCTTTGCCAAAAATAGGTCTTCTATGACCTAACCAAAATAGCTACCTTTATCCGTCCATGCTCTGCTTAGCTGGATCTTCATTGACATGGCACATCGCGACATTGTACTCCTCGTAGCACCTACCTCGCAGATCCTCCGATACTATGCTACGTGCAACTCTGCAACATACCAAAACTTATCCCAAAATTGTTCAAGCTTAACTGCACTTATCTCCGCAGTTCTCAAATTTCCTTCTATTCAAAAATACCCCATCTGGGCCAGGCCCAACAGGCCCCTA
Organism: Larix kaempferi; assembly: GCA_027924585.1. Classification (NCBI taxonomy): domain Eukaryota; kingdom Viridiplantae; phylum Streptophyta; class Pinopsida; order Pinales; family Pinaceae; genus Larix; species Larix kaempferi. Next base: position 2,939,417 of record BSBM01000073.1, read on the forward strand.
ACACTTACATGTGGCTCACCCCCGAGCCACTTGGAACTTTTTGAATGTCTTCCGCTGCCTGTTGGCTGATCTTTGCAGCAAACTTGTTGAATCTTTCCCTCAGCTTTTCAACTGCGGCCTTCGTATCTTGTTCAATTTGCCCAATTGTGTCTATCATTTCTAGTGTTATCTCTTGGCCTATCTGGACTTCCACTTGCTCTTGATTCTGGTTTAGATCCTTCAACTTTTCTTCGATCTCCTGTGAGATCGTGCTGACATCTTCTAATAATGGCTGTGACTTATCGCCCATTTCTGTCTCCATCTCCCGCAATGCTTTAACTTCCTTCTTGAGGTTGTTGATTTCCCTGTACTTGAGGAGTTTCTCCCTTGCTGGCAGTGCCTTAAAGTCCCCACTCATCTTTTCTAGTTCTTCTTGTTTTTCCTTCACTTCATTCTTTACTTGCTGTAATTGTTGATCTTCTTCAAGGGCACTAAATGCCTTCAATGCTACTTCCAGTAGACTCTGGCACTTAGTGACTTCGATAGCAATATTCTGCGTTGTGGTCTTCACTACTCCTTGTCTAACCTGTTGTTCATCTGGTGGAGTCTGTGGATTGAGTTGTGCTTTCAGGGAAGCAATTTTAGATTCATGGAGAATCTCCATGTACTCCTTCTCATTCCTTAGGCTATTGACCAAATCGCCAATCTTGACGATGGCATCTACTGGTTCTGTTTGAATTTCAAAATCATCTATATTACCTACAACAACAGTGATCATGTTCTCCAATCTGAGTTGACAATCTGTTTCATCTTGCAATTGCATAGTATTTCATGAGCTCTCTTCCTCAAGTTGCCTTTGTAACTCTGCTTGTCCTTTCAGTGCTTCTATGGTTTTTTCATGCATTTCTTCACCTAGTTGCATTTGTCAGAAATGGAGTCCTGGAAATGGTATGGTTGCAAGATCAAGCTCCATGCGCTCTACATTCTTTGTATCTAGCATTTCTTGATCTTGTAATGGTAACCTAATAGATAGTGGCTATAAGTGGACAATACGGGACCTCACGGGAACCGTTAGTTGCTTCCATGAAGTCCTCGTGGACACTTTCCCAGCTGTTGACTTATGGTACAATGGTAATCTTTTGATGACTTCATCAAATGTTTGGGATAAACCTTGCAGTGTAGTCAGGTCCTGCTTTAAGCTGTCTTGAATTGCCTTTTCCTTCTTTTCTTTATCTGTTGAGATTTCCTCCATTTGTTCAGTTACCCTCGTGGCAATCATTAAATATTCATCTTCGCAAAGTACTGTTGATGTATATGTAACTTCGAAATTTATTTCACATATATGTATATTCTATTCCTATAGAGATGTTATTATTCCTCTATACAGAAGTGTCGTCATTTATATTGTAAGTGTCGTAACTTATACTTGATGGGTTATTAGACCACCTTGTTGGGTTCGGCCCTGTATAAGTCATGTGGTTCAAAGGGTTATTAGACCACCCTATTGGGGGTCGGCCATGTGGGTCAAAGGGTTATTAGACCACCCTAGTGGGGGTCGGCCCAGTCAGCATTATGTTAAGTGGTTAAGTTGAGGCCGGCCTAGTTGAGTAAAGGTCAAGTCAAGTTAGTGTATAAATAGAGAGTGTGTCTCTCTCATTTTACACATTCTATTCTCTCACTCACACTTTGGAGAGTGGCCCACTTGTGGAGGAGGAGGCTCTGCTGCTAGGAGAAGACTATCTCTTGTATTCTGGTTGTATAATTTCTCTATCTATCTCTGAGGAAGTTATTGGAGTTTTTCACCTTTATGGTTTTCCCCAAGTAAAATCTGTGTCTCTTGTGTGCTTGCATTATTGTGTCCATGATTGATATGCTGTAGATTTGTTGTACATGTTGTTCTCTCAATTAAGCTCCTAGATCATATTGAAGTAAATTCTAAAAATTTAACAAGTACTGTGTCTAATTGGTCTTTGTTTGCTTTCTGCTTTTTCCTTGGTTCCTTGCATCCTGAAGGACTTCCAACGTCCTTCCTCTTTCCTGACTCTTTATCTTCTACAATGGGACATGGGATAGGGTTATCCTCTCCAGAATCACTTTCAATATCCACGACCTCGACTCAGAATTCAGGTGGCCATTATTTCATTAAGTTCTCAATATCTTCCATGTACATAGGGTAGTTTACAGGGTACCAATCAGCATTCTTCTTCTGTGATTTGGGAAAAATGGAGATGCATTTCATCGCAGCATAAAAATTTATAATGCAGATATATTTGCTTGTCACTTGATTTGGTATGCGAGGTGTAAGCATGATGGCCCCGTGCAACTGGTTTTAATATGTGTAAAACAACAATGTTGTTTTGTGCTGTCTATCTGGATTCAGGCTCGCCCATAGATTCTGAAATCTAGCACCTCTGCAGTCCAAAGTGTTTGTGACCACTCTGACATAGTGCTTCGGTTCCCTCCACCCCAGGAAGACGATCAATATGATTAGCCAAGTAAAATGAAAATATCCACCATTGATTTGTGTATCATTGAGTTCTTCAAGGAATTAATTTAATAGAAATTGGGACCAATTGAATCCTTATCCCTCGGCAGCTGCGGTGCCAAGTAGTACTACGCCTCGTTTACTTCTAATGGTTGGCACTTCCTTAAGATTTTTCCCGCTAACAGCTGTGTGACAAACCTTATTGCATCATCCTTTATGTCCTCTGTCTAGAATCCTTGCTTCCCTTTGACCACAGATTGTGTTTACTTCATTAATGTTGCTACCTCTTTGTCCTTTGTCCTTCCCTGGAAGAACTTCCTTGGTTTTTCTCCCCTTTTGCTTAATCCAATTATACGGTGGATTAAGTCAATTGTTAGGTCAATATTCTGGTCTATCCATAAATATCCCTCGTGGATGCAAGACATAAGAGTTCGCACCATCGCGTTGAGCTTCGGTGATCTGTCAAAATGTGTAAGCCTTAGCAGGTTGAGCAGCCCAGACTTGGCTACTCCTGAAAACCAGCTCTCGGCGACAAAGGTGAGGTCACCCTTTTCATTTTTCTTCCAGCACATGTATTTATCAGGATGGAAATATGGGAACTTTGGTTCAGTTGGCTTCTCTTTCTGCATTGATAAGAGATCATAGTCCTCCCATTTGCATTCTGGAATATTCCCTAACAGATTTGTGTCCACCTCAACATGCTTCGATACAGGTGAGAGTGGTATCTCATACTTTGGGTTCTTTAGTAGTTTAATGGCTGGTGCGTCCACTGCATGCGGCGAGATGTATTCTGGAGTCATAGTTAACAGTATGTCTTTATCAGCAAGGGGCTTTTTTGGCCCTACCAAACTTGTCTGCGGTAGTTTTGATCTGGGCACTGCTGGATTTTTTCCTTTGTCTTGCATCGAGGGACCGTGTCTTGGTGATCTCCTTGGATTTTGTTCTGATTCCTTGATGAATTTCTTATTTGTGGTTCTCATTAATTGTTCAATTCCTCTGTGTTGGAACAACCTCACAATCTCTTCAACCATGAACTCTTCTTCAAATAAAAATTTCATAGGCATGCAAACAGTTTCAACGATTGTAGAAAGATTATGAAAATAGGTAAGACAAAATAATTTGCAGAACATTCTAAGTGTTTGATATGCCCGCAAGATGATAAGCGATGTTATTTATAGGTGCGGCGGATCCTCCTCTGTTCCCCTGAACGGCTAGATATGCATTAATGGTGGTATCTGTTATCTAAATCCGGTAGATTCTTGGGTCCTTTCCGTCATTAAGTTGTTCAGAATGGCTATCTATTATTTAAATGCCCAAGTGGTCGGCAGGGTATACTGTATAACAACTATTTTCTGAACCGATACTTGTAATATCTATTTTCTGGATTCTTGCGTCAAACTGCGCGGCAGGTCATCGTTGATTCTGCGCAGTTGCTTCGCAGCATATAGTTTCTTTTCTCTCTCTTTTTTCTTTTTTCTAATGCGGTGCATTGTATATATTTATCTTTATCAGTCTATGTACAGACTCTTCTATAGTTTCTAGTGCTGAATTCTGACTTTATTTGGCACCTAGAAACTTTCCTTTCTTATTTATCATTCTGGATGCTGCGAAGCAGGACTATCGCGGTAAAGCTTTAGTCTGCTTCCATTTATCAAACTGGGTAGTGTATCATCGACTAAAGTAGCTAACTGGACTGCGCCACCGTTAGTAACATCTATTACAGTATATGGTCCAAGCCAATGCATTTTAAATTTTTGAGGAAACTTCATGAATTTACTATCATACAGTAGGACTAGATCACCTACCTGAAAATACTTATTCTTGATGTGGCGATTGTGCCATGCTTTTTCTCACTCTTTTTGCACTTGGTGGTGGAATCCCGCGATGAAGCTCTCTTCTTCTAATCCAACCAAGTGTGACAGCCTTTCTTCTAGTGCGGTGTGATTTGCCATCCCTGTAAATGCAGTTATTCTCAAGCTGGGTGTAATGTACTCCATAGGCATTATTGCTTCTTGTCCGTAAGCCAATCTGAAAGGTGTATGTCCAGTTAATTTCTTGCATGTCGTTCTGTATGCCCATAATACTGAAGGAATGTGCAGGTCCCAGTCATCGTAGTTTACATTGCATACTTGTTAGTGCATTCTCAAGTACTTTATTAAATGCTTCAACAATACCATTCTCTTGTGGATGATAAGGCATACTGCGCTGATGATGGATGTGGAATTCTTCAGTCAAAGCTTCAATAGTTCTGTTCAAAAAATGAGTACCCTGATCACTCATCAAAATTTTTGGGCATCCAAATCGTGTAAGGATATTCTCAAAAATAAATTGTGTGGCTGTAGCTGCGCTACAGTCCTTGACTGGTTTTGCTTCTGCCCATCTAGTGAGGTAGTCAGTTGCTGTAATAATGTACCTCGTACCAGTTCTTTTCCCTGGTGGGTTAATAGGTCCCACAAAATCAATTTCCCATTTCTCGAATGCCTGCAAGGTTAGCTGGGGATTCAATGGAATTTCATCTCTTCTTGACGGTTTCCCTTTCCTCTGATAGACATCACAGTTCTGGCAATGTTCTTTGGAGTCCTTATGAATCGTATGCCACCATAGTCATGCGTGCAATATCTTTTGCACAGTGGCCCTTCCTGCATAATGACCTCCTACGGCTCCTGAATGTGCATCAGCTAATACAAGTGTCTTCTCGTGTTCTAATACACATCTTCACAGCACTTCATCAGGTCCTAACTTATAAAGTTGTCTTGCAATAATGGTGAAGTCTGTGGCTTGTACTACTAGCTGCTTCTTTTGCTGCATAGTAAATTCAGTATGTGCGAACCCGGTAGTTAGAAAGTCAATGATATTCTGATAATAATCATTGGCGATCTGTATAGCAAAAAATTGTGCATCAGGAAGATTGTCTTCTAGATTCGTTGGTTCTTCTCCTGACTCAATCCTTGATAGATGATCAGGGCCTAGATTTAAACTTCTCGGTTTAACTATTATTTCAAAATCATACTCTTGGAAGAGTAAGAGCCATCTGCATATTCGTCCCCCTAACACTAGTTTATTGACCCGGTGTTTCAATGCAGAATGGTCAGTAAACATTGAAAAGTGTGCACCAAGCAAATAGTGTCTGAATTTCTATAGTGCATATACCATTGCAAGTACTTCCCTTTCAATAGTGGTATAGTTCTTCTCAACAGATGACAGCTTGCTGCTCGAAAATGCAATGGGATGATCAATTCCTCCTTCTCCTGGCTGCGTGAGAATGATACCCAATGCTATACATGAAGCATCAACATGTACGTGAAATGGATTTCCCCATTCTGGAAAAAATAGGATCGGTGTGGTGACCATTTTTTCTTTCAATGTGTCGAATCCTTTCTCGCAGTCCTCATTCCAAATGAATGGTGCATCCTTTTTCAAAAGCTTCTCCATTGATGCGGTTATCTGTGCATAACCTTTTATGAATTTTCTATAGTATCCGGTATGCCCTAGTGTAGTGCGCAATTGTTTAACTGAATTTGGTGTAGGCAAATTTACAATAACTGCTATCTTCGCTAGATCAACCATCAACCCTTGCTTACACACGATGTGTCCCAGTAGAATCCCATAAGGAACACATAAAATACATTTCTTTAAATTCAATGAAATATGATGCTGTCTACATTTTTCCAACATCATTCTTAGGTTCGCGGCATGGTTCTTCAGTAACCCAAAAATAGTCCAATCATCAAAGTAAACTTCTAAAAACTTGTGGATGAAGTCTTTAAATGCTGCGATCACTACTCTTGAAAATATGGCTGGTGCATTCTTCAAGCCAAAAGGCATCACTGTAGACTGAAATAACCCCCATTCTGTTGCAAAAGTGGTTTTGTGCCTATCGGCTAGATCAATTTTTATCTGATGGTATCCAAAAAATCCATCAGTAAAAGAGTATGCTTCATTCCCTCCAACGTTATCAGGTACTTCATCGGTAAAAGATGTAGGAAATCGATCATGCATAGAGGCATCATTCGTCTTTCTGAGATCAACACAGATTCTATTCTCACCCTTTGTTTTCTTGTCTTGGATGACCATTGGGCTTATCCATTTAGATTCTTCAACCGGCTCAATAATTCCTGCATTGAGCATCTTATCGAGTTCTGTTTAACTCGTTCTTTGTAGCGTGGATTTAGTCTATATGGCCTTTGTTTATTAGGTTTCATTCCTGGATTAAGATGACTCTCATTACTCCTAAGTCTCCTAGGATACCTTTCATCTCTGTGAACTTTGTTGGGAATACTTCCTGATATTCCTGCAATATAGCTGCGATCTCTGCAACTATGTCATCATCCCAGTAGTCTCCTATTGCTGCGAACTTCGACTTCTCAGGGGTGCCGATGTTCACTTTCTTTGTTTTAACCGGTCTACTCATATCTAGAATTTCAAGTGGAGGTCCCTCTACCTCATGTATACCTTCTGATTCTTGGATTTTTATGTTGTGCGGGTCCTCCACGTTGTTGTCTTCAACTTCTTTAGCTATGTTGTAGTAGTCTAAAGCCTACTCTATATGTTTTGACCAATCTGGTTGTAGACTCGCAAGTACATTGTTTGTGTCAAAAAACTCTTCTAGTGTTATATTTTCCTCCTTGCGATGTGGGATAAATATCTTTTACTTGATCAATTGCAGCGCGTCATGTATAGTCGAAGAGTCATCTTGAAAATTAAAATCCTTCTGGAAGGTCGCAGTAAGGACGGACCAATCCGTGGTTCATGTGTGCATCTCCTCCTCTAGATACCACTTTGTTGGAATAGGCTTCTCCAACGTATGCACAAAAAGATGTACCCATTTTGTCTGCGGTCTTTCCTTCCAAGCTTATACACAAGCTGCGATATGATCTCCTAGATTTGTCTGGCCATTATATTTCTCAAATGGTAACGTGACCTTATCAGCAAATCTAATCTGTAGTTTTATTCTGCACTAGTCCCAAGTTGTTATTGTCTTTTTGTGTGTAGCCCACCATCTGGCAGGTGTTTCTCTGAGTGCCATGTCTAATGCTAAGATGCGATGTTCATCTATCACTGCTGCAGTGTATTCTTTGATAAATGAATATACGTTAGTTGTACCATCATAAGTGGGGATTGGAATTACCTTCTTTCCAATCCAGCGGAGTGACTTTGTAATTGTCGCAGATCTTCTGGCAGATACTTCATGCATTATGTGTTGCCAGTTTTCTAATCCTGCTTCTAAGTCTGAGATGCAAGAACTATCGCAGCGCCAGCTGAGCATTCCATCCGCAGTAGGATTAATATAATCCGCAGCATTTGTTGTCATTTGATAGATACTATCAAGGTCTTGAGCTTTGTACTCTTCTTGAATAGGTTCAACATATCACTCCCCCCGTGGAGGATCCAATGATGCGATGACCCTTATGTCATTGCCTTCAAATATCATTTTCATTGTTTTCAAATTGATGACAGTGGAGTTTTTCATTTCCCAATCGATGCCTAGTAGTGATGGATAAGGATTTCTATCATCCACAATTTCAATTACTTCAAAGTCTGCATAACTTCGCACTCCATCAATGTCGACAATGGTATTGGTTAGCCTTCCCAACGGTATAACTATGCGTGATTAGTCATTCTTAACTGTATAAGTAACCACTGTAACTTTGGTTTTTCCATCGCCTACCATGTCTGCTTGGTTAAGACATTTACTTCAAATCCCAGATCAAGAATGATCTCATCCATCTCATAGTCTCCTATCTGTGCAGTGAACCGCATTTCTCTTCCAGTTCTTTTGGGACTTCTAATATTATGTACTGCGCCATGCGCTATTCCTTTCTTACTGCATGATTCGTACTGATTGATCTGTTTTTCAAACTCCATAAGAGTGTCCTTGTTTTTAAATAACTTGATGCAACTTTGTAGAAACTGCGCAACAAAATTAGAGGTATATGGTGCAGTGCGCGAGTGGCATGTCTTGTATTTGTGTTTCTTGACTTTGCAGCGGAATCCTTGGTGAAGTAGGTGGTGGTTGTTTAAACATGTCCCACGCTTCTTTGAATATTTCTTTTTTTTATGTAATTTCATTGGAGGTGCTTTCCCAGGAGCTTTTCATATACCTACTGTTTCTCTAGGGTTTTTCTTAGGATCAGTTGTTCCAGAAGTCGAGGCTTCTGTGCTGTTGTCTTTTCCTGTATCAGCGCCACTTCGAATTACTGTGTTGACACTCTGACCTGTAGGTCTATTCTCTGATGCAATCAATTGGATGTTAGGGTTTGGTGTTTCTGTTCTTCTCCTCTTTTGCATTTCTACCTCAAGCACCAGACAATATTCAATCACATGATCAAATGATTTACAGTAGTTGCATGTGGTGCATGGATTAGCACAATCTCTTGATACGTGACCGGGCTGGCCACAGTTATAGCATATTACCTGGCCTCGTCCTCTTCCTTGATTTTGATCAGTATTTCTTCCTCTCCCGCAATATCCACCATCGTGGCCTCTATATCCTCCTTGATCATAGTGGGTGTTCTTTTGATTTGGTTGATTTTCCTCTTGGATGCGATACATTCCAGCACCTCGCATTGCTTCCATATATCGCTTTCTTTCATTCATCAGTTCATAAGCATGACAGTTGGACTCATCATGTCCAACTGACTTACAGAAATCACAGTATAAGTTTTTAGGTGTCTTTACATATTTTTGTATCAGGGAACAGTCTTCAGGTCTATGTCCTCTGCTTCTACAAATTTCACACCATGGCACCTGGTTCTGATTCATATTTATTGGGTTTGGTGCGCCACTGTTAAGGTATTCTTGAAATAAGGGGCAATGTTCTCTGGTGTGGCCCTCTCCTTTGCATCATGTGCACCAAACTTCATGTCGTTGTTCATGTCTCTACTCTTTTCCATTCTTCATACCTTGTAATTCTAAAGTCAAGGTAGCCAATTGGTTCTGAATCTGTATCATTCCAAAACTACTTTCTCCAATTGGTGAAGCTTCCAACTTCATTGCGATCTCCAAGTCCTCAGCTTGAGATACAGCCTTATGTTGCATTAGTGGTTGTCTGATGTAGGGAAACAGCACAGCAATGAACCATTCTTTATGTTGTTGTAGAGCTATAACAAAGCTCACTTGGTCCAACAATGTTTTTAATTTTTAGTCGAATTCCCAGACCGATTCAGTAGGTTTCTGCTTGATTTCTTTCAACTATGTTATGCACTGTGATTCTGATTTGGGTTTCTTAAATTCTGCTGCAATCACAGTTTTGATATCTGCTAAGGTTCTTGGTTGTGTTTGAGAATACTTCATGAACCAATGCAGTGCTCTGTCTCTAAAAGTAGTTATGAGTTGTTCTCTCTTGATAGCATCATCTGTCACTTGCTTAACACTCCACATGGCTTTGCATGGAAACTAGTACTGATCAGGGTCTTCTTGACCCGTTCCTTTGAATATCGACAGTTTTATATCGTTATCTATCATTCTTGTTCTGGATTGTGTACTATTCTGAGACTGATTCCCTGTGGCAAAAGTAGATATAGGTTGTCGGATTGTGCTAGGGATAGTATTCTGTAGAATAGTTTGAGTCATAGTCCTGTGAGCACTCGCTCCTGCGCTGTTACTAGTATTACTGATCTGTGGGATGGACTGCGCGATACTCGTAGCGGTTGGGTTTTGGACTGATTGATTCTGAGGTATAATACGATGGATTGTGGTGTTAGGAACCCGTGTCAACCCTTCTCTTTACTGTGTTAGTATATTGTTGTTGGACGCATATGCTTTGTAAGTCGTCCCGTAGTATTTGTTGATCCATAGTTTATATTAGCCCATGGTATTGACCCATAGTATTGGACGCATATGCTTTGTAATTTGTCCCATAGCATTATATGTCCCATGGTTTTGACTCATAGTATTGGGCATAGAATTAGTATATAAGTGTGTGTTGAGGTCATTGAAGGCACCATGAAGTTAATTGTATTGAGCTTTCTCAAAGGAGGTTGGCCCATCGAAGTGGCATGCGATCAATATCAAAGTGATTCTGAGTTCTTTTATTTCTGATATCTCGTGTATTTGCATTAATTAATTATTGCAGGCTTATCACATCTGGTATCAGAGCACTTTCTTGGGCTCGTTGGGTGGAATTTCTGCCAAATTTTTTTTTTCACACTTGTTGCAAGTTCGGATCTGGGAATAATCCCTATCTGCTTAACTGTGGGAAGTACTTGGGCATAAGCCCTAAAAATCATTATGAGGAGTACCAAAGGAACCCCAAAGTAGCTGGCCCATTGAGAGGACCTTCCAGCGAAAAGGGCAACGACCCCTACCCGATTGACTAGTTCCCACCTGTAAGGTAATCCAAGAGCTGTCGTTTGTGGAAAATTGGTTATTAGTTTTACCTTAACTGTGGAGTGAAGGGTAATTCCCCAACACGTAAGTCGTCGGACAGTATTGGTGGCCGAGTGACTCCCCTGAACCGAGTGGAAGCCGAACATACCTGGGGTCCATATTTATTTTCAGCTGAACTATTGCCGATCACTTCCGCTCCAGATCTAGCCGTTTCAGATCTATTCTAAAAGTCATTCCAGATCCACTCGTCATTTCATATCTAGAAATTTTTGAATCCCTTCTGTTCTGTTGCAGATCCATCTATTGCAGATCCCTTTCGCACCGCCATTGCCGATCCATTTCTGGAAAGAAAAAAAAATATTGTTTTTCAGCCATATCTCCCTTGTTTCAACTCTGTTTTCCCTGAAACTTCACTGACATCCCTGCAATCCCATTCTGGATATTTCATTCCTAAAGACCCTATCCCAAATTCCACTTCCCAAGACCAAAAATCCCACATTTGTCTATTTTTAGGGTTTTCCATAACTCCTTCAATTTTCACCCAAACGCCTTCAAATTTTGCCACCATGTTGCTTTCCTAATTCTGCTTCTTTGTCCCTCTCTACCAAATTTTCTCATTCTTTCACCCCGCTTCTGAAATCCCCATTTTTTGCCTCCCTATCCATCAGAAAGTGTCCAAATCCTAGTCAAACCCCAATTACCAATCCGATTCTTTCCCAAATCCAAATTTTCCTTTACTAAATAAGATTTTGTTTGTGTTTTTCTATCCATTTCCTTAAAAAAAAAAAAAAAAAAACTCCTGGTTATGGTTGTTACCCGTGCAGGAGCACACACCATGGAGGAAGTATTTGCAGCCATCCAAAACAAACTCCAAGATCTGGATGAAACATTTCTTAGCCTCCATCTTCAACATTCATCCATGAACAATAACCGACATCCAGAATCTTTTGTAGCCATCGGGTTCTCTTCTTTCAGCAATTTTCGTGGGCCGAAGCTTGATTTTCCTCGCTTCAATGGTACTGATCCGATTGGATGGATATATCGAGCAGAGCAATATTTCAGTTTGCATAATACTTTTGATGTCCAAAAAGTTCCACTTTCATCCTTTCATTTGGAACAGGAAGCCCTTCAATGGTACTGTTGGTACATCAAAGCTCATGTCGAGCCAAACTGGATAGATTTTTTCCAACTCCTTTTGCCATGATTTGGTCCTAGTACTTTTGACGACTTCACAGAAGCACTCACTAAACTTCACCAAACTGGCACAGTGAGAGGGTATCAGACGGAATTTAAGAAACTAGCCAATCACACAGAAGGATTGTCTGATGAATTCTGCAGGATTTATTTTATCAGTGGTCTCAAGGATGAAATTTGCTCAGAGGTCAAAATGATGGAAGTCCTAGGGTTGGAAAAGCTGGCCGAGGACAAGATCGTAGCTCAACAACGCTCCAAACCAACCTTTGTTCCCTTCATAAATATGGGTTCCCAACGACCTCCCATCACGCCTGCTCCTCGACCAACTCCTATCAAGCATTTGTCTGAAACAAAGATGCAGGCATGCTGAGAAAAAGGGCTTTGTTATAATTGTGATGAGAAATTCACTCGGGGACATAGATGTGTTCAACAAAAGCTCTATCTCTTGGATGTGGATTCTCCGCCTACCTCTGAACTTGGTGAAGAAGCTCTAGATACAGTAGATGATAAGGTTGACATTCAACACCCACTTGTTGACACCCCATCTCAGGACGACCCACCCGAGATCTCTCTCCATGTTGTAACAGGCGTCACCACCCCACAAACAATGCAGGTCAGGGGATAATTCAAGAAGCTCCCTCTTACCATACTCATTGATTTTGGTAGCACTCATAACTTCATTGACCCTCGGATTGCCAAACAGGATGATTGTTTTGTTCATCCTTGCTCCCACTTTGAAGTCATGGTTGCCAATGGGGGCTCTGACATGTTTTCCTTGTCCTTAGGAGGATGTGATTTTGTTTTGGGCGTTCAATGGTTATGCACACTTCGCCCCATCTTATGGGATTTTGTTGAACTTTGGATGCAGTTTCAGTCAATGGAGCACAACACAAATTTATGGGCTTACAACCAGGGTCTCTCTACATCATCAGTTCACATTGCTTGGAAAAAATCCTTAAGAAGAATTCACATGGTGTCATCACTCAACTCCATTCCATTCAGATGCACCCATCAACAGTCTCCACTACTTCCTTGGATATATATGCAGGTGTCTTTGCTGAACCAATGAGATTGCTGCCTTCAAGAGACCTTTCCAGTATGAATTTAGTCGCATCTACCTCTCAACAGGAAATGATGGCTATTTTGCATGTAGTACAGAAGTGGCAGCCATACCTATTAGGGAATTATTTCTTCATCAAGACTGATCTCCAGGGTCTGGAAAATTTCCTGGAACAATGGGTCTCCTCCCCAACACACCTGAAATGGGTTATCCAACTCATGGGTTATCCCTATGCGATCACTTACAATAAGGGTAAGGACAATATGGTGGCAGATGCTCCTTCTCACACAATTGATGACCTAGTTTCTCTTACTGCTATTTCTCTGCTTGTTACAAATTGGTTGCAATATGTTCAACAGGGCTATCTCTTCTATGAAGTCCATGCTTCTTCATCAATAGGGTACTCTGGGTTCTTCAAAATGTATGACCGGGAACAATGTAACTTCTTTTGGCAGGGAATGAAAATGACAATTCAACAGATGGTGGCTGACAGTGATATTTTCCAGGTCAACAAGGGTGAAACGACACTCCTTTCAGGACTGCTTAAACCCTTGCCCATCCCTACATAGATTTGGGCAACTATTCCTATGGATTTCTTAGATGCACTCTCGTGGTACAATACCACATCTACAAGGACACCATATGAAGCAATCTATGGACAGAAACCACCAGTTCTTCTTCCATACACCCTTAGAAACTCCCCAGTTCAGGCCATTGACTAGGTTCTTTGAAACCGCGATCAGATTCTTCTCATTCTGTAGGACAATCTTCACATGGCCAGAATTCAACTGCAACAACAATCCGATCAGCACCATTCTGAGCGCACTTTTCATGCAGCTGATATGGTTCTTCCTCGTCTACATCCTTCCAAGCAATCCTCCCTAAAACTCCAAAGGCGTCAGTGGCCCGAAATGCAACCCGAGGATGCTACCGGGGAACCACTCATTCAGATTTTGCATCAATTTCCCCAACCAAAGCTTTGAGGACAAAGCTTTTTCTAAGGGAGAGGGGATGTTAGGAACCCGTGTCAACCCTTCTCTTTACTTTGTTAGTATATTGTTGTTGGACGCATATGTTTTGTAAGTCATCCCGTAGTATTTGTTGATCCATAGTTTATATTAGCCCATGGTATTGACCCATAGTATTGGATGCATATGCTTTGTAAGCCGTCCCATAGTATGATATGTCCCATGGTTTTGACTCATAGTATTGGGCATAGACTTAGTATATAAGTGTGTGTTGAGGTCATTGAAGGCACCATGAAGTTAATTGTATTGAGCTTGCTCAAAGGAGGTTGCCCCCTCGAAGTGGCCTACGATCAATATAAAAGTGATTCTGAGTTCTGTTATTTCCGATATCTCGTGTATTTGCATTAATTAATTATTGCAAGTTCATCATATGTGGATGATAACTGAGTATTCGTATCATTGAGGTCACATAGAATTTTGGTATCTCTATAATTTCTAGAGGATGTGGGTTTCTTCTCGTTAATAAGCTTGTATCTCTTTCCATTTCTCAAAGTATGGTTTTCTTCGTCAGAATCTGTGTATGTGTTCTCTACCATGATAGATTTAGGACTATTGTTGCATTCTCAAAACACCTTTCTCAGCTAAAAGCTTTGTAATGTATAAACTGAGGTTTTTTAGGAACTTACCTCTGAATCCTTCGAAAAAGTATGCTTCAGCTTGGCTATAGTACTTTAGTGTGTTTATAGCAAATTCGGTCACAAATACTTCTAATATGCTATCAACCCAGAAGTCAACTGCTCATGACAGTGGGTTGTTGATTGCTTTAAGTTGTTCGATAAGCTCTGGATTCCAATCTGTAGGTACTCCGCCTTGGGAGCAATTCTTTCTTTCTGCTAGGCTTGATATCCACTCATGTAGCTCGTTTGGAAACGACACCCAAAATATTTTGTGGATGTCTCTCCACAAGTATCTATTCAACCACTATTCGTCAGATAGACGTGGATGTCGGTTTTCTTTCTTTGCAAAGTCTCTTTCGATCTTATCGCACCAGGCCCAGATTTCTTTCTGTTCTGGATGCCAACTGTTGGACATTTACTTTTCTGGAATACATTATTGCATCACTGGTCTTAGCGCAGCAATGGAACCATTTGTTGGTCGCAACACTGTTCTATAGGTTTTCCAATATAAACCCAGGTACTTCGCGGTACAAAATACCAACAAAACCCCTATTCATCGGCCCTTTCGGCAACAGACTGCAAGAAGCCTAAGGTCTCACCCGAGGAGAAGTTGAGGGGGTGGTTGCAGAATCAGGTTTCCACAACCTTGTGATGTGAGTGATTCAGCTTCTTAATGCACAACGCGGTGTCAGACTATGTAGCTGCATTTGGTGATCACGCAGAATCTCCTACTTCGCGTCAAGTATTTTTAGGAATAAGGATATTGGAACCCTTAGTGCGTTCAGAGGCCGCGCAGTGGGGTTTATGAGACTGATCACTTCTATTCACTTCTTAGTTAATAAACCTTAATCATTCATCATTACTTAGCTTGATAAACAACATAACTTATGCAAATATGTGATATGCACAGCACTGTGAACTTTGATACTACGATTCAATCCTTAGCAATTAACTGTGTAGTTATCTTATCGATCCATTCATTTGAGACTTATAGGTGCTCTACTGTTTAATATTCATCCCTACATGAACTACTTAGAATCTTATTCCATCCTTTCCACGGCGAATACAGGTCACAATAAACATATAACAAATAATAACTTCATGCATGCACTATAAGTAAATTAGATCACAAAATAATAATCACGCACAACAATCACATAAAACAATGGTTTAACATGGTTCACCCCCCCTGATGGGAAGCCACATCCACAAGAATTGTTGTTTATTTATCTTGGAAAGGGTACAACAGTTCTTCGTCTATGCACTCGGCTGCAGATGCTCTTCTCTTTCTCTCTCAAAATTAGGTCTCTGCGCACTCAGCTGTAGAGCCTTTACAATGCTTCTCTCTAACAGATCTTACAATATTCAATAACATTAACATTAAGAGTTTAACCCTTTCCCGTACAAAATTTCCTTATTTATAGATCAAGACCCGTAGGTCATGTCTTTACATTTATGAAGGAAAAACCCTTAGGTTTACAAAAACTGTCGCGGTTTTCCCAAAACCAGACTACTGATATCTGGCAGTGAATCTTCTGTTATATGCGCCCCAACCTGTTGTCTCCACCGAGCTATTACTTCTTTTTCGGCCTTAGATGACTGGTTTGAGTAGTAGTAGTCTTCTTCCCATTTTGATCAGTCACCTACCTCCGATCTGCACCTACCCACTGCTTGGTAGTTATCGACGATCTTTGCCAAAAATAGGTCTTCTGTGACCTAACCAAAATAACTGCATTTATCCGTCCATGCTCTGCTTAGCTAGATCTTCATTGACATGGCACATTGTGGCACTATACTCCTCACAGCACCGACCTCGCAGCTCCTCTGATACTATGCTGCGCGCAAATTCGCAGCATACCAAAAATTATCCCAAAATTGTTCAAGCTTAACTGTGCTTATCTCCGTGGTTCTCAAATTTCCTTCTGTTCAAAAATACCCCATCTGGGCCAGACCCAACACACATCATAGAAACATATATAACAGATATGTGATACATATCATAACTGCGACACAATATATCTAATCAAACTGCGACATAATAGATCTAATCAAACTGCAACATAACAAGAGACAAAGTCATGGGCAAAACATTCATTCTCATTAAAGTAGACTTAATACATCAAATCCATATTACAAATCATAGAATCAATAGAGATACATATCTGCAGAACTAATCCTTAAAGACTCAGATCAAATTCAATCACAAAGATGCGACCCCAAGATACAATCGGATAGAATCAATCCAAGATCAAATATTGCCAAAGGATTATAATGCAACTCATATTTATAGGCTCAGTGGCCATTACAAAATTGGTCCACTTTGCAAAGCGGATATATCTTAACCACTAAGTCTAACTAACTCCTAGTCTACCTTAACCGCTTTGCTCCGCTTTAACCACTTTGCTTCGATCCGTGATCACTCTTTACCTTTGTCGTTGTCCACTTTGTCATTGTTTGTACCAAAAATTCTATGAACTAGTCTCGTTCCAACAACCTGTCGTGTCCCAAATTTGGAATTGGGTCACAATGGCCTAATCACATTAGCCATATTCATTAGAGTTTGTAAAATTGATGTTAAGGGTCAAATAATTTCCAAGGAGAAAAATTACTAGTTTCCTAGGTTTGGGGTAGAAGCTTTGGGATTTGGAATAAGGGGGATAATAAATGATGTTTAGACATTAGAAGGGTTCAAGTATTTAATAAATAGAGTGAATAAATAAATTCAAGAGAAATCCTAGGTGACAAATGGTTTTGGAGACTTATGGAGGATGTGGGACCCACACTAGCTTGATTTTTCATAATACATGGTATCTCTCTTTTGCAAATTCGAATTAATGGGAATGTTAACACTCTTAGGTGAGTTGGTAATTCATAACACATGTCATTGAGCATCTTAAGGTCGAATTGGGAAGGATTGGTAACCTCCATGGAAGATAAAGAGTCAAAGTGGAAGTTTGTGGACACTTGGGCTAGATTCCCTAGCCCCTACGACACCAATGATGGAGCATCTATGACAACTATGACAAATTGCAGACCTGACCTCTGACATCTGACCACTATGACATGTCAGACCCAAAAATAGGCTCAAAGAAGGTGAATTTGGGAGTTGGAGAAGCCAAAGAGACTCAAAATCAAATTTGGGAGAAGATGGAAGGTTGGAACTAGGAGATGGAAATCTATTGAATCTATTGGCAAATGTGGAATATTTCCTAAATGGAAATCTATTGAATCTATTGAGAGGATTTCGACCCTTAGAAGGCTAATGTTGGTTATAAAATGTAGAAATGAAGTATGAGAATATATTTTGATCATTTGTAGAATTTGGAATTGCATTTGTGTAGAAGGAGAGCTAGTGGATGACTAGTTTCTTGCCTTAGCCAATTTCGAGGGTGAAAGATTCCCATCCAAGTTGGTAATTGGAAAGGCCATTCAGAACTTTCATTTGGAGATTTAATGGAGTCTTTATTTGCAAGTGTAAGCTACAGGGAAGCTCATGGTTTCTTCTATTGCAGCTCACTCCTTCAACCATTTCCGTTTTTTATAGCATATTCTTGATCCTTGAGGGAGGGCATTTTTGGTGAGCGATTGTACTCTTTTGGGGAGATTCTAATGCCCCATTTATTTTTTAATATGAATTAAATACTCTTTTATTCATCTCCATAAAGTTTCAGGTCGAAATTCCAAGTAGAAATGTATAAATCTCAATTTTAATGAAAGAACAGTGCCATTTCCCCACTACCTTGTTGTGAATCAATGTAATGCTGATGATTTTGAATTAATGGATGATTATATGATATATTTGTGATCAATATACTTCCATGAATTTCTTCTACAAGTTTCATGTACTGTACTTGAGCATTTGAAGCATTTTTACTCAGTTTAGTTGTATTGGGAGGTGAAATAGTGCCATTTCCCCAAGGGTCGAATTGGGGATTTTTGCAATTGAATGAGAGATGGTGAGAACAGTTGTAAGAAAACATTAATGGTGCATATGAGACCTTAATAACATACTTAACACATTACATACATTTTTTCATAAATTTGAGTGGGTTTGGAGGCATTTGGGAAGCCATTTTCAATACTTACCTCATAGGGATTTGAACCCCAAATTACTAGTAAAATTGCATACTTGGTCCAGAATATTAAGAGAGTTTGCAAGGGTATTTTGGTGGCCATATGTCATCCCTAAACATAATATTCAAGTACTAATGTCATTCATACACCTTCCTTGAATATTTGAAGGGATTTGGAGTCAATTTGAGACCTAGAGACCAATACTAGTCAAAGGGAAATCACTAGTAAAGTTACCTACATTGACCAGAATTGAAAGAGGATTTGCAGAAGTACTTTAAAGGACCAAAGGCATCCTTGAAACACATATTTATGTTCTAATATCATTCATATACCTTCTCAGAATATTTGGGATCATTTGGGGCAAATTTGGGACCTAGAGATCAAAACTAGTCAAAGGTCTAACTAGGGAAAAAAAGTGGAAAATTGTCATTTTGATAAAACTCCTAAAAAGGGACATTACAGTGGTATCAAAGCATGATCTTGGCACCTGATGTGGTCTGATATTCATGAGGACAATAATTCAAGTACCACCATTATATATTGAAACCAAAAGTGCTTTTGTTGAAGAGGAAAAAAAAAAGTAGGAGAAGAAGAGCAATTTTTTTGAGGAAACTATGACTAGGGATGAAAAGGGAACCTCATATGATGGTGAGGAGCATATAAAAATTATGAAAACAATATTTGAAGATATGTCCAAGAAACTTAAGGAAGGATTAAAAAAAATTTCTATCGAACTTGTGGAGAAAATTATTGATTTTAAGAAAACCAAGGGGCAAAATGCATCAGCTTGCTTGAAGGAGCAAAAGGAAGAGACATCACAAGAGAACGAAGAAGATTCTATTGAAAATATGGAAGACCATTTCAATACACCTTCTAGCTTAGACATGAACCAAAGAGCGCCTATTGATGGATGCTTAAAATATGAAGGAGTGCCTACTGATGGGTGCTCACACCTTTATGTTGGTGACATAGAGATCACTTTTGAAAGTGTTGCTACAAGTACAAGTTCCATTAATGATAATGAAGACCTTGTAGCAGTTGAAGAAGAACCAAGATCAACTTCCCCATCACCACTTGAGCTTCATGAAGTTGGTCCAAGAAAAAATGAAGAAGATGAGGAGGTTCATTTGCAAGAGCCTCATTTTCTTGAAGGGTCCTTAAAGATGAATGAAAAGAAGATCCAAGAGTCCCTTAGCATTCTCCATGACACTCAAGCATTGGTTTCAAATTCTTGTTGGAGAGCTACTTCATTGGAGGAAACATCCTTCCTTGAAGACATGGAGAAGATTCAAAGAGCAATGTGCCATATCAAAGGTAATTCAATGTCTTTGATTTTTGATAGAAACCATTTGTTTGAGCTTAATGAATTGTTACATGATACATACCTGAAGAATAATGAGGATAATCATAAGCTCACAATTCAAAATGAGCAACTTCTTGAAAAGTTGCAAGATACTTGTTTTTCATCCTATGTTTCAGATTGTCAAATGGTAGATTGTTTGGAGGATTCTCATGACATGGTTGATCATGAGAAATGTGGAAATTTAAATGATCTTGATGTGTTTGAAGATGAACTTTAAGAGATCCAAACACTTGATGTGGTGGAAGAGGAACTTGAATTGTCTCTTGATGAAGGTTATGCAATTTTTAAAGAAGAGCATGATTCCTCGACATTGGAACCAAACTATGACAAAGAGTTCATACTTTTGAAGGAGCTGCATGATACTACCCCTATGGATCCTTCCTGTGATGAAAATTCTGCACTTTTTTACCATTTGGGTGATTTAGTTCATTCTCCTACATCCTACAATTCCATGTTTTGCAACATTAGTCTCAATGAAGTATGGGTTAAAGGGTTCTTTTTTATGGTGCCACATGAGGAGTATGGAACTCCTAGATTTAACTTTTATGATGACATGGTTGGAGCACATTCTTATTCACATTTGCAGCAGCATAATTTGTCACTTTATGATGATTCACATCTACATGGATGCACCTATGATATGGATTTGAGTCACTTGAAGACTCATGGTTTTTCTTGCTCAACACTGGGTTCATTTGATGTTAGAGGAACTTCATCCAACACTTGGGTGAATAGATTTATGATGGGAGAACATTTTTGTTGGCAGCCACATACTTTGTTACATCTTTATGATTCTCACATTCATGGATGTATGGGTGAGACTTCTTTGAGTCATTTGAAGTCTCCTTGTTTTTTCTGCTCATTATTTGGTTCATATTTTAGTGGATATTCTTCATTCACTTCTTGGATGAAAGATAACATGGTTGAATATTTTGATGCATATCACATTCTTTTGGAGCAGCATTATAGGACATGGGATCCTCACCTATGTCATTGGAGCAGATTTGATTGGTCACTTGAAGCTTGTATGCACTTGGAAAATCCACGGGGGCTTCACTCAATAAACCACTATCATAGCACGTTCGTTCATGGCATATGAAACAATACCCCTAATTTCCTTAAATATTGGAAAATACCTTCCAAAATCGTTTTTTTAACCCCCTCCCAATATGTCTTCCCAATTTAAAAAACCCCTATCTTCACTAGATATTGTATGTATCAATTTTTTCATTTACATTTTTTATACCCCTTTATATTTCTACCTAGTATATTGATATGATACCCCTCTTATGACCCCACATGCATTCTACAATGCACCTTGCTTCTTTCGATGTATATTGTGGATGCACATTACTTCACCCATAATGCAATTACTCAACCACATATCATTATGATTTGCAACATCTAATGGTCTAATGAAGAGATAGGATATCACTTCTTGTATGTCACTAGAGCCAATGGACATAGTACAACATTTAGATTACATGTTGCAATTCCCCAATCGCTGACTAATCCTTTTGTGGGCTAGGTATCCAACCCCCCAAGGCCAGGTATCCAAGCCCCTAGGGCCTGTAACAATCTTTAGGAGGTTGCTAAACCTCCCAAGGCCTGTAATAGGCACAAGTGGTTGGGTATTCAAGCCCCAAAGGCTTATCGAGGGCCTGTAAAAGGTCCTGGAGGATTAGAGATTCCCAAGGCTATTGGTAACAACTGGCTAAGTGCTATTGGTAACAATTGCCTGTCAATAACCACTATCTCTTGACTATGATTGAATGAAAACCCACTTCACCATGAAACCCCTGGCCTCAAGCATGCCTCAAGACACGATTTCCCTGCGTACTAGTAAGCCCGAGCCTTGCCTCAACCCGATTTCTCATCCGGCCATGATCCCACCATCTCCATTTGGTGGATATTTGTTAGCCCACCTGTTATACCTCAATATTACACATTACATATTAGTGTCGCATCCTTGTACTAGCGACCTAAACGACAATTTCCCTTAAAGATCATCTGAACATCCAGAGTGAAAACCATTGACTGAATACTGAAAGCAAAACATTTTTCTGCCATCTTCCAGCCCAATTTAGCCCTGTTTGTGAGCATTGCCGCTCCTTGCACATCTACAAGGGCGCGGTAGTTATCACTACCGTGCGTTGCTACTTCTCTGAGGCGCGGTACTACCGCGTTATGCTCAGTTATAGGGGCGCGGTAGTCTGAAATTAGCCTTTTTGCCTTGGATTTTGGGATTTCGACCTTCGAGGAGATTTTGTTGGGATTACTACCTTTGGTTCGATCCTAACTCCTTCTTTGTTTAGCTGGCCTGATCCACTAAACCCTCCATAGATCCACACTTCTCTCTTGTTGGTTAGCCTTCCCATGTGCTATAAGAGAGAAGCTTTCCATGAGCCAAAGGGAGGACTTTTGGGGCATCAAACCTATGATCTTGCAGCCTTGTGGAGATAGCTAGAGGAAGCACTTGGAGCTAGAAGTTGGCTTGGACATCAAGCAACTATTGTACATGACTTCAAGTTGGTAATAGAATAACTTGTCTTGTTTTCCCAAATCATTTGTGTTAATTTTGTTTTAATGATATGATTTGTATCTTTCATAGATTTAAACTCTAACTCATGTTTCAGGTTGCTAGAGAATAGTGCATTCTTGTGTCTTGGTTCCATTTTGACAGGTTCACTTGTGAGGGCTTGGAGCTTGGAGCAAATACCAAAAACGAGCGTTTGGATAGAAGGTCAGTCAAACTTCTTCTACCCTTTCTAGCATTTTAATCTTGAGACATTTGTTAGATCTAGGGATTCAAGGTAGCATTTGTTTCTTTTTTGTCTTAGTATAGAGTCAGTATATCCTGCTTTATCCTAAGAGAGTTTCTACCTATCCGTAGGGAGAAATTTCTACAACAAAAACTGGCGACTCCACTGGGGATTTGAATCCATTTTCTTTGCTTGTGAAGTTTGCTTTCAATTTCACTCATTGATTGTAAGAATTGGGTTCTTTCACCTTCATTCACTTCCCTGCTCTCTGCATTAGACTCCTGTTACAGATCAGTAAGTCCTCTGGGTTGGCGAACCCTTGAAAAGTCAAGATCTTTTCTCAAATTTCCGCCTCTTTCCCTGTTCACACAGTGCCTCTCCCCCGTAACTGCCTACAGAGCGGTAGTACCGCGCCTTCACCACTTCCAGAGCGTGGTAGTCTTGCAGTACCGCGCCTTCACCACTTCCAGAGCGCGGTAGTCTTGCAGTACCGCCCCTTAAGCGCTGTCTACAGCGCGGTAGTTTTCAGTACCGCCCTTTAAGCGCTGTCTACAGCGCGGTAGTCTTGCAGTACCGCGCCCAGGTGGCCCACGAGCCCGCGGCAGTTCCTGGAAAGTGTATTTATTTGGTTTGTTTGGTTATTTTTTGGGTCTTTTCGAGATTTGGATCCATGTTGGCCCTTTGAATCAATACTAGTGTTTTGCTTGCATTTTTAAGCGAAATGGGTTCTATTTTTGAAAAAAAAATTCCCCCTCATGGCCGGGGATCAATCGGGCCATGAATCGTGCATCCTTTAGTCGTTTTGACCCATATTAAGGTTTTGGGATCATTGTTGGTTTGGTGTGTTTGGCGTGTCTGGATTGCTTGGCATCTTATTCCCTTTACATCCTATCTAATGATTGTTTGAAAAGATTGATTCCTTGCCTCCACTTTAGTTCAAAGAGAAGCTTGATTTTGTCGTTATTTTACCATATTCATGAAATTGAAACACATAGGTACTCTTCTTGCTTTAATTTAATCATTTGACATTTTTGGTATTACATTCATAAGAAGAAGAAATGCTTGTTTCATATTTATGTGCATTTGAGTTAGACAATATCATTAGGTTCTTCTCTTTGTCTTGCATTTGATTGGAAGCATTTGTAGAATCTTTCTTTCCATAGCTTGGATGTGTCTTTTTCAAGTGTAAAAAGATGGGAAATGAATTAGAATCATTACGTTTGGTGTTCATATGAAGAAATTTTTCATTACTTTGGGTTGGTTTTGGGTACATATTTTACTTCTTTCTATCATTTTGAAAAGAAATAAAATTGCATGTGCATTGGGTTGTGCATATTGGGAACGGAAAGAATTCTTCCTTACTTTAGCTAGTGTTCATCGAAGAGAAAGGCTCATTTCGATTCATCTTCATTTGCATGGTTTGGGTCGTCATAACACCATCAAGTTGCACTTCCATAACCCGATTGAGTAAGACAGCCACTAAAATTAATCTCCCTAATTAAACCAACTTTAACCTCACTTGAGGAAATCAAAAGAATTTGGTAGTTAGGTAGGACACCGGGGATAGGCATCAAAATAATTCCCCCTTGTCACTTTCATCTGAGACATAGTCGTTGTCTTTAGGGAACTAAAATCCTCTAGTACTTATTGACACGGTCACAGCTAGTTTGTGGAGGGGCCTCCTGACTGTTTCCAACTTTCAGGGGTTAAACGGCCGCGAGATTGAGAACCGGACGGACTCTGTGGAATACCGCACTCCACTTAGCCCTAAGGCAACATCGATCGCTGTCTTCTTCGGAAGGCTGAAGTGCCCAAAACCTTTTCCGACGTGTCATGAACGAGGTAGCTTAGTATCTATTCTACTAGGGCTCTTTTACCCAGGATCCCTTTCGGTAGAGGGATATCCTTCTTATATCGGTCTCTCATGTTGTATTGTTCGACTTGGATTTCATCACCTTGCGAAGGATACAATTTGTTGAGGTCTCCAGCTCTTAGTTAGGAGGTTTTGCTTGCTATCTTGTAGAGGGTCTTTTTCTTTGTAGGGCTGCTTGTTGGCATTCTGGCCGTTTTGTTGTACAGCTCGCTTACTTTGGCAGCGGCCTCAGTATAGTTTTTTGAGCTTGCTCTTTTGGCCTGTGAGCCTTGTCTTTTCCTAGCTCCCCTTTCGCACGCTCGGTTGCCTGAGGGTTTTTGAGTTCTTTTTAACAAAACTTTGTCTACATCACTTAGTTTTGTTTCATGGAGAATCTACCTCCATGCACCCATGCTCCTTCTGGGACTACCAATCCAGGGACCCCTTTTCAAGGGGCACCTTTTACTTTTCCTCCAGTTGGAGATATTGGTCCTCCCTTTATTGCCACGTTAAATCTTCCTGGATTAACCATAGGATTACCGGTATGGTTATTCAATCCGGTAATTCCGATTGCGCCCAATGTTTCGAATGTTAACTCTCCACCACGAGAGAGTCAATCCCAAACTAATCCTTCCCCTTCTTCGTCGGATGAATCTTCTTCCGTTCCTTCTTCCTCGCCTGACCAAAGCAATAGTGGTAGTAATCAGGTGGATAAGAAGAAGAAGAAAAGGAAAGTTAAGAAGAAGAAGGATAAAGAAGAGACCAAGCGTAAACCAGTTGCCCCTAATGGAACTCATTCTACGAAAACACCCCGTAAGCCCAAGTTCCCTTGCAAACTTTGTAAGGGTGATCACCTTCTCAAGGATTGTCCTGATCTTTCCCGTGTGTCAGAAGTGTGGTCTAAAAACCCCAAACCAATTGTATCGTCGACCTCTGACCATCATGTCGATGACACTCCTTCGACCAGTGACCCCTTGGTGAAGGGTCGTAAGGGTAAAGTCCTATATCCCTGTTTGATATGCAAGGGTATGCACCGTACTTTCCTTTGTCCAAGCATGGATGAAGCCTCGCGGTGGTTGGAAGATATTACTAGTTCTCAACTGGTGCCTCCAACAGACCATGGTAAACTATCCCTCGACCCCCCACTGGATGACCAAGTGATCAATTCAGTTTCATCTGCAATTGATCCCACTCTCCCTTCCGAGAGTGAAGTGATTGAGTCGCTGTCATCCCCACTCGATCCCGCTCTTTCATTGGAGAAATTCCAGACTGAAGCAGTCACCTTGACACAACCTTCGTCTCATTCTTATCTTCCAAGAGAGAGTGAATTGGAAACCACTGATGTTTTCATTATCGATTCAGAACGTCCTCGGCAAGGGGAAACCTTGTCCGTTTCCGTGAGACCCCCTCCAAGCACCGAGGTTATTTCCTTTGATTGGAATGGTCTAACAGAATCTTGTCTTCCTTCGAGTGTTCCTTTTCAAATATCTGTAGGAGTTTCCGATAAAGAAATTTTTCGTACGATAGTTGATGAAGGAGCTTCTGTTAGTATTCTATCCTCAACTGCTTGGCAAGCCTTAGGTTCTCCTCGGCTTGTGCCCGTCACTGATCAGATACTGGCTTTCAACAGAAGGCCTACTGGACCTTTAGGGTCCCTTCCTCAGTTACCTATCACTTTGGGAGGGAAAACTGTCTGTATTGATGTCATGGTCATCCAAGGTCCCTTAGATTTTAATCTACTCCTTGGACGCGATTACGTCCATGCCATGAAGGCTGTAGTGTCCTCACTCTTCCGAGTGATGTATTTTCCCCATCATGGGAATGTTGTGACCATCGATCAGCTTTCCTTTGTGACGCCCACTCATCGCATGACTCCTAGTCACCAGACTTCCCTAAATGTTCCACATGTTTTAGTGGTTTCTTCCCCCTAGGGGGGGGGATGCTATGGAGCAAAGTTCTATTCTGGTGTCAAGCTCGTTAAAAAATGAAACCATCATTCCAAGCATAGTTTACTTTTGGTTTTAAGCTTGTGTAAAAATGAAACCAACCATCATCCCAAGCATAGTTTACTTTTGGTTTTAAGCTTGTGTAAAAATGAAACCAACCATCATCTCAAGCATAGTTTTCCTTTGGTTTTAAGCTTGTGTAAAAATGAAACCAACCATCATCCCAAGCATAGTTTACTCTTGGTTTTAAGCTTGTGTAAAAATGAAACCAACCATCACTTTGGAGCAAAGTTCTATTCTGGTGTCAAGCTCGTTAAAAAATGAAACCATCATCCCAAGCATAGTTTACTTTTGGTTTTAAGCTTGTGTAAAAATAAAACCAACCATCATCCCAAGCATAGTTTACTTTTGGTTTTAAGCTTGTGTAAAAATGAAACCAACCATCATTTGGAGCAAAGTTCTATTCTGGTGTCAAGCTCGTTAAAAAATGAAACCATTTTCCCAAGCATAGTTTACTCTTGGTTTTAAGCTTGTGTAAAAATGAAACCAACCATCAATCTCAAGCATAGTTTACTTTTGGTTTTAAGCTTGTGTAAAAATGAAACCAACCATCATTTTGAGCAGAGTTCCCTTTATGTGTCAAGCTCGTTAAAAAATGAAACAGGTCACCGTGAGCATGGTTCCCTTTCTATGTCAAGCTCGCTAAAAAATGAAATAGATTCCTACGAGCATAGTTTATTCTTTGTTTCAAGCTCGTTAAAAAATGAAACCGACCCTCAAGCACAGTTTACCGTTGGTTTTGAGCTTGCGTAAAAACAAAACCAATCCCAAGCATAGTTTACGTTCGGTTTCAAGCTTGCGTAAAAATGAAACTACCCTCAAGCACAGTTTACTTTTGGTTTTAAGCTTGTGTAAAAATGAAACCAAATCCCAAGCATAGTTTACGTTCGGTTTCAAGCTTGTGTAAAAATGAAACTACCCTCAAGCACAGTTTAATTTTGGTTTTAAGCTTGTGTAAAAATGAAACCAAATCCCAAGCATAGTTTACGTTCAGTTTCAAGCTTGCGTAAAAATGAAATTACCTTCGAGCATAATTTCTTTCTGTTTTAAGCTCATTAAAAAATAAAAAGGACCCTTTCAAGCATTGTTATTATCTATTTTTCAAGCTTGTGTAAAAATGAAATAGATCTCCTTTCCATTTGTTCGAGTCTATCGCTAGAGTTAGGATTTGAACCTTCATTTCATCTACCTGGGTCACTTGGTCCTGGTTCTCCCTACCTCCCCTGGTGAACACATTTGGATTAGTAGCCAGGATTTTTGGGTAAGGAAGAAGAGTAGTCAGACGAAACGAAGCTTGGGGGGCATGTTTAGCCTTTAGCAATCATGCTGGGGGCATTTACCAACCTTTGGTCATCATGTTGGGAGGGAACCCATCAATGGGCCTTAACCATGAGCAGAGTTTACTTTTGGCTTCAAGCTCATTAAAAAATGAAACCAGTAGTCTGAGCAAAGTTCTACTCCTGTGTCAAGCTCGTTAAAAAATGAAACATATCCTTTCCCTTTGAGTCGAGTCTCCTCGTAGACTTAGTACCTGAACCTTCTTTTCACTCGCCTATACCTTAGGTGAATGAAATGAAGCTTGGGGGCATGTATTCAACCTCTAAAAGTTAGGTTGAAGTCAACTCGATCACCTCTCTACATCACGTTGGAGCTAAGTCACTTACTTCTAGCAATCATGCTGGGGGCATGAACCAACCTTTGGATTTCATGATGAGAAGAAGTTCACCATTGGGAACATTTTCGAGCATACTTTCCTTTTTAGGTTTCGAGCTCATTAAACCATGAAAATTATCTTGAGCATAGTTCATTTTCTGTTACAAGCTCGTTAAAAAATGAAGCAGACATCACGAGCATTCTTCCAACCTATCTTCGAGCTCGTTAAAAACAGTAAGATGGTGTTTGAGCTTACTTTTCACTTTTTTCGTGCTCTGGTTAAAACATGAAAAGTGGTTTGAGCTTACTTTTTCCTTTTTCGTGCTCTGGATCCAAACATGAAAAAGATTCCGAGTGCTTTTGATACCATTATCGTGCTCGTTAAACAAATTGGAGTAAAAAGGTGTGTCTAACAAGTATAGGTTTATCACTTTATCCGGCCTCGCTAGACTATTTACGGAAAAGGAACTGTGCCGAGTTTACTTTTCCTTTGTCGTACTCGGTCATCAACCATGACAAAGTTGTACATGGAGTCCATAGTTAAGCTCTTTTCAGACTCCCTAAAATTGAAAAGATTGCCAAGCGAAATTGATTCGTTCACGCTTGTAAAAGGATTTGAATGATCGTCTCCCTAGTGATAGTTTACCCCTTTTTCGGACTAGGGGGCACTACTTACGAAAAAGGAATACTCCAGCCAATCATGACTGGAAGAGTCCTCTTCCGCGTTGTTTTACCCTTTTTCGGGCGATGAGGCTAACCTTACGAAAAAGGACCGTTGGAGTCTTCGATGTCAAATTTTAACGAGTCCAAGGAAGGAAAACTCGATTGTCATTTCATGTTTAGAGAGTCTGAAAAGAACTCCTCAAGCTCGTTAAAAAACAAAGAGGTACTCGTCCATCATGTCGGGGGAAAATGGGAAAATGAGTCAAGTTTACCTTGTTGGCAGCTTGTGAGTCGTCACCTTTGAACATGGCATACATCCTCACCTTGTCTGTTTTGGGTAGTCAGTCTTGCTGATAGTGTCATCATTATGATCATGCGTCCTCATTATTGCTATGAGTTCACACTTCCTGCGATTCTGTCTGTTCAATTAATCCCTGCTGCCAAGATCTGTTTCATGCCGTTATATGTTCAAAGGGTTATTACCTTGAGTCCACCTCCACTTCATGTCAAACCTTCCCTTTGTGTCAGTACATATTCTATTGTTTCATCGGTCCATACTATCTCTCGTTCTGATTTCGTGTCGATGGTGTGGGAATCTTTATGGCCCACCTTCGACGAGTCTATTCCTGTCGACACCAAATCACTATCCAGGAATTAGGCTTAGGAGTCAACCACTAGTACCTTGGTGCCTGCATGCCTCAATGGCAGGTTTCCTCGTATTCAACAGTAGGTTTTCATCAATGACCTCTGATTGAATGATCTCTCGAATGCTCGACATCAACTCGTTTATTCGCATTTCGTTGAGATGTACTATAGATACCTTGGGGATCATCGTCATCATTGGTGATTTCCCTCGCATTTGTTAACGGTTCACATCATTGACCGGTAATCAAATGGTTTCTACCATGTTCGACTTCAACACCTTGTAATCACATGGCTAGATTCGTATCGTTTGTGATCGGGTAGAAGACCCTGGACACCCTTTTGTATTTTGATTACGTCCAGGTTGCAATGGAGATTTCCTCTGTATTGTCACACAGATCCACTTTTGTATTGGTCGTGGCTGTGTCATTACTGTCTCATGGATCTACGCTTGTTCATAGTAGCCATGATTTGTCTACAGTCTATATCATCTCAATACTCATGGATCTGCAATGTATTGGTCGGCAGCCATGCTTTGAGTCATTTGTTTCCGAGCATGGGAATGCCCGCCTCGGTGGTATATCTGACATTTTGTCTCTATTTTTCAGCTCCTTGTTGCTCTCCTCGATGCTATCTCCGAACCATATTTGTAAAGTCTTTCGGCCATCAGTCTCTTCTAACCTCACACTTTAGGGGGCATCTGTTATACCTCAATATTACACATTACATATTAGTGTCGCATCCTTGTACTAGCGACCTAAACGACAATTTCCCTTAAAGATCATCTGAACATCCAGAGTGAAAACCATTGACTGAATACTGAAAGCAAAACATTTTTCTGCCATCTTCCAGCCCAATTTAGCCCTGTTTGTGAGCATTGCCGCTCCTTGCACATCTACAAGGGCGCGGTAGTTATCACTACCGCGCGTTGCTCCTTCTCTGAGGCGCGGTACTACCGCGTTATGCTCAGTTATAGGGGCGCGGTAGTCTGAAATTAGCCTTTTTGCCTTGGATTTTGGGATTTCGACCTTCGAGGAGATTTTGTTGGGATTACTACCTTTGGTTCGATCCTAACTCCTTCTTTGTTTAGCTGGCCTGATCCACTAAACCCTCCATAGATCCACACTTCTCTCTTGTTGGTTAGCCTTCCCATGTGCTATATGAGAGAAGCTTTCCATGAGCCAAAGGGAGGACTTTTGGGGCATCAAACCTATGATCTTGCAGCCTTGTGGAGATAGCTAGAGGAAGCACTTGGAGCTAGAAGTTGGCTTGGACATCAAGCAACTATTGTACATGACTTCAAGTTGGTAATAGAATAACTTGTCTTGTTTTCCCAAATCATTTGTGTTAATTTTGTTTTAATGATATGATTTGTATCTTTCATAGATTTAGACTCTAACTCATGTTTCAGGTTGCTAGAGAATAGTGCATTCTTGTGTCTTGGTTCCATTTTGACAGGTTCACTTGTGAGGGCTTGGAGCTTGGAGCAAATACCAAAAACGAGCGTTTGGATAGAAGGTCAGTCAAACTTCTTCTACCCTTTCTAGCATTTTAATCTTGAGACATTTGTTAGATCTAGGGATTCAAGGTAGCATTTGTTTCTTTTTTGTCTTAGTATAGAGTCAGTATATCCTGCTTTATCCTAAGAGAGTTTCTACCTATCCGTAGGGAGAAATTTCTACAACACCACCCATATAAAAAAGACCCCAAAATATTTTTGTATTGTTACATTAAATAAAAAAACATTTCCCCTTAATATATAAGCAATATAATTTTTAGGTTTTCATGAATATTTAATACCGCAATATGAATGAACGTGATATTATATTGCCTTCTAGTGAAGCCCCCGTGGGAAAATCGTGGTCTACTTGCTTGGAGGTACAAGCACTTTCATGATTCTTTGATGAAACACTGTTATGTAGAATTTTGTCCTACGGATAAGCCAAAACTCTCTTAACTTTAAAGCAGACTTTAAACTAACTTTAAAGCAAGAAACAAGTCAAAACAAATGCTACCTCGAATCCCTAGATCTAACAAACATCTCAAGATTAAAATGCTAGAAAGAGTAGAAGAAGTTTAACTGACCTTCTATCCAGACGCTTGTTTTTGTAGTTGTTCCAATCTCCAAGCCCTCACAAATGAACCTGTCAAAATGGAACCAAGACACAAGAATGCACTATTCTCTAGCAACCTGAAACATGAGTTAGAATCTAAATCTATGAAAGATACAAATCATATCATTAAAACAAAATTAACACAAATGATTTGGGAAAACAAGACAAGTTATTCCATTACAACTTGAAGAATACTTACAAAAGGTGCTTGATGTCCAAGCCAATCCTCCATCTCCAAGTGTCTTCTCCTCTAGCTATCTCCACAATGCTGTAAGACCATAAGTTTGGTACTCTCAAGAGTCCTCCCCTTTCCCAATGGAATGCCTCTCTTTTATAGTGAATGGTGAGGTTAACCAACAAGAGAGATGGGTGGATCTAGGGAGAGATAAGTGGATCAGGGTTTCTAATCGAAGGACATGAGTTGAGATCGAATCAGGGACCCCAATCTTCCATTATCTTCGAAAATCCAAAATCCCACAAGCCAAGGGAAAAAAGATAATAAAAGAGTACCGCGCTCTACAGTCTTATCACAACGCGGTACTGCCGCGTTTTGGGGAAAAAGCATAGCGCGATAGTGTCTAGTACCGCGTTTTGACAAATTAGCAAGGCGCGGTAGTGTGTGTAGATAAAGTCTTAGGTGGGTCAGAAATTGTCAGGATAGATTCACCTTCAAGGTTGACTCATCATCTGTCTCTTCTGGATGGTTTAAAACAGTAGGGAAAGTGTCGTCAACTCTGTTTGTGGTGGAGATGCGACACTGTGGAATATAGAGGTATAACAGAGGCCTCCTAAAGTGTGAGGTCAGAAGGGACTGATGGCCGAAAGACTTTACGAACATAATGTGCAGAGATAGCATCGAGGAGAGTGACAAGGAGCTGAAACAGAAACAAAGTGTTAGATATACCACCGAGGCGGGCATTCCCATGCTTGGAAACAAATGACGCAAAGCATGGCTGCCGACCAATACATTGCAGATCCATGAGTACTGAAATGATATAGACTGTGGATAGACCATGGCTACTATGAACAAGCGTAGATCCATGAGACAATAATGACACAGCCACGACCAATACAATAAGTGGATCTGTGTGACAATACAAAGGACATCCCCATTGCAACCTGGACGCAATCAAGATACAACGATGCGCCCAGGGTCTTCTACCCGATCGCAAAAGATACGAATCTAACCATGTGATTACAAGGTGTTGAAGTCAAACATGGTAGAAACCATTTGATTACCGGTCAATGATGTGGACCGTTAACAAATGCGAGGGAGATCACCAATGATGACGATGATTCCCAAGGTATCAATAGTACATCTCAACGAAACGCGAATGAATGAGTTGATGTCGAGCATCCGAGAGATTGCTTGATCAGAGGCCAATGATGTGAACCTACTGTCAAACACGAGGAAACCTGCCATTGAGGCATGCAAGTACCAAGGTACTAATGGTTGATTCCTAAGTCTAATTCCCGGATAGTGATTTGGTGTCGACAAGAATAGACTCGTCGAAGGTGGGCCATGATGTTTCCCACATCATCGACACGAAATCGGCACGAACAATAAGATGATGAAACAATGGAGTATGTACTGACACAGCGGAGGCCTGACACAATGAATGACTCTGAACAACGCAACCCTTTGAACATATAACGGCATGTAACAAGACTTGGCAGCAGGGATTATTGACAAATAGAGGATAGACACCGGATGAGTAGGCTCGTGGCCAGGGAGACGACTCGTGATGATGACCATAACTCAGTGAAAAATGGATCCCCAAATATAGACAAGAGACGGACACATGCCATGTTCAAAGGTAACGACTGACAAGATGCCATAAATAAACTTGACTTATCCCCCCATATTTCCCCGACATGATGGACGAGTACCTCTTTCTTGTTTTGCGAGCTTGAAGAGGATAACAGATGCTCGGTGTAGCTCATCTCATGGATGAGTCCAATCTCACATGTTTTACGAACCTGAGAAAGGAGGGGTTCGTCCCAAAGTGGGTCCTTCGATGTTAACATTTTAACGAGTCCAAGGAAAGAAAACTCGGTAGTTTTTCATATTTAGAAAGCCTGAAAAACTTAAAGGAAGCTCCATAATGTACTTTTTCGTAAAATTTAGTCCCTCGATCCCGAAAAAGTGTAAAACAATTCCCAAGAGAACTCTCCCAGCCGAGATTGACTGAGGTATACCTTTCTCGTAAATAGTCTAGACGGGCCGAAAAAGGGGTAACCTATCACCGAATAGACGACCTTTCAAATACTTTTACAAGTGTGAAAGAGTCAAGATCACTTGGCAATCTTTTCAATTTTAAGGAGTCTGAAAAGAGCTTAACTATGGACTCCTATGGTCTTTTTCGTAATTTTAAATTATTCTGGTCCGAAAAAAGAATAAAATACAACCAGGATAATACTTTCCTCATTGTTTAATGAGCATGAGTAAAGCTGACCGTACTCGACACCGTTTACTCGAGTTTGACAAGCACGACATGGGTGTAAAAGAGCTTGGAATCTTTTTCAAGTTTTAAATCCAGAGCACGAAAAAGATAAAGTGGGCTCGAAATGAAGGTCAAACCATGAATAAACACCAGTGTGAATGTATCGCATTTTTACCGAGGATCCTGTCAATAAATGCTCAAAAACTGGACATTAGCAAATGTGAACAAGGGTTTATTTCAACTATTTAAAATAGTAATTAATTAATTAAAAAAAAATGTGAAAAAATGCTATATAAGGAATGGTAAAAAATAGAAATTACTATTCATTTGTGTTTTTTACCCAAAGGAGACATTTTCACCCATTTAGGAGCAAGATTTCAAGGATCCATACCGGGAGTTCTGGGACACCATTTTGACAGCCGTCTGCGCCAGGTAAGAGTGCTTGAGCCCCTCTTTCATTTTATGTAAGAAATTTTTGCTTTCACCAGGAAAAATTTGATTTTTTAGCGAGCCCTTTTGGGAAAGAATCGCCCTTCACACTACCGCGTGGGGGCTCTATCGAAAAACGCGGTACCGTCTCACAGTACCGCGCTGTATTCCCAAACCGAGGCGCGGTAGTGTGGACTTCCGTGCGGTAGAATATCCCTCAGACGCGGCAAAGGCAAATTTTGAGTTTAAAAAATCAAATTTTCTCCAATTTTCTGCTGGAACTAAGTTGCTAAATAGTTACTAATTGCTTTGTTTGACCTTTTGCAGGGATTTGCAACTTATTCGGAGAAAAATGGTAAGCTGGAAAGAAAGAGAGCATGAAGCGGATGATTTTGCAGCCGAAAATGACTTACCAACCGTGACCGCATTGCGAGAATGTGGTTTGCTAAAGTTCTTCAAAACCAAAGGGATTCGTCATCAACCCAAGCTTCTCACTCATCTCATCCAATTGTGGGACCCTGACATTAGAGCTTTCCGAGTGGGAGAGCATGTGCTTGAAATCCAACTCGAGGATATTTACTTCCTCACGGGCCTCTCGAAAAGAGGGGCCCGGGTGAACTTTACTGGATACTCAGCTTCAGACTCAAGCACAGATGACTTGATTGCTCGGTATTGCCAGGCGGGTTCGAGTAAGAAATGTGGGAAGGTGGCCATAAAGGAGGTCATAAATCTTTCTGTAAAAACCGTACTATTTACTATAACGTGTGCAGCAGGAAGCGTGAGTCCACATCAGGCATCCCGCACACAAGTGAATCTCACAGCAGAGTGCATGGGAGGAACAGTTTTCAACTGGTGTGAGGCAGTGTTGTCCAACATGAAAGAACAAGTGCACAAGTGTAGGACTGGGAAAAATACCCAGTTTGGCTATGGGAGCATCCTGGTTACTTTCTTTTTGGCGAGGGTGCCACTACTGCGTCCACAGATATCTATGCGCCCTCGTCCACCTACCGATCCATGGATGGATCGATGGAGTGACTATGCTGGACGCCTCGGGGGACCTCAGCGGCTAGCCTTTGGCGAGGACTTCTTCTCTTGGCTAGAGGAGCAGATAGTTATGATTGATGACTATCCCTACTCCGGGGTAGATTTCCGTGAGGACATCGACTTGGCATTGCCGGAGGATGATGACTGGGATGACTCTGGTACGACCTTCATGGATATGTATTTTTTCCTTTTTGAATATTTAATTTTTATTGCTTTTTTAGAATGTGTAAAAGATGCCTAATGTATATTCGCATGCATGTTGCAGACTGTGGGCCACAGAGACCAGTTGGGTACTCTCCACTACGTCGTGGTGGTGTCGATCGTCAAGCTGTTCCTGATGAGGAGGAGGATGAAGACGAGGCAGGAGGTGTTCGAGACATTGAGAGGAACTTGCAGGGATTGACTCATGGCATCCCTGCTATGAGGATGGATGACGTCCCTTACCACCTCCAGCGGCATACCGTAGGTGTGCCTAGTCGTATCAGTCGACTTCTTCGCAAGGTGGTTCGAGCTATAGTATGTTACCACCAGCAGCGGGAGGAGTCCGATGAGGGACATGATAGGTCTCCTAGGTCTCCATAGATGGTCTTTTGATCTTTTTGCGGCATGTACACGATATGTAGGCTTTGAGAGACAAATTTTGTATATATGGGATTTGGTCCCAAATTTTGTCTTTGACACAAACTTTATGTATTTTGGAAAAAACACTTTTTATATACAGTGATATGGACCTATTTATGATCTAAATATTTACAATGACTTGTGCATTTTATTTTTTATCATGTGTTTATGTATGGGCAAGATGCCAATCCAAAATGTAATTAGCCAATGAATCAGCAATACAATTGAATTCTCTCGGTATGTGATGATATGTAATAAAATTAAATGATCGTTCCAAGAGGCGTACTCTTCGAAATAAACGAAGTAGCGTAGGATCGCGAACTGTGTAAACACGGTTTAGATGAGAAACCACGAGTTGGGAGTCTAAAAAGACCGATAAGGAGTCAATCCCGAGTGAAGCAACCTATGTCAAGAGACCAATGACTGCATGGTACTCCGCGATATTATTGGTTGCAGGACCTAAACAATTGACTCCTGAAGAAATCAACTTGCAAGTGGGGGAATAGATTACCCATGTTGCGGAAGCGAGATTCTGGGTATGTCGGCTTGCACCGTCGGCGAATCCAAAGTAGGCAGACGTCTGTGCATAAAGTCACGAGCCAAAGTAAGAGTGGATACATGAGGTCCACGCGCACACCAAAAAGAAAGCAAAAGCAAACTAAATACATTATGTACAACAAGTAACCCACGTAGGGTAACCTCATGCGTAGAAACGTTTGAGGTATAGCCCGTTGCGGGGCCGTGCCAATGGCGTACCATCACAATCGATTAGTTCATAGGCTCCATTTTCTAAGACACGTTTTACAATGAAGGGGCCGTACCACATAGATTCAAGTTTACCTTTTCCAAGCTTGTCATGCATCTGATCATATGTAAGTACGAGGTCACCCTCATTGAATATCCGAGGTTGAACGGATTTGTCGTATTGAGCTTTGACGCGTTTTTTGTGAGCTTCATTAGCCAGAGCAGCGTCGCGGCGGGTTTCATCTAGCTTAGCTAGGTATAGAAACTGTTCCTCTTCAGAAGTAGTGTGTGGAAGTAGCTCTATGGCTATTTTGAGCGATGGAATTTCACATTCAATCGGCAGAATGGCTTCTAGGCCATACACCAGTTGGAATGGTGTAAACCCCGTAGCACTTTTCACTGAGGTTCGGTATGCCCACAGTGCTAAGAATAGAGCTGAGTGCCAATTGGATTTATGGGTACCCACAATACGCTGAATCATTCGTTTCAGGACTTTGTTAATGGCTTCAACTTGGCCATTAGCTTGTGGGTAATACAGGGTTGACTTTTCATGGCGAAAACCCAGTTTGGCACTTAGTTCTTCGATCATATGGTTCCTGAAATGGGAACCGTGATCGGTCACAATAGACTGTGGGACACCGAATCTAGCTATAATATGATTGAATATGAACTGTGCTGTTGTTTTGCCGTCTTCAGCATACATAGGCATCGCTTCAACCCATTTTGTAAAATAGTCGACCACTACTATGACATAGCTATGCCCCCTGGCTGAAGTGGGCTTACAGTGCATGAAATCGATGCCCCATTTGGAAAAGGGGCCGACGGCAATGACAGGATGGAGTGGAGCAGGATGCGAGCGTGTTTTGCTATGAAAGAATTGAAATGGCGGACACTTCTTGACTGTTTCAATGCAGTCTTTGAAAATTGAGGGCCAGAAGTATCCTGCTCGCAGCATTTTCTAGGCCGTAGCCATCCCAGAGAGATGACCACCACATGCTCCAGTGTGGCAGTCATTGAGAACGCGTTCCGCCTCATCTAAGGTCAAACAACGTCGAAGGATGGTGTCGACACCACGCCGATAAAGAGTATCGTTAACTATGAGGTAGTATTTTGCGTGATGTCGGATGCGTCGCCGTTCGTCACGAGTGAGGTTGGGACGGAAGCGTTGGGTTTGGAGATATAAAAGAATATCCCTGTACCATGGATCAGACGTGCTAATGAGGAACAATGATTCGTCAGGAAGAGAATCAATGGGCTCGGGTTGCTCAGTAGCACGGGGCAAGTTACAAATTAACTCCGCGGAGACCAAAGACTTCTTGGACTTAGCCTTGACAAACTCCAAGTCAAACTCCTGAAGGATGATGATCCAACGAGAGTATTTGCCCCCAAGCACCTGACGTGTGAGGATGTAATACATTGGGTTGAAGTCGGCTATAACAGTGGTCCGGCGGAGTAAGATGTAGTGGCGGAATCTCTGGACAGCAAATACTGTTGCCAGAGCCAGTTTTTCAACATGTGAATAGCAGGTTTCGGAGTCAAGAAGACTCTTACTGAGATAGTATACCACATGTTCTATGCCGTTTTGGTCTTCCTGGACCAGCACCATACCAATGGTGGAAATCGAGGCTGCGAGATAAAGAATGTAGTCCCGTGTGTAATCGGGGAGTTGAATCACAGGATCTTTAGTTAAGGCTTCCTTTAGATTGTCAAAGGAGCATTGGGCTTCATCATCCCAGATGAAGGGAACATTTTTCTTGAGAAGCCGCATGTAGCCTTTTGTTATCTCGGACAGATTGCAGATAAAATGGCGTAGAAATTTTGCATGCCCTTGCAAACATTGAAGTTCTGGAATATTGGTGGGTGAAGGAAGGGCTAAGATAGCTGCTACCTTTGCGGGATCTAGAAGTATCCCGTCTTTGGAGACTATGAAGCCCAACAGTTTTCTGGCTTCTACACAGAAGACGCATTTATGCGGGTTCAAACGTATATTGTAGCGACGGCACCTTTCGAAAATGGCACTTAAGTGGTCTGGATGGTATTCCCGAGTTCAAGAGTGAGAGGGAAGGTCATCAAGATATGGTTCTACAATATGTTTGATGTCATGAAATGCGTATGACATCGCCCGTTGGAAAGTTGCCCCGGCATTTTTCAGGCCAAAAGGTAACTTTCGATATGCAAAGATCCCCCAAGGGCAGATAAAGGCCGTTTTGTGTTGGTCGGCTGGGAGGATATCGATCTGATTGTAGCCAGAAAAGCCATCCATAAATGAAAAGATGACACTTCTGGCACAGTTATCGATGATCTGGTCGATGAACGGAGTTGGGTAGTTGTCCTTTGGACAAGCCTTGTTCAAATCACTGTAATCAACACAGACCCTAATCGTTCCCTGTTTCTTGGCTACGGGAACGATGTTGGATACCCATTCTGTCAATCGGACAAGATAGATAAAACCAGCACGCAAAAGTTTTTCAACTTCTGCTTTAATGGCGGCTGCCTTACGAGGATGGACGGGTCGAAGCTTTTGCCGAATAGGTCGGGCGCCAGGGAAAGTTGGGATTTCGTGGACCACGATCGAGGGGTCTATCCCTGGCATTTCTTCATAACTCCAAGCAAAAACATCGCGGAAAGTTTTGAAGTAGGCAGTATAGAACTCCGTTTCGAGGGGAGTACATGTTTTGCCGATGTGTACATTTTCCACGATACCAGGCTTCACTGAAATATCGATGGGAGTGGTTGCCATAAGATTGGCCAAGTTTCCTTCTGAAAATACCTCATCGAGGGAAGTGGGGAACTTGGTTTGAACCATCCCAAGTGAAGTGCTGGGTTTTGTATCAGGCTCAAGTGGCTGAATAGTGGGGAATGAAGATCGATGATGAAAATCTCCCCATGGTGGCTCATCACCGCACATAACCTCCATAATTGATTCGTCGGTGGGAAAAATCAAGTTGAGAGGATTAAAAAGTGGTGGGTATGGATGAGTTTCAGCCGAGAGCTGGGCCACGGTGTGATCAGTAGAACAGTCGACCCAATCGGTGGCTGATTGGATCGCGCTGTATGCTGCGAGGTTTCTGTTCAGAGGCATAGAGTTGCCGTAGTATTCAATCTGAGAGGGACTCGGAATCACCCATGAATCATTGGACGGGGTGATACTCGATGAAATCATGGTAATTGGTTGAACATGGGTTCCAAGCTCTGGAAAAACTCCAATAAGGGATGAATCCTTCATGAGACCAACACCAACGTCTTGGAACCGGTATCGTGGTTGATCCAATAACGGGACGGTGTTGGCGGAGTTTGGATGGGAGTCTGGAATACAGTAATCCAATTGATCAATAGTGACAATTTTCCCTTCATGAGGAAATTGCACAATCCGGAAGACTGTAGATGCTATGGCGGTCATGGCATAAAACCAGTTCCGTCCAAGGAGGAGATTGTAGTCCAATGGTGCATCTACGACTTCAACGTGTACGGATACTGTTTTTCCCCCCAGTTCAACACCAATTGAGTGAATGAGTCCATAAGGTTGAAAATCGTGTCCATCAAATGCCCTGAGAGTAGTAGGAGAAGTGGTGACCTCGAGTGAGCCTAAGGCTCTCCAACAATTCAAAGACATGATCGACGTGGAAGCACCTTCGTCTAATACTATGCGATGGATGGTATTTCCACGGATTTTTGTATGTACCTGGAAGGCTAACTGATGAGAAAGCCTAGGTTTGGCATGCTCCAAGTTAAACATGATGGAGTTTGAAGTATCCGGGTCCATTGCCCCCAGTGCTGAAAGTAGGGTTCTACGCTGTGTAGGGCAGTGTTGGAGAACCTCGAGAGTCGACATGGCGCAAGGTGCTTGAGCCAAATCCTCAACAATGTTGTAGTTTTGGGCAGCTCGCGCATTTGGATTGAATGTCGCCTTTCGTATGGTACCCTTGGGTGGGCGTAACACTGTGTCCATCAACGGCCTCTCGATATGGAGATGACCGTTAGGGGGGGGAATAGGAATCGGATCTTCAACGGGAGATTTGCCTTTGGCTATCTCTGATTGTTTGTTTGAACTTGGAGGGTTGTCATACGTCTTTGAACGAGTGGTGATATGAACCTCTTCGTTACTAGTCATCAGGATTTCGCGGTTTGTGGACGTCTCTCCGCGGGTGGGATTGGTCGGGTTGCCCCCTTGTGGGGATTCTTGGGAAACCATTTGTTGTTGCTGTTGGGGGAAAGGGTCAGTTAACACTATTGGGTGAGAGGATCCTTTAACGAACTTGTTGACCTCATCCTTGTAGGGACAGTCACGCGTATAATGATCATCTTGACAAATCAAGCAGGGAAACTTAGCTTTCCGACGTGGTTTCTGGTCATTCTGGGTGGGTTGTGGCTTGGGGTTCTCCTGCTGGTTTTTCTTGGGTTTATCACGATTGTTTTTCTTCTTTCCCCCGGATGGTTGTGACGTAGATTGGACTGCGTTCACTTCGGAGGAAACAGCAGGAGAAGCAGTTGTTTTTGAAACAGCCTGGGTAAAAGCGGGGGAAGCAGAAGCTTGTTGTCCCGTCGAGTTGGTAGCAGGCTGTGTCTTGACTGAACCGACAATACCATCAATGGGGGGTTCAGTGGTAGGCTTCGTTGGATCAGTGTGAACGCGGGAGGCATGTGGAAGAAGTTCATGTAAAGTACCAGATTGAGTGTATACCAAATCCATGTACTGGGCTGCCGAGATGGCTTGTTCTTCTGTAACCGGTCTGCGCATAGCGATATCTCTGGCTATGGGAGGAAAAAAGGATTTTGTAAACCAATCAGCAAGTAGCTGATCCGTAATAGGTGCCTTTATTAGCCTACGGCGTCGTCGCCACTCGTGGATGTGATCTGAAATATGTGTAGAAGTGGTTTGACGCAGTGAAGTTAATAGTTCTGTTCCAGTCTCATACCGGATGGGGAGCTGGAAATGAGTCAGAAACTGCATAGCCAAAGTGTTGAAATGACGAAAAGAGTGCTGTGGTAGCTCGATGTACCATTTTGTTGCCGTTCCGGTAAGCGTACGTTGGAAGAGCCGAAGTCGGATGGAATCATCCATCAAGGAGTTGGATGAACACCAAAGATGGAAGGTCATCACGTGGTTCTTGGGGTCTTCTTCGGGCTTAGCATCGAACTTGGGAATGTCCGATGGTAGTTTGGATGGAATAGGTGGCCAATGAGGTTCATGCCATATAGGATCGTTGATAAGCCTCGACAAATCAGGTAAGTCAAGTGTGGCCAAAAAGGGAAGTTGGCGGTTGGTCTGCGGGTATGAGTAATAACCATGTGGTGCAGAGAACCCTGGAGGGCCCTGCATAGCATGCTGCTGTGTGTTATACCCATATGTCTTTCCCGTGGGATACTGCTGGAAGTTCTGCGGATAGTAAGCCATCTGGTTAACTGGTTGATTGTAAGCAGCCGGTTGGTAAGTGTTCTGCTGAGTGGGTATGGTACCCTGAGGTTGTTGATACCCAGGAATGGTTGTTGTTCCTTGTTGGGGAAAAGTTCCTTGGAATTGTTGTGTTCCAGGGATGTTACCACTATATTGTGTAAGTGGAGGATTTCCCATAGCAGGGTTGGGGGGTGGCTGCGACGGTGGTGCCCATGGAAGGCTCGTTCCTGCATGAGGAGCGAGTGGAAATTGAAGTGATGGGTTCCATGGAGTTGTAGTAGCTGAAGGGTAAGGGAAGCCAGAATTCGAGTTGGGGGAAATCTGAGATTGCCCCCCAGCTTGGTTCCAGTTTCCAAAAAGTGAGTACCCCCCACTCTGTGGGATTTGATGATCCCAAGAAGGAAGCATGCCTGACGGGGGAGGTTGAGAATGAGGTCTGGTTGGAATACCGGAATAAGGTTGCCCACTGCCAGGTGTGCTGTACATACCGTACTGAGTAGATGCTGCTGGTTGGGATAGTTGTTGGATAGAACCAATAGGTTGTCCGCCAGCGGATGGGTTGGATGACCCTATGAGAGGAGGCTGTTGAGTAGGAACGGGGTTCCCCACAAAAGGTTGTCCTCCAACTGGTTGGGTTGATGACCCTATGGGAGGAGGTTGTTGACCAACAATGGGGTTCCCAACAAAAGCTTGCCCCCCAGTTGGTTGGGTTGATGGCCCACCAGGGAGGGTTTGTATGTTGGAGTTAGGAACCATTGCAGTCAGTTGTCCACCTCCTGAAATAGTATAAATGGTGGCTGAAGGTGATCCTCCAGTCGAAACGGAAGATCCAACAGTATGACTAGGTGTTCTTCCGCCGCTAGCCAAATATGATAGCATGGACTGGCCAACGGTGCCAAAAGTATCGATTTGTGGAGGAGGTCGTCCATATTGGACAGGTGAGGATGGAGAAAAAACTGGGTTATCCCTCATAGAATGTGCACCAAACATTGGTGATGACAGCAAATGTGGGGAATTTAGCCCAGGGGTGTCGGCGTTGTCCATAACGTGTTCAATGATAGGAGGACCAACGAGAACTGGGTCCGAGTTCATATCCTGAAAAATATTTTGGGGATCCGGCGGGAACCTAGGTATAGTAAAGTCTGAAGGTCCTGAGCTGTTTGCAAAGGAGTGATGAAATTTTGTGCTAGACGGGACGTTGGGAACCCTATAGTCAGAAGGACGAGAAACGGGGGGGTATCTAGACGCTGTCGAAAGCATTTGCACTGTGCTGCGTCTAAATTGTGCCGATGCTAACGGAGAGTTCTCTAGGCTAACCATACTAGACTGGATGGAAGCCATGATTTCATGTCCCGGTGGGAGGTTGGGTAGATGTAAAGTACGAGGTACATTGCTAGAAGAACTTGTCTCCTGAGGATGAACACTGGGTGACGTAGTAATAACAGGCGGAAGTTCCACCTGGGAAGTAATGAAGCCATAATCAGGTTCAAAAGGTGTGTCAGGTAGACGAGTATCTTCAACGATTTCAACGTATCCGCCTGGGACTGAAATTAAGCCAGGTATGTCCTGGTCGGACCCTTCTGTGGTGCCAATAGATCCGTCTATATCATCGTGAAAAGTGTCTGATGGACGGGAAGTGTTGGCATCCGGTAGAAGGATGACCTCTGGTCTAGTACTCTGGTTTGTGCTAGGTTTAGCTGCTGTAACTGTGTCCACTGTAACAGATAAATCTGGAATGACAGTGGGTGAGGTGACAGTGGAAGTCTCAGACATGCTAGTGGTTGCAGAAGCTACAATAGATTCTGAGACTGTGCTGTGTGTAGCAGTTACGGGCGTAACTGAAGATGTTGTATGTATCGGCGGTGGAATGTTGCCTCGACCAGCACCGCGGCCAGGAGGAGCAGGAATGCGTGATGCAGGCGGACCAGAAGTCCGTGGCGGTGGTGGTGGTGGAGGGCTTAGGCCCTATTGTCTTCATGATCTTCATGGTTGATCTGACATGATGACAGGAAAATGAAAATCGGGGGCAGTATCGTAAACAAAGAACTCAAAAACTCTAATGTAGTCGAGTGTGCAGAAGAGGAGCTAGAAAAAGCAAGGCTCACAGGCCAAAAAAAGTAAGCTCTAAAATCTATACTGAGACCGCTGTCTTAATAAGCGAGCTGATGCAAAAAATGGCCAGAATGCCAACAAGCAGTCCCTACAAAGAAAAAATGACCCTCTATGAAGATGAGACACCAAGCAAACTCCTAACTAAGAGCTGGAGACCTCAACAAGCTGTATCCTTCACAAGGTGATGAAATCCAAGTCGAACAATACAACATGAGAGACCGATATAAGAAGGATATCCCTCTACCGAAAGGGATCCTGG
This sequence comes from Larix kaempferi, assembly GCA_027924585.1. Classification (NCBI taxonomy): domain Eukaryota; kingdom Viridiplantae; phylum Streptophyta; class Pinopsida; order Pinales; family Pinaceae; genus Larix; species Larix kaempferi. The sequence goes on from BSBM01000073.1 coordinate 2,984,285, forward strand.
GTAAAAGAGCCCTAGTAGAATAGATACTAAGCTACCTCGTTCATGACACGTCGGAAAAGGTTTTGGGCACTTCAGCCTTCCGAAGAAGACAGCGATCGATGTTTCCTTAGGGCTAAGTGGAGTGCGGTATTCCACAGAGTCCGTCCGGTTCTCAATCTCGCGGTCGTTTAACCCTTGAAAGTTAAAAACAGTCAGGAGGACCCTCCACAAACTAGCTGTGACCGTGTCAATAAGTACTAGAGGATTTTAGTTCCCTAAAGACAACGACTATGTCTCAGATGAGAATGACAAGGGGGAATTATTTTGATGCCTATCCCCGGTGTCCTACCTAACTACCAAATTCTTTTGATTTCCTCAAGTGAGGTTAAAGTTGGTTTAATTAGGGTGATTAATTTTAGTGGCTGTCTTACTCAATCAGGTAGTGGACGTGAAACTTGATGGTGTTATGACGTCTCAAACCATGCAAATGACAATGAATAAAAAATAAGCCTTTGTTTTCGATGAAATCTAGCTAGGGTAAAGATAGAGGTTCTTCGATCAAATATGCATGAAATTTTTCACAAGCAAACATCAGAGTAAGAGATTTTTCTTTTTCGATTTATAAACAAAGCCAAACTGAAGTAAACACTCCTTTAAATGCACTGATCCTACAATCTACGATGCTTCAACTATGAGAATTTTTTGTGGCAAAATCAATGATCCATTTCCTAATGCAAAATAATGCTGGTAGACTTTTTCAATTTAAACAACAAAATTGCTCTCAAATGATAATATTTTAATTACTGAAAAATGATAACAATAATGTGACTGTAAAAGCTACAGGATTCAGTAACAGAGAACAGTGGTGTTGAGTTGGTTGGGGTGAAAAAATCAAACCAATGTAATCAAACTGGAAAAATGACCAATATGTCAAAAGTGCCACTAATTCAATCAACAATCAAGCTCACAAATTGGGTAATAAGCACACCATGCAGACTGGAAATTGATCAGGATGCTAATAGGCAACAGTAAACACTATCTAAGGTAGAGAGAGACTCTGGAAACCAAGCAAGTATAAAAAAATTTACAAATTTGTAGACACTACCGCGGGTCAGGGTCTGACTGTAGCGCGGCACTGTGACAGTACCGCTCTGGTACTAAGGCAGAGAACGCGGTACTACCGCGCTGGAAGTAGTTCTGAGGGCGCGGTACTGTGGCAAGGGAAGGAAAAAGTGCAACTTGAGAAGAAAAAATAAAGTTTTCAGGGTTGTTGCTAACCCAGGGGACTCAGTGATCAAACAGGAAGATAAATACAGCGAGGAGGGGTGCATAAAGGTCAAAAAGGACCAAGATTCAAACTGGTTTGAAGTGCAACAAAAACTCACAATGCAAAGATAAATGACTGTGAATTGAATCAGTCAAGCAGTAATCAAAACCAGCAGAGTCGCCATTCTTGTTATGTAGAATTTTGTCCTACGGATAAGCCAAAACTCTCTTAACTTTAAAGCAGACTTTAAACTAACTTTAAAGCAAGAAACAAGTCAAAACAAATGCTACCTCGAATCCCTAGATCTAACAAACATCTCAAGATTAAAATGCTAGAAAGAGTAGAAGAAGTTTAACTGACCTTCTATCCAGATGCTTGTTTTTGTAGTTGTTCCAATCTCCAAGCCCTCACAAATGAACCTGTCAAAATGGAACCAAGACACAAGAATGCACTATTCTCTAGCAACCTGAAACATGAGTTAGAATCTAAATCTATGAAAGATACAAATCATATCATTAAAACAAAATTAACACAAATGATTTGGGAAAACAAGACAAGTTATTCCATTACAACTTGAAGAATACTTACAAAAGGTGCTTGATGTCCAAGCCAATCCTCCAGCTCCAAGTGTCTTCTCCTCTAGCTATCTCCACAATGCTGTAAGACCATAAGTTTGGTACTCTCAAGAGTCCTCCCCTTTCCCAATGGAATGCCTCTCTTTTATAGTGAATGGTGAGGTTAACCAACAAGAGAGATGGGTGGATCTAGGGAGAGATAAGTGGATCAGGGTTTCTAATCGAAGGAGATGAGTTGAGATCGAATCAGGGACCCCAATATTCCATTATCTTCGAAAATCCAAAATCCCACAAGCCAAGGGAAAAAAGCTAATAAAAGAGTACCGCGCTCTGCAGTCTTATCACAACGCGGTACTGCCGCGTTTTGGGGAAAAAGCATAGCGCGGTAGTGTCTAGTACCACGTTTTGACAAATTAGCAAGGCGCGGTAGTGTGTGTAGATAAAGTCTTAGGTGGGTCAGAAATTGTCAAGATAGATTCACCTTCAAGGTTGACTCATCATCTGTCTCTTCTGGATGGTTTAAAACAGTAGGGAAAGTGTCGTCAACTCTGTTTGTGGTGGAGATGCGACACTATGGAATATAGAGGTATAACAAACACCTCCTTGATGTACATTTTCATTATGTAGTTATGTACTTTGATGATATATATTTTGTACTCATGATGTTTGGAAGAATGCATACAAGAAAATGGGATCCAGGAATCATCTTATCTGATGGTATGGGTTGGAGAGCACTCTTCATTGTTGGGGTGCAATACAAGCAATGGGACCCTGGAATAATTTTTATCTCATTGGTTTCAATTTTTTGGGGGAAACAAGAAGTATGGGAGATGGATTTCCCACTTAATAAAGTGATTTTTATCAGGGTAGTGCATCAGCAAGCATGGTGGTTCCTCTCTAAAATCTTCATGGAAACTCAAAGACTCAAGGTTTGGAAATTCAATGGCAACTTCAAAGAATTATACAGAAAGCAGGTTCTTCAACACCCATGTTTGAAATTGCTTGAGGACAAGCAATATTGGGAAGGGAGGATTTGTCATGTCCCAAATTTGGAATTGGGTCACAATGGCCTAATCACATTAGCCATATTCATTAGAGTTTGTAAAATTGATGTTAAGGGTCAAATAATTGCCAAGGAGGAAAATTACTAGTTTCCTAGGTTTGGGGTGGAAGCTTTGGGATTTGGAATAAGGGGGATAATAAATGATGTTTAGACATTAGAAGGGTTCAAGTATTTAATGAATAGAGTGAATAAAGAAATTCAAGAGAAATCCTAGGTGACAAATGGTTTTGGAGACATATGGAGGATGTGGGACCCACACTAGCTTGATTTTTCATAATACATGGTATCTCTCTTTTGCAAATTCAAATTAATGGGAATGTGAACACTCTTAGGTGAGTTTGTAAGTCATAACACATGTCATTGAGCATCTTAAGGTAGAATTTGGAAGGATTGGTAACCTCCATGGAAGATAAAGAGTCAAAGTGGAAGTTTGTGGACACTTGGGCTAGATTCCCTAGCCCCTACGACACCAATGATGGAGCATCTATGACAACTATGACAAATTGCAGACCTGGCCTCTGACATCTGACCACTATGACATGTCATCCCCAAAAATAGGCTCAAAGAAGGCGAATTTGGGAGTTGGAGAAACCAAAGAGACTCAAAATCGAATTTGGGAGAAGATGGAAGGTTGGAACTAGGAGACAAGTGGCAAATGTGGAATATTTCCTAAATGGAAATCTATTGAATCTATTGAGAGGATTTCGACCCTTAGAAGGCTAATGTTGGTTATAAAATGTAGAATTGAAGTATGAGAATAGCTTTTGATCATTTGTAGAATTTGGAATTGCATTTGTGTAGAGGGAGAGCTAGTGGATGACTAGTTTCTTGCCTTAGCCAATTTCGAGGGTGAAAGATTCCCATCCAAGTTGGTAATTGGAAAGGCCATTCAGACCTTTCATTTGGAGCTTTAATGGAGTATTTATTTGCAGGTGTAAGCTATAGGGTATCTCATGGTTTCTTCTATTGCAGCTCACTCCTTCAACCATTTCCGTTTTTGATAGCATATTCTTGATCCTTGAGGGAGGACGTTTTTGGTGAGCTATTGTACTCTTTGGGGGAGCTTCTAATGCCCCATTTCTTTTTTAATATGAATTAATACTCTGTTCTTCATCTCCAGAAATTTTCAGGTCTAAATTCCAAGTAGAAATGTATAAATCTCAATTTTAATGAAAGAACAGTGCCATTTCCCCACTACCTTATTGTCAATCAATGTAATGCTGATGATTTCGAATGAATGGATGATTATCTTATATATTTGTAATCAATATACTGCCATGGATTTCTTCTACAAGTTTTATGTACTGTACTTGAGCATTTGAATAATTTTTACTCAGTTTAGTTGTATTGGGAGGTGAAATAGTGCCATTTCCCCAAGGGTCGAATTGGGGATTTTTGCAATTGAATGGGAGATGGTGAGAACAGTTGTAATAAACCATTAATGGTGCATATGAGACCTTAAGAACATAATTAACACATTACATACCTCTTTTAATAAATTTGAGTGGGTTTGGAGGCATTTGGGAAGCCATTTTCAATACTTACCTCAGAGGGATTTGAACCCCAAATTACTAGTAAAATTGCATACTTGGTCCAGAATCTTAAGAGAGTTTGCAAAGGTATTTTTGTGGCCATATGTCATACCTAAACATCATATTCAAGTACTAATATCATTCATACACCTTCCTTGAATATTTGAAGGGATTTGGAGTCAATTTGAGACATAGAGACCAATACTAGTCAAAGGGAAATCACTAGTAAAGTTACCTACATTGACCAGAATTGAAAGAGGATTTGCAGAAGTATTTTAAAGGTACAAAGGAATCCCTGAAACACATATTTATGTTCTAATATCATTCATATACCTTCTCAGAATATTTGGGATCATTTGGGGCAAATTTGGGACCTAGAGATCAAAACTAGTCAAAGGTCTAACTAGGGAAAAAAAGTGGAAAATTGTCATTTTGATAAAACTCCTAAAAAGGGACATTACACAACCACTATGAAAAATGCAAGGAAGGATGTAAATATCATACCACCACCCTAGAAGTTCAACATTTCTAGTGCACAATTGAAATTTTGAGGGCCCCTACATCAAAATATGAACTTATTCAATGTTGGGATGAGACCAAGAGAGACTCTCTATCATGAAATACATATCCTCAAAGTGAGGTTGAATGCAAACAAGTCTCCCCCAATCAACCATATAGGCCTGATATGCCAAATGCACACAAGAATCAAGAGTGATACCATTGAATCTCAAACGACAAGGGTGAAAGTCTCATGTCTCATCACCAAAAGAGTAGGAATCATTCAACAAGAAAATATGTCCATGATGCTCCAAAAGAATGTAACATGCAACAAAATAATCAGGCATGTGTTCTTTCATCCAAGAAGTGAATGAAGAACCTCCACCAAAATATGAACCAAGTAAGGAGCAAAGAAAACAGGGAGACCTCAACTGGCTCAAAGAAGTCTCATCAAGACACCGATGAATATGCATATCATCAAGAAATAACAAGGGATGTTTCTACCAATAATCATTTTCTTCAATCATATATTTGTTCACCCAAGTATTGGATGAAGTTCCTCCAACATCAAATGAACTAAACAAGGAGCAAGGAAAATCATGAGTCTTCAAGTGACTCAAGTGAACATCATAAGTGCATCCATGTAGATGTGTATCATCATAAGGTAACAAAGGATGCTACTTCAAATGTAAATAAAAAGGTGCTATAATCATGTGATCGTCAAAAGGATATATAGTAGTTTTGTACTCGTCATGGGGCACCATCAGAAAGAACCCTTTCACCCATACTTCATTAGGATGAATGCTGCAAAATATGGAAGTGTAGGATGTAGGAGAATGAACCAACTCACCCAAATGATCAGAAAGTGTAGAAGTTTCATCATGTGAAGGATTCATAGGGGTAGGATCATGCACCTCCCTCAAAAGTGTGAAACTTTCCTCATAGGTTGGTTCCAAGGTAGAGAAATCATGCACTTCTTCAAAAATTGCATAACCATAATCAATAGGAAAATCAAGTTCCTCTTCCACCACATCAAGTGATTGGATCTCATCAAGATCATCTTCAAATAAATCAAGCACATGAAAATTTCTACGTTTCTCATGATCCATCATTTCATGAGAATCCTCCAAGCAATATACCATTTGACAATCTAAAACATAGGAGGAAGAATAAGTATCTTGCAACCTATCAAGAAGTTTCTCATTTTTCATTTTGAGCTTACGAATATCCTCATTATTCTTCAAGTATGCTCCATGTAACCATTCATTAATCTCAACCAAATTGTTTCTATCAAAAATAAAAGACATAAAATTGCCTTCGATGTTGCACATTGATCTTTGAATCTTCTCCATGTCTTGAAGGAAGGACGGATCCTTCAATGAAGAAACTCTCCAACAAGAATTTGACACCAATTCTTGAGTGTCAAAGAATATGCTAAGGGTCTCTTGGATATTCTTTTCATTCATCTTTGATGACCCTTCAAGAAAAAGAGGCTCTTGTAGAGGGACCTCCTCTTATTTGTACTTTCTTCTTGGACCAACTTCATTAAGCTCACATGGTGATGGGGAAGTTGATCTTGGTTCTTCTTCAACTGCTATAAGGCCTTCATTTTCATGCTTAATGGAAATTTTTCTTCCAGAAACACTTTCAAAAGTGATCTCTATGTAACCAACATAGAGGTTTGAGCACTGATCAGTAGGTACTCCTTCAAATTTCAAGCATTCATCAGTAGATACTCTTTGATTCATGTTCAAAGTAGAGTGTGTCTCGGAATGATCTTCAGTATTTTCAATGGAATCTTCTTCATGCTCATGTGATGTTTCTTCATCTTTTTCAAAGTCACTTGGGAGTGACTTTCGACCCTCTTCATGTAATGCTTCTTTTGCTTTACCTATTTCAGAATTAGGTGGCTCATGGGTCTCCTCCTTTTCACTCAAACATATATGATTTGTTATCCAAGGTATTTTGCAATAAGGGAATAGAAATTCCTTCACTAAATCCACATATTCATTCTTGGTCTTATATACAAACAACCAATCGAAATAGTCTTAAAAAAATGTCCTTTTGTGTATCTCCCTTCAAAGCAAGATATGCTTGATATTGTTGAGGCAAGGTTTTACATGTTGCTCTCAATATTTATAATTCATTCATAGGATTAGAATTTGGTGGTATGAAACATTCATATTCATCAAACATAGGTTCATATGAATAACCTTCATTCCTTATTAAATTGTAAGAAGTGTTGCATGATGGCACCTCTTCCTCATACCATTCACATTCTTCTTCGTATTGCTCACAATCATCTTCATACTGCTCATAAGAATTGTACTCATAGGATTCGTCATAATAGTAAGACATGGATGTAAATTATTCTTAAATGGATTATATAAATGCACAGGTCCAAGTACCATGCTCTGATACCACTGTAATATCCCTAATTTGAATGTTTACCCAATTTGGCCAATTTTCGAACCTTAGACTAGTGAAACCCCAAACTCTCCCAAATGGCTTCGAATTCCATATGGATGGAATTAGGAGGATACAGGACACTATAATACACCATTTATACACCCAAAAATCTATTAGAAACATTCATGGTCTGCAATTTTCAAGTAGGGAATAATTGGAACAAAACTAGTTAATGCATTAGTAGAAATCCCCCCAAGGTCTGCTACTAATTGGCCTCCCAAACACTATACGGCCTTCCCAAATTTTTAATATGAGACTTGGATATATTATAGTAAATCAAGGAAAACATTTTTAGAGCATTATATCATATTTTAGGTTCGGATAGATCCTCGAAAAGTTAGTAACTTGTAGAGCATAAAATTTATGAAAAAAATGGTAGACTAGGGGTGACGAATTTATTGAACAACATTTAATAAGAATTCAAGGGTATGCATACAAATTTTTTGTATTTCATTTAAATTCATATGCATATTTAATCATAGACAAAATCTCATAAAATATATGATATCAAACAGGCACAATATCATCCCAACATCACCATGACAATACAATGAGGGAAATAGCTCGAATCTCAATATTACTTGGAATTATTACATGAAAGGCTTGGTGTTTAGAGATGTGGCCCTCATGATAAGTTCATTATAGATTTATTAATAATATAACATGTCCATATGGTCTAAATATCATTCTTCCATAAACTATGTGAAAGAAGGAGTGCGCTATCACACTTGTACATGAACATTGATAAAGTGTTGATAGAAAGATAGTAGAGAAAGAAGAGAGAACATGAATCGAACTCAAAGGGGATAAAACATGAATAAAAATGTCTCCATGAAGCTATTTTGATAGGTATGAATGGCCTCTCCTTCAACCAACTTGAATAGAAATCTTGCACCCACGGAATTGGTTCGATGACAGGGAGGATGAACATCCATCGTGCAAGGACAAGCTAGAGCTCTCCCAAATTGCAAAGATACAAATAAAAAATGACCAAAATATGCTCTATTTCAACTTGGCCTCCCTTTAATAACTTTATTTGACTCATTTACCTCCCTATAACTCAAATTATCTCCTAATTACTCATGCAATTCGAATTAGTGGGGGTTATGACCCTTCATTGGCCCCACATGACACTTGACTCATATTTTGTCTCCAACTCCTCCATGAATTCAAATTGGGGAATATTTTGGATGATTTGGATATATGTAACTCCTGTCATGCGCCCTCTTGGTCTATTTTTAGCTTTTACATTGTCATAGATGTCATAGAATCTGTCATAAGTGGCATAATGCTTTTCATAGTTGTCATAGAATCTATCGTTGCCTATTTTTATCCCTATGACTCTTCCTCTTCCTTCATGAATGTTACATATTCCCTTCCAACTCAAATTTGGGGATGGATCCTTTTTTAAAGGAGGAATATTCTCTCATGTAGACCCCACATGTCCACTTATGCACCCCCAAGTACAGCTAGAACCTAATGCCACTTCATTTTGGAGCATTTAACATTTATTCCATAATTTATTGGCCTATTTTCCACCATCAATTTAGAATATTGAATTTTCATGAGAAATTATAGACCTTGGGGTCAAATGTCAATATTTTAATTCTTCCACATAACCCTTAGGAATTGGGTAGGACAACTTAATTATTTATAACTTAATTATTTATCTAAAAATCATTTAATTGGGGACATGATATTCCTCCCCACCCAATATTGCTTTTCCTCAAGTAATTTCAAACAAGTATGTTGAAGAACCTGCTTTCCTTCCAAAATTTGCTTCCAACTTGTTTCAAAAATCATTTGAACCTTCATACTTGCACTGAACAACCTCTTGAAGTTGCCACTGATTTGCCAAAAATTTCAAAATTTCATGTTTCCAAGAGAATTTACGAGAGGAAATGCCATGCTTTCACAGCTCCACTCTAATATTGTAATCACTTTTGTAAGTGGTTTCTTGAACTTCCATCTCATTTCTATACCCCAAATTTGAAACCAATGAGACCAACTAAAGAAATGGAAACAATACTCTGCATAAATGAACTCATTTAAATGAAGGTTAGCTTTCTCCATCAAGCCAACAACCAAGGTACTATTCCAATTGAACTAAAAACAAGCAATGTCGGGGTCCCATTTGTTAGTTTTTAATCATTTAATTCAATATGATCTAGGATCTTAACTGAACGAGAAACATGTACAGCATATCAAACATAAGAGATAATGTTGATGTATATGTAACTTCGGAATGTATTTCATATATATTTATTGTACCCTTATAAGAGATGTGTTATTCCTCTATAAGGAAGTGTCATCATGTGGATTGACAAGTGTCACAAGGCTGTGTACTTGCCAATGGGTTATTAGACTACCATGTGTGGGGTCAGCCCTAAAATATATGTTATATTGTGGATGTATCTAGATATACAAGTCGTCCCCATAAGGTCACTGGGCAAACAGGTTAAGTATAAATAGAGATCGGGAGATCTCTATTTGGATCATTCGGAAAGACACACTTCTCTCACTCAGAAAGTGGCGCACTAGTGAGGAGGAGGATCATCTGCTCTAGGAGACTATTTCAAGTGTATTTTTCTTGTACCTTGGTTGAGCCATTGCTCTCTCTATCTCTGAGGAAGTTGTGGGGTTTTTCACCTTAGGGTTTTCCCCACGGAAACTCTGTGTCTCTTATCTCTCATGCTTTTGATTCTTGTGATGCTTGTGATGCTTATTGTGATTGTTATGCATTGATATATTGTATATGTTATTCTCTCAGTAAAGATCCAAGAGTATTGTGAATTAATGCTCAAATTTTGACATGGTATCAGAGCTAACCTGAGAAGAAGACATTTTGCAGTGACGAAAATTTGAGTTTCTTGTTTATTGGGTTTCTCTCCACAGTTTTTGGAAAAGAAGTATAGTAGATTGACTCTACTCATCAAGGAGAATATATCTGTCTAATCAAAATTCAATTTTGAGCATTTTCATATTTGGCCCTAAAAATTAGGGTTTCCACAAAAATAGGAATTTCTTAAATCTGAAGCCATAGTTGGAAGCTCCTTTCAAAAATCAAAGTTTAGAGCTTTGGATTGATATTCTTGGCGGGGTAGATATCCGGGAAACTCAAACCCTAATTCAGGGTTCTCCCAAGTGAACCCGAGAGGACAAAAAGGCAAATATGAAGGGTAAAGCTTTGCTGATCTCAAATTCTGAATACACCAGGTTGATCAGCTCATCAAGGCACATCTTTCTATCTTTCAGAAAGTTGAAATTCACATTTTGAATTTTTAGGGTTTTTCCGACAAACCCTAATCCAGGACCAAATCTAGTTTTCAGCATTTCAAGTGGTAAGACCTAAATCTTTTCTATTTCATTTGAAGTACTCTTTAAGATGTCTCACCACACCAAGCTTGAGGATAAGATTGAAGGGGCTGATAACTTCTGACCTTGAAAGTATAGGATTGGGTTAATCCTGGAAGAGAATGAGTTGGACTCATATATAAAAGAAGACATTCCTATCCCAGAGGATGAAGAGGCTAAGGTATTGCATGAGAAGAACTTGGTAAAGGCAAAGAGAATCATTGTTGATTCTATGAAAGACCATCTCATACCCCATGTGTCTTCTCTAAAGACACCCAAGGCTATGTTTGACTCTTTGACCAAGATATTTGAAGGAAAGAACATAAATCAGAAGATGACCCTGTGGAATCAATTGAAAGGGGTCAAGATGTCGAATGGAGAAACCATTCAATCCTATTTCTCCAAGGTCTCTCAGATCAAGGAACAAATTGAAGCTGTAGATGAAATGGTGGAGAATGGTGAAATTATTATGACTACTTTGAATGGCCTACCTAGGTCATGGGACTCTTTTATGCAGGGGATCTGTGCTAGAAAGAAGTTAATCTCCTTAAGCAAATTATGGGAGGAATGTTCTCAAGAAGAAGCAAGGCTTGTGGCAAGAGAAGAGAATATGGGAAATGAAGATCAAGCTCTCACAGCTCACACTAAGAAGGGAAAGTTCAAGAGGGAGCCATCCCATCACAAGAAGAAATATTCTCATCATTTTCACAAAGACAAGAAAGATCTAAGGTGTTTCACTTGTAATGAGAAGGGTCACTTTGCTTCAGAATGTCCCAAGAACAAAAGGGACAAACACAACAACAACAACTCCAGCAAGAAGAAGAAGGGTAACAAAATAAGATACCATGCTCATGCTGCCGAAGATGATGAACCTCCAAATAAGAAGGCTAGGGCAGAAAGTGATGATAGTAATGATGACTCATCAAGTGAAGAAGAGTATGTTCTAATCTCTGCTCTCACAAGTATTATCTCCCATGGTTGTAATGATTGGTTAATTGAAAGTGGGGCTTCCAAACACATGACTGGGTTTAAAGAATCCTTTGTAAATCTGTCTGAACATGAATCACCCCATAAAGTGAAACTTGGGGATGATTATCAATATCCCATCAAAGGAAGTGGTGAATCCTCCTACAACCTAGATTCGGGAAAATCTTTGAAGATGAAAGAAGTCCTTTATGTACCTGGGCTCAATAAGAACTTACTCTCCATCTCTGCATTGGATACAAAAGGTATGAGGGTTGCATTTGTGGATGGCCAAGTCCTAATGTGGCCAAAGGGAAAGACCATAGATGATGCAGTTTTGATTGGAGAGCAAGAGGGTGGTTTGTATAAATTAAAAGGACAACCTGAACATGCCATGGTGCAAGAATCCATGAAACCAAGTGAAATTTGGCATATAAGACTTGCTCATATGCACTATAGGGCACTTCCAATTGCAAGCAAGGCTGTAGAGGGTCTTCCTGAAATCAAGACCAAACATGAAGGTGTTTGCAAAGGATGTGAAAAAGGTAAGAATATTAAGAAGGCTTTCCCAAGCAGTGAAAGCAAGGCAAAAGATATCCTGGAAATCATCCACTCAGATGTATATGGTCCTATGTCATCCAGTTCTCTAATTGGGTATGTTTACTATGTCTCATTTATTGATGACTTCTCCAGGAAGACTTGGGTATACTTATTGAAATACAAAGATGAGGTGTTTGATAAGTTCAAGGAATTCAAAACCTTGATGGAGAATCAAAATGACAAAAAGATCAAAGCATTCAGATCCAACAATGGTGGAGAATTCACCTCAGGTGACTTCAAGAAGCTTTGCAGTGATTCAGGGATTAAGAGGCAGTTGACTGCTCCTTATAATCCTAAACAGAATGGAGTTGCAGAAAGGAAGAACAGAACAATCATGGAAGCAGCAAAGGCAATGCTGCATGACCATGATCTACCTATGCATCTATGGGCAGAAGTAGCTAGAACAGCTGTATATGTGCAGAAAACAACACCCCACAAGATATTGGACAACAAGACACCAGAAGAGGTCTTTTCTGGTAAGAAACTTGAAGTCATCCATCTCAGAATATTTGGTTGTCCAGTATACACTCATGTCCTAAAGGAAAAGAGGACCAAACTAGATCCTTCAGGAAAGAAGGGTATCTTTGTGGGTTACAATGAAAGCTCAAAGGCTTATAGAATATACTTTCCACGGTTCAAGAATATTGATGTCAGGAGGGATGTAACATTTGATGAAAACTCAGCATTCATCAAATCAAGGAAGGCACCTATCGAAGTTTATGAAGAACCTAAGGAAACTAGATTTCAAGACACTACCATGACTGAAGCAATTCCAAAAGTTGTTCGTGAGTTTGAAGATCCGCAAGAACCTGTAGATCCACCCCGTGAGGATAACTCTCATAAGAGGAAACCTGCATGGGATAGAGAGCTCATTCAAGATGCAGAAAGATTTGCCATTTCAGAAGAAGAACACAGAGCAAAGAAGAGAACCAGATCACATACCAGCTATGTTGCTTTACTCTGTGACATTATGAACAAAGAACCTTCTAGTTATGAAGAAGCATCGGAAAAGAAAGAATGGAAGGATGCCATGGTTGAGGAATACCAATCAATAATGAAGAATGATGTTTGAGATGTTGTCCCAAGACCTAAAGAGAAGTCTGTTGTGACTTCCAAATGGATCTACAAAATCAAGCATGCTGCAGATGGCAGTGTAGAGAAATACAAAGCAAGATTCGTAGCTCGTGGCTTCTCTCAGAAAGAGGGAATAGATTATGAAGAAACTTTTGCACCTATAACTAGGTATACTTCCATCAGAACAGTACTTGCCCTGGCTACAGCAATGAATGGAAAATACACTAGATGGATGCCAAGACTGCTTTCTTGAATGGTGTAGTTGAAGAGGAAGTATACGTGGAGCAGCCACTCGGTTTTGAAATACACGACAGGGAGTCATATGTGTGCAGATTGAAGAAAGCTTTGTGTGGCTTGAAGCAAGCTCCCAGAACTTGGTATGGTAGGATGGACAGTTTCCTATCTAGCTTGGGATTTACCAAGAGTAAAGCGGATTCCAACCTCTACTACAAGGTTGAGGAAGGGAATCCTGTGATACTACTCCTGTATGTGGATGAATTATTTGTAACAGGAGATGACAAATTGATTGCAGATACTAAGAGGAAGCTTGCTGTTGAGTTCGATATGAAAGATTTGGGAATGATGCATTATTTCCTAGGTATGGAGGTGTGGCATAATTCAGGTGGGATCTTCCTTGGTCAAGGGAAGTGCATAGTAGATATTCTGAAGAGATTTGGGATGATGGATTGCAAGGCCATGGCCACACCCATGGCATCAAATCTAAAGCTTCTATGTGATGCTTCATCTGAGTCAGTTGATGTCCTTATGTATCATCAAATGATTGGGTCCTTGATGTACCTGACGAACATGAGACCACATATTTGCTTTGTAGTGAACACATTGAGCCATTTCCTGATAGATCCGAGGAGTGTTCATTTGGTTGTTGTAAAGCATGTTATGAGGTACCTGAAGGGTACAGTGGATTATGTGCTCAAGTATGAAGCGAATCAAAAGTTTAACCTGCAGGTTTATGTTGATTCAGATTGGGTTGGCAATGTTGCAGATAGAAAGAGCACATCTAGTTGTTGCTTCAGTATGGGATTAGGTGTGATCTCTTCCTTCAGCAGGAAGCAGTCCTGCGTAGCACTGAGTACAGCTGAGGCAGAGTATGTTATAGCCTATTCAGCTAGTTGTGAGGCAATATGGCTACGAAAGCTACTGTCTGAGTTATTTGATCTCCCATTGGATGCTACTGGTATATTCTGTGATAACCAGAGTTGTGTGAAGCTATCTGAGAACCCAGTGTTTCATGACAGGTGGAAACACATAGAGATCAAATATCACTATATCAGGTATATGGTGCAGAGAGGAGCCGTGAAGCTCCTATATGTTGCGACGGACGAGCAGATTGCAAATGTGCTAACGAAGCCACTAGCCAAGGTGAAGTTCGAGTACTTCAGGGAGAGGCTTGGTGTTCTTCAGATCGACGACACTGCGAGGAAGAAGTGATGGACACATTTGCTGAAGCCATCCCAAGCATGTTGTAAGGAGGATCCTTCACATGGCTGTGGATGTAAGCGTTGGATGATGAGTATCAGGATGATGCTCCAGTTACTGCTCTGTATATGCATCATGTTGGATGCTGGATATGATTAGTTGGATCATTTATATTTGTATGTATGTACGCATCGTGTTGATGTTGGATATGATCAATTGGATCATTTATATTTGTATGTATTTACGCATCGTGTTGATGCTGGATATGATCAGTTGGATCATTTATATTTGTATGTATGTATGCATCATGTTGATGCTGGATATGATCAGTTGGATCATTTATATGTATGTACGCATCATGTTGGATGCTAGATATGATCGGTTGGATCATTTGTATGTATTTTTATATACATCATGTTGGATGCTTGGACCGTGTATTTGTATCAGGTGGATACATTGTATGATCAGGTAGATCATGTATGTTGATATGTATCATGTATTTATATTTGTATCAGGTGGATACACTATATGATCAGGTGGATCATGTATGATGATATGTATCAGGTAGATACTTGGTGTGCATTAGGTGGATGTATTGCATGATCATGTTGATCATGATGATGAACTTCAGGATGTTGCTCCAGATGATATGTACCAGGATGCTACAAGTGATGATGATCAGTATGATCATGGGCATCAAGATGATGCCTCGTGCGATGATGATCCGTTGGATCATGATTATCAGGTTGATACTTGGAGGTTAGAGATGATATGTGGCAGGTTGTGCAAATAGCATGTAATCAGTCCTGGGAGATCTTTTCGCTCGTGCTGCGGCACATAAATGTTCTTGGGGTACTCTTTCCGGTATTGTTATGTAGTATGTAATCAATCCTCAGATATCCAATAGGTTGAGTTATGTGCTTGTAATAAGTCCTGGGATGAGGTATTACTACGGAGACATGTAATCAGTCCTGGAGATCCGAGAGGTTGAGTTGTGTGCTCATAATTAGTCCTGGGATGCTCTTTAGAGATCTTGTCGGTCGTGTTGCGGCACATAAATGTTCCTGGGATGCTCTTTAAAGGTTTTGTCTATCCACATGTAATCAATCCTGGAGATCTGAGAGGTTGAGTTGTATGCTCGTAATAAGTCCTAGGATGCTCTTTAGAGATCTTGTCGGTCGTGCTGTGGCACATAAATGTTCCTGGGATGCTCTTTAAAGGTATTGTGGAGGAGATGCATGTAATCAGTCCTGGGAGATCTTATCGGTCGTGCTTAGGCACATAAATGTTCCTAGGATACTCTTTCCAGTATTGCATCCACACATAAAATTAGTCCTGAGAGGCCACCTTTATCAGACCGTTCACACAGATGATGAAGACCTGCAGGTGGTGGGCCTACATCCAGTATGAAAAAGGACTGGCTCTGTAGAACTTCCTATGACGAGTAGAGTCAGAGATTGGTTGAGATAGCTATAGCAGTGATGATGATGATGACGATGCATCGATGACGATGATCTCGAGAAGAAGACTTGTCTATCTGAACTGTGTCGAGAAATACCTTCCTAGTTAAGAGGGAGTGTTGATGTATATGTAACTTCGAAATGTATTTCATCTATGTATTTCATATATATTTATTGTACCCTTATAAGAGATGTGTTATTCCTCTATAAGGAAGTGTCGTCATGTGGATTGACAAGTGTCGCAAGTGTGTGTACTTGCTGATGCATTATTAGACCACCATGTGTGGGGTCGGCCATAAAATATATATTATATTTGGATGTATCTAGATAGACAAGTTGGCCCCATAAGGTCCCTGGGCAAACAAGTTAAGTATAAATAGAGATCGAGAGATCTCTATTTGGATCATTCGGAAAGATGCACTTCTCTCACTCAAAAACTGGCGCACTAGTGAGGAGGAGGATCATCTGCTCTAGGAGACTATCTCAAGTGTATTTTGGTTGTACTTTGGTTGAGCCATTGCTCTCTCTATCTCTGAGGAAGTTGCGGGGTTTTTCACCTTAGGGTTTTCCCCACGGAAACTCTGTGTCTCTTGTCTCTCACGCTTTTGATTCTTGTGATGCTTATTGTGATTGTTATGCATTGATATACTGTATATGTTATTCTCTCAGTAAAGATCCAATAGTATTGTGAATTAATGCTCAAATTTTAACAGATAAGAGACAAGAGACACAAAGAATTTCATCGGGGAAAACCAAGAAGGTGAAAAACCCTACAACTTCCTCAGAGATAGAATAAGCACCAATACAAAGATCACTAAAATGAATCCCCAAAATATAAATGTCTGCAGCAGCTACTCCTCCTCCACTTGTGCGCACTCCTCCTCTCTCTCACTAATGCGAAGTGAGTGAGTGAGTGAATGAATAGAATGAGAGAGTCACACTCTCTATTTATACAGTGACTTGACTTGGCTTTAACTCTAACTAGGATGACCTCTCTTAGGAGAGTCTAATAACCCATTACCACTTGTCACTAGGCCGACCCCACTAGGGTGGTCTAATAACCCTTTAACGCACATGACTCATACAGGTTCGACCCCACCAAGGTGGTCTAATAACCCATCAAATATAAGTTACGACACTTACAATATAACTTACGACACTACTCCGGGGTCTAATGCCCTATCATACATGGTAGGATGGACCTCAAATACTTTACATGACTCAAGTACAATAATGACTTCTCCGACCCGGAGGAACAAACATCTCTGTCGGAGGTACAACAATAGAGTACAAATGATGACACTTTCGATTGGAGGAATAAGACATCTCCGTCGGGGATACAATAAAGTACAAATGTAATACATACAATATACAAGTTAGTATCTTACGAAGTTACAAATACATCAACACTCCCTCTTAACTAGGAAGGTATTCTCTTGACACAGGTCATCAATACATATAGGCAGAAGTCTTCAATTCTAGAGTTGGATCATCATCACTAGATCATGGAGCATCATCGTCACTACTGTTGTACTCATCATCTCGATCATTGGTGCTATCTCTCAATTATTCTCATCATAGGAAATTCTACAGAGCTAGCCCTTTTTCATGCTGGTTGTAGGCCTAGCCTCCTGTACATCTTCATCATATTTATCCATCATGTGGAATCCTCAGTGTTAGCACCTATATATTTTTTCTCTTTTACAGCTTATAGACCTGTACATGAAAGATGAAAAGTCAGACAACTACCTGAGAAAAAAGCTTGAAGTGATCTCCATCGGTAATGTCCCGATGCTAAGACATGAGACAGAATGGTCTAAAAGGGGTCCAATGAAATAAATGGGGCTAATGTCAAGGGATAAGTATTAATAGGTGAAAGGAATGACTTAAGACAAATGGAGACTACCCTAAAATCTATAGTCCGCGGGCAAATTTATGGAAGACTAAGTGTCGCACAGATTGGCACCATTGATTAGGAATGGGAGCAAGATCTACGGCTTTAAATGGGTTGTCGGATGGACAAGTTGCAAGGAGAAGAGTGAATAAGTGGATGAGATGAGCAGGGTCCCGCTAGACAGGTGTCAGCCTAGGAGCACATCGCAAAGAGTAAGGAGCAGTGGATGATGCCATATTTGGGCGCATGCGATGGTAGGGACAGATACAAGGATCTATAGCGGAGATGAATTTTTTGAGATCTAAGGGTTCAACTTTATTTACTGAAAGGAGGGCCTGAGTCTCCGATAAATATACTGTTCGGGTGGAAAGAAGAGCCAGATCAATGGCTGGTGGAGGCAGGAAATGCACAGAGTATAACAAGGGGGGCCCCACTTGTAGACGAAGGATCTAAAAGCTAAGTCGAGTATGGGGGCTCACCATGGATATACATCTGAGAAGAAATAGACGATTTTCATACACCGTTGCACCAAGAAGTAGCACAAGGGATAGTGGCAGGCTAGACGCAATGTTCTGGGTCCCGCCGGACAGGTGTCAGCCCCACAGCTTGTCGCATAGAGCAAGGGTGATATAGGAAAAGCCTTTTTGGGTGCATGCGATGCTACCCCGTAGATGCATGCAAATGAGATTAATGGCCCATATGAGGACTAGAGGTGAGGATCTGATAGTGGAGATGGGTAGGTTGTCAAATCAGTAGGTAAAAGGACAATCAGATTCGATGATGGAAAGTAAGCACGTGAGAGTTTAAACGACTAATATCACAGAACTGTAGGCCAAAGAGACCGGGAGTTATGGAAATACGGTTATATATATAAGGAGTGCCCGCGAAGGTTGACATTTGTTTCCAAAGCCTGTCGAAGTCAGCAAGTCTCTCGGCATGTGGCAGACGACGAAGGTGACACAACCTTCAACAGGGTGCATGCAGAGCTTCCGAGGTGACAGGTAGGGTCCGTAACTGCCATTTTTCTAAAAATCTAAGTCTTTTACAGTATAAGATGGGGGAAGAAGAAGCTTCTACCAGTTCTAGCGTTAAGTTTTCCATGGAAGACAAGGACGCCAACGTATTTGATACATGCATGTGGATCATAGTCCTAGAAATCAAAAGGAGGTTGGAAGCCTTGCATGGCCAAGGATTGGATATACATGGCATCTTTAGGTCGTCATTCATTTTCTTTTTCCTTGAACAAGTGTTCTCTGTCCCTGAGTTTTTAGCGTGGTGTTATTCTAATTATTCAGAGCCCCAAAGATTAATCATGGATGCCTAGAAGTCTAGAGTTGTCTGCAATATAGATGCGTCTTTTGTTAGGAATTCTTTTTTTGTTCCCGAGTCTCAATACCAAGAGTTGGAGGGTTTTTTCCAAGGAGTCTGTAGTTTCTTTGTATCGACAAATCAACCCAGAAAGCCGTCAAGCTTTCTTAGCCACTTGCCTAAAGCCGGACTCTGAAATCTCTGAAGAACCCTATCCCCTAAATGTCATCCTTTTTAATGACAGTTCCCAGTTGGTTCTTTCTTTGTTAGCTCATTTTTTAGGGTTGGATAGTGATTTATGGGTAATTGAGGTCCAATAAAGCTTACTCTTTAGAATTAGCATCAGTCTAGCCAGGTTCGAAAGCGGACTCATCCCGTCTTTGAGATTTGATCAATCTTTGGTGGAAAAATTACATGTACAATTGAGCAGTTTCCCGAACACTAGGTTTTTTAGGTATCAGAGGTAGCTAATGAAAATAATTATGTACAGCAGCGCCAAAATCCCACACTTCTCCTCACTGCTTGAAGAAAATGTGTTGGTAGACAATGCTTTCAATCATTTGAACTATGTTTTGCCCCCTATCTATAAAATTATCTTTGGGGAAGAATTCCTTAGAGGGTTTCCTGAAATGAAAGTAATGATGCAGTTGAAGGACAAACTGGTTTTCAGTGACTGGTTTTTGTTGAAAGAAGCTACAATCATTAGGTTGTATGGTTTTGTGCAGGACCCATATCTTCTACCCGCATTTCTAACACTACGGATCTTCGCACTAGAATTTATGAGACAGAAGTTGGCCCTGGAAGAAATGCAATTCCTAAAGCACAAGAAGACCATGGATGTGAAATGCCCCTGGAAGGTAGGCCCTTTCATCACCAATAATAAAGAGGCTGTGTCCGAGGCAGAAGAATTATTGAAGCCGCTCGGGTTCAGGAAGGATGTAACCATCAAATACGACCCCCTGCATATTATTTCCAAGAGAAGGAAAGAATGTAACCTCAGTGCTTTTGAGCATACAGAAATAGAAGGGGTACTAAAGGGGAGAAATTTGTTGAGCTGGGAACCCGAGGCAGAGGAAGCCATGGAGACGCAGGGAGGAGATGTTATGTTATCTGATTTAATAATGGATTTAGATCAAGTTCCGGACACCGTGGAGGTGGGTCGGAAAATAAACTTAGATGAAGTCAGAGAGATGGATACTGAGGAAGGTAATGGAGTCAAGTGACCCAAATTGGAGGTAGAAGATGAGTTAATGGTTGCAACTATTCAAGCCGAGTCAAGTGCTTCCCCAACTAAGGAGGAACTAGTTATTGCAGTGGTTCGGGAAGAGTTGACTGTCCCGGTGGATAGTGAAGACACAAATAATGAGGAGTCCTCGGCTCCTGAAATCCAGATTGTAGAGTATAAATTCCAAGATGTTAAAGAAGGAGATGTTGGTAATAAATTCCGGTCTAAGGCTGACCTCTGTAACTAATATGATCAAAACAAATGAGTCTCGGCCTAGAGACCGTTTGATTCGATGCATATAGCCAGAGGTTTTTCAATTACCGAAACCTCCTTGATGACCAGCAGAGGTATGCATGACAGCATCTTAAACTTGGCAATGGTGACAGAAGATGGAGTGACCGAGACAAGGATCAATTGGGAAAAAATATTGGTACAAGACAAAATCCAGTTTCACAAACACGTTACTGATCTTTTATATGATGATTTTGTGAAAGCGGCCTTGAAAAGTGACAACTTGCTGGTTACTGTGAAAAAATTGGAAAACCAATTGAAGCTAGAGAAAAGTGAAAACTGAGCACTTCAAAAGTAGGTCAAAAAGGGACAATCTGACCTAGTCATAAGTGATGGTGGAGGAAAAAGCATGAGCAAGATGTTAGCAGAAAAAGACAAGCTGATTCAGAAGCTACAGAAGAAGGAAAAAGTTCCAAATATCCATCTGATCAAAGCTCCTGAAGAGACAGACTTCGAGATACAAAAATAAGCTTTGTGTAAAGAAATCAGTGAATGTTAAGCTGAGTTACTGAAATTTGCGAAGAAGGAAGATAGCTGGAAAAAGGAGAAAATAAGCTTAGAAAAACAACTTGATGATTTGAAAACTAACTTGTCCAATTTGGACATGCGGCCTACCAATTTGAATCATAATGGGGAAAGCAGTAGTACTAACAGTATTGTGGAGGATATGTCTCACATTAGCCTGAAAGACGTGGAAATCAGAGAGCTGAAGGAAAAGGATCAAACATTGGAAGAAGAAAATAATAAGAAGGAAGAAGAAGCAAGGGTTCTCCAAGAGAAGCATAAAAAACTAATCGAGATCAATAAGAAACTCACCCATTAGGTTACTAGGTAGACCTCTTTGCAAGGATGCAAACACTTGGTATGGGATAGGATCATTAAGGAAGCTAAGAACTTTAGACCCTACCTTGAGTTTATAAGGATAAGGAAGAAAACCATTAGTGATGCTAGTACAGGTTGTGAAGTTTCCAGGGAAACCTTAGTCCGAAGACCCAAGGAAACTGCACTAAATTCCATCACTTTCCTTAATGGTTTATCAGAAGAGGAAAGGATGAAGTTAAATATTGGGAACCAGATTACTACACTTGCAGCAGCCCGGAAAATCTTAGGGAAATATGCTCAGGTTGAGAGTGTGTAGGCCAAAGTCGAGGAGATGAAGAGTCAAGTGGCAGAGTTCAAAGGGCAGTTTGATAAGTTGGTTGAAATAGGGTTTCCTTCTTTCTGGAATTATAACCAGGAACTAATCCCTCACAACTCTGATAAAAACCTACCATGGGCAATAAGAATGGATCACACGAAGTTCAAACGCATGAACCAGCTGCTTATAGGTATAACCCTGATGGAAAAGATCGAAGAGGAATTTGAAATCTTGAACAGACTGATCGCCATTGGCGAAATACGTCCTCCCTTCTTCTACACTGATCACATTGAAATCTGAGTTATGGTGAAAGAAATGGTGGACTATGACCTCCCTCCTGCAGATCAATGGGCCAATATAGAAAAATATAGCAAATCGCTATACGTTCTCAATCTGCCTTAGTGATATTTGTCTTTTTATAGTTGTTGATGCTTGCTTGGAATCAGATACTTCTTACAAGACTTTCCTATTTTTGATAATTTGTAATAGTCTTTGAGGAAGCTATATGAATAGCCAGCTGAAACTATTGATTTACTATCTTTACTTTTTACTTGAAGAAAATGTTACTTAGTAAAAATACCGATGGCTTGTAAGAAATCAATTAGGTCATTTCTACCCATTTCTGTTTTTTATAGTGATAGTGGAAAAACAACCTGAATGGGGTGTCACTCTGATAATTGTTTTTAGTTTTGGATGAGTCGATCAAGAGGACTCCCAGTATCTATATATGCGGTGTAATGGAATGAAAAAATGTTGAAAAATTTTATGGGAATTTTTGTGTATCGTTCTGTAAGACATTTTTAGCTATATTTTGAATAAAGATTTGCGGCGCTGAGCCAATGTTTTCAAGGATTCTTGTGTAACTGGTCTTGTAGTCTGTTCTTTCTTTTTTCCATGTGAATTGTGTATCTCTCATTCTTAATTCTAGTCTGTAACATTCTTGCGTACTTGGTGCAGTGTGATAGCTAAGTAGAATTCATAGAAATTATGCTCTACTTATCTTTTTCCAAGTATTCCGCTATTACTTTTGTGCTAAAATTGATGTAGAATTCATCATTGCATGCCTTATATCAATGGATTGTTTCTTTTTCTTATGTTCCACCAATTAAAATCACTTTGACTACGAGCTGTTTATTATCTCGCCCCTGTATTAATGCATTTGTGAATCATTTGTAAACAAATTTTCAGAGTTTGTTTAAGTGTAACTCCATTTCCCAAATAAAGATTCATATGTTTCATCCAAGCTACATTTAAACCTTTTTTGTTTCCAACAAAAATATGATCTTCTGTATTGTTGTAATTGAATATCTTGAATGATTAATGCTGGTATGTT
The DNA here is from genome assembly GCA_027924585.1 of Larix kaempferi. Taxonomy (NCBI): domain Eukaryota; kingdom Viridiplantae; phylum Streptophyta; class Pinopsida; order Pinales; family Pinaceae; genus Larix; species Larix kaempferi. The sequence goes on from BSBM01000073.1 coordinate 3,007,745, forward strand.
TTTCTTCATTATTGACAATCTTGATGATTTCCAGTATTTTGTGAGCTTATAGAGAGAGCCCTCTCTATTTGTCTTGGGTCAGTAGCACAAGCTAAATATTGGTTAGTGGTTACCCCATTTTACCCTCTCCCACAACCTAGCGGGTCATTTTGGGTGTTAACAAATTGGCGTCGTTGTCGGGGATGTGATTGTTTTATTATCCCTAGGAGAATGACAAAGGATTCTAATGATTCAAAGAAAGAAGAAATCCCTGTGGGAAAACAGAGGTTTCCATACGTTTAGAAGGTTGTGCATTTTTTCCCTGGTGACTCCATTCATAAAGATCCAAATTCAAGAAAGACTCCACTGGGGGAGATCGACGTGGCAGGCTCATTTTTTAAGAAATCCCGAGACGGGCATCCTGGCCTCAAGAAGGAGCCATACGAGAGGTAATCCTGTTTCCAAAATTTTGTTAAGTGTGGAAAATCCAAAAGTAATAATTGGACATAAGATAGGAAAAGACAAGGCTAGTACTTCCAACCTTAAAAGAATTGGGTCTAAAGAAGAGTTACATGTTTTACAATAATTGGATATCGAGATAGATATTGGGAAACCTTTGGCAAGATCAAGATCAGAATCTTATCTAAATCTAGGTGAAGAAGGTCTGAACACCCCTGAATCCTATTTGTTAGATCCTGTCTAGCTTCAGCTACAAAATATTATCAAAGCGAAAAGAGCTATAGCTGTTTACCATATCCCTCAATTCCATACCACAATTCTTGCAGGTAATTCTGCCCAGAATATTCATCCCCAAGCTCAAAATCCACCTAGACCCATGGCTGCTAGATTCGCACCATTGGCCATACCAGCCGCTTTGCATGACCTCCCTCAGAACTACGCCTAGATAATTGTCTCTTATGATGGAGAAGGGGTTTTTTCTGCCAAGCAACATGTAGACAGATTTGAAGATTTTATTGATTTGGAGGAAGTAGACCATGATGATGCTAAGATGAGGTTATTTGCTCAAAGTCTGTTTGCAGAACCAAAGAAATGGTTCAGACAGTTTTCGAATGCTTCTATAAATGATTTTGCATCCTTTAAGACTTTGTTCTTAGAGAGATGGGAAATGATAGGGAGCCCTGCCCTAGTCTTGTCCTAGTATAACCACCTGAAAAAAGGAGGTTTTGAATCTGTCCATGAGTTTTCTGCCAGGTTAATGAAAGCCTATAATTCTATTCCAGATGACCTAAAACCCTTGGTATTTGCTGCAAATCTCCACTATGTAGACGCCTTTGATGGAGACTTCTCATGCACATTAAGAGAGAGGAAATTTGCCACCCTGCTTGCTATGCTAAAAGATGTCGTAGAGGTGGAATCCAATATGATGTCTTTGGGGAAAATAAAGGGGAAAACTGAAGCAGATAAAAAGAAGCAAGAAAATAAAACCCCTACCTCCTCTTCTAATGATGCCAAGTTTGATACTATGATGAAAACCATGGAAAAGATGATGGATAGGTTAGCCATGGAAAATAAACCTCCTGCTAGGGAACAACCCGAAAATCAGATAAGAAATACTAACTTTAGAAGGCCACCCCTCCAAGAAACCCAAGAAATTAGGAATACCAACAGATGAGGCCTCCTTTCCCTAAAAATTTGGTGGATGAGGAAGGATCTGAGGAGCCTGTTGGAGACCAAATCCATCTCTTTGACACTCTAGACAATGAAGTACATTTAACCCAAAGGGGACATGACTTTTTCAACATGGGGAATGCTAGTAAGGTTATTGAATTTGATTCTGAGCAGTATCAAATGGGTTACATGAATGTTGTAGATGATATTCAAAGGAAGATGAAGTTAAGGAGCAAAGAGGTGCCGATTAGTGAAGGGAAGGCCACCCATATTTATCCCTCCAAAAATCAGCCGAATATGGAGAAATTAAAAGAAAAACATCTAGAGTTTTCTACACAGAAAACCTTGGAAGATAAGGGATAACACTCTAAAGAAGGAAGGCAGCTAGAAGTCACTGAAGTAGGGAAGCCAGCTTCGACATTTAGCTTGAAGGTTGAACTATCTAAGGTAAATATCTTTATCCCCTTAAATGAGTTGTTAAGAAACAATGAATATAGGAAAGAGATCAATGGCCTGGTAAAGGGGCAGGTAGAAAGTACGCAGCACATGTTGGAAGTGACGGATGATGCCCCCACTATAATATTTGGTTCCAAGCTGGAAGAGCTAGATGAAGAAGAATTCCCTCCCTTTTATTTGAGTTTAAATATCCATGATAAGGTATTACACAACGCCTTGATAGATTTTGGAGCTTCACACAACTTGATGCCAAAGTCAGTGGTGGACCAGTTGGGATTAGAAGTCACCAGACCCTACAAAGACCTATATTCTTTTGATTCCAAAAAGGTACCATGTCTGGGTCTAATTAAAGATGTGGTAGTAACCCTTTCCCAGATCCCAGCGAAGAGCATCATGATGGACATAGTAGTGGCTGATCTTCCTGCTAAGTTTGGGATGTTGTTATCAAGATCCTGGGTAAAAAAGTTGAAAGGGACCATGTAGATGGACTTATCCTACGCCAATATACCACTTTTTGGAAGCAATATGAAGCTGTACAGAGAGAAAAGAATGGATTATGTGGTCAGCAGTGACGACAAACCTGAAAATCACCCCATATTTGTTGTAGATACAGACATAGGTTCCTCTATCCTTTTCAATGATGGTCCACATACTGATCTTGTACCCCCATTTTTCCATGAACTCAAGGAAGACAAGGAGTTTGCAACAAGGCATGAGGCTTCAGAGAGGCAGAAAAACGAAGGACTGTGGAAGATGTACTTTGATGGATCACTAAAAAAGAATGGTGCTGGTCCCTGAGTCTGGATTATACCTCCTGATAAAGAGTCCATAGCTTTATCATACAAGCTAACTTTTGAGTGTACTAATAATGTGGCTAAATATGAATCTCTACTCTTGGGGTTGAGAGCTTTGAAGGATTTGGGGGCAAGAAGGATACACGTTTTTGGAGATTCAGAATTGGTGGTTAATCAAGTAAATGATAGTTATCAGGAAAAACACCCCAGGATGAGGGCCTATAGGAATGAAGTTTGGGACATGTTTGGGAAATTTTTCACCGAACACAAGATCTGGGTGATCCCGAGATTTGAAAATCGGGTGGCAGACTCTTTGGTCACCACTGCCGGTGGGTTTAAAACTCCTATTTTCTCTTAGGAAAAATACGAGGTAGAGGTGGTGAATAGGCCATCTATTCCAGACAATTCTAAATTTTGGCAAGTATTTGAAGATGATTTACAAATTAAAATATTTTTGGAATTATCTGAAGAGTTTGCTAATGTTCAAATTGATACTAAAAATGAGAACATAGAAGGACTGATAGACCAAGAGCAATCAAAGGGAGAAGACAGAGAAGGAAAACAATGGAAAAACATGTTGAGTGGGAAATATATCGTTCAATTGAAAAGTAATTATATCCCCAAAGGATTGATACCCCTGGAGAGGTTGTTTGACCAGAATGATGTGGCAAAAAACCCGAAGTTTGAACCCCCCCCAAGAAGCGGTAGAAGACCAAAACTTGGGTACTGAAGAAGAGCCTCAGCTGGTAAACTTTTCTAAGAAGCTACCTGCTGAAAAGAAGGAGCGATATGTAGAGTTGATGAAGAATTATGCTGCTGCATTTGCGTGGAGTTATGAAGAACTGAAGGAATATGATACCTCAATAATACAGCATTCTATTCCACTCAGACCAGGAGAGAAACCCTTCAAGCAAAAGTTGAGGAGGATAAACCCTAAGCTGGTGCCTGTGATAGAAAAAGAGATTAGAAGATTATTTAATGAAAAAATCATTGTCACCTTGAGATTATCTCAATGGATAGCAAACCTAGCTCCCATGAGGAAGAAGAATGGCAAAATTAGAATCTGTATAGATTTCAGGAACCTGAACAGAGCTTCACTAAAGGATAATTATTCCCTACCCAAAATGGAGCATATCTTACAAAAGGTAATAAGGGTAGAAAGGATATCTACTATGGATGGTTTCTCCAGGTACAATCAAATCAAGGTATGTCCTGAAGATCAAGAGAAGACCACTTTCACCACTCCTTGGGGTACGTTCATGTATGCTAAGATGCCATTTGGGCTGATGAATGCAGGATCTACTTTCCAACAGGAAATGGACATAGCATTCGCTAAAGAAAAGGATAAGTTCGTGGTTGTATACATGGATGACATAACTGTGTACTCAAAATATGATGAAGAGCACCTGAAGCATTTGGAACAAGTTTTTAAGAAATGTATAAAATACGGTATTTCCCTTAATCCTAAGAAATCACATCTTGCATTAGAAGAAGCTAAACTCTTGGGACATATCATTTCTAAGGGAGGTATCAAGATCGATCCTGAAAGGGTTAGTGCTATCCAGAAAGTTGGAGAGCCAAGGAACAAAAAGGAGGTGCAGTCTTTCATCGGGCAAGTGGGCTTTCTGAGAAGATTCATTCCCAGTTTTTCTGAAATCATGATGAATATTACAAATATGTTAAGAAAGGAAAATCAGGTTAAGTGGACTGCAGAAGTAAGAGATTCGTTTAAGGGGATTAAGAATGTTATCACCGAAGCCCCAGTATTAGCCAATCCGGATTTTTCTAAAGATTTTTTTTTTATTTTTTCCTATGCTTCTGAGCACACCGTGGTAGGAGTACTGTTACAGAAAAATGCCCAGAATGCTGAACAACCAATCACCTTTTTTAGCAGGGTACTAAGAGATGCAGAATTGAAATACGATATCATGGAAAATCAAGTTTATGCTTTGATCAAGTCACTGAAAGATTTCACGGTTTACATCCTCCATTCACACATCATTTCTCATGTCCCAAACAATGCTGTGAAAGGTATCCTCACCCAAGCAAACCCTGAAGGAAGAAGATCCAAATGGATTGTTGTATTGTTGGAATACGATCTGGAGATAAAGCCCACCAAATTGGTGAAAGGGCAAGGGTTAGCAAAATTAATGACCAAGGCCAACTGGGATTCTCTGCAACTGAACTCCCTACAAGGATATTCAAATCAGCTAGATGTGGGAGTGCAAGTGAGACTAGAATTCTCTGCATCCTCTTGGTATGTTGACATTGTGTATGTGTTACAAGACTTACAAGCCCCTCCGAGGTTGAGCAAAAGCAGGGCTAGAGTGGTGAAACTAAAAGCTGCAAAATATTGCATTATGAATCAATTCCTATATTGGAAGGACCCAGGAGGTGTGCTGCTGAATTGTTTACTTGAGGAAGAGGCTAAACACACGAAGGAGGAGTTTCACAAGGGTGATTGTGGCGGTCATCATTCATGGAAGGTGACAGTAAACAAGATCCTAAGAGCTGGTTTCTACTGGCCTACCATGTTTTCAGATGTATACAAAGAAACGGTTTCCTGTCACCAATGCCAGATTTTTGAAGGAAAAAGAAAGGTCGTTTCACTACCCCTTCACCTTGTCATAGTAGAAGCACCCTTCCAGCAGTGGAGTTTAGACTTCATTGGAGAGATAAACCCTCACTCCTCAGGGAAGCATAGATGGATATTGATAGCCACTGACTATTTCACTAAGTGGATAGAATCCATACCAACTAGGAGAGCAACCGAAGGCATTATCATGGATTTCCTGGAAGACAATATCCTGTCAAGGTTCGGGTGTCCCAAAAGAATAGTGACAGATAATGCACCAGCATTTTGTTCTAAGAAAATGATAAATTTTTGCCACAAATACCATATCAGTCGGAATCATTCAACGACATACTACCCTCAAAGAAATGGACTAGTAGAATCATCCAACAAAAGTCTAGTAAGAATCATAAAGAAGTTGTTGGAGGATAATAAGAGAGCTTGGCACACAAAGCTGAAATATGCCCTGTGGGCCGATAGAATAAGTACAAAGAGGGCCATTGGGATGTCCCCTTTCCAGCTAGTGTATGGGGCCGAGGTTTTTTTTCCAGTTTCTCTGGGATTGCCGGTTATGAGGTTGCTGCAGGGGATATAAGAAGAACCAAACCACATGCAATGAAGGGTAAACCAGATAGTCGAACTGAATGAGTTAAGAAGTAGCGCCTATGACAAAGTACAGGGGCACCAAGAAAAGATAAAGAATGCCTTTGACAGAAAAGAAAAAGAAGATAAATTTCAAGTAAATGACCTGGTCCTGAAGTGGGACGCTCCGAGGGATGATAAACATGGGAAATTCGACCATATGTGGATGGGGCCCTATATTATTGTAGCAAACCGAGGAGAAAATTATTTTATCCTCGAATACCAAGATGAGTCCACCTAGTTGTGAGGTCCAGTCAATGGAAGGTTTTTGAAGCACTACCTGTCCTAAGAAAAAGCAGGTAACCCATGTACCATAGCCTATATATATATATATATTTTCATTTTTTCTCATTTGTTTTAGGGTTTTTAATAGTGAAACTAGAAGGACTTGAATCCCAAAGCGAAGGCCCTAAGGTCTGGAAGGGGAATCCATGTTTCATGTTTGAATTTTCAGCTAGGTTAGGAAAATAGACGTAGTCTCACTTTCTATAGAAAATTTTCAGTCTAGGGTTTGCAGAACCCGCCCAATGGATCAGGCACTTAGTCTACGAAGTTCTTTGCTACCTCACTAGGAGGATAGCATCCCCGGTTGGAGCCAGTTGTTAGCACCTATATATTTTTGCTCTTTTACAACTTATAGACCTGTACATGAAAGATGAAAGGTCGGACAACTACCTAAGAAAAACGCTTGAAGTGATCTCCATCGGTAATCGCCAGATGCTAAGACATGAGACGGAATGGTCTAAAAGGGGGCTAATGTCAAGGGCTAAGTATTAATAAGCGAAAGGAATGACTTAAGACAAATGGAGAATACCCTAAAATCCATAGTCCGTGGGAAAATTTATGAAAGAATAAGTGTCACGCAGATCAACACCGTTGATCAGGAGTGGGAGCAGGATCTACGGATTTAAATGGGTCGTCACATGGCCGAGATGTGAGGAGAAGAGTGAATAAGTAGATGTGATGAGCAGGGTCCCGCCAGATAGGTGTCATCCTAAGAGCACATCGCAAAGAGTAAGGAGCAGTGGGTGATGCCATATTTGGGCGCATGCGATGGTAGGGACACATACAAGGATCTACGGCAGAGATGATTTTTTTGAGATGTAAGGGTTCGGTTTTATTTACCGAAAGGAGGGCCTTAGTCTCCGACAGATCTACAGTTCGGGCCAAAAGAAGAACCAGATCAACAGCTGGTGGAGGCCGAAAAAGCACATACTATAACAAGGAGGACCCCTCTAGTAGACGAAGGATCTAAAAGCTAAGTCGAGTATGGGAACTCACCATGGATATACATCTGAGAAGAAACAGACGGTTTTCATACATCGTCGCACCAAGAAGTAGCACGAGGGATAATGGCAGGCTAGACACGATGGTCTGGGTCCCACTAGATAGGTGTCAGCCCCATAGCTTGTCACATAGAGCAAGGGTAATGTAGGAAAATCCTTTTTGGGTGCATGCGATGCTACCTCGTAGATGCATGCAAATGATATTAACGGCCCAGATGAGGACTAGCGGTGAGGATCCAATGGTGGAGATGGGTAGGTTGTCAAATCAGTAGGTATAAGGATAGTCAGATCCGACGATGGAAAGTAAGCATGTGAGAGTTTAAAAGGCTGAGATCAAAGGACGGCAGGCCAAAGAGACCAAGAGTTATGGAAATACGGTTATATATATAAAGAGTGCCTGCGAAGGTTGACATTTGTTTCCAAATCCTGTCAAAGTAAGGAAGTCTCTCGGCATGTGGCAGACGACGAAGGTGACACAACCTTCGACATGGTGCATGTAGAGCTTCCGAGATGACAGGTAGGGTCTATAACTGCCATTTTTCTAAAAATTTAAGTCTTTTACAATATAAGATGGGGGAAGAAGAAGCTTCTACAAGTTCTAGGGTTACGGTTTCCTTGGAAGACAAGGACGCTGACGTATTTGATACATGCGGCTCCTAGTCCCGGAAATCAAAAGGAGGTTGGAAGCCTTGCATGGCCAAGGACTGGATAGACATGGAATCTCTAGTTCATCATTCATTTTCTTTTGCCATGACTAGGTGTTCTCTATCCCTGAGTTTGTAGCATGGTGTTCTTCTAATTATTTAGAGCCCAAAGATTAGTCATGGATGCCCAGAAGTCTAGAGTTGTTTGTAATATAGATGTGTCTACTGTTAGGAATTCCTTTTTTTTTCCCGAGTCTCAATACCAAGAGTTGGAGGGTTTTTTCGAGGAGTCTGTAGTTTCTTTGTATTGACAAATCAACCCAGAAAGCCGTCAATATTTCTTAGCCACTTGCCTGAAGCCCGACTCTGAAATATCTGAAGAACCCTATCCCCTAAATGTCAGCCTTTTTAATGACATTTCTCGGTTGGTTCTTTCTTTGTTAGCTCCGTTTTTAGGGTTGGATAGTGATTTATGGGTAACTAAGGTCCAATTAAGCTTACTCTTGAGAATTAGCATCAGTCTGGCCAGGTCTGAAAGCGGACTCATCCCATCTTTGAGATTTGATCAATTTTTGGTGGAAAAATTACATGTACAATTGAGTAGTTTCCCGAACAATAGGTTTTTTAGGTATCAGACGTAGCTAATGAAAATGATTTTGTACAGCAGCACTGAAATCCCACACTTCTCCTCACTGCTTGAAGCATATGTGTTGGTAGACAATACTTTCAATTATTTGAACTATGTTTTTCCCCCTATCTATAAAATTATATTTGGGGAAGAATTGCCTAGAGTGTTGCTTGAAATGAAAGCAATGATGCAGTTGAAGGATGAACTGGCTGTCGGTGATTGGTTTTTGTTGAAAGAAGCTACAATCATTAGGTTGTACGATTTTGTGCAGGAGCCATATGTTCTACCCGCTCTTCTAACACAATGGATCTTCACATGGGAATTTATTAGACAGAAGTTGGCCCTGGAAGAGGTGCAATTCCTAAAGCACAAGAAAACCACGAACGTGAAATGCCCTTGGAAGGTAGGTCCTTTCATCATCAAGAATAAAGAGGTTGTGTCCGAGGTGGAAGAATTATTGAAGCCACTCGGGTTCAGGAAGGATGTAGCCATCAAATACGACCCCTTGCATATTATTTCCAAGAGAAGGAAAGAATGTAACCTCGGCGCTTTTGAGCATACATAAACAGAAGGGGTACTGAAGGGAAGAAATTTGTTGAGGTGGGAACCCGAGGTGGAGGAAGCCATGGAGATGCAGGGAGGAGATCTTATGTTATCTGATTTAATAATGGATTTAGATCAAGTGCCGGACACCATGGAGGTGGGTTGGAAAAGAAACTTAGATGAAGTCAGAGAGATGGATACTGAGGAAGGTAATGGAGACAAGCGACCGAAATTGGAGGTAGAAGATGAGTTAATGGTTGCGGCTATTCAAGCCGAGTCAAGTGCTTCCCCAACTAAGGAGGAGCTGGTTATTGCAGCGATCCGGGAAGAGTTGACTGTACCAGTGGATAGTGAAGATACAAATAATGAGGAGTCCTCAGCTCCTAAAATCTAGATAGTAGAGTATAAATTCCAAGATGTTAAAGAAGGAGATGTTGGTAATAAATTCTGGTCTAAGGCTGACCTTTGTAATTAATACAATCAAAACAAATGAGTCTCACCCCAGAGACTATTTGATTTGATGCCTATAGCCATAGGTTTGTCAAATACCCAATCCTCCTTGACGACCAGCAGAGGTATGCATGACAACGTCTTAAACTTGGCAATGGTGATGGAAGATGGAGTGACCGAGACAAGGATCAATTGGGAAAAAATACTGGTACCAGAAAAAATCCAGTTTCACAAATAGGTTACTGATTTTGTATATGATGATTTTGTGAAAGCAGCCTTGAAAAGTGACAACTTGCTGGTTACTGTGAAAAAATTGGAAAACCAATTGAAGCTAGAGAAAAGTGAAAACTGAGCACTTCAACAGCAGGTCAAAAAAGTACAATCTGACCTGGTCATAAGTGACGGTGGAGGAAAAAGCATGAGCAAGATGTTAGCAGAAAAAGACAAGTTGATTCAGAAGCTACATAAGAAGGAAAAAGTTCCAAATATCCGGCTGATCGAAGCTCTTGAAGAGACAAACTTCGAGATACAAAAATAAGCTTCGTGTAAAGAAATCAGTGAATGTAAAGCTGAGTTACTGAAATTTGCGGAGAAGGAAGATAGCTGGAAAAAGGAGAAAATAAGCTTAGAAAAACAGCTTGATGATTTGAAAACTAACTTGTCCAATTTGGACATGCGGCCTACCAATTTGAATCATAATGGGGAAAGCAGTAGTACTGACAGTCTTGTGCAGGCTATGTCTCACATTAGCCTGAAAGACGTGGAAATCATAGAGCTGAAGGAAAAGGCTCAAAGATTGGAAGAAGAAAATAATAAGAAGGAAGAAGAAGCAAGGGTTCTCCAAGAGAAGCGTAAAAAATTAATCGAAATCAATAAGAAACTCACCCATCAGGTTACTGGGCAGGCCGCTTTGCAAGGATGTAAACACTTGGTATGGGACAGGATCATTAAGTAAGCTGAGAACTTTAGACCTTACCTTGAGTTTATAAGGATAAAGGAGAAAACCAATAGTGATGCTAGTACAGGTTGTGAAGTTGCCAGGGAAACCTTAGTCCGAAGACACAAGGAAACTACACTAAATGCCATCACTTTCTTGAATGGTTTATCAGAAGAGGAAAGGATGAAGTTAAATATTGGGAACTGGATTGCTACACTTGCAGCATCCTAGAAAATCTTAGGGAAATATGCTCAGGTTGAGAGTGTAGAGGCCAAAGTCGAGGAGATGAAGAGTCAAGTGGCAGAGTTCAAAGGGAAGTTTGACAAGTTGGTTGAAATAGGGTTTCCTTCTTTCTGGAATGATAACCATGAACTAATCCCTCACAACTCTTATAAAAACCTACCATGGGCAATACGAATGGATCACACAAAGTTCAAACGCATGAAACAGCTGCTTATAGACAGAACCCTGATGGAAAAGATCGAAGAGGATTTTGAAATCTTGAATAGACTGATCGCCATTGGTGAAAGGATTCCTCCCTTCTTCTACACTGAGCACATTGAAATATGAGTTATGGTGAAATAAATGGTGGACTATGACCTCCCTCCTGTAGATCAATGGGCCAATATAGAAAAATATAGCAAATCGCTATACGTTCTCGATATGCCTTAGTGATATTTGTCTTTTTATAGTTGTTGATGCTTGCTTGGAATCAGAGACTTCTTACAAGACTTTCCTATTTTTGATCATTTGTAATATTCTTTGAGGCAACTATATGAATAGCTAGATGAAACTATTACTTTACTATCTTTACTTTTTACTTGAAGCAAATGTTACTTAGTAAAAATACCGATGGGTTGTAAGAAATCAGTTAGGTCGTTTCTACCCGTTTATGTTTTTTATAGTGATAGTGGCTGTCAAGCACTCTAATTGCAGATAATTAAATATCAAACATACAGAGCATATGAAATTTATTGTCAACCCGAGGAAGTCTTTTTATTTCAAAGGACAAGTGCACAATATATGCTTAAACACTAAACCATTAGCAATAAATACTTCTATATTCTATCATTCATGTTCATCCCCAGAATCTTATGCAATCCAAAGCCTTCTCACTGCTATAATTCAAATCCTCTCTATCATGCATCAACTAAGAATTAACATCAGATCTAATGAACAATAGGAAGGAATCTCCTTTATATCCTAGAACGATCACTTTCCTGATCTAATCAACCTGGAAATCGTAAAGCAAAAACTGAGCAGTAATCTAGAAATCCAATTGCGAAATAATTGAGTTAACTGTTCTAAGAATATTGAATTGCAGAATGGAAATCAAGCAACACACAATCAGAACGATAAATTGTAAGAACTCAGGGAATCGCAACTCAGCTGTAAGATGAACACAAGTGTGTATGATCTGTACTTGAAATGTATATAAAGCAAACCTTACTCAGTCGACTGTTATTCTACACCATCTACCAAACTCACAGAAATATGATCCTTAACTATACTGAAAATTCACACGATAAATATTGCTGCTACGTACAAAAGGAAGAACAAAGCATCACACAACAAGAAAGATGAAATCCTAAATTAACACAGCAATCTCTGTGGAAGACGGGCCCAGTCTTCACACAGAGACGCTGGTTGAACAACACTCTCTTTAACTCAGAAGCAACTCAGTATATTAACAGAAGGATGAGTACACAGTTTTGGCTCGACTGCTAATACAAGATAAATTAATTAATTGCTGTCCAACCCCTTAGTCGAGGCAATTCCCCATACTTATACATACAATTGCAACATCTAAAACCTATAATTGGGCAGCCATGAAGATCTCTGATCTTCAGGCGCCCTAAATAATCTAGCTGTTACAATGCGTGGCAGAACTGAAATATGAGAGAAGTATAAATTGTCCCAAGAGTGACGGTCATTCCAGCTCACAGCGGGATTTGAGCAGCGACATACTTAATATAGTTCTTCTGTTACAGCTGCCCTGCCACGACTGTGCCTTGATTGACGAATTGAGCCCCAAGGAACCTTCCACAAGCGATGAACGTTCCTTCATGACTTGTTCAGCTCCGATCTTCCTGCAGTCTATTGTCTTACTACCTTCATAAATCGCATCATGTTAGCACAGATTAAGAGATGCACAGCTTTAATCATCACAATCATAAGTATTAACACAATAAAACAATAATCGGCCATACCTTGGTAATTGGGGAATAGATAAGGACAATAAGTTGAATTGCCAAGGTAATTGGTGTAAGACAAGGGAAGGGAAGATGATAAATGATGGTCAAAAAGGGCCAATTCTGGGCTCAACATCTCCCCCCAACTATCCTGTTGCATGTCCTCATGCAACAACCTGCATCTGAATATTGCACTGAACTTTGCCCAGGCAAGAGGAAAGAATGTAGATAAATCAGGCATCCCTTCTATCTTTTTGGAAAGCTTCTGTGAGCAGCCCGGCATCTTCCAACTTCACTGTTCCCCTTCCACTGCTACTTACTAATATCTGAGAATGCACTTGATGTGGTGGGGACCTTTCTGCAGTTCTCTTATGCTATGCCTGGGGAAGTTGAAAAGACACACTCAATCTGAATCCAACTCAATGACACCTGTAGGAGGTGGAAGCACTGGTTCTTGTGGGACAGTGTCTTCCAGCGCATCTGATCTTAACAAGGGAGTTGCTGGTTCTTGTGTAACAGCAACATCCCTTAAACCTTCTTCAGCAGCTGCCTTTATTGCTTTTGGAGACACTGGTTCTTGTGTAACAGTGTCTTCTTTGTCATTTGGCTGCTGAGATTGGATATCCTTTTCAATTTGCAGCTCCTCCTCCAGGATTTCAGTGTCACCTGAGCAGGGTGTCTGTACCTGTTCATCATCACTCCATTGTGTATCAGGAATGATATCTACTCCCGGGTTATCTCCCAACTGCAATTCAGGGGTTCTTGCTGCAGTATCCGAGGACGTTGGTTCTTGTGTGACAACATCCTGGCTTACCTCTTCATCCTTCTTTTGCTGCAGCTCCTCTTCTATGAGTTCTGTATCATGAGATCTTTCTGGGGTCACTACCCAGAGTTCATCGTTGAATGCCAGAATATTCTCTGTCCCAGCTTCTTCTCCTGTCTGCTCAGTCGGTTGGGCGGTCAAATTCAGGATTGCTGGTTCTTGTGTTGCAGCATCTTGTTCCAACTTATCACTGTCCTGCCTTTCCGTTTCTTCTTCTAAAATTATTGTGTCCTGGGAACGTTCTGGGGTTACAGCACAAAATTCTTCATTATCCTCCAGGGTATCCTTTGGCTCCATGATCTCTGTATCAAGGGAACATTCTGGAGTCTCACCATATTCTTTTATAAGCTCCAGAGCATCCTTCATTTCCTGTTCTTCTCCCATCTGTTCTATGATTTCTGTGTTGTGGGAGCAATTTGGGATTGCCATACATTCCTCATAAATTTCCAGGGCATCCTCCACTCCCTGTTCTTCTCCCATCTGTTCTATGACTTCTGCATCATGGGAAGTAGCAGCTGTAGCAAGGATGTTTAAAGATGCTGGTTCTTGTGTTGCAGCATCCTCTTTCTCCACTGCTTTCCCTTCTGTGGCTACAGGCTGTTGTGCCGAATAGGTGCTAAGCAAAATTTTATGGCCTGCTTCCTCAAAGATCTCCCCACAGGTGGGGCAGAGTATTCGCTCATCCTTTTCTCCAGCTCCAGCAGAAGCTGATTCCTCCACTTGGTCTGCAGCCTCTATTAATGTATACATCTTCCTTCCACCCTGCTTTCTGCAGACTTCCTTCCATGTTTCCAGCTCCCTTCTAAGTGCTTGGAGGTCCTCTTTCAGCATTGCATTTTCATACAAGAGTCCCTCAACTCCAGGTTCTTCCTCCGCTGGTCCTTGTGGGGTATCCCTCGGTTTTGGTGTAAGGACTGGGGGTTCAACCTGTGTCTCTAAGGTTGCCCATTTTGTTCTAGTTGCCTCTGCTGCTGTAATTGACCGAGTTCGCTTCCTTCTAATTGGTGCCACTAAATCAAACTCATTGGTGGACCTCTTCCTTTTCTGTGGCGTTTTCTTTTGTGACTTCCCTTTCTGTAATGTTTCTTCTCGTGGAGCTGGAATATAGGGAGGTAAAACTGAAGTTAAAGGAACATTTCCCTGCCCCCCATGCTGTTCTTCTTCAATCACAGCTCCTCCTCCTACCCACTCCGGTGAAGACTCGATTGTGACCAGCTCAATATCGTCTTCCATTGCTTTGGCTCCATCATCTTCAGGTTCCATTGTCGCAGCATTTGATGCTGCTCCAATTTCACCTTCTGTTGTCGGAGCTGCCCTGTTATCTAGGTTTTCCGCGAGGGTTTCATCTACATTGTCACCTGACAGCTCTGTTTGTGCTTCCCCTCGCTCTCCTTCAAATGCAGGGTCATCCCCCACTGGTTCTGCTTGTGCTGGGGATTCATACACTTCAAATGGCTCTGCCTGTGCCCCTGTTTGTTCTTCCTCTGTGGTTTTGTCCATCCCGGATGGTCCTGCCTGTGCCCCCTGTTTATCCACCCCAGACGGTCCTGCCTGTGCCCCCTGTTGTTCTTCTTCCATTTCATCCCTCCCCCCAACTTCACTGGAGGAACTCCGGTCCTCCTGTTGTGGCGGAACTGGTATTTGCTGTAATGGAATGACCCTCAAGGGAACAGGTTGCTGTGGTCGGGTAATGAATTGCTCCCATGTTATATTATGTTGGGCCAGGGTTCTTATAATAATTAACTTAATAAGGCCATGGTGAGTGAGGGAGGATAATGGGTGCTTTGCAGATTGAACAAATGTTGCCATATGGCGCAAATCATGCAATAGATAAAATGGAATATTTAACAAAATGCCATGACGGAGATGAGAAAGCAAAGGAAGTTCAGAGTTGTACACAGTTTGGTATCTACCTTCGCAAGTTATGTATTTCTTGAGGAAGATAGCAACCTGGTCCCATGGCTGCGGCAGTGACTTCAATGCAATCCCTCGCCTGGATGCTTCAACTTGCTCCCCTGGAAGTAAAAATTCTTCTCGTGCAACTGTTGCAGGGACTCGACGGTTAAACCAAGGTTTTCCCACCAACGGGATAGCTGTAACCTCGGATATAATGACCTCCGAAACATCTATACACAGCCCCCACACCATGGAGTGTGTTTTAGTAAGATTCAATGCGAATTGCAGGGCTGCGTCCCGATCGAACCCGTCCAATCGTTCAAAGAACTCGACCCAGCCAGCAGCTTGAAAAATGGCTAGAACCCGCGGATTCCGTCTAAGTTCCCGGGTATTGAAAGGTTCATGGCGAAATGGAATGCCCATGGTCCTGGCTACAAGATGAAACTACTGTTCGACAGAGTACAGGATCCCAGAATGGAAGTTGCAGCACAGGAAATGCACGAATTGTTGAGCGGAGACGTTGAGCGAATGAACTAATTCGAAAAGTTAAGCGCAGAGAAGAGTTTGAACTTTGCATGCCGAATTGGAGAAGGTGGCAGTTATTAGTATTACGTCGTTCGAGGGAAAGGTTCAATCAGGTATAAATGGTGGTACGAGTGAAGGTACGGCCAATCTCGTTTAAATGATATGAATACTTAATCACGTGATAAATGAAAGCCATACCTCATAGAACTGTGCGTCGGAAGGCTGCGGAAACTGGTGGAGCATGGAGTTGGTGACGTCACGGAGCCGAACGCGTGCACAGTCAGCCGTGGGATCATGATGACTCGGATAAGGCACGAATTTCCTCCGCCGGTAGAACACAAGGCGTCGCATCCTCCGGGTTAAAATGATGAGTTCGCCGGCAGGACTGGGGTGAATCAGCATCATAATTAGCAGATTGAACAATCCTTCTGTTAACACGGGAGTTACCACTGCAAGTTGCCAAAGAAATGATCACACAGCCGATGAAAAAGCTTGTTGCAGCTGGCAGGAAAAAAGTTACAGCCACCGGAAAGGAATTGGCGGCAACCGGAAAAAGATTTACGATATCAGGGAAAATTACGGCTGTCACAGGAAAATTTTACGGCGGCGGGAAAAAGCTTACAGCTGGCGGGAAAAATTTTTACGACTATGGGAAATATATGGCAGCCGCTGAAAAGAAATGGCAGCTATGTGGAAATGATGTGGAGGTGACTTGGTCAATGAGGTGGCAGCCGTCGAGAAAGAAGGTGGCAGCCGAGAAATGATGTGGCGGCTGCGGGAAAAAGATGTTGCAGCCGCCGAAGTTGCAGCTGCCGGAGTTGCAGCTGCCGGAATTGCAGCTGCCGGAGTTGCAGCTGCCGGAAAAGATTTGACGGCAGGCGGAAAAAACATTACGGCTACCGGGGAGTGAAATGGCCGTGGCTGGTAAGTGGAGTGGCAGCTGCGGAAAATGAGATGGCAGTCATGGGAGATGAGGTGGCCATAGCTGGTGAATGAGGTGGCAACCATGGGGACGATGAAGTGGCAGCCGCGGAAACTGGAGTTGCAGCCGCCGATGTTGCAGCCGCAAATGTTGCAGCCACCGATGTTGCAGCCGCAAATGTTGCAGCCGGAAATGTTGCAGCCGCCAATGTTGCAGCCGCAAAAGATTGACGGCTGACGGAAAGGGAATTATGGCTACCGGGAAATGGAGAATATGGTTGCCGGAAAAAGGATATACGGCTGCCGGAAAATATGTTGCAGCTGCCGGAAAATATGTTGCAGCTGCCGAATTTTTTTTTTTTTTTTTTTTTTTTTTTTTTTTAACACAAGGACAGCACAGAGAGATTTTCATTACGGGCCCCAAACTGATCGTTCTCCTGGCGCTTCCCTGAAATTTTTTTAAAAAGACAACAGCAAGCAAAGAGATCAAATGCAAAAAGAAAGAAAATGACAACTATACGCTACAGCAAGAAATTATTTATGTACAGCGAATATAATTTTCATTTTAAGATTTGGCAAAGGTAGAGAAATGTTCCTGCTCTGGTGCCAATTGGTAGTTTGGATCAGCAGCAATCTGTGAAATGAATGCATCTTTCGAAATAGGCTTTCGATACAGTCGCAGTCTGTGGCCATTAGCAAGTAATGGTATACGGTTTTCATCAATGGTGACCAGGCGAACAGTGCCATTGTCAAATACCCTGTCAACCAAATATGGACCCAGCCATCTTGTGCGTAATTTCCCCTTGAAATCCTTCTTGAATCTGGAATCGTATAATAGTGCCCAATCTCCTTCATGGAAGATTTTCTTTTTGATGAATCGGTCATGCCAATTAGATCTCTGTTGCTGAAGCAGCCCAGTCTGGTCTACCACAGCTAACCGTTTCTCATCCAATTCATTCAATTGATTCAATCTTCTTTTCTGGGCTTCTGTTACATCCAGGTTCATTTCAATGGCTGTTTTCAGGGTCTTGATCTCAAATTCAATTGGAAAGATGGCACTCTTACCATACACCAGATCATAGGGAGAAAAGCCCGTGGTGTTGCGCCAAGTCGTGCGATATGCCCACAGCACTTCTGGAAGTCTGTCAGCCCAATCCCTTCGATGGCTTTTAACTGTTTTAGTAAGGATTGCTTCGATGACTTTATTAGTGCTTTCCACCTGGCCATTGGCCTGGGGATGATAAGGTGAAGCTATCTTGTGCTGCACATGATACTTACGGAGCAAGGATTCAAATTGGTGTGAAATAAATTGTGGTCCCCCATCGGTGAATACTTCCTTTGGTACTCCAAAACGGGTAAAAACTTCACTGTATAGGAAATCAATCACCGCCTGATCATTTGCTTTAGCCAAAGCTACAGCTTCTACCCACTTAGTCATGTAATCTGTACACACCAAGATGTAAACCTTCTGTTTGGAAGGAGGGTTGATAGGACCAACAAAGTCCAATGCCCATCTATCAAACGGTTCCAGTACCACTTGGGGCTGTAAAGGCATCTGATCTGTCTTATTAGGTTGGCCCATCCTTTGGCAGCTGTCACAGGACTGAACATATTTTTTAGCATCTCTGAACAATGTCGGCCAATAATAGCCCATCCGCAACGCCTTATGTCCTGTTCTTTTATCTGCAAAGTGTCCTCCGCAAGGTTCATCGTGACAGGCCTTCAGTATATGAAAGATCTCATCTTCCCTTACACATCTTCTAATTTCAAGATCAGGTCCTGTGTAAAAGAGATGGCCTTTGAGCCAACAATACCTGGCACTTTGCTGAATAATTTTTCTTTTCTCTCGTTTAGACATATGTGGCGGAAGCTTCCCTGCAGCCAAATAATTAGCAACGTCTGCATACCAGGGTGAATGAGCTGAGAGTGCGAATAAATGTTCATCCGGGAAAGCATCCTCAACAGGTGAACTGTCATCACTGTTAGTAAATCGTGATAAAAAATCAGCAACAACATTTTCTTTTCCAGGTTTATCTATAATAGTAATATCAAATTCCTGTAATAATAAAAGCCACCTGGTTACTTTGGCATTAGTGACAGGTTTATTCATTAAATACTTAATGGCAGAGTGATCAGTATGCACAAATGTAGGATACCCAGTAATGTAATGCCGAAACTTATTAATAGAATAAACAATAGCAAGGAATTCTTTTTCAGTAACAGTATAATTTAGTTCAGCAGGGGCTAAGTTTTTACTAACATAATAAATAGCATAAGGTACTTGACCATCCTGCTGTCCTAGCACTGCTCCAATGGCGGTATCAGAGGCATCTGAAGAAATGTGGAAAGGTATGGTCCAATTAGGTCCCCTTAAAATAGGGGCTGTGGACAGTTTCTGTTTAAGCTCATCAAATGTTGTTTGGCATGTTTTACTCCATACAAACTGTGCGTCCTTCATTAACAATGAAAACAAAGGGAAAGCAAGTTTGGAGAAATTTTCTATGAATCTCCTGTAATACCCAGCATGTCCCAGAAAACTTCGCACTTCTTTCTGAGTTGAAGGGGTTGGTATATTCTTTATCACCTTAATTTTTGAAGGATCCACTTGAATACCGTCAGTAGAGATGAAATGTCCTAATACCACCCCCTCACTCATCATCATGTGGCATTTTTCAGTGCTCAGTGAGAGGCGAGCCTGTTCACAGCGAATTAAAACTTTCTTCAAATTTTTCAGTGCTTCCTCAAAATCCCTGCCATAAGGAGTAAAATCATCCATAAAAATTTCCATGCTATCATTAACCAATTCAGAAAATATGCCAATCACAGCTCTTTGAAACGTTGCAGGTGCATTGCACAATCCAAAGGGAAGCACCCTGTAGGCGAACGTTCCCCAGGGGCAGGTGAAGGTGGCCTTATCCTGATCCTCTGGAGCAATCTGAATTTGATTGTACCCACTGAACCCATCCAGGAAGGAGAAGAACTTCTTCCCAGATAGGTTATCAAGTACCTGGTCAATAAAGGGCAGAGGAAAGTGATCCTTCTGTGTAGCCTTGTTCAGCTCCCTATAATCGACACAGACTCTCCATTTACCATTTTTCTTGGGTACAATTACAAGTGGGGAAACCCACTCACTGTCTGAGATAGGATAGATGAATCCTGCTTCCAAGAGTTTCTGGATTTCTTCCTTCACTATATCCCTCAGATTGGGGTTCATGCGTCGTTGGGGTTGACATACAGGCCGGGAGTCATTTTTAATATAAATATGATGAGTGCACAGACTAGAGGGAATACCCTTCATGTCTGTATACTCCCAGGCGAATGCCCCCTTACGTTCCTTCAAGAGATTGGTTAGGCGCTTTTGTTCTTCTGAGGAGAGACCAGGATTGATGTTCAAAGTTCTCCCAGGCTCTACCTCAATAGGAATGCTTTTCGAGTTTTTCAATACTGGGATTACGTTTGTGTCATTTGCTAGTGCTTCCTCCGTAAGCTGTTCTTGTTCTTCTTTACCGAGGGTACTGTTCAGGAGTTGATAAACTTCCTTGTTTACTGAAGCAGGTTCGCTAATGAAATTATTAATGGCATCGTCCTCTGTTTCGTTTTTGAAGGTTAGTGCCTTCCCTATTGTTAGTAATGGCTGAACATCTTCCTCTTCTTCCTGTTCTATCCAAAGGGAGGTTTCAGTTTCTAGACTCGGCCGTGCTGGACGGTACAGGGTGAGGTTTTTGGTTTCCATGCCATCAGATATAGTCATAGATCCTGATCGGCAACTGATACAAGCATCGGCTGTAGCCAACCAGGGCCTCCCCAAAATCAATGGATGTCCCCCCAGCTGTGATTTTGGTTGTAATACCAGAAAATCGGCAGGGTATTCCCATGAGTCTACTGAAATAACAAGGTCGTCCAAAATCCCTTCAGGTCTGATAGTGGATCTGTCTGCCAATTCTAAGATAGTAGGGGTCGGTCTAATATTGGTGAATCCGAGCTTCTTTACAGTCTCCATTGTTATAACATTGATCGCAGCTCCTAAATCTACTAGTACGTTGGGTATCTGTGTTTGTCCTATGTGTACAGTAACAGTAGGATTGCCGGGATCCTCATACTTGGTTATAGGGGTTTTTCCAGTCATTAAAGCGGATAAATTCCCTATAACATGAACAGTAGGAGGATCTCTGGGTTTCCTTCCCGGTCTTTTAGTGCACAGGTCCCGAACAGTTCTAGCGTAGATAGGTACATCTTGAAGAGCTTGTAAAAGGGGAATCTTAACATAAAGGTTCTTCAATTCTCCTAAGAGATTGAATTGAGGTTGCCCCCCTCTTTGTGGCAGCATCAATCTCTCAGGGTAAGGTGGTTGCCTTACCAACTGGGTAGGCTGCGTGTTATCCACTTCATCGTTTAATGTTT
Organism: Larix kaempferi; assembly: GCA_027924585.1. Classification (NCBI taxonomy): domain Eukaryota; kingdom Viridiplantae; phylum Streptophyta; class Pinopsida; order Pinales; family Pinaceae; genus Larix; species Larix kaempferi. The sequence continues at coordinate 3,029,063 of BSBM01000073.1, forward strand.
CAGCCCTCCCATCTGAGGGATGCTCAGCATCTTCAATGATAGGAACCGGATCAAAAGGATGCTGGGAACTCTCTCCTTTGTCATACACAGTTGGTGGAATATTTTCTGCAGTTCCACGTTCTACTATCTTTCCAGACCGTAAGTGAATATCATTACAAGGTACAGGGGAGAGAGAGTAGGCTGGCATATTGAGAGCTTCCAATTGCTGGACTGTTTTATTGTTTGGGTTAGGGTTAGGTTGGGCAGGCAGCTGAGGCCGTATTGGTATGTTAGGCACAGGATTATTTTGCAGCTGCAGCTGCGACTGCTGAGGTGGGTATTGAGGATATTGATGAAATTGAGGATATGGAGGATACGGTAACTGTTGAGGTGGAGGTGGTTGAGGAAACTGGTTCCCAGGATGGAAGTTCCTCCATCCAGGAGACCATGAAGTAGGTTGGTGTGGAGGCTGTGTCCAAGGACTCCATGAATTATATCCTTGCATCGCAGGTTGAGGGGAATTCCACTGAGCATAATTTGAAGGGAATTGTGTATTCACATTTTGCATATTAGTATTCCAATTATTCAAATTATTCAAAAATGGAAATGAATCGGGAGACATACCTTGATTCCGGGGTTGCCAGGGTTTCTTCTGTGCAATGAAGTAGGCTGAATCCGCCTCTGGAGTTGATGCCTGCAGAACATCCTTCACTTGGGGCAACGTGGGGCATTCTTTCATATCATGATTCAGCTCACACAGCTAACACACTTGTACTTTGTCAAGAGGGCATTCCTTCAGTGGATGAGTCTTTCTACATCGGGGACAAAACACCCCTAGTGTGAGATCCTCCACTGCCTGTCTTTGCTTGGCCTTCAAGACGTCAATCTCTGAAGAGATAGAGCTCATCATTTCTGTTTTAAAGTTTTCAAGAAGATTGCCTATCTCTGCACGTGTAGCTCCCCCATTGGATGACTTCTGAGTTCTGTCGAAGACATCACGTTCCATTTTATTTCGTTTATGCTGCTTATTATGCCTAGAAGATCCCCTGGAATATCTCTTACATAATTCCACAATTGTCTCAAAAGATTCTTTAGAGATATCCCCCTTTCCTAATAAATTTAGCATGTCTAAAAAATCGTCCCTGATTCCTCGAAGCAGGATTATCTTAAGCACATCTAGTCCCATATTCGTCTGTCCAGCTCTTTGCACATTGTACAGCAACCTCTCCACAAAGTCCTCCAAACTTTCATCCTCCTTCTGTACCATCTTGAATAAATCCTCCCTTTTGTCCCTGGTGTTACAATATTCTTGATATTTTTCCAGGAATACTTGCTTCATCTTATTCCAATTAGCAACAGTTCCTCCCCCAAGGCTCATGAACCATCGTAATGCATTGTCCTTCAGGGTGGCAGGAAAAAGCTTCAACTTTTGAGCATCTGTAACATAATCATAGCTGCGACAGAGGATATCGAATTCAAACAGGAATTCGTCTGGATCCTCTGCCGCCCTGCCATGGAAGCGGGGTAACACCGACGGTGAAATGTTTTTCATAGGAGCTGTCCCCTCTAGCTGCTGTATTGGGAATTGCAATGTAGCCATAGTTTCTGGCGGGGAATTGTCTTCATGATGGTATTGTACCACCGCTTCTTCCTCTTCGTTCTCATCTCTATTATTCATCTTTTCTTCTGTATCTTCTCCTTCGATTGTTCCTCCGTCCCTTACCTCAATTGTAACAGCTGCGTATTCTTCGGTTGTAACAGCTGCGTATTCTTCAGTTGTAACAGCTGCGTATTCTTCAGTTGTAACAGCTGGATCAGCTGTTCCTTCTTTAGCAGGAGTATATGCAGGAATCACAGCTGCTCCTGTATCTTCCACTGTAGATCCTGATGCTGGCGCTCCAGGATCAGCAGGGCCTCTTTTGATAGGAGTCTCCCGTTGACGAGATCTGACAGCTGAATCCGTTTTGTCAACAAGGTCGTCGATGAATGTTCTTCTGCCCAGCGGTGGACCTCGACCACGACCCGAACCACCTGCACTGTTAGTAATTTGTGGAGTTTTGGGGGTTGGGAGGTGATCGCGTTTTACCCTCCTCGTATTCATGCGAAGCAGATCATTTCAAAAACAACCCAAAAGACTGGCTAAAAGCAAATATCAAATACGACTAATGACTAGTGTTTAATTTTCATCCTTCCCCGGAAACGGCGCCAAAATGTCAAGCACTCTAATTGCAGATAATTAAATATCAAACATACAGAGCGTATGAAATTTATTGTCAACCCGAGGAAGTCTTTTTATTTCAAAGGACAAGTGCACAATATATGCTTAAACACTAAACCATTAGCAATAAATACTTCTATATTCTATCATTCATGTTCATCCCCAGAATCTTATGCAATCCAAAGCCTTCTCACTGCTATAATTCAAATCCTCTCTATCATGCATCAACTAAGAATTAACATCAGATCTAATGAACAATAGGAAGGAATCTCCTTTATATCCTAGAATGATCACTTGCCTGATCTAATCAACCTGGAAATCGTAAAGCAAAAACTGAGCAGTAATCTAGAAATCCAATTGCGAAATAATTGAGTTAACTGTTCTAAGAATATTGAATTGCAGAATGGAAATCAAGCAACACACAATCAGAACGATAAATTGTAAGAACTCAGGGAATCACAACTCAGCTGTAAGATGAACACAAGTGTGTATAATCTGTACTTGAAATGTATATAAAGCAAACCTTACTCAGTCGACTGTTATTCTACACCATCTACCAAACTCACAGAAATATGATCCTTAACTATACTGAAAATTCACACGATAAATATTGCTGCTGCGTACAAAAGGAAGAACAAAGCATCACACAACAAGAAAGATGAAATCCTAAATTAACACAGCAATCTCTGTGGAAGACGGGCCCAGTCTTCACACAGAGACGCTGGTTGAACAACACTCTCTTTAACTCAGAAGCAACTCAGTATATTAACAGAAGGATGAGTACACAGTTTTGGCTCGACTGCTAATACAAGATAAATTAATTAATTGCTGTCCAACCCCTTAGTCGAGGCAATTCCCCATACTTATACATACAATTGCAACATCTAAAACCTATAATTGGGCAGCCATGAAGATCTCTGATCTTCAGGCGCCCTAAATAATCTAGCTGTTACAATGCGTGGCAGAACTGAAATATGAGAGAAGTATAAATTGTCCCAAGAGTGACGGTCATTCCAGCTCACAGCGGGATTTGAGCAGCGACATACTTAATATAGTTCTTCTGTTACAGCTGCCCTGCCACGACTGTGCCTTGATTGACGAATTGAGCCCCAAGGAACCTTCCACAAGCGATGAACGTTCCTTCATGACTTGTTCAGCTCCGATCTTCCTGCAGTCTATTGTCTTACTACCTTCATAAATCGCATCATGTTAGCACAGATTAAGAGATGCACAGCTTTAATCATCACAATCATAAGTATTAACACAATAAAACAATAATCGGCCATACCTTGGTAATTGGGGAATAGATAAGGACAATAAGTTGAATTGCCAAGGTAATTGGTGTAAGACAAGGGAAGGGAAGATGATAAATGATGGTCAAAAAGGGCCAATTCTGGGCTCAACAGTGGCAAAACAACTTGAATGAGTTGTCACTCCGATAACTGTTTTTAGTTTTCGATGTGTCGATCAAGAGGACTCCCAGCATCTATATATGTGGTGTAATGGAATGAAAAAGTGTTGAAAATTTTTATGGGAATTTTTGTGTATTGTTCTGTAAGACATTTTGAGCTATATTTTGAATAAAGATTTGCAAAGCTGAGCCAATGTTTTCAGGGATTCTTGTGTAACTAGTCTTGTAGTCTGTTCTTTCTTTTCTCCATCTGAATTGTGTATCTCTCATTGTTAATTCCAGTCTATAACATTCTTGTGTACCTGGTGCAGTGTGATAGCTAAGTAGAATTCATAGAAATTATGCTCTACTTATCTTTTTCCAAGTATTCCGCTATTACATTACTGCTAAAATTGATGTAGGATTCATCATTGCATACCTGATATCAATGGATTGTTTCTTTTTTCTTCTGTTCCACCAATTAAAATCACTTTGACTACGAACTGTTTATTATCTCGCCCCTATGTTAATGCATTTGTGAAGCATTTGTAAACGAATTTTCAGAGTTTGTTTAAATGTGACTCCATTTCCCAAATAAAGATTCATATGTTTCAGCCAAGCTACGTTTAAACCATTTTTTTTTCAATAGAAATCTGATCTTCTGTATTGTTGTAATTGAATATCTTTAATGATGAATGCTAGTATGTTTTTCTTCATTATTGACAATCTTGATGATTTCCAGTATTTTGTGAGCTTATAGAGAGAGCCCTCTCTGTTTGTGTTGGGTCAGTAGCACAAGCTAAAGATTGGTTGGTGGTTACCCCAGTTTACCCTCTCCCACAACCTAGGAGGTCATTTTGGGTGTTAACACTCAGGGTTGATTACGTACGTCAACAAAACCTGGAAAGAGCATCCCAAGACTTTTACAAACTTACTGCTCAACCTATAGGATCTCCCAGGAAATTTTACATGTGACCTTCAAAAAACCTTAAAAGAGTGTCTTGCGACCTGCAAGATCTTTAAAGAGCATCCTGGGATCTTTTATGTGCCTAGCAAAACCTATCCAGATATCCAGGACTGATTACATGTGAACTCGCAAAACCTTAAAAGAGTGTCTTGCAACCTGCAAGATCTCTAAAGAGCATCTCGAGATCTTTTATGTGCCTAGCACAACCTGTCAAGATCTCCAGGACTGATTACATGTGATCCTGCACAACCTATCCATGGCCACAGAGTATCATCCTGATACTCATGTCCATACTGATAATCATCATATAGTACATCATCCTGATGTACATCATCATCACATGATCATCCTCTTCATATAATATCATCGTCCACAGAGCATAGCCCAGATGCACATCATACAAAACTTACACCACTGACATGGGAGAACACATCTACCACCATTCGGGGAAGGCTCCAACCCTTAATTTTTCACCATGGGAGAACACATCTACCACCATGTGAAAAATGGCTTCAGCCCTTACATCTACACCATGGGAGAACACATTACCACCATGTGAGAATGGCTCCAACCCTTACATCTACACCATGGGAGAACACATCTACCACCATGTGAGAATGGCTCAACAATTACATCATGACCATGGGAGAACACATCTACAACCATGTCGGAAAATTCCATGTGAATCTACGTCTTCCAGACTCATCACTTCCCCTTGGAAGGAACCTCTATCTGAAGTACACCAAGCCTCTCTCTGAAGTACTCAAACTTCACTGTGGCTAGTGGTTTGTTCAACACATCTGCAATCTTCTCATCTGTCGCAACATACAGGAGCTTCACTGCTCCTCTCTACACCATATCCCTGATATAGTGATATTTGATCTCGATATGCTTCGACTTGTCATGGAACACTGGGTTCTCTAACAACTTCACACAACTCTGGTTGTCACAATAGATGCAAGTATCATCCATATGGAGATCAAATAAATCATACAGTAGCTTCCTTAGCCATACTGCCTCACAACTAGCCGAACAAGGTGCGACATACTCTGCTTTGGCTGTACTCAGTGCTACAAGGGATTGCTTCCTGCTAAACCAAGAGGTCACACCTGATCCCATACTGAAGAAGCACCCCGAAGTGCTCTTCATATCTCCAACACTGCCTGCACAATCTGAATCAACATAACCCTCCAAGTTAAACTTTTGATTCACATCACACTTGAGCCCATAATCAACCGTACCCTTCAGGTACCTCAGAATATGATTTACATCAATCAAGTGAGCATGTCTAGGATATATCAGGAACTGGCTCAAGGTGTTCACAGCAAAGCAAATATCTGGTCTTGTGTTCGACAGGTACATCAAGGACCCAATCATCTGATGATGCATCATGGTATCAACCAACTCTGATGAAGCATTTCTCAATAGCTTTAGGTTCGATGCCATAAGTGTGGCCATGGCCTTGCAATCCATCATCCCGAACCACTTCAGTATCTCTACTGCATACTTCCCTTGTCCAAGGAAGATTCCATCTACACTCTACCACACCTCCATACTTAGAAAGTAATGCATCATACCCAAGTCCTTCATCTCGAACTTGGCAGCAAGCTTCCTGTTTGTATCAGCAATCAACCTAATCTCACCTGTCACAAACAGGTCATCTACATACATTAGGAGTATCACTGGATTTCCTTCATCAACCTTGTAGTAAAGGTTTGAATCTGCTTTACTCTTGGTAAAGCCCAAACTAGTCAGGAAGTTGTCTATCCTGTCGTGCATGTCCTGGGTGCTTGTTTCAAACCATACAAGTATTTCTTCAATTTGCACACATGTGACTCCCTGTCATGTGTCTCAAATCTGAATGGCTGCTCCACTTCCTCTTCGACTACACTATTCAAGAAAGTTGTCTTGACATCCATCTGGTGTATCTTCCACTTCATCGCTTGCCTTGTATTTCTCTATGCTACTATCTGCAGCATGCTTGATCTTGTAGATCTACTTGGAAGTCACAACAAACTTCCCTTCTGGTCTTGGGACCACATCCCAAACATCATTCTTCATGATCAATTGGTTTCATCGATCATGGCATCCTTCCATTACTACATCCATGTTCTTGGGAACTTCAGATTCTTCAATATCTTCAATAGGTAGTTTTCTTGAACTTCGTCGCTGGAACAAATGTCGTTGTCCTTGTTTTGTAGGTGATTGTACACAGTCTTTCCTACAAGTCAAATTTAGTTGCATGATTAGAAACTTCTCATAGTTTTTCAAAAACAAATTATTACACATAAGAATGTATGTCATACAGTCATGCAATTATCTTAGCCGATGCTTCAATACAACATTTATCCGTATCCCGTAACTTTCTAGATGCCTTCCATCTCTACCAGAACATTTGTTAAGAGTGTGCACAACTCCCAACATGTTAGCAAAGAGTTTTCATTCTATGTAAGTAGCAATGGAATGTTGTACAGTACCATAGGCCACTTACCCATTACTTGCATATTAGCAGTATCTTGTTCATTAATGCAACTTTTCTAATATGCATAATATACATCCTAAACCTAGGAACATAAGCATGTACATGACTGGACAACATCATTTAAGTAATCAAATATATAATAAATTACAATTCAAATACTTATATTTGTTTAGTTGTTGGGTGGACTGCCTCTCAATCTTTGCTTCCTTCCAGGAACTACTGGAGTGTGCTCCCTCTTGATCTTTTATTCCTTGCAGGAACAACTAGAGTGTGCTCCCTCTTGATATTTTCTTCCTAGAGTGTGCTCCCTCTTGATCTTTGCTTCCTTTATGATATCATCATGATTATATGTCTTTGAAATTCTATCCATCCTGGACCACTATGAATGCTTAAGTGTGCACTAGTGTCATCATTGTGTCATCCTCAATATCTCATACATCATCATACATGCATTAGTATAATCTCAATACTTATCAAAACATTATGATTCTAAATATTCTTAATCATGTATGGTCATGATCATTTCATACACAAGCGTTAGTATTCAAGGTTTCGGGGAGGACTTCTTTTACTCATGCATATTTTTATTTGACCATGGGACTCTTCTAGTTTGTCATATCATTAATCAAACCAAGAAGCATAATATGCATAAACCCATGATTTCCCAAACTTATAGATTCATGAATTGTCAATCATACCAAGTATACTTATATAAGATCCTAACACAAGGTAGGATTCTAACTTGATATAGGAAAAACATACATGGATTATCATGCTTTCTCGTTATGTCTAACATACCCACATAATGTCTTCTTGTTCTCTTCAATGACTTGTGCTAGTAACCTGCATATCTCAAAAGTTAACCATTGTAGAACCAAATTATACATACCTCGTAAGTAGATCTTCTATGTTATCCATGACTATGGATGAGTCTTTGTCTTCATGTCACCATGGTCATATGTTCTTGATCTAGTACTTGATTTGTCTTTCTTGATGTACCTTTTATGTTAGTGGACAACATCATCCTCATACAACACCACAGTGTATTAGTACAATCATAAGTGTCATAACCCTAATCAATAAATGTCTTCTATCATTCACATGCATTCATACTTTTACTAGGGTGATAAGACAAGTCTAGAATTAATCAAGATTGTTACTAACCTCAATAATATGAAGACAAACATATTATAAACTTAATCATGAATAGATTTCAAAACATACCTGTATCTCCTCAAGTCATACCTATCAGGATTGCTTGTAGTATTCTAATGTAAGGCCTTAGCTTCATCTCCCTCTGGAACTGGAACTTCTTCACTTATGTAGGTGTCAATTCATTCTCTTCTAGGATTAACCCAATCCACTTTGATTTGTCGAAGCTGGATCTGGAGCTGGATTAGGGTTTGTCAGAGAAACCCTAAAAAATTAAACTTTGAATTTCAAACTTCTGATTGGAAGAAAAAATGCGCCTTGCTAAGATAATCAAGCTGGTATACTTCAATTTTGAAATCTCCAAAATTTTACCCCTCAAAATTGACTTTGAAAGTTTGAAATCTGCAGCTTCTGTCAAATTCTGGTTTTCTGGTCAAAATCCTGAACTAGGGTTTGATAGAGCCCGGGGTTCTACCCAACCAAAAAATTTGATCTTGGTCTCTAAATTTTGATTTTGATGAGGAGCATCCAGCCGTGGTCTCAAATTCCAAAAATTCCAACTTTTGCAGAAACCGTAATTTCCCGCAGCAGTGACAAGCCAAGAATGAAAGTGCTCAGAATCCAATTCTATTTTGACAGAAATATATGCCATATTGTTTATGATGCAACTGTGAAATTTTGGATCCTCAGGTTCTAAAAATTTGGCCTATGGTAGAATGCTTTGTCATATTTCCAACCCCACATATATGAGCTCAAATGGATTCTCCATTAGAGAGATATGCCAAGTGTCGCAACATGACCTATTTATGGGAAGAAACAACATAGAGAACTTCTACGGAGTGCCACGTGTCACTGTTTCAACTTTGGCCTCTAAAAAGTGGACCTGTGAAACTGCATTCCATTCCCTAACTAACACATTTTACGGAATTCCATTTGGAGCTTCCTAGCTTGAGATATGACCTCTGTTCCTAGGTCACCTGTTTAGGGATTCAATCTAGAAGAGGCAAAAACCCTAACTGGTATGGATCATATCTCAGAAAGTACAATGAATCCGAGGCTGAACTTATGACACAAGGTACATGAACATTTCTTAGTTGTCCTGTAAATGTTTCAGATCACGAACCTTCTCCAAAACGGATTTATAGCGAAAGTGCTACGATGCCTAGTTTTTACTATATTAAGCCCTAGCTTCCAATTTGTTGCAAGTGCAACAAATGTCATAAATTCCATACAATGCCTTCCTTCGTGCTAGCTCTGATACCATGTTATTCTTTGATCATTCAATTCAATATGATCTAGTATCTTAATTGAAAGAACAACATGTACACCATATCAAACATAAGAGACAAGAGACAAGAGACAAGAGACACAAAGCATTTCACTGGGGAAAACCAAGAAGGTGAAAAACCCCGCAACTTCCTCAGAGATAGAATAAGAACCAATACAAATATCTCCAAGATAAATCCCCAAAATATAAATGTCTGCAGCAGTTACTCCTCATCCACTTGTGCGCACTCCTCTCTCTCACTAATGTGAAGTGAGTGAATGAGTGAATGAATAGAATGAGAGAGTCCCACTCTCTATTTATACAATGACTTGACCTACCTTTAACTCTAACTGGGCCGACCTCTCTTAGGAGAGTCTAATAACCCATTACCACTTGTCACTAGGCCGATCCCACTAGGGTGGTCTAATAACCCTTTAACCCACATGACTCATATAGCGCCGAACCCACCAAGGTGGTCTAATAACCCATCAAATATAAGTTACAACACTTACAATATAACTTGCGACACTACTCTGGGGTCTAATTCCCTATCATACATGGGAGGATGGACCTCAATGACTTTACATGACTCAAGTGCAATAATGACTTCTCTGACCCGGAGGAACAAACATATCCATCGGAGGTACAACAATAGAATACAAATGACGACACTTCCAATTGGAGGAATAAGACATCTCTGTCGGGGATACAATAAAGTACAAACATAATACATACAATAGACAAGTGAATATCTTCCGAAGTTACAAATACATCAACACCATTTCTTTTGTTGCAGTCCAAAAGATAGTCATGCTCTACCAAAAAAAAATTCAGGAAAAAGGTTTCCCAGATTCCACTGCCTTAGTTGCAAATCTTTGAGTGGTAGTGTCATATGTGGAAAAATAACATTCCAAAGAATGCCAGGATCCCATTGTCTCATCTGCATCTTTCCAAGCATCAATAGCACAATAAAAATTCACCACTATGAAAAATGAAAGGAAGGATGTAAAGATCATACCACCACACTAGAAGTTCAACATTTCCAGTGAAAAATTGGAATTTTGAAGGCCCCTGCATCAAAATATGAACTTCTTCAAGGTTGGGACAAGACCAAGAGAGACTCTCCATCATGAAATACATATCCTCAAATTGAGTTTGAATACAAATAAGTCTCCCCCAATCAACCAGATAGTCCTCATGTGCCAAATGCACACAAGAATCAAGAGTGAAACCATTAAAGATCAAAGGACAAGGGTGAAAGTCACATGTCTCATCACCAAAAGAATAGGAATCATCCAACAAGAAAATATGTCCATGTTGCTCCAAAAGAATGTAAGATGAAACAAAATAATCAGCCATGTGTTCTTTCATCCAAGAAGTGAATGAAGAACCTCAACCAAAATCTTAACCAAGTAAGGAGCAAAGAAAACAAGGGGACTTCAAATGGCTCAAAGAAGTCTCATCAAGACACCCATGAATATGTGTATCATCAAGAAATAACAAGGGATTTTTCTGCCAATAATCATTTTCTTCAATCATATATTTCTTCACCCAAGTATTGGATGAAGTTCCTCCAACATCAAATGAACTAAACAAGGAGCAAGGAAAATCATGAGTCTTCAAGTGACTCAAGTGAACATCATAAGTGCATCCGTGTAGATGTGTATCATCATAAGGTAACAAAGGATGATGCTGTAAATGTAAAGAAGAAGGTGCTCTAATTATGTCATCATCAAAAGGATATATAGGATTTTTGTACTCCTCATGGGGAACCATCAGAAAGAACCCTTTCACCCATACTTCATTAGGATGAATACTGCAAAATATGGAAGTGTAGGATGTAGGAGAATGAACCAACTCACCCAAATGATCAGAAAGTGCAGAAGTTTCATCATGTGAAGGATCCATATGGGTAGGATCATGCACCTCCCTCAAAAGTGTGAAACGTTTCTCATAGGTTGGTTCCAAGGTAGAGAAATCATGCACTTCTTCAAAAAGTGCATAACCATCATAAAGAGGCAACTCAAGTTCCTCCTCCACCACATCAAGTGCTTGGATCTCATCAAGCTCATCTTCAAACAAATCAAGCACATGCAAATTTCCATGTTTCTCATGATCCATCATGTCATGAGAATCCTCCAAGAAATCTACCATTTGACAATCTGAAACATAGGAGGAAGAACAAGTATCTTGCAACCTATACAAAAGTTGCTCATTTTTCATTTTGAGCTTATGAATATCCTCATTATTATTCAAGTATGATCCATGTAACCATTCATTAATCTCAACCAAATTGTTTCTATCAAAAAGAAAAGACATGCAATTACCTTCGATGTTGCACATTGCTCTTTGAATCTTCTCTATGTCTTCAAGGAAGGATGGATCCTTCAATCAAGAAACTCTCCAAAAAGATTTTGAAACCGATACTTGAGTGTCATGGAGTATGCTAAGGGTCTCTTGGATCTTCTTTTCATTCATATTTGATGACCCTTCAAGGAAAAGAGGCTCTTGTAGAGGGACCTCCTCTTCTTTGTACTTTCTACTTGGACCAACTTCATTAAGCTCAAGTGGTGATGGGGAAGTTGATATTGGTTCTTTTTCAACTGCTACAAGCCTTCATTTTCATGATTAATGGAAATTTGGATTGCAGCAACACTTTCAAAAGTGATCTCTATGTCACCAACATAGAGGTGTGAGCACCCATCAGTAGGTAATCCTTCACATTTCAAGCATCCATTAGTAGATGCTCTTTGATTCATGTCCAAAGTAGAGTGTGTCTCATAATGATCTTCAGTATTTTCAATGGAATATTATTTATGCTCATGTGATGTTTCTTCATATTTTTCAGAGTCACTTGGGAGTGACTTTCGACCCTCTTCATGTAATGCTTCTTCTGCTTTACCTATTTCGGAACTATGTGGCTCATGGGTCTCCTCCTTTTCACTCAAACATATATGATTTGCTCTCCAAGGTATTTTGCAAGAAGGGCATAGAACTTTCTTCACTAACTCTGCATATTCATTCTTGGGCCTATATACAAACACCCAATCGACATAGTCTTCAAAAGGAATGGCCTTTTGTGTATCTCCTTTCAAAGCAAGATATGCTTGATATTGTTGAGGTAAGGTTTTACATGTTTCTCTCAATATTTCTAATTCATTAATAGGGTTAGCCTTTGGTGTTAAGAAACATTCATCATCATCAGACATAGGTTCATATGAATAACCTTCATTCCTTATGAAATTGTGAGAAGTGTTGCATGATAGCACATATTCCTTATACCATTCACATTCTTTTTCATATTGCTCACAATCATCGTCATACTGCTCAGAAGCATTGTACACATAGGAGTAATCATAATAGTAATACATGGCATAAATTCTTTCTTCAATGTATTATATTAATGCACAGGTGCAAGGACCATGCTCTGATACCACTGTAATATCCCTAATTTGAATGTTTACCCAATTTGGCCAATTTTCAAACCTTGGACTCGTGAAACCCCAAACTGTCCCAAATGATCCCAAATGATTTTGAATTCTATATAGAGATATTTGGGAGGATATAGAACTATCTAATACACCAATTAGACACCCAAACATCTGTTAGAAACATTCATGGTATGCAATTTTCAAGGAGGGAAGAATTGGAACAAAACTAGTTAATGCATTGGTAGAAATCCCCCTAGGTCTACTACTAATTGGCCTCCCAAACACTATACGGAATTCCCAAAATTTTAATCCGAGAGTTGGCTCTATTATAGGACATCAATAAAAACATTTTTGCAGCATTATATCATATTTTAGGTTTGAATATATCTTCTAAAAGTCAGCAGCTTGTAGAGCATATAATTTTTGAAAAAAATGGTAGACTAGGTGCAACGAATTTATTGCACAAACTTTAATAATAATTCAAGGGTATGAATACAAAATTTTGTTCCTTCATTTAACTCAAACAGTTACAATATCATCCCAAAATCACCATGAGAATAAAATGAGGTAAATAACTCGAATCTCAATATTACTTGGAATTATTACATGAAAGGCTTGGTGTTTCGAGCTGTGGCTCTCATCATAAGTTCATTACAAAGTTATTAATCATATAACATGTCCATATGGTCAAAATATCAGTATTCCATAAACTATATGCAAGAAGGAGTGTGCTATCACACTTGTAAATGAACATTGAGAAAGTGTTGAGAGAAAAATAGTAGAGAAAGAAGAGAGAACATGAATCGAACTCAAATGGGCTTGTACCTACATCAAAATGTCTCCATGAAGCTCCATTGAGAGGTATGAATTGCCTCTCCTTCAACCAAATTGGATAGGAATCTTGCACCCACGAAATTGGTTCAATGGAAAGGAGAATAAACATCCACTGTGCAAGGACAAGCTAAAGCTCTCCCAAATTACAAAGATGAAAATAAAAAATGACTAAAAGCTACTCTATTTCGACTTTTCCTCCTTTTAATAACTTTAGTTGACTCATTTAAGTCCTTAGAACTCAAATTATCTCTTAATTACTCATGAAATTCGAACTAGTGGGGGTTATGACCCTTCATTGGCCCCACATGACACTTGGCTCATCTTTTGTCTCTAAATCCTCCATGAATTCGAATTGGGGAATCTTTTGGATGCTTTGGATATGTGTAACTCCTCGCATTACATTGTCATATATGTCATAGAATCTGACATAAGTGTCATATGTGTCCTAGAATCTATCATAAGTGTCATAATGCTTGTCATAGTTTTCATAGAATCAGTCATTGCCTGCTTTTATCCCTATGACTCTTCCTCTTCCTTCATGAATGTTACCTCTTCCCTTCCAACTTGAATTTGTGGATGGATCCATGTTTAAAGGAGGAATATTCTCTCATGTAGACCCCACATGTCCACTTATGCGCCCCCAAGTCCAACTAGGATGTAATGCCACTTCATTTTGGAGCATTTAACATTTATTCCATAATTTATTGGCGTATGTTTCCACCATCAATTTAGAATATTGAATTTTCATGAGAAACTATAGACCTTTGGGTTAAATGTCAATATTTTAATTCTTCTATGTAACCCTTAGGAATTAGGTAGGCCAACTTAATTATTTATTTGAAAATCATTTAATTGGGGACTTGACACTCTTCTCTAGCTCAAAGGTGGATTCCCTAGGGTAGGATTACTAGAGTTTAACAATGGAGTACATGGTGAAAATGAAGAGTAACTTTAGAAAAACAAAGTGCTTTGGTTGTTGTAAAATATAAGAGTTATGAAGGAAATGGAGACTAGTGTTTTATGTAATGAGAAAATGGGGTCAACCAAGGATTGCATGAGGCTTTCTTTATGAAGATTAAAAAGGGACAAGGTCACAATGCATAAACCTAGATGCTCTCTAGTGGATCGTGTAAGGTTTTCCGTTACACCAAAACCTACAGTTGTTGATGAACATTTGAATTCAAGCACAGTTTCCTATTAATAGGAGTGGTGGTTAGTCCACATTCTTATATTTCTAGAGGTGCAACAGTTATACCATGTGGTTGTACTGATACTCCAACACCCCCCCCTCCGGTGTAGCTTGGGGGAATTGAACCCGAGACCTCAAATCTGATACCATTTCAGATTTTGTGAAATTATCACAGAGATCTAGAGACAAAGATAAAATTCACACTAAGTCTAACATAGATCAAAATAATTGAGTAGGAAAAACAGAGAAGGAAAAACTATGTTACAACACAAGAGAATGAAGAACAATTGGAAAAAATTCCATTACCTCATTATTCAGAAAAATATGTACATAAATAATACATATCCAAATGATACATTCTTGAGCCCAAAGAGACAGTTGGAATCCACACAAGTGGCAGGCTTAGTTTGCATTGGAACCATCTCCCGATAAGGTTTAGCGGCCACTGATGATGAATGGCTAGTCACCTAAGGTGGACTGGCGCATTACTAATTTATTGGGGATAGAAATTAGGGGATGAGAATCCAAGAGGTATAAATAATGACTTGTAGTGGTCAAAATAGGCGCTCCTACACTCAGTGGAAGTGAAACTAGGTGCAGTAGTCAGTTAACTAGTCAATCAAGGGGACAAGGCACCCTAAATCATGGAACTGACTGTGCTAACTCCTAAAATCATGCATGAGGGCGCCTTTGGATTTCAGTGATGTAGCCAAGGTGCTCTGAGTGGATAAGAGGGATAATGATGACCAAAATTAATCTCTAGGACCCCTAAATTAAGTACTATGTGCTATAAGAATCAACTACCAATGCATGGATGCATGGAATGCATGCATGCAAAACCAAGATGAGATGGTTAGAATATTCCAACACCCCCTCTTAAGACTGACTATGTGAAGAAAGATAAAAAATAGGGCCCTGGTAACTAAGACCAAAGGTCACCCTTTACAAATTTATTAGTCCATTTAATTGAGGAAAGAGGGAAAACCATGTGGGAAGAAAACCCCCCTCAAGATGGACATAAAGCACACCCAAAAATTAATTGCTCCAAAATAAAGTTGGTGTGATGCCTGATCATATGTCTAGAGGTATATTCCTCTTGGGAAGAAGTGGATCATGCTCCAAAAACATGTCCTTGTATTCTCCTTCGGTGGATGCAAGTGAATCTGGAGGCTCTCCGAACTTGCTCTTTGAACCAAACTTGATCAGAACAAATCCATGAATATGTAGACCATTCTGGAACTTGAACTTCGAACAAACTGAGGTAGGATCAGCTCCAATTAGATCTAATTTATCTTGAAACTTGAAATTCTGATTAGTGGAATTTAAATCAAATCCAATAATTGATAGATGGTTTCTTGTGATCTCCTTTGAACCCATGGGGGTGAGATCAAAACCAAAATCACCAAAATATTCTTGAGACTTGAACCCAAACGAATACTACTATCCTCCATCTTGAGTGAAACTCTGAGAACATGTGCCAATGATCAAATAGAAGTTCATAGGAAGCATGTGATCAAGGAGGGAAAATGCATCACCTCCAAACTCTTATCTAACCTCCAAAAAATTCAGTAAATCACAATCTTGCACATCAGTAAGCTCATGGGAGGTAGAGAATTCGAAACTTTCTTCAACCTTTAGAGTAGTAACTAACGTATATTACTCAAAATTTGAAAAGGATCGGCTTCAGTATTTGTATCACTTTCATCTGCATCAGCTACATGGGAGGGGGACAATTCGAATCGTATTCAACTTCTAGAGCAACAGAGGAAGAAAAGTCTTCAAGAAAAACTTGAGCAGTTGGATCTGCAATTTATTCTTCATCTTAAACAACTTCATCATGAGAGATACTTGAGGTCGAGAAATAATTAGAGAGAACACTTAAGAAGGTATCACTGGGCTTGTTCTCCAAATGATTTGCACCAATCTCATCATTCTACTTTCCAAATGCTTTGCCCAGTTGGGCCCATAGATCACTTGGATATTCAACATTTTCCATGAGGTAGCACATACTAGGAGACATAGCAATACACATTGCTCCAAAGGCTGTGTCATATTCATTTAGCCAATCATTCTCGTCTTCAGAGGAAGAAAAATCTCTCATAACATCAATACGCATATCAAAAGAGACCATGTCTCTTCAAATATGCTATTCTCTTTGGTTTCCACTCATCATAGTTGATTGGGGAGAGAGGAGGAATTGTTTTCAAATTCATGGAAGTTGTTGTAGAATACCTGCACAAAAAATATTTGAAAAACTCTTTGGAAGATTACTTTGCTCAACAAAGCTATAATACCATGTAAGGTTTGTTGTTACACCAAAACTTGCATATTTTGATGAACATTTGAAACCAAGCATAGGGTCCTATTACCATGAGTGACGGTTAGTCCACATTTTTATATTCCCAGAGGTGTAGTGGTTATACCATGTAATTGTACTGATACTCCAACATATGGGATGATTTTAGAGGTCACACAAAAGGAAATTTTCTAAAGCAAAAAAAAATCATATGGATTCAAGGAGTAAATATACAATGAAAGGCATAAAAAAACACATGTTTATAGACACAAAATATGCACCTAAATTACACTTCCAATTTATAACAATTAGATAAAAGATAGAAATCCTAATACTTCATTACGTCAATTCCATTAACAATTTGAAGATCCATTAACCAGCCAAGCACATGAGCAACATGAAAACCCTTCAATCCTTGTCCCTTGATTTTCGTAGTGTCTCCCCTCCACCACTTCTACATGAAATGCAGTGAAATATAGCCTAAATATTTGTATTGCTATATAACATAATTAAGCCCCCTTACCCCCTTAATACATTACAATATATTTTATCATTTAGTATCATATGAATGGACATGATAGGATATTGCCTCCCAATAAACCTGAAAAAATGGTAGAAAAACAAATTGGAAATTTTTTTAATCAAATTTTTATTACAAAAATGAATTTAATATCCTTACAAAGAATTTTGCAATCAACACTTTATATGAACCAAATTTTGTATTCCAAAAATTTCCAACCAAATTTTATGAAAAAATGATAGAAAAACAAATTAGCCACATTCCCTTAGATTTAAAATACTCTTAATTATTCTAAATGCCGATCTATTTGGAGAAAAGCGGAGATGGTGGTACGTTATTAGGTGGCATTTTCGTTTATAGTTGTCGAAGTTGACGAAATAGATTAATGTATTGTTTTATATGAATTGCACGCATCACAAACGTTGCATTCTGAATTACTTGAAATTGCTTCCAGCTAAATCGCACACAGATCAAGCATTCGCTCATGTTCATTCACTGGCCTTGTAACTCGCCCATTTTATTTAAATTGAAGACAAATACTAAATTTGAAAAATCATTAAAAAAACACGTATTTATAGTTGAAAATGAAAACCTCGTATATTACGACGCAGTCTGGATATTAAGTGGCACAACTCTCGTTACGTTACTTCTGAGACTCTGAAGAAGTTTCAAAAATTCCTCTCACTCAGCTGGATAATTTTTTGAATAGAAATTGAAAACATGGAAAGACGTGCAAATTCAACTTTTTGGCATCCGGTTTTGAATGCATGAAATAAAATAATGGCATCGCTACTTTCACTCACAGCGTCACATATACACAAACACGCAGATTCATGTGCAACCAGGGAAACCGGGGAAGATTTACCAGGCAGTGGCACATGACCAGTTGACTTTGTGCCACGAAAAGCCATGTGAGCACGTGCTGTACTTATTCTAAAATGCCCATACAGCAAGCTACTAAGATGGTCAAACCATAGAAACGCATAAAATCCTCGCTTATTCTAATTCCATTTTCAGTAGGTCAAAGCCCTGTATTCACAATTTTCGTATCATATTGAAGAACAAGGGTTTGGCTTCTTCGTCTGAATATTCTCGGCACGCGTGTCATTGAGAAATTTAGAATGTCCAGATTGATTTTATTATTATCATTATTATATCCTGTAAAGTAAGTCGGTGGAGGAAAATAAACGGCTTAGCGTGGCAACCAAGGAATCGGCATCAGAGTTTTAGTAACCGAGAGTTTTAGTAAACGAGTTCCAGTAGAAGGCGGCGTGCTCTGTGCGGTTGCCCTGGTTTAGCGTAAGTGTGTTTGTGCTTGCAGCGTATATGTTGGTCCATTCATGCTGCAAAATTGAAAATTGCGGTGTACTCCTCATAGCCCTGAGATGTACTTTTTAACATTTATTGAAAGCTTTCATCTTGTTTTTGACTTTTTTTTACACAGAAACCTTACTGCGATAGAATAATGATTTCTCCATATAGATTACCATTAACCATTACTATCCTAAACTCATTACTCTTAACGCCTTGCTTGTAATTAGATCTCAGCAATCAAATTTAAACTGGTTAATTTTCGCCCTCCACATCAACCTAGACAACTTTATTCACTACACCAACTGAAAACAAACCTGAGTTACCCCGGCAAGCCTTAAACTTTCTACCTCTCTTACTAACTAATGAAGTCATAAGGATGTATTCTAATAAGAAAATAACGCCTATCTAATAGTTATGTACCAAGAATTCAATGCTTTTACCAAGCCCATTCTCTTAACCTAAAACAGTTTTGACTTAAACCCACTTGGTTGTCTGTGAGACAAGTCTTCTCAGAAAAACAAACTATTCTTATGAAACAAACTATTCTTATGAAAGTCCTCCTGTGATTTGATTTCTTAATAATATTGTTCTGCGAGTGAATCATGTCTAATCGTCTGCCACCTTTCCAACTTTATTTTCTTTAAAAGTAGACTCTCAAAGTCTTCCCAAAAAACTGAAATTTATTTTTATGGAAGTTCTGTTCCTCCAATTTCTTAATAATATGTCATTCCAAGTGGGTCATGCCGCATTGAATCAAGGGGCATGAAAGGTTGAGTAGGATTTTTTAATTTTGTTATTTTGGTTAAAAAATTATATTGATAATTTATTTTTTTATTTTATATGTTTAAATTAGTTATTATTATATTAAAATATATTTTATATATTAAGAAAATATATTAAAAGTTTTAGATAATTGCAAATTACTATAAATAATTATAATTATCATGAAATTAATAAATGGAAATTTATTATTATTATTCTTTTTAAATTTTAGATAAAAAGATATTAATTTTAGATAAAATTTTGAGATTTCATAATTTATTGATATTAAACTAAATTTAATAAAAAATACAGTACCATTCAAACCTTAACCAATATGATGTTTATATTTTTTGATATTTTGAAAATTAATAGATCATACAATTTGGCTACACTGAAGTTATTATGCCTTTTAAACATTAATTATAAAATTATGGTTCTCTTTATATATTTTGAATACTAAATATGAAATTATGGTTAACCTTATATATTTTGAATACTAAATATGAAATTATGGTTAATCTTAATAATCAAAAGTCAAATCAATTATATAGAAATTTTTACCACTAAAAATCAAATAATCTAGCTTATCACAATCATATAATTATATAAGCAATTTTTTTTAAATGTGAAAAATAATTTAATTAATCTAGCTTATTACAATTATATGAACAATTTTTTAAAAAATATGAAAAATAATTTAAATAATTTTGTACTTATTATACCATTACTCTTTTTTTATTCAATCAATGTAAACGTTAACATTGTTCCTAATAAATATTATAAGACTATAAACACTACTTTGTTTTATTTAGTATTTTAAGAGGGTCAAAATTAATTAATTGGAAGAAAGATGATGATGAAATTATATATAGATGGATGTTTAAAAATGATATAATTTTTACAAGGAAAGTTAAATTATGAAAATAAAAAATTAATTTTCATAAATTTAATAAAATTTGAAAGAAGTTAGTAAAATTAATTAATTTAATTTCAATATATATAAATTATGAATTTTTTTCATTTAAAAATATATCATATAGATAATATATTATAAACATGGTAAAAGAATAATGAAAAGTATTATAAATTTTTAGATATCTTTTTTTAATTTTAGATTCATAAAAGTTAAAACTTAAAAATTATAACATGTTTTAATTAAATTTGGAATATTTCAATAAATTTATGTAATTAGGAAATACGACACTATTATTTGTAATTGTAATTTTTATTTATGAAGTTTTTTTGTTATGTTTATTCTTTGCATTTTGCATTGCATTCCAATGAAACTTTGTAATAATAAAGATTTTATATTTATAAAGTTTTTAAAATTAAAGTTTTAATCATGGTTATGGTTATTATATTTATTATTTATATTTTAAAATTTATATAATATTGATATCATTTATAAATATTTGTAGCAAATTTTTAAAACAATTTAACATAGGAAAGTGTAAATGTGAATTTAAGATATTATCATCTAAAATTTTCAAATTAATAATTCATTGATAATGATATTTTACTTTTTGTTGAAATATAACTATAAGAAATCTAAAATATGTAACGTTTAATGACGAGGTGTAAAATAAATTATCTTTATGGCTGTATTTGTTTTGCTAAAAAACGGTTATATTTTCAAATAGAAATGCATATTATTGTTGCTATAAGTTTGTTATAATATGAAAATAAATAAATAAATAAAATTATTTAAAAAATAAAATATAAGATATAAAATCAATCATTTAAAATATATATATAGATAGATAGATAGATAGATAGATAGATAGATAGATAGATAGATAGATAGATAGATAGATAGATAGATAGATAGATAGATAGATAGATAGATAGATAGATAGATAGATAGATAGATAGATAGATAAACATGCATGTGATATAAATGTTTATTTTTTCTAATTTGTAAAATCAATTTGAGGGATCAAATATGCCTTCCTCAATAATATTTGCATTCTGTAATCATAGGTTTAAAAAGTTACAAATCCCTCTAATGAACTATAGAATATGCCTCTTGACACAATAAATTTTATAAAGCTTCTCCTTTGTATGAAATTCATGTATTCCTTTTTATTGTTTTTATTCATTTTATATATTGAGATTGAGAATTATTGATCATTCTTCATTATATAATAAATATATATACTAACATACTATTAGTATAAGTATAAATATAAATTAAAAATAAAGCAATGATCATGATAGATATACAATAACAAAAATGAAAGTGAGTGGATTTCATTGACAAAAATAAGTAAATATATTGAGGAAGAATTTTAATAAACAAGATTCATTCTATTGATTAATGAAAATGATATAATAAAAATAATAGTAAATCAATTACATAAAAGTGACATTTTATAATGTATTATTGAAAATTATCATTTTAAATATAAAATAACTAATGTATAAAGTTTAGATATTGCAAAGTAAAATATATTATTTTTTCCAAAAAATGAATCTTTACCTTTTAAATCAATGGTTTTACATTACGCTTGTCAATAACCATTCCTTCTTTAAATAGGAATCATTTCTCCATTGCTATTTATCTTCAATTAACTCTTCTAACTTTCAAATATTTAGAAATACCTCATTAATATATTTAAATCATTCCCTCATATGTTATTGTGGATGTTAATGAGAAAATGTTTTCCTTATATCATCCCTACTAAATTCCTTAACAATATTTGGTTTCCCTACCAAATTCACCAAATTCCTTAATGTTTTTTTTTTTTTCTATTTACTAAAAGTTTTATAATTCCTTAATAAAAAAAGAAAAAACACCATCAAATTGAAAAAAAAAAACTTTCATTTCTCTATTTAGTAAAGGTTTTATAATTTCCTAATAAAAAAAAAGGAACATTATCAAATTGAAAACAAAAATATTTATTTATTTATTAAAGGTTTTATAATTCCCTAATATATCAAATTGAAAAAAAAGGTAAGACGGTTACTTTTGTAATAGTTAATCTATATTATTTAAACAATGAAGAAATTAATTGGAGCAAGGCTCAAAATATATATTATGATAACAAAGAAAATTTTATATATAATTTATTTGCTAATTTTGTATAAAAATATATTTCATATAAATTTGTGTTTTTTATATAAATTTTAATTAAAAAATTAATATTATGAACAAATTATTAATACCTAAAATGAATTATATAATAAATGAATAATAAGAATTTTTTTTCTGAATATTAAACTAAAATAAAATTGAGATAATAACCATTATCATTAATATATAAAACTAATGAAAAAAAAAATTATGAATTGAAAGTCATTTATTTGACTTGAACTATCATGATTTGAAATGAGGATGGCATTTAATATGATCGTTAATTACAAATTATGAATAAATAAAATATGAGAAACAAAATAATGATAAAGTGAATATATACATATATGGATAATGATTATTGATACAAAGTAACATTTTACTTTTCAATACAAAATTCTCCCAAGCAAACATCTCTCGTCTCTCTATTATATAAGTATGGATGGTTCTTTAAAAACTACCTAATTTTTAAAAAATATAAGATTAATTTTTTAAAAATATAAGATTTGAATAACATTAATTTGAAAAGTGTAAATATCATGGTAGATAACCTTTAACATGGTATCTAATCATTAGGGTGAGGTTAGAATGGTAATAAAATATATGAAGCAAAAGTAAAGAAAAGTTATAGTAAAATGTAAGAAGCAAGAGTGAAACAAGAGTTAATGTAAGAGAAGCTTTGAAATTAGAAAAATATTATTTAATGTTTATAATTATAAAATAAAATAATTATTAATAAAAAATAAAATATTATAATGTAAAATAAAATAAAAATGTAAACAAAGTAATGACCAAACAAAATTGTAAGATTGCTATATCAAAAAAATTAATTAAAAAGTATATGAGAAATGCAAGCAAAAGAACTTAATAGAAGCATATTGAAAATGTAAACATAGAAGCATATTGAAAATCTAAACATAGTTATATGGAAATGGAGGCAGAGAGCTTAATAGATGCATATTTAAAATGAAAATAAAATACTTATCGGAAAGCAAATAAAACTATCCAACTTCATTCACGACTTACTTTGCTTTTTCGGCCCAAAGCTCGCGAAGAGAAAAGGCATGTTGTGCTCTCAAACAAAAGACCAATAGGAAATAGTTTAACCATCTGAATCAATATACCACTACAAATCACTTTATGTTAATAATAAACAATCTTCTTTGCACCGAGTGAAACGAGGTGCTCTACAACCCAATATGGGGGAGAGCTTTTAACATCATGTACCGTTACATCTAATAAAACGTAAAAACGTAGCGTTACATCTAATAAAACGTAAAAAGTGATTGAGCGTAAAAAGAAGTAAAGTAAAGTAAAGTAAAGTAAAAAGAAGTAAAGTATCATGTCTGCTAAAAAAATTATGGAAAGTATTTAAAAAAAATCCATGTTGGTTCATAAAATAAAATATTATGAAAAGTAAGTAAAAAATAGATGTTCGTTTATAAAATAAAAACTTAAAACTTATGGAAAGTATTTTAAAAAAATCCATGTTGGTTCATAAAATAAAATATTATGAAAAGTAATTAAAAAATGGATGTTCGTTTATAAAATAAAAACTTAAAACTTAAACGCGGATCTATCAATCAAGAGAGATCAAATTTCTTGAATTTAAATTTAAAAAAAGAAATACACCTCAAGAAATTGGATCCCTCTTAGTGCTTAATAGATACGGGTTTAACATGGATCTATGCTGGTCTTTAAAACAATCAAAAACCTATTTGAGTATCTTTGTAGTCATGCGAATCATTACTTCTTTGGATCCTTGAACAGTTATCAGTTTAGATTTTTTTCAACAAAATTTATCAATTTATATTTATTTATTATATATTAAGATTTTGTATTTAATATATACGAAAATAAATATATTTTAATTTAATATTAATTAAATATTAAAATAATAAAAAATAAATTAAATTAAAAAGTTTTCATCTTTCAAAGTAGGCTTCAAATTTGAAGTCTTCCGTGCCTTATTTTTCTTTGATAGACAAGCAAACCAAATTTTGCCACGCAAAAAAATATTGCATTAGCTCATCATTAATGAATTGACATTTATTTTGTAAATTTACAATTTAATTTAAAAAGTTTTAGATCATTAATAATCATCGACAAAGCTCAATTGGCTATGGCTATTGAAAATTAACCCATAGTCATGCATCCAAGATGGTGAAGTATTAATTGTTCAATCAGATAGCAAATACATAAGAAAACACATTAATGATGGTTGTAATTTGTGGTATGAATGGATTTATGATAACATTGATGATCAATATAGAAATATCATTATCATTATAAGTTAATACTTATATCATTATCATTATAAGTTAATACTTCTTCTAAACCGTATTTTCAAAATGTTCACAAAAACATGTTTATATCTTTAAAAAAAAACATCATATAAAATTATAAATAGAAATAGTATTTGTGAAATAGTATTATAAGTTTTATAACCTTCATATATTTAATATTTTCTTTTCAAACTGAAGAAAAAAAATTCAGATTTATTAATATTCATGTGAATCAAAGAAATAAATTCTTAAAAAAACTTTGTTACTACACATTAGTAGTTCAATCCTTCACAGTCATATAAAATCCATAATCGCCGAGGGGGAAGGGGACGAGCAAACAAAAATGTGGTGAACGAGGAGGTTGGGGCGGAATACATGGAGGGCATTCCCACCCATATCAATGATTCGATTTCGAATATGGAAGACAATGAGGTGAGTCACATAATTGAGGATCGGGGCATGGATGTTGACCTTGACCCGTACTGGATTTTGAGGCAGACACTTAGCAAGGTTATGTCTGAAAGAGAGGACATGTTGCGTAACATGATGGATATGGAGAGAGTGGTAGACTTGGCCAAAGCATCCTTCACGGCTCCCACTGCGTGCAAATCACCTCCTCAAGTGGACCCTATTCAATCCTTGCCAGCTCATATGGAAGAAGCAACTCGATTGCATTTTAATTTGGGTTGAGTATGACTCACACGAACTAAAATTTTATAGCCAAACTTTTATTTCTAATACCACAACACTATATTCCATTATATTGTATTTTAATATAATTAATGTGTGTGTGCTTCAATGAATATCGCAATGCGACAATAACCCTTACTCGATGTCAAATCCAACATAACTATATAATATTATAATTCTTCTAAATTATTGCTTCCAAAATATCATATTTAATTATTATTCAATACTTACTTTATTACTAATATAAAATCATATATTTGATATATAGTTATATTATCATGTTACATTTTTTATATTATATTAACATAAATATCTTATTACTTTTTTTTATATTATTTTAATATTTCCACGTGCAATTATTTAAATATATACTTATATATTCATATAACTTTTAATCTACTCAATTAACATAAATATGTTATTACTTCTCTATCATTACTTAAATAAACTACCAAGGAAAAAATTACTTAAATAAACTACAATATTATTCAATATTTCTATCTAAAAAATATATAAACTACAATATAATAATGTTATAATTAAATTATAATATTATTTAATATTTTTATCTTAAAAAAATATATAAACTACAATATAATAATGTTATAAATAAATTATAATATTATTTAATGTTTCTATCTTAAAAAAATATATAAACTACAATATAATAATGTTATAATTAAATGTGTTTCACCATAATAATAATATTATATTACATGTAACAAATTAATTTATATTACTATTTACCAAAATATAACAATATTAATTCAAATATATTTAACTAATATACCACCATTATTATAATTATATATATTTATATACTTATATTACTTTTCTTATAGAAAATTAGAATAATAAATATATTATTACTTTTCTTACCTTATTTTACATAAATATATCATTTAATGAAATATTATATTATAATATTAAAAATAACATTTAACTATAGTATTATAGTTAAATGCTATCATTTTAAATTAAACATTAACTATATATATAACCAAGTATTATTCTATTTAAATATTATTATTAAATAACCGAGTATTAGATTTTAATAATATATCATTATTTAATTAATTAATTAAATAACAAATAAGTATTTAATATATTATTAATTATTTAATTAATTAACATTGTTATTAATTAAATAACGATATTAATTAATAATTAAATAATAATTCGTTAATTAATTAATATTATTATTAGTTTAAAAACTATTACACACTAAAATATTTTTTAATTAAAAGTTATAAAATAATAGTATTATTTAATTTATAACATTATTGAATTCAACAATAATAATAAGCAAACAATTAAATATATATTTTATTAAATCATTAAAAAATATTATTCTCTTAATTATATATTTTTAATTAATAACATTATTAAATTCAACAATAATATTAAGTAAAAAATTAAAATATATATTTGGACATGAAAATCATTAAACAATATTATTTTATTAATTATATATATTTTAAAATTAACTAAATGATTATGAATTGATAAACTTTATCATTGTCTAAATATCAATAATAAAAATTAAATTATTTTATAATTATTTTGTTTAATTAAAAATTATAAAATAATAGTATTGTTTAATTAATAGCATCGTTGAATTTAACAATAATATTAGGCAAATAATTAAAATAATATTTTGCAGATATGTGTATGGGCTAACCCGAGCAACGATCACATTAATAATATTAATGTGCCGATAAACCTGAATTGGACAACCATGTGCAAAGATAATGGTGATCTAGCCCATAGTGTGTAATCATTTTTCTTACATTTTGTTTCAAGATAAGTGTTTTGTCCTATGTACATGTCTAAGAATGTCTTTCAATTTAAATTGATAGATTGTCTTGTTGTTGGAAAGGAGTGAAATTTATTATTTTGGTATCCATCTAAACATATTGGACATTGTATAAACAATATTTTATTTTCACCTACCTTAATATTAGCCCATGGGCTAAATTTAGGGGTTTTAAATATTTAATGAGCTAATTTTTATTAAACAAATGTTACAACTATGATTAGCCCACATTTTATTTATTTATTTTTAATGAATAGGAGGTTAGACCCATCGAATTTATGAAGGGGAGACAATCTAAAACAATTTCTCCCATCTAAAAATGAATTTAAACCTCTGTTCACCCACCAAAAATCACTACACAACTCACATTTGCCTCTGATTTCCAAAAATGGCAATTGCTAGGTGTCTTTATCCTTGTATTGGTTATGAAAATCGAATTTGGAGTTACATTAGTCCATATTTTATAGGTTGAATATCGATTTGCAAGTTGCTTAATGTCCACATGAGAAGGGAAGTTGATCTTTACTATCGGATCTTATAGCAACCTATTTGCATCTTGGAGAGTTGTGAATCCCATCACCTCATATCCAAAGTTTCCCAAAAAAACATGGGTATTGTGAAGGTTGCGATCGATGATGATGTGGTAATAAAAATTTTGTGGGCATTTGCGGCATCATGACTGGGGCTAGGACATCATTCATAGCCGTGTATTTGAACCTGTAATCCCATTGTCTTTGCTGCTTCTTTTGCTTTGGGTGTTGTCATTTCTTGTTTTTTTTTTTTGAATTTTATGGTTATCAAAGTATTTTTGTAGGGCTGACATTGTATTATGTGGTTGGTTATCCTACTGTTGCGGCTTAAATGTTTTTCTTTTAGATTTATCTCCTATTTAGTATTTTTTGTATATGTTTTCCTATTATTATCTAGGGTTTATATTTTATTAAAAAATTCACAAACAATTCACAAGATTTTATAATTTAGTGAAATATTCACCAAGATTTGGCAAGGTTTTATAATTTAGTGAAATATTCACCAAGATTTGACAAGGTTTTATAATTTAGTGAAAGATTTTACAAGATGATATAATTTAATGAGAGATTCGCCAAAAAATTATATATACATAATATACATTGATAAAATAGTTTTCATACCCATTCATAGAAATTTAGGAATGTTCTTAAAATTTTCCCGATAAATATACCATTAAGAATGTTTTTTTATAGTGAGTCAATAGGTTGTATAGATACCTCTCTAGGTTGTTTCTTCAACTAATTTTTTTTTATATTTTATAATTAACAAAATCTCTAACGTAAAAAGAAACAAAATTTCTCACTATATTGTAGATTTCCATTACATTGATTTTAATATATATATATATATATATAATAGCAATTCAAATATATCAAAGTGAAATAGCACCCTATCCTTCAAATTTGATCTATGCTTAAATAATTTAACTCTTTAAAAGTACGGAAAGTAAACATCTCATCTCTCCTATATTGTTAATTTTTAAACACTGTGTTGTGAAACACGACACATCTCTCGTAACAATAGAAAGTATCATATCAAAATTCACTTAAAAACCATTTTTTTCTTAAATTTTAAAATGCACTTGAATTTTGATTCACTTTTAACCATTTTAATATATTCATATCATAGGTCCCCAGCAAATTGTCTCAGCTTCCACTTGACCCGGGATTTGGTGATTGTTTTAATGGACGGGATAAAAATGCACACAAGGTAGGCACTCTCTTTCGCACATTACCATACATGCCATGAAGGAAGTATTAATTTGGAAGGAAGCAAATAGTCTTCTAATCCTTAGTGCTTCTCCCCTACCCAATACCCATTTGCAAGTTTCATTAAATTAGTAAAAAAAAAGAGATTCCAAGAAGCGAAGAATAGACAAATCCCTAATAAATTCCAAGCAACTCGCTGGCAGCCAGAAAAATCAGCGCCCCAGGATTTCGACGTGCATATAAAATCCACACCCCCCACGCATCCCATTTCAACGCGACTCGAGCGATCTGTCTGCAAAGCCGCGAGGTCGTGAGGTCGAGGAAGCTTATTGCAACAGCCATTTCAATTTCCAGATCATAACTTGCACTAGGCGAACAGATCTCTACCTCGAATTCTCCCATCTCCTTCAAAGAAAATGGCGAATCTCGGTGCAATTGCAATTGCAGTAATCATATTGGCAGCAGTGGCTGCAACGGTGCCACGGGCAGAGGGAAATAGTGATCCGAAGGTTGTAATCAGCCGTTTTCTTGCAGACCAAT
The DNA here is from genome assembly GCA_027924585.1 of Larix kaempferi. Classification (NCBI taxonomy): domain Eukaryota; kingdom Viridiplantae; phylum Streptophyta; class Pinopsida; order Pinales; family Pinaceae; genus Larix; species Larix kaempferi. The sequence goes on from BSBM01000073.1 coordinate 3,059,007, forward strand.
CCAAGTCCGTGTATTGCACCCACAAGAACGGATTATGCCAGAAGACGATACCCAACGTTAAGGGCTCTGTGAAGTCAATCTGCTGCAAACACCAGTGTGTGAACGCATTGACAGACCGCAACAACTGCGATGCCTGTGCCAAGACCTGTAACTTCGGATACGCTTGCTGTGAAGGGAAGTGCACCAACATCGCCTACGATCGAAACAACTGTGGGAGTTGCGGCGTCATCTGCAGTAGCCAGGATAAATGTAGATATGGAATGTGCTCTTATGCCTGATCAATCTGTCTTTCTCTCTTTGTAATCAGTTAGTCGGTGATTATGAGGATTACAAGGCTAGTTTTATCTGGCCACCAATTTACAAACTTGGTTGGTTGTCAGTTTGGCAATTTATGTATTAGTTGCTGCTACTTGTCATGGCAGGCATTAATGCTGTAGTCAAATAAGCCCTTCGAATAAATATATTGTGGATGCTTCTCGGTTTATAAGCCCAGAATACATGAGCATTATACTCGCTTTATTGTCAGAAACAAGTTTGGCTTTCAAGCATGACCTTCCATGGTTGAATGCGTTCCAAGTTCTCCTACTCAAATGTCTCTTTGCTATCGATTGCCAATATAACCTGTAATATTGAACTGTTTGCAAATCTCAAATCTCGTTGATTGTTATGTTTGTGTATAAAATTTGTCTGTGAAGGCCGAGAATGATATAAAATTTGGAGATCTCTTGGAAAATAGACGAGATATCTTGGATTGTGTGGCGTTTTGGGAGTGGGTTCGGATAGGAGATTGGCATTTGAGCAGAGTTCTGGTTTCATGCGCATGATCTTCATTGACTTGCTAACGCACAATTTTATTTATGGGTAGTAAGGCGTTTTGTGTCCGTTATGAAGACATGATGATGCATATGAGAATTAAAAACAATATGTCCAGCAAGTTGAGGAATGATTAGTTGCGATGCAAAACATTTGACTTGCCTTCCCTGTACCACAAGTTGAGAAATATTGGATCAAGCGAATAGCTCGCCGCCCAGTCTGTAACCAATGGAAATATGAGTGGAAATATGCGTAAGCAGCGCTTACTCATAGCAACCAAAACGCTTGGAATTTTGTAGAGCATTTTTTGCTAAAATCGTAATTTGAAGTGGTCAAATCTCAATTTTGACAATTTACAACTTCAGCAATTTGATAAAAAATTCGCAAGGAAAGCTGGGCTTTTTAGTTATCTTTTATCCAACTCGGGACTCGAGAGTAAGCTATACTCGACGATTTGCACCTTCCCTTCTTAGGGCGTTTGCTTAGGGGTTTGCAAGTCAGTAAACAGATGCACTGTCCGTAGGTCGCTATCGGCTCTGTTAGATACAGCGATCTGTCAGCACGTAATCCCTTAAGCATGGATTTTTTTTAATGAAAGCTACAATGCCCCTGTTTCAGCACTTCCTGTTCAAGCTTAAACTCAGTCATCAACGGACCGGACCAACCAATCAACAGCCGTAAGTGTAGCTAGGGTTTTACCCCTAGCTTGTGCAAATGAGCACCTACTAAGGAGAATGGACTCCTTAGTAGCAGTTCAGTAAATGGAAATTATTAAGCTAAAAGAGAAATGTAAACTACTTTAAAACATGTGCATGAAAAGTAAACAACAAGATGTAAATAATGGTTTTTGTATTAATATTACCTTCAATGTGAAGGTTGGTGAAGCTCTTGCAATGTCCAAGAGGGTTGCTCCAAGCTTCAATGTGCTCCTTCTCTTTCTCCAATGGTGGAAATGGGCCAAAAGGGGCTCTCAAGGTGAAAGTGGCTCAATGGTGAGCTGGGGTTTCAAGAGAGATTTTGGCAGAGTAAGGGTATACTTGATTGTGGATATAGAATGAGGGATCTCCATCACCTATTTATAGTTTTTTGGTGGTGGAGTGCTGGCCCATGGTTTTGGGAACCATATGGTTTAGGGCAGCTGTATAGGGTTTTTTCCTCTTTTTCCTCATTATTTTATCTTTTTTATTCCCTTTTTAGAGAGATTTTGCTATTTTAGAGGAATTTTGGATATTTTTGGAGGAAAAATGGGTTTTTTTAGCCTTTTTGAGGCTTTTTTGATGGTTTTGTGGCCTTTTGGAGGCCTTTTAGTGGGATTTTTAGGGTTTTTAAGGGAAATATGGTAGGAAAATGGACAAATGAGCCACGTAATGAGGTAGATGAGGTAATGAACACCTTTTGGGTGTTAACAGATTGCCCCCTAATGTGCGAAGGCAGGAGCTCATCGTATGGCCGATGGACATCATAAGTCATATATGGTTTTCCTGGGGTATGGAGAAGAGAAGAAACAAACTGAAGCCTGGAACAATGATCCCGAACAAACTGCAAGAACTAAAAGTACATAACCTCAATAATGGATGAGGAATCATCTGATCATATGGACGAGGCGGGCATTCCCATGCTCGTATCAAGATATGATAACAATGGGGTCCAAAAAATGGGGACCTGACATATACATAACCTCAAATACTGAATGAAGAAGAATCTCAATATATGGACGAGGCGGGCATACTCATGTTCGTATCAAGATACATAAAAAGAACTGTGAGGCCTGAAAAGAGGGACCTGTAAGATACATAAAGAACCACTGTGTACATCATAAGGGTCCAGAGGGGACACAAATCTGGGACATACTGCTGGGCTGACCATATCTGAGCTGAAGAACTGATACACTGAAACAATCAACAGTGCTACTGAGTGTGGTACCAAAGGAACTGATGAGCTGCTGGATCATAGTGACAAGGGGTACACTCACCATGGTACACTGAACTGGAACTGATCTGGGATTGAAATGGGTACTCAAGGAAGCATAGAACTGGATGGCTTCCGAATACAATCGCCAACGCAGCCCGGACATCCATGGGAACATACAACTGGGTGTTCCGAAGTGACTCACCAATGTGCTAGAGTCGGGGGAAATCCGGGGTCTTCGACAAATAATGGTAGGGATGTAAATCCTGCGCGATTCTCAACGATGCGATCAAGGTGCTGGAGTCTAGCATGTGAGAAACAACCATTTGGAGAGGCAATGATGACTCCTCCCAAAATGGTCCGTAGGCACTCACCACAGGTGGTGATGGGTCCAAGGCGCAGGTACCTCTGGGCCTATCCTCTGGAATAGAGGGGCTGTCGTCGACAGAGGGAGACCTGCAACTATCAAGGCAATGATGTTTCCTTGACAGGAGCGCGAGGTGGAGAACCGAAATGTGATAGTATTGATGGCAGGACTGACAAATGGGTGGGAATAACTGGGCAAGTAGAGTGGGTGGACTCAAACTTCCTTTTTTCAGAGTATGATAATAGGGATGATCTGGCAGCATATGAAACTGACTGAGGGGAAAGGGATCATAGCTGTATTGGATCGGGGAGGGTGACTGGGCTGAGGGAGACTCAAGCTGGTATAAAATGGCAAGAAACTGCAGAATACTCTGAACAAAGGCGACCTGATTGGGGGTGCTGCCGAGATGATCGATCATAGTGCCAGGAGGCATGGGAGGGGACTTCTTCATGAATTAAGGAACTAGAAGAAGTGTGTGTAAAATGATACTGTCGTGTGGATTTATACGAGCCCAGGACAGTTCATGCTCGTGGTCGCTTTCAATTTTAAGGAGTCTGAAAGCGGTAAGAAGACTCTGAAGTAATGGAATGGTACAATCGTGTGGATTTATACGAGCCCAGGACAGTTCATGCTCGTGGTTGCTTTCAATTTTAGAGAATCTGAAAGCAAATAAGAAGACTCCATGGGGTTGCTTTTTCGTATGTTTAGTCTCCAAGGCCCAAAGAAGCATAAAAGGATGCAATGAAGAACTCTTCTAGCCGGTGTGACTAGAGTATTCCTTTTTCGTAATTAGTCTACCCGGTCCGGAAAAGGGTTAAACTTATACTAGATAGATGCCCTTTTAGGTACTTTAACGAGCATGAAAGGAAGCAAGATTGCTCGGCGATCTTTTCATTGTTTTAGGAGTCAGAAAAGAGCTTAACGGAAACTCCCTAAGTGCCTTTTTCGTAAAGGACTTGTCCCGCCCGAAAAATGGATAAAATTATACCGAACAAAAGGAATGGCTAGGCAAGGAGGAAGTGTTCAATCAAGGAACATATATGATGACCAAGAACAAGGGTGGGAGGGAACACTGGTGGGCCTCCTTGCGGGGTGAATGAAATGGTGGCAAAATAATGAAACATTTGCAGTATGACAAGAGTGGATGGCTCGCGTAAAAGTGTGGAACAATCCGATGGTGGCCGATGTGGCGCGCAAACCGAGGGCAGCAAGGTGTTGGGACACAATGTTGAAACTGTGCCAGGTTAGAGAGAGAAATGATCTCAAGCATCATCATGAGCTCGGAAAAAGGAATCCGGCGATATAAAGAGTGTCAAAAATGGATAACGACCAATGTGGCACGCAAACCGAGGTGACTGGGGGAGTTTTGGAAAAAGACTCAAAAAATATGGGGGTGGGAGCGAGAAATGATCTCAAGCATCATAACCGGCTCGGAAAAATGAATCCGATGATATAAAATATGCGAAAAACGGAGAACGACCGATGTGGCACGCAAACCGAGGTGACTAATGGTGTCTGAAAAATGTGTAAAAGATGACGGGGAAAAAATAATGCAACGAGGTGACCATCAGGATGGTCTCGTCGTGCTAATTCCAGTGGTTGAAACGGTGTGAAAAATGGACTCCGTATGGGTTCAGAAGGGCCAAAACAAGAAAAAGTCAACTGACTATAAATAGTGAGTGGGTCCAACAGGACAAGTGTCATTTGTACTTGTTTGACTTTGACTAGTGATCAGAGTGGACCATAGGTGAGGTGGCATTTCTGGACGATCCGACCGGCCGATTTCATATCCGGGAGATACAGGTATTCCCTCAAACTCATACCTGCACGTTTTTTGGGTTCGGGGGGTGGGTAGTGGGTCCCAGGGTTTACTTGTACGGTCTACGTGGGGTGGACCGCGGGTTTTTTAGGGTGAGCCGCGGTCGGAGACCGCGGGTTCCACTGCAAATGACGCGCGTGGAGACCGGGGGAAGGCAAGGTTTATTTCTTTGACATGAGTCTGATGAGTTTGCCTTGCGTGTTTGACAGGATGCCGCTGGTACTATGGAGAGAGCGGGATATCCCAGATGGGATTGTGGATTACATCCGGGATGATGGTCATGTGCGGGCGGTGTTAGGGATGTGCGGACTGCTGAAGTTCACACAGGTGCCCATGATGCATTCAACAGGGTTGCTGCTGAATTAGCTAGTGAGTTTTTGGGAGCCAGACATACAGGCTTTCATGCTGCAGGGTGAGAGGGTGGACCTTACCCTGACTGATGTGTACTTCCTGACTGGGTTTCCCTGTCTGGGTAGAGTGGCGGATACGCAGCCGAGAGTATCCGCCGATGTGGATATGGAGGACATGCTGGAGATATACTGTTCTCCAGAGGCTAGGGTGCATAGGAATGCACTCCGGGTGCTAGACCTACAGGAGCCGGCGATACGGGCAGCATGCGTGGTACGAGTGTTGGGGTCCCAGTCACCGGAGAAGGTGTCTGGTGGCTAGATGCAGCTTGTGGAGCGTGTACTGGACGGGGTCTACTATGCGTGGGGATAGATGTTCCTCACCTGTGTGCAGCGACAGCTGACAGTGGTGAAGGAATCTTGGAAGGGGTTTTGCTATGGTTCCTTCCTATGTGCATTTTTCATGGAGAGGGTACCCACCCTGCGGCCGCGGGGTACCGATCAGGGCAGGAGGTTTGAGGGAGCCGTGGATGGTGCGGTGGGGCGAGATGATGCGCCGCCGGGGTGGCGGGGAGGTGGGTAGGTATTTTGCCCATGAGTTATACCTGCAGTGGCTATAGATGCCACTGCCACTGGATGACTATCCGTATAGGGATATGGACTACACGGGAGACCCAGAGGCGCCGCGAGCACTAGGACAGGCATGGGGACCAGACGGTACATATTGGTTTACTTGCATGTTATGGATGTCAAGTTTTATATATGATGTGTGGTATGATATCTACTGTTACTGACTGATGTGTGATCTACAGATGTGGGTCCAAGACCGCCGCTAGGACATGTGGCACGTAGGGGACATGTGGCGGCACTAGCCTTACCCGGTCGAGGCGAGGTGCGTTGGAGGGATGCGGAGGGGACTTTGGAGTCCATTCGAGTGTTGCTGGATCGGTTACTAGTTGGAGTTATCGACGAGGGATGGCGGGATGTGGATCCCGATGTAGTTCAGGATTGCATGAGAGCACCCCGAGAGTTCAGATCTATTGTGATCCGGGTAGCTGTCTTGGCGGACAGGGCACGGGCATAGGAGCCCGCAGGGGATGAGGAATTGCCGGAGGAGGAGCGGGGGGAGGACTTAGAGGCGGCCAATGCAGGCAGTGATGCAGGGTACGACTCTCACTAGGGAGTGCGGGGGACTCCCCCCAAGTTTTGTAGGCTTTAGGGATGTATAGCCATTTTTTGTATAGCTGAGTACAGGGATACTCAGGACATGTATAACACTGAACATGTATTTTTGGATATATATATATATATGCACGTGGATGCACCTTCTTGTGATATTGGTTTAGTTGTACGCACATGGATGCGCTTTATGATTTGTGATCTGTTTTACATTGCACGTGGATGCAAGTAGTATAGGATGTTGGGCACATGGATGCCCCTTGTGTATGTTATGTGATGTATTGCATATGGATGCAACACTATGTATGTAGGATGCCCCTATATACGAATGTGTTTGTATTTTTTATTGCACATGGATGCAAATGTTTATGTGATGATAGGCACGGGGATGCCCCTTGCAATCTTTTTGGGTTTTTTGATATATTTTTATGAGATGCTATGAGATGATAATGCATGATGGAGGTTTTTACATGGTGTGATTGATGTGCCAATCCAGAATGTTGTTGGCCATTTGATCTGCGACACTATTTTGAGCTCTTGGGACATGGGTGAATGTTATGGATTCAAACTGTCGGCTGAGTTGTTTTGTGCGCAGGAATTTTCTAAAGAGGCAGGGATCACGCACCTGGTAGTAGTTGTTGAGCTGGGAGACAAGCAGCTGGGAGTCAAGGAACACATGGAGGTGACGTATTCCCATCTGGAGGGTAGCAGTTAGGAGACCGGTCACAGCATCATACTCTGCCTGGTTATTGGTAGCAGCGCCTAGACAGATTCCGTCAAGGTGAATCATTTCATGGGAAGGGGAATATAAGACCCACGCTGCAGAAGCCAGGTTGGGAGACCAGCGGCTTGCTCCATCGGCGAAGCCAGTATAGTGAGGTGGAAGATGGTCCATCTGTGGGCATGCAAAAAATGAGTAATGTAAGATCGTGGTAAAAAAGGTGAAAAACAAAAAAGAAAGCAAACTGTACAATGCAGACCCATGAGGCCGTGAGTGATTTAGGGATAAAAGCGTTTGAGATACAACCCATTACGAGGGTTGCGCAAAGGGTGACCTTCGGAGTCGGCTAAGATGTATGCCCCCTTGCCGAGACAAGTCTGCACGATGTAAGGGCCTTGCCACATGGATTCAAACTTCCCTTTGTCGGTTTTGTCATGGGCTTGGTCATAGGCGAGGACGAGGTCCCCTACGTGGAAAGTTCGAGGGTGTACATGTTTGTCGTAACCATCTTTGGAGCGGTTCTTGGCAGCTTCAATGGTCTGGAGAGCGGCATGACGGTCTTCATCGGCTTGTTCAAGGGATAGCAGACGTTGCTCGAGTGGGGAGGTATCGGGGAGAAGCTCAACGACGATTTGTAAGGAAGATATCTAACACTCAATGGGGAGTACAGACTCTATGCCGTGAACTAAGTGAAACGGGGTAAAACCAGTGGCGGTCTTGGTGGACGTACGGTAAGCCAATAAGGTGGGGAAGAGCATGTGGTGCCAATTGGACTTATGTCGGTCAACGGTGCGTTGAAGGATGGTTTTGAGGATTTTTGTAATGGCCTCTACTTGGCCGTTCCCTTGGGGGTAGTAAGCAGAGGAGAATTGATGTTCAAATTTGAGTAGGGTGGATAACTCACGCCAAACGGAATCTTCGAAGTGTGAACCATGGTCTGAGACTAACTGTTTAGGAACCCTGAATCGAGTGATAACATGGTTAAAAAAGAAACGGGCAGCTGTGTCAGCGGTACAATTGAAGGTAGGCATGGCTTCATCCCATTTGGTGAATTAATCCACGGTGACAATGATGTACTTGTGGCCGTTGGCAGACGGGGGTCTACATTCCATGAAGTCGATGGCCCACTTACAAAAGGGACCAACGGTGACAACTGGGTGTAACGGAGCGGGTGGTGTCCGGGCCTTGGGGGAAAAAAGTTGGCAGTTATGGAAATGCTTGACTATAGTGATGTAGTCGGTGAAAAGTGTGGGCCAGAAGTATCCGGCGCGGATGACCTTTTCGGCAGTGGCCATCCCGGAGAAATGGCCGCCGCAGGCACCGCTATGACAATCATTAAGGACGTATTCAGCTTCCTCGTGTGTAAGGCAACGATGAAGAATGGTATCAACCCCTCGCCGGTAAAGGACATCGCCTAAGAGGAGATATCGAGAGGCCTGGTGATGGATGCGACAGCGTTCATTATGGGTGACTTTGGGTCTGAACTTCTGCGTGTGCAGGTATAACAAAATATCACTGTACCATGGGTCATCAGACGAGATATTGAACAAGTGATTGTCGGGTAACTTGTCAGAGATTTGTGGGGGCCGGGAGAAGGGAAGGTAGATCAGTGATGAGATGGGCAAGCGCAAGGGATTTAGTGCTCTTAGGTGTTCGGAAAGTGAAGTCATATTCCTGGAGGATAATGACCCATTTAGCAACACGACCTTGCAGTAGCCGCCGATTAAGGAGATAGACCATGGGGTTGGAGTCAGCAATGACTGTGGTATGACTAAGTAAGATATAGTGTCGCAGTTTTTGGACGGAAAAGACCACAGCTAGGGCTAGTCTCTCCTCATATGGGTAACGTAGGGGGGGACCAGACAAGGTCTGGCTAACGTAGTAAATGACATGCTCTTGGTGGGAGACGTCTTCTTGAACCAAGACTCCAGACACCGCGTGTTTGGATGCCGAGACGTAGAGGATGAAGTCCTGAGAGAAATCCGGAGGGGAGATCAAGGGAGCTTGCGTGAGAGCTTTCTTGAGGGCTTTGAATGCGGCTTCTGCTTGCTCATCCCAGATAAAGGGTATGTTGGTACGGAGTAGGCGCAAGAAACCGTGAAGGGTAGTGGCGTAATCAGGGATGAAGCGTCCAAGGAAATTGGATCGCCCCTGCAGACTTTGGAGCTGCTGGAGCGTGCGAGGAGCGGGAAGGTCTAAGATGGCTTGGACTTTCATGGGATCAACAGTAATTCCTTTCTGGGAAACAATGAAACCCAACAATCGGCCTGCCGGAACGCAAAAAACACACTTGTGTGGGTTCAAGCGAATTTGGTATCTGAGACAACGCAGAAAAACTTGCCGAAGGTCGTTAAGGTGGTCTGATCGTTTCTGGGAACGAGCTGTAAGGTCATCAAGATAGACTAGTAGGATATGGACCAAATCGTGAAAGCAATAGGTCATGGCCCGCTGAAATGTGGCACCAGCATTTTTGAGGCCGAAAGGCATGACGCGATAGGCAAAGGTTCCCCATGGGGTAGTAAAGGCAGTTTTGTACTGGTCTTCCTTATGAATCTGAATCTGGTTGTATCCGGAAAAACCGTCCATGAAAGAGAGGGCTTCATGTCCCGCACACGCATCAATGAGCTGGTCAATAAATGGCGTGGGAAAGTTGTCCTTGGGACAAGCACGGTTTAAATCGCGGAAGTCAGTACATACTCAAATGGTGCCTTGTTTTTTTGTTAACGGGGACGGGGTTTGAAACCCATGTGGTATAGGCAATAGGATAAATGAATCCTGCCTTGCGTAGTTTCTCAATCTCTGCTTTGACAGCTGGGAGCTTTGAGGGATGAATGGGACGCTGTTTCTGACAGACGGGGGGTACATCAGGCCATGTGTCAATGTGGTGCTCTATAATGGCGGGGTCAAGACCGGGCATTTCGGTATAGGACCAGGAAAAGACATCACGGAACTCTCTGAAGAGGTTAGTGTATTCCTCAATCTCTTGCTTACTGCAGAAGGCTCCTAAAGTGATGAGTTCAGGGGCACTCCCGGGGGCAGCGATATCAATTTGGATGACAGGTGAGATGTTAGCCATGTTCTCTTCCTCGAAGGCATCAGGAGCAGGAATAGGGTCCTTGAACCAGTCGACCTTGGTGGGAAGGAAGTCTTTGGATTCAACCGCAAATTGGGTAGCGGTGCTAGAGGAAGATGCTTCTGGGAGGAAATATGAACGATGGTGCATGTCATCCTAGGGATACTCCGGGGCAGTGAGTGCCTCAAGAATCTCCTCATCAGTACGGAAAGTTTGGGTCATCAAATCGGTTGACGAGGGAATGGTAGTTGAAGAGATCATGTAAATGGTGTTGACCTCCCCGGATGGGGGTGAGATCGGGGGGTGAATCTCTTCAATGGTGGTTGGTGTCGTCTCAAGATCCAGATTGTTCATCTCATAGAGAGCTGCTCTGTAATCGGGGAGATCGAGACAATGATGTGAGTAATGCCCGTAAATACCGCATATGGCACAGAGGTGGTTAGTGCGCAATGATTTATCTTTAGGCTTGGGGGTGGGATCTAGTTTGACAACTGGGAAACTGGGGTCATCGTCGAGCATCTACATGTGTTCCTGTAATGCAGGTAATTGTGGACACTGGTGAGTCGCATGGCCTAACTCGTCGCACAATGAGCATTTGGGAGGAGCACTAAATACTGGGGGGTTTTTTACTGTCTTGGGAGGTGGTACAGCAGTGTAAGGTTGGCGACCTCGGCCCCCAGTGGGTTTTGGAGTAGGAGGGGGATTCGTGGAGGACGAAGGGGTAGAGACACCGGGGGGTGGCTGAGTGGTAGTAGCCATGGGTTGCACCGGTTGGAGGACAACGCTTGGTGTCGGCGGGGGGAACGGGAGGCGAAAGATACCAGACGGGTAATCCCAAGGTTAGCTCGGGGAGGCTAAGGGTAGCCATGATCGGGGCGCTTACTACTCCCGAGGGAGGGACTAGGAAGGGGATCGTATGGATAGGTGTAACACCAATGTGGCTAGGTACCAATGGTGGTTTAGGCAACAAGGGTGGTTGATTTTTAGGTGTTTGGTTATCGTGGGACAGAATACATAAGTCAGACACTTTGAGCGTAGATTATGGGGGAGGAATGGATTGGAAGGTGGATGTCATCGGCGGTCTGAGTAAACTCTAGGTCCCAAGGAGGAAACAAACGAGGTAGCGGCACCATTAACAGGTTGTTCAACCATGGGGAGAACATTTTCGGGTGCAGCGGGAGCATTTGGATCATAGTAAGTAAGTTGGTCGATCTTAACCACGCGTCCATCATGGGGGAACATCATGGTACGAAAGACAGAGGAAGCGACTGCCCGCATAGCATACATGTAGCTGCGACCGAGTAAGAGGTTGTAATCAAGCTGGGCGTTGATGACCTCGATATCGATGAGGACGGTTTTACCACCTAACTGGACAGGGAAATTGGCTAGGAGACCTTGGGGATGAGCCGAACGACTGTCGTAGGCGTGTAACGCAGTGGTGGACTGCTGGAGGGTAGGGAATCCCAACTTCTGCCATACGAATGTAGACATAACGCATGTGGAGGCACCCTCATCGATGGATGACAAGATTCCGAACGGAAACAAAAACTTGGAATGCTAAGGTGGAAGGAAAGCGTGGTTCGGACTAGTCCAAATCAAATGCCATCAAATTCGAATCATTTGGGTCAATAGCCCCAATGGCTGAGAGTAAAGTCTTGCACTGGGAAGGGCAGTTCTTCAAGACTTCTAACGCAGACATGGCTGCGGGAGATTGGGCTAGGTCGTCTACAATGTTGTAGTTTGATGCAGCACCCGCATTGGGGTTATTGTTGATACGGCGAAGTGGGAAACGAGGTGTTTTGGAAGCGCCATCTACCGGAGGGGGAGGTATACATAACGCTTGATCAGCAGGGTGAGCGTTAGTGGTTTTATCAACGGGAGGGGCTTCAGAGGTGGAGCCATACTGGTTCTGACGGGTCTGGAGGTTGACATCAGCGAAAGACATCATCAATAAGTGGTGGGTACCTGAGTCAAACATGGGTTGATCAGGAGCGGCGTATGTGATTTGTTGTTGTTGGGGTTGCGCGTTGGCTTGAGGGGGGGAAATGGCTGAGTGTTCACCATGCCTTGGGTTGGTAAGGGGTTTTGCAGCACCAAAGGTGGCTGCTGAGGTTGTGGGGGGTTGGGCGGTGCTTGAGGAGCCGCATGCCCTTGGTGATGGGCATCATCAACCCAAAGTTGCCGAGCTCGCTCCAAATGTAGGCAAGTATGTGTGTAGTGGCTATAGACCCCGCAGATAGAACAAGGATGGTTCGTTCGAAAATTAGGGTTTTTAGCCTGCTTGGGCGGGCAATCAGGGTTTTGGTTAGTGGGGGCCGCGGTGTTGTTGTCTGGGGGATTAGCCGGTTGACCACCTTGGTCTGTAGGTTGGTTGTTCCCACGATTATGGCCCTTGCCGCGATTTTGTTGGCCCTGGTTGCGTTGGTTGTTTTGGTTTTGCTGCGGGTTGTTTTGGGCGTAAACTTGCCCTTGAGCAGCAGGTGGGTTTTGAGGTTGTGCAGGTGCGGGAGCAGGCTGTGGTGGATGATAGGTAGGTGGAGGCTGCGCAAGTGCGACAACTTGAGGAGGTTGCTGATATGTCTGCGGAGCAGGTTGTGGGTTTGCCGCAAGGGCTGCATGTGGAGGGTAATAAGCTGGTTGGGCTTGGGAAGGCGCAGGAGCTGGTGCAGCCTGCTGGTGGTAATAAGTGGGTTGGGCCTGAGAAGGCGCATGAGCTGGTGTAGCCTGCTGGTGGTAATAGGGCTGAGGTGCGACCAGGGGGTTGTAAGCAGGGGACGCATGACTGAAGCACTGAGGTGGACAGTTGGGTCCATGGGAATGATGGTGATGTGTCATAGGAGCATATGAGTTGGTAGCCCCAGACTGTGAGGTAGCCCGCGAAAGGTCGGGGCCCTGGGTAGGACGTGCTATGGAGAAGGGTTGGGGATGCGAAGAAACACGGCCAATGATGTCGTCAGCAGCGTGGGATGCCCCCGGCGCATCACGATGGGAGGACTTGCCGCGAGGGGCGTCAGGTATAATGGTATAGAGATAACCCGACTGGGCGTAAATGAGGTCGAACTGCTGTGCCTTAAGGATGGCCTCTTCTTCAGACTGGGGTCTTTCGGAAGCTACATCCTTAGCAATGACAGGAAGAAGGGACTTGAGGAACCAATCTAGGAAGATACGGTCGTCTAATTTGATCTTGCATAAGCTTCGGCGTCTACGCCACTCATGAATGTGGTCCGTGATGTGGGTAGCCGTGTTTTGTCTGCAAGATAGGAGTATCTCAACGCTCGCGTCATAGCGGACAGGTAATTGGAAGAACTGCAGGAAGGTCGAGGTAAGGGGAGCAAAGGTGGCATGGGTCCCGTGGGGTTGCTCGATATATCACTTGTCTGCAGAGCCAGTGAAGGTGCACTGTAACAGACGGAGGCGAATAGATTCATCCACTATGGAGTTGGAGGAACACCATAGATGGAAGGACATGATATGGTTTTGTGGGTCCTCACCTGCCTTGCCCTCGAACTTAGGGATGTCCCAGGGGAGCTTGGTGGGCATATGAGGCCACGCAAGGTCGTGTCAGATAGGGTCGTTGGTCAGTCTGGTTAGATCAGGTAGGTTGAGGCTAGCCATGAATGGCAGACTGGAAGAAGGATTTGACACAGGAGTGGGTTGGACCAAGTTGGGGCCCATGCTCCCCAGTAGAGGGGCAGGGTTGGGAATGTTGCCCCCAAGTGGGGGAACTAAGGTAGTATAGGATGGGCCTGCACCACCATGGGTAGTGTGAGTCACTGGTGGAGTGGTGGTATGTATGCCAGCTACGTGAATGGGAATGGTGACCGGTATGGTGGATGTGGCCCCCATCGAGGGCATTCCCAGAGCAGGTGTGGTAACTGGTGTAGTGGTGGATGTGCCACCAATGGTCCCTACAACGAAAGGACTGGAAGTCACGCCAGCCATGGGGCTAGTAGGGGCAGTGTAAATAGGGTTCTCAGACTCTTCTTCAGAATCGGAGGTAAAGTAAGGGGCGTCAATATCTAGTGACGGAGTCCTATGCCGTTGACAAGTGGAGTCAAGTGACAAGGCTCTAGATCTGTGATAAGTGGTATCAAGTGATGATGACCTGTGGCGATGACGTGTGGTTTCAAGTGAACCGTGCTGTGGGGGCTCGCCCCTGAGGCGCCGAGAATGTCTCGGGAAATCAATGGTGACAGATGGTGTCGAAACTCTGTGGGTTGAGGTGAGTAAAAAACAGCTCAAAAACCCTAATGCAACTGAGTGTGCAAAAGGAGAGCTCAAAAATCAAGGCACTCAGGCCAACAACCAACTCAAAACACCCATTGTAACAGCTGTGCTACAATAGGTGGAGTGTCAACAAAGTGGTCAGAATACCAACAAGCAGCAGGTTGCCTAAAAATAAAAAATGGTGAACTCACTAGACCAAAGGGAGGATAGGGAGCATGCAAACACCTAACTAAAAGTATTCTGACTCAACTAGACATATCGTCTGCAAGGTGATGAAATCCAAGTCAGACAATATGAATAGGAAATCCAAGTGGCTAAGATGTCCCCCTACCGGGAGGGACACCAGGTAGTCAATCCTAGAAGAATGGCAACTAAGATACCCCGTTCATGACACGTTCAGAAAGGTGAATCTGCTGTTTGGTCCTTTTACCGCAATACCCCAATATAGGGATATCCCGAGAACTGCGAAAGGTAGCCCTTCGGTTACTAAATGGAGTGCGGTATTCCACTCAGGCCTCCGAAACCAGTCGCGCGACTTCAACCCTCCTAGGGGAGAGGCCCTCTGGTAAACTGGTTGTGACCATGCCAAAAAGTACTAGGGGATTTTGGTTCCCTATTTGGACAACAACTATGTCTCAAGTGTAAGTAACCGAGGGGTGTTATTGGAATGCCTATCCCCCCGATCCTACCTAACTACAAAGATTCTTTTGTGTTCCCCAAGTGGGGTTAGAATATTGGTTGAGTTAGATAGTTTTTTAAGGCTGACTTGAATTATGTGACAGAGTGTGTGCTCGTGAGATGATGATGAACCCGAGTAGAAAGTGCCACTAGGGAGGGCAACTTTCTATCTAGCAATAACAATACAAAAATGAACTTTTAAAATGCACAATTTTTTTTTTCCAATGTAAAGTGCTGAAAATGTAAAAACAATTCTGTAAATGAAACAGAAATAAAAACTGCAGAAAAATGCTGTAAGGAAGGATGGCTGCAGTAGGACAGAGGGCTGTGCTGGTGCAGAAAATAGTGCAACAAAGTTCTGGGTTTAAAACAAGTAAAAATTTGCAAAACTCAGACCGCGAGTTTTGGGCAAATCTGGGTGGTCGGACCGCGGAAAACAGACGAACAGTCGCAGGCGGGTTGCAGGTTCTGGGCTGAAAAACACAGTCGGGACGCAGGAAAAACGCCGAAAGGCGCAAGCGGGTTTCGGGAAACTGGCCGAAAGCCGCAGGCGGGACGCAGGAAAGACACCGAAAGGCGCCGACGGGTTGCGGGAAGCTGGCCGAAAGCCGCTGGCGGGACGCAGGAAAGACGTCGAAAGGCGCCGGCGGGTTGTGGGAAATTGGCCAAAAGCCGCAGGCGGGACAGAGGAAAGACGCCGAAAGGCACAGGCGGGTTGCGGGAAACTGGCCAAAAGCCGCAGGCGGGATGCAGGAAAGACGCCGAAAGGCGCCGGCGGGTTGCGGGAAACTGGCCGAAAGCCGCAGGCGGGACGCCGAAAACAGGGAAATAGCCGCAGTTAGACTAGATCAAACGGGCTAATAGCTGCGGCCGAATCGTAGGTAACAGACTGAAAACGGCCGGCGGGTCGCCGGAAACAGTCTGAGAGCCGCAGTTGGGTCGCAGGTAAGTGCCTGAAAGACGCGGACGGGACGCGACTGTTGGGAGAAAAAACGCGGTATACGCCGGCCGAAAGGGACAACCGAACAGAAAAAGATTTAAAAATTGTAACCAGAAATTCAAACTTAGGGGAGTTGCCAAAACTATAGCTAGGGTTTTACCCCTAGCTTGTGCAAATGAGCACCTACTAAGGAGAATGGACTCCTTAGTAGCAGTTCAGTAAATGAAAATTATTAAGCTAAAACAGGAATGTAAACTACTTTAAAACATGTGCATGAAAAGTAAACAACAAGATGTAAATAATGGTTTTTGTATTAATATTACCTTCAATGTGAAGGTTGGTGAAGCTCTTGCAATGTCCAAGAGGGTTGCTCCAAGCTCCAATGTGCTCCTTCTCTTTCTCCAATGGTGGAAATGGGCCAAAAGGGGCTCTCAAGGTGAAAGTGGCTCAATGGTGAGCTAGGGTTTCAAGAGAGATTTTGGCAGAGTAAGGGTATACTTGATTGTGGATATAGAATGAGGGATCTCCATCACCTATTTATAGTTTTTTGGTGGTGGAGTGCTGGCCCATGGTTTTGGGAACCATATGGTTTAGGGCAGCTGTATAGGGTTTTTTCCTCTTTTTCCTCATTATTTTATCTTTTTTATTCCCTTTTTAGAGGGATTTTGCTATTTTAGAGGAATTTTGGATATTTTTGGAGGAAAAATGGGTTTTTTAGCCTTTTTGAGGCTTTTTTGATGGTTTTGTGGCCTTTTGGAGGCATTTTAGGCCTTTTGGAGGCTTTTTAGTGGGATTTTTAGGCTTTTTAAGGGAAATATGGTAAGAAAATGGACAAATGAGCCACGTAATGAGGTAGATGAGGTAGTGAACACTTTTTGGGTGTTAACAGTAAATCCCTTTCAATTCAACCCCTCAAATGAATAGCTTACACGATTTAAACATGGCACGAAGCAAACAAAAACGTTGCAGTATTTAAAGAGAAACATTGCACTGTTTCCACTATCTCCATTGAATTAATGAATGGAGAATAGCTTACTCCATTTCTCCCATTACATTATTTTTATCCACCAAAAACAAAAGCATAAACATCATTTGAATCCTGAGCTTAAACAGAACCGCACCCTACATAGACTTGTATACAACTAGTAGTGACAACGTCTACCACCTCCATGCCTAACATCCACTGTCCAGAATTTAAATGCGGTGTTGACACCAAAGCCACACACCATGCTGCTGCAACATGTCTCTGGATGAGACTGATAGCTTTGGCCAGAATAATTTTCTGAGAGCTAGTGTCAAGGTATCTATCGGGGAGATCAAACAAACAAAGTCAACCTCATTCGAAAAACAGGCCAATGAATGGATGGATTATCCTTAGCAATGGAAATTTTTTATTTGAAAATATTAGGTGAACATGAGCGAAAACGGATCAGACACACTGTAGCTCGTGAGAAGAAATGATTTACAAACCACTCTATTGTACAAGGTGCTGCTTAAACGAGCTCCACTATATTTTCCTTCCCACGAAGAAGATTAGTGCAAACTTGCAAACATTGACAAGACTTTCAAGAGCTGTATCAAACTCTGAATTTTGCAACTGTAAGACACATGTGATGTTGCTAGGCATATCTGAAGAAGCCGCAATGAGATGAGGTCCCCATGTGGCCTGTGCCTTTGCTATTTGAATGAATTCTCTCTCCGGGATTGATCCAAGATGGGTTGTTCTTAGGAGATGATGATGCTACCATGTAAATGGAATTTTGGTGAAAGAAATTATCTGAGATTGTTCCCTGAAAAGAGCATCATTTCATTCATCAATGCTATTTATATTTTCTTTTGTTGTAGCAACTTACGCAACAGGTGAACATTGAACTTTTACAGTAGAAGCCTTGACCCTCTCCATGCCTTCAAACATGTTTTGAGCCTTTGCATAGGCTTCAAAAACCATGCTTAATATACCTCTTGAAGACTGAAATTATCTGCTAAATTGGTAGAACTCTGTGATTGGATAGCAGATAACTTCTCTGCTACAGCTATTGCATTAGTTTTTGTTTCACAGGTTCTAGGGGTTTCTTCTAAAGGACCATTCCTCTTGGTCAAATAAAAAGCACCATTGTTTTCTTCTGTGTGGATTACCCTAGTTCCACTAACCTTGTCTTCTTTAATAGAATGATGAGTAGAACCATCAGCCTTTTCAGTAGACAATGCTGTCATACATTTCATTTCAACAAAATAATTCCTCAAATTAAACTATGAGGAATCAAATTCCTTATTTGTGGTTGTATCCATGTTATCTTTCTTGAACTGTGCTAATTCAGAAATCAATTGGTTTTTACCAATAGAGAAGAAACAATTGTACCATTGGCTTTAGCGATGCAATGACCTCTATGGAAGGCATACATTTGTGCCTCAAGTTGAGATACTTTACTAGTTTTTCGTGCACACATCGATCTTCAAGATTTAAGTTCATTGCTTTTATCAGTCTCAGTAGGTTTGATAATTTTGCTCTCTTCTCCCAAGGAATTGTAATTTGTTGGAAGAAATTTCAAAGAAAGTGTCAATTTCATAGATTAAACATGTATCTTGTTACATCACCATTGCCCCCCTCCTCAGAATTTGAAATAATGTTCAGTTTGTCACTCATATTGATGTAGTGACCTCTATGGAAGGCCTCCATTTGTGCCTCAAGTTGAGATGTTTTACCAGTTGTTCATGCACACATGAACCTTGAAGATTGAAGTTCATTTCCTTTAGCAGTCTTAGTTGGTTTGATAAATTTGTTCTCTTCTTCGAAAGAAGGTATATATGCATTGCAATTTTTTGGGATAATTTCACAAAAGGCGTCCTGATACTGGTGTCATATATTATGCACTGTATCTTGAGCATGTTTTAATGTTGATCAAATGCATCCCTATCTTGGTTCACGATTCTTCAGGTAAATTGCAGGGGACTAAGGGTGCAGTCGAGAGAATAGCTTACGTTCAAAAACATTCCATGCATTAACTCAAGGGATTACGTGATGACAGATCGTTGTATTTGATAGAGCGGGGATGGTGATGGGAACCTGCAGACAACAGACATTGCATTTGCTGATGGAATTGCAAACCCTGAAGCAAACGACGTAAGAAGGGAGGGTTTAAATCGTCAAGAGAATAGCTTACTCCATGGAAATAATTGAATAAGCATTCAGATAAGACAAAATCGATTTATGTGGTAAAAATTTCACATGTCAAGGAAGCATTTATCAAACAAGACGTAGACATTCTTATTGCTTAATAATAGAGATTTACAATCACCGAGAGTTACATACTTCCCATTAACAATCTGTGTTAATTGTTGTCACAATTTTGTATGTTTGCACCTACAGATGTTCTCAGAGGTGTGGTGGTTATACCATACTCCAACACCCACCCTTCAATGTAACTTGGGGGAATTGAACCTAGTACTTGAGCATAGTATACATACCCTCTTAGTGAAGTAGTGGAGATAGGTCCACAAATATATGAGTGAATAATATCCAAAATACCTTTAGCTTTGTTGTCTCTACTTGGAAATGGGTTCTTCGTACTCTTTCCTTGACCACATCCTTTGCATACTCCTTCATGATCAACCTGGATTTCTGGTAGTCGAGTCACCACCTTACTTACTGAAGCATAGTAATCATCAATAAAAGAAGCATAGTATACATACCCTCTTAGTGAAGTAGTGGACACAGGTCCACAAATATTTGAGTGAATAATATCCAGAATACCTTTGGCTTTGTTGTCTCTACTTGGAAATGGGTTCTTCGTACTCTTTCCTTGAGCACATCCTTTGCATACTCCTTCATGATCAACCTGGATTTCTGGTAGTCCAGTCACCACCTTACTGACTTTTGGTAAAGTTTTGTAGTGTACATGAGCTAGTATTCTATGCCATAGCTCATAAGGGCTCATGGTACTAGTCATAAATACTGTAACTGTATGACCCTTCAGTTTGTAAAGTCCTCCTTCCTCTACTCCAATGACTACTGCATCATCAATAGTCTTCCCCTTTGGCCACATAAGAAATTCACCATCTATAAATGTAATTCAAAGACCTTTCTTATCTAATGTTGAAATAGATAGAAAGTTCTTCTTCAAAACTGGTACATAAATTGAATCTTTCATATTCACGGAATTTCCAGAGTCCAATTTAGAAGAGGCTTCTCCCATTCCTTTGATGGGGTATTGATAATCATCTCCAAGCTTTACCTTGCATGGAGATTCCTTTTGAATGAGATGTGAGAGGGATTCTTTATATCCCGTCATGTGTTTTGAAGCTCCACTATCTACTAGCCAAGTATCACTCCAATGAGATACTGAACCAGTGAGGGCTGTTATTAGAACATATTCTTCACTAGAGTCTTCATCATCTCTGGTTTTGATTTCTTCATCATACTCACTATCTTCCACTGCATGAGCATGAAATATCTTCTTCTGCTTCCTCTGATGTCTAGATTTGTTTGGACAATTTCTTGCAATGTGTCATGTTTTGTGATAGGAATAGCATTCAATGGAAGATATATCTTTCTTGAACTTCCTTTTCTCCTGAGGTCTTCTTGGACAGTCCTCACAAGGATGTATGTTGTTCTTTCTTTTCCTTCCACCTTTGGCATGAGTTTCCAAAGCTTGATCTTCATTGTCGTTTAGTTTCTCCTCTCTCACTGCTATTCTTTCTTCCTCTTGCACACACTCTTCCCATAGTTGTCTGAACTGGATCAATTTCTTTCTAGCAGAAATGCCATGAACAAATGGTTCCCAATCTCTGGGGAGACCATTCAGAGTGGTCATCACAAATTCTACATCCTCTACCATGTCTCCAATATCTTCTAGTTTTTCTTTTATCCCGGACACTCTAGAGAAGTATGAGTGCATGGACTCAGAATTCAAGTTCTTCACACCCTCAAGTTGATTTCTCAAGGTCATCTTTCTATTAATGTTCTTCCCTTCAAATAGGTTGGTTAGGGCATCGAACATCTCTTTTGGAGTCTTCTTAGAAGACACTTGGGGGATCAATTGATCTTTGATGGAATAAGCAATGATCCTCTTTTCCTTGACCATATTATTCTTATTCCTTTCTTTGGATTCATTTCCCTCTGGTTGTGTAAGTCTTTCCTTTATATAGTCTTCTAGGTCATGTTCTTAAAGGATGAGCATGACTCTATACTATCATGCCCTGAAGTTCTCAGCTCCTTCAAGCTTCTCATCAAGCTTGGTATTGCTTGCCATCTTGATATAATGAGTACTTCAAATGGAAATATAATAGATTTGAGACTTACAAGAAAAGTTGTCTTTCTCAATACTACTTATTCCTTGACCTAGGGTTTGTCAGAGAACCCTAATTTTATGACTTTGAGATTTTAGAAATCTGATTGGATGAGCAAATTCGCCTTCTCAAGGCGAGTTGAGAAAATTACTTCTTCTCCCAATTCTATGACCAGATGATCCAAAAACTTGATGTCCTAATTCTCTCGGGCTGTAGTGGGGGACCCAAAAATGAAAATTCTCAAAATGAAAATATTCTTCAACATAAAGATGTGCCCTAGTGAGGTGAGTTAGATGCATTATCATTTTCAGCTGATCTTTGGAGGGAGCTCCCAGAACAAGAATCCCTAGTTTCTATAGTTATGGGGGCTGCACACTATTTTATTTCAGGCCTCCTCTGAATCCATGTTAGTTTTTACTTGTTTAGCATATAACATTAAACAATATATCACCGAAATAAATACAAGCACATCAATAACACAATGAACACAATATTTCTTTCAGGGAAACCACAAGGGAGAAAACCCAGGCAAAATCTTCCTCAATATAGAAATCACAAAGTACAAAAGTAAAACCCACGACAAAATCAGCTACTCCTCTACTTGTGTGAACTTCTGTCTCTCTCCTATGCGAACTTGTGTGAGTGAGATGACTGAGTACAAATGAGAGAGACATCCTCTATTTCTATTCTTCCGTTGGTGTGACTTTTCCCCAACTGGGCTTACTTCTCCTAACTGACTAGGCTGACTTGTCAAATATACAATATAATAATCTCTTATGGGTTCTTCTAGGCCGACGCAAGACCTAGGGTTTACATTGACTCTTTCAATGACCCTTACATTATTAATTATATCAAATGACATCTCTCGAAGGAGGAATACAATAATACAATAGACAAGTATAAATAGAATATCTTCCGCAGTTACATTCTTTTAACATCCTCATCTAAATATATATTTAAAAATGTTTTAACATCTAGCTTCTCTAACTAAAGATCAAGTAAAAAAACTGGTGTTAGTACTACACGAATAGAAACAAGCTTAACAATTGGTGAAATTGTTTCATGGAAATCGATACATTCCTCTTGAGAATACCCTTTTGCTACTAGTCTTTCTTTGGACCTTTAAACTTTATCATCAACACCCTATTTCAGTTTGTATACTCATTTGCAACCAACAAATTTCATTCCCTTTGGAAGTTCTACGAAATCCCATGTCTTATTCTTCTCCAAGGCATTCATTTCTTCTTTCATTGTTGTTTTTCATTTAGCACATTTAGTAGCATCAATTGCTTTCTGCTAACAGCAAATTTTCCCATAATTAGAAATCAAAGCAATAGATGAAACACAATCTTCATACCTCTTAGGAAGATTTATGTCCCATGTAGATCTCCTTAGTGTTTGTTGTAGCATTTCCAAATTTTCCTGGAAATCTTCTAGATCCTCATCTACTTCTTTAGAAGCTTCTTCATGCTCCTCCTTTCCTATAGATGGCTTAATTTCCAGCTAAATTTGTTGATTTTGTGGTACTTCTTCATATTTCATTTAAACATCTATTATGTCTAATTTTATGAAAGGAGATTCATGAAATACTACATCTTTGTTAATGATGATTTTGTGGGAAATAAAATCCCACAATATGTATCTTTTAACTCCATCACCATAACCAACAAAGATATACTTCTTTGATATGGCATCCAACTTAGAATGTTGGTTTTTAGGAATAAGAGCATAAGCATTTAAACCAAAATATCTTATATTTGAGTAATCACAAGAATGATCTATCCATGCCTCTTTAGGAATCTTACAGTCTGTTGCAACTGATGGTGACTAATTTACTCGATAGCAAGTTGTAATCATTGCTTCTTCCCATAACTCTTGCCAGAACTTGACATTACTAAACATGCTCATTTCTCTCTAGAAGAGTCTTGTTCATGTGGTTATCCACACCATAATTTTTCTTAAGGAGTGTAAATTGTAGTTTTATGCCTTTCGATCTCAACTTACTTGCAATAATTTTCAAATTCCAAAGATGTGAACTCACCTCCATTATTTGTTCTTAAACACTTGATTGAACTACCAATAGTCTTTTCAACCAAAAGTTTAAACTACTTAAATACATTAAACACATCAGCCTTTCTTTTGAGAATATAGACCCATGCCTTTCTAAAGAAATCATCTATAAATGTCACAAAATATGATGATCCTCCAAAAGAAACTATCGGGGATGTCCCCCAAACATCTTAATGAATATAATTGAGAATATCCTTACTTTTATGACTACCCATTTTAAACTTCTATCTACATTGCTTCCCAAAAACATAGTACTTGCAGAAATTCAAATTCAAAGATTTTAAATATGGAAGTAACTTATGGTTTATCGGAATCTTTATCCCTTTTCTCACTCATATGGCCCAATTGTTTATTCCATAAATGAGTAGATTAATTCGCTTCATCAAATACCATTGTTGCTTTATTTATTTCAATACTCCCTTCTAGATTGTAAAGGTTTCCAATCTTTGTAGAATTTATTACCGCAAAAATTCCCATGGACACCTTCAATTATATTATTTCTGAGTTCTTACACATCTCTAACCTTTGTTAATGTTTTTAAAATACCATCGAACATTTTATTATTAATGCTCACAATCCCAACAATCTTACAAGAAACATTGTTTCCCATAAGGACAATACCACCATCAATAGCTTGGTAAGAAGAAAACCAACTCATATTTGGACACATTTGATTAGAAGCACCAAAATTTAATAACCATTCCTAATGATATTATTGTGAGACACTACAAATAGATAAAAATTCATCAATCATACCTGAACTTGTCTCAACCGGATTTGCTTCCTTTGTGGATTCATCCTTGGATTCTTTCATCTTCCAACAATAATTCTTTAGATGCACTGATCCGTTGCAATACCAACATTTTTTATTACCCTTTCTGCCTTTTAACGTAAATCTTGATGTACCTATCGAATTCCTCCCTCTTTGAGTGGATCGACCCCCAAACACTATTGCTTCTAGCGTATAGGTTTCTATATTGGAATTCTTTTGCACCTCCTCAGAAAATAAATATCCCACAATTGTATCATGATCAAGAGTGTTTATTGTGCTAAGGCTAATAGAACTAACAAAGTGGTTCTAAGATTCAAGAAATGGACACAATAACATGATTAGCTTGTCGTCTTCTTCAAATTTTTTACCGATGCTAGTCAATTTGCATATAAGAGTGTTGCAAACATTAATATGATTAACATTTTTTGTACCATCTTTCATTCATAAATTGAACGATTGCCTCTTCAAATAGATTCAATTCGTTATTGATTTTTTCATGTAAATTCTACCATTTTGCTCCATAATCCTATTGTTGTTTCCTCTCCAACAATATTGAAAAGAACATCATCTACCAAACAAAACCAAATGGTGTTGAGAGATCTTGCATCTAGATCTTACCAATTCTCGTCTCCCTTACCCGCAACAGAGTAATTTTTAGGGGCGAAATTTCGCCAATTGGCTATTTTTGGGCTTTTTTCAAAAAATAAATTCGCTATTTGGTCATTTTTAGTCTCTAATATCACCTATATTTACATCAAATATTTTTTTTATCATAATATTCACCGAAATTTACACGTTTCTGTAGTAAATTGTAGGTTTTGTATTTAATATTCACCTACCTATCTATATTTATGTTTTTTCCAATCCAAAATAATCGCCTAGAATACTATAGTTAAGTGTAATATTAGAATCCTTAAAAAATACCCTGAGCCGCAGGTCTCATTTTCTTGTCCGTTAAAGATTTGTGCAATCCTCGGTGAACCAATAGATCACACATCTTGAGATTCCAATGTTCGAAGCTATTCCTCCCATTTAACTTCTCCACCTTGAACTTTGAACTCAAAATATTCACCATTTGATGTTGCGAAATAAGAACCAAACTCTAATAGAGTCAAAAAATGGGAGAAGCACGCAGGAGACTCTTTATACTCATGGTTTATCTTCACACATGATTCCTTTTCGAAATGGTTGATTTAACTCTTTGATTTTTCGCTTTCACAATCTGCAACTTTATTATAAAAAGGGGGTTTTAAACAGCTTTTGAATCGATCAATTCTCATGGATTATCTTAGTTAAGCGACAGGTCAACAACGATTGATTCACAACGCCATTAAAACCACTCTCTAGTAACCCACATACATGTTGTCAAACACAACGGCTCGACCAGTCCAAATTTTCTTATTGGCGATCCCTCAAACTCAAGGGTTAATATAGGTAAGCATATTCCTTCTTATTATGACATAGTAGTGGTGGTCCAATCATATAATAGGTAAGCATATTCCTTCTTTTGAATTGGCATCTCGATAATTTGTTTTCTTCCAATCACCCTTACACTTTGAAATGAATTTCAGGTTAGGTCCTCATTTGCAGATTAAGAAACATTGTATGTACAATTGCGAATAACAATTTTGCGGTCGATCTCTTGAGCGATTTCTTCTTGGTGGCTGCAAGCGCCCATGAACAACATTATTCAGTCAATATTTTCTCTTTGCGAAGAGCAAGAGTGGGGATGATTCATTTTCTCGTTTCCTTCCTTGCTTAAGACATAGATAGATGTCGAAATAAGTTGCCTCCAATTTTTTAATTTTCCACAACAATTCACTAATATTTAATACCTTAGGTTCGGAACCTCAGCTCCCCTCTTCTTAGCATTCCTTACAAGTCAAATACCACTTGTTAGAAATCGTGAGCCCACAATCTAATATTCAATAATAAATAATTGAATAAGACAACAACATTTAGACAAGGCACAATATACTTACATGGTATGTCAAGGAAACATCCACGGGGCAAGACATTGATATTCTTATTACTCAATAATAGATATTTACAATCACCCACAATATGCTTATAACATTACATTCTTTGCCTCTCTCGACTTATAATATTTTAATCATAACTTCTATAGTTATAAGAGGTACCACCATTACGAAAATGGTCACATTTATGTAACTACCCACAAACAATGTGGGTTCATGGTTACCACAATTTTAACAAGTACTACATAATTAGAAGCTACTTGTCTAATGATACATGATAAAATTGTTCATTTAATCTCACAAAATTAGTTTTAATATTCAATTTATGAAAAATTGGTTTAAATAATTATCTATTCATATTAATTAATTTCACCACAAGAGGCAATATCAAGTGATTCAATGGATAGCCCTTTACATGTAACAACACCAAAATCACTTTATTTTTCAGAAGAAAAAAATAGTATCTTGATATTCATAGGGTGAATTAAAGAAACTACATCAATGCCTTTGTTATCCCTTGGATATAACAGTACGACTAACTCACTATATCTACCATGAGATCATTTTTTGTTGTTTTTCATATATACATCGATCTTTTACATAAGATTCATAATGAAAACATGAGTTAAAACCTATCTTATCCATAGTGCAATACAAAAGTATCTGTACAATGACAAAAATGGCATAATCAATGCCTACAAAAACCAGCCATATTAAAGATGGATACGACCTACAGGCCACTGCAACTAGCTATCTAGACTATTATCAAAACATGACTGTTTAATCCAAAAATGATGAATATTAACCAAGAAGAACTGGGAAGCAAGAAGCCTCTTAAAAAGTTTGCATGGTGCCTTTGGAAACTACCCGTCCATAAAGAACTCCTAAAAAGTAAATAACACCTTCTTGTAGACCAATACCCCTCTTGGATAAGCTATCAAATCTGTGGTTAAACTACCTATATAAGTGCATAAAACTGATAGAAGTGAAATTCCTTTGAAAAGTCTTTACCTTGTATTTACAATGCTCAAAGCTAGAGACCTGTAGATTTATTTTTCCATTAATCCATTCGATCAAAACTCTAGAGTCCCCCAAAACTTGGATGGTAGCCAACCTTTTATAATGAGCGAAATAGAGTATTTCCCAAAGTGTAATGAGTTCTACACGAGTATTTGAATCCGACCCACAATCCATCTAGATCAAATAGTTGTGGTCTTTGTTTATTCAGAGATAAATGCTAGCCAAGAAGCCCCCTCTCTAAGCTACCCTGTCAAAAAATCTAGATGGGTCCTATCCCGCAAGTATTGGAGGTGCTTTGAAAGTCATACAACCATTTAATTCACTTTATATGTAGGTGCCATTTATTTTTGTTATTTTTATTTTTTAATTTTTACACCATAACAGAAAACAGAAAACATAGGAAATTGCAAAATAAAATGCTTGACAAATGTAGTATCTAAATAAGTTAATTAGAAATGTTAATTATGGAAAATTTTAGGGGCAAAATTTAGCCCATGGGCTAATTTTCGACCTCTTTTTCCAAAAGAAAATTCTTCAATTTCCTTTTTTTTCTAAATTGATTTGCCCAAATTCCATGGGATAAAAAAAATTACTCTAAAAATCGCCAAAATTGCAAAACTATATAAAACCTTTAGAAATTTGAATATTTTTAGAAAAGTATCGCCCAACATTTTATGGTTGGAAATTTACTAACTACTAAGATTTGCTATGCTTTCTACATTTACAATTTATGAACTAGTAAGATTTGCTAAGTCTTAGTGTAAAATCATCTTATTTCTTTAATTTTGATTTATAATTTTTTATTAAAATTTTACCATTTTATCATAATAAATTATTATTTTTATATAATTTGAAGTCTAATAACTTTGTGGGCTAACTCGATTGATTGAGTGTGTGTGTTCCATAGAAAGTTTTGAAAACTAAATAACTTGGACATGAATTCACAGAATATTTGCGCCATATTACTAAGATAATCTTCATATTATTCTCATGGAAATGGACATGGTCTTAACATAAAAGGAGATTATTACTTCAAAACATAAAAAGGTTTTCAAGCCACAATTATAAAGATCCCAAGAGAACTTACCACACATTATGAAATGACATATAGCAATAAGTGATGCCTAATATTCACAAAGTTTTCCACACTCAATTATAAAAACTGTGATCAATTTTGAAGGGTTGGTCAAGTAATTTCACTTCCATGATGAAAATCTTTGGAAAAAACTACATTTTCATTGACACTAATAAATTAACTACACACTTCATAAAACATTGTGCTAAATAAAATATTACATTTGCAATCAAATTTCTGGCTAGGAAAGAAATCAGTGCATAATAAGGTTAAAAAAAGTAAAAGAGAAATAAAGAGGGGGTAGACTCCAATAGATACAAACAATCCAAACGCTCCAAAGCTATAATAGACCACTACAAACAACAAAATCTCAAAAGAGGGCACTGGGAAATTAGCAATGGGGAATGAGAATTAGGCAAGTTGGGCACTCATAATGGGGGTTCGGGTCAAGGGATGGTGAATGAGAGAAGCGGGAAAATTGGTTCTACATGGATGCCTTTTAGTGTGGTGGTAATCTTGGTAATCACATTGCATGTCTATTGTAATCTCATTGTCTTCTGGTATGAAGGGGAAAAACACAACAAATCATGTTTTTAGTTTTCGTTGAGCCTCTATGGTAGAGTCAAGGACTATATCTTCTCTGTGTCAGGTACCTTAGACATGCTTTCTCCATTTCTCTTAGTCTTTCTTATGAACTTCATATGCCTTGGATTACGCATACACTCTCTGTTCAGTTTCTCAATTTATCCTTTTAATTTCAAGCTCTTCATACATATTCAACATCTAAGAATGCAGTTCTACCCTGATGTTCATAACTAATACAGCAAAGTATGCCAGGTCTATTTTTTGAAATTCAAAAGCATGGTACATCCAAATTTCATCCTCTTCTCAGAATATAATTGTTGTATAGGCACACATATCTATATCAAATCATATTCAAATATATAGTTATATTCTCACGTTACATTTTTTATATTTTTTTCAAAGAAAAAAACCGTACTTTTGTTATTTATAAGAAATCAAAAAGTACATAACAAGCCAAGTACACAACCTGGGCTCATACATATCATCTGATACATATACATATCATTTTTCTAGTTCATCATCCACTATCAAGTAGCTAGTAAAATATACGGTCTGTTTACTTGACAACAAAAAAACACCATATCACACCATCCAAAACAAAACAATATTATATTAACATAAATATCTTATTACTTTCCTTATATTATTTTTAAGATTTTCACATGTTAAATTTTTTATATTTATATTGTATCAACATAAATATCTTATTACTTTTCTTATATTATTTTTAATATTTTCACGTGCAATGATTTAAATATATACTTATACATTCATATAACTTTCAATCTACTAAATTAACATAAATATGTTATTGCTTTTCTATCATTACTTAGAAAAATTATAATATTATTTAATGTTTATATATTAAAAATATATATAAACTACAATATACTAATGTTATATAGTTAAATGTGTTTCACCATAATAATAATATTATATTATATGTAACAAATTAATTTTACCAAAATATAACAATATTAATTCAAATATATTTACCTAATATACCACAATTATAATAAATATATACATTTATATACTTTTATTACTTTTATTATAGGAAATTAAGATAATAAATATCTTATTACTTTTCTTACCTTATTTTACATAACTATACTATTTAATAAAAATATTATAGTATTAAAAATATCATTTAACTATAATACTATAATATTTTAATATATATAACCAATATATATATATATATATTATATTATATTGGTTATATATATAACCAAGTATTATTCTATTTAAATGTTATTATTAAATAACTAAGTATTATATTTTAATAATATAATATTAATTAATTAATTAATTAACAAATAATTATTTAATATAGTATTAATTATTTAATTAATTAACATTGTTATTAACTAAATAACAGTATTAATTACTAATTAAATAATAATTAGTTAG
Source organism: Larix kaempferi (assembly GCA_027924585.1). Classification (NCBI taxonomy): domain Eukaryota; kingdom Viridiplantae; phylum Streptophyta; class Pinopsida; order Pinales; family Pinaceae; genus Larix; species Larix kaempferi. Next base: position 3,089,279 of record BSBM01000073.1, read on the forward strand.
TTAATTAACTAATTAATTAACATTGTTATTAGCTTAAAAACAATATTACACATTGAAATATTTTATAATAATTTTATTTAATTAAGAATTATAAAACAATAGTATTATTTAATTAATAACATTATTGAATTTGATAATAATACCAAGCAAACAATTAAATATATAGAATTAGCTCAGAATCCACAGTAAAATTTCATGGCATCTTGTGGAGAGTCTGCGATGAGCCAAGGATGGTTCAAAACGTTGACTACATTACTTCATCTACCGCATACTTTCCACAAGATGCCATGAATTAAATATATATTTCATTAAATCATTAAACAATATTATTCTCTTAATTATATATTTTTATTTAATAACATTGTTGAATTCAACAATAATATTAAGCAAACAATTAAAATATATATTCCATTATAATAATTAAACAATATTATTTTTTAATTATATATTTTTAAAATTTAAGTAAGTGATTATTCATTAATAAACATTATTATTGCCTAAATATCAATAATAAAATTAAATTATTTTATAATTATTTCGTTTAATTAAAAATGATAAAGTAATAGTATTTTTCAATTAATTACATTGTTGAATTCAACAATAATATTAAGCAAACAATTAAAATAATATTTTGTAGCAACAACCATATTAATAATATTAATGTGTCTGAATACGCCAATAGGCGTAAATTGGAGAATGATGTGCAAAGATGATGGTGATCTTGCCCATAGTCTGTAATTATTTTTCTTAGATTTTGTTTCAAAATAAATGTTTTGTTCTATTTACATATGTAACAATGTCTTTCAATTTAAATTGATAGATTACTTTAAAGTTAAGTAAAGTAAATAAAGCTACATCGAGACACCAATTTAAATTGATAGATTGTCTTGTTTTTGGAAAGGAGTGAAGTTTATTATTTTGGTATCCATCTAAATGTATTGGACATTGTATAAATTATATTTTATTTCCACTGACCTTAATTTATTTGCTAAAAAAGTTTCATTACTTACAAATGAAGCTAAGATTTTATATTTTTTTTAATACAAATATTTTGGAATCATCGAAAATTTTAGGGCCTAATCTTAGCCCATTGGATAAAATTAGGGGTTTTAAATTTTTAATGGGCTAATTTATTATTAAACAGGTGTTAGTTATGATTAACCCGCATTTTATTTATTTATTTTTAATGATTACGAGGTTAGACCCATCGAATTTATAAATGGGAGACAAGATAAAACAAGTTGGCCCATCTAAAATGAATTTAAACCTCTGTTCCCCCACGAAAATCACTAGACAACTCACATTTTCCTCCGATTTCCAGAAATGGCAATTGCTAAGGGCTCTTTCTACTTCTATCAATCATGTAAATCGAATTCGAAGTTACATTAGTCCATATTTTATGGGTTAAATATCGTTTTGCAAGTTGCTTAATGTCCACATGAGAAGGGAAGTTTATCTTTACTGTCAGGTCTTATAGCAACCTATTTGCATCTAGGAGAGTTATGAATCCCATCGCCTCATATCCAAAGTTTCCGCAAAAAACATGGGGATTGTGAAGCTTGCAATCGACGATGATGTGACAATAATGTTTTTGTGGGTGTTTAGGGCATCATGACTAGGGGCTAGGACTTCATTCATATCCGTGTATTTGGGCGTGCAGGGGGCATGAGGCTACTTGTAACGATTTATATTTTTTTTATATTTTTGTTTTTGTTCTAATTTCCAAGACATGTCATGGGTGGAGCAACCTAGAATTCCATTGTCTTTGTTGCTTCTTTTGCTTCAAATGGGTGTTGTCATTTCTTTTTTTTTTATTGAATTTTATGGTTCTCAAAGTATTTTTGTAGGGTTGACATTGTATTTTGTGGTTGGTTATCCTATTGTTGTGGCGTAAATGTTTTTCTTTTATATTTATCTCCTATTTAGAATTTTTTGTATATGTTATCCTATTACTATATATGGTTTATACTTTATTAAAAATTTCACCAAAACTTCACAATATTTTATAATTTAGTAAAAGATTCACCAAGAGTTTATAAGGTTTTATAATTTAGTGAAATATTCACCAAGATTTTACAAGGTTTTATAATTTAGTGAAAGATTTGCCAAGATTTTACAAGATGATATAATTTCATGAGAGATTCGCCAAAAAATTATATATACATAATATAACACTGATAAAATAACCTGCATACCCATTTATTATACATAGAAATTTAAGGGTGTTCTTAAAATTTTCCCAGTTTTGGATTGTATATTCTATCAAAGTAAATATGCCACTAAGAATGGTTTTTTTATAGTGGGTCAATGGGTTGTATAGATACCTCTCTAGGTTGTTTCTTTCATCCATGTATAAAAATTTGTAAGCTCCATTAATTATAAATGTTTTTTCAATTGATTTTTTTCATATTGTGTGATTAACAAAATCTCTAAAGTAAAAAGAAAAAAAATGTATCACTATATTGAAGATTTCCAACACAATGCCCCTACGACCAGCGATCCCTGCACTCATGCCCCTATTCCACACCTCCTGTTCAAGCTTAAACTCAATCATCAAAGGACTAGACCAACCAGTCAACAGATGTAACCCCTTACAATTCAACCCCTCAACTGAATAGCTTGCACGATTTAAACACGGCCAGAAGCAAACAAAAACATTGCACAATTTAAAGAGAAACATTGCACGGTTTGCACTATCTCCATTGAATTAATGAATGGAGAATAGCTTACTCCATTTCTCCCATTACATTACTTTTATCCACCAAAAACAAAAACAAAAGCATAAACATCATTTGACTGCTGAGCTTAAACAGAACCGCACCCTATAGACTGGTATACAACTAGCAGTGACAACGCCTGCCACCTCCAGGCCTAACATCCATTGTCGATAATTTAAATGCGGTGTTGACACCCAATCCAGACACCATGCTACTGCAACATGTCATTGGATGAGACTGGTAGTTTTGGCCAGAATAATTTTCAGAGAGCTAGTGTCAAGGTATCTATTGGGGAGATCAAACAAACAAAGTCAACCTCATTCGAAAAACAAGCTAATGAATGGATGGATTATCCTTAGCCAGGGAAATGTTTTATTCGAAAATATTAGGTGAACATGAGCGAAAATGGATCAGACACACTGTCGCTCCCGAGAAGAAATGATTTACAAACCACTCTATTGTAGAAGGCGCTTCTTAAACTAACTCCACTATATTTTCCTTCCCACAAAGAAGATTAGCGCAAACATTGACAAGAATTTCAACAGTTGTATCAAACTCTAAATTTTGCAACTGTAAGACACATGTGGTGTTGCTAGGCATATCTAAAGAACTCACATTAAGATGAGGTCCCCATGTGGCATGTGCCTTTCTATTTGAATGAATTCTCTCTCTGGGATTTGAGTTGATAAAGCCTTCAATAAACATCAGTATTGTGTCAATTGAAGTACTCACTGTTGATCCAAGATGGGTTGTTCTTAGGAGATGATGATGCTACCATGTAAATGGAATTTTGGTGAAAGAAATTATCTGAGATTGTTCCGTGAAAAGAGCCATCATTCAATTCACCAATGCTATTTATATTTTCTTTTGTTGTTGCAACTTACGCAACAGGTGAACATTGAATTTTTACAATAGAAGTCATGCCTTCATCCATGTTTTGAGACTTTGCATAGGCTTCAAAAACCATGATTTTACCTCTTGAAGAAAGAAATTATCTACTAAATTGGTAGAACTCTGTGATTGGATAGCAGATAACTTCTCTGCTACAACTATTACATTAGTTTTTGTTTCACAGGTTCTAGGGGTTTCTTCTAAATGACCATTCCTCCTGGTCAAATAAAAAGCACCGTTGTTTTCTTCTACCTCGATTACCCTAGTTCCACTAACCTTTACTTCTTAACAATAGTGATGAGTAGAACCATTTTCAATAGACAATGTTTTCATACATTTCATTTCAACAAAATCATTCATCAAGTTAAACTATGAGGAATCAACTTCCTTATTTTTGATTGTATCCATGTTATCTTTCTTAAACTGTGCTAATTCAGAAATCTTACCAAAAGAGAAGAAACAATTGTACCATTGGCTTTAGCGATGCAATGACCTCCATGGAAGGCCTACATTTGTGCCTCAAGTTGAGATACTTTACTAGTTGTCTGTGCACACATTGATCTTCAAGCTTTAAGTTCATTTCTTTTAGCACTCTCAGTAGGTTTGATAATTTTGCTCTCTTCTCCCAAGGAATTGCAATTTGTTGGAAGAAATTTCAAAGAAAGTGTCAATTTCATATATTAAACATGTATTATTCTACATCACCATTGCCCCCGTCCTCAAAGTTTGAAATAATGTTCGGTTTGTCTCTCATATTGATAACGTGGACAACTTTACATGAATATCAATTACTGTACCACTAGTTTTACTGATGTAGTGACCTCTATGGAAGGCCTCCATTTGTGCCTCAAGTTAAGATATTTTACCACTTATTCATGCACACATGAACCTTGAAGCTTGAAGTTCATTTCCTTTAGCAGTCTTAGTTGATTTGATAAATTTGTTCTCTTCTTCCAAAGAAAGTATATATGCATTGCAATTTGCTGGGATAATTTTCACAAAATGCGTCCTGCTACTGGTGTCATATATTATGCATCGTATCTTGAGCATGTTTTAATGTTGATCAAATGTATTCCCTGTCTTGGTTCACGATTCATCAGGTAAATTATAGGGGACTAAGGGTGCAATCGAGAGAATAAATTGGGTTCAAAAAACATTCCATGCATTAACTCAAGGGATTACGTGATGACAGATCGTTGTATATGATAGAGTGGGGACGACGATGGGGATCTATAGACAACAGACAAATCATTTGTCAATGGACTTGCAAACCCTGAAGCAAACGACGTAAGAAGGGAGGGTGCAAATCGTCAAGAGAATAGCTTACTTCATGGAAATAATTGAATAAGCATTTAGATAAAACAAAATCAATTTATGTGGTAAAAGTTTCACATGTCAAGGAAACATTTATCAAACAAGACTTGGATATTCTTATTGCTCAATAGTCGAGATTTAAAATCACCCAAAGTAGGATTACATGCTGCCCACTAACCATATGAGTTAATTGTTGTCACAATTTTGTAAGGTTTGCACCTACAGATGTTCATAAATTTTCGAAACCAAGCATATAGTCCCATGATCCCAATGTGGCAATTAGTCCAAATTATATTCCCAGAGATGTGGTGGTTATACCATACTCCAACACTCCCCCTTCAACGTAACTTGGGGAAATTGAACCTAGTACCTTAGATCTGATACCATGCAAGGTTTGTCATTACACCAAAACCTGCAAATTGTCATAAACTTTCCAAACTAAGCACATAATCCCATGATCCCAGTTTGACGATTAGTCCACATTATATTCTTAGAGGTGTGGCGGTTATATCATACTCCAACAAATTACCTCGACAACAAATTAACAATTTACCTAATACTTTGTCGATGCCTATTCACCATCTTTTCTACAATCCATGAGAATCCAAACACCACCACAATTTCTCTAATAGTAATGGTTTTGTGTGAACATGTTTGCGCAATTTTCTTTCAAGTATAGACTTTCTTAAGAGCTACTCTTCCTCCATCAATTACCTCTCTTAAAAAATGGTATTTAATAGCAATATGCTTTGTCTTATTGTGATAAGTTAGATTATTAGCTAAATGAGTAGCTTTAACTCTCTTAGAATGCATTCACCTTATCATGCACTTTTCCAAACTCACCCAATAGACCCTTTAACCAAATTGCCTCTTTTCATGCATGTGAGGCGACTATAAATTCTACCTTAGTAGTGGATAACGAAATTGTTTCTTGAAGCTTTGACATCCAATAATTAAATCACCCTGCAAAAGTAAAGACATAACCTAAAGTAGATCAAATTTTGTCTAAATCACCTGTAAATTCTAAATCAACATAACCACAAACTAAATTATTGCAACCATTATAGGTGATATAATAATCGCTTGTTCCTCTAAGATAATGAAGAACCCATTTTGCTAGTGCCCAATTCTCTCCACTTGGATTTTCCACTGATCTATTGACAACACCAATTGCATGTGAAATATCTGGTCTTGTACATCTGCACTAGCATATGGTACACGAGACATATAATCATTCCCTTCTTTATTACTAGGACATAAACTTGATGAAAGCTTAAAATGGAAATCCAAAGGATTATTTACTAGTTTCACAATATTCATACCAAATCTTATGAGTATCTTCTCCACATACTTATGTTGTGATAAAAAAAGCTTACCATGTTTCTTATTTCTCTATATTTCTATGCCCAATATTTTTTTCTTGCTAATGTATCCTTCATATCAAACATCATAGCCAACTAAGCCTTCAAACTATTGATCTCAACCATGCTTTTGTTTGCTACAAGCATATCATCAACATATAACCCCAAGATAATTAGTATGTCATTTTTAAAAATTTTGAAGTAAACAAAATGGTCATACTCACTTCTTGTAAATTTAACTCATTATGAAGGAATTAAGCTTCTTCTACCATTTCCTGGGAGACTGCTTGAAGCCATACAATGACTTCTTGAGTTTGCAAACAAAAATTCTTTTGTGATCTTGACCAAACCCTTCTGGGTGTTCCATATATATTTCCTCATATAAATCTCTATGTAAAAATGTTGTTTTAACATCTAGCTTCTCTAACTCAAGATCAAGTAAAAACACTGGTGTTAGTACTACACAAATAGAAACAAGCTTAACAATTGGTGAAAAAATTTCATGGAAATCGATACATTCCTCTTGAGAATACCCTTTTGCTACTATTCATGTGCTTTGGACCTTTAAACTTTATTATCAAGACCCTACTTTAGTTTGTATACTCATTTGCAACCAACAACTTTCCTTCCCTTTGGAAGTTCTACCAAATCCCATGTCTTATTCTTCTCCAAGGAATTCATTTCTTCTTTCATTGTTGTTTTTCATTTAGCACATTTAGTAGCATCCATTTCTTTCTGCTAACAACAAAGTTTCCCATCACTAGAAATCAAAGCAATAGATGAAACAAAATCTTCATACCTCCTAGGAAGATTTATGTCCCGTGTAGATCTCCTTAACTTGTTTGTTGTAGCATTTCCACATTTTCCTAGAAATCTTCTAGATCTTCATTTACTTCTTTAGGAGCTTCTTGATGCTCCTCCTTTCCTATAAATGGATTACTTTTCAACTATTTTTTTTTTAATTTTGTCGTACTTCTTCATATTTCATTTAAACTTCTATTATGTCTAATTTTATGAGAGGAGATTCATCAAATAATACATCTTTGTTAATGATGATTTTGTGGGCAATAAAATCCCACAATATGTATCTTTTAACTCCATCACCATAACCAACAAAGATATACTTCTTTGATCTCGGGTTCAACTTAGAATGTTGGTTTTTAGAAATAAGAGCATAAGCATTGCAACCAAAATATCTTATATTTGAGTAATCACAAGAATGAACTATCCATGCCTCTTTAGGAATATTACAATATGTTGCAACTGATGGTGACTAATTTACTGGATAGCAAGATGTAATCATTGCTTCTATCCATAGCTCTTGCCAGAACTTCACATTACTAAACATGCGCATTTCTCTCTAGAAGAGTCTTGTTCATGTGGTTATCCAGGCCATATTTTTTGTTAAGGAGTGTAAATTGTAGTATTATGCCTTTCGATCCCAACTTCCTTGCAATAATTTTCAAATTCTAAAGATGTTAACTCGCCTCCATTATCTGTTCTTAAACACTTGATTGAATTACCAATAGTCTTTTCAACAAAAAATTTTAAACTACTTAAATACATTAAACACATCAACCTTTCTTTTGAGAATATAGACCCACACCTTTCTAAAGAAATCATCTATAAATGTCACAAAATATGATGATCCTCCAAAAGAAACTATTGGGGATGTTCCCCAAACACCTTAATGAATATAATTGAGAAAATCCTTAATGTTATGACTACCCATTTTAAAATTCTATCTACATTGCTTCCCAAAAACACAGTACTTGCAAAATTAAAATTCAAATATTTTAAATATGGAAGTAACATATTGTTTATCAGAACCTTTAGCCCTTTTCTCACTCATATGGCCCAATCGTTGATTCCATAAACGAGTAGATTAATTCTCTTCATCAGATTCCATTGTTGCTTTATTTATTTCAGTACTCCCTTCTAGCTTGTAAAGGTTTCCAATCTTTGTAGACTTTATTACCACCAAAATTCCCATGGACACCTTCAATTAGATTATTTTTGAGTTCTGGAACATCTCTAAACTTTGTTAATGTTTTTAAAATACCATCGAACATTTTAATATTAATGCTCACAATCTCAACAATCTTACAAGAAACATTGTTTCCCATAAGGACAATACCACCATCAATAGCTTGGTAAGAAGAAATCCAACTCATATGTGGACACATTTTATGAGAAGCACCAAAATCTAATAACCATTCCTAATGATATTGTGAGACACTACAAATAGATAAAACTTCATCAATCATACCTGAACTTGTCTCAACTAGATTTGCTTCCTTTGTGGAGTCATCCTTGGATTCTTTCATCTTCCAACAATAATTTTTTAGATGCACTGATTTGTTGCAATACCAACATTTTTTCTTATCCTTTCTGCCTTTTGACTTAAATATTGATGTACCTCTTGAATTCCTCCCTCTTTCAGTGGATCAACCTACAACCACCGTTGCTTCTGGTGTATAGGTTTCTATATTGGAATTCCTTTGCACCTCCTCAGACAAAAAATCTCCCACAATTGTGTTAGGATGAAGAGTTTTTATTTTGCTAAGGCTAATAGAACTAACAAAGTCGTTCTAAGATTCAAGCAATGCACACAATAACATGATTGGCTTGTTGTCTTCTTCAATTTTTCATTACTTGACAAATCAAGCTAAGATTTTATATTCTTTTTAATACAAATATTTTGGAATCATGGAAAATTTTAGGGGCTAATCTTAGACCATGGGCTAAATTTAGGGGTTTTAAATTTTTAATGGGCTAATTTCTTATTAAACAGATGTTAGTTATGATTAGCCCACATTTTATTTATTAATTTTTAATGAATAGGTGGTTCGACCCATCGAATTTATAAAGGGGAGACAAGATAAAACAATTTTTCCCATCTAAAAATGAATTTAAACCTCTGTTCACCCACAAAAATCACCAGACAACTCACATTTTCCTCTGATTTCTAGAAATGGCAATTGCTAGGGGCTCTTTCTACTTCTATCGATCATGAAAATTGAATTCGGTGTTACATTAGTCCATATTTTATGGGTTGAATATCATTTTGCAAGTTGCTCAAGGTCCACATGAGAAGGGAAGTTGATATTTACTATCGGGTCTTATATCCAACTATTTGCATCTAGGAGAGTTATGAATCCCATCGCCTCATATCCAAAGTTTCCCCAAAAAACATGGGGATTGTGAAGCTTGGGATTGACGATGATGTGGCAATAAAAATTTTGTGGGTGTTTGGGGCATTATGACTCGGGGCTGGGACTTCATTCATAGTCGTGTATTTGGGCGTGCAGGGGGGCATGAGGTTGTTTGTAACCATTGCTATTTTGTTTCTATTTGTTTTTGTGTTCTCCTTTCTGAGACATGCCATGGGTGGAGCAACCTGGAATCCCATTGTTTTTGTTGCTTCTTTTTCTTTGGGTGTTGTCATTTTTTGTTTTTTTATGATTGAATTTTATGGTTCTCAAAGTATTTTGTAGGGTTGACATTGTATTTTGTGGTTGGTTATCCTACTGCTGCAGCGTAAATGTTTTTCTTTAAGATTTATCTCCTGTTTAGTATTTTCTGTATATGTTTTCTTATTACTATATATGGTTTATTCTTTACTAAAAAATTCACCAAAACTTCACGAGATTTTATAATTTAGTAAAAGATTCACCAAGAGTTTATAAGGTTTTATAATTTAGTGAAATATTCACCAAGATTTTACAAGGATTTATAATTTAGTGAAATATTTTCCAAGATTTTACAAGATGATATAATTTAATGAGAGATTCGCCAAAAAATTATATATACATAATATAACATTGATAAAATAGCCTTCATACCCATTTATTATACATAGAAATTTAGGGGTGTTCTTAAAATTTTCCCCGTTTTGGATTGTATATTCTATCAAAGTAAATATGCCACTAATAATGATTTTTTTATAGTGGGTCAATGGGTGGTATAGATGCCTCTCTAGGTTGTTTCTTTCATCTATGTATAAAATTTTTTAAGGTCCATTAATTATACATGTTTTTTCAATTGTTTTTTTCATATTGTGTGATTAACAAAATCTCTAAAGTAAAAAGAAAAAAAATTATCACTAAATTGAAGATTTACATTACATTGATTTTAATATATATATATATATGATAGCAATTCAGATATATCAAAGTGAAATAGCACCCTATCATTCAAATTTGATCCATTCTTCAAAGATTTAACTCTTTAAAAGTACGAAAAGTAAACATCTCATCTCTCCTATATTGTTAGTGTTGGGAAACACAACACATATCTCATAAGAAAAGGAATATCATATCAAAATTTAGTTAAACCATTTTTTTCTTCAATTTTAAAATGCACTTGAATTTCGATTCACTTTTAACCATTTTTACGTCATAGGCGTTCCTTCAACCAAAGACAATCCTCTGCACTATTCCAGGATTCCTCGCTCATGCAGCCCATCGAATGATGCCATGTCGCATCCAATAGAGCCATGCCACGTCGCTTCCCTGGAGGTCATTTCGTTCTAGGCACGTCGCTTCCCTGGAGGTTGTTTCGTTCTGGGCACGTCGCTTCACTGGAGGTCATTTCATTCTGGGCATGTTGTTGCATTCATGAGGCATGGAGGTTAATTGACAGCACACTGCAATAGAGCATTGTGAAGCGACTGCATGGGATGTTAAATGTCAATGCAGGTTTCATCAATCTACCACAACATCAATGCGGGTTTCATTACGACATCAATGAAATTTTCATTAGTCCTCCAGACCTGGACCCTAACCTTGACTTTGAGAACAAACTGCTATGACCCTGGTCCTATGCTCCGGAGAATGGAACTGCTATGACCCTGGACCCTAACCCTGACTCACTGAAAGTTGTCAGTGTACGGGGAATCTGATGATGGGAAGCAAAGATTTGGAGCCATCACGCAGAGGCCCAATTAGTATACAAACAAAGGAGGAAGAAGCTTAGGTCATGGAAGACATGTTCCCTTCCACGAACCCCTCTCACATCACAGCGATAGACAACAAGGGCGAGCGAGTTGCAAGGGAACAGACCTAGGATGGATAGGTCAGGTCCTAGTTAAATGTACTAACACACCCATATCATGTCAGGGCATGAATGCCCTTCTTCAATGTACCAACAATGCATCGCCTTTGCCTTTGTTCGTGGATAAAATTTATGGGTAAGCAGTGTTTTCTAAGATTTTTGTTATATTGTTATTATCTTGTTGTTGACTACTGCTTTTGTTCACATTTCTCAGTTTCTATGTTTTACCAGAGCGCAGGGTTCGAGTCACCATCAATTTCCTGTTGTTCCCATTCTAGGGTCTGCAGCATACATCTGATCCAACGCTCGTAGTGAGTTTGGGCATTTCTAGGTTAAGTGAGACAGGAAATATTGAGAGTCTGGTAAATAGAAGGTTGGTAGTAGGCAAGCACTAGCGTAGCCGAAGGTATGTCATATGATTCTCTGCAAACAAGTTTATTCCTCAAATTTTTAATGGGTATCACTTAATAGGTCAGTGGATGTGCCCATTTGGGGACTTTGATTCTTGTAAAATTATGCAAACATGAGAAAAAGTGCTATTTCCTTCTTTTGTTGAACAGAGTCAAGTAACGCAGGAGTTAGTTTTAGGGAATTAATAATAGGGACACCCTGTTAGAACCCTTGTCACCCACGGGTCTATAATAGTTGGAGTTGATCTATTGTGACCCCTATCACCAACAATAGGGCCACTTTTATAAATTATAAAATAGTAGCTCAGTCAGGATTGTGTCCTATATGAGAGAGATGGGAGAAATTAGCATATATAGGAGCATCACACTCTCCCATCACACAGACAGACGAATATGGTTATTTGACATTATTAGTTTCTAGGTTTCTCGGAGATGTTATTTCTTGGCAGTGGCTAGAGGAATCACACCAACAATGGGACCATGCTCACCTTTTAGGATTTAAGGAGTTTTTGTCTTGGAGCAGTGAGTGAAACACAAAATAATTATCCTGAAACCTATCCTACAGGGTTTTCTGAAATTCATATCATGTTGGCGATAGGTTTCCTCTCTAGCATCAACTGAACAAATGTAGAAACTATCTTTTTCATGTAAACAAGAAAAATTGGTGTGCATTATTTTTTAAATGGTCAATGGGTGTATATGATGCATGAATGAACTAGGGGACATTAGATCAATGCATAAAAATAGGGTATTATTTTTTGGAAACAAAAATGGCAGTCTTGACTCATGTGCTGGGTCGGCTCAACTAGGTCCACAGAAGACGACTGAAAATTTTAGCTATATGGGTGACTTATTTTCTTCTTGCTGTAAGAGATAACAAAATCTTGATAGCAGTTCTACAATCTGCTAGACAAAATTCATGTATTGCTGCCACATATATCAATCTCACTCGTTGTACTTTCTTACCATGTGTGAGCACTAGCTTATATTCGCCACGGTCAAATGGAGCCAGCTATTTCTTGCATTGTTAAACATGTTTGGATCATGTCTTCTTGTAATACTATTATTTTCATTGAGTTTTTGAATATGCCCAACTTCCTTATTCTATATATGAATATTCCCAACTTCCTTAGTAGTGAATATATGAACTACTGCATATATATTCTATAATAAACCTTAACCTATAGGTATATATATATATATATATATTAATTTGTGACAAAACATAAATAACACATTAACGTAATAAGAGAGAAAATTCAGCTCATAACATAGAATCAAATCAGATCTCGAAGGAGCTTTGAAACTTTGAAAACACTTGTATGAATTAAGTTCTTCCTTACAACCATCTCTTTTTCCCTGCTTCAAAAGTAGATCACATCCTCTTTAAATGGAGTTCCCACTTCTTCTTTTTTTAAATAAAATATATTTAGTTGGTGAAAATAGTTATACATATTTTAAATTTTATAATAATTATAAATAAAATTAAGTTTATAATTTAAAAAAAAAATTAATTACATTTTTTTTAATAATAAAAAATTTTATTTTTATTTTTAAAATAATTATTTATTTATATTATATATATATCTCTTTGAAGTACTTGTTTTTTAAATAATGAATAATTTATATTTTTAATGAAATTTTTTAATTACACAATTTATATTTATATGTTTTTAAATACTTTGAAATAAATTATTTTACAGGAAGGTCAATAACTTATATTTTTATATTTTTATAACTAAGGTAATTTTGTATTTTATATTATTATTATTTGAAGTATTTATATTTTTATTCATTTACTGAAAATAGTTACGAAGTTTTTAAAATTCATAGTCAAAGAACATATTTCGTTTTTCATATGTAATTTTTTTTTACTTATTTATAATTTGTTTTTAAAGTGGGAATGTTGTCACAATTTTATTATACATTGTTATATGGTGGTGGTTGTTTTAAGTGAATTTGCTATATGGAAGTGATCATGACACAACCCTATTATTGGATGGCGATATGTTTTTCTTTTGCAAAATGGTAGTGAACTAATCATATATCATTTGTAAGAAAAACACTTTCTTCCAACTTGCCTATCCCTGAATTTCATTCTTGTTAGCTTTAAAATTTCAATTCGCTACAAAGCATTATAGATACCTAGCAACGTCTTTACAAACACAAGGGAATTGGCTGAAAGAATTTTATTATTGTTAAAAATCGACCTAGTTGACAAAAACCTAATTAAGCGCTCTTTCCCACCTAGGAGATCAAATAAACCCTAGGTCCCTTCCGAGTTTGCTTGAACATCAAATAATTGGACAATCTATCTAATGCTCTCTCTGGTATGGGTCCCTCTCTTTTATTAGGCACGAGTGGATCAATTTAGTGCCTCATTCCCATGCATCCTTTTCTCATGAGATTTGAGTAATGAACATACTATTTATTATGTTCATTTTATAATTTATATTACACAATTATATATTGAATGGTTTTAAAGCATTGGGTGGTGTGGGAGTGTAAGGAGTTATATATAGGATGAATGGATACTCTGTATCTAATCCTATTCATAGACCATGATATCCACAAATTCATTAATTATTAGAGCCTTTAAACCATCAAACTTTCATTTGTTACACTAGCAATGTTGTGGAAGTGAATGCATATTGTGATTTGGTTACCTATTTAACAATTGACACAACTACGTATTCAATTGAGTGACCATAATATTTGCATTGGGTTAAAAAACCATTTACAATAGCTTCTCCTTGTATTAGCATTGGTCTACAAACAAATAATTTGTTATGAGCCATATCATCAATCCTGAATAGCATTGCAAGTAGTGGTTCTCAAAACTACGCCTAGAACATAGTTCTTAATGACCAAAGTAGTTACAGAGTCTTGGGTAACCTTGGCTTTAATTATTATGTGTTAACTAGTCACCTCATGTGCAGGCCCACAATAAAAAACAAATGGTAGTGGATTAGCATTTTGGTAGCTTTACATTCCTATTAACACTTTACATTGTAGTGTTATAACATGCATTGCAACCATCATAAGGACAAAGATCTCCATACAATATTGAGAATAGAGACTAGATATAAATTTTATAGAGGTGTCCATGTTGGTGAAGTGAGGAGGATATAAGTCTCTCCTTTATGGAACATATGGTGTAAAAATTTGAATCCTATACCATGATGTAGCTATCAAAACTTTGAATAGAACTATGCAGACCTATAGTGGGTATAAAAATAGCGGAAGGTTGGAATATTTGCAGGCCACTAATGCTCAGTTTAAAGAAGAGAACAAGAATGTGGTGTACTTAATCCTATTGATTAGTGTGGTAGATAGATAAACATAGATAGATAAATATAGAATTATCATATTGTAATGAAAATTAACATAATTAATAAAATAAGCAGCAAAAATGCAGCAAAAATGGATATTATATTATAATATTAAAATGATAAAACAGTGTTCACGCACCTCTACAAGTTGGTACACATAGAAATTTATATACTTGCTTAAATTCCAATCCATTAAGATATATATGCAACATGACTTCACTACTTCTGAATTTTTCTAGGTCTTTAGAAAGCACAAAAAAAATATAACTTCCTTGGTTTTGTAGAAAACACAAATTGCTTTTTCTCTTTTTCACATATTAGATCATCCATAAGACCACTACCTCCATACCTTTGTCTCTCTGCTAATAAAGGGTAATGTTCTAATTACTCATAAAAAAGTAGCAAGTGTATTATATAAATCAAATCCATGCTTTTACCCATTCATTTAGTGGTCCCTTGTGCCACATATTTGACCTTTACTATTTTGTTCATCTTTTTTATCGTTGCTTCCAGTTTCAACTTGTATTTTGCAAAAATATGATGTCCACGATATCCCATTTCTCTTGCCTGTCATATTTTCTTCTTTCTTTATAATACAATTTGATTGTATTAATTACCTCACCAATTTTCAATTAGTTGTATTCAATTATCTTATTCCTCGCTAAATACCACACTCAAAGAACAAAGTACGGCAATGCTCCATCACCTTTTACATAGTTTTCTTTGAACCAAGTTTCAAAGCAATCCATACATTACTTTTTCCCATGTTCCTAACCTAATGATTGCTTGAAGTATTCTTTCCACAAATATTTTGAACAAGGACAATTGACAAATAAATGATCTACTTTGTCATTTCTATAGAATGAAAAATCAATCTAACTTCTCTCATCCTCTCTTACATGAAAAAAAACTACCTACATACATACCCTCGCTTTCTTTATGCTTTTCACTTAATACCGATTTTTCCATTTTTTTTGTAGCTCAGATTTGTAGTCCATCTAATTGCCACCACTACATTACGGACACTTTGTTGACCGAAAATGTTGTTTCACTTCTACTGCATGGTGTTGTTGACCTTTTCCCACTTCTACAAGTTGTTTCTCTCAACCAAGTAAGCTCTCTTAACTCAACAACCGCCCGATTCCGAATCTCTATCTTTGATGGGATTCATAAGCACCAAACGTTGCTTCCAACTATCTACAATAGAATTGTGGAGGATCGACAACTACAAGAAGGGTCTATCATCAAAGTCACCAAATGTACATGCAACATTCTACACAATGCAAAGTATGCTTCATTTTTCCCTTCATTATTTTCACTTAATGCCTTTTGCACTCCCAATACTTTTAACATATTTTTTCTTCTACTTACCTGACTTCGTTCTTCTTACCGGGACTATCACATTTCTCATGCTTGAAGTTGTCAAATTGAAAGCACCATTTATCGGGGAACCATCCCCTTTCAACTTTACTGTAGACTTCAACTCCCAAAGCAGTTCCTCTATTTCAAAAAACATCATACTTGATCCCGAAACCCCTTCATTTTCCAAACCTTCCTCACCAAATTCAAACCCAACCCTTGTTTCATCTACTCTTCCATTCACATCACTCAACCCCGGTAACAAAACTTGGGCCATTCAAGGCCTAGTCATTGCCAAGACAAATATCAACGCATACAATAATAAAAAAGGACCAGGTAAACTCTTTGGGTTTGACCTTGTTGGTGCTTCAAGAGATGAAGTCCAAGTCTCTACGTTCAATGAATTAGCAACATCATTTTATTACTAGATACAAGTTGGCATAGACTACATGGTCTCAAATTGGCGTGCATTCCAGTTTGAATTCAACAATAATATTAAGCAAACAATTAAATATATATTTCATTATTTAATCATTAAACAATATTATTCTCTTAATTATATATTTTTAATTAATAACATTGTTGAATTCAACAAATATAATTAAGCAAACAATTAAAATATATATTCAATTAAAATCATTAAACAATATTATTTTGTTAATTATATATATTTTTTAATTTAATTAAATGATTATTAATTAATAATCATTATTATTGCCTAAATATCAATAATAACAATTAAATTATTTTATAATTATTTTGTTTAATTAAAAATTATAAAATAATGGTATTGTTTAATTAATAGCATTGTTGAATTTATAAATAATATTAAGCAAACAATTAAAATAATATTTTGCAGATATGTGTATGGGTCAACCCGTTACTAGCAACAACAACATTAATAATATTAATGTGCTGATAGGTGTAAATTGGGAAACCATGTGCAAAGATAATGGTGATCTAGCCCATAGTTTGTAATCATTTTTCTTAGATTTTGTTTCAAGATAAGTGTTTTGTCCTATGTACATGTGTAACAATGTCTTTCAATTTAAATTGATAGATTGCTTTAAAGTTAAGTAAAGTAAATAAAGCTCCATCTAGACACCAATTTAAATTGATAGATTCTCTTGTTTTTGGAAAGTAGTGAAGTTTATTATTTTGGTATCCATCTAAACATATTGGACATTGTATAAACTATATTTTATTTTCACCGACCTTAATTTATCTGGTCAAAAAGTTTCATTACTTGACAATTCAAGCTAAGATTTTAATTTTTTTTTAATACAAATATTTTGGAATCATGGAGAATTTTAGGGACTAATCTTAGCCCATGGGCTGAATTTAGGAGTTTTAAATATTTAATGGGCTAATTTTTTATTAAACATATGTTAGTTATGATTAGTCCACATTTTACTTATCTATTTTTAATGAATAGGAGGTTAGACCCATCGAATTTATAAAGGGGAGACAATATAAAACAATTTCGCCCATCTAAAAATGAATTTAAACCTCTGTTCGCCCACGAAAATCACTAGACAACTCACATTTTCCTCTCATTTCTAGAAATGACAATTGCTAGGGGCCCTCTCTCCTTCCATTGATCATGAAAATCAAATTCCGAGTTACATTAGTCCAGATTTTATGGGTTGAATATCATTTTGCAAGTTGCTTAATGTCCACATGAGACGGGAAGTTGATCTTTACTATCAGGTCTTATAGCAACCTATTTGCATCTAGGACAGTTATGAATCCCATCGCCTCATATCCAAAGTTTCCCAAAAAAATATGGGGATTGTGAAGCTTGTGATCGACGATGAAGTGGTAATAAAAATTTTGTGGGTGTTTGGGGCATCATGACTGGGGTCTGGGACTTCATTCATAGCCATGTATTTGAACATGTAATCCCATTGTCTTTGATGTTTCTTTTGCTTTGGGTGTTGTTATTTCTTGTTTTTTTTTTTGAATTTTATGGTTATCAAAGTATTTTTGTAGGGATGACATTGTATTTTGTGGTTGGTTATCCTACTGTTGCGGCTTAAATTTTTTTATTTTAGATTTATCTCCTATTTAGTATTTTTGTATATGTTTTCCTATTACTATCTAGGGTTTATACCTTATTAAAAAATTCACAAGATTTTATAATTTAGTAAAAGATTCACCAAGAGTTTATAAGGTTTTATAATTTAGTGAAATATTCACCAAGATTTTATAATTTAGTGAAAGATTTTCCAAGATTTTACAAGATGATATAATTTAATGAAAGATTTTCCAAAAAATTATATATACATAATATAGCATTGATAAAATAGCTTTCATACCCATTTATTATACATAGAAATTTAGGGGCGTTTTTAAAATTTTCCCTATTTTGAATTGTATATTCTATCAAAGTAAATATGCCACTAAGAATGGTTTTTTATAGTGGGTTAATGGATTGTATAGATACCTCTCTAGGTTGTTTCTTTCATCTATGTATAAAAATTTGTAAGCTCCTTTAATTATCATTGATTTTAATATATATATATATATATCAATATATGTGTGTGTGTGTGTGTGTGTGTGTGTGTGTGTGTGTGTGATAGCAATTCAAATATATCAAAGTGAAATCGCACCTTATCCTTGAAATTTGATCCATGCTTCAAAGGTTTAACTCTTTAAAAGTACTGAAAGTAAACATCTCATCTCTCCTATATTGTTAATTTTTAAATACTGTGTTGTGAAACATGACACATCTCTCGTAATAAAAGAAATATCATATCAAAATTCAATTAAACCATTTTTTTCTTCACTTT
The DNA here is from genome assembly GCA_027924585.1 of Larix kaempferi. Taxonomy (NCBI): domain Eukaryota; kingdom Viridiplantae; phylum Streptophyta; class Pinopsida; order Pinales; family Pinaceae; genus Larix; species Larix kaempferi. Next base: position 3,108,510 of record BSBM01000073.1, read on the forward strand.
TAAAATGCACTTGAATTTTGATTCACTATTAACAATTTTAATATATATTCATATCATACGTCCCCAACAAATTGTATGAGCTTCCACTTGACCCAGGATTTGGCGATTGTACGAGCTTCCACTTGACCCAGGATTTGGCGATTGTACGAGCTTCCACTTGACCTGGGATAAAAATGCACACAATGCAGGCACTCTTGTTTTTTTATCTCTCATTCCGAAGGATAATAACCCCATCTCTATTGAGAGATTCAGGCCTATTTCCCTGTGAAATACTTCATATAAGATTCTCTCTAAGATCATTGCCACTCGTATGAAAAACTTCATGGAAAAGCTTATTTCCGATTCACAAGGTGGTTTCATTGCTGGTCGTCAGAGCCTTGATAATATAATCATAGTGTCGGAGGCCATTCACTCCAGTATGGAGAGAAAACAACAAGGTATGGCAATAAAAATGGATATGGAAAATGCCTTCGATCGTGTCAATCATTTTTTCTTGTTTGAAATTATGAATAAGTTTGGGTTCTCCAGTCAGTTTATCAGATGGGTGAAGGCCTGCATAAGTAAACCTTGGATAGCTCCGTTAATAAACGGCAGGCCAACTTCTTTCTTTCAAGCCACTAGAGGACTAAGGCAGGGGTGCCCCATGTCTCCCTTTCTCTATCTCTTGGTGGCAAAGTCTCTGAGTAGGAGGCTTTTTCAATTACAAAGGTTGGGAGAGATTAAAGGGCTGAAGATCGTCATAGGTGTTTGTGCGGTAAACCATGCTCAATTTGCGGATGATATGATTTTGTTGGGAGGGGATTCTACAATTATTGCGGAAAGATTCAAAAGTGCCTTAAACACCTTTCTCAAAGCAACCGATGGTAAATTCAATACTATGAAGTCCAAGATATATAGTTGGAATTGTTCAAAATAAATGGTAGCTAGAATATCCAGGATTCTAGGATTTGAAGGTTGTGCTGTTTGGAACTCTTTTATTTATTTAGGTATCCCCATTTTCAAAGGTAACAAGAAAGCATCTGATTGGCAGGATTTGATTGACAAGATCAAGGCCACAATCACTTCGTGGGGATTTAGATGTCTCAATCTTGCCAGGAAAATTGTTTTGATAAACTCCGTCCTCTCTGCCTATCATGTTTACATTAGTTCCATCTCGTTAGCTCCGCAAAGTGTAATTCACAAGATTACTAAAGAACTTAGAAGGTTTTTGTGGTAGGGAGGGAAGCTCAATGGTTCAAAAATATTCCACCTTTTGAGCTGGGATAAGGTCTGCAGCATGAAAGAAACGAGAGGGGATGGCATTCGTAATCCCTTTTACATGAACATAGATCTTGGTGCAAAGATTTTATGGAGAGCCGTCTCAGGTATAAAATCATGGTGGAAAGAGATCCTATGTAAGGAATACATGGAAGGGAATAGACTGAGATGTGTGGACAATATTGATTCTAGCAAAGCCAGATCTCCCATTTGAAACCTGGGTAAGAAAGCAACGCCAACTTTGCAAACTCTCTTATATTGGATACCTGGAAACAACAAGAAGATAAACATTTGGGGTGATAAGCTAGGCCATGAGGTAAGATCCCCTATCAATTTTCTACATAATTTTACCGACCTCAAAGATTGGATGGACAGAAGTGGAATCTATACCTTGTATGATCTCTCTAAATGGTCCGAGAAAGGTCGTTCAGTGGGATGGCATACTCTGCACATCCCGAGTAATCTTCACATGGATTATGATACTATAGTAAAAATTTTAAATGAAGCTATTCCAATACACAAGCACATGGCTGACAAAAGAGGATGGGGAAAGTAGGGAGTTTATTCCGTTAAAGCTGGGTACCAATTTCTTGACAAAAACAATAGGGATATCGACAAAAAATGGGAAAAAGTATGGAATAAGGATAGCCTTCCAAAGGTTAACGCGTTCATTTGGATACTAGCTCACAAAAAAATTCTTACTGCTGAGAATCTTAAAGAAAGAGGAATTGAGGGACCAACTAGATGTATCCTCTGTAAAAAATCAGAGGAAACAGTGGAACATCTGTTTCTTAACTGCAAATTTGCTCAGGAAGTATGGCATAGGGCTTACTTTGAGCTGGATTTTGAAGTGATTCTTCCAACAAGTTGGAATGACCTTTTCGCAAACTGGAGGGACTATTTCTAGGGTTCCTTCCATAACAAGCTTGATCTTAAAAGAGCCTGGGAAGATCTTCCCAAATTCATCTGTTGGATACTATGGACAACAGGAAACAAGTGTTTGAAGGAGTTATTTCATCCCCTGCCCATGTGCTTGCATCGGCTAAAGTGCTATGGATTGAGTCCTTGATAAATCGAGGGATGCATAATATAAAAAAGGAGCCTCTCACTATTGAAGAAAAAATTTGGGCAGTTGATTTTTTATCTCTGGATCCCTCTCTTAGCACTGCGACCATGCCAAAGCGTTCTAGCATTTTGGATTGGCATCTTAGAATGAGCAAAGAGGAGTTACAAATCTGGAAAGAAAAAGCTGGTTGTACCACTCTGTTTTTTGATGGAGCCTCGAAAGGCAACCTAGGGTGGGCAGGTGCGGGTGGAGTCCTCTATGACTCTGCGGGTAATAACTAGAAGGAATATTCCTGGGGAATTGGAAGGCATACAAATAACAGTGCAGAATGGCTTGCTCTAACAAAAGGACTCGAGATAGCTAGAGAGGTGGGCATCATTATTTTAGTGTTCTGTGACGACTCTATGATCGTCATCAAGGAGGCTAGGAATTTAACTTCGAACAAGAAATGTCCCACCACTAAATTACATAGTCTTCTCAAGTACCTGGCCAACGAATTTGACTCAATCACATTCCACCATGTCATGCGTTCTAATAACCAAGAAGCAGATAGGAAGGCTAATGAAGGTGCCAACCTAAATAAAGGGGTTCTTACTAGCAATCTAACCTTCAGCAGCAATTTTTGGGTCCCTTGACAAGCACGGGTTCCTGGATATTGAGGCTTCTAAATTCTTAAACCACAAATGTTGTTTCCATTGAATTATATTGAGAATTGCATTCTGCACCAATTTTTATGCCAAGATCATAAACCCAACTGGGCTTCTTGAGGCAAGTACACTCTCCCACTATCTTCACATGGGAGCCTCGGGAGACTTGTGTTCTCTAAACCCTTGAAAGGATGTATAGAACACTATCTTCATATTCCTCTGCGTTTGAATTCCCAATCTCCAGGAAAACGCGTAGAGATGGCAAATACAGGCTTCAATCACATAATGAGCACCCTTCCTCATCCTGGCTGCCCCCCCTGATTTTCACAAATATTCTCCTTCCTGGCTTGGTCTTCAGCTAAGAGAGCAAGCTTGGGCTCCGGATAACAATGATGGTGAATTTGCGGTAGTAGAAAGCATAAATTCCACTCTATGACAGGCTTGGTTAGTATGGTTTTTGGCGAGAGTAACTCTAGTAGCAATGAGCATTCGATCAACCTTCTGAATGATCGTTTAGCAATTCTTGAGGGCCAAGTTCACCTTCTAAGAATTGAGGTAGGTGAATGGAAGAAGACAATAATTCAAGTATCACAAATGGAGCAAAATGCCAGGAAAGAAGTTAGGGAGATAAAGGAAAAGCTGGTAGAGATGGCACTGGAGATGGATAAGAGATACTTGAGGGAGACAGAGCGATCCACGGTATCACACAGCAAGTACAAGACGTCAATGGCATTTGCAGCGAGAGTGCTGAATTGAGGAAGCTTATGCTGGATAAGCTTTACAGTCAAGCTAAACACTAAATTTCGGTTCTTATCATCTCAGCACGTTCTGGTAGTTCTTTTTGATAGTTGGTTCTCTTATTTTTGGTTAGTTAGTACCTCGTCGAGTTTAGATCTTACAGTTAGTCTCTCAGCTGGTTTAAAAGTCTGTTAGAATGCAAGACTATCAAGTTGTTTCACGTTTTAAGTATGTATTATGTCTCTTTGTTAGGGTACTCAGTTTTAGTTCTTTGGACAATATAATAGTAGAGAATCGGCCGCCCAATTGTTTTTGGATTGTAGGAACTCTCTTACACTCTGTATTTTGGTTCTATATCCTTTTTTATATACAAAAAATCTAAACCGTGTATGTTAAAAAAAAACATTATTGAATTCAACAATAATATTAAGCAAACAATTAAATATATATTTCATTAAATCATTAAACAATATTATTCTCTTAATTATATATTTTTAATTAATAACATTGTTAAATTCAACAATAATATTAAGTAAACAATTAAAAAATATATTTGGACATTAAAATCATTAAACAATATTATTTTGTTAATTATATATATTTTAAATTTAATTAAATGATTATTAATTAATAAACGTTATCATTGTCTAAATATCAATAATAACAAATAAATTATTTTATAATTATTTTTTTAATTAAAAATTATAAAATAATAGTATTGTTTAATTAATAGCATCATTGAAATTAACAATAATATTAAGCAAACAATTAAAATAATATTTTGCAGATATGTGTATGGGCCAACCCGTTACTAGCAACAACCACATTAATAATATTAATGTGCCGATAGGCGTAAATTGGGAAACCATGTGCAAAGATAATGGTGATTTCAAGATTTAAGTGTTTTGTCCTATGTACATGTGTAACAATGTCTTTCAATTTAAATTGATAGATTGCTTTAAAGTTAAGTAAAGTAATATTAAAGAAACAATTAAAATAATATTTTGCAAATATGTGTATGGGCCAACCCGTTACTAGCAAAAACCACATTAATAATATTAATGTGCCGATAGGCATAAATTGGGCAACCATGTGCAAAGATAATGGTGATCTAACCCATAGTCTATAATCATTTTTCTTAGATTTTGTTTTAAGATAAGTGTTTTGTCCTATGTACATGTGTAAGAATGTCTTTCAATTTAAATTGATAGATTGTCTTGTTTTTGGAAAGGAGTGAAGTTTATTATTTTGGTATCCATCTAAACATATTTGACATTGTATAAACTATATTTTATTTTCACCGACCTTAATTTATCTGCTATAAAATAGTTTCATTACTTGACAATTCATGCTAAGATTTTATATTTTTTTTAATACAAATATTTTGAAATCATGGAAAATTTTAGGGGCTAATCTTAGCCCATGGGCTAAATTTAGGGGTTTTAAATATTTAATGGGTAATTTTTTATTAAACAAATGTTAGTTATGATTAGCCCACATTTTATTTATTTATTTTTAATGAATAAGAGGTTAGACCCATCGAGTTTATAAAGGGAAGACAATATAAAACAATTTCCCCCATCTAAAAATGAATTTAAACCTCTGTTCACCCACAAAAAATCACTAGACAACTCACATTTGCCTCTGATTTCTAGAAATGGCAATTGCTAGGGGCTCTTTCTCCTTCTATTGATCATGAAAATCGAATTCGGAGTTACATAGGTCCATATTTTATGGGTTGAATATCGTTTTGCAAGTTGCTTAATGTCCACATGAGAAGGGAAGTTGATTTTTACTATCGGATCTTATAGCAACCTATTTGCATCTCGGAGAGTTATGAATCCCCATCGCCTCATATGCAAAGTTTCCCCAAAAAACATGGGGATTGTGAAGCTTGCGATCAACGATGATATGGCAATAAAAATTTTGTGGGTGTTTGGGGCATCATGACTGGGGGTTGGGACTTCATTCATAGCCGTGTATTTGAACCTGTGATCCCATTGTCTTTGGTGCTTCTTTTGTTTTGGTTGTATTCATTTCTTGTTTTTTTTTTTAATTTTATGGTTATCAAAGTATTTTTGTAGGGCTGACATTGTATTCTGTGGTTGGTTATCCTACTGTTGTGGCTTAAATGTTTTTCTTCTAGATTTATCTCCTATTTAGTATTTTTTGTATATGTTTTCCTATTACTATCTAGGGTTTATACTTTTTTAAAAATTCACCAAAAATTCACAAGATTTTATAATTTAGTAAAAGATTCACCAAGAGTTTATAAGGTTTTATAATTTAGTGAAATATTCACCAAGATTTTAAGGTTTTATAATTCAGTGAAAGATTTTCCAAGATTTTACAAGATGATATAATTTAATGAGAGATTCGCCAAAAAACTATATATACATAATATAACATTGATTAAATAACCTTCATACCTATTTATTATACATAGAAATTTATGGGTGTTCTTAAAATTTCCCGATAAATATGCCACTAAGAGTTTTTTTATAGTAGATCAATAAGTTGTATAGATACTTCTCTAAATTGTTTGTTCAACTGATTTTTTTCATATTATGTGATTAACAAAATCGGTATAGTAAAAAGAAACAAAATTTATCACTATATTAAAAATTTCCATTACATTAATTTTAATATATATATATATAATAGCAATTCAAATATATCAAAGTGAAATAGCACCCTATCCTTCAAATTTGATCCATGCTTAAAAATTTAACTCTTTAAAAGTACGGAAAGTAAACATCTCATCCCTCCTATATTGTTAATTTTTAAATACTGTGTTGTGAAACACGACACATCTCTCGTAACAAGAGAAAGTATCATATCAAAATTCACTTAAACCATTTTTTTCTTAAATTTTAAGATGCACTTGAATTTTGATTCACTTTTAACCATTTTAATATATTCATATCATAGGTCCCCAACAAATTGTATGAGCTTCCACTTGACCCGGGATTTGATGATTGTTTTAATGGACCGGATAAAAATGCACACAATGCAGGCACTCTCTTTCGCACATTACCATACATGCCAGAAAGGAAATATCAATTTGGAAGGAAGCAAATAGTCTTCTAATCCTTTGTGCTTCTCCCCTACCCATACCCATTTGCAAGTTTCATTAAAGTCGGAAAAAAAAACAGAGAGTCCAATAATAGACAAATCCCTAAAAAATTCCAAGCAACTCGCTGGCAGGCACACAAATCAGCGCCCCAGGGATTCACAATGCATATAAAATCCACACCCCCCACGCATCCCATTTCAACGCGACTCGAGCTATCCGTCTGCAAAGCCGCGAGGTCGTGAGGTCGAGGAAGCTTATTGCAACAGCGAACAGATCTCTACCTCGAATTCTCCCATCTGCTTCAAAGAAAATGGCGAATCTCGGTGCAATTGCAATTGCAGTAATCATATTGGCAGCAGTGGCTGCAACGGTTCCACGGGCAGAGGGAAATAGTGATCAGAAGGTTGTAATCAGCCGTTTTCTTGCAGACCAATCCAAGTCCGTGTATTGCACCCACAAGAACGGATTATGCCAGAAGACGATACCCAACGTTAAGGGCTCTGTGAAGTCAATCTGCTGCAAACACCAGTGTGTGAACGCATTGACAGACCGCAACAACTGCGATGCCTGTGCCAAGACCTGTAACTTCGGATACGCTTGCTGTGAAGGGAAATGCACCAACATCGCCTACGATCGAAACAACTGTGGGAGTTGCGGCGCCATCTGCAGTAGCCAGGATAAATGTAGATATGGAATGTGCTCTTATGCCTGATCAATCTGTCTTTCTTTCTTTGTAATCAGTTACAGTCGGTGATTATGAGGATTACAAGGCTAGTTTTATCTGGCCACCAATTTACAAACTTGGTTGGTTGTCAGTTTGGCAATTTATGTATTAGTTGCTGCTGCGTGTCATGTCAGGCATTAATGCTATAGTCAAATAAGCCCTTCGAATAAATATACTATGGATGCTTCTCGGCTTATAAGTCCAGAATACATGAGCATTATACTCGCTTTCTTGTCAGAAACAAGTTTGGCTTTCAAGCATGACCTTCCATGGTTGAATGCGTTCCAAGTTCTCCTACTCAAATGTCTCTTTGCTATCGATTGCCAATATAACCTGTAATATTGAACTGTTTGCAAATCTCAAATCTCGTTGATTGTTATGTTTGTGTATAAAATTTGTGTGTGAAAGCCGAGAATGATATAAAATTTGGAGATCTCTTGGAAAATAGACGAGATATCTTGGATTGTGTGGCGTTTTGGCAGTGGGTTCTGATCGGAGATTGGCATTTGAGCAGAGTTCTGGTTTCATGCGCATGATCTGCCTTGACTTGCTAACGTACAATTTTATTTATGGATAGTAAGGCGTTTTGTTTGCGTTATGAAGACATGATGATGCATATGAGAATTAAAAACAATATGTCCAGCAAGTTGAGGAATGATTAGTTGCGATGCAAAACATTTGACTTGCCTTCCCTGTACCACAAGTTGAGAAATATTGGATCAAGCGAATAGCTCGCCGCCCAGTCTGTAACCAATGGAAATATGAGTAAGCAGCGCAGTATAAGCGTTAACCAAAACGCTTGTAATTCTGTAGAGCATTTTTTTGCTGAAATCTCAATTTTGACAATTTACTGCTTCAGCAATTTGATAAAAAATTCGCAAGGAAAGCTGGGCTTTTTAATTATCTTTTATCCAACTCGGGAGTCGAGAGTAAGCTATAATCAGAGATTTGCACCTTCCCTTCTTAGGCCGTTTGCTTAGGGGTTTGCAAGTCAGTAAACAGATGCACTGTCCGTGGGGGTCGCTATCGGCTCTGTTAGATACAGCGATCTGTCAGCACGTAATCCCTTAAGCATGGTTTTTTTTTTAACGTAAGCTAAAATGCCCCTGTTCCAGCACCTCCTGTTCAAGCTTAAACTCAGTCATCAACGGACCGGACCAACCAGTCAACAGCTGTAAGCCCCTTTCAATTCAACCCCTCAACTGAATAGCTTGCACTATTTAAACATGGCACGAAGCAAACAAAAACATTGCACTATTTAAAGAGAAACATTGCACTGTTTCCACTATCTCCATTGAATTAATGAATGGAGAATAGCTTACTCCATTTCTCCCATTACATTATTTTTATCCACCAAAAACAAAAGCATAAACATCATTTGAATGCTGAGCTTAAACAGAACCGCACCCTACATAGACTTGTATACAACTAGCAATGACAACGTCTGCCACCTCCAGGCCTAACATCCACTGTCCAGAATTTAAATGCGGTGTTGACACCAAAGCCACACACCATGCTGCTGCAACATGTCTCTGGATGAGACTGGTAGCTTTGGCCAGAATAATTTTCTGAGAGCTAGTGTCAAGGTATCCACCGGGAAGATCAAATAAACAAAGTCAACCTCATTCGAAAAACAGGCCAATGAATGGATGGATTATCCTTAGCCATGGAAATTTTTTATTTGAAAATATTAGGTGAACATGAGCGAAAACGGATCAGACACACTGTAGCTCTTGAGAAGAAATGATTTACAAACCACTCTATTGTAGAAGGTGCTGCTTAAACAAACTCCACTATATTTGCCTTCCCACGAAGAAGATTAGTGCAAAGTTGCAAACATTAACAAGACTTTCAACAGCTGTATCAAACTCTGAATTTTGCAACTGTAAGACACATGTGATGTTGCGAGGCATATCTGAAGAAGCCGCAATGAGATGAGGTCCCCATGTGGCCTGTGCCTTCGCTATTTGAATGAATTCTCTCTCCGGGATTTGAGTTGATAAAGCCTTCAATAAACATCAGTATTGTGTCAATTGAAGTACTCACTGTTGATCCAAGATGGGTTGTTCTTAGGAGATGATGATGCTACCATGTAAATGGAATTTTGGTGAAAGAAATTATCTGAGATTGTTCCCTGAAAAGAGCCATCATTTAATTCAAAGACCCATCATTTAATTCATCAATGCTATTTATATTTTCTTTTGCTGTGGCAACTTACGCAACAGGTGAACATTGAACTTTTACAATAGAAGCCTTGACCCTCTCCATGCCTTCAACCATGTTTTGAGACTTTGCATAGGCTTCAAAAACCATGCTTAATATACCTCTTGAAGACTGAAATTATCTGCTAAATTGGTAGAACTCTGTGATTGGATAGCAGATAACTTCCCTGCTACAGCTATTGCATTAGTTTTTGTTTCACAGGTTCTAGGGGTTTCTTCTAAAGGACCATTCCTCTTGGTCAAATAAAAAGCACCATAGTTTTCTTATGCGTGGATTACCCTAGTTCCACTAACCTTGTCTTCTTTACCAGAATGATGAGTAGAACCATCAGCTTTTTCAGTAGACAATGCTGTCATACATTTCATTTCAACAAAATCATTCCTCAAGTTAAACTACGAGGAATCGAATTCCTTGTTTGTGGTTGTATCCACGTTATCTTTCTTAAACTGTGCTAATTCCGAAATCAATTAAACTGAGCTAATCCAGAAATCAATTGGTTTTTACCAATAGAGAAGAAACAATTGTACCATTGGCTTTAGCGATGCAATGACCTCTATGGAAGGCGTACATTTGTGCCTCAAGTTGACATACTTTACTAGTTGTTCGTGCACACATCGATCTTCAAGCTTTAAGTTCATTGCTTTTATCAGTCTCAGTAGGTTTGATAATTTTGCTCTCTTCTCCCAAGGAATTGCAATTTGTTGGAAGAAATTTCAAAGAAAGTGTCAATTTCATAGATTAAACATGTATCTTGCTACATCACTATTGCCCCCTTCCTCAGAATTTGAAATAATGTTCAGTTTGTCACTCATATTGATGTAGTGACCTCTATGGAAGGCCTCCATTTGTGCCTCAAGTTGAGATATTTTACCAGTTGTTCATGCACACATGAACCTTGAAGATTGAAGTTCATTTCCTTTAGCAGTATTAGTTGGTTTGATAATTTCACAAAAAGCGTCCTGATACAGGTGTCATATATTATGCACCGTATCTTGAGCATGTTTTAATGTTGATCAAATGCATCCCTATCTTGGTTCACGATTCTTCAGGTAAATTGCAGGGGACTAAGGGTGCAGTCGAGAGAATAGCTTACGTTCAAAAAAATTCCATGCATTAACTCAAGGGATTACGTGATGACCGATCGTTGTATCTGATAGAGCGGGGATGGTGATGGGGACCTGCAGACAACAGACATTGTATTTGCTGATGGAATTGCAAACCCTGAAGCAAACGACGTAAGAAGGGAGGGTGCAAATCGTCAAGAGAATAGCTTACTCCATGGAAATAGTTGAATAAGCATTCAGATAAAAACAAAATCAATTTATGTGGTAAAATTTTCACATGTCAAGGAAGCATTTATCCCACAAGACGTAGATATTCTTATTGCTCAATAATAGAGATTTACAATCCCCCATAGTTACATACTTCTCATTAACAATCTAAGTTAATTGTTGTCACAATTTTGTAAGGTTTGCACCTACAGATGTTCTCTCTGATACCATGTAAGGTTTGTCATTACACCAAAACCTGCAAATGTTCATAAACTTTCCAAACTAGGCACATAATCCCATGATCATAGTGTGGTGATTAGTCCACATTATATTCTCAGAGGTGTGGCGGTTATATCATACTCCAACAAATTACTTAACACCAATTTACCTATACTTTGTAAATGCATATTCATCACCTTTTCTACAATCCAAGAGAATCCAAACACTATCACAACTTCTCTAATAGTAATGATTTTGTGTGAAGAGGCTTGCGCAATTTTATTTCAAGTATAGACTTTCGTAAGAGCTACTCTACCTCCATCAATTACCTCTCTTACAAAATGGTATTTAATAGCAATATGCTTTGTCTTATTGTGATAAGTTAGATTGTTAGCTAAATGAGTAGCTCTGACTGTCTCAGAATGCATTCACCTTATCGTGCACTTTTCCAAACTCACCCAATAGACCCTTTAACCAAATTGCTCCTTTTCATGCACGTGAGGCGACTATATATCTTCTATCTCAGTAGTGGATAAAGAAACTGTTTCTTGAAGCTTTGACATCCAACAATTAAACGAACGTGCAAAAGTAAAGACATAACCTGAAGTAGATCACATTTTGTCTAAATCACCTATAAATTCTAAATCAACATAACCACAAACTAAATTACTACAACCATTATAGGTGACCTACAATAATCGCTTGTGCCTCTGAGACAATGAAGCACCCATTTCGTTGGTGCCCAATTCTCTCTACTTGGATTTTCCATTGATCTATTGACAACACCAACTGCATGTGAAATATCGGTATCGTGCATTTGCACTGGCATATGGTACACGAGACATATAATCATTCCCTTCTTTATTACTAGGACATAAACTTGATGAAAGCTTAAAATGGAAAGCCAAAGGGATATTTACTAGTTTCACATTATTCATACAAAATCTTATGAGTATCTTCTCCACATACTTATGTTGTGATAACCAAAGGTTACCATGTTTGCTATTTGAAAGTATTTATATACCAAAGATTTGTTTTCTTGCTATTGTATCCTTCGTATCAAACATCATAGCCAACTAAGCCTTCAACCTATTGATCTCAACCATGATTTTGTTTGCTACAAGCATATCATTAACATATAACCCCAAGACAATAAATATGTCATTTTTAAAACTTTTGAAGTAAATAGAATGGTCATACTCACTTCTTGTAAATTTTAGCTCATTATGAAGGAACCAAGCTTCTTCTACCATTTCCTAGGAGACTGCTTGAGGCCATACAATGAATTCTTGAGTTTGCAAACAAAACTTCTTTTGCAATCTTGACCAAACCCTTCTGGGTGTTCTATATATATTTCCTCTATTAGTTTTTACTTGTTTAGTATATAACATTAAACAATCTATCACTGAAAGAAATATAAGCACAACAATAGCACATTGAACACAATATTTCTCTTGGGGAAACCACAAGGGAGAAAAACCCGAAAAAATATTCCTCGATATAGAAATCACAAAGTACAAAAGTAAACCCCAAGACAAAATCAGCTACTCCTCCACTTGTGTGAATTTCTCCCTCTCTCCTATGTGAACTTGTGTGAGTGAGATGAGTGAGTACAAATGAGAGAGACATCCTCTATTTATATTCTTCCATTGGGGTGACTTTTCCCCAACTGGGCCGACTTCTCCTAACTGAATGGGTCGACTTGTCAAATACAAAATATAATAATCTCTTCTGGGTTCTTCTAGGCCGATGCAACACCTAGGGTTTACATTGACTCTTTCAATGACTCTTACAATATTAATTACATAAAATGAAATCCCCTGAAGGAGAAATACAATAATACAATAGACAAGTATAAATATAATATCTTTTGTAGTTACATTATTTTAACACTCCCTCTTAACTAGGAAGGTATTCTGTGGGCAACATCAACAGGTGCACAACTGACTAGTGAATCTCTATATGTCGTAGGAATATTTTGGATCATCATATGTCTGGGATATCATCTGTTGGAGTAGAATCATCATCGTCTACTGGAATGCCATCATCATCATCATCATCATCTGCTAGATCATCATCATCAACACCATCCTCTGTATCATCATCAGCAACATCCTCTGCTGGATCAGCAACATCGTTAGCTGGAGCATCCTCTGCTGGAACATCCCAATCAACAACATCATCAGCTCAAACATCTTTTGCTGGATCAACAACACCGTCAGCTGGAACATATTCTATTGGAACATCCTCGTCAGCAACATCATCAGCTGGAACACTATCAGACAGCAAGTGTTGATCTTCCATCACCCCTGGACATGCATCCATCCCTAAGGATATGAACTCTATTAGTTGGAAAGTATTTATCTTCTTTCACCCCTGGACACGCATCCATCCCTACAGATGGAACTCTATCAGTCGAAAAGTACTGATATTCCATCACCCCTTGAAAGGCATCCATCCCTAAGGATAGGAACTCTATCAATTGGAAAGTACTGATCTTTCATCACCCCTGGACAGGCATCCATCCCTACAGATAGGAACTCTATCAGTCGGCAAGTACTGAGCTTTTGTCACCGCTGGATAGGAATACATCCCTAAGGATAGGAACTCTATCAGTTGGCAAGTACTGATCTTCCGTCACCCCTGGACAGGAATCCATCCCTACTAATAGGAGCTCTATCAGTCGGCAAGTACTGAACTTCCGTCACCCCTAGACAGGAATCCATCCCTACAGATAGGAACTCTATCAGTCGACAAGTATTAATCTTTCTTCGCCCCTGGACAAGCATCCATCCCTACAGATAAGATATCTATCAGTCGGCAAGTACTAATATTCCATCACCCCTAGATAGGAATCCATCCCTACGGATACGAAATCTATCAATCAAAAAGTACTGATCTTCTATCATCCCTCAACAGGCATATGTCCCCTAGGGACAAGAACTCTATCATTCTCTCTTTCGAGATAGGTCCCTCTAGACCACATCAAGCTTGTCTCAAAATTATTCCAACTTTACACGAGACAGAGGCTTAGTCAGCACATCAGCAACTTGTTCCTCTGTAGGAACATACTTGATCTTTACAGCTCCCTTCTGCACCATATCCTGGATACAGTGGAACTTGATTTAGGTGTGCTTCAATCTATCATGGAACACATGATTCTCTATCATCTTGATGCAACTCTAGTTGTCACAAAGTATATCCGTAGCATCAATCTCTGCATCGAACAATCCTTCCAACATCTTGCGAAGCCACAATGCTTCGCTACAAGCTGAACAAACTGCTACATATTCAGATTCTGCTGTACTGAGTGCAACAAAGGGTTGCTTTCTACTAATCCATGATATCATACCTGATCCCAAACTAAAGCAACATCCTAAAGTGCCTTTTCTATCTTCGGCACTTCCATCCCAATCTGATTATGTGTACCCGTACAACCTGAACTCACTATCTGAAGCATATCTGAGTCCATAGTCCAACGTACCCTTTAGGTACCTCATCACATATTTTGTTGCAATCAGGTGAACACTCCTGGGATCCACCATATACTGGCTCAATGTGTTCACAGCAAAAAATATATCTGGTCGAGTATTGGTCAAGTACATCAATGACCCAATAATATGTCTATATATGGTGACATATACTATCTCTGATGAAGCATCATTTGGGAGCTTCAATTTTGTCACCATCGGAGTAGTCATGGCCTTACAATCCATCATCCCAAATCTCTTCAGGATCTCAACTATGTATTTTCCTTGACTCGGGAAAATCTCATCTGGGAACTTCCATACTTCAAGACCTAGAAAGGAATGCATCATACCAAGGTCTTTCATCTCAAATTCTATTGCAATCCTTCTCTTACATTCTATAATGGGATTGTCTTCTCCTGTCCGGAACAAATCATCTACATACAGTGGCAGTATCATAGGTTCATCATCCATAATCTTATAATAAAGATTAGAATCTTCTTTAATCTTAGTAAATCCCAAAATCATTAGGAAGCTATCAATTCTTCCATACCATGCTCTGAGTTCTTGCTTCAACCCGTACAATGCTTTCTTCAGTCTGCATACATGTGAATTTCTATCTTTTGTTTCAAATCCTTATGGTTGCTCGATATATACTTCTTCTTCTATCTTCCCATTTAGGAATGCCGTCTTTACATCCATCTCATGTAACTTCCATTTCATCTTGGCTTCCAAGGAAAGAACGATTCTAATTGAAGTATATATGGCCATAGGAGAAAAAGTCTCCTCATAATCAATTCCTTCCTTCTAAGAGAACCCTCGCGCTACAAATATTTCCTTGTACTTTTCAATGCTTCCGTCTGCTGGGTGTTTTGTTATGAAAATCCATTTTGATGAAACAACTGACTTATCCCTTGATATTGGTACCACATACCAAACATCATTCTTGATCATGGGTTGGTATTCTTCATTCATAGAATCTAACCATTCCTTCTTCTTTAGTGCATCTTCAAAACAAGTCGATTCCTCTTCAATAAGGTTACACATCAAGGCTAC
The DNA here is from genome assembly GCA_027924585.1 of Larix kaempferi. Classification (NCBI taxonomy): domain Eukaryota; kingdom Viridiplantae; phylum Streptophyta; class Pinopsida; order Pinales; family Pinaceae; genus Larix; species Larix kaempferi. Next base: position 3,124,254 of record BSBM01000073.1, read on the forward strand.
ATAACTGGAGTATGGCCTTGGTCTCTTACTCTCTCTACTGGTTCCTTCTGGGGAACCATACTTTCCTGCATCTTGTATTAATTCTCATGCCCAAGCTGGTCTTCTCTTCCAATAAATATCCTCGTGAGGTGTTTCCTCAGGTCTCTGAGGTTCTGCGATGTCATGATCCTCTGGAATAGGTTCTTCTTCAACATTTCTTTCTTGTACTCTGATTTTTTCTGTAACACTAGGAGCTTCCTGCTTCTCTTCATCCTCACGAGTCTTCTTGGATTTGTTGAAAGCTGTGTCCATCAAATGTAACATCTCAGATGAGTTCAATATGTTGGAATCCTAGGATGTAGATACGGTAAGCCTTTGATTGCTCACTATAGCCCACAAATATTCCCTTCTTTCCTAAGGGTTCCAGCTTCGATCTCTTCTCTTTTGGAATATGGATAAATACAGGACATCCAAATATATTTAGATGGCTAACCTCAAGCTTCATACCAGTAAGCATCTCTTCTGGAGTCTTGTTGCCAAGATCACTGTGAGAGACTTTGTTCTGTACACATACTACGGTTCTAGCTAGTTCTTCCCATAGATGCATGGGTAAGTCTTGATCATGAATCATGGCCTTCACTGCTTCTATGATTGTTTTGTTCTTCCTTTTAGCTACACTATTCTATTGTGGATTATAGGGAATAGTAAGCTCCCTCTTAATCCCTTCTTGTATACAACAATCTTTGAAATCGCTTGAAGTGTATTCCCCTCCATTATCTAACCTTAGAATTTTTATCTTCTTCTCAGAGAGGTTTTCTACAAGAGCCTTGAACTCTTTTAACTTTTCAAAGACTTCATTCTTATTCTTCATAAAATAAATCCATGTTTTGTGGGAGTAATCATCAATAAAAGAAGCATAGTATACATACCCTCTTAGTGAAGTAGTGGACATAGGTCCACAAATATCTGAGTAAATAATATCCAAAATACCTTCCGCTTTGTTGTCTCTACTTGGAAATGGGTTCTTGGTACTCTTTCCTTGAGCACATCCTTTGCATACTCCTTCATGATCAACCTGGATTTCTGGTAGTCCAATCACCACCTTTCTTATTGTTGGTAAAGTTTTTTAGTGTACATGAGATAGTATTCTATGCCATAGCTCATAAGGGCTCATGGTACTAGTCATCAATGTTGTATCTGTATGACCCTTCAGTTTGTAAAGTCCTCCTTCCTCTACTCCAATGACTACTGCTGTAGTGCTCTGGTTTTTACAGCAGAGCACTGAGTAAAATTTCAGAGTTAATTTTCTACGTATTAAACTTTATCAAGTGTATGGAAGTCAATTTCTAACAATTACTATGTGCCTAAATGATATTTAGTGTACTGTCGTGTTTTCATCAACCTTACATTCGTAATTTAAAATAAACAAACATATAATTATTTTCTTTTCAACAATCATGTTCCAGCATAAGAATATGTTTCACAACTTAGTAAATCAGTAAATAGCAAGTTATGCATGTTTACAGTAAGATTTAGCATAATAATCAAATAACGTAAATAACAAGGAAATTACCTGATGCTGATGCTAACCGTAGGTTGTAGCAGGTTGTATAACCCCTTAAACAGCCAAAATTAAGTGTCCACCCTACCGACCAGCTATTATCTTGTTGGCCCTTGGAAATCAAAGGATTTCCAAGCCCCCGAGCCCACAATCTGATAATCCCGAGAGCAGTGTTTTCTTCTGTTCTCAAAACCTTTCTGTTCTCCAAACTTATTTCTTCCCCCAAACAAAAAAAAAAACCTCCATCTACTCCAAGCTCTCCCCCTCTATATACTTTCCCTTCCTCGAGAAGATCTTGGGCTTACTCCACCGCCCAAAAATCCCCCTCTCGAGCCCCTCAACATTTACTCCTATCACCAGTTCATTCATACACGGTTCTTTATAAAAATGTATAATTAATTACTCTCATGGAAAATTTATTTGGTTTTGGATTGACGGTCGTAAGTATTTATTACGGTGGGAATTATCACCCAAAGGTTATCCATTCGGGACAAGCTTCATTAATTACAAGTCTATTCGCCATCCTTGGTATTTAATGTTATTAATGTAATTAATAAAATATTATATAATTAGTTGCCCCTTTTCAACTTGGACATGATGTGTCTTAATGGTCTACCTTATCCGTCGAGATATCTTAACATTGAATAATTAAATAACCATTTTCCATCACATCATGTTCATTCCAAAAATAGTTATCCTATTATGTCTAATTTTAGAAATGTAAAATAATCACATTCTAATTATTCATTAATCAATATTTACATTTTATCTATTTGCAATTGTTATGACATGGGTGTAATATTTAAAATAAATTTTAAGTAATAATATTAATTAAATCCCCATAAGGTAATAATAATGGTGAATTTAATAAAGATGTCTTTTACATCATTTGTTTATCACATGAGTACCCTAACATCTACATAGTATCATCGTTCTTCTAAACAAAGCACCCTTAAGTGCTTAAACAACCTTACTAATTAACTAAACAGTACCCTTACCTTATTTACAACAATTCTCAGACGACAATGTTAACTGATGACACTTGTCTCAATTGTATATCACAATGTTTACCAACGGGTAATGCGTAGCTTAATTGACTTGTTTTACACATCTTAGATAACTTTATATTCATTATCTGAATTCGGTCAATGCATGATTAACCTAATTACTTATGACAACTTACACATTTATTCAATATGTTAAGTGTTTGTATCTCGATACTAGTGTACATGTGCAAGGTGTGCATGCGTGGCCAGCGTATGCACACATCATAAATGTACTATAGACAAACCCCATCCGGCCTATGCATATCTGCTAACTAATAGTAGTATTTACCCTCATGTAGAAGAAAAACATAATATATATAGTACAATTACTTCAACATTCTCAGTTATTTAACAGTTAATTCTTTACGATTTCACATCATTTTCTTTATCTTTACATTAGTTTAATCAATCATGTACAAGGAAGGGTGCCTACTTCCACTAACTCAGAATCAAGGAATACTAAACCCCCAACAGTACTAACTAACACATCCTCCCATCATAACCTACGTCCAGCATCCTCCCTATCCTTCCTCTGCTAGTACAACAGTGGATGTCGGACTCACCGATCCGACCACATAGAACTTGAGAGCGATAGCGTCGGCTGAACAGCGGACCTATCCTCCCCTAGCAGGCATCTGACCATCGTCATCACAACAACATGGGGAGCGTGTCTCAGCACGGCCCTCCCACGACCTCGGGTCTCATGGAACCATAGGGTGGGAAACACATCCATCCCTCTCAACATACTGGGCCTACGCCCTTATCAACTCATACTTGCTGCTATCGGGATTATCAGTTTGTGTTATCGTATCCTCATTTTGGCTACTAAGGTTTGCTGTATGAACATGTTTTTCCTTTCCAATATATATCAGATCAAGTAACTGGCTATCCCATAGCCCTTGAGTCCTGTAGGTTAGTATTTTGCAAAATACAATTTATAGAAAGCATTTTCCATTGATCGCCAATTGATCCATGTTATCATTTTATTTCATGTAACCTTTTTTGCTCATCATAGATGCGTATGACATATAACATTTCAATAATTCATATAAGAAGATGGTATCCACGTACCGAATCATATATTTCACATTTCATTAATGAAAACATATAAACATATACTACAATCGTAAAATAAGGAAATCATATGATAATCATGACATCATAACCGCATAACATAGTAACATCATAATCATGGTGAAATCATAAAACAGAGTAACATCATATAATGAGGTCCAATATAGTTTACTCAGTCGAGCTGAGTTCAACAGAATATATAAGAAATAAAGTATGGTGTATCTAACTAATAAATATGCCGAATCAAAATATGGGCGTTGCATACACCCACCCTTCGGAAAACTTCGTCCCGAAGTTATGGTCAAAATAGTGAGGGAAAATCTCGACGCATGGTCTCTGCATCCTCCCAGGTAGCAGACCCTGGGCTATACTTGTCCCATTGGACCTTAACTTGGTCCACATGGCGACTACGGAGCTGTCGAACCCTACGATCAAGTATACGTAATGGTTCGACCCTGAAGGTTCCCTCGTCCGAGACCTGCAATTCCTTCCAATGAATTTTGTGAGTCTCATCAGCTATGTAATGTCGTAATACAGAAACATGAAATACATTATGAGTTTTATGCAAGTGGGGTGGCAGCGCGAGACGATAAGCAACTGGTCCGATTTTCTCAAGAATCTCAAATGGACCTATAAAGCGAGGTGACAACTTGGTACCCTTCCCAAACCGAATGGTACTTTTATTTGGTCTGATGGGAATAAATACACGATCCCCTACTCCATAAGTTCTATCTGATCTGTGTGCATCAGCATAACTCTTTTTCCTATCCTGTGCTTCCTTCAGCCGCTGCCTAATCTGTATCACTTGCTCCTCCATTTCCTGAATTAATTCAGGCCCAATTAAAACTCGATCCTCTAACCTGTCCCAACTGAGTGGTGTCCTGCACGGCCTCCCATACAATGCCTGATATGGCGGCATACCGATGGAGCTGTGATGACTATTGTTGTATGCAAACTCCACTAAAGGAAGATATTTCTCCCACTGTGTCTGTTGATCCATAACATACATCCTAAGCATGTCCTCCATCACTTGATTCACCCTCTCTGTTTGTCCATCTGTATCGGGGTGATAAGCTGAGCTTAAGTTCAACTATGTCCCTAATGCTGATTGCATGCTTGTCCAAAATCTGGAGGTGAACTTAGGGTCTCTGTCAGAGATTATCTTTTTAGGAACTCCATGAAGACGTACAATCTCATTTATGAATACCCTTGCCACATCTGTCACATCATAGGTGTCCCTGACTGGAATGAAGTGAGCACTTTTGGTCAGTTTGTCGACTACCACCAAAATAGCATTATGTCTCAGAGATGTGAGTGGTAATACTACAACGAAGTCCATGGAAATGACTTCCCATTTAGTCATAGGAATATCATGCGGTTGTAGGAGACCGGCCGGGGTGACGATGATCTGCCTTAACTTGTTGACACTCAAGGCACTTCGAAACAAAATCCACTACATCCATCTTCATACCTGGCCAAAAGAAGAGTTGCTTCATGTCAGCATACATCTTCTTCACCCATGGGTGCGCACAGTAATGTGATCTATGGGCCTCTCTAAGGATTGTTTTCCTGATATCACCTTCCTTAGGAACATACATCCTTCCCTGATACCGCAACAATCCATCTTCCTCAAGATGGTACCCATCATACTTCAATTCCTGTTCCTTTCCATTCTGAATAGATGAGGTTACTTTTAGATACCAACTATCGCCCAATAGTTGTCCTAGTACCCTTTCCCTCAAGTCAACCTTCAAGGGAATTAAGGAGAAAAGTCTCGGTCTTCGGCTTAGAGTGTCTGCCACCACATTCTCCTTTCCTTTGATGTAAGAGATACCAAAGTCATATTCACTCATGAACTCACTCCATCGCCTTTGCCTAGCATTCAAATCCCTTTGGGTAAAGATGTATTGCAAGCTCTGATGGTCTGTTTTAAGGGTGAAGCTTCTACCAACTAGGTAGTGCCTCCATAATTTTAGTGCCAACATTACTGCTGCCAATTCTAGATCATGCGTGGCATACTGCTCCTCATGAGGTTTCAACTTTCGAGATGCATAAGCTATTACCCCACCTTCCTGCATCAACACCGCTCCTAATCCTTGCTTCGAGGCATCGGTGCATACCATGAAATCTTTATCCATGTCTGGTACCCGCAATATCGGTGCACTTGTCAACAATCTTTTTAACTCTGTAAAAGCGGCATCGCATTCATCGGTCCATTCATATCGGATTCCCTTGCGTTGCAAGGTGGTAATAGGTTTTACAATTTTAGAAAATCCTTCCACAAACCTCCGGTAATAGCCTGCTAACCCCATGAAGCTGCGCACCTCATGAGCATTCCTTGGAATTGGCCAATCTTCAATGGCCTTTACCTTTTCTGGGTCTACAGAGATCCCTTCACCTGAGATGATGTGCCCCAAGTAGTGAATCTCTTTTTGGAAGAAGGAACACTTTGATAATTTACCATAAAGTTTATGTTCCCTCAGGCATGTCAAGACTAACCGCAAGTGTTCCTCATGCTCCTTCTCATTTTTAGAATAGATAAGAATATCATCTAAGAAGACCTGAACAAAGCGGTCCAAGTATTTTCGGAAGACCCCATTCATGAGGCTCATGAATACAGCTGGAGCATTGGTCAAACCAAATGGTACCACTACAAACTCGTAATGCCCAAATCGAGTTCGAAAGGTAGTCTTAGGAATGTCGCCTTCCTTGATCCTCAACTGGTGATACCCTGATCGTAAATCAATCTTTGAGAAGACTGACGCACCTTTCATTTGATCAAAGAGGTCATCAATTCTTGGTATGGGATACCTGTTCTTCACTGTGGCTTTGTTCAAATCTCTGTAATCTATGCACAGTCGCAGGGATCCATCCTTCTTCTTAACGAAGATCACTGGTGCTCCCCACGGCGAGATACTAGGTCTAATCAGTCCCAAATCTAGCAACTCTTTTAACTGGATCTGTAACTCACGGAGCTCTGGAGTTGTCATTCTATACGGAGTTTTTGAGATAGGTTCTGCACCAGGTTTTAGTTCGATTGTGAAATCGAGCTCTCTTTCTGGAGGTAGTCCTGGTAATTCCTTCGGAAAGACATCCTTGAACTCGGAAAGTACTGGGTAAGAATTCAAGGAAGGTCCTTTACTATCGCTCACGGCCTCCACTACGAACAACTGGCATCCTTGTCTTAGGCACCGCTTAGCTTTCACCATAGAGATGAAGTGGAGGGATACCTTCCTCTTCAAGCCTTGGATTTGAATTGTCCTTCCCTTGTCATCGAGGCACAACACCATCTTCGCATAGCAGTCTATGAAAGCTCTATGGTCTTCTAACCAATCCATGCCAATAATGAGGTCATAAGTCCCCAAATTGGTGACATAAGCATCCAACTTAGTGGTGCACACTCCTAAGTCAACCTCACAACTTCTCACTTTAAGACCTATTGTTTGCTTAGCTCCTGAAGCCATTTCAACCAGTTTGAAATCATCGTGCTCGTGGGCTGCCAACCCACATTTATCTAATGCAAATGGTGAAATAAAACTATCAGTTGCTCCTGGATCAAACAAAATTTTAAGTTTGACATTGTTTACATTACCAGTGGATTCTACTACGGTAGACTGATGTTCTGCCTGGTGGTTATGCACCGCTGCATGAATCCGATGACTGTTACCTGAACTATCCATGGGTGCTTTTCCTTCCCTGTGCCTGCTGCTTGACTGACCCTTGGGACAGTCTCGCTGGAAATGAGGACCTCCGCATCCCCAACAAGAGAGATTGGGAGGGGCTTGCATGTTGCTCGAAGGAATCCTCTGAGATGAGTTCCTTCCCCTGGTTCCTCTAAAACCCCTTGCTCCTCTATATGAACTTCCCTGTGTACGTCCCTGGCTTTGGTGGGTTGCGGACGATGCCTGCGAGATTGAGTTAACTAAAGTATTGCCCCTCGGTGTGAACCTGTTACCATAAGGAGGAGGTCTAGATTGTCCTCCCCTGAAGTAAGGACGTGATGCCTTCCCTGAAACATACTGATTGGTTCCTGTCAACTTACTACCCCCTTTTCCATCTGACATATCCACTGCATAACGAGCATACTCAACTGCCATGGCAACTGAAGTTGGCTTCCACATCCGCACCGCAGCTCTAATCTTGTAGTTAAGTCCATACACAAAACGCTCTACCTGACAATCATCTGCATCAAGGTAAGGGACATATTTTACCAGTTCCATAAATCAAGATTCATACTCCTCCACCGTCTTGTCTCCCTGTACTAAGGAATGGAGTGCACCTGCCTATTCTTCCTTGTAATAATTTGGCAAATACTTCATGTGGAACCTTTCCTCGAACATTTCTCAAGAAGTTGTAAGAGGAGTAAGGTGCAACTGCTTCTCGAGATCTGACCACCAATTCAAAGCATCACCTTTAAGCTGAAAGATGGCCATCCTAGCCTTGGAACTAGATGTGTACTCATTCAATGCGAAGCATCTTGTCATGCCTTCCAGCCATGCTTCGGCATGCTTACCGGGTCGTCCTCCTGAAAACTCTAGAACCTTTATCTTTTGCAACTCCCTCGATATGTCCTGAAGCGGTTCCAGTCTTGGGCCATGTGCCCTTTCAGAGTTCTCTCGACTCACTTGAGTGGTTTCCACCTCGACGGCCCTTTCCGACTTCCTGTTCATCGTGGTCATAATAGCCTCCAAAGACCTCATTATGATCTGCATTTCAGGCGTTGAGGTTGATCGTGGCGGTGTTGGTGGTGATGATGGTGGCGGAGGTGGCGGTGACGGTGGTCGACCTTGACCCCGTCCTCGACCTCTGCGTGTTGTTACCATGATAGTTCCTGAGTTTGTTGAAAACAAAATCATATCCTTAGTTGTTCAATCAAATATATGCGGAACTAAAATGTAGGTATTCAATAACTTGCATCATGAGATAACAAATTGTCAAGATTAGCGCAGTAAAATCTATAGTCGTTTTTATTTAAACAATCTTGTCATGGTGTTCAGCTCATCATGCTGGTCTTACTGGTGTCTTGTTTTTGAGATTTCGGGTCTCTTTCATCCCTTCGACTAGGAGTTGAAATCTCGGCAAATTTTTTTTTTTTTCTCTATTTTTAGTTAACTTTAAATGTTACCCTTTAATCTAAACAACTTAATTAACATTAATTGTTTAAACCTCAACCAAAAAAATTAAAATTCCTATAAAGCATATATTTTAACAACGTATGTTATAACAAAATTAAATTAATTAATTAATTTTTATAATACATATAATCTAACAAAATATTAATAATTTTAAATTTTATAAAACATACATTCTCTCAAAATATATAAAAATAAATTTAAATTTTAATACAACATATATTATATCCTCCTATATATATTTCACGAACATATATTTTTGCTTTTACAACTATATACAACTATATACGTAGATTTATAAACCGTAGATTTTTACCACGCGGCCTTTCACCGCCATGCAAAGAGCGAGTATGCATGAAGGACACGCGGTCTCTCCAAGCAACCCACCGCCCTCGGAAAGTGGGGGAAACCCTAAATAGGGTCAATCCCCAAGACGCGGCCATTTTGCCTTCTCTTCCTGAGTTTTTAGCTCTGCAACTCCGCCATGGAAAGTGGTTCAAGCTCCGTCTGATTTCAGGTATAATCTCTACTTCACAAACCCTGGGCTTCTGTAAAGTCGTGATATTCTTCCGAAGAAGCCCTCTGTAACAACCCTGGGCTTCGGTAGTCCCCAGAGGTAGTATAACCCCGGTAAATCTAGCCCCGTTATACCCTGCCTTTACTTGGGTTAAGCTCGTCCCACGAAAAGCCATTTTCTTAAAAAAAAATAGGGATATGGATCGAAGACGCTCACTATTCGGAAGAAATTCTAGTACAAACGTTCGTCTACTCACCATTATTTTGTGTTCATAGCCCCTAAACTCTGACTGGATTTATTTTTCCCTATACCCATTTCCTTATGGATGTCTTCGGAGTCTCGGGAGTTGGTATCAATGGTCTGCTATCCACACTATTTATCGCTGGAATATCCCTTTTTCTGCTATGTTTCTTCATCAAATACTTATGGACGCCATGGGCTCTCCATGGAGCTCTGAAAAAGCAGGGATTCAAAGGGCCTCCCCCACGTTTTATGCTCGGCAATCTACTGGATATTGCCAACATGATACAGCAGGAGATGCGCACAGACATGGCCTGTCAACTGTAGGGGGAATAATGATGAAATTGAAATTGGTTCACGGTTATCTAATTAACAAGGGGCCCAGGAGTCAGATTCTGCGAGATGTTCCTCTAGTTATACTGGAAGTGATATTTTTGAGAGCATCAGGCGCCTCTCTAATTACCATGAATATGATGGTGGAGATGGAGTGAGAAGGCTGTCTAATCACAACATGAATACTGACGTAGGAGATGCAAGCCGATTCTTAAATTTTCGTGGTAATACTAATGGAGAGAGTGCAGGGCGTCTATCTAATTACCAGGGGGAATGGAGATGGGGCATGTCGTCCTTTAGAGCAGCGGCAGCTGTTGGACATGAGGCGTCTGTTAACAGAGATTCCAGTTCTTTTTAAATGAACTGGCAGCAGCAGCAACGACAACGGAGGCATCAGTAACGAGCAGTGAGTGCACGCGCGCGCACACATAGTGGTCGTTCTGGCTTAGTGATTAAAGCGTGCGTTGTCTACTGTTTTATGGACGCCAGCGCTGAACCAGTTCGTCCTATCTTTCTATATATATATATATTTTTTTCATAAGCCTCCCTGCCAACAGAGATCATGGGTTTCAGTTTTTTTATTTTTATTTTTTTTTATAACAGAAATCTATGGTTTTAATTTGAGAACGCAGCCCTCTAGCAAGTGCGCGTCCTTGATGGCCTTCCTGTGCAGTGCCTAGACGCGTTGGGCTTGGCGTTTGGGGAAAGCTCTTATGTGAGCTCGTTGCTTGAATGTTGGAGAATGCGTGGTGGCCTCCGTTTGGACCTGGCAGCAGGTTGCTTGCGATTTGGGCAGGCTCTCGGCATTGAACTTGGGTTGTGCCCATTGGCAGCTGGTCGCTTGCGATTTGGGCAGACTCTCGGCACTTGGAGAATAGGAACAAGACGAAGGTGGGTCTGCTGGGCCTTGTAATCTTTTGCTTTCATTATTAATAAAATCATACTGGGTTTCCATACCCTATTTTGGATTTCGTATTTATTATGTGTTTATATTTTCATTTATGGGTTTAACACAGGGTTCTCTAGGTTAAGCATTTTATACGCATATTATGTATTCTTATTTCTTTATATTCAGAGCAGGGCCTCCGTTCCCCCTCTTATCGCTGCCTGCAATTTGTTTAACTTAGATTTCATTTGAATTAATCGTGCTCTGTTTGAATTTTGGTTTATTTCTTTTTATTGCTCTACATTTTTTTTTGAAGCACAAAATGATCTGAACATTGCCCATCCACCTCTTAATGCACTCAAGCTGAGCGCTGAGTTTCATTTCTGTTTTTGTTTCAGTTTTTATTTTATTTTATTTTGAATACAACTTCAGGCTCTTCTCCCCTACTAGATTCGAATTATTTTTCTTAAATTCTAGAAGGATTTATATGGGTTTTTATTATTTCTATTGCCCATAGCTTCGGCACCAACCCTAAAAAAAAAAAATTTGAGTCTTTAAATTTGGATGATTGCAATTTTATTATAATAATTTATTTATTTATTTATTTTTATTTATTTTATTATTATTATACCATCTCGAGGTTGCATAAAGGTAATAAACAACAGTAAATGTCGATGTAAAGAAACTAGCAGACTATATTTAAGGTCGAAAGACCAAGAAGTACAAGAAAGATATCTGCAGCTAAACTATAAAAGGAAAGAACAGATATTTATACTAACAGAAGCATAAAGATCAAGAGATCTCAACAAGATGACCAAGAAACTCGAGATTTTTATTTCATAGATAAAGATCCTTCAAATTACAATCTTAGGTAAAGATGCTAGTAGCTTCTGCGAGGTGTTGATGACCGAGACTTCATTTAAAATCCCATAATTTTATTAACTGTCAGAAATAAATGACAATGATTTCCTCATTTCCTCCAACAAATTTGCATTTGTTTTTCAATATAAACCTCTGATTCTTTTAAATTGAGCGAATTTGCTCAAAATAGCTCAATATTTTGTCGGCAACAACTATTAATTTCTATATAAAGCTCTTTTGTTTTTGTTGTAATTTCAATTTAATTTTCTTCTCTTATTTTTGTTCATGGATTCCCATCACTCGCCAAGATTTTGGCAATAGTAGTAGGAAATAGAACGGAAGGGGATAAATTGCTGGAAGCCCTAAATAATTTGCATTTGTTTAGTGGTAGATTAACTATATAAAGAATGAAAATGTAAATATATATATATATATTTTTAATGTAATTGTTTTTATCGTTGTGCAGGTACCTTGAAAGATGACTATGGATGGAGGTCAAGTAGGTAAATTATCAAGTAAATTTTCTAGGTGAAGCATGAATAGGCCTGTAGGTTCAAGAGTCTGAACCTCGCTCTGATACCATATGTAGTGCTCTGGTTTTTACAGCAGAGCACTGAGTAAAATTTCAGAGTTAATTTTCTACGTATTAAACTTTATCAAGTGTATGGAAGTCAATTTCTAACAATTACTATGTGCCTAAATGATATTTAGTGTACTGTCGTGTTTTCATCAACCTTACATTCGTAATTTAAAATAGACAAACATATCATTATTTTCTTTTCAACAATCATGTTCCAGCATAAGAATATGTTTCACAACTTAGTAAATCAGTAAATAGCAAGTTATGCATGTTTACAGTAAGATTTAGCATAATAATCAAATAACGTAAATAACAAGGAAATTACCTGATGCTGATGCTAACCGTAGGTTGTATAACCCCTTAAACAGCCAAAATTAAGTGTCCACCCTACCGACCAGCTATTATCTTGCTGGCCCTTGGAAATCAAAGGATTTCCAAGCCCCCGAGCCCACAATCTGATAATCCCGAGAGCAGTGTTTTCTTCTATTCTCAAAACCTTTCTGTTCTCCAAACTTCTTTCTTCCCCCAAACAAACAAAAAAACCTCCATTTACTCCAAGCTCTCCCCCTCTATATACTTTCCCTTCCTCGAGAAGATCTTGGGCTTACTCCACTGCCCCAAAATCCCCCTCTCGAGCCCCTCAACATTTACTCCTATCACCAGTTCATTCATACACGGTTCTTTATAAAAATGTATAATTAATTACTCTCATGGAAAATTTATTTGGTTTTAGATTGACGGTCGTAAGTATTTATTACGGTGGGAATTATCACCCAAAGGTTATCCATTCGGGACAAGCTTCATTAATTACAAGTCTATTCGCCATCCTTGGTATTTAATGTTATTAATGTAATTAATAAAATATTATATAATTAGTTGCCCCTTTTCAACTTGGACATGATGTGTCTTAATGGTCTACCTTATCCGTCGAGATATCTTAACATTGAATAATTAAATAACCATTTTCCATCACATCACGTTCATTCCAAAAATAGTTATCCTATTATGTCTAATTTTAGAAATGTAAAATAATCACATTCTAATTATTCATTAATCAATATTTACATTTTATCTATTTGCAATTGTTATGACATGGGTGTAATATTTAAAATAAATTTTAAGTAATAATATTAATTAAATCCCCATAAGGTAATAATAATGGTGAATTTAATAAAGATGTCTTTTACATCATTTGTTTATCACATGAGTACCCTAACATCTACATAGTATCATCGTTCTTCTAAACAAAGCACCCTTAAGTGCTTAAACAACCTTACTAATTAACTAAACAGTACCCTTACCTTATTTACAACAATTCTCAGACGACAATGTTAACTGATGACACTTGTCTCAATTGTATATCACAATGTTTACCAACGGGTAATGCGTAGCTTAATTGACTTGTTTTACACATCTTAGATAACTTTATATTCATTATCTGAATTCGGTCAATGCATGATTAACCTAATTACTTATGACAACTTACACATTTATTCAATATGTTAAGTGTTTGTATCTCGATACTAGTGTACATGTGCAAGGTGTGCATGCGTGGCCAGCGTATGCACACATCATAAATGTACTATAGACAAACCCCATCCGGCCTATGCATATCTGCTAACTAATAGTAGTATTTACCCCCATGTAGAAGAAAAACATAATATATATAGTACAATTACTTAACATTCTCAGTTATTTAACAGTTAATTCTTTACGATTTCACATCATTTTCTTTATCTTTACATTAGTTTAATCAATCATGTACAAGGAAGGGTGCCTACTTCCACTAACTCGGAATCAAGGAATACTAAACCCCCAACAGTACTAACTAACACATCCTCCCATCATAACCTACGTCCAGCATCCTCCCTATCCTTCCTCTGCTAGTACAACAGTGGATGTCGGACTCACCGATCTGACCACATAGAACTTGAGAGCGATAGCGTCGGCTGAACAGCGGACCTATCCTCCCCTAGCAGGCATCCGACCATCGTCATCACAACAACATGGGGAGCGTGTCTCAGCACGGCCCTCCCACGACCTCGGGTCTCATGGAACCATAGGGTGGGAAACACATCCATCCCTCTCAACATACTGGGCCTACGCCCTTATCAACTCATACTTGCTGCTATCGGGATTATCAGTTTGTGTTATCGTATCCTCATTTTGGTTGATAAGGTTTGCTGTATGAACATGTTTTTCCTTTCCAATATATATCAGATCAAGTAACTGGCTATCCCATAGCCCTTGAGTCCTATAGGTTAGTATTTTGCAAAATACAATTTATAGAAAGCATTTTCCATTGATCGCCAATTGATCCATGTTATCATTTTATTTCATGTAACCTTTTTTGCTCATCATAGATGCGTATGACATATAACATTTCAATAATTCATATAAGAGGATGGTATCCACGTACCGAATCATATATTTCACATTTCATTAATGAAAACATATAAACATATACTGCAATCGTAAAATAAGGAAATCATATGATAATCATGACATCATAACCGCATAACATAGTAACATCATAATCATGGTGAAATCATAAAACAGAGTAACATCATATAATGAGGTCCAATATAGTTTACTCAGTCGAGCTGAGTTCAACAGAATATATAAGAAATAAAGTATGGTGTATCTAACTAATAAATATGCCGAATCAAAATATGGGCGTTACAACTGCATCATCAATAGTCTTCCACTTTGGCCACATAAGAACTTCACCATCTATAAATGCAATTCAAAGACCTTTCTTATCTAATGTTGAAATAGATATAAGGTTCTTCTTCAAAACTGGTACATAAAGTACATCTTTCATATTCATGGAATTTCCAGTGTCCAATTTATAAGAGGATTCTCCCATTCCTTTGATGGGGTATTGATAATCATCTCCGAGCTTTACCTTGCATGGAGATTCCTTTTGAATGAGATGTGAGAGGGATTCTTTATATCCCGTCATGTGTTTTGAAGCTCCACTATCTACTAGCCAAGTATCACTCCCATGAGATATTGAACCAGTGAGGGCTAATATTAGAACATATTCTTCACTGGAGTCTTCATCATCTCTAGTTTTGATTTCTTCATCATACTCACTATCTTTTGCTGCATGAGCATGAAATCTCTTCTTTTGCTTCCTATGATGTCCATATTTGTTTGGACAATTTATTGCAATGTGTCCTATTTTGTGACAGGAATAGCATTCAATGGAAGATAGATCTTTCTTGAACTTCCTTTTCTTCTGAGGTCTTCTTGGAGAGTCCTCATGATGACGTATGTTGTTCTTTCTTTTCCTTCCACCTTTGGCATGAGTTTCTGTAACGTCCCCAGCTTGACCCTATGGCATTAATATTGTAAATGATGTAAATATTGTCATTTAGTCATGGTGAGGAGCTCAAGGCCAAGGCCCCGCCACTGATTTATCGTTTTATGTATCGACAATTAGAATAGATGCATATGGTTCTTGTGCTAGCAGTGCACAATGTAAAATCGGACATCATGTAAACATGCAATTTTAATGAAAAACCCACAACCAGCTACGCAATGCAACAAAGAGATGGGGGCATGATCTTTACAAGGAATAGGGAGGGAAAATAACCAAACCCTTGAGCCATGGTGTTAAGCCATTTCATTGGGGAAATCCATGAACTCTCAACTACCCATTTGGCCTCATGCACCCAATCATTTAATTCTTCCAATAATTGGTTGAGATAATTAATGCCTTGGGATGGGAGAGGCATTGCTGTCAATTTTTGGGTATGGGCAAGACAGCAACCTCGGAAATCGATTTTTGGTTGGCTGGGCAAGAAAACCCCCACGAAATTGGCCCAAAGCCATTCTTCACCCATGGCATTCTTTCTCTCACGCAGTCTGAGCCTGTTGGGGTTCTATCCTTCACGTTTTTCACCATTTCCGGCATTATTCCCTGCCTGCAAACTCGTTTTTGGTTAGCTCATTGGATGGGAGAAGAGAGCCACGATTTTTGGGGTTAGAGAGGCCGTTTCTGCCCACGAAATTCCCATGAGCATTCTTAGGAAAACGATTCTACCCTCCTGGGGTTGATTTCCCATTTTCTCCTTTTCGTTTTGGTTGCCCACGTTTTCCTGGAACTATTAGGAACCCATTGTTGGGAACTTCACTATAGAAGCATTTTTATCACGCCCAGCACTTACATTTTGCTGTTATATGCATCCATCTCCTAACAGCCTCAGAAACCCAACTGATGGTTGGTATGGCTGATTTTGGGGTATCTATGGCCATGTGAGACCCTGTTGTTCCCTATTTCCTTGTGGAGATCATGCCCAGCTCGGGGGGTGGCAGTGGTGCTGAGAAATTGAAGAGAACACTGGCCTATGGTTGGGAGGAACGTTGCAGAAGCGTAGCTGGTTGCTCAGGGATTACTTGGTTTGAGATAAGTATTCTCACTTGATAATTTGATATTGTTTAGATTGATGAATGGCATGAAAATACTGAATGTCTAATGGGATGTGAAATTGTTTATTTCCGTTGTGTTTCTCTCCTAATTATACATCCCATATCTCTTTTTAAATCATGTGAGTGCTTGGTTATAAGTTTATGGGGCTAGATGCCCAGTTTTAGCCTCACGATCCTCTCCATTGCACTGGTGTGATGGGTGGGGACGTGACAGTTTCCAAAGCTTGATCTTCATTATCATTTAGTTTCTCCTATCTCACCACTATTCTTTCTTCCTCTTGCACACACTCTTTCCATAGCTGTCTGAACTGGATCAATTTCTTTCTAGCAGAAATGCCACGAACAAATGGTTCCCAACATCTGGGGAGACCATTCAGAGTGGTCATCACAACTTTTGCATCCTCTACCATGTCTCCAATAGCTTCTAGTTTTTCTTTTATCTAGGACACTCTAGAGAAGTATGAGGGCATGGACTCAGAATTCAAGTTCTTCACACCCTCAAGTTGATTTCTCAAGGTCATCTTCCTATTAATGTTGTTTCCCTTCAAATAGGTTGGTCAGGGCATCGAACATCTCTTTTGGAGTCTTCTTGGAAGACACTTGGGGGATCAAGTGATCTTTGATGGAATAAGCAATATCCTCTTTTCCTTGACCATATTATTCTTATTCCTTGCTTTGGCTTCATATCCCTTTGGTTCTGTAAGTCTTTCCTTCATATAGTCTTCTAGGTCATGTTCTTCAAGGATGAGCATGACTCTATACTTACATGCCCTGAAGTTCTCAGCTCCTTCAAGCTTCTCATCAAGCTTGGTATTGCTTTCCATCTTGATATAATGAGTACTTCAAATGGAAATATAATAGATTTGAGACTTACCAGAAAAGTTGTCTTTCTAAAAACTACTTCTTCCTTGACCTAGGGTTTGTCAGAGAAACCCTAATTTTCTGACTTTGGCATTTTAGAAATCTGATTGGATGAGCGAATTCTACTTCTCAAGGTGATTTGAGAAAATTACTCATTCTCCCAATTCTGTGAGAAGATGATCCAAAAACTTGATGTCCTAATTCTCTCGGGCTGTAGTGGGGGACCCAAAAATGAAAATTCTCAAAATGAAAATCTGCTTCGACAAAAAGATGTGCCCCCGTGAGGCGAATTAGATGCACTATCATTTTACACTGATATTGGGAGGGAGCTCCCGGAACAAGAAGCCCTAGTTTTTGTAGTTATGGGGGTTGCACATTGTTTTCTTTTAGGCCTCCTCTGAATCCATGTTAGTTTTTACTTGTTTAGCATATAACATTAAACAATCTATCACTGAAATAAATACAAGCACATCAATAACACAATGAACACAATATTTCTCTTGCGGAAACCACAAGGTAGAAAACCCTGACAAAATCTTCCTCAATATAGAAATCACAAAGTACAAAAGTAAACCCCAAGACAAAATCAGCTACTCCTCTACTTGTGCGAACTTCTCTCTCTCTCCTATGCGAACTTGTGTGAGTGAGATGAGTGAGTACAAATGAGAGAGACATCCTCTATTTATATTCTTCCGTTGGTGTGACTTTTCCCCAACTAGGCTGACTTCTCCTAACTGACTAGGCCGACTTGTCAAATATATAATATAATAATCTCTTATGGGTTCTTCTAGGATGACGCAAGACCTAGGTTTTACATTGACTCTTTCAATGATTCTTACATTATTAATTAAATCAAATGACATCTCCCAAAGGAAGAATACAATAATACAATATAAAAGTATAAATAGAATATATTCCGCAGTTACATTCTTTTAACATCCTCATCTAAATCTATATGTAAAAATGTTTTAACATCTAGCTTCTCTAACTCAAGATCAAGTAAAAAAACTAGTGTTAGTACTACACGAATAGAAACAAGCTTAACAATTGGTGAAAAAATTTCATGGAAATTGATACATTCCTCTTGAGAATACCCTTTTGCTACTAGTCTTTCTTTGGACCTTTAAACTTTATCATCAACACCCTATTTCAGTTTGTATACTCATTTGCAACCAACAACTTTCGTTCCCTTTGGAAGTTCTACCAAATCCCATGTCTTATTCTTCTCCAAGGCATTCATTTCTTCTTTCATTGTTGTTTTTCATTTAGCACATTTAGTAGTATCCATTGCTTTATGCTAACAACAAATTTTGCCATCATTAGAAATCAAAGCAATAGATGAAACACAATCTTTGTACCTCTTAGGAAGATTTATGTCCCGTGTAGATCTCCTTAGTGTTTGTTGTAGCATTTCCACATTTTTTTGGAAATATTCTAGATCCTCATCTACTTCTTTAGGAGCTTCTTCATGCTCCTCCTTTCCTGTAGATGGCTTAATTTCCAGCTAAATTTGTTGATTTTGTGGTACTTCTTCATATTTCATTTAAACATCTATTATGTCTAATTTATGAGAGGAGATTCATCAAATACTACATATTTGTTAATGATGATTTTGTGGGAAATAAAATCCCACAATATGTATCTTTTAACTCCATCACCATAACCAACAAAGATATACTTCTTTGATTTGGCGTCCAACTTAGAATGGTGGTTTTTAGGAATAAGAGCATAAGCATTGCAACCAAAATATCTTATATTCAAGTAATCACAAGAATGATCTATCCATGCCTCTTTAGGAATCTTACAATTTGTTGCAACTGATGGCAACTAATTTACTGGATAACAAGTTGTAATCATTGCTTCTTCCCATAACTCTTGCCAGAACTTGACATTACTAAACATGCTCATTTCTCTCTAGAAGAGTCTTGTTCATGTGGTTATCCACACCATAATTTTTGTTAAGGAGTGTAAATTGTAGTTTTATTGCTTTCGATCTCAACTTCCTTGCAATAATTTTCAAATTCCAAAGATGTGAACTTGCCTCCATTATCTGTTCTTAAACACTTGATTGACCTACCAATAGTCTTTTCGACCAAAAGTTTAAACTACTTAAATACATTAAACACATCATCCTTTCTTTTGAGAATATAGACTCATTCCTTTCTAAAGAAATCATCTATAAATGTCACAAAATATGATGATCCTACAATAGAAACTATCGGGGATGTCCCCCAAACATCTTAATGAATATAATTGAGAATATCCTTACTTTTATGACTACACGTTTTAAACTTCTATCTACATTGCTTCCCAAAAACACAGTACTTGCAGAAATTCAAATTCAAAGATTTTGATATGGAAGAAACTTATGGTTTATCAGAATCTTTATCCCTTTTCTCACTCATATGGCCCAATTGTTGATTCCATAAATGAGTAGATTAATTCGCTTCATCAAATACCATTGTTGCTTCATTTATTTCAATACTCCCTTCTAGTTTGTAAAGGTTTCCAATCTTTGTAGAATTTATTACCACCAAAATTCCCATGGACACCTTCAATTATATTATTTCTGAGTTCTGGCACATCTCTAACCTTTGTTAATGTTTTTAAAATACCATCGAACATTTTATTATTAATGCTCACAATCCCAACAATATTACAAGAAACATTGTTTCCCATAAGGACAATACCACCATCAATAGCTTGGTAAGAAGAAAACCAACTCATATCTGGACACATTTTATTAGAAGCACCAAAATCTAATAACCATTCCTAATGATATTATTGTGAGACACTACAAATAGAAAAAAATTCATCAATCATACCTAAACTTGTCTCAACCGGATTTGCTTCCTTTGTGGAGCCATCCTTGGATTCTTTCATCTTCCAACAATAATTTTTTAGATTCATTGATTTGTTGCAATACCAACATTTTTTATTACCCTTTCTTCCTTTTAACTTAAATCTTGATGTACCTCTCGAATTCCTCCCTCTTTGAGTGGATCGACCCCCAACCACCATTGCTTCTAGCATATAGGTTTCTATATTGGAAATCCTTTGCACCTCCTCAGACATTAAATCTCCCACAATTGTATCATGATCAAGAGTGTTTATTGTGCTAAGGCTAATAGAACTAACAAGGTGGTTCTAAGATTCAAGAAATGGACAAAATAACATGATTGGCTTGTCGTCTTCTTCAAATGTTTTACCGATGTTAGTCAAATTGCATATAAGAGTGTTGCAAACATTAATATGATTAACATTTTTGGTACCATCTTTCATTCATAAATTGAATGATTGCCTCTTCAAATAGATTCAATTCATCACAGATTTTTTCATGTAAAGGCTTTCCATTCTGCTCCATAATCCTATTGTTGTTTCCTCTCCAACAATATTGAAAAGAACATCATCTACCAAAAAAAACCAAATGGTGTTGAGAGCTCTTGCATCTAGATCTTACCAATTCTCGTCTCCCATACCCAGGTCCCGCAAGTCTCATTTTCTTGTCCGTTAATGCTTTGTGCAATCATCAGTTAACCAATAGATCACACATCTTGAGATTCCAAAGTTCGAAGCTATTCTTCCCGTTTAACTTCTCCACCTTGAACTTTGAACTCAAAATATTCACCATTTGATGTTGCAAAATAAGAACCAAACTCTAATAGAGTCAAAAAATGGGAGAAGCATGCAAGAGACTCTTTATAGTCATGGTTTATCTTCACACATGATTCCTTTTCGAAATGGTGGATTTAACTCTTTGATTTTTCGCTTTAACAATCTGCAACTTTATTATAAAAAGGGGGTTTTAAACACCTTCTGAATCAATCAATTCTCATGAATTATCTTAGTTAAGCAACGGGTCAACAACGATTGATTCACAACACCATTAAAACCACTCTCTAGTAACCCACATACATGTTGTCAAACACAACGGCTCGACCAGTCCAAATTTTCTTATTGGTGATCCTTCAAACTCAAGGATTAATACAGGTAAGCCTATTCCTTCTTATTATGACATAGTAGTGGTGGTCTAGAGGCTCCTTTGAATTTGCATCTCGATAATTTGTTTTCTTCCAATCACCCTTACACTTTGAAATTAATTTCAGGTTAGGCCCTCATTTGCAGATTAAGAAACATTGTATGTACAATTGCGAATAACAATTTTGCGGTCGATCTCTTGAGCAATTTCTTCTTGGTGGCTGCAAGCGCCCATGAACAACATTATTCAGTCAATATTTCCTCTTTGCAAAGAGCAAGAGTGGGGATGATTCATTTGGTCATTTCCTTCCCTGCTTAAGACATAGATAGATGTCCAAATAAGTTGCCTCCAATTTTTTATTTTCCACAACAATTCGCTAATATTCAATACCTTGGGTTCGGAACCTCGGCTCCCCTCTTCTTATCATTTCTTACAAATCATATACCACTTGTTAGAAACCGTGAGCCCGCAATCTAATATTCAATAAGAAATAATTGAATAAGACAACAACATTTAGACAATGCACATTATATTTGCATGGTAAAACCTTGACGATATGTCAAGGAAACATCCACGGGGCAAGACATTGATATTCTTATTACTCAATAATAGATATTTACAATCACCCACAACATGCTTATAACATTACATTCTTTGCCTCTCTGGGCTTATAATATTTTAATCATAACTTCTATAGTTATAAGAGGTACCACCATTATGAAAATGGTCACATTTATGTAACTACCCACAAACAATGTGGGTTCATGGTTACCACAATTTTAACAAGTACTACATAATTAGAAGCTACTTGTTTAATGATACATGATAAAATTGTTCATTTAATCTCACAAAATTAGATTTAATATTCAATTTATGAAAAATTGGTTTAAATAATTGTCTATTCATATTAATTAATTTCACCACAAGAGGCAATATCAAGTGATTCAATGAATAGCCATTTACATGTAACGACACCAAATTCACTTTATTTTTCATAAGAGAAAAACAGTTTCTTGATATTCATAGGGTGAATCAAAGAAACTACATCAACGCCTTTGTTATCCCTTGGATAAAACAGTACGACTAACTCACTATATCTACCATGAGATCATTTTTTGTTGTTTTTCATATATATACATCGATATTTTACATAAGATTCATAATGAAAACATGAGTTAAAACCTATCTTATCCATAGTGCAATAAAAAGTATCTATACAGTGACAAAAATGGCATAATCAATTCCTACAAAAACTAGCCATATTAAAGATGGATACGACCTATAGGCCATTGTAACTAGCTATCTAGACTATTATCAAAACATGACTAGTTAATCCAAAAATGATGAATACTAACCAAGAAGAACCGGCAAGCAACAACCCTCTTAAAAAGTTTGTATGGTGCCTTCAGAAACCACCCGTCCATAAAGAACTCCTAAAAATTAAATCAAACCTTCTTGTAGACCAATACCCCTCTTGGATAAGCTATCAAATCTGTGTTTAAACTACCTATATAAGTGCATAAAACTGATAGAAGTGAAATTCCTTTGAAGAGTCTTTACCTTGTATTTACAATGCTCCAAGCTAGAGACCTGTAGATTTATTTTTCCATTAATCCAGTTGATTAGAACTATAGAGTCCCCCAAAACTTGGATGGTAGCCAACCTTTTATAATGAGCGAAATAGAGTATTCCCCAAAGTGCAATGAATTCTACATGAGTATTTGAATCCGACCCACAATCCATCCAGATCAAATAGTTGTGGTCTTTGTTTATTAAGAGATAAATGCTAGCCAAGCAGCTCCCTCTCTAAGCTACCCCATCAAAAAATCTAGTTGGGTCCTATCCCGGAAGTATTGGAGGTACTTTGAAAGTCATACAACCATTTAATTCGCTTTATATGTAGATGCTATTTATTTTTGTTATTTTTAATTTTTAATTTTTACACCATAACAGAAAACAGAAAACATAGGCAATTCCAAAAGAAATGCTTGACAAATATAGTATCTAAATAAGTTACCTAATTAGAAATGTTAATTAGGGAAAATTTTAGGGGCAAAATTTAGCCCATGGGCTAATTTTCGACCTCTTTTTACAAAAGAAGATTCGTCAATTTCCTTTTTTTTCTAAATTGATTTACCCGAATTCCATGGGATAAAAAAAATTACTTTAAAAATTGCCAAAATTGCAAAACTATATAAAACCTTTAGAAATTTGAATATTTTTAGAAAAGTATCGCCCAACATTTTATGGTTGGAAATTTACTAACTACTAAGATTCGCTAAGCTTTCTACATTTACAATTTATGAACTAGTAAGATTTGCTAAGGCTTAGTGCAAAATCATCTTATTTCTTTAATTTTGATTTATAATGTTTTATTAAAATTTTACCATTTTATCATAATACATTATTATTTTTATATAATTTGAAGTCTAATAACTTGGTGGGCTAACTCGATTGATTGAGTGCGTGTGTTCCATATAAAATTTTGAAAACTAAATAACTTTGACATGAATTCACAGAATATTTGCGCCATATTACTAAGATAATCTTCATATTATTCTCATGGAAATGGACATGGTCTTAACACAAAAAGAGATTATTACTTCAAAACATAAAGAGGTTTTCAAGCCACAATTATAAAGATCCCAAGAGAACTTACCACACATTATGAAATGACATATAGCAATAAGCGATGCCTAATATTCACAAAGTTTTTCACACTCAATTATAAATATCAGCGATCAATTTTGAAGGGTTGGTCAAGTAATTTCACTTCCATTTTGAAAAGATTTGGAAAAAACTACATTTTCATTGACACTAATAAATTAACTACGCACTTCATAAAACAATGCGCTAAATAAAATATTACATTTGCAATCAAATTTATGCCTAGGCAAGAAATCAGTGCACCATAAGGTTAAAAAAAACTAAAAGAGAAATAAAGAGGGGGCAAACACCAATAGATACAAACAAACCAAACGCTCCAAAGCTATAATAGACCACTACAAACAACAAAAGTTCAAAAGAGGGCACTAGAAAATTAGCAATGGGGAATGAGAATTAGGCAAGTTGGGCACTTGTAGTGGGGGTTCGGGTGCAGGGAAGGTGAATCAGAGAAGCGGGAAAATTGGTTCTACATGGATGCCTTGTAGTGTGGTGGTAATCTTGGTAATCACATTGCATGTCTATTGTAATCTCATTGTCTTCTAGTATGAAGGGGAAAAACACAACAAATCATGCTTTTAGTTTTTGTTGAGCCTCTATGGTAGAGTCAAGGACTATAGCCTCTCTGTCTGAGGTACCTCAGACATGCTTTCTCCATTTCTCTTGGTCTTTCTACAATAGGCCTACCCGTGCTTTCTTATGAACTTCATACACCTTGGATTATGCATACACTCTCTGTTCAGTTTCTCAATTTATCCTTTTAATTGCAAGCTCTTGATACATATTCAACATTTAAGAATTAATTTCTACCCCGATGTTCATAACCAATGAAGCCATGTATGCCAGGTCTATTTTTTGAAAGTCGAAAGCATTGTACATCCAAATTTCATCCTCTTCTCGGAATATAATTGTTGTATAGACACACATATATATATCAAATCATATTCAAATATATAGTTAAATTCTCATGTTACATTTTTTATATATTTTTTTTCAGAGGAAAAAACCGTACTTTCGTTATTTATAAGAAATCAAAAAGTACATAACAAGCCAAGTACGAAACCTGGGCTCATACATATCATCTGATACATATACATATCATTTTTCTAGTTCATCATCCACTATCAAGTAGCTAGTAAAATATACCGTTCGTTTACTTGACAACAAAAAAACGCCATATCAAACCATCCAAAACAAAACAATATAATATTAACATAATTATCTTATTACTTTTCTTATAATATTTTTAAGATTTTCACATGTTACATTTTTTATATTATATTAACATAAATATCTTATTACTTTTCTTATATTAATTTTAATATTTTCACGTGCAATTATTTAAATGTATACTTATACATTCATATAATTTTTAATCTACTAGTATAAAATAAATATATTGTTACTTTTCTATCATTACTTTAAAAAATTATAATATTATTTAATGTTTATATCTTGAAAATATATATAAACGGTACAATATAATAATGTTATAGAGTAAAATGTGTTTCACCATAAAAATAATATTATATTATATGTAACAAATTAATTTATATTATTATTTACCAAAATATAACAATATTAACTCAAATATATTTAACTAATATACCACAATTATTATAAATATATATATATTTATATATTTATATTATAGGAAATTAAGATAATAAATATTTTATTACTTTTCTTACCTTATTTTAGATAAATATACTATTTAATGAAAATATTATAATATTAAAAATAGCATTTAACTATAGTATTATAGTTAAATGCTATTATTTTAAACTCAACATTATCATATATATATATATATATATATATATATATATATATATATATATATATAACCAAGTATTGTTCTATTTAAATGTTATTATTAAATAACTAAGTATTAGATTTTAATAATATAACATTATTTAATTAATTAATTAATTAATATATTATTAATTATTTAATTAATTAACATTGTTATTAACTAAATAATAATTCATTAGTTAAGTAATTAATTAATATTGTTATTAGCTTAAAAATAGTATTACACATTAAAATATTTTATAATTATTTTATTTAATTAAGAATTATAA
Source organism: Larix kaempferi (assembly GCA_027924585.1). Taxonomy (NCBI): domain Eukaryota; kingdom Viridiplantae; phylum Streptophyta; class Pinopsida; order Pinales; family Pinaceae; genus Larix; species Larix kaempferi. Next base: position 3,150,488 of record BSBM01000073.1, read on the forward strand.
AATAATAGTATTATTTAATTAATAACATTATTGAATTCAACAATAATATTAAGCAAACAATTAAATATATAGAATTAGCTGAGAATCCGTAGTAAAAATTCATGGTATTTTGTGGAGAATCTACGATGAGCCAAGGATGATTCGAAATGTTGACTACATTACTTCCTTTACCGTAGACTTTACACAAGATGCCATGAATTAAATATATATTTCATTAAATCATTAAACAATATTATTCTCTTAATTATATATTTTTAAATAATAACATTGTTGAATTCAACAATAATATTAAGAAAATAATTAAAATATATATTCCATTAAAATAATTAAACAATATTATTTTGTCAATTGTATATTTTTAAAATTTAGTTAAATGATTATTCATTAATAAACATTATTATTGCCTAAATATCAATAATAATAATTAAAAAAATTTATAATTATTTTGTTTAATTAAAAATGATAAAATAATAGTATTGTTTAATTAATAACATTGTTGACTTCAACAATAATACTAAGCAAACAATAATTATAATATTTTGTAGCAACAACCACATTAATAATATTAATGTGTCTGAATACGCCGATAGGTGTAAATTGGACAATAATGTGCAAAGATGATGGTGATCTAGCCCATAGTTTGTAATTATTTTTCATAGATTTTGTTTCAAAATAAATGTTTTGTTCTATTTACATATGCAACAATGTCTTTCAATTAAATTGATAGATTACTTTAAAGTTAAGTAAAGTAAATAAAGCTACATCGAGACACCAATTTAAATTGATAGATTGTCTTGTTTTTGGAAAGGAGTGAAGTTTATTATTTTGGTATCCATCTAAACATATTGGACATTGTATAAATTATATTTTATTTCCACGGAACTTAATTTATATGCTAAAAAAGTTTCATTACTTACAAATCAAGCTAAGATTTTATATTTTTTTTAATACAAATATTTTGGAATCATGGAAAATTTTAGGGCCTAATCTTAGCCCATGGGATAAAATTAGGGGTTTTAATTTTTTAATGGGCTAATTTCTTATTAAAGAGATGTTAGTTATGATTAGCCCGCATTTTATTTATTTATTTTTAATGAATACGAGGTTAGACCCATCGAATTTATAAATGGGAGACAAGATCAAACAAGTTGGCCCATCTAAAAATGAATTTAAACCTTTGTTCACCCACGGAAATCACTAGACAACTCACATTTTCCTCTGATTTCCAGAAATGGCAATTGCTAACGGCTCTTTCTACTTCTATCGATCATGTAAATCGAATTCGAAGTTACATTAGTCCATATTTTATGGGTTAAATATCGTTTTGCAAGTTGCTTAATGTCCACATGAGAAGGGAAGTTGATATTTACTATCGGGTCTTATAGCAAGCTATTTGCATCTAGGAGAGTTATGAATCCCATAGCCTCATATCCAAAGTTTCCCCCAAAAAATGGGGATTGTGAAGCTTACAATCGACGATGATGTGGCAATAAAAATTTTGTGGATGTTTGGGGCATCATGACTGGGGGCTAGGACTTCATTCATATCCATGCATTTGGGCGTGTAGGGGGCATGAGGCTACTTGTAACCATTGATATTTTGTTTATATTTGTGTTTTTGTTCTAATTTCCGAGACATGTCATGGGTGGAGAAACCTGGAATCCCATTGTCTTTGTTGCTTCTTTTGCTTCAAATGGATGTTGTCATTTCTTTTTTTTATTGAATTTTATGGTTCTCAAAGTATTTTTGTAGGATTGACATTGTATTTTGTGGCTGGTTATCCTATTGTTGCAGCGTAAATGTTTTTCTTTTATATTTACCTCCTATTTATAATTTTTTGTATATCTTATCCTATTACTGTATATGGTTTATACTTTATTAAAAAATTCACCAAAACTTCACAAGATTTTATAATTTAGTAAAAGATTCACCAAGAGTTTATAAGGTTTTATAATTTAGTGAAATATTCACCAAGATTTTACAAGGTTTTATAATTTAGTGAAAGATTTGCCAAGATTTTACAAGATGATATAATTTCATGAGAGATTCGCCAAAAAATTATATATACATAATATAACATTGATAAAATAACCTTCATACCCATTTATTATACATAGAAATTTAGGGGTGTTCTTAAAATTTTCCCAGTTTTGGATTGTATATTCTATCAAAGTAAATATACCACTAAGAATGGTTTTTTTATAGTGGTTCAATGGGTTTTATAGATAACTCTCTAGGTTGTTGCTTTCATCTATGTGTAAAAATTTGTAAGCTCCATTAATTATAAATGTTTTTTCAATTGATGTTTTTCATATTGTGTGATTAAGAAAATATCTAAAGTAAAAAGAAACAAAATGTATCACTATATTGAAGATTTCCAACACAATGCCCCTACGACCAGCAATCCCTGTGCTCATGCCCCTATTCTACACCTCCTGTTCAAGATTAAACTCAGTCATCAAAGGACTGGACCAACCAGTCAACAGCTGTAACCCCTTACAATTCAACCCCTCAACTAAATAGCTTGCATGATTTAAACATGGCAGGAAGCAAACAAAAACATTGCACAATTTAAAGAGAAACGTTGCATGGTTTGCACTATCTCCATTGAATTATTGAATGGAGAATAGCTTACTCCATTTCTCCCATTACATTATTTTTATCCACCAAAAACAAAAGCAAAAGCATAAATAGCATTTGACTGCTGAGCTTAAACAGAACCACACCCTAGCAATGACAACGCCTACCACCTCTAGGCCTAACAGTGACAACTAGTAGTGACAATGCCTGCCACCTCCAGGCCTAGCATTCATTGTCCATAATTTAAATGCGGTGTTGACACCCAAGCCAGACACCATGCTGCTGCAACATGTATTTGGATGAGACTGGTAGCTTTGGCCAAAATAATTTTCTGAGAGCTAGTGTCAAGGTATCTATCGAGGAGATCAAACAAACTAAGTCAACCTCACTCAAAAAACATGCCAATGAATGGATGGATTATCCTTGGCGAGGGAAATGTTTTATTTGAAAATATTAGGCGAACAAGAGCAAAAATGGATCATACACACTGTAGCTCTTGAGAAGAAATGATTTACAAACAACTCTATTGCAGAAGATGCTTCTTAAACAAACTCCACTATATTTTCCTTCCCACGAAGAAGATTAGCTCAAACATTGACAAGAATTTCAACAGCTGTATCAAACTCATAATTTTGTAAATGTAAGACACATGTGGTGTTGCTAGGCATATCGGAAGAAGTCGCATTGAGAGGAGGTCCCCATGTGGCATGTGCCCTGCTATTTGAATGAATTCTCTCTCCAGTATTTGAGTTGATAAAGCCTTCAATAAACATGAGTATTGTGTCAATTGAAGTACTCACTGTTGATCCAAGATGGGTTGTTCTTAGGAGATGATGATGCTACAATGTAAATGGAATTTTGGTGAAAGAAATTATCTGAGATTGTTCTGTGAAAAGAGCCATCATTCAATTCACCAATGCTATTTATATTTTCTTTTGTTGTGGCAACTTACGCCACAGGTGAACATTGAATTTTTACAATAGAAGCCATGCCTTCATCCATGTTTTGAGACTTTGCATAGGCTTCAAAAACCATGCTTTTACCTCTTGAAGACTGAAATTATTTGCTAAATTGGTAGAACTCTATGATTGGATAGCAGATAACTTCTCTGCTACAGCTATTGCATTATTTTTTGTTTCATAGGTTCTAGGGGTTTCTTCTAAATGACCATTCCTCCTGGTCAAATAAAAGGCACCGTTGTTTTCTTCTGCCTCGATTACCCTAGTTCCACTAACCTTGTCTTCTTTACCATAGTGATGAGTAGAACCATCAGCCTTTTCAGTAGACAATGTTGTCATACATTTCATTTCAGCATAATCATTCATCAAGTTAAACTATGAGGAATCAAATTCCTTATTTTTTGTTGTATCCATGTTATCTTTCTTAAACTATGCTAATTCAGAAATCTTACGAAAAGAGAAGAAACAATTGTACCATTGGCTTTTGCGATGCATTGGCCTCTCTGGAAGGCCTACATTTGTGCCTCAAGTTGAGATACTTTACTAGTTTTCCGTGCACACATCGATCTTCAAGCTTTAAGTTCATTGCTTTTAGCACTCTCAGTAGGTTTGATAATTTTTCTCTCTTCTCCCAAGGAATTGCAATTTATTGGAAGAAATTTCAAAGAAAGTGTCAATTTCATATATTAAACATGTATTATGCTACATCACTATTGCCCCCCTCAAAATTTGAAATAATGTTCAGTTCGTCACTCATATTGATAACGTGGACACCTTTACATGAATATCAACTACTGTACCAATGGTTTTACTGATGTAGTGAACTCTATTGAAGGCCTCCATTTGTGCCTCAAGTTGAGATATTTTACCACTTGTTCATCCATACATGAACCTTGAAGCTTGAAGTTCATTTCCTTTAGCACTCTTAGTTAATTTGATAAATTTGTTCTCTTCTTCCAAAGAAAGTATATATGCATTGCAATTTGCTGTGATAATTCTCACAAAATGCATCCTGCTACTGGTGTCATATATTATGCACCGTATCTTGAGCATGTTTTAATGTTGATCAAATGCATTCCCTGTCTTGGTTCACGATTTGTTAGGTAAATTATAGGGGAGTAAAGGTGGAATCGAGAGAATAACTTGGGTTCAAAAAAAAATCCATGCATTAATTCAAGGTATTGCATGATGACAAATCGTTGTATCTGATAGAGTGGGGACGGCGATGGGGACATGCAGACAACAGACAATGCATTTGTTGATGGACTTGCAAACCCTAAAGCAAATGACGTAAGAAGGGAGGGTCCAAATCGTCAAGAGAATAGCTTACTCCATGGAAATAATTGAATAAGCATTCAGATAAGACAAAATCAATTTATGTGGTAAAAGTTTCACATGTCAAGGAAACATTTATCAGACAAGATGTAGATATTCTTATTGCTCAATAATAGAGATTTAAAATAACCTAGAGAAGGCTTACAGACTTCCCACTGACAATCTAAGTTAATTGTTGTCACAATTTTGTAAGGTTTGCACCCACAGATGTTCATAAAATTTCCAAACCAAGCACATAGTCCCATGATCCCAATGTGGCAATTAGTCCAAATTATATTCCCAGAGGTGTGGTGGTTATACCATACTCCAACACCCCCCCTTCAACATAACTTGGGGCAATTGAACCTAGTACCTAAGCTCTGATACCATGTAAGGTTTGTCATTACACCAAAACCTGCAAATTTTCATAAACTTTCCAAACTAAGCACATAATCCCATGATCCCAGTGTGACGATTAGTCCACATTATATTCTTAGAGGTGTGGCAGTTATATCATACTCCAACAAATTACCTTGACAACAAATTAACAATTTGCCTAATACTTTGTCGATTCCTATTCACCACCTTTTCTACAATCCATGAGAATCCAAACACCACCACAACTTCTCTAATAGTAATGGTTTTTTGTGAACATGTTTGCGCAATTTTCTTTCAAGTATAGACTTTCTTAAGAGCTACTTTGCCTCCATCAATTACCTCTCTTAAAAAATTTCATTTAATAGCGATATGCTTTGTCTTATTGTGATAAGCTAGATTATTAGCTAAATGAGTATCTCTGACTCTCACATAATGCATTCACCTTATCGTGCACTTTTCCAAACTCACCCAATAGACCCTTTAACCAAATTGCCTCTTTTCATGCATGTGAGACGACTATAAATTCTACCTCAGTAGTGGATAAAGAAATTGTTTCTTGAAGCTTTGACATCCAACAATTAAATCACTCTGCAAAAGTAAAGACATAACCTGAAGTAGATCAAATTTTTTCTAAATCACCTATAAATTCTAAATCAACATAACCACAAACTAAATTACTGCAACCATTATAGGTGATACAATAATCGCTTGTTCCTCTAAGATAATGAAGCACCCATTTCGTTGGTGCCCAATTCTCTCTACATGTATTTTCCACTAATCTATTGACAACACCATTTGCATGTGAAATATCTGTTCTTGTACATCTACACTAGCATATGGTACACGAGACATATAATCATTCCCTTCTTTATTACTAGGACATAAACTTGATGAAAGCTTAAAATGGAAAGCCAAAGGATTATTTACTAGTTTCACAATATTCATACCAAATCTTATGAGTTTCTTCTCCACATACTTATGTTGTGATAACAAAAGCTTACCATGTTTTATATTTCTCTATATTTCTATGCCCAATATTTTTTTTCTTGCTACTGTATCCTTCATATCAAACATCATAGCCAACTAAGCCTTCAACCTATTGATCTCAACCATGCTTTTGTTTGCTACAAGCATATCATCAACATATAACCCCAATATAATTAGTATGTCATTTTTAAAACTTTTGAAGTAAGCAAAATGACCTCATACTCACTTCTTGTAAATTTTATCTCATTATGAAGGAATTAAGTTTCTTCTACCATTTCCTTGGAGACTGCTTGAGGCCATACAATGACTTCTTGAGTTTGCAAACAAAACTTCTTTTGCGATCTTGACCAAACCCTTCTGGGTGTTCCATATATATTTCCTCATCTAAATCTCTATGTAAAAATGTTGTTTTAACATCTAGCTTCTTTAACTCAAGATCAAGTAAAAAAACTGGTGTTAGTACTACACAAATAGAAACAAGCTTAATAATTGGTGAAAACATTTCATGGAAATCGATACATTCTTCTTGAGAATACCCTTTTTCTACTAGTCATGTGCTTTGGACCTTTAAATGTTATCATCAACACCCTACTTCAGTTTGTATACTCATTTGCAACCAACAACTTTCCTTCCCTTTAGAAGTTCTATGAAATCCCATGTCTTATTCTTATCCAAGGAATTCATTTCTTCTTTCATTGTTGTTTTTCATTTAGCACATTTAGTAGCATCCATTGCTTTCTACTAACAACAAAGTTTCCCATCACTAGAAATCAAAGCAATAGATGAAACAAAATCTTCATACATCCTAGGAATATTTATGTCCCATGAAGATCTCCTTAACTTGTTTGCTGTAGCATTTCCACATTTTCCTGGAAATCTTCTAGATCCTCATCTACTTCTTTAGGAGCTTCTTGATACTCCTCCTTTCCTATAGATGGCTTAATTTTCAACTAAGTTTTTTGATTTTGTGGTACTTCTTCATATTTCATTTAAACTTCTATTATGTCTAATTTTATGAGAGGAGATTCATCAAATACTACATCTTTGTTAATGATGATTTTGTGGGCAATAAAATCCCACAATTTGTATCTTTTAACTCCGTCACCATAACCAACAAAGAAATACTTCTTTGATCTGGGGTCCAGCTTAGAATGTTGGTTTTTAGGAATAAGAGCATAAGCATTGCAACCAAAATATCTTATATTTGAGTAATCACAAGAATGAACTATCCATGCCTCTTTAGGAATATTACAATATGTTGCAACTAATGCTGACTAATTTACTGGATAGCAAGATGTAATAATTTCTTCTATCCATAACTCTTGCCAAAACTTGACATTACTAAACATGCTCATTTCTCTCTAGAAGAGTCTTGTTCATGTGGCTATCCAAACCATATTTTTTGTTGAGTGTAAATTGTAGTTTTATGCCTTTCGATCCCAACTTCCTTGCAATAACTTTCAAATTCCAAAGATGTGAACTCGCCTCCATTATCTGTTCTTAAACACTTGATTGGCTTACCAATAGTCTTTTCAACCAAAATTTTAAACTACTTAAATACATTAAACACATGAACCTTTCTTTTTAGAATATAGACCCACACCTTTCTAAAGAAATAATCGATAAATGTCACAAAATATGATGATCCTCCAAAAGAAACTATTGGGGATGTCCCCCAAACATCTTAATGAATATAATTGAGAAAATACTTACTTTTATGACTACCCATTTTAAAATTCTATCTACATTGCTTCCAAAAACACAGTACTTGCAAAAATCAAAATTCAAAGATTTTAAATATGGAACATATTGTTTATCGGAACCTTTAGCCCTTTTCTCACTCATATGGCTCAATCGTTGATTCCATAAACGAGTAGATTAATTCTCTTGATCAGGTGCCATTGTTGCTTCATTTATTTCAATACTCCCTTCTAGATTGTAAAGGTTTCCAATATTTGTAGACTTTATTACCACCAAAATTCCCATGGACACCTTCAATTATATTATTTTTGAGTTCTGGCACATCTCTAAACTTTGTTAATGTTTTTAAAATACCATCGAACATTTTATTATTAATGCTCACAATCTCAACAATCTTACAAGAAACATTGTTTCCCATAAGGACAACACCACCATCAATAGCTTGGTAAGAAGAAAACCAACTCATATGTGGACACATTTTATGAGAAGCACCAAAATCTAATAACCATTCCTAATGATATTGTGAGACACTACAAATAGATAAAACTTCATCAATCATACTTGAACTTGTCTCAACTAGATTTGCTTCCTTTGTGGAGTCATCCTTGGATTCTTTCATCTTCCAAAAATAATTTTTTAGATGCACTGATTTGTTGCAATACCGACATTTTTTCTTACCCTTTCTGCCTTCTAACTTAAATCTTGATGTACCTCTCGAATTCCTCCCTCTTTTAGTGGATTGACCCACAACCACCATTGCTTCTAGTGTATAGGTTTCTATATTGGAATTCCTTTGCACCTCCTCAGACAATAAATCTCCCACAATTGTATCATGATGAAGAGTTTTTATTTTGCTAAGGCTAATAGAACTAACAAAGTGGTTCTAAGATTCAAGCAATGCATACAATAACATGATTAGCTTGTTGTCTTCTTCAATTTTTCATTACTTGACAAATCAAGCTAATATTTTATATTTTTTTAATACAAATATTTTGGAATCATGGAAAATTTTAGGGGCTAATCTTAGCCCATGGGCTAAATTTAGGGGTTTTAAATTTTTAATGGGCTAATTTCTTATTAAACAGATGTTAGTAATGATTAACCCACATTTTATTTATTTATTTTTAATGAATAGGAGGTTAGACCCATCAAATTTATAAAGGGGAGACAAGATAAAACAATTTTGCCCATCTAAAAATGAATTTAAAGCTCTGTTCACCCACAAAAATCACTAGACAACTCACATTTTCCTCTGATTTCTAGAAATGGCAATTGCTAGGGGCTCTTTCTACTTTTATCGATCATGAAAATCATGTTTGGTGTTACATTAGTCCATATTTTATGGGTTGAATATCATTTTGCAAGTTGCTCAAAGTCCACATGAGAAGGGAAGTTGATATTTACTATCGGGTCTTATATCCAACTATTTGCATCTAGAAGAGTTATGAATCCCATCACCTCATATCCAAAGTTTCCCCAAAAAACATGGGGATTGTGAAGCTTGCGATCGACGATGATGTGGCAATAAAAATTTTGTGGGTGTTTCGGGTATCATGACTGGGGGCTAGGACTTCATTCATAGCCATGTATTTGGGCATGCAGGGGGGCATGAGGTTGTTTGTAACCATTGCTATTTTGTTTCTATTTGTTTTTGTGTTCTCCTTTCTGAGACATGCCATGGGTGGAGCAACCTAGAATCCCATTGTCTTTGTTGCTTCTTTTTCTTTGGGTGTTGTCATTTCTTATTTTTTTATTATTGAATTTTATGGTTCTCAAAGTATTTTGTAGGGTTGACATTGTATTTTGTGGTTGGTAATCCTACTGTTGCAGCGTAAATGTTTTTCTTTTAGATTTATCTCGTATTTAGTATTTTTTGTATATGTTTTCCTATTACTATATATGGTTTATACTTTATTAAAAAATTCACCAAAACTTCACAAGATTTTATAATTTAGTAAAAGATTCACCAAGAGTTTATAAGGTTTTATAATTTAGTGAAATATTCACCAAGATTTTACAAGGATTTATAATTTAGTGAAAGATTTGCCAAGATTTTTCAAGATGATATAATTTAATGAGAGATTCACCAAAATATATTTAAATACATAATATAACATTGATAAACTAGCCTTCATACCCATTTATTATACATAGAAATTTAGGGGTGTTCTTAAAATTTTCCCCATTTTGGATTGTATATTCTATCAAAGTAAATATGCCACTAAGAATGATTTTTTTATAGTGGGTCAATGGGTTGTATAGATACCTCTCTAGGTTGTTTCTTTCATCTATGTATAAAAATTTGTAAGCTCCATTAATTATACATGTTTTTTGAATTGTTTTTTTCATATTGTGTGATTAACAAAATCTATAAAGAAAAAAGATTATCACTATATTTAAGATTTACATTACATTGATTTTAATATATATATAGATAGATAGATAGATAGATAGATAGATAGCAATTCAAATATATCAAAGTGAAATAGCACCCTATCCTTCAAATTTGATCCATTCCTCAAAGACTTAACTCTTTAAAAGTACGGAAAGTAAACATCTCATCTCTCCTATATTGTTAGTGTTGGGAATCATGACACATATCTCATAACAAAAGGAATATCATATAAAAATTTAGTTAAACCATTTTTTTCTTCAATTTTAAAATGCACTTGAATTTCGATTCAATTTTAACCATTTTTACGTTGTAGGCATTCCTTCAACCAAAGACAACCCTCTGCACTATTCGGGGATTCCTCGCTCATGTATCCCATCGAATGATGCCATGTCACAACCAATAGAACCATGCCACATTGCTTCCCTGGATGTTGTTTCATTCTGGGCACGTCGATTCCCTAGAGGTCATTTCGTTCTGGGCACGTCACTTCCCTGGAGGTCATTTCGTTCTGGGCACGTCATTGCATTCATGGAGCATGGAGGTTAACTGACATCACACTGCAGCAAAGCACTATGAAGCGACTGAATGGGATGTTAAATGTCAATGTGGGTTTCATCAATCTACCGCAACATCAATGCGGGTTCCATCATGACATTAATGCAGGTTTCCATCAGTCCTCTAGACCTAGACCCTAACCTTGACTTCGAGAATGAACTTCTATGACCCTGGTCCTATGCTCCGGAGAATGGAATTGCTATGACCCTGGACCCTGACCTCGACTCACTGAAAGTTGACATTTTATGGGGAAGCTAATGATGGGAAGCAAAGATTCGGAGCCCTCACACAGAGGCTCGATTAGTATACAAACAAAGGAAGAAGAAGTTTAGGTCATGGAAGATGTGTTCCCTTCCACGGACCCCTCTCACGTCACAGTGACATAAAGCAAGGGCGAGCGAGTTGCAAGGGAACAGACCTAGGATGGATAGGTCAAGTCTTGGTTAAATGTACTAACGCACCCATATCATGTCAGGGCATGAATTCCCTTCTTCAATGTACCGACAATGCACTACCTTTTCCTTTGTTCATGGATAAAATTCATGGGTAAGCAGTGTTTTCTACGATTTTTGTTATACTATTATTATCTTGTTGTTGACTACTACTTTTGTTCACATTTCTCAGTTTCTACGTTTTACTAGAGTGCAGGGTTCGAGTCACCATCAATTTCATGTTGTTCCTGTTCTAGGGTCTGTGGTATACATCTAATCCAACGCTCGTAGTGAGTTTGGGAATTTCTGGGTTATGTGAGGAAGGAAATATTGAGAGTTTGGTAAAGAGAAGGTTGGTAGTAGGAAAGCACTAGCGCAGACGAAGGTATGTCGTATGATTCTCTGCGAACAAGTTTATTCCTCAAATTTTAATGGGTATCACCTAATAGGTCGGTGGATGTGCCCATTTGGGGATTTTAATTCTGGTAAAATTATGCGATCATGAGAAAAAGTGTTATTTCCTTCTTTTGTTGAACCGAGTCAAGTAGCGCAGGAGTCAGTTTTAGGGAATTAATAATAGGGACACCTTATTAGAACCCTTGTCACCCTCGGGTCTATAATAGTTGATGTTGATCTGTTGTGACCCCTATCACCAACAATAGGGACACTTTTATAAATTGTAAAATAGTAGCTCAGTCAGGATTGTGTCCTATATGAGAGAGATGGGAGAAATTAGCATATATAGGAGCATCACACTCTCCCATCACACAAACAAAAAAATATAGTTATTTGACATTATTAGTTTCTGGGTTTCTCGGAGATGTTGTTTCTTAGCAGTGGCTAGAGGAATCACACCAACAGTGGGGCCATGCTCACCTTTTAGGACTTAAGGAGTTTTTTTCTTGGAGCAGTGAGTGAACCCAAAATAATTATCCTGAAACCTATCCTACAGGGTTTTCTGAAACGCATATCATGTTGGCAATAGGTTTCCTCTCTAGCATCAACTGAACAAATGTAGAAACTATCTTTTTCATGTAAACAAGAAAAATTGGTGTGCATTATTTCTTAAATGGTCAATGGGTGTATATGATGCATGAATGAACTAGGGGACATTAGATCAATGCATAAAAATAGGGTATTATTTTTTGGAAACAAAAATGGCAATCTTGACTCATGTGTTGGGTCGGCTAAAGTAGGTCTACTGAAGACGACTGAAAATTTTAGCTATAAGGGTGACTTATTTTCTTCTTGCTATAAGAGATAGCAAAATATTGATAGTAGTTCTATAATCTGCTGGACAAAATTCATGTATTGCTACCACATATATCAATATCACTCTTTGTAATTTCTTATCATGTGTGAGCACTAACTTATATTCTCCACAATCAAATGGAGCCAGCTATTTCTTGCATTGTTAAACACGTTTGGATCATGTCTTCTTATAATACTACTATTTTCATTTAGTTTGTGAATATTCCCAACTTCCTTATTCTATATATGAACTATTCCCAACTTCCTTATTCTATATATGAATATTCCTAACTTCCTTAATAGTGAATATATGAACTACTGCATATATATTCTATAATAAACCTTAACCTATATATATATATATATATATATATATAAATTTGTGACAAAACATAAATAACACATTAACGCAATGAGAGAGAAAATTCAGCTCATAACATAGAATCAATTCAAATCTTGAAGGAGCTTTGAAACTTTGAAAACATTTGTATGAATTAAGTTCTTCCTTACAACCATCTCTTTTTCCCTGCTTCAAAAGTAGATCGCATCCTCTTTAAATGGAGTTCCCACTTCTTTTTTTTAAATAAAATATATTTAGTTGGTGAAAATAGTTATACATATTTTAATTTTTATAATAATTATAAATTAAATTAAATTTATAATTTAAAAAAAAAAATTAATTACATTTTTTTAATAATAAATAAATTATTTTTAAAATAATTATTTATTTATATTTTATATATATCTCTGTGAAGTACTTGTTTTTTAAATAATCAATAATTTATATTTTTAATGAAATTTTTTAATTATACAATTTATATTTATATGTTTTTAAATACTTTGAAATCAATTCTTTTACAAGAAGGTTAATAACTTATATTTTTATATTTTTAAAACTAAGTTAATTTTGTATTTTATATTATTATTATTTGAAATATTTATGTTTTTATTCATTTATTGAAAATAGTTATGAAGTTTTTAAAATTCATAGTCAAAGAACATATTTCGTTTTTCATATGTAATTTTTTTTTACTTATTTATAATTTGTTTTTAAAGTGGGAATGTTGTTGCAATTTTATTATACATTGTTATATGGTGGTGGTTGTTTTAAGTGAATTTGTTATATGGAAGTGATCATGACACAGCCCTATTATTAGATGGCGATATGTTTTTCTTTTGCAAAATGGTAGTGAACTAATCATATATACTTTGTAAGAAAAACACTTTCTTCAAACTTGCCTATCCCTACATTTCATTCTTGTTAGCTTTAAAATTTCAATTCGCTAGAGAGCATTATAGATACCTAGCAACGTCTTTGCAAACAAAAGGGAATAAGCTGAAAGAAGTTTATTATTGTTAAAAATGGAACTAGTTGAAAAAAACCTAATTAAGGGCTCTTTCTGACCTAGGAGATAAAATAAACCCTAGGTCCATTCCTAGTTTCCTTGAACATAAAATAATTGGACAATCTATCTAATGCTCTCTTTGGTATGGGTCCCTCTCTTTTATTAGGCATGAGTGGATCAATTTAGTGCTTCATTCCCATGTAGCCTCTTCTCATGGGCTTTGAGTAATGAACATACTATTTATTATGTTCATTTTATAATTCATATTACACAATTATATATTGAATGGTGTTAAAGCACTGGGTGGTGTGGGAGTGTAAGGAGTTATATAAACGATGACTGGATACTCTATATCTAATCCAACTCATAGTCCATGATATCCACAAATTCATTAGTTATTAGAGCCTTTAAACCATTAAACTTTTATTTGTTACATCATTCAACTTTTATTTGTTACACTAGAAATGTTGTGGAAGTGAGTGCATATTGTGATTTGGTCCCCTAATTGAACAATTGACACAACTGCTTATTCAATTGAGTGACCAGAATATTTGCATTGGGTTAAAAAACCACTTACAATAGCTTCTCCTTGTATTAGCATTGGTCTACAAACAAATAATTTGTTATGAGCCATATCATCAATCTTGAATAGCATTGCAAGTATTGGTTCTCATAACTACACCTAGAACATAGTTCTTAATGACCAAAGTAGTTACAGATTCTTGGGTAACCTTGGCTTTAATTATTATCTGTTAACTAGTCACCTCGTGTGCAGGCCCACAGTAAGAAACAAACAGTAGTGGATTGGCATTTTGGTAGCTTTACATTCCTATTAGCACTTTACATTGCAGTGTTATAACATGCATTGCAACCATCATAAGGACAAAGATCTCCATACAAGATTGAGAATAGAGACTAGATATAAATTTTATAGAGGTGTCCATGTCGATGAAGTGAGTGGGATATAAATCTCTCCCTTATGGATCATATGGTGTAAAAATTTGAATCCTAAACCATGATGTAGCTATCAAAAATTTAAATAGAACTATGCAGACCTATAGTGGGTATAAAAGTAGCGGAAGGTTGGAATATTTGTAGGCCACTAATGCTCAGTTTAAAGAAGAGAACAAGAATGTGGTGTACTTAATCCTATTGATTAGTCTGGTAGATAGATAAACATAGATAGATAAATCTAGAATTATCATATTGTAATGCAAATTAACATAAATACAACAAAAATGGATATTATATTATAATATTAAAATGATAAAGCAGTGGTCACGCACCTCTACAGGTTGGTAAACATAGAAATTTATATACTTGCTTAAATGCCAATCCATTAAGCTATATACGCAACATGAAATCACTACTTCTGGCTTTTTTTAGGTCTTTAGAAAGCACAAAAAAATATAACTTCCTTGGTTTTGTAGAAAACACAAATTGCTTTTTCGCTTTTTCACATATTAGATCATCCATAAGACCACTACCTCCCTACCTTTGTCTCCCTGCTAATAAATGGTAATGTTCTGATTACTCATAAAAATGTAGCAAGTGTATTATATAAATCAAATCCATGTTTTTACCCATTCATTTAGTGGTCCCTTGTGCCACATATTTGACCTTTACTATTTTTTCATTTTTTTTGTCGTTGCTTCCAGTTTCAACTTGTAGTTTAAAAAAATATGATGTCCACGATATCCCTTTTCTCTTGCCTGGCATATTTTCTTCTTTCTTTATAATACAATTTGATTGTATTAATTACCTCACCAATTTTCAATTAGTTGTATTTAATTATCATCTTATTCCTAGCTAGATACAACACTCAAAGAACAAACTAGGGAAATGCTCCATCACCTTTTACATTGTTGTCTTTGACCCAAGTTTCAAAGCAATCCATACATTACTTTTTCCCATGTTCCTAACCTAATGATTGCTTGAAGTATTCTTTCCACAAATATTTTGAACAAGGGCAATTAGCAAATAAATGATCTACCTTGTCATTTCTATAGAGTGAAAAATCAATCTAACTTCTCTCATCCTCTCTTACATGAAACAAAGCTACCTACATACATACCCTCGCTTTCTTTATGCTTTTCACTTAATACCATTTTTTCCATTTTTTTGTAGCTCAGATTTGTAGTCCATCTAATTGCCACCACTACATTATGGACACTTTGTTGACTGAAAATGTTGTTTCACTTCTATTGCATGGTGTTGTTGACCTCTTCCCACTTCTACAAGTTGTTTCTCTCAACCAAGTAAGCTCTGTTAACTCAACAACAACACGATTATGAATCTTTATCTTTGATGGGATTCATAAGCACCAAACGTTGCTTCCAACAATCTACAATAGCATTGTGGAGGGTTGACAACTACAAGAAGGGTCTATCATCAAAGTCACCAAATGTACATGCAACATTCTACACAATGCAAAGTATGCTTCATTTTTCCCCTCATTATTTTCACTTAATGCCTTTCGCACTCCCAATACTTTTAACATATTTTTGCTTCTACTTACCTGACTTCGTTCTTCTTACCGGGACTATCACATTTCTCACGCTTGAAGTTGTCACATTGAAAGCACCAATTATCGGGGAACCATCCCCTTTCAAATTCACTGTAGACTTAAACTCCCAAAGAAGTTCCTCTGTTTCAAAAAACATCCTACTTGATCCCGAAATCCCTTCACTTTCCATACCTTCCTCACTAAATTCAACCCCAACCCTTGTTTCATCTACTCTTCCATTCACATCACTCAACCCCGGTAACAAAACTTGGGCCACTCAAGGCCTAGTCATTGCCAAGACAAATATCAACGCATACAATAATAAAAAGGGACCAAATAAACTCTTTGTATTTGACCTTGTTGGTGCTTCAAGAGATGAGGTCCATATCTCTACGTTCAATGAATTAGCAACATCATTTTATGACCAGATACAAGTTGGCATAGTCTACATGGTCTCAAATGGACCTGTATTCCAGTTTGAATTCAACAATAATATTAAGCAAACAATTAAATATATATTTCATTATTTAATCATTAAACAATATTATTCTCTTAATTATATATTTTTAATTAATAACATTGTTGAATTCAACAAATATAATTAAGCAAACAATTAAAATATATATTCCATTAAAATCATTAAACAATATTATTTTGTTAATTATATATTTTTTAAATTTAATTAAATGACTATTAATTAATAAACATTATTATTGCCTAAATATCAATAATAATAATTAAATTATTTTATAATTATTTTGTTTAATTAAAAATTATAAAATAATAGTATTGTTTAATTAATAGCATTGTTAAATTTAACAATAATATTAAGCAAACAATTAAAATAATATTTTGCAGATATGTGTATGGGTCAACCGGTTACTAGCAACAACAACATTAATAATATTAATGTGCTGATAGGCGTAAATTGGGCAACCATGTGCAAAGATAATGGTGATCTAGCCCATAGTCTGTAATCATTTTTCTTATATTTTGTTTCAAGATAAGTGTTTTGTCCTATGTACATGTGTAACAATGTGTTTCAATTTAAATTGATAGATTGCTTTAAAGTTAAGTAAAGTAAATAAAGCTCCATCTAGACACCCATTTAAATTCATAGATTGTCTTGTTTTTGGAAAGCAGTGAAGTTTATTATTTTGGTATCCATCTAAACATATTGGACATTGTATAAACTATATTTTATTTTCATTGACCTTAATTTATCTGGTCAAAAGGTTTCATTACTTGACAATTCAAGCTAAGTTTTATATTTTTTTTAATACAAATATTTTGGAATCATGGAGAATTTTAGGGACTAATCTTAGCCCATGGGCTAAATTTAGGGGTTTTAAATATTTAATGGGCTAATTTTGTATTGAAAAGATGTTAGTTATGATTAACCCACATTTTACTTATTTATTTTTAATGAATAGGAGGTTAGACCCATCGAATTTATAAAGGGGAGACAATATAAAACAATTTTAGTCATCTAAAAATGAATTTAAACCTCTCTTCACCCACGAAAATCACTAGACAACTCACATTTGCCTCTGATTTCAAGAAATGGCAATTGCTAGGGGCGCTTTCTCCTTCTATTGATCATGAAAATCGAATTTGGAGTTACATTAGTCCAAATTTTATGGGTTGAATATCATTTTGCAAGTTGCTTAATGTCCACATGAGAAGGGAAGTTGATCTTTACTATCGAGTCTTATAGCAACCTATTTGCATCTAGGAGAGTTATGAATCCCAGCGCCTCATATCCAAAGTTTCCCCAAAAAATATGGGATTGTGAAGCTTGTGATCGACGATGATGTGGAAATAAAAATTTTGTGGGTGTTTGGGGCATCATGACTACGGGCTGGGACTTCATTCATAGCTGTGTATCTGAACATGTAATCCCATTGTCTTTGCTGCTTCTTTTGCTTTGGGTGTTGTCATTTCTTGTTTTTTTTTATGGTTATCAAAGTATTTTTGTAGGGATGACATTGTATTTTGTGGTTGGTTATCCTACTGTTGCGGCTTAAATGTTTTTATTTTAGATTTATCTCCTATTTAGTATTTTTTGTATATGTTTTCCTATTACTATGTAGGGTTTATACTTTATTAAAAAAATCACAAGATTTTGTAATCTAGTAAAAGATTCACCAAGAGTTTATAAGGTTCTATAATTTGGTGAAATATTCACCAAGATTTTATAATTTAGTGAATTATTTTCCAAGATTTTACAAGATGATATAATTTAATGAAAGATTCGCCAAAAAATTATATATACATAATATAACATTGATAAAATAGCTTTCATACCCATTTATTATACATAGAAATTTAGGGGTGTTTTTAAAATTTTCCCTATTTTGAATTGTATATTCTATCAAAGTAAATATGCCACTAAGAATGGTTTTTTATAATGGGTCAATGGATTGTATAAATACCTTTCTAGGTTGTTTCTTTTATATATGTATAAAAATTTGTAAGCTCCATTAATTATCATTGATTTTTTTCATCTATGTATAAAAATTTGTAAGCTCCATTAATTATCATTGATTTTAATATATATATATATGATAGCAATTCAAATATATCAGAGTGAAATCGCACCTTATCCTTCAAATTTGATCCATGGTTCAAAGGTTTAACTCCTTAAAAGTACTGAAAGTTAACATCTCATCTCTCCTATATTGTTAATTTTGAAATACTGTGTTGTGAAACACGACACATCTCTCGTAACAAAAGAAATATCATATCAAAATTCAATTAAACCATTTTTTTCTTCAATTTTATAATGCACTTGAATTTTGATTCACGGTTAACCATTTTAATATATTCATATCATACGTCCCCAGCAAATTGTATGAGCTTCCACTTGACCCGGGATAAAAATGCACACAATGCAGGCACTCTCTTTCGCAAAGGAAGTATTAATTTGGAAGGAAGCAAATAGTCTTCTAATCCTTTGTGCTTCTCCCCTACCCAGACCCATTTGCAAGTTTCATTAAATTAGGAAAAAAAAGAGAGTCCAATAAGCGAAGAATAGAGAAATCCCTAATAAATTCCAAGCAACTCGCTGGCAGGCAGACAAATCAGCGCCCCAGGAATTCACAGTGCATATAAAATACACACACCCCACGCATCCCATTTCAACGCGACTCGAGCTATCCGTCTGCAAAGCCGCGAGGTCGTGAGGTCGAGGAAGCTTATTGCAACAGCCATTTCAACTTCCAGATCATAGCTTGCACTAGGCGAACAGATCTCTACCTCGAATTCTGCCATCTGCTTCAAAGAAAATGGCGAATCTCGGTGCAATTGCAATTGCAGTAATCATATTGGCAGCAATGGCTGCAACGGTGCCACGGGCAGAGGGAAATAGTGATCAGAAGGTTGTAATCAGCCGTTTTCTTGCAGACCAATCCAAGTCCGTGTATTGCACCCACAAGAACGGATTATGCCGTAAGACGATACCCAACGTTAAGGGCTCTGTGAAGTCAATCTGCTGCAAACACCAATGTGTGAACGCATTGACAGACCGCAACAACTGCGATGCTTGTGCCAAGACCTGTAACTTCGGATACGCTTGCTGTCAAGGGAAATGCACCAACGTCGCCTACGATCGAAACAACTGTGGGACTTGCGGCGTCATCTGCAGTAGCCAGGATAAATGTAGATATGGAATTTGCTCTTATGCCTGATCAATTTGTCTTTCTTTCTTTGTAATCAGGTACAGTCGGTGATTATGAGGATTACAAGGCTAGTTTTATCTGGTTGGTTGTCAGTGTAGGCAATTCATGTATTAGATGCTGATGCTTGTCATGTCAGGCATTAGTGCTATAGTCAAATAAGCCCTTCGAATAAATATAATGTGGATGCTTCTCGGCTTAGTCCAGAATACATGAGCATTATACTCACTTTGTTGCCAGAAACAAGTTTGGCTTTCAAGCTATGACCTTCCATGGTTGAATGCGTTGCAAGTTCTCCTACTCAAATGTCTCTTTGCTATCGATTGCCAATATAACCTGTAATATTGAACTGTTTGCATATCTCAAATCTCGTTGATTGTTATGTTTGTGTATAAAATTTGTGTGTGAAGGCCGAGAATGATATAAAATTTGGGGATCTCTTGGAAAATAGACGAGATATCTTGGATTGTGTGGCGTTTTGGGAGTGGGTTCTGATCGGAGATTGGCATTTGAGCAGAGTTCGGGTTTCATGTGCATGATCTGCCTTGATTTGCTAACGTACAATTTTATTTATGGGTAGCAAGGCGTTTTGTGTCCGTTATGAAGACATGATAATGCATATGAGAATTAACATTTATGCTGGCAAGTTGAGGAATGATTAGTTGCGTTGCAAAACATTTGACTTGCCTTCATCTGTACCTCAAGGATTTATCAATCAAAACGCTAGCAGAGTATGTCACTACCACAAGTTGAGAAATATTGGATCAAACGAATAGCTCGCCGAGTCTGTAACCAGATCCAAATATTTAGGACCAAAAAACATAACTATGATCTATATGATGTAGAGTAACCCTGAGACCAGATGTAGAGTAACCCTGAGCCCAGAATGGAAGTAGGAGTAAGCCGCGCAATATAAGCGTTAACCAAAACGCTTGGAATTCTGTAGAGCATTTTTTGCTGAAATCGCAATTTGAAATGGTCAAATAGCAATTTTGAAAATTTAAAATCCGGTATAGTCTATAGTATAGGTAATTATGATTGCTGAAATTGCCAAATTGCTATCTTTTATCCGACTGAGGAGTCGAGAGTAAGCTATACTCAACGATTTGCGCCTTCCCTTCTTACGCCGTTTGCTTAGGGGTTTGCAAGTAGTAAACAGATGCACTATCCGTGGGTCGCTATCCGCTCTGTCAGATACAGCGATCTGTCAGCACGTAATCCCTTGAGCATGGTTTTTCTTTTTAACGTAAGCTACAATGCCCCTGCGTCCAGCGATCCCTGCGCTCATGCCCCTGTTCCGCACCTCCTGTTCAAGCTTAAACTCAGTCATCAACGGACAGGACCAACCAGTCAACAGCTGTAAGCCCCTTTCAATTCAACCCCTCAACTGAATAGCTTGCACGATTTAAACATGGCACGAAGCAAACAAAAACATTGCACTATTTAAAGAAAAACAATTTTTTTTCCTGCCAAAAAAATTTGTAACTTGGTATTATAAGAAATAAGGAACCGGGTTACAATCGGAGAAATCTAAGAAAAACCATGAGAGCGTTTTACAGTATACATCATAATAACAGACTGGAACATTTTACAAAAACAGAGTCCAAAAAAGAACTTCTTCGGCTTCTAAGAGCAAGAACAGAAGAGTATTGGTGATAATCCAGAAAGGTACCGACTTCAGAAAGCGTTGAGGATCCCGTGATCCACAACAGCCCCGTCGAGAGTCTCACAAAAATGCATTGTGTCGATGTTCGGGCCCAACGCAAGTTTTGAGAGATTATCAGCCTTCACGTTTGCTTCCTTATAAATATGCTGACAACCAATCGAGTCGAACGCAGCACTTATGTTTTGAATTTCCTCCAACCAGGGCTCAAAGAGGATTGCATTAATCTTATGCTTACGAGCAAACCATAACAAACACCTCAATGCCAACATTTCTGCCTTTAAGCCATCGCTGCCTCCCAGGCCAACCTGTATCTTTATGGTGTGGTTTTTGCGAACATAGAACATTATCCCTGCTCCACAGACCCCAAGCTGGGATGCACCATCAAAGAAACCATTGATGCAGCCCTCCGTCATCGTTGGATGAACTACCCGTCTTACTTTCGTAATAACCTGTGCTTCCGGCTGACCGTTCCAGTGGTAGAGGACCCTTCTGGCCGTAGCCTCGACCGATGGTTGAATATCTTCGAAGATCCCCAAGTTTCGAGTTTTCGTGATACCTGTAGTCATAAACAAAGGAAGAAAGCTATGGTTCCCATTTATCCCAAACCAGTAGTGTAAGCATTCCACCAGATCGGTTCCCAACCAGAAATCCGACACGTACATCCAACCTCGAATCACCATCCACACTGCTCTCACAAAACAGCATTGGAAGAAGAGATGATGAGAGTCCTCATCCACTGCTCTGCATAACATGCACAAACCTAGTCCATGGAAGCCCTGTTTCCAAATGTTTGCCCAAGTAAAAATTTTATTCTGGAAACAGAACCATAAGAAGCATTTATCTTTTAAAGGAATTCTCCAACCCCATATCTTATGATGCCACCAACTCGTAACCGGGAGATTCGGGCCTGACAAGACCAAAAAATTGTAAACTGTCGCCACCTTCAAAATACCCATAGAACCTGGACCGTCCCAAGTCAGCTTATCATTCATGTTGTTGAGCTTAATTCCAGCCTGCGCAAGCTTAGAGACATAACAATCCCACACCAAATGCCACCGTGGTGAAAGGTTAAGTTCAGCCGCCGAAAGCCAACACTCAAGAGGAACATCACTTCAGTCTTTAAAAAACTGTGAGAGAACAACCATCTTTTTTGCATGCAGGTCGTTGATAAGTTCAGAAGGAAGCTTGTAAACCCCCTCATCCCCGATGAAAGGATCCACTCCGACAAATAACTCAGATCCTTTGCCGATTTTCCACTTAATCCAAGGGCCAACATAATGAAAGGTTTTACTAATGGTAGCCCATATCGCATAGACCCGGGAGGAACCAGGTTGATAATGCCGAAGCCACTAGGTAGTATTATACGTTTTTAGATACTTGACACAGATGACCCTGCTCCACAGACCTTCATCCGTCAGATCCCACTAGAGGGATTTAGTAAGCATCGCCACATTAAACTAGTCCAGGTTCCTAAGCCCCCATCCCCCACAGGCTTTGGGCCAACACAGACTCTGCCACGAACAAAGGTGCCACTTCCTGATCAAAGGTTTTCCGGACCATATGAAACGAAACATTCTGTTGCGAACACCCTTAAGAATCGATGCAGGGATTCTTCTAGGGCCAAACAAATAAATCGGAATGCCTTGCAGCATAGATTGTGTGCAAGGATGAATCTTCCCCCAATGGAAAGCCAGCGCACATCCCAGCAATGTATCCTCATGTCAATCTTCAGTAACAGCCACCCCCAATCAGCAGTTCCATAGCAATTTGGTTTCAAAAAATACCCTAAGTATTTTAAACCAGAATCAATGTGAATGAAAGAGTAGGGGAAAAGCTCCTTCATGGCATTTATTGAGTGCTCCTCCACCTCATGGAATAAGAAGGACGACATCCCAGATTCCAAGCAAAAGATGTCAAAGATGTCTTTATAAGTTAACCATTCACTGATAGAACCAGTCCCAAAAATCATAATGTCGTCTACAAATAGCAAATGAGTAATCGACATAGATCTGGAAACTCTTACCCCTTTGATGTTGTTTTCATCCTTAGCTTTCTGAATTAGCCTGCTGAGCCCGTCAATCACTAGAATGAAGAGGAGAGGAGATAAAGGGCACCCCTGGCGAATGCCCCGACTGCAGGAGAACATGCTAGTAGGCTCGCCGTTGACGAGAACCCCAAACGTAGTAGATGAGATACACTCCATTATCCACTGAACCATTTTGAGGGGTAACCCTTTTGAATGAGGATGAGCTGAATGAAGTACCAGTCCAACCGGTCACATGCTTTCACCAAATCCAACTTGAGTATATAAGCGCTGAGATTTTTAGTCTTCACTAAATGTAGGCATTCTTGGGCTACACCAATTGCATCTAGGATCTGTCTATTAAATAGAAACCCAAATTGTTGCATCGTGATAAACTTGGCCAGATAGTGTTTGATATGGCATGCAATGATTTTTGACACCAGTTTGTACAGATTGTTACACAAGGATATGGGCCGGTAATCAGAGAACCCCTTCGGCCTATCCAATTTCAGGATCAATGCTATGTATGTTGCATTAAGCTTTTTAGCACAACAACTTTGCTTCTGGATTCCTCCACGGCCCTCATGATATCCCCACCCATGATATAAAAAAAATGCAGAAAAAATTCAATAGTCCATCCATCCAGACTTGGACTTTTCTCCTTGGCAAGAGATCTAAGAACCGATTAAACTTCGTCCCTGGAAATAGGAAGATTTACTTTCAAAC
The DNA here is from genome assembly GCA_027924585.1 of Larix kaempferi. Classification (NCBI taxonomy): domain Eukaryota; kingdom Viridiplantae; phylum Streptophyta; class Pinopsida; order Pinales; family Pinaceae; genus Larix; species Larix kaempferi. The sequence continues at coordinate 3,174,983 of BSBM01000073.1, forward strand.
CCTCCTCGGAATTAAAGAAGACTAGAAAGAGCCTGATGATTTTTAACTGCTCGGAAAGGTTATTGACTTTTGGTTGTTTGTATGCCCCCCGAAAATGCTCCTCAGCCGCTTCCTGAATGTGACCCTACTCAGCCCTGTAAATACTGTCTTCCCCTTTTATCTCCCATATGGTGTTTTTATTGTAGCGCATGTTAGCAAAATTTTGGAAGAATTTCGTATTACTATCGCCCTTTGCTAGCCATAGAGCTCGGCTCTTTAAGCGCAAAAAGCTCTCTTTCTGCCCCAGCAATACCTCGTTTCTCTTAAAGAGGTTGGAAGCTTCAGAGAATGACTCCTCATCAAAGTACAAAACCCCCTCCACCCTGTCCACAATTTTCTTCTCAATCTCCCGAAGCTCCATTTCATCTTCCATCTTTTTATGCCTTTCCCACCGCTTGATCATAGCCCTGATAGAATCTAACTTATTGTTAAGGTTATAAAGGTAGGAAAGATTTCGGTCCTCTTGCTGCGAATTCCAACTTCCCACAACCAAATCGCAAAAGCTCTTCTCCTCCAACCAGGTGTTGTTAAACCTGAATGGATAGACAAATCTTCTACCTTGTAGCTGGAATTCCATACAGATTGTTTTATGATCAGATACCCCAGTGGCTACACCTTAGGACTAGTGCCTAACACAACTGTCAAACATTCCATTTTTTATTAGAAAGCGATCCAATCTTTTTTCCAGTCCATTTGCACCCAATCTCCCATTGTTCTAGGTTGGAACCAAATGGCTAGGCATCACGTCAACCATATCAGTTGCCTCAAGATGATCCTTTAGAAAACCTGCCAAAGGGTCCTCCCACCGTCCCACTCCCCATACTTCACAAGTAGATATAGTAAAGTTTAAGTCACCACAAATTATGAGATTAGGATTTTCCATAATCCGATTAGCAAATACCTGCTCCCAAAAGGGTTGTCGGTCCCTATAGGGACCATATAAATTTAGAATGCAAACTTCCTAGCCATAAACCCTAATCTTTTCAATCAGAACAATACCAACACAAACGAAGAAGGGCACCAGGTCAGCTTGTGAGGGATCCCATGCTTCCAGAAGCCCCCCCAAAAAACCACTAGAGTCCACGGCACAACATTTCCATCAAGGCCGAATGTTCAGAAAAAAAGGAGATCGCATTCTCCTCCGTATGCATGGTCTCCTGAAGGAATAAAACAGATGGCTTAACCAAATCCAAAAGGTGACGAATGGAATCCTTTTTAGGAAGACTACCCAGCCCGCACACATTGAAGGAAGAGAGGATCATCGAGGAACAACATGGGGGCCATTACCTGCTCTAAGTGACGTAGAAGGTTAGCTAGCATTCAAGAACTTTGACATGCCCGAATCATGGGATATCTTTGGTTTGACCCACTTCAAATCCTCTCCCCCATCACGACATACTTCCTTGATTTGTTTCCGAGCCTGTTTCTTACGAATAGTAATATTGGAGCCATTGATAACACCAAAAGGTGGACCAGAACCCTTATCCCCCACCAAACTCTATCCATCGAAAACAGGAAGAGGCAGCATATCAGGCTCAGGGGTGTGATGTACCTTTGATTCTAACGGGCTAGAAACATAAGGAGAATGACATGGTGGAACTACCCCTTCCTTGCCTAAAGCTTGACCCAAAACCCCCAAGGCAAAGCCAAGATCATTTTCCTCCTTATCCAGTAAGGAACTAGGAGTTATCACAATGTCCAGCTCTAAATTTATCCCCTTTGGTTCAATGGGGACATGTGACCCGAAACCTCCCTTAGTCTCTACTAAAACCCGGACCACTCGAGGCTGGAAAAGAGCACGCAGCATCAAGGCATGTGGAGGATCCACAAACTTTCCGGACACCGAATCATGGCCGAGCTTCACGAAAATCTCATCCAATGAAAAGGTATTTAGCATAAGGGGGAAAAAAAATTTAGCTTACCGATACAGACATGAGCCAAATCCTTGTCAAAGGGAATAAGAAGCATGAAAGGTTGTTCAGGATCTTCATTTATCCCCTCTTTAACGAAATCTCTGCCCCGTGAACCAGGACAATCTCACCTCAAATGGCCAGGCCTACAGCACATGAAGCATCTAAAGGTTATACGCCAGTAGTCAAGTTGTTGGATGAAGACACTGTGTTCCCATGCTACCTCAACCTCAGCTGGGAAACCGACCAAAACATCAACTTCAATGAGAATGCGGGGGCATTTCCTCTCAGAATCCATTAGTGTACTCTCCTCAATAAGGATGAAGCGTCTGATGGAGTTACCAACCCCGAGGAATTCCTGAAAGCTCCAGCAGACAAGTGGAAAATCCGGAAACAAGACCCACAAATGTCTCTTGGATAGTTTTTCTCTCCACGGGTTGAATGCAGGATGCCACCTAATCAACACCAATGAACCGACCCCCCAGAACCAAAACTTCTCATGTATGAGGTGAAGCAAGTCTTCAGATAAGAAGTGAAAATATATCCATCCCTTCTCAAGCATTATCACTTGCGGGACGTAGTGGATGAGGAGCTTCCAATCCTTCGTGATCCATTCCACTAATTCCCCTCGATTCAAATGGGCATATTCCATCCTTCCTACCAAAGCCCGATTAGCTAGATTTGAAACCATATCCATAGTAACATCCCGTCCCAGGGTACATCGAATTAGTTCCTTTGCATCCAACTCATCCTTGAGGTTCCCCTTTTATTTTTTGCATGGCCGATGAGCTACCCCTGGAGAGCGGGCTAGCAATTGTTGAGCCACAAGCGCTAAGTTACGGCCACGTACCATCCCTTCCAGTCCACTCGACACCGGTACTTGAAGGCCAGAACCCACAGGTGACTTTGAGTTAACAACTGGATGAGCTATTAGAGACATGAACACCACATGCTCCTTGGGATTTAACCTAACCGTCACTGGGGATGCCGGTACTTAGCCCATCATTGAAACAGTTTTGGGGCATAAAACAATGAGCCAAACCTTCAAGTCAACCATGAGTGCCAAAGAAAAAAAAAGGACCTAAAAACTGACAGACCTTGTTAAGACCCGATAAACAATGCAAAACCCCAGGAAAAAAAGAAGAAGCTGGATAGGTTGCAGGATTTTAAAACCCTTCCCACTTTTTTTACTTGGCTAGTACTGACCCCAAGCTTGCAACCAAGACCACAACAGAGAAACTGCTTAAAAGACCAGACTAAGGACCCACCAAAAGAGTTGATAGGGCCCCAAGAAATGATTTGTGGCACCTAGCATAGCCCCGAGAACTAGAAGGTCAGAATGGCTACCGCCCAAAACTAGGCAAATCCCAAAAAAATCCAAATTTAATTGCACTGTTTGCACTATCTCCATTGAATTAATGAATGGAGAAAAGCTTACTCCATTTCTCCCATTACATTATTTTTATCCACCAAAACCAAAAACAAAAGCATAAACATCATTTGAATGCTAAGCTTAAATAGAACCGCGGTCTACACCCTACATAGACTTGTATACAACTAGAAGTGACAATGCCTGCCACCTCCAGGCCTAACATCCACTGTCCAGAATTTAAATGCAGTGTTGACACTAAAGCTAGACACCATGCTGCTACAACATGTCTCTGGATGAGACTGGTAGCTTTGGCCATAATAATTTTCTAAGAGCTAGTGTTAAGGTATCTATCGGGGAGATCAAACAAACAAAGTCAACCTCATTCGAAAAACAGGCCAATGAATGGATGGATTACCCTTAGCCAAGGAAATTTTTTATTTGAAAATAATAGGTGAACATGAACGAAAACGGATCAGACACACTGTAGCTCTTGAGAAGAAATGATTTACAAACCACTCTATTGTAGAAGGTGTTCCTTAAACGAACTCCACTATATTTTCCTTCCCATGAAGAAGATTAGTGCAAACATTGACAAGCCTTTCACCAGCTGTATCAAACTCTGAATTTTGCAAGTGCAAGACACATGTGGTGTTGCTAGGCATATCTGAAGAAGTTGCAATGAGATGAGGTCCCCATGTGGCCTGTGCCTTGCTATTTGAATGAATTCTCTCTCCGGGATTTGAGTTGATAAAGACTTCACTAAACATCAGTATTGTGTCAATTGAAGTATTCATTGTTGATCCAATATGGGTTGTTCTTAGTAGATGATGATGCTACCATGTAAATGGAATTTTGGTGAAAGAAATTATCTGAGATTTTTCCCTAAAAAGAGCCATCATTCAATTCATCAATGCTATTTATATTTTCTTTTGTTGTGGCAACTTACGCAACAGGTGAACATTGAACTTTTACAATAGAAGCCTTGACCCTCTCCATGTCTTCAGCCATGTTTTGAGACTTTGCATATGCTTCAAAAACCATGCTTATACCTCTTGAATACTGAAATTATCTACTAAATTGGTAGAACTCTGTGATTGGATAGCAGATAACTTCTATGCTACAACTATTGCATTAGTTTTTGTTTCATAGGTTCTAGGGGTTTCTTCTAAACGACCATTCCTGTTGGTCAAATAAAAAGCACCATTGTTTTCTTCTGCCCGGATTACACTAGTTCCACTAACCTTTTCTTCTTTAGTAGAATGATGAGTAGAACCATTACCCTTTTTAGTAGACAATGTTGTCATACATTTCATTTCAACAAAATCATTCATCAAGTTAAACTATGAGGAATCAAATTCCTTATTTGTGGTTGTATCCATGTTATCTTTCTTAAACTGTGCTAATTCATAAATCAATTGGTTTTACCAATAGAGAAGAAACAATTGTACCATTGGCTTTAGCGATGCAATGATCTATATGGAAGGCCTACATTTGTGCCTCAAGTTGAGATACTTTACTAGTTGTTCATGCACACATCGATCTTTAAGCTTTAAGTTAATTTATTTTAGCAGTCTCAATAGGTTTTATAATTGTTCTCTCTTCTCCCAAGGAATTGCAATTTGTTGGAAGAATTTTCAAAGAAAGTGTCAATTTCATAGATTAAACATGTGCCTTGCTACTCACCATTTCCGCCCTCCTCAGAATTTGAATAATGCTCAGTTCATCACTCATATTGATAACGTGGACACCTTTACATGAATATCAATTGTTGTACCATTGGTTTTACTGATGACGTGACCTATATGGAAGGCCCCCATTTGTGCCTCAAGTTGAGATATTTTACTGGTTGTTCATGCACACATGAACCTTGAAGCTTGAAGTTCATTGCCTTTAGCAGTATTAGTTGGTTTGATAAATTTGTTCTCTTCTTCCAAAGAAGGTATATATGCATTGCAATTTGCTCGGATAATTTTCACAAAAGGCATCCTGCTACTGGTGTCATATTATGCACCATAACTTGAGCATGTCTTAATGTTTATCAATTGCATTCCCTATCTTGGTTCACGATTCTTCAGGTAAATTGCAGGGGACTAAGGGTGCAGTCGAGAGAATAGCTTACGTTCAAAAAAAATTCCATGCATTAACTCAAGCGATTATGTGATGACAGATCATTGTATCTGATAGAGTGGGGATGGCGATGGGGACCTGCAGACAACAGACACTGCATTTGTTGATGGACTTGCAAACCCTGAAGCAAATAGCGTAATAAGGGAGGGTGCAAATCGTCAAGAGAATAGCTTACTCCATGGAAATAATTGAATAAGCATTTAGATAAGACAAAATCGATTTATGTGGTAAAACTTTCACATGTCTAGGAAACATTTATCAGACAAGACTTAGATATTCTTATTGTTCAATAATATATAGTTACAATCACCCAGAGTAGGCTTACATACTTCCCACTAACAATCTGAGTTAATTGTTGTCACAATTTTTTAAGGTTTGCACCTACAGATGTTCATAAAATTTCCAAACCAAGCACATAGTCCCATGATCCCAATGTGGCAATTAGTCCACATTATATTCTTAGAGGTGTGGTTGTTATACCATACTCGAACACCCCCCCTTCAACGTAACTTGGGGGAATTGAACCTAGGACCTGAGCTCTGATACCATGTAAGGTTTGTCATTACACCAAAACCTGCAAATGTTCATAAAATTTCCAAACTAAGCACATAATTCCATGATCCCAATGTGACAATTAGTCCACATTATATTCTCATAGGTGTGGCAGTTATATCATACTCCAACAAATTACCTTAACAACAATTTACCTAATACTTTGTCGATGCCTATTCATCACCTTTTCTACAATCCAAGAGAATCCAAACACCACCACAACTTCTCTAATAGTAATGGTTTTTTGTGAACATGTTTGCGCAATTTTCTTTAGTATAGACTTTCTTAAGAGCTACTTTGCCTCCATCAATTACCTCTCTTACAAAATGGTATTTAATAGCAATATGCTTTGTATTATTGTGATAAGTTAGATTGTTAGCTAAATGAGTAGCTATGACTGTCACAGAATGCATTCACCTTATCGTACACTTTTCCAAACTCACCCAGTAGACCCTTTAACCAAATTTCTTGTTTTCATGCATGTGAGGCGACTATATATTCTACCTCAGTAGTGGATAAAGAAATTGTTTCTTGAAGCTTTGACATCCAACAATTAAATCACCCTGCAAAATTAAAGACATGACCTGAAGTAGATCACATTTTGTCTAAATCACCTGTAAATTCTAAATCAACATAACCACAAACTAAATTACTGCAACCATGAGAGGTGATACAATAATTGCATGTGCCTCTAAGATAATGAAACACCTATTTTGTTGGTCCCCAATTCTCTCTACCTGGATTTTCCATTGATCTATTGGCAACACCAACTGCATGTGAAATATCTGGTCTTGTACATCTGAACTAACATATATGGTACACGAGACATATAATCATTCCCTTCTTTATTACTAGTACATAAACTTGATGAAAGCTTAAAATGGAAATCCAAAGGGATATTTACTAGTTTCACATTATTCATACCAAATCTTATGAGTATCTTCTCCACATACTTATGTTGTGATAACCAAAGCTTACCATGTTTCCTATTTCTCTGTATTTCTATGCCCAAGATTTTGTTTCTTGCTACTGTATCCTTCATATCAAACATCATAGCCAACTAAGCCTTCAACCTATTGATCTCAACCATGCTTTTGTTTGCTACAAGCATATCATCAACATATAACCCCAAGATAATAAATATGTCATTTTTTAAACTTTTGAAGTAAACAAAATGGTCATACTCACTTCTTGTAAATTTTAGCTCACTATGAAGGAATCAATCTTCTTCTACCATTTCCTGGGAGACTGCTTGAGGCCATACAATGACTTCTAGAGATTGCAAACAAGACTGCTTCTGCGATCTTGACCAAACCCTTCTAGGTGTTCCTGTTGGAATATTTTATATTCCTTAGAAGGTAATAATGTCTTTGTATTATGTCGGAAGATATCCACAATCTTATGTAAAAGAGTAATACATTATAGCCCATGTTCATTATGGTAAAGTATACTCTTGATATTCATTATTATATAAAGAGATGTTATTATGGAGAATTATATTATCCCAAATGTAATATGTGAGAGTAATTCTTGCTCATCTCTTAGTATAATAGAGTCAAGGGAGTCACATCACACACACATGATCTTTACTTATTCACACAAGTACTGATATATTGTATCGGGGTTATTGGCATTGCTCTCTTGTAAGCTTGAGGGAGATATTTTGGAGATAATAACCCAATTGGGTGAACCACGTATATCTGGTGTACTCTTGTCTCTTGTTATCTTTTGTACTTATTGTCGATATATTATTGTTTTGAATAGATAGGTAAGCTTGTTTAGTTAGATCCATATCTCTGACATGGTATCAGAGCTTGTTGCTATGATATAGCACCGTTTATTGCTTTCAAAACAATATAAATTATCATTTGGGCGTTGTTTATTTCTTGTAAATTTTCTTTCTATCTGGTAGCCAATAGGCTTATCTTCAGATCTGGACATGTTTCTGCAATTTTTTCTCTAACCCTAACCTTGTTGTGTATATTTTTGCAATAATTTTTCAAGGGTTTCTTGATGTTGTTTTTGTAGATATATATGTTTTTTGGATTCTCCTCAAGGAGATCTATCTTCCAGTTGTCAAAACGGTCGTTTTCGTCCAAGTTTTGGTAGACTTTGTGCAGGTTTCCGTCTTCGGCAGATTCAACACTGTTTTCGGGCTTAAACTGGACAACCATGACTGTTCCTACTGTGAACCTGCGAATACACTGAAGAATTGCGGCATCCCAGTGCGCAGACCCACATATGCTTCGGCATACCCACGACTGTTCCACCGCCGAACCTGCGTTTACTTCAGTTTATTCGCAAACCTTCCTGTGCTGAGCTCGCGAATGCTTCGGCAAAACCATGACCTTACTGTACAGAGACCCACGAGTAGCCGCGACTCCATTGTTAGTTTTTCATCATTTAATTCAATATGATCTAGGATATTAACTGAGAGAACAACATGTACAGCATATCAAGCACAAGAGACAAGAGACACAAAGCATTTCACCGGGGAAAACCAAGAAGGTGAAAAACCCCGCAACTTCCTTGGAGATAGAATAAGAACCAATAAAAAGATCACCAAGATGAATCCCCAAAATATAGATTTCTTCAGCAGCTACTCCTCCTCCACTTGTGCGCACTCCTCTCTCTCAACTATGCGAGGTGGATGAGTGAGTGAATGATCAAATAGAGTGGTGCAACCACTCTATTTATACTTTAACTTAACCTTCCTTTTACCCTAACTGGGCCAACTCCCTAAGGGAGTCTAATAACCCTTCCACTTAACTCATACAGTGCCGACCCCACTAAGGTGGTATAATAGCCCATCAAATAAGTTACGACACTTACAATATAACTTGTGACACTTGCAAATACAAATGATGACACTTCCAATTGGAGGAATAATACATCTCCATTGGGGATACAATAAAGTACAAATGTAATACATACAATATACAAGTGAATATCTTTCGAAGTTACATTTACATCAACACTCCCTCTTAACTAGGAAGGTATTCTCTTGACACAGGTCATCAATACATATAGGCACAATTCTTCAATACTAGAGTTGGATCATCGTCACTGGATCACTAGAGAATCATCGTCACTACTGCTATACTCGTCATCTCGATCACTGGTGCTATCTCTCAATTCTATTCATCATAGGAATTTATACAGAGCCAACCCTTTTTCATGCTATATGTAGGCCTAGCCTCCATGTAGGTATTCATCATCGCTGAGAGCGGCCTATCTGGTCGAATATCAAGGTTGATTATGTGCATCTGCAAAACCTCGAAAGAGCATCCCAAGACTGATTACGAGCTTACTGCTCAACCTATAGGATCTCCCAGGGACCCATTATATGCAAACTTCACAAAACCTCAAAAGAGCATCCTAGGACTGATTACGAGCTTCCTTCTCAACCTATAGGATCTCCCAGGGACCTATTACATGCGAACAAGCAAAACCTTGAAAGAGCATACCAGGGTTGATTACAAGCTACTACTCAACCTAAAGGATCTCCCAGGGACCTATTACATGCTATCAGGAAAAACCTCGAAAGAGCATCCCAAGACTGATCACGTGCTATCGGGAAAAACCTCGAAAGAGCATCCCAGGACTGATTACGTGCCAAGCACAACCTGCAGAATCTCCCAAGGACCTATTATATTCCAAGCACAACCTGCAAGATCTCCCAAGGACCTATTATATGCCACTACACAACCTGCAAGATATCCACAGCCATGGAGTATCATCCTGATACTCATGATCATACTGATCATCCTCTCATTGAGCATCATGTTGATGCTCATGATCATACTAATCATCATCATACAGATTTTCATAGCAAAGCATCGTCCAAATGCTCATCACACAACACTTACATCCACATCCATGGGAGGAGCCACCTGCCACCATGCTTGGAAGGGCTCCTGCATCTGTGTCTCGTCACTTCCTCCTGGAAGTATCTTCAATCTGAAGAACACCAAGCCTCTCTCTGAAGTACTCGAACTTCACCCTGGCCAGTGGCTTGGTCAACACATCTGCTATCTACTCATTTGTTGCAACATACAAGATCTTCACTGCTCCTCTCTGCACCATATCCCTAGTGATACTTGATCTCGATGTGCTTCGACTTGTCATGGAACACCGAGTTCTCAGACAACTTCACACAACTCTAGCTATCACAGAAGATACAAGTAGAATCCAACTGGAGATCAAATAAATATGACAGTAGCTTCCTTAGCCATACTGCCTCACAACTAGCCGAACAAGCTGCGACATACTCTGCTTCAGATGTACTCGATGCTAGGCAGGATTGCTTCCTGCTAAACCAAGAGATCACCCCAGATCCCATACTGAAGCAACACCCTGAAGTGCTCTTCCTATCTGCAGCACTGCCTGCCCAATCTGAATCAAACATAACCCTCCAGGTTAATCTTCTGATTCAAATCATACTTGATCCCATAATCAACCGTACCCCTCAGGTACCTCAGAATATGCTTTGCAACAATCAGGTGAACATGTCTCGGATCCGTCAGGAACTGGCTCAATGTGTTCACAACAAAACAAATATCTAGTATCGGGTTCGTCAGGTACATCAAGGACCCAATCATCTGATGATACATTGTGACATCGACTGAATCTGATGAAGCATCACTCAATAGCTTTAGGTTCGATGCCATAGGTGTGGCCATGGCCTTGCAGTCCATCATCCCGAAATGCTTCAGGATCTCTACTACATACTTCCCTTGTCCAAGGAAGATTCCATCTGCACTCTGCCACACCTCCATACCTAGAAAGTAATGCATCATACTGAAGTCCTTCATCTTGAACTCAGCAACAATCTTCCTCTTCGTATCAGCAATCAACTCAATCTCACCTATCACAAACAGGTCATCTACATACAATAGGAGTATCACTGGATTTCCTTCCCAAACCTTGTAGTAAAGGTTGGAATTCGCTTTACTCTTGGTAAAGCCCAAACTAGTCAGGAAGTTGTCAATCCTGCTGTACCATGTCCTGGGTGCTTGTTTCAAACCATACAAGGCTTTCTTCAATTTGCACACATGTGACTCCCTATCATGTGTCTCAAAATTGAGTGGCTGCTCCACATACACTTCCTCTTCGACTACACCATTCAAGAAAGCTTTCTTGACATCCATCTGGTGTATCTTCCATTTCATCACTGCAGCCAGAGCAAGTACTGTTCTGATGGAAGTGTATCTGTCTATAGGTGCAAAAGTTTCTTCATAATCTATCCCTTCTTTCTGGGACAAGCCACGATTCACAAAACTTGCCTTGTATTTCTCTATGCTACCATCTGCAGCATGCTTGATCTTGTAGATCCACTTGGAAGTCACAACAGACTTCCCTTCTGATCTCGGGACCACATCCTAGGCATCATTCTTCATGATCAACTGGTACTCCTCGATCATGAAATCCTTCCATTATTGCATCCCGGATCCTAGAAACTTCAGATTCTTCAATATCTTCAATAGGTAGTTTTCTTGAATTTCATTGCTGGAACAAATGTCATTGTCCTTCTTTTGTTGGTGATTGTACATGATCTTTCCTACAAGTCAAATTCAATTGCATGATTAAAAACATCTCATAGTTTTCAGAACAAAATCTTACACATAAGGACATATGTCATACAGTCATGCAATTATCTTAGCCAATGCTTCAATACAACATTTATCCACATCCTGTAACTTTCTAGATGCCTTCCATCTCTACCAGAACATTGTTAAGAGTGTGCACTACTTCCAACATGTCAGCAAAGAGGTTTAAATATAGATAAGTATCAATGGAGTGTTGTATAGTACCATAGGCCACTTACCCATTAATATATTAGTAGTATCTTGTTCATTAATGCCACTTTTCTAAAATGCATAATATAAATCCTAAATCTAGGAACATAAGTATGTACATGACTGAACAACATCATTTAAGTAATCATATCTACAGGAAATAACAATTCAAATGCTTATCTATGTTTGGTTGTTGGGTGGACTCCCTCTCAATCTTTGCTTCCTTATAGGAATTACTGGATTCTTTGATAGTGTGCACCTTAACCAATGGATGAGAGGTTCTTCCAAAATTATTTGTCTTCCGGATTCCAACTCTACTGTAGCTTCTTCTTCATTACATATTCTTCATCACTTGAAGAATCTTCATTGTCTTCTCTAGTTCTCTTCCTTGGAGGTTCATCATCCTCTGTAGTGTGAGCATGCTGTATTTTCTTGTTGTTCTTCTTCTTCTGGGAGTTGCTTTTGATCCTGGGTCAGTCTCTGGAATAGTGTCCCTTCTCATGACAAGTATAACATCGAATGTGAGAAGGATCTTTCTTGGATCCTCCAAGGTTCTCCCTTTAATTCTGGTGGTGGTGTTTACCCTTCTTGTGATGAGGATGCTCCCTCTTCTTGTTATTCTTCCTGGTGTGTGCTGTGAGAGCCTGGTCTTCCTTGTCCATATTTTCTTCTCAAGCTACAAGTCTAGCTTCTTCCTGTGAGCATTCCTCCCACAATCTACTGAAAGAAATCAATGTCTTTCTTGCACAAATTCCTTGGATGAAGGAATCCCATGACCTAGGTAGGCCATTCAAAGTGGTCATCACAATTTATCCATTCTCCACCACTTCATCCACAACTTCAAGTTGTTCTTTGATTCGAGAGACCCTAGTAATGTAGGATTGGATGGTCTCTCCATTCTAGATCTTTACACTCTTCAATTGGTTCTGAAATGTCATCTTCCAATTTATGTTCTTCCCTTCAAACAACTTGGTCAAGGAATCAAACATCTCCTTGGGTGTATTTATAGAAGACACATGAGGTATGAGATGGTCTTTGATAGAATCTGCAATGATTCTCTTGGCCTTGACCAAGTTCTTCTTATGTAAGGCCTCAGCCTCATCTCCCTCTAGAATTGGAACCTCTTCACTTATGTAGGTGTCCAATTCATTCTCTTCTAGGATTAACCCAATCCTATACTTCCATGCTCGGAAGTTATCAGCCCCTTCAAGCTTATCCTGAAGCTTGGTGTGGTGAGACATATTTTAAAGAGTACTTCAAATGAAAATAGAAAAGCTTTGAGTCTTACCACTTTGATTTGTTGAAACTAGATCTAGAGCTGGCTAGGGTTTGACAGAGAAACCCTAAAAATCCAAACTTGGAATTTCAACCTTTTGTCTGGCCAAAGAGATGCAATTGACAGAGGGGAGCAAGCTAGTGCTCAGATTTTGAAAAATCCAAAAATTGACCCTCTAGAAATCACCTACGAATTTCGGATATGCAACTTCTGTTAAAATCTGGTTTTCTGGTCCAAAACCCGAACTAGGGTTTGATAGATCCTAGGGTTCTACCCAACCAAAAAATTTGATCTTGGTCTCTAAATTTTGATTTTGCTGAGGAGAGAAATCCTATCCTGATGCCAATCCAAAATTCCACTTATGTCAAAAAACCCTAATTTCCTGCAGCAATGACAAGCCGAAAATAAAAATGCTTTGAAATCAAATCTGTTTTGATAGAAATATATGCCATATTGTTTATGGTGCATCTATGAAATTTCAAATCCTCAGGGTCTGAAAATTCAGCCTGTGGTAGAATGACCTATCATATTTCCAACCCCACATATCTGAGCTTCAATGGATTCTCCATGAGAGAGATATGCTAAGTGTTGCAACATGACCTGTTTATGGGATGAAACAACATAACGAACTTGTACGGAGTGCCACGTGTCACTATTTCAACTTTGGCCTCTGAAAATCGGACCTGTCAAACTACAGTCCATTCCCTAACTATAAAGTTTTACAGAATTCCATTTGGATCTTCCTATCCCGATATATGACCTTTGTTCCTAGGTCACATGTTTAGGGCTGCATTCTGGAAGAGGTAGAAACCCTAACTTGTACGAATCATATCTCACAAAGTAAAATTAATATGAGGCTTAAAGTTTTACATAGGGTACACCCGTGTCTGATATTCATCCTGTAGAAAATGTCGATCCTGAACCTTCTCCAAAACTGATTTATATAAAAAGTGCCATGATGAATATTTTTTACTATACCAAGCCCTGGCTTCCAATTTGTCACAAGTGCAACAAGTGTCCTAAATGCCATACAATGCCTTCCTTCAGGCTAGCTCTAATACCATGTTATTTTTTCATCATTTAATTCAATATGATCTAGGATATTAACTGAGAGAACAACATGTACAGCATATCAAACACAAGAGACAAGAGACACAAAGCATTTCACCAGGGAAAACCAAGAAGGTGAAAAACCCCACAACTTCCTCAAAGCTAGAATAAGAACCAATACAAAGATCACCAAGATGAATCCCCAAAAGATAGATGTCTTCAGTAGCTACTCCTCCTCCACTTGTGCACACTCCTTTCTCTCAACTATGCGAGTTGGATGAGTGAGTGAATGAGCAAATAGAGTGGTGCAACCACTCTATTTATACTTTAACTTAACTTGCCTTTTACCCTAACTGCGTCAACTCCCTAAGGGAGTCTAATAACCCTTCCACTTAACTCATACAGGGCCGACCCCACTAAGGTGGTCTAATAACCCATCAAATATAAGTTATGACACTTACAATATAACTTGCGACACTTGCAAATACAAATGATAACACTTCCAATCGGAGGAATAATACATCTCCGTTGGGGATACAATAAAGTACAAATGTAATACATACAATATACAAGTGAATATCTTCCGAAGTTACAAATACGTAAATATCCATTACACCGCAACCCGCGAGTAATCGCGACTCTTTCCGTGCAAAACCCACGAGTATCATTGTTTATTCGCTATTTTCCTATTGGCAGACCCGCGAGTGACTTTTTTGGCACTTTTTTTCAAAAGGGATGAAAGTAAAAGTTTCTTTCCTTTACTGCTTTTCTAACTGTGTTTTTCTGCAGATTCAGATCGGTACGGTAAAGTATTTCAATTTTTTGTTATTCATCCTTTTGCATTTAGGTTTTGCTTCTAATCATGTTATTAAGAGATTATTTATTGTTCTTGGTATATATTTGTCTCACATTCCTATATGGAAGAATTGGCATTTTTTAAGTGCATGGATCTCTAGTATTTTGCCATGATGATAGCTGGAAACCATCTAATGCTTAATAATTTTAACACAATATTTAATAACTAATTTGTTCTTTTTTTTTATCATATCATGTTGATTTATAATCATGTCATGTTTATAAAAGCAACTTTATAAGAACAATCTCATTTGTTAATCTTGGGCTCGCTATTTATATGTTGTGGTTGACACTTAATGTCTAAAAGTAACTTCATTTTCCTTAATGAGCAAGTTAATCTTTTATTTGATCATCATGTTTCCATTTTTATATGATGTTTGCTAACATTTGGTGTATGAGCATTTTCATTTATGTATGAGCAATTTTGTCTTATGATCTTTATATGCTTTAATCTTGGAAGTTCATGTGTGCAGATAAGTTCTTTGTTTATATTTCCATCTTATTCTAGAAATAATGAAGCACCATCTTCTACTGTTAAAGTCATGATGTTCATCTGTATGATATCATTGTCGATGTATAGATCATTGGGGTCTTGTTTCTTCGATGTTTGAGGTCTTCTACATATATTTATATTGCACCTTGATTGGAAGAATGTCTACTATCTACATGTATATTGGCCATATGGGTATTTTGTACACTGTTGTGGTGTTCTTAGCCACATGTTCTATTGTATCAGCCGTCAGAAGGTATCTGTACATTGGTGTGGATGTTATATCATATTTCTTCAGCTATCAGTTATGGTTGTGATGATTCTTGTGGTGATATGGGCACCTTGTTGGATTGCGTCACATGTTCTCGACATTTTACTGTTGGGTATTTCATCGTACAACTTGGTTCGTGTGCAATTTCATGGTTCAGTGATCAGCAGTTGTTCTTCATCAAATTCCATTTTGCAGCTTATGGATATTCTAGAAGTTGTCGTCAAGGGGGAGTAGTAATGACTCCTTTGTTCCTTTGTTAGTGGGATTTTCTCCCAACCATTATTAAGGGGGAGTGTTGGAATATTTTATATTCCTTGGAAGGTAATAATGTCTTTGTATTATGTCGGAAGATATCCACAATCTTATGTAAAAGAGTAATACATTATATCCCATATTCATTATGGTAAAGTATACTCTTGATATTCATTATTATATAAAGAGATGTTATTATGGAGAATTATACTATCCCACATGTAATATGTGAGAGTAATTCCTTCTCATCTCTTAGTATATAATAGAGTCAAGGGAGTCACATCACACACACATGATCTTTACTTATTCACACAACTACTTCTATATTGTATTGAGGTAATTGGCATTGCTTTCTTGTAAGATTGAGGGAGATATTCTGGAGATAATAGAAGACTACCTTCCCATGGACGTATCCCAATTGGGTGAACCACGTATATCTGGTGTACTCTTGTCTCTTGTTCTCTTTTGTACTTATTGTTGATATATTATTGTTTTGCATTGATAGGTAAGCTAGTTTAGTTAGATCCATATCTCAGACAGTTCCATATATATGTCATCATCTAAATCTCTATGTACAAATGTTGTTTTAACATCTAGATTCTCTAACTCAAGATCAAGTAAAAAAACTGGTGTGAGTACTACATGAACAGAAACAAGCTTAACAATTGGTGAAAACATTTCATGGAAATCGATACATTCCTCTTGAGAATACACTTTTGCTACTAGTCTTGGTTTGGACCTTTAAACTTTATCATCAACACCCTACTTCAATTTGTATACTCATTTGCAAACAACAACTTTCCTTCCTTTTGGAAGTTCTACCAAATCCCATGTCTTATTATTCTCCAAGGCATTCATTTCTTCTTCCATTGTTGTTTTTCATTTAGCACATTTAGTAGCATCCATTGCGTTCTACTAACGACAAAGTTTCCCATCATTAGAAATCAAAGCAATAGATGAAACCCAATCTTCATACCTCTTAGGAATATTTATGTCCCATGTATATCTCCTTAGTATTTGTTGTATCATTTCCACATTTTCCTGGAAATATTCTAGATCCTCATCTACTTCTTTAGTAGCTTCTTCATGCTCCTCCTTTCTTGTAGATGGATTAATTTCCAGCTAAATTTGTTGATTTTGTGGTACTTCATATTTCATTTAAACTTATATTATGTCTAATTTTATGAGAGGAGATTCATCAAATACTACATCTTTGTTAATGATGATTTTGTGGGAAATAAAATCCGACAATATGTATCTTTTAACTCCATCACCATAACCAACAAAGATATACTTCTTTGATCCAGGGTCCAACTTAGAATGTTGGTTTTTAGGGATAAGAGCATAAGCATTGCAACCAAAATATCTTATATTTGAGCAATCACAAGAATGATCTATCCATGCCTCTTTAGGAATATTATAGTCTGTTGCAACTGATGGTGACTAGTTTTCTGGATAGCAAGTTGTAATCATTGCTTCGACCCATAAATCTTGCCAGAACTTAACATTACTAAACATGCTCATTTCTCTCTAGAAGAATCTTGTCCATCTGGTTATCCACACCATAATTTTTGTTAAGGAGTGTAAATTGTAGTTTTTCGCCTTTTGATCCCAACTTCCTTGCAATAATTTTCAAATTCCAAAGATGTGAACTCACCTCCATTATCTGTTCTTGAACACTGGATTGACCTACTAATTGTCTTTTCAAATAAAATTGTAAACTACTTAAATACATTAAACACATCAGCCTTTTTTTGAGAATATAGACCCACACCTTTCTAAATAAATCATCTATAAATCTCACAAAATATAATGATCCTCCAAAAGAAACTATTGGGGATGTCCCCCAAACATATTAATGAATATAATTGAGAATATCCTTACTTTTATGACTACCTGTTTTAAACTTCTATCTACATTGCTTCCCAAAAACATAGTACTTGCAGAAATTCAAATTCAAAGATTTTAAATATGGAAGTAACTTATGGTTTATCGAAACCTTTAACCCTTTTCTCACTCATATGGCCCGATCATTGATTCCATAAATGAGTAGATTAATTATTTTCATCAGATACCATTGTTGCTTCATTTATTTCAATACTCCCTTCTAGCTTGTAAACGTTTCCAATATTTGTAGACTTTATTACCACCAAAATGCCCATGGACACCTTCAATTATATTATTTTTGAGTTTTGGCACATCTCTAACCTTTGTTAATGTTTTTAAAATACAATTGGACATTTTATTATTAATGCTCACAATCCCAACAATCTTACAAGAAACATTGTTTCCCATAAGGACAATACCACCATCAATAGCTTGGTAAGAAGAAAACCTACTCATATGTGGACACATTTGATGAGAAGCACCAAAATCTAATAGCCATTCCTAATGATATTGTGAGACACTACAAATAGATAAAAATTCATCAATCATACCTGAACTTGTCTCAACCAGATTTGCTTCCTTTGTGGAGTCATCCTTGGATTCTTTCATCTTCCAACAATAATTTTTTAGATGCACTCATTTGTTGCAATACTGACATTTTTTCTTACCCTTTCTTCCTTTTAACTTAAATCTTGATGTACCTCTCGAATTCCTCCCTCTTTCATGTTAGTTTTTACTTGTTTAGAATATAAAATTAAACAATCTATCACTGAAAGAAATACAACCACAACAATAACACAATGAACACAATATTTCTCTCAGGGAAACCACAAGGGAGAAAACCACGACAAAATCTTCCTCAATATAGAAATCACAAAGTACAAAAGTAAACCCCAAGACAAAATCAATTACTCATCACCTTGTGCGAACTTCTCTCTCTCTCTTATATGAAGTTGTGTGAGTGAGATGAGTGAGTACAAATGAGAGACTCCTCCTCTATTTATATTCTTTCGTTGAGGTGAATTTTCCCTAACTCCTAACTGACTGGGCCGACCTATTAATTAAATAATATAATAATCTGTTATGGGTTCTTCTAGGCCGACATAAGACCTAGGGTTTACATTGACTCAATCAATGAATCTTGGGCACTCGCATGAAGCCGGTACCCAAAAAGGTTGCAATGGAAGCGTGCAAGCGGAAAAAAACAAGGACCCGCACGTGCCTCTAAACACGTGTGCGCGCCTCTGCTTCGGCAATGCTGATCGTCCACGTTGGCGAGTTGACGTGGACAATATTTTTGCGCATGCATTATTAATGTGTACACAAACATAGGCATGCATGCGTCATTAACACGTGCAAACATCTACGTTTTTTTATAAAAAAAAATAGTCTGTGGGTTTTTTATCACAATAACAAACCTGTGAGCGAGCAGTGGATATATAGGACCCCCGTGAGCACGTGTTGGAGCACCCACCGACCTCCCACTCAAGATCAAACTCAACCTCCACTCTGTTTCTACTAGTGCCTCCAGGTAGGTGCTCAACCATTCATTTTTTTGTTGTTTTTTTTTTCATTACAATTTTAAATTTAAAAAAAAATTACAATCAATTAAAAAACCAACAAATTGTCATTGTAGATAAAATACACCTAACAATATGAGAAACACACCACAACCATCAGAGGAAACCAACAAAACCGAACCATCAGACGATAACATCAACATTGGAATGGACAATGAACCTGGTGATGAACCATTTGAGAACCCCGAGGATGAATTACATCAAGATTTAAGCAAATTAATGGTCTTAAGTGATGATTTGAAGAACACCAAGGAACCCTCTCGGGTTTCCCTGGCTACATCATTGGAAAAAATCATTGAATCTATCAACAATCCCCATAGTGAGATCACTAATCTGAGCCAATATAGGGATCGAATGAGGGAGCACTATTCCACCGGGATATCAAAAGAACAAATTAAAGACCTCAACATCACGAAAGCACAGTTGCACAACAAATTCATAGATCCAAGGACAAGGAAACATCTAGATGTGAGGAAGAGATAGGTTTGCATGGACTGGTGTCATTACCATCCATGGAGAGATAAATGGAGAAAGATATGGTTTATGGTGTTTGAAAGGCCCCCACACAATAATTTGGAGGTCTCACAGTATTTTCTTAGGAAATTGTGGGATGAGTTTGAGCTAGGCTACCATGTCAATTATTTTGACATCACTGAGTTTTAGGGTGTCGTTCTTGGCTCTACCCAAGATCGACCTCAGGCCTGTCGCAACCCACTCAAAGGACCACCTGCACCCAGGCGAGAGCCAAACCCCCCTCCTCAACCACCTAGGTTTGGTAGCTACTTAGATGATATTGATGACTCTGTTAGACATGCCACATGTCATCTACTTAGATATACCACATTTGTGGCTATGTCTTCACAGAGCCAGGAGGACAACGATGAGACACACATTGTTGCACGTTCTATGGGTGGTGGCTGGGACAGACCAGGTACAAGTGGAACCTAGGTGGGGCCATCTAATTCGACTGGAACAACAACACATCGTTGTTTTCACTGTAGTCATTCTTTCCATGGTCCTATGCAGAAGCATGCCACGGAGATCTACATGGACCAAGTTAGCTATTGTTTTATTTAATGTTCAAGTATTTATTGTATGTTATTTGATATCGTATTTTTTAATATATTTAAATTTAAATTACACATTTTTTACTTTATTTGTTTTAATGTACAGTTATTCAGGGCCAAGTTTCCATCCTCCAAGTGGAAGGGCATTGGATCCTTCGACCTAGACCAAGCCATTGCATTAGTAGAGGAGATTGCGACACCATACACACACGTGAATTCTTTACATTGAATAATTAGATCCAGTTATGAGTAATTTGTGTTCAGGAATTACAAATTAGTTATCAATGAGTAACCATTTTTATATTATCATCATTTAAAACTAAAATCAAAATGAATAATTCTCACAAAACATGTCTATCATATTATCATTGGATTTTACAATTGTGTTTATCATATTGTCTAAATTATTTGAGAGCTATAAATTCATATAATCTAACCAAACAAAAATGAAACCTTATAAAAACATGAAAACCTAAGAAAACTAGACATGTTTTCATGTTCACTTCAGGCATCCTTTGCTTCTCCATTTTAAACTTCTTTCATTTATGATGCTATTTGTGCTTATTCTATGTCTAAGCACCAAAATCCGGTTGAACTACAAATTCTTTTTGACGAATACCATTCACTGAACCTATGGAAACTATAGGGTGTAATGTTACGAGTCATTTATAAATCTATAACCAAATTCTTTAACCTTTCACTATGTGCTGCCATTCTCTTTTCCATATCCAAAATCCTATCCAATTGGTCTTCATGATGAATACATAAACTTTGATTAATCCACAAAATTACCTCTTGTAAGGTGTTCATCTATGGTGATAAGCACCTCAAGACAATGTGAAGCTCTGTAAATCCACAATGAACACACTCATCACATTGGTTGTTTTCTTCCATAGTACCAACATAACGTACAAGAGAAAGTGTGCTTGGAGAAATAACCTAAATTGCAAAGAAATTGCCTAAGTCTCCATTGGATGTATCATACTTCCAATTTGATGAAAATAAAAATCCCTTCATGTTGACTTAGGGTTTGATAACTTTGCTTAAGTACTAAATTAGTATTTTAAGAGACCGGTTTCAAATGCCTACCAAATGATGTGCATGTGTCAATAAATTCATCAATTGACATGAACTTGTTCCTTGTTGAAGTAGTTATCCAAACATGGTTTCAATTTTCCATATGGAGGTCACATGCATGAAAAATCAACCTCCCAAGTTGAAGGAAAAATCTGTTTACATAGAATCTGAAAAGACAGAAAAGGGTGGAAGGGTGGTGCTAGGGGAAGATTGAAGTCTTCCATGGAGGTTTTATCCTCCTTCCATTAGTAGCTAAAAAATAGGGGTGTTGTGGCATCCTTATTTTTTGATGCAAATAGAAAACTAGGATGTTGGTGCATTCCATCTGTTGTAGCATAAAACATTTTTTGTAGAAATCATTTATTTAATGAGCTTGATTTTGTGGTTTGCACTTTTAAGGTTTCCATGATAAAATTATGTGTCCTTACTTGTTTGATCCATTATTTATGTGTTTTTAATAATAATTGTTTAAATAAAAGAAAAAGTAGGGAATACTGATTCACCCCCCCCTCTTAGTATTTCTAGATAAACCAAAATCCGTCAATTCCGATGGATTCGAGATGTCAGGTTTCAGCTAGGGGACCCCCTACACCATGCCTCCAATGCTCGAAAATGGTGCTAATGTGCCATCTCCAGATCTAGGGTTTTACTCAGTGAAGGGAATGCCAATTTCTCTCAAGGAGGGCATTTCTCATATGAAGGCTCCCAAGCATGCATGGACATCGTGAACACGTCCAAAATTTCCATACGCACATGTGATAGATGAAAGAATCCAAGTCCGCTCGCCGGTTTGGGTTCCGTGGCCCCAGAGCAAATCCTCAAAGTGTCCTTGAATGGCCACAGGGTGCCTGCAAAATGTGCCCATAGCACCAAAACTTTGACTCTGGTAGCATATCCGTCGATTCCGAATGATTCGGGATGCCGAGTTTCAACTAGGGGACCCCCCACACTGTGCCTCCAATGCCTAGAAACGGTGCGATGTTAAATTTTGAGCATTAATTCACAATACTCTAGGATATTTGCTGAGAGAATAACATCTACAGTATATCAATGCATGACAATCACAATATGACAAGCATCACAAGAATCAAAAGCATAAAGACAAGAGACACAAAGTTTCCATGTGGAGAACCCTAAGGTGAAAAACCCCACAACTTCCTCAGAGATAGAGAGAGCAATGGCTCAACCAAAGTACAACCAAATAACAATGAGATAGTCTCCTAGCAGATGATCCTCCTCTTCCTCACTAGTGCGCCACTACTGAAAGTGAGAGTGAGTTACTTTTCCGAGTGAGTAAAATAGAGATCTCCTCTCTCTATTTATACTCACCTTTTTGCCCAGTGACCTTATGGGGCCGACTTGTCTATCTAGATACATCCACATTATATTATATATAATTCAGGGCCGACCCCACATGGTGGTCTAATAACCCATCGGCAAGTACACACACTTGTGACACTTGTCAATCACATGACGAAACTTCCTTATAGAGGAATAATACATCTCTTATAAGGGTACAATAAATATATATAAAATACACAGATGAAATACATTCCGAAGTTACATATACATCAACATGTGAATGTGCCATCTTCGAGTTATGGTTTTGCTCATTGAAGGCCATGCCAATTTCGCTCAAGAGGGGGATTTCTCATCCGAAGGCTCCTGAGTGTGCATGGCAATCGTGAACACGTCCATAATGGCCATACTCATGTGTGGAAGCTGACAGAACCCAGGTCTACTGGCTGGTTTGCCTTCCATGGCCCTGGAGAAAATCCTCAAAGTGTCCCTGAATGGCCCTGGGGTGCCCAACCAAAATGATCGTTGCACTAAAACCGTGACTTCGATCACGAATCCGTCAATTCCGATGGATTTCGTATGTCGGGTTCTAGTTGGGGTCCCCCCACACCATGCCTCCTATGTCTGAAAACACTCCCAATGTGCCATCTCCGAAGCTAATGTTTTGCTCAGTGAAGGCCATTCCAATTTCACTCAAGGGGGGAATTTCTCATCCGAAGGCTCTTGGACATGCATGGCCACCATGAACACGTCCACAATGGCCATATGAACATGTGGGAGTTGACGTAATCCAGGTCCGCTCACTAGTTTGGGTTTCATCGCCCCAGAGAAAATCCTCAAAGTGTCCCTGAATCGCCCCGGGGTGCCCAACCAAAATTCTCGTTGCACCCAAACCATGAATCTGATCGCAAATTCGTTGATTTCGATGGATTCCAAACATCGGGTTCTAGATTTTCCCCCCCACATCGTGCCTCCAATACCTAGAAATGGTGCCAATGTTCCATCTCCATAGCTAGGGTTTTGCTCAGTGAAGGCCATTCCAATTTCGCTCAAGGGGGCCATTTCTCATCCAAAGGATCCCGGGCGTGCATGACCACCTTGAAAACTTCCACAATGGCCATACGCACATGTGGGAGTTGACAGAACCCAGGTCAGCTCACCGCTTTGGGTTCTGTGGCCCCGAAGCAGATCCTCAAAGTGTCCCTAAATGGCCCCGGGGTGCCCGACCAAAATGTTTGTTGCACCAAAACCGTGACTCCGATTGCGAATCCATTGATTTCGATGGATTCCGAATGCTGGGTTCTAGTTCCCCCCCCCCCCCAACACTATGTCTCCAATGCCCAGAAATGGTGCCAATGTGCCATCTCCAGATATAGGTTTTTGCTTAGTGAAGGCCATTCCAATTTCGCTCAAGGGGGGCATTTGTTATCTGAAGGCTCTTGGGCATGCATGGCCACCATGAACAGGTCCAAAATGGTGATACACACATGTGGGAGTTGATGAAACCTAGGTCTACTCGTCGGTTTGGGTTATGTGGCCCCGAAGCAAATCCTCAAAGTGTCCCTGAATGGCCCCGGGGTGCCCGACCAAAATGCCCATTGCACCAAAACTATGACTCCAATCGTGAATTCGTCAATTCCGATGGATTTCGTATGCCAGATTCTAGATGGGGGACCCCCCATACTGTGCCTCCAACTCCAGGAAATGGTGCCAATGTGCCATATTCGAAGCTAGGGTTTTCTCAGTGAAGGCCATTCCAATTTCGCTCAAGGGGGGCATTTTTCATCCGAAGGCTCTCGGGCATGCGTGGCCACCATGAACACATCCAAAATGGACATACGCATGTGTTGGAGCTGACGGAACCCAGGTCCGCTTGTCAGTTTTCGTTTCGTGGCCCCGAATCAAATCCTCAAAGTGTCCCTGAATGGCCCCGGGGTGCCTGACCAAAATGCCCGTTGCACCAAAACCATGAATCTGATCGTGAATCTGTCAATTCTGATGGATTTTGGATGTCGTATTATAGCTGGGGAGCCCCTCACACCATGCCTCCAACTCTTGAAATGGGTGCCAATTTTCCATCTACATATCTAGGGTTTTGTTAAGTGTAGGCCATTCCAATATCGCTCAAGGGGGGCATTTCTCATCTGAAGGCTCCCAGGCGTGCATGGCCATCGTGAACAATTCCACAATGGCCATACGCATGTGTGGGAGTTGAAAGAACCCAGGACTACTCATCGATTTGGGTTTCGTGGCCCCGGAGCAAATCCTCAAAGTGTCCCTAAATGGCCCCAGGGTGCCCGACCAAAATGATCGTTGCACCAAAATCATGACTTTAATTGCGAATCCGTCAATTCTGATGGATTTCGGACATCGGGTTCTAGTTGCGGGACCCCCCACACCATGCCTCCAACACCCAAAAATGGTTCCAATGTTCCATCTTTGGAGTTAGGGTTTTCCTTAGTGAAGGCCATTCCAATTTCACTCAAGGGGGCCATTTCTCATCCGAAGGATCTCGGGTGTGCATGGCCACCATGAACAAGTCCAAAATGACCATACGCATGTGTGGGAGCTAACGAAACCCAGGTCCACTCCCTAGTTTGGGTTCCGTGGCCCCGGGGAAAATCCTCAAAGTGTCCATGAATGGCCGTGGGGTGCCTGACCAAAATACCCGTTGCACCAAAACCGTGACTCCAATCGCAAATCCGTCTATTTCGATGGATTTCGGATGCTAGATTATAGCTGGGGGACTCTGCACACCATGCCTCCAACTCCCGGAAACAGTGCCAATGTGCCATCTGCAGAGCTAGGGTTTTGCTGAGTGAAGGCCATTCCAATTTCGCTCAAGGGGGCCATTTCTCATCCGAAGGATCCTAGGCATGCATTTCCAGAGTGAAAAAGTCCATAATTTCCATACGCACATGTGGGAGAGGACAGAACCCGGTCTCGATCGTCGGTTTGGGTTCCATGTCCCCAGAGAAAATCCTCAAAGTGTCCCTGAATGGCCCCGGGGTGCCCGACGAAAATGCCTGTTGCACCAAAACCATTACTCTGATCGCGAATTCATCTATTCCGATGGATTTCGGACGCCAGATTATAGCTATACCATGCTTCCAATGCCTGAAAACAGTTCCAATGTGCCATCTCTAGAGCTAGGGTTTTGTTCAGTGAAGGCCATTCCAATTTTGCTCAAGGAGGCCATTTCTCATCCAAAGGCTCCCGGGCATGCATTGCCATAGTGAACAAGTCCATAATTTCCATATGCACGTGTGGGAGAGGACGGAACCCAGTTTTGATCATCGGTTTGGGTTTGATGTCCCCAGAGCAAATCCCTAAAGTGCACCTGAATGGCCCTAGGGTGCCCGATGAAAATGCCTATTGCACCAAAACTGTGACTCCGATAGAGAATCCGTTGATTGTGATGGATTTCAGACGTCATATTCTAGCTAGGGCCCCCCGACATCATGCCTCCAACACCCGAAAATGGTGCCAATGTGCCATCTCCAGAGCTAGGGTTTTGCTTAGTGAAGGCCATTCCAATTTCGCTCAATGGGGCATTTCTCATCTGAAGGCTCTCGAGTGTGCGTGGACACCGTGAACAAGTCCACAATGGCCATGTGCACATGTGGGAGCTGACATAACCTAGGTTTTCTTTCTAGTTTGGGTTCCGTGGCCCCAGAGAAAATCCTCAAAGTGTCCCTGAATGGCCCTGAGGTGCCCGACCAAAAGGTCCGTTGCACAAAACCGTGACTCTGATCGCGAATCCATTGATTCCGATGGATTCCAAACGTCAGGTTCTAGCTGGGGGACCCCCACACCATGCCTCCAATGCCCGGAAATAGTTCCAATGTGCCATATCCAAAGCTAGAGTTTTGCTAAGTGAAGGCCATTCCAATTTTGCTCAAGGGGCCATTTCTCATCCTAAGGCTCCCGAGTGTAATGGGATTCCGTCAGCTCCTACAGGTCCACCAATGCGAGACACACATGTACATGAATTAGAAGTAGACGCACATGTGTAAAATATGTGGAAGAACTATCTTATGGGTAGAATATTTTAATTGGGCACTAATTAAAATAATCTTAGGTACTTATTCACACAATTACATTTGACACTCCATATTTCTTATAAAGGAAAAAAAATAACACTCCATTTTAACACACTTACTATATGATACCTCCATGTTAATATTTTGTTTGATTTATTCACATTAGGATACCACAATGTTTATATTTTGTTTGATTTATTCACATTAGGATGAATTAGAAGGATTTTAGTGATGTCCTAAGGGGTTTTTCCAGACCTGAAAAAACATAAGCAAAAGAGGATTTTGCTCCCCAAGAGGGTCGCTTAATCAAAAATCAAAGAGGGAATCCAACTAGGGTTTGATAAAACATTGGAAAAATGCACAATAAGCTTTGTTTTTTTTATTACATTAAAACACGGAAAATAACACATGTATGTATGTATGTATCAACAAAAAATGCATGTACCATCTATCTCTTATGTAAATTTGAATGGCCTCATTCAATAAATCCATCTGGATCCTCTTTGTTGCTAATTGTCAGCATCAATATCTCGTGCTCTGAATGAGGCAGGAAGTAGTGTACCTTGGTTGAGCTCTTCCTTACATTGTCTGTAGATGGATGTTTGTGCCAACGATTAAGTTTGTGAAGTGATACACCACTAAACTTGGTCTGTAATCCATGAATACATACCCACTAGTATTTCTTGACTTCCCATCTAGTGTAAGATATCCCCCCTTAAAAACCATCAATCCAATAGGAAATTCATTGCCTTCATCATCGATTAATGAACCATTGAGGGTTTTCTTACCTTGGATGCACTGTTCCAACCAATAATATGTGCCCCTTTCATTTTCTT
Organism: Larix kaempferi; assembly: GCA_027924585.1. Classification (NCBI taxonomy): domain Eukaryota; kingdom Viridiplantae; phylum Streptophyta; class Pinopsida; order Pinales; family Pinaceae; genus Larix; species Larix kaempferi. Next base: position 3,202,764 of record BSBM01000073.1, read on the forward strand.
TCAGAGAAACAACTGCATATATGTGTCCTGGTTGTACAAGATGTGATATATGGTCGTATTTTGTCAAAATCGATGACTAGCCCTCCTCTAACTTGGTTGTTTCAACAACTGCACATGGGTCTACTGCAAGTGACACACGGTCCCATTCATCAACCTAGTCCATGCATTCACATTCATCCCATTCTCCACTATTGCAAGGGATGCAAAATAAATCAAGTTTTCGCATCCATATTTCAAATAAGGGGTTGTTTGAGCTTCGAACTGAATGAAATCCACGTGTTCCTTGTACTATTCCACAACTATAGGAATGCGATCGATCTGTCAACCACTATTTCTTACCACACGTCCTGTCACTGTTGATGTTTGTTTATCTCTTGCTCGGTCTGGCATTGTTGCGGATCACCATTAAACTATGGATTTTGCATCTCACATATAAGGGTTTGTGGTAAACCTCATCTCTTCCCTTCGTAGTGCGGTCTTGATGCATGCACCGGCCCCATCATGCTCGCCTTTTCTATTCCCAATGTCAAAATAGTTCCAGATATTTAGCACATTGTAAGTCTTATGCAAAATACTCATCCATTGGAATACTCGGGCATTTTTTAACCAGCCCACACAACCATCTGACCATATCCGATGTTGATCCATATGTATATCTCTCTCCTTTAACTTATCATAGAAAATTTGAAAACAATGTTGCACATAATGAAGATCATGGGTTCTGTCATCACTTATGTAAAATTTTGTCTCCTTCAGTATTATCCTCATGTCAATGCTGCTCTCTAGCCCATTCCTGCACGTAATATGTACCATGATGTTGACTTGGTTTGAATGGTAGTATTGACTCTGGATTTCATTTTGTGGCTGAAGGGTGTAGTTTTCTCCAAAATCCACTATTGACACTATGGTTCCAACGGGAAATGAGTCTCTACATTTTCTGTACTTCTCATCTTGCCATCACGCTACATGCGCATGTTGAACATACTACTCGGTTTTCTTGTAGAACTACGTCAAGAAGTCACATACCCGTTCCTGTTGCCATGAAAACAAGGACAATATTACAATGTGGCCTTTGGAAAAATGTACATGTCATAAATTGAACATGTAATATGAAAAATATGCAATATTCATTTTTACCTGTGACTTCACCAATGCAATCTTTTTACTTTCCCTGGCACTATCTAATTGATAGGTTACGTACTTGAAGCTATGCATCTCCACGACCATCCTTCCAAAATAGTTCTCCTCTCTTTCATGAATGCAACGGTTCAAAAGATAAAACCCACTGCACCTAGAACATGTCCCATATAGACACAATTTTTCATAATATTTTTGTCCTTAGGCCTTGGACACATGATGTTGTGGATGAATTCTCTCGATGCATTCGGTGGTAGTATGTATTCATTGCAGCCCTGCATAATGTTAGTGTGCAAATCACAAAATATATGTTTATATGTGTCATAATAATATTCATATTCTACGTGGTATCTACAAAAACAAGTGTTCCGATCAATGCACATACAAACATACCATGGTTTGCATTTCTCAGACGACCTTTGGCCCAGGTTCAATTTTGCGTGCTCATTCCTGAATCTTTCATAGAGTCCAGTCTGTGTGGTGTCAAGGAAGTGTTTAACATGGGGTTCACGTTTAGCAGAACCTTTGCTCAGTTTTAGCACGTCTCTTTGGTTTGATGAAGGTCTGGTATGATCATGCCAAAAATTTTGTACTAACTCCTGAACAACATCAATTAGCTTCCCATATCCATGAGGCAACCTACCGAAAAAATTCCAACAATATTTTCCACTTGGAGTGTCAATATTTTCTCTTATAACAGAGTACATTCTAACATAACTTACCACTTTACAAATTAACACATACAACTACAAACTATGTTGGTTTATTTGTGTTAGACCACGTATTTAAGGCAAGAGTTAGGGTGTAGTATTCTAAGGATAGGTAAATTAGCCTAGGATAGTGTTCAGATGGAAATAATATGGTATCCTAGGGGTTTCATAATTATCAAAGAAACAAACTATCAAAGAGACATAAAAACAAACTACCTTCCTTATCATGTATAACAAATTATGTATCTTGAAATGATCTAGCGAGTTATGTAATCCATGCAAATTTGAAGTCAGGTGAAGTTTGAGTTATCAAGTTATCTAAATCGAGTCTCCCATGCAAAATCAAATCAAACTGTTTTCCGAGTTGAGAAATCAAGCACGTCTAATCCAAGTCATGAAATCAAGTGTCTAGACCGAGTTGAGAACTCAAGTGTACAATAGAGTATTCATGTGTTTGCAGGTATTACAGTTATAGGAATAATACTATCTCCCAGGACATAAGACTAAAACTATTGCAAAAATAATTTAAGAACATAATTGAGGCTCAAGAATAAAATGAATTCCTTTGTCTTAAAAAAGTAGTGGAAGTCACATGAAGAGGACTGAAATATTCTTCATTTCCAACACCCTAGGATGAGATGACATTACACATAATGAGGTGCATTACCTATGAGATCAGACACAACATGGTGCTTGGTTATCACTCTAAATTTCTTTCCCATCTAACTCATCAAATAAACATAATTATCCCTTACAATTCTAATCAATATAGATGATGGTTGGTCAAGTGTAGAATGGAGAAACTAGTGTCTTTCCTAGTGATGAATTCATAAAACTTTTGGTAATAACACCCCACAATAGAGATGACTAAGGATGTCTTGGGAATAGTTTGATAGTTTTTCTACATAAAATAAGATCAAGAGAATAAGTTTACTAATTACACAATGAGGAGGTTGAAAATTCCCCCAAGGAAGAAGAATTCAATGAGGTAGAGGCAAGTAGTCAAGCTCAAAGGCACGCTATTAAAGAAACATTATGATAAACGTAGAATGAAGAGGAGAGCATGGAAAAAATGTCATGAACTATTCAATATGACCCTCTCCCATGATTTCTTATTAGGATTATCCTCAAATTGAAGAGTCTCAAGAGAGAACCTCGTCCATTCCATCCTTGTGTGAAATCAAAATATATTCATGGAAATAACTATTGGTTTACATTGCATACTTCATCTTGTCTAGTAAATATGAGTTTTTTTTAGATGTGAACTTGGGAATTATTCTTGTCAAATTCATTGTTGTCTATGCATGGATATTACAGTAGGCATATGATAAAACACAAAGGATGGGAGAATGTCAAATATTATGAATGAAAACAGTGATTTACAATTCACCATACCTATTGAAATGATCTCCACTTGCAATAGAAACTGGTAGCTTGAATGTATCCACTAGATTCCAAGACCACTCAAGATGTTTGTTAAATTCCAAGAGTGATTTTTTGTCCAATAGATCAATGAGTGTCCAAAAGATCAATGAATGTGTGCCAATAAGCAACCTGGAAGAGCTTGAACCCGTGAACTGAGTGAAAATCCCGTGTTTTTTGGTAGCATTCCCGAGAAAAAAAAACTATGTTTTCTTTAAAACTAGCGACAAACGCGCGCACGCGTGTTTATACGTGCACACGCATGTTTGTAGCGCATACACGTCATTAGCACGTACATACTAAAACACGCGCATGCACCCCTGCATAACGTTTACAACATTAATTGACCAACGTTTATACCATTTAATGCCAAACGTTCAATACTTCAAGAATTTTTTCATACATTGGACTATACTTCAAAAGTGGATAAATGAATGGCTAAAGAGAAGGGGGTTAATACTTCTAGGGATTTAAGGGTTTAGGACCTAAGGTGTAAGGTCTTAGGTATTTGGCCTTTAAGGATTGTGGGTTAGTTTGTTTAAGAGTTAGGGTTGTGGGATTATAGGTTGAATGGTGCAATGGTTTAGGGGTTAAGGGATTTAGTGCTATAGGGAGTGTGAGAGGTAGAGATAGAGAGAGAGAGAGAGAGAGAGAAAGAGAGAAGGGATATGGGAGAGAAAGAGAGAAAGAGATCATGGGGTTAAGGGGGGAGCAATAACATCACATGTCATACCTGTAAGGGTCACGCCCGGTGCAACGCCACACGGGATTTGAAATGTAAACATGCTTAAAGGGTGAAAGAAGAGGATTGAGACCTAAATGAATGTTTCATAGCTCATGAGCTACGATATGGGGATGAAATTATTTGGGCCCTGGGCCCTTAATCATTTGGATATGAGTGTTTTTCACACCAAAGAATTCCCATAGGGCCTCAAACATGGCCAAGTAAGGACATAATACAAAAAAACCCTCTCGTAAGTCCAAATTTCAAAAACAATTGTAAGGGGACCTTGGATTTGCCCCGGGGGGGTGTTGTGGTCACAGCATTGGGATACATGAGCCATGAGTAGGTTTTGTAAACTAAAACAAGGGATTTAATCCCTAAATCACCCTCTCAACCTCAAGTGCCATGAACAAAACCTAAAAGCCACAACATGAGCCCTCTATAAGGTGTCTTTGGAATCAAAGTTGAATGCGAGTGTCATTACAATGTCTAGGGTATCATGTATAAGTATTAAACAAGATCCTTTATCAATAATATTTTCTTCTTGGGCATATGGACACCATTAGTTGTCCAATATAGATTATCCCTAACATGCTTTATGCACTGTGGATGGGTCTTGGGCCCTTAACCCTAGTCTTGGTAGAAAAAAAAATAGCCTCAAGCCCTTGGACATGGTTTATGGAGGGAAATAAAAATATTAGACCCGAAACATATTTTGTCAAGATCAAATGCAATGAATGCATCCTCAGACTACCATGCAAGACCATGGATATGTTGCAAGGCCTTGAACATAATCAAAGAATGAAAACCGGTTCCTCAAGATCTTATTGAAGCATACTAAGCTCAATTGAATTACACTTGAGCATTAATTGAAACTTCTTAACCTCAAGAGTCGTCAATAACACATGGAAGCCATGACACTAGACCTATACAAGGAGTCTTTTGCATATGAATTGAATATGGCATCAAGGATTTATCTTGGCTCCTTAAACATGGCTAATGGAGGGAAACAAGAGCCTCCAACAATAACCACATATGAAATATGTAAGGTATTAGTCAACTTCAAGTGTGTTATGTGTGCCATGACTAGGTTAGTTGTGAACCAAAAATGGGTGTCAAGGTCTGACAAAGGTATAGGGACAACAAGAAGCTCTTCATGCCTTAAATGAAGCTTCTTAGGCTCAAGTACCATGAACAACACCTACAACTCAAGAAGCTTCTTAGGATACAATGTTGAATTCATATTCAAACCACCACACATAACCCTTGTGGGGTATCTCTAGAATATGTAGAGGGATACATATACCATGATTAGGCTACATCTCATGCCTTTTAAACAAGATTATGTCTTCGAACCACACCGGGAATGTTTTTCGAGGCCATGGATAGTGTTGCTTAGTATGTTAGTGGGATACATTCAACATGATTAGGTTTCATGAATTGGGAATGGGTCTATAGGCCTAAACATGCTTAGGGGGAACAAACAACTTCAACCATAAAGTAACCTTTTCAAGCTCAAGTGCCATGGTTTGGGGAGGAAAACACTTCATCCTTGGGGCTTAAACATAATATCTTAGGTTGAATAGCCATCAACAACATGTTCAAATAATGGCATGGACCCTCTCTAAGGGGTATTTACAATCAAAGGTTGATATGGATTCCATTAGAAGGTTTTTCTTAAAAAGGATGAGGTGTGGGCCCTTGACCATGGTCAAGGAAGGAAACTTTAAGTGCCTCAAGATATTGTTGAAACTTCTTAGATTTAGTTTCTTTAATTCCATGGACCAACACAAGAGTTTTTTGTAAGGGTTCTTTGTAGGAATCCAAGTGGGATATAAGGTCCATGCGTAAGTATTGTGCACTAGAAATGGGTGTTGACACCTAAACATGGTGAAGGGTGAAACATGGGGTTTAAACATTAATTGAACCTTTTTTAGTTCGTGAAGCATACAAACCACCTAGAAAAAGCATGAGCCCTCATTATGGAGTATTTGTCCTAGGATTTAGATATCGGTGCCCTTAAGATGGTTTGTGCACTGTGGATGGGTCTGCATGCCTTGACCATGGTTGTGGTAATGAAACAAGAGACTCTATCCCTTTAGTATGGTTGGGGGAGGCAAACAACAACCTTGGGCCCTAAGCATAGATTCTCAAGTTTAAGCATCATGAGCACATCCTTAGATGACCACATGGGACCATGGATAGATCAAATGGTATGCCCCTTGTATGAGTTCTTTATAGGCATTTAAATGGGATATGGGCATCATGAGTGGGGATCTGTGCAATATAGATAGAGGAGGTTTACCATATACTGATGGAGTGAGATGGGTGAAGAGGGTTAGAGCGAGAGGAGGAGGAAGCTTAAGGGGGGGGAGAGAGAGAGAGAGAGAGAGGAGGGTTAAGGAGAGATATAGATGGGGGGGATAGAGCAAGATCATTTGGGCCTTAGGCCATAAATACCACTTCTCAGGCTCAATCACCATGAGCAATTCTTGTAAACTGCAACAAAAACACTCTTTAAGAATTCTTTAGCATAAAATTTGGATACAGGTGTTTTCCACACCAAAGATGGGCCATAGGGCCTCAAATATGGACGAGTAATGAAATACATCATGATATTGTTGAATCTTCAAATGTGTAAGTGTTCGGGTACACAGGGTACTACCAAAGGACCGAACACCAAGAGCAACCACTTCACATAAACAGATCACAGATCAACACACCAATGTTTTGACGTGGTTTAAACCCTCTTGAGGGAAACACTCCACAGCCCCGGCCAAATAGCTTCTACGGGACAATTTATTATGCAAAGAAAGAAAGTTACAAATGAGCTTCTCATAATCGATCAACTAAACAATGACCCTCCATGCTCTTTAAATAGAGATCATGGACCAATCGGGTGTTAAGCCACGGATCAAGGTTAGGTTTGATCTAAGAGAAGTTGAGCCGTCGGATCACTCTATGTCGGAAACATATCGTGACCGTCGGATTAAGTATTTACAAATGCATACTAATGCATACTAAAGAAACACACTATCCCTAACGGATATATTACACAAGTTGATCTTAACTAACTCCTAAGTGTCTAAATATCCTAACATCCCCCCTTAAGAACAACTTGGGATAGGATTGAAGGATTTACAAAAGTGACACTATTAGGAGAAGGAAGGAGGCATTAGAGCCTATCCCCCCTTAATGACAAGTTCCTGAACTCCTAACATAGATCGAAGTTTAGAAAACTTTGCTTCTGTAAGAGACTTGGTGAAGATGTCTGCAACTTGATCATCTGTAGGGCAAAAGAGCACTTCAAGAACACGATCATGAACAAGATTTCTGATGAAGTGCATATGTAGCTCAATGTGTTTGCTGCGTTGATGTAGAACTGGATCTTTGGCAAGCTTGATGGCACTTTGATTGTCGCACCAACGTGGAGTAGGCTGCTGCTGCTCGAATCCAAACTCTGAAAGGATCTGTCGAAGCCATAAATCTTCTTGACTAGCATTAACTGCTGCTCGATATTTTGCCTCTGCTGAAGAAAGAGCAAGAGCTTGTTGTTTCTTACAATCCCAAGTAATAGGTCCAGATCCCAGATTGAAAACATAACCTGCAGTAGAATTTCGATCATCAGGATCGTCGGCCCAATCTGAATCAGTGAAACCAACCAACAAAGGTTTCCCCCCTGTACTGTAATGAATCCCAAACTGAACTGTACCTCGAATATATCGAAGTATTCTTTTAGCTTCTTTCCAGTGACTTTCATGAGGTGTCTGCATATAACGGGCAACTCGACCAACGGCAAAGGAAAGGTCAGGACGGGAATGAGTCAAGTATAAAAGACTACCAACAAGCTGACGATACAAGGTGGCATCTACTTCAGGTGAAGTACAAGTGGCAGAAAGTTTGACTCCAGACTGAAAGGGAGAAGGGGTTGGTGTACAATCTTCCATGTGAAAGCGACGAAGAAGGTCACAAGCATACTTAGACTAAGAAAGAAAGATTCCGTCTTTGGTTTGCAGAACTTGGAGACCAAGAAAATAATACAAATGTCCTAAGTCTGACATTTCAAAAGTTTGTTTAAGACTGGATTTCACATGGGTTATAAGCTTAGGGTCACTACCAGTAAGAATAAGGTCATCAACATATAGAACAAGTATGATGAGATGGTTTCCTACTTTCTTGGTATAGACATTGGGGTCAGAATGGCATCTAGAAAAACCAGTGTCAAGGAGAAAGTTATCCATTTTGGCATACCAAGCTCTAGGAGCTTGCTTAAGGCCATATAAGGATTTCTTAAGGCGGAAGACAAGGCTAGAGTTATTCTGAACATAGCCAGGAGGTTGTTCCATGTAAATTTCCTCCTATAAATCACCATGTAAGAAGGTAGACTTGACATCCATTTGATGGACTTCTCAATTGTGTAAGGCTGCAAGGGAAAGAACAAGGCGGATGGAGTTCATTTTGGCGACGGGAGCAAAGGTTTCATTGTAGTCAATCCCTTCAACTTGGGAAAAACCTTTGGCAACTAACCTTGCCTTAAGTCTTTCAACACTTCCATCTGATGTATACTTAGTTCTGTAGACCCATTTACATCTGACAAGTTTTCTTCCTTTTGGAAGAGGTACAAGTTCCCAAGTATCGTTCGCCATTAAGGAACGATATTCTTCATCCATGGCTGCATCCCAATCTGGATTCCCTGAAGCTTCTGCAAAAGATTCTGGATCATGATTCTTGGAAACTTGAGCCAAAAGAGAAGAGGCTCGCTGAAACTGAGAACGTGTTCGACGTTGATCTCTAGGATCACCGGCAAGATCACCAGCTGCTTCACATGTTGAACGGACCCATCGAGGAAGCACTTGTGCTGGTGCAATCGGAGGAGCATGAGCAGGCGGAGGTGGATTTTCATCCTCACTGTCATCATCAGAAACTGGAGTTGGAAACCTATCAAGGAAGTTGGAAGAAGAAGAAGAAGGCACAAACGCCGAATCAGGCTCGCAGGCCAAAGATGGCACACTCGCCGAGTTAGCCTCGCAGGCCAATATATTTTCATCAAATTTAACATCTCTTCTAATTATTATAGCATGAGAGTGTGGTTGAAGAAGTCTATAACCTTTTACATCTTCAGAATATCCAACAAATATGCACTTTTCACTTTTAGGCTGCAATGCTTTCCGTTTTTCATCCGGAATGTGAGCCCATGCTTCACTACCAAACACACAAAAGTGACTTACATCAGGTTTAATTTTACTCCATGCTTCTTCCGGTGTTATACCTTGTAATGCTTTTGTGGGGGTGCGATTAACTATGTAATTTGCACAATTTATGGCTTCAGCCCAAAATTGAAGACTTAGTCCCTTAGATTGGATCATACAATTAGCCATTTCTTTTAAAGTGCGGTTCTTCCGCTCAGCTACACCATTTTGTTGTGGTGTATATGGAACAGTGTGCTGTTGTTGGATGCCTTGTTCAGTGCAGAAAGTAGTGAACTATTTGTTAACATGTTCTCCTCCATTGTCAGATCTTAACTTAATAATTTGATGACCAGATTGTTTTTCAACAAGGGCCTTGTAGGCCAAGAACATGTTAAATACTTCGCTCTTAAGTTTTAGGAAATAAACCCAAGTGCGTCTGGTGTAATCATCAATGAAAGTTAAGAAATATTTGAAACCAGAAAAGGAAGCAGATGGAAGAGGACCACACAAGTCACTATGCACAAGCTCCAAGGGAACCGAGGCGTGCCAAGATGCACGTTTGTCAAAACTATCCCAATGATGTTTTCCGAGTACACAACCGGAGCAAACACCATCTCTGCAAGATACCATCGGAAGACCTGTCACCATATTTTCTTTACATAGTTGTTGCAATGAGCGATAATTTAAGTGACCAAATCGCTCATGCCAAAGTTTGCTCAAGTTATCACTATGAGCAACAAAAACTGAAGGGAAAGGTGATGACCCAAAGTTGTTAAACTTGTACAACCTGGTAATATCATCAACAATTCCGGTAGCTAGAACCTGTTGAGGATCTTTAAAATCCTTGATTACAACTTGGTGAAGTGTAAAGGTCACAGTTTTACCTTCACCAGAATGAGTGATCTGATAGACTGATAACAAATTGCAGGAAATTCTTGGAACACATAGTACATCACTAAAATGACCATTATCTACTAGAACTGTTCCAGCTCCTACAACACTTAGAGATCTATCATCACCAACAAATATTTGTTTGGTGTTACATTCATGCATAGTAGAAAAGATGGCTTGATCCTTAGCCATATGATAAGATGATCCAGAATCAATGAGCCATTCATTTGAAGTAGAAGAAGAAGATGCATTATAAGAATAACCAGAAGCACAAAGTGCATGTCCATGAGAGGTAGATTCTGAAGGCGAATCTAGGCTGATGTGGTGCTTCTTCATTGCTGCTTCCAAGGCTGCCATCTTCTTGAAACACTTAGATTCATCATGATTATCTTTCCCACAATAGTTGCAATGATGCTCAGTCTTCTTTCCTTTTGGCTTGGATCCTTTGTCATTTTGTTTTGGACCCTTGTTTGACTTATTATTGCGAAAATTTTGTTTCTTGGGAGGCTTGGACTTTTCTTTCTGTTGGGACAATAAGGCTTTCCCAGATGTATCTGCATTGTGGATTATTCCAAGATGAATGAGTTTATCTTGTTCTCTAATCAAGGAATCACAAAAGGATTCAAGACTATGCTCTTGATAGCTAGCTGCATTCAAGGATGCTTTCATGGAGTAAAAAGTAGATACAAAAACAGAATATGCAGGTCCAAGTTTGGAAAGAATATGATAAATGCATTGTTTGTCTTCCCTCTCAATCTTACATTCTGCACATAAGAGCTTAAGAGTTTTGTACTTAGATAAATAATCTTGAATGCATGAAAAGTCACTTGGATTTAAAGAAATCAACTCATTTTTGAGTTGGTGACCTCGAATTTCATTGTGTTTACCAAACACAGATTCCAACTTGTCCCAAGCAGTGTTAGGTTCATCAATTCCAGATATGTGGAATCGCAAATCAGTAGAGATTGAAATCCCAATCAATCCACGAGCTTCATCACATCTATTTGCCCATTTTATTTTCTTATCATCATCAGTGGGTTCTTTTTCTTTCCCTGTGGTAATTTTGAAAAGTTCCCTACTTCGTAGAACATCCTCCATACGAGATTTCCATGAGCAATAGTTGGAACTGTTAAGTAGAATATCACAATGGGAGGCCATATTTGTAAAGTAATGGCTGTAAAAGCAGAAACCAATAGTCTGGATGTGAAGAGCTCGAAAAAATAGGCGGTTTCAAAAAAAATGGCACTGAAAACTGACTCTGTATGATGAAGTTATGCTTGAACAAAGAAACTGTTGAAGATGTCCCCAATAGTGACGTGGCAGCTAGAGAATGTCCAGCAAAAAAAAAGAACCCCCCTCTTCCCAAGATGAACCTTTTGACAATCACTTTAAAAAAGTTGCTTTAAGTGAATCACTTTTGTAAAATAAGTGATTTCACTTTTACAATGATATTACTTTTTAAATAGTGCAACAATAAATAAAAAACTTAAGTGACTCGTATTTTTATTTTTTATTATTTAAGTGAGATGCACTTTTACAATAAAGTAACTTGAAAATAGAAATTGCATGCACTTTTCTTTTTAAAAGTAACTTCCTAAGACTTGAACTCAAGACCTATTAAGGAATAAAGCAACTTTGAACCAAATGAGCTAGATTAAAAGGTATGTAAAATATGGGAATGAGGAAGGGGGCTTTTTTTTTTCTTTTTTTCTTTTTTTTTTTTACTCTTCTTGCTCGGTTTGCGTGCTTGTCCTTTTTCCTGCAAAACAGACCACAAAACGAAACAAAAAAAACTTTTCCACACTTGTGGAGTTAGATCTTGTTAGCTTTCCCGGAAGGTCTACGTTTTCTCTCTGTTTCTGATTTGCCGAGATCGCGCAAATGTGCACGGCAAAGAGCATACGCAGCCGAGAAAAACCCTTTCCCTTTCTGTTTCTGATTTGCCGAGATCGCTCAAGGTGCATGGAAAAGAGCATACGCAGACGGGAAAGCAACAATCCGAACCCAAAAAAAAATCTAACAGTAAAAAAAATGAAATATGAGATTTTTTTTTATTAAAAAACGAAATAAAAAAAATGCGTCACTGTAACATTATACCTTCAGATCTGATGAAATACGCATTTCTGGAGCAACCGGGAACCGTTTTCGATCAAACGAAAACTATTTCCCAATGGAAACAACGCTCTGGACGCAATGGAACACCTCCCACAGCCCAGAAATGCACAGAAATACCAGAACTAGAAACCCTTTCGAGTTTCGGCAACAACAGTTCAAGATCTAGATCATAACCGGAAGCGGCACTTCATAAAAGATCTGATACCATGTTCGGGTACACAGGGTACTACCAAAGGACCGAACACCAAGAGCAACCACTTCACATAAACAGATCACAGATCAACACACCGATGTTTTGACGTGGTTTAAACCCTCTTGAGGGAAACACTCCACGGCCCCGGCCAAATAGCTTCTACGGGACAATTTATTATGCAAAGAAAGAAAGTTACAAATGAGCTTCTCATAATCGATCAACTAAACAATGACCCTCCATGCTCTTTAAATAGAGATCATGGACCAATCGGGTGTTAAGCCGCGGATCAAGGTTAGATTTGATCTAAGAGAAGTTGAGCCATCGGATCACTCTATGTCGGAAACATATCGTGACCGTCGGATTAAGTATTTACAAATGCATACTAATGCATACTAAAGAAACACACTATCCCTAATGGATATATTACACAAGTTTATCTTAACTAACTCCTAAGTGTCTAAATATCCTAACAGTAAGAGCCTTCAACAAGTCCTCGAACCAACACATGATCCCCTTGTACGAGTTCTTTGTAGGTTTTTGTGCAGTACAGAGAGAAGGTTTACCAAATAATGATAAAGAGTGAGATGGGATATGAGGGTTAGAGAGAGAGGAGGGGGAAGTTTAAGGAGAGAGAGAGAGAGAGGGAGAGATATCCTGACCAAAATTTATATTCTTACTGAAAGGCATACAATGGATTTGCTCACCCTCTCTGTGGTCAGTTGAGGTACAAGCTGCTTGAACGTTATGGGCGAGGTAGGGTGACATGTTCTATATGTGTGTGTGTGTGTGTGTGTGTGTGTGTGTGTGTGAGAGAGAGAGAGAGAGAGATGGTTAAGGAGAGAGAGAAGGGGGGTAACATAGAAAATAAGCTGCTACAAAGATGGACAACAAAACTACCAATGAACCAACTTCCAATTCAATCTATACAAGCATAGAGACACACAATAAATACAAACATTGTGCAACTAACGAGAATAAGGAAATGCATGAAAGCTTTTATTCATTACTCATGCCGCTCCAAATTACATTAATAGGGCCATGCACTACTAATTCAATCCCAACCTATACATTGGCATAATCGAGAAGCAAACATCACTGCTATGGCTCTAGTTCTCATCTCTACGCAGCTTCTCCTTTACTCCCTTCTATGGATTCTTCCTCCTATCCCTCCTCGCATACAACATTTACATATTTCACATGGCTAGAGGAATGCCAATAGATAGCAAGACCATTCAGCTTCCAGCGTTTTAGGTTTACATTCTTACCAAGCAACCCTTTCATCTTCTATTTGAGCAGTTAATCACTTGGTAGATACTTAGGAGTTGTATCACTGTTAACCCTTCCTGGGGTAAGTGTAGCATCCCACCTGCTAATATGTTACGCCAATCAATTCCCAAAATCGCATCATTTTTCATCCTTCATACAGTATGTGTACCATCCCACCTGCTAATCCAATGAGTGGCATCAGTGGAATCCCAGTCCAATGAAGCCTCTGCCTTCTTCGCAACATTGTCCTAATACTGAGCTTGGTCCCATCGATTCCTTCACTTCCAGGAAAGCTGCACTACTAGGGCCTGAGTGACCCCATATTTACCCTTCACCTTATGTTCATCTTCTTCCTGCTGCTTCTTCACAAGTATCCTTAGGGTTTCTTCCTTTTCCCTCTTGAGGGAAGCTGCTGCATGATATCAACACAAGTCCAGATAGCGGCATCGGGGGTCTTGTCACCCATGGAGAAGGCATCATTTATGTCAGTGAAATTAGCTCTATTAAGCCTCCTTTCATGTATTTGTCTTCTCTATCAATAATCCCCTAAGGTTTCTCGAAGTCCATGTCATCCTCCTCCTCCCTACGCTTCTCAGTAAATCCTTGAGCATTGGTTTAGGGGTAGTATAAAAGGCCAATTTACAGGAAACCTCCACTACAAGGTCTTTCCCTTATAGTGTGAGAGAGAGAGAGGAATATTAATGATAGAGAAAGAGAGAGAGATAGGGACATAAGGGGGGAGAAAAGGGGGAGGAGGGCTAAGTAGAGAGAGAGAGAGATAATTGTTATAGAGAGAGAGTGAGAAGATGAGGGTTAGGGGGAGAGGGGAGCATAAGGAGATAGTGAGAGAGGGGGGAGGGGGAGGGGCAGGAGGGGGCTTAGGAAGAAATGGGATGAGTAAGAGATTGAGGATGATGGTTATTGTTAGTGACATGGATATAGGAGGGAGAGAGGGAAGGAAAAGAAGTTTAGGTAGAGCGGAGGGAGAAGAAGAGGATGCTTAGGTAGATAGGGAGATAGAGGAGGATTGAAAGGGGGAGAGTGAGAGCGAGAGAAAGAGAGAGAGACAAAGGGGTTGAAATGGGGTGGAGGGGAGGAGGGTTAGGGAGGGACAGGAACAAACAAAGGAGAGGAGGAGGATTAGAGTTAGGGAGAGCAGTGCCAGGGGGGTTTGAGATAGATGAAGATGAAAACAAAACTACATTTTAGATTAGTAAAAAAATGTGCACACACATTACTAGAGCGTACGCACTAAATGGTGCGTACACGCCTAATTAAAATAATGCGTACACGTCGTTTAAATTTCTAAATTTTGGCGAGCAATTCCTTTCTCACCAACGTGGTGGATGACTTGGCCGCTTTGGTTTTAGGTTCAGATTTCCAAACCAAGTGGCTTGGACTGTGTTATAACAAAATAGATATTATTCTATAACTTCTTCTATTTCGATCATGATTCTGCGTATTCTACACTTGTCCACTACTAATGGAATTGCACATGATTTTAGAAGTATGTGTGCATATTCCGAATATGTAATTTTTTATTAAATCTATTTTTATTTAATTTTAATTGCACTAACGTCAATCTTACACAAAAAGTAGGTTATTTCTTCTGGATATAACTTTTGATTGGCTCACCTATTTTGAAAATGGAAAATAACCCGCACAAGTACACACAAAGACCCACATCCTAAAAAGAACAACTTTTAAATGATTATGTTAATACCTTGATGTCGGGGCCCAACACTCGACCTAGTCATTTTAGGGCTTGGATGAATTCCTTAATTTAAAATAAAAATAAAATTAACATAAATAAATATGGAAAAACAAAGCTTCACTAGAACGACCTATTATCTATGACTATATATAATTTTTTTCACAAAATTACACCATTTTCATACCAAAACCAGGGCCCAACGCAAACATATTCATTATGTTTTCTTAAAAAAATAACATACCAACCTTAGGAGAACCCAATTTTCTAGGATTTATACTTAATTTCCATAAATAATAGTTATATATTCCAGAAGGTAATACAATTGTCTACGTTTCATCTTCTTACGCCATATTCCAAAAAGTTGTGTAGGTACCTCTAATATTGCTTTTTGACATTCAGATTTCTGTTTTTCCAGAAGTCCATTGCAACTAACGCGTCATGAATGGCCATCATTAGATTGAAATAGCCCTCTTACATTATTAATTACATCAATGAAATATCCTGAAGGAGGAATACAATAATAATAGACTAGTACAAATAGAATATCTTTTGTAGTTACATTTCTTTAACACTCCCTCTTAACTAGGAAGGTATTCTGTGGGTAACATCAATAGCTGCACAACTGACTTGTCAATCTCTATATGTCGTAGGAAGATTTTGGATCATTATATGTATGGGGTATCATCTGCTAGAGTAGCATTATCATCATCTATTGGAATTTTTTCATCAACATCATCATCATCATCTGCTAGAATATCACCATCAACAACATCCTCTGTATCATCAGTAGCAACATTCTCTACTAGAACATCTTCTACTTGTTGAATATTGTAACTTCTAATAATATTATATTTGTACATTATTATTAAAAGTAGTGCACTTGTCTGGGAGGTCTGCTAAGGAGATAAAGAAGGAGGGAGCATATCTTGTATTTTGGTTGATCATCTTATTGAGGAAAGCTTTGTTGGGTTTTCTACCCCATGAGGGTTTCCAGGGTATATTCTGTGTCTATCTTGTGATTATGTTTCTGTCAGTGATCTTGCTAGTCTATTTGGTTTAAACTTAACATGGTATCAGAGCTATACTGAATAGGACATCTTTCACAAGGTAAGAATCTCTCTCTCTCTCTGGTGAAGTTTAGGGTTTCAGCAAAAAGTTGGTATTGTTGAATTCTGATTACATGTCTGGATATCCCTTCTCAAGACCAATCTTTTAAACCCTAGATCGAACTTTTTGGTTGGGTAGAACTCCGGGAAATTCAAACCCTAATTCTACCAAAAGTGCGATAAACTAGAAATTGGTTTCAGCAAAAAGTTGGTATTGTTGAAATCTGATTACATGGCTGGATAGCCATTCTCAAGACCATTCTTTTGAACCCTAGATCAAACTTTTTGGTTGGGTAGAACTCCGGGAAAGTCAAACCCTAATTCTACCAAAAGTGCGATAAACCAGAAATTCTGTCCCAGGATCCGGAAAAGTAAAAAGGTAATATTTCTAGGTAAGTACTACTCTGTCTCTTGGACTCCCCCAAGAGAAGATGGCTCCAAACACTAAGATTGAAGACAAGCTAGAAGGTTTAGAGAATTTTCGGGCATGGAAATACAGAATTGGTCTCATTCTTGAATAGAATGATCTTGCTCATTATATCAAGGATGAAGTTGCAGAACCGGAAGGAGATGAAGCCAAAGAGAAGCATAGGAAGGATTTGATTAGGGCAAAGAGAATCATAGCTGATTCTATTAAAGACCACTTGATTCCCCAAGTGGCCTCCAAGAAGACCCCAAAGGAAATGTATGATGCCCTAGGAAGAATGTATGGAGGAAAGAACATCAATAGGAAGATGAACTTAAGGACTCAATTGAAGAGTACCAAGATGCACAAAGGAGAATTCATTCAAGACTACTTCTCAAGGGTCTCACTAATCAAGGAACAACTAGATGCCATTGGTGATACTCTTGATGAAGATGAACTTGTGATGACTGCTCTCAATGGTCTCACTAGATATTGGAAATCATTCATACAAACCATGTGTGCCAGAAAAGAAAGCATGAAGTTTGATATAGTATGGGAGGATTGTGTTCAAGAAGAAGCTAGGGTAGCCAACAGAGAAGCTCTTCTCAAAGAAGATGACCAAGCTTTGGCCACCCACACCAAAAGAAGAAGAATGGGTCACTTCAAGAAAGTTGACCACAAAGGATCTCAACACTTCTCTAGATCTAAAAAGAGAAAAGGACCCAATCCAATAAGAGATCTTTCCACAGTCCAATGCTACAGTTGTCATAAACTAGGACATATCTCCAGATTTTGTCCTTCACAAAAGAAGAAGTTTGTCCACAAAAGACACCATGCACATATGGTAGAAGATGAAAGTGAAGAAGAAGAAGAAGAAGAAGAGGTGGAGGTAAGACCTTGAAAGAAAAGATCTACAGTGAAGAAAGAAGATCCAGAAGAATATGTCCTATTTTCTGCACTCTCTGGATCTGTATCTCCTGGAGAAGATACATGGCTCATTGATAGTGGTTCTTCTAAGCACATGACAGGTCAAAGAAAGAATTTCTCAAATCTTGAAGAAAAGTCTTCTACACAAAAGGTATCTCTAGGAGATGACTACCAATATCCCATCAAAGGAATTGGTGAAGCAAGCTACAAGCTAGATTTAGGAACACCATTGAAGATGAAAGAAATTTTATATGTACCAGGTTTAAAGAAGAACCTTCTCTCTATCTCAACACTAGATAAGAAAGGTTTTAGAGTGGCTTTCATAGATGGACAAGTAGTCATGTGGTCCAAAGGAAAGTCAATTAAAGATGCCGTTGTCATTGGTGAAGAAGAAGGAGGTCTCTATAAGCTCAAGGGTCATCCAGAAGCTACTCTTGCTCATGAGATCTCTAGCCCCAGTGAGCTATGGCATAGAAGATTAGCTCACATTAACTATAAAGCTTTACCCTATGTAAGCAAGGTGGTCATAGGATTACCAGATTTGAAACCTTATCATGATGGCTCATGTAAAGGATGTAAGAAAGGGAAGAATGTCAAGAACCCCTTTCCAAAGAGTGAAACAAAGACTAAGAACATTTTGGAGCTAATACACTCAGATGTATGTGGACCAATTCCCACCACTTCTCTAAGTGGGTTTGAATACTATCTTTCATTCATTGATGACTATTCAAGGAAAACTTGGATATTCTTCCTAAAAGGTAAGAATGAAGTCTTTGGAAAATTCAAAGAGTTCAAGGCTCTAATAGAAAATCTCTCAGAAAAGAGAATCAAAATTCTCAGAACAGATAATGGCGGAGAATATACCTCAAAGGACTTTGAAGACTTTTGTAAAGAAGCTGGAATTAAAAGGGAACTAACCACTCCCTATAATCCCCAACAAAATGGGGTGGCTGAAAGGAAAAATAGAACTATCATGGAAGTTGTGAAGACTATGATACATGACCAAGATCTTCCCATGTATCTATGGGTTGAAGCAGCCAAGACAGTAGTATATGTGCAAAATAGATTATCTCATAGTGCTCTTGACTTCAGAACTCCAGAAGAAGTGTTTACAGGAAAGAAGCCTGAGGTAAGTCATCTTAAAATATTTGGGTGTCCTGTGTACATTCACATTCCAAAAGAAAAGAGAACCAAGTTGGATCCTTCTGGTAAGAAGGGAATATTTGTTGGATATTGTGAATCATCCAAATCTTTCAGAATTTACATTCCAGGTTTTCATCACATAGAAATAAGTAGAGATGTAACTTTTGATGAAGAAGCAGCTCTCAAGAAATCCAGAAAGTGCCAACTTGAAGAAATCTATGAAGAAGATACATCTCCCAGAATCACAGAGGCTGTGCCCATCCCTGAAGATGATTCACCAGAGGATCATGACATGTTGGAACCACAAGAACCTCCTATTATAGACTTATCTAAGAAAAGAAGACCAGCATGGGCTAGAGATATTATTCAAGGAGCTGAAAGATATGGAGCTCCTGAAGGTTCCACTAGAGAAAGAAAGAAACCAAAGCTAGTGTCCAACTATATGTCCTTGATGTGTGATCTTGTGGATCAACAACCTACTAGCTATGAAGAGGCATCTCAGAAGAAAGAATGGGTAGAAGCAATGACAGAAGAATATCAGTCAATAATGAAAAATGATGTTTGGGATATAGTTCCCAAACCAAAAGATAAAAGTGTGGTTTCTTCCAAATGGATTTTCAAGATAAAACATGCTGCAGATGGTAGCATTGAAAAATATAAAGCAATATTTGTAGCCAGAGGATTCTCTCAGAAGGAGGGAATTGACTATGAAGAAACATTTGCACCAGTTGCTAGATATACTTCAATAAGAACTATCATGGCACTTGCATCTATGATGAAGTGGAAATTACACCAAATGGATGTTAAGACAGCTTTTCTGAATGGTGTAATTGAAGAAGAAGTATACATAGAACAACCACAAGGGTTTGAGGTTAATGACGGAAGAACTCATGTATGCAAACTGAAAAAAGGCATTATATGGGTTGAAGCAAGCTCCTAAGGCTTGGTACGGAAGGATTGACAAATTCTTAACGAGCATGGGTTTTACCAAGAGTAAAGTTGATCCAAATCTTTATCTCAAAGTAATGGATGATGAACCAGTTATACTGTTGTTATATGTAGACAATCTATTTCTAACCGGAAATGAGAAACAGATTATTGAAAGCAAGAAGAAGCTTTCTTCAGAATTCGAGATGAAAGATCTCGGATTAATGCACTACTTCTTAGGTCTAGAAGTATGGCAAGAACCAAAAGGAATCTTTTTAAATCAAGGAAAGTATGCTGTGGAAATTTTAAAAAGGTTTGATATGTTGGAGTGTAAATCGATGTCCACTCCCATGGACTCCAACTTAAATTTATTGGTTAATGATTCATCGGATCTAGTGGACCTAACTCTATATAGACAAATCATTGGGTCATTGATGTATTTGACAAATACTAGGCCGGATATATGCTTTGCTGTAAATACCCTAAGCCAGTATCTTGTAGAACCCATAAAGGTTCATTTAATAGCTACAAAGCATGTAATGAGGTACCTAAAAGGTACATTAGATTTTGGTCTATATTATCTTGGAGGTCATGATCTCAGATTACATGGTTACTCAGATTCTGATTGGGTAGGAAGTGTCCCAGACAGAAAGAGTACATCAGGTGGATGTTATGGTCTTGGATCTGCCATGATCTCATGGTTTAGCAAGAAACAAACCAGTGTGGCTCTCAGTACTGCTGAAGCAGAATATATAGATTCATGCTTTGCCAGCTGTGAAGCAGTATGGCTTCAAAAACTATTATCTGAAGTGTTTGACTTAGAAATGGATCCCACTGTGATTATGTGTGATAATCAAAGCTGCATCAAGATGACAGAAAATCCTGTGTTCCATGATAAGTCAAAACACATAGAGATCTGATACTTTTATATACGAGATATGGTGCAGAGAGGAGCTATCAAGCTCAAGTATGTGAGCACTGAGGATGAAATTGCTGATATCTTGACCAAACCTCTATCTCGAGTGAAATTTGAATACTTTCGAGACAAGCTTGGTGTAGTTCAAAAGGACCCTCCTCGAAAGGGGGAGTAGTATGATCTCTAATGGCAAGCTTTTCTCATCAATGATGAGGTTACCTAGTTACTACACCTAGTTACTTAGAAATATTTAGATTTAGGACTCTTATACTTAGAATACTCAGTTCTACTTATACATGCTTTTGATGTTAGATGTATTAGTGAGAATACATGCTTTTGATGTTAGATGTATTAGTGAGAATACATGCTTTTGATGATAGATGTATTAGTGAGAATACATGCTTTTGATGATAGATGTATTGGTGAGAATACATGCTTTTGATGATAGATGTATTGGTGAGAATACATGCTTTTGATGATAGATGTATTGATGAGAATACATGCTTTTGATGTTACATGTGTGTACTTGTATAATGAAGGATACTTGTACTTGTATTGATAAGAATACATGTAGGGATTGAATCATCCTTGAACATATGTTCTAAAGAGATCCGTAGACAGGTGTCTCCGAGAAAGAAGAGGGATTGTATCATCCTTGAACACATGTTCTAAAGTGATCCGCAGACAGATGTCTCCGAGAGTAAGAGGATTGTATCATCCGTGGACTGTAGTCCTAAAGTGAGCTGTAGACATGATGTCTCCAAGAATAAAATCCTGAATGAACAGGTAAGGGGATTGGATCATCCTCGGACTTTGGTCCTATGAATTGATCCGTGGACATGATGTCTCCGAGAATAAAATCCTAAATGAACAGGTAAGGGGATTGGATCGTCCTCAGACTTTGGTCCTGTGAATTGAGCCGTAGACATGATGTCTTCGAGAATAAAATCCTGAATGAACAGGTAAGGGGATTGGATCATCCTACGACTTTGGTCCTGTGAATTGAGCCATAGACATGATGTCTCCGAGAATAAAATCCTGAATGAACAGGTAAGGGGATTGGATCGTCCTCGGACTATGGTCTTGTGAATTGAGTCATAGACATGATGTCTCCGAGAATAAAATCCTGAATGAACAGGTAAGGGGATTGGATCATCCTCTGACTTTGGTCCTGTGAATTGAGCCGTAGACATGATGTCTCCGAGAATAAAATCTTGAATGAACAGGTAAGGGGATTGGATCGTCCTCGGACTGTGGTCCTGTGAATTGATCCGTAGACATGATGTCTCCGAGAATAAAATCCTAAATGAACAGGTAAGGGGATTGGATCATCCTCGGACTTTGGTCCTGTGAATTGAGCCGTAGACATGAGGTCTCCGAGAATTGAATGATAGGACTGGATCGTCCCTGGACTTCAGTTCAAAAGGTACATGATAGGACTGGATCATCCCTGGACTTCGGTTCAAAAGGTACATGATAGGACTGGATCGTCCCTAGACTTCGGTTCAAAAGGTACATGACAGGATTGCATCATCCATGGACCTATGTCCTAAAGAGAGCAGGATTGATCGTCCTGTAATATGATCGTGTGATGACGATGCTAATGACGATGCTGATGATCGTGTGATGACGATGCTGATGATCGTGTGATGACGATGCTGATGATTGTGTGATGACGATGCTGATGATCATGCTGATGACGATGCTGATGATCGTGTGATGACGATGCTGATGATCGTGTGATGACGATGCTGATGATCATGTGATGACGATGCTAATGATGATGCTGATGATCGTGTGATGACGATGTTGATTATCGTGTGATGACGATGCTAATGACGATGCTGATGATCGTGTGATGACGATGCTAATGATCGTGTGATGACGATGCTAATGACGATGTGGATGATCGTGTGATGACGATGCTGATGATCGTGTGATGACGATGTTGATGATCGTGTGATGATGATGCTGATGACGATGCTGATGATCGTATGATGATGATGTTGATGATCGAGTGATATCGAATTTGACGATGATGATGTTCCAGTAACTAGTTGAGTTACTGATGATGATGAATTGAAGAAAGCTTTCGATGATTTATAGATGTATCATGTATGATGTAGCAGATGACTCCTCGCTCCTGCAGATGTTGTTATAATATCCTTCTCGTTAAGGGGGAGTGTTGAATATTGTAACTTCTAAGAATATTATATTTGTACATTATTATTCTGGAGATGTTTCATCCCTCCGAGGCAACCCTATTATGTATCCAGAGATGTTTATTCCTCCAAGGGTTTGTGGTAGCTAGGGTTATTAGACCCACCATGTGGGGTTCGGCCCTGATCTTATACTTTAGGGGTTATTAGACTTCTCTAGGAGAGGTCAGCCCCATTAGGTATTTTAGTCAGTGAGGAGTTAGTATAAATAGAGGAGGTGAACTCCTCATTAGACACACTCACTCACTTGAGAAAAGTAGTGCACTTGTCTGGGAGGTCTGCTAAGGAGATAAAGAAGGAGGGAGCACATCTTGTATTTTGGTTGATCATCTTATTGAGGAAATATTTGCTGGGTTTTCTACCCCATGAGGGTTTCCCGGGGTATATTCTGTGTCTATATTGTGATTATGTTTCTTTCAGTGATCTTGCTAGTCTATTTGGTTTAAACTTAACACTATTGGATCAAAAACGCCGCCAACTAGGACATATTCTGTTGGAACATCCTCATCAATAGCATCATCAGATGGAACATATTATGTTGGATCAACAACATCGTTAGCTGGAACATCCTCGTCAGCAACATCATCAGCTGGAACATCCTCGTCAGCAATATCATCAGCTGGAACATCCTTTGTTGGAACATCCTCGTCAGCAACATCATCAGCTGGAACATCTTTTGTTGGATCATCCTCATCAGCAACATCATATGCTTGAACATCTTTTGCTGGAACATCCCGATCAACAACATCATCAGCTAGAGAATCCTTTGTTGGATCATCCTCATCGGTAACATCATTAGCTAGAACATTATCTATCATCAAGTACTGATCTTTCATCACCCCTGGACAGGCATCCATCCCTAAGGACATGAACTCTATCAGTCGGCAAGTACTGATATTCCTTCACCCCTAGATAGTAATCCATCTCTACAGATAGGAAATCTATCAATTGGAAAGTACTGATATTCCGTCACTCTTGGACAAGCATCCATCCCTACAGATAGGAAATCTATCAGTCGAAAAGTACCGATCTTCCATCACCCCTAGATAGGAATCCATCCCTAAGGATATAAACTCTATTAGTCAGCAAGTACTAATATTCCATCACCCCTAGACAGGAATCCATCACTATAGATAGGAACTCTATCAGTCGGAAAGAATTGATCATCCATCACCCAAGGACAGGCATCCATCCCTACAGATTGGAACTCTATCAGTCGACAAGTACTGATCTTCCATCACCCTTGGACAAGAATCCATCCCTATGGATAGGAAATCTATAATTTGTAAAGTATTGATCTTTCGTCATCCCTCGACAGGAATCCATCCCCTAAGGACATGAAATCTATCATTCTCTCTTTCGAGAGAGGTCCCTCTAGACCACACCAAGATTGTATCGAAAGTATTCCAACTTTACGTGAGACAGAGGCTTAGTCAGCACATCATCAACTTGTTCCTCTATATGAAAATACTTAAGTTTTACATCTCCCTTCTTCACCATATCCTATATATAGTGGAACTTGATATTGATGTGATTCGATCTATCATGGAACAGAAGATTCTTTGTCGTCTTAATGCAACTCTGGTTGTCACAAAGTATATCTGTAGCATCAATATCTGCACCGAACAATCCTGCCAACATATTGCGGAGCCACACTGCTTCGCTACAAGCCGAACAAGCTGCTACATATTCAACTTATGTTGTACTGAGTGAAACACAGGGCTTCTTTCTACTAAGCCATGAGATCATACATGATCCCAAACTAAAGCAACATCCTGAAGTTCGTTTCCTATCTTCGACACTTCCATCCCAATCTGATTCTATGTACCCGTACAACCTGAACTCACTATCTGAAGCATATATGAGTCCATAATACAATGTACCTTTTAGGTACCTCATCACATGTTTTGCTGCAATCAGGTGAACATTCCTAGGCTCCACCATATACTGCCTCAATTTGTTCACAGAAAAACATATATATGGTCGAGTATTGGTCAAGTACATCAATGAACCAATAATATATCTATACATGGTGACATCTACTATCTTTGATGAAGCATCATTCAGGAGATTCAGGTTTGTCACCATCAGAGTAGTCATGGAATTACAATCCATCATCCCAAATCTCTTCAGGATATCAACAGTGTATTTTCCTTGACTCGGGAAAATCTTATTTGGAAACTGCCATACTTCAAGACCTAGAAAGTAATGCATCATACCAAGGTCTTTCATCTCAAATTCTATTGTAAGCATTTTCTTACATTCGATGATGGGATTTTCTTCTCCTGTCAGGAACAAATCATCTACATACAGTAGTAGTATCATAGGTTCATCATCCATAATCTTATAATAAATATTAGAATCATCTTTACTCTTAGTGAAGCCCAAACTCATCAGGAAGCTATCAATTCTTCCATACCATGCTTTGGGTGCTTGCTTCAACCCATACAATGATTTGTCCAGTCTGCATAGATGTGAATTTCTATATTCTATTTCAAATCCTTCTGGTTGCTCGATATAAACCTCTTCTTCTATCTTCCCATTCAAGAATGTTTCCTTTACATCCATCTGATGTAACTTCCATTTCATCTTGGCTTGCAAGGAAAGAATGGTTCTAATTGAAGTATATCTGGCCACAGGAGCAAAGGTATCCTCATAATCAATTCCTTCCTTCTGAGAGAACCCTTGCGCTACAAATCTTGCCTTGTAATTTTCAATGCTTCCATCTGGTGAGTGTTTTGTTTTGAAGATCCATTTTGATGAAACAGATGACTTATCCTTTGGTCTTGGTACCACATCCCAAACATCATTTTTGATGATGGATTGGTATTCTTCATTCATAGCATCCAACCATTCTTTCTTCTTTACTGCATCTTCAAAACATGTCAGTTCCTCTTCAACAAGGTTACACATCAAGGCTGCATAACTAGAGTATGGCCTTGGTCTCTTGCTCTCTCTACTGGTTCCTTCTGGGAAACCATACTTTAAGGCATCTTGAATTAATTCTCGTGCCCAAGCTGGTATTCTCTTTCGATAAATATCCTCATGAGGTGTCTCCTCAGGTATCTGAGGTTCTTCCATGTCATGATCCTCTAGAATAGGATCTTCTTCAATATTTTTGTCTGGTACTTTGTTTGTTTCTATAATTCTAGTTGCTTCCTACTCCTCTTCATCCTCATGAGTCTTCTTGGATTTCTTGAAGGTTGTGCCTTCATCAAATGTAACATCCCGACTGAGCTCAATCTGGAAGAATCTTGGGATGTAGATACGGTAAGCCTTTGATTGCTCACTATAGCCCACAAATATTCCCTTCTTTGCTAAAGGTTCCAATTTCGATCTTTTTCGAAATATGGATAAATACAGGACATCCAAATATCTTTAGATGGCTAACTTGAGGCTTCCTACCAGTGAACATCTCTTCCAGGGTCTTATTTCCAAGAACACTATGAGAGATTCTGTTATATACATATACTGCGGTTCTGGCTACTTGTTCCCATAGATGCATGGTTAAGTCTTGATCATGGATCATATCCTTCACTACTTCTATGATCATTCTATTATTTCTTTCAGCTACGCCATTTTGTTGTAGATTATAAGGAATAGTAAGATCCCTCTTAATCCCTGCTTGTTTACAAAAATATTTGAAATCGCCTGAAGTATATTCCCCTCCATTATATGACCTTAGAATCTTTATCTTCTTCTCATATAGGTTTTCTACAAGAGCCTTGAAATTTTAAAATTTTCAAAGACTTCATTCTTATTCTTCAGAAAATAAATCCAATTTTTGCAGGTGTAATCATCAATAAAGGAAGCATAGTATACATATCCACTTAGTGAAGTGGTGGACATAGGTCCACAAATATATGAGTTAATAATATCCAGAATACCTTTCACCTTGCTTTCGCTTCTTGGAAATGGGTTATTCATACTCTTTCCTTGAGCACACCCTTTGCATACTCCTCCATGACCAACCTGGATTTCTGGTAGTCCAGTCACCACCTTACTTACTATTGGTAAGGATTTGTAATGTACATGAGCTAGTATTCTATGCCATACCTCACAAGGGCTCATGGTATTGGTCATCAATGTTGTATCTACATGACCCTTCAGTTTGTAAAGTCCTCCTTCTTCTACTCCAATGACTACTGCATCATCAATAGTCTTCCCCTTTGGCCACATAAGAACTTCACCATCTATAAATGCAATTCGAAGACCTTTTATCTAATGTTGAATAGATAGAAGGCTCTTCTTCAAACCTGGTACATAAAGTACATATTTCATATTCATGGACTATCCAAAGTCCAATTTATAAGAGTATTCTCCCATTCCTTTGATGGGGTATTGATAATCATCTCCAAGCTTTACCTTGTGTGGAGATTCCTTATGAATGAGATGTGAAAGGGATTATTTGTATCCCATATTGTGTTTTGAAGCTCCACTATCTAATATCCAAGTATCACTCCCATGAGATACTAAACCAGTCAGGACTGATATTAGAACATATTCTTCACTGGATTCTTCATCATCTTTGGTTTTGACTTCTTCATCATACTAACTATCTTCTGTTGCATGAGCATGAAATATATTCTTCTGATTCTAATGATGTCCAGATTTGTTTGGATAATTTCTTGCAATGTGTCATGTTTTGTGATAGGAATAGCATTCAACTGAATATAGGTCTCTCTTGAACTTCTTTTTCTTCTGAGGTATTCTTGGAGAGTCCTCACGAGGATGTATGTTGTTCTTCCTTTTCCTTCCACCTTTGGCATGAGTTACCAAAGCTGATCTTCATTGTCGTTTAGTTTCTCTTCTTTCACCTCTATTCTTTCATCCTCTTGCACACACTCTTCCCATAGTTGTATGAACTGGATCAATTTCTTTCTAGCACAAATTCCACGAACAAATGGTTCCCAATCTTTGGGGAGACCTGTTACACCTAAAATATACCCATCATCATGATTTAGTGTATACATCCCTGAAGTCATCTGGACCAAGTATTCATTTGAGAGGATTTTTATTCAGTTGGTACAACATTTTGAGAGGTCGTCGGAGGTTGCACACTAGCAACATGCGACATCACAGGTTGCTCTATAACAAGGTGTGACGAGGTATGTTAATGGGAAAAAATAGCCATTTTGAGATCTCTCTCGAAGCTTACTCGACCCCTAACTTATTGGGAAGATCCCCCATCTCTCTCCTACCATATCTCAACCTATCCTATCCATAATCTCATCCACTTAGTCCTATATATATGAGGCTCACTCCCATACCAAAGGGAGGAAGACTATGGTATCTACATGCTGGTGAAATATCTCTTAGAACACCTTCACTCACCTCTTGCAGAATTCATGCTTCCTTGGAAGGGCTTGGCAATTGGCTTGTGTGGAGAAGGGCTGCTACGTTAAGTCATTGGTTGTAGTTCTATATCTCTATCATGTACTCCTCTATTTGCAGTAATACAAATGCTTTCCACCAATATCGCTCTCATATGTGATGATGTTGTGTTGTTTACCTGCTTAACTGTTTACATAGATCTCTTATTGTATAGATGCTCTTTACTCATTTCTCTTTTCTGTGTTGTAACAGGTCTTACAGCTTGGATCTGACGACCTCGGGACGTGGAGCAACATTCGGGAGAAAGGATAGCGAATCAAAGAGGTAATACATCTGGTACTTGATCATTAAGTAGATCTAGGAAACATATTTGTAGTCTATTCTATTTGTTCTAGACTCGCATTAAGCTAGGGAGATCCGGCTCACCTCCGATCGAGTGGATTGTTCGGTAACAAATCTGGCGACCATACTGGGGAGTATTCTTGTTTAGTGATCGTTAATCTAAGTCATTTTCATTTGATTACTCGTCACAAGCCTTGTTGTCATTTCTTTTTCCATTTTACTTCTTATGATTGATTCCATTGTCAGATCTTCACGTTGAAGATCCTGATCTTCTTCTTTTGAGTTTATACAACTCAGTTTCAAACTTGTTGGTGGTTCATTATTAGGAGATCTGATTCATTTTTGAATCTAGAACTCGCCTGTCGCACCTGGGCAGTGAAAACAAAGTGACACTATGTTTTTCTAGGTCTTTGTTCTTTGACTATTGATTGCTCGTCACGTTCTGTGCATTAGTAGACTGCGACATCGTCGCAAATCTCGTGCAGGTAAACTGCGACGTTGCTCTGTCTGCAAAGACAGAGTGTGTCGATCTATCAAGACTTAGCATATAGGAATCCATCTTCTTGTTTGATAGTATGATCCTTGTTTTGATCTATGAAATCCCTCTGTGCTGCAACATCCAACCAAAGATCCCATTTTCGATTTGTGTGTTGAGATTTTGGTTTGTTTGGATTGACTTTGGGTTCCGCTTTGGACAAGTTTGAAATCGGTAGTGGCAGATACTTTTGTCTCCCCCACCTTCATCCATTCATTCTTGCTTTCCCTTCCTTCCTTCCCTGATCTGATCATTGCATTGGATCACCTTCTAGACCTCATCCACTTTTGTTTTGAGCCTTGCTTGCTTAGTTTGCTTGATGCTGCTTGATTTTGATTTAAGAGTGTCTTTTTGCTTGGTTGAGTGCTTGTCTTTTCTTGAGTTTTCTGAATGTATGAATGCTGCGAGTAGCATTTTCTTTTCAGTCGTTTAGATCTGAAAGCAAAGTTGTCTTCAAGTTTATTGCTTTGATACATCCATTGAAGAAAGATCATTGTGCATTGGAATGTTTTGGAAAAGATGAATGGAAATATGATTGATTGTGTTTGTCTTGAATTATGAATTATTCATCTTCTTGAAAAGCTCTAGTACATTTCATTTTTTCTCAAAAAGTTGTTTCCATGCTAGGGAAAGATAGGTGCATATTTTTATTTTTGTTTCCTTTAGATCAGTGAAAAGAGAAAGTGAAGGACTTGCATTTTCTGTTTCAGAATCCTCTCATCTCATTACTTAGTGTTGTTTTGATTTGAAAAAGAAAAGAAAAAATATTTTGATTTGGATAGTAGTGTTGTGAACGTTTGTGTGTTTCGTTGAAAAAGAAAAGAGTACTTTCATTGTCAAAATTGTTTGCATTGGGAATTGTGTTGCATTAAGTTTGTTTGGCAATACCATTGAAAAAATCTTTTCTCCTTACCATAGGTAGAATTCATCAAAAGAAAAGAATATTTCTTGCATGTAGCTAGGGCTTGCATTTTGTTTCCGATTATGTACTCACCTCATGCATTCACCTAACCGTCCAAGATAAAATTAACGGTAGAACTAGGTAAAACGTTTAGTAACTTGTGTGTAAGTTAGCGATGTGTTCTGGCGTCGTTAAGCGTGGGAGCTGTCGTTACTTTCCAGCACTATAGTCTTCCACATACATCGGTATACCGAGCTCCTTCACATACCCACAAAGTACCATAATCCGTACTTGGCGTATATAGAAGGGTGTATCATGTACTCGACATGTATATCGGAAGGTCTCATGCCAAAAACTGTGCATTAGATAGCACCACTATGGATTTGAGCTCCCACGTACCTTGCGTATATCGGGAGAAACCATTAGGATTCCTGAAACCAACCAAGTTAACCATTTGGCCGTCTTGGAAAAGCAATACACCGAGAACAACACTCAGGGATATTAGCACACACATCTTGTCCAAGTAGTCGAGTATGCAGGCAAGGGTACGGTCCCAATCCTCCTTGTCGCGTCATATTGTTGGACCCTACAATATATTGCGGTTTGCGATGCCTTGATAATCCCGTGAGGTTCCAAACTTTTGAATCCACTCTATCACATAAGTCTGCTTGTTGCCTTAGTTTGAGTAGGTTTTCTTGGACTGCTTTTCTTTTAGTATACCTTTAGGAGAAACGTTGTTTCTTCCTTTTTTGGTTGATTTTCCTTATACTCTGGCGGATTTTCCCTGGAGAAGGTCCCGTAGGATCTTGAACTTGCCACCCAAATTTCCCCTTAATCCGGAGGTTATTTCGAGGGTAAGAATGGATCAGCATAAAGCGGTCATAGTTACTGAAGTAGGGAACCCCACTTTGAATATTGGCGGACATTTGTTTCCACCAGATTCACCTGCCTATCATCTCGCGCAGGATAAAGGAGCACAAACCCCCACTTCACATGACCTTTATCCCGTCATCTTGGGAGAACCTTGATCGTTGGAATGGATAAACCGACCCCAGGATGGCCCTACAACAGCTATTGGTCCTTTAGCAGCTTACTGGACATCTTCTATAGACCACCCAGTGGCTCATTTTTCCATCTCATCCCCACTTAATTGGACTACTCCAGAGTTCACTAGGCCTTACTATAGGCCTGACCTTGTCAATACTTTCAGCCCCATCCATGAACGTTTGGAATAGTTACATGTTAAAGGATATGAGCTTCGAATACAAAGTCTCGAGCGACACTCTGAAGAGTTCCACAATCATCATTTCCAAATAAGACTTGACGACAAAAACATCCCAGTTCATTCGATCTGTTTTGGATCACCTGAAGCACCCCACCACATGACCACTAATGATACTGGTCAACCCTCATAGGAATCCATTCCTACACCTCAAGTGAACCAACTGGTGGAAGGACAACAATCCAACACACCTGTCACTACCACGGTTACTTTACTGGTTCCTCCCCCACCTCAAAATTTGAGGGGAGGGTATTCCATTCCTATGGATTACCTTATTGGTAATGTTATTACCACGGTAGCTAGTCAAAAACACACGTTGGTTCAACCTTTGAATAGTGGTCATCCCATTGTGGCTAGGGGGAAACCCCCGTTTCCTAACTAGAACGTAGGCGATAGAGTCCCCAACGGACCTTCCGTTGGACCTTTCCATCCCGCTAGACTGTCCACCACAGGATTATCTCATGTTGGAGGGCCGTCAAATGTAACCCAACCCTCATGGAGTCAAGCGTATCCAGGTCCTTTTAACCATGTGTCGGGTTAACCTAATCCTGGAAACGTGCCATACGAGATACCTTATCCCACGAATCCATACACTCTATGGGGGAAAAAACATGTGTTGCAACATGGAACCCAACCGACTATCCCTCAAGTACCACCACCCCCGATCGGTTCACCCCCACCTCCTGTTGGAGGTAGAGGGCCCCCACCTAACATTGATGGAGGCCCACCTCATTTTACCTACAGCGCCCCTCACCCCTCAGGCGGTGGTGGGAATGGTCCACCACCTCCTCCAGGCACAGGCAACGGCGGACCACCTTATCATGGTGGAGGAGGACATTTTCCTTCGGGTGGCGGCGGTGGTCCCCCACCCCCTCTAGGAGGAGGCGGTGGAGGACCTAACTACCCTGGTGGTGGCAGTGGTGGTGGAAACCCTCATCCTTCCGGCAACGGAGGTGGTGGAGGACCCCACCCATCTGGAAGTGGAAGTGGCCCACCACCCCCTCCAGGCAGAGGCAGTGGTGGGCCGCCTTATTATGGTTATGGACCTTCACCTCCTCCCGGTGGTGGCATCGGACCTCCAACCCCTCCCGGAGGTGGAGGTGGACCCCCACCTTATTGGAGTGGACCACCTTATGGTGGGAGACCTCCTTACGGTCTGGGCGGCACACCCCCCTACGGTCAGTTTTATCCTGGTACACCTTATGGTCAGTTTAGTCCTTACACACCATATCCGTATTATCAATACGCATAGCCAAATCCACAGTTTCCCTTTCTGGCTACTTTGGACTTACCTGACCTCTCTCATTTAACCAACGATCCTATTTACCATGGATCTAACTGGCCACCGATTCCAATGAAACTTCCGTCTGATATCCACAAGTTTGACGACAAGTCGAGTGAAGACCCCAAGAACCACGTGATGACACACCACTTATGGTGTTCATCTAATTCCTTAATGGACAATTCAATTCATCTTAGATTATTCCAAAGGACTCTCACCGGTTCAGCTGCCAAGTGGTACATTGAGTTTCCACCGCACTCTTTTCCTGATTTTGGCTCTCTTGCTATGATTTTGGCATGCATTTCCAGCTGCCCATATGGTATGAGACTGGTACTGAGCTTTTAATCTCACTCCATCAAAATACTGCCACTCACATTTCAGATCATATCCATGAATGGCGAAGGAGACGATGTCTCATTAAAGCTCCCATTCCAGATTAGCTCCTAGTAGACTGGTTCACTAAATTGCTTCTTCCCACCATAGAAAAAGATGTTTCCATGCGAGGTGCTATCACCAAAGAACAAGCCATCGCGAGTGCTCATCTGTTAGACTTGGTCTACACCCAGTCTGGCACTCTGTTCAATATTTTTCCTGACACACCCCGGGATGTTAACGATCCCATGAAACCACATAAGGGACCCCAAGTTGATGGGATCATAGGTTCCCTTACCACCCAGCCTGCTTTTAGCATCATTGTATCATCCAACCCAACTCTGGCTAGACACAACACCGCCAAGTCCACTGCTCCTGCTGTAACCGAAGAGGTGAATTCTATTCAATCAACTTCATCTCAAAATTTTAATGGAAAAAAGAAGAACAAGGGGAAACCCAAGAAGTCTTATACCCAGCAGGAAACGAAGAGCACTCCTGAAGATACTAAGCAGAAAAGGAAATTGAAGTATCCTTGCTTACTATGTGGAGAAGACCATTTCTCCAAAGAGTGTCCCCATAGAGACAAAGTGCAAAAGTTTCTTAGGGGTAAACTGACTCCTGCAGTCCTCAACGATTCGTTTCCTACTCAAAACCAGCAGAGGATTGCTCAAACCCCCCCAGCCCAAGGGGAACCATCCAATACCGTGCATGTTCTCATGTTGCATAACGAGGTGATCAATTTAACTATTCGATCACGATCTTACGAACAAGTCCCTTCGAAGGAACCCACCGGAAGTAATACTGAAAAAGCTTCTGACTCTTTACCTGATGTCAATGTACCGTCCACCTCTCTCACCATAGAGATACCCTCCTTAGATTAGATATTGTGTCTGCCCAAGAGTACGATTCAAAAAGTTGTTTTCAATCCTAATGCTCGCGCGGCACAAAATTACAATATTGTAGAAGACTTGGCACAAGCTCCTTGCGCCATGTCTACCCTGGAAGTTTTGTAGAATTGTCCCAATCAACGCAAAACTCTCCTTGCAGCTATTGGCGCAGTTTACCCAGATTCCTCAAACACCATCATGTTTCGACTTGGCAACCTTAAGTCGAGGCTCTCACACCAACTCGCATTCCAAGTTACTGCGAACCTTGGTGGAAAGATTGTCCATTGCACTCTTTTGGACAAAGGAGCCCCCACTTATGTCATGTCCATTGCTTGTTGGAGAGCCATTGGCTCCCTCGAATTGAATCGTTCTCCTACCACGTTGAAAGCATTCGACGGGCGTGGCTTTCAACCTCATGGGCTCTTACAAGCTCTTGCAGTTGAGTTGGGCGGAAAGACCTTAACCATTGACGTGGAAGTGGTCTCGGCCCCATTAGATTATAATCTCTTGCTTGGTTGCAATTGGTTTTATACCATGCAGGCGGTAGCCTCTTCAGTCTTCCGCACACTACAGTTCCCCCACCAAGGACAAATTGTTACTATCGACTAGTTATATTTTTGTACATCGGATGCCATTACTCATCCTGGTGACCATGTTCCTTCCATTGGATAGACATCAAAATAGTATGAGAGTGTAGGGGTTGGCCTATTGAAAGATTCATCTCTCATGGGCATTTTTCCAACCGCGGACCCCCCTAATCATGTTTCCATGGTGAACATGATCTCTACTGAGATTTTATCTCACTCAAACGATGGTTGGCTTGTACTGAATGAAGCCACAACACACCTACTTGGAGATATGATGCCTCTTTCTCCAGCTGAACGCATTTATGAGGCTATCCAATCAGCTTCGGAGGACCATTTAACCATGCCCATCTTGTTCTCTAAGACGAACGTCCTCTCTACCTGATCTCTTACTTCGGACTTTTCATTTAGACGAGCCCATCATGGAAGTAATGAATTCCTATGACAATCCGTGGGATGATCTCCATCATAAGTCATCTTTCTTCCTCCTTTGGAATACATAGAGAACAACATCCATACCCTCTTTTCACTGGATATCTACCCATCCCCTCAGTCCCCCATCCTTACATGTCTTACGGACACGGAGGGCAACTTGGCCAATATTGAGCCAACCACCTCGGTAGACATCTCGGTGAAACCTGGTATAGGGGAACACATTCGCATAGGCCAGAAGTGTTCCCCTGAAGAAATTGTTGTTAGCACGGCCTTGTTCAAGCAATTTCGAGATGTGTTTGCTTGGTCCTATGAGGAGATTCCTGGGATAGACCCCACAATTGTTTCTGATGAAATAAAAACCTATCCTGACATCAAACCTGTACGTCAAAAGTTGTGACCGATACACCCCTGGAAGACTGCGGCCATAAAGGCAGAAATTGAAAAGCTCTTAAAGGTTGGCTTTATTTATCCTGTCCCATTGATGGATTGGGTCTCAAACATCATTCCCGTGAACAAAAAGCAGGGCACCATTCGCATCTGTGTTGATTATTGGGACCTTAATCGGGCATGTCCAAAAGACAAATACCCGACCCCCTTCATCGACAACTGTGTCGAAAGCATCATCTTCTCATTCATGGATGGATTTTCTGGTTACAACCAAATTGAGATCAACCAAGCTGACCAACATAAGATGGCTTTCGTCTGCCCATGGGGAACATTCGCTTATCGCAAGCTCCCCTTTGGCCTTAAAAATTATGGCACCACGTTTCAGCGGGCTATGTCGTATGCCTTCCATGATATTAAGGACTTTGTGGAACCCTACTTTGACGATCTCCCTGCTCATTCAAAGAAGCGCAAGTTCCACATCGATCATCTGACGGCCATTTTCCTCAGATGCAAACGGTACAATATCCGTCTGAATCCTCACAAGTGTATCTTTTGTATTAAGTCTGGACGCCTCTTAGGATTTATCATTTTGAAGGATGGGATCCGCATTGATCCCTTAAAGGTGGAGGCCATCATCAACCTACCACCCCCGACTGATGTTATGGAACTTCAAAGTCTCCAAGGGAAGGCGACTTACTTAAGACGCTTTGTTTGTAATTTTGTGGAGAAAACTCAGGGCTATATGAGACTTCTTAAGAAGGATGCCCCGTTCATTTGGGATGATCAAGCTCAAAAATCCTTCGATAGTATAAAACATGCCATCACGCATGCTATTGTGCTCCAACCGCCTAATTATTATCGAGATTACATCTTATATCTTGTTGCTTCTGCTACCACTATCGCCGTGGTTTTGGTACAGGAGGATCAAAATGCTCAGGAACATGTGATATACTATGCAAGTAAGGGTCTAGCTAACGCCGAAACTAGATATTCACATGTCAGAAAACTTGCTTTCGTGGCAGTCATTGCCGTCCAGAAGTTCTGTCACTACATTTTGCTCTGCACCACCACTATCATTGCTGACTCAAACCCCATGTACCATGTACTGACATGTCAGGTGCTTGGGGGAAAGTATTCACACTGGATTGTGATACTGCAAGAATTCGATCTTCTTTTCTAGAAAGCTAAGTCTAAAAGTCTTTGGTTTTTGCTGAGCTCATTTGCAACCTTCCCCGTCCTGATGCAGAAATTGAGCACAATGACTCATTTCCAGATGAATCATTGTTTCTCATCAATACGACTGACCCCTGGTATGGAGATATCCTGTTGTATCTTCAAACCCAATGCTTCGATCCTCAACTTTCTCATGACGATCGTCGTAAGATTCGCCACCATGAAAAGTATTATTTAATCATCAATGACACTTTGTATCGTTGTGGCTTCGATTCAATCCTTCGACGTTGTCTCACTCATGATGAGGCTGAACGCGTTCTGAATGACTGTCATGCTAGGGCATGTGGCGGTCATCTCTCTGGGATCGCTACAACCCAGAAGATTTTGCATGCAGGATATTACTGGCCTACTATCTTCAAAGATTGTATTGAGGCCGTTAAAAAATGTCCTCCTTGCCAACACTTCCACACGAAGAAGCACACTCATCCTGCCCCACTACATCCGGTTATTGTCGTTGGCCCATTTGCAAAATGGGGCATCGATTTTACGCACTGTAAGCCTACCTCGGCCGAGGGCCATAGTTACATCATCGTAGCTGTGGATTACTTCACAAAGTGGGATGAGGCTATGCCTACATACCAAAACGATAGCGCGGTTTAATAATGTGATAGCGCGGTTTGGAGTTCTGTAGGCCATAGTTACTAATCATGGTTCTCACTTTCAGAACCATATGGTGGATGAATTGAGCGACAGGTTGGGTTTTCGCCATGAAAACTCGACACCCTACTACCCACAATCCAATGGACAGGTCGAGGCAATTAACAAGGTCTTGAAAACTATGATCCAGAGGATGGTAGGGACATAAAAGTCCAACTGGCATAATATGCTCTTTTCAGCATTATGGGCCTACCGAACTATAGTTAAAACCGCCACAGGCTTCACTCCCTTCCAATTGGTATACGGATTGGAGGCTATTCTGCTGATAGAGTGCGAAATCTTATCTTTACAGCTCGTGGTCAAACTTCTTCCTAACACTACTGCCGAGGAAGAACGTCTCTTACACCTAGCAAAGCTTGACGAGTCTCGTCGTGATGTTGCTCTTGCTAATGAAGCACATAAGAAATGCATCAAGGCCCAGAACGATAAGTCAGTTGAACCTTGTATCTTTAACGAGGGTGATCTGGTCCTCACTTATGACCAAAAGCATGATAAACTAGGAGTAGGGAAGTTCGAGTCCATGTGGCATGGACCCTATGTTATAAAATGTGTGTTGGAAAAAGGTGCCCACGAGCTTGAATATTATGGTGGAATCTCTTTGGGTGAACCCCGCAATGGGCTTTAGCTGAAGAGATACTACACTTGATCTCTCATGCATAGACTTGCTTGTATATATTGTACATGGCGTGTTTTGGTGTTTTTGTGTGGTGTGATGCATTTCTCTTTCGAGTGTCTTTTGATCTTGTTTCCACTTCTTATACCATGTTTTATCTGCGTGTGCAGATGGAAACATGCTATGGATTTGCGGACGGTGCCAACCGGCATACCCTTCACCTTGATTTGGAAGCCTGGGTACTATATTCCCCAACAGGTGAGCTCATTAGCTCAGGAGGAAGTTTCCTAAGGTTTGCGACGAACAATGCCGCAGAATATCAGGTAGTAATTGGAACCCTAGTTGATGCCATTTCCTTGGGTATGAACCACATTGTCATCCACATGGATTCTCAATTAGTTGTTTCTGATCTTAACTGGGTCTATGCCATCTGTGATCCCATCTTACTCCGTCTCTTTAGACGAGTACGTCTCCTGGAAAGGTCATTTGAATCTGTTCAATACCTGCACATTCCACGAGATTCAAACACAGTTGCTGACTCAATGGCCAATTTCATTCTAGATTGGTACATTGCACACACATAATACTCATAATATGTAAAAG
Source organism: Larix kaempferi (assembly GCA_027924585.1). Taxonomy (NCBI): domain Eukaryota; kingdom Viridiplantae; phylum Streptophyta; class Pinopsida; order Pinales; family Pinaceae; genus Larix; species Larix kaempferi. The sequence goes on from BSBM01000073.1 coordinate 3,241,216, forward strand.
CATTCACAACATGTAAATATAATGTACAGAAGCAAACATGTAAAGAAGATCACATCACTAATCATTCTAAGAACACATAATGTATAAAACCGCCGATAATGTATATATATATATAAATCGCTCAAAAGTAGTGCTGATACAAAATATGAAGCACGATGGCTTTCAGTGAGTCTCTACAAAAATCTGAAGCATCATAGCTTTCAGTAAGTACAAAAATATGAGGCCTCTAAGCTCTCAGTACAAGTCTAAAAGTGCAATCAGGCTGGACACCTGACCCGTACACCACCTCTGCCTCTAATAGCTCTCTGACGCTGGGTGAGAAAATAGTCTACAGTACAAGCCACCTTGCGGAGTAAGGAGTTGAAGCGCATGGATTCTCCAACTCCAAATCTCTGCATGGGCCTCAGTAGGTCATCAATGGCTGGCTCTGGCACATCCATAGTCAGCCTGGACAGGTTCTGGTACACCTCCTCCATCTCCTCGACAACAGGATGAGCACTGGTAGGAACCACTGCCTCTCCACCTCTGTCTCTCCTCACCAAAAGGGAGAGACATATTGGTCGCACATGACCCACATCTGCACACAAATATAATGTACTTGTCAGCACTACCTCAAAAAAATAATATAATTCACAAAACTAAAAAGTATAAGGGTTTTGTTCTTACCGATGTCACTCCATGTTGCACCCTCTGGAAGCACTAAGTCGGGATCCTCTAGAAATTCCTTTCCACTATATGGCAAGTCCTCGACCATAAGTAACCAGCCTTCCAACCAGCTAAAGAACTTGGGACCAAAACTGATGATGGGACCCCCACCATGGTGGGTCATCACCTTTGCCCACCTGAGCATGTGTGGATCTCTCAGATCCCTATCATCCAGTACCACCTGTGGGCGCAAGAGAGGAACTCGCTCCAAGAGAAACGACACTATGATCGATCCGTATCCAAACTGCTTGAGCTCCCTGCACTGACACTTGGTCAGCTGAGCTCAGATGTTGGCGAGGAGACCCTCACACTAGTTAAAAACCATGGGAGACATGCATTCTTCCACATACAACATCTGAGTCCGAGTAGCCGTATGTGGAGCTTGGCTACCCGCCACCCTGGTAATAGTGAGCAATATGGTCCTCAGTGGATGACTCACCACATCTCTGATGAGTATCTTCCCCCTGGAAGGATGAGAAGAAGCTATGCAGTGTTGTGCCACCATGTCCTCCATTGTATGATCACTGGCTTGTGTCCCAGTGAGTTGTACACTGTCCCCTCTTCGGGACAAACCAGTCAGAAAGTAGATATCCTCAATATCGATTGTGAGGATATGCTCACCTATAACAAAGTATTGTTGGGCTGCATCCCAACTCTGGAGCATGTGTGACAAGAACGGGATCTGGGCTATCATCCCTTGTATCTCGAAGAACTTGAGCAAACCACATTTTCGCAAAGCAGCCACACATTGTGGATCGTTTGCGGCTTGCTCATCTTCCACTTCATGTTCTCTTTCTTGCCACTCTAATACCATCTTTGCTTGCTAGTAACCTGCCAAAAGGAGCATTTAAAACATGTTAGGTCCTTTCCCAACTTGCACAAACTCATTTTTTGGGATATTTTTTATGTTTGAGTTGTGGGTTTCCGCCATCGTGCCACACCTTCAGATACAGGGCGACATCGTCACAGGTCCCATTTTCGACTCTTGCGATGACTCGGTCTCATCGCAATTCTCAAAAGGGCCACTTGCGACGAGCCGAGGGTGCAATGGCCCCTCCCCAAATCATCAAAAAACTCAAAAAATGAACAAAAATTGGAAAAATAAACCACTACAAAGTTGTTGGCTAAGATTTAGGCCTACCTGGTCCATATGGCTGGTGAAATGGCGGATCGTAGCTCCCAAAATCGGCAAAGGAAGTTTTGGCTCCAAATTGGTACTTCTCCACCCAAATTGGCAATTTGAACAATGTTTCTATTTTTGGCCCATATTCTATATATAGAATAGAATGGAATATTCCTTTTCAAATATTTTGATGCTTTTAGGCCATTTGCTATAGTTTTAACCGTTTTTCATTATATTTGGGGCTATTTGACACTTTCTCTAGTGTACAAGAGTCGTAAAGTGGTCTTTTGTAGCGTTTATCGCATTACCAACGGTAATTACAGGTATGAACACTCCTTTGAATGTTTTGTCATTATTGTTTTTGGTTAAGTTGTAATTATTGCATGAGGATGAGTTTACTCTTTGTTTGTTCTCGTACTTGCCGAATCATGAGAACAAGTACCAAATTATGATTTATCACTTTTCCGGGCTCGTTAAACTTCCACGGAAAAGGACACCCCCCGGAGTCCATAGTTAAGCTCTTTTCAGACTCTCTAAAATTGAAAATATTGCCAAGCAAACTTGTCGCGTTCAGGCTTGTTAAAGTATTTGAATGTTCGTCTCCCTAGTGATAGTTTACCCCTTTTTCAGACCAGGGGGCACTAATTACGAAAAAGGAATGCTCCAGCCAATCATGACTGGAAGAGTCCTCTCCCGCGTTGTTTTACCCTTTTTCGGGCAATGAGGCTAACTTTACGAAAAAGGACCGTTGGAGTCTTCTTTATTTCTTTTCAGACTCTCTAAATATGAAATGGCGACCGAGTTTGCCTTTAATGGACTCGTTAAATTTTCACATTGAAGGGCCCGTCATGGGACGAACCCCTCCTATCCTAGGTTCGGAAAATATTTGGGATTGGACTCATCTATGAGATGAGCTATACCAAGCATCTGGTTACCCTCATCAAGCTCGTTAAAAAACACATGAGGCACTCATCATTCATGATGGGGAAAAAGGAAAGTGTTTGTGTTACATACCTTAGTGGCAGTATATAGTCGTTCTTGAACATGGCACTCGTCTACATTTGCATACTGATACTTGGGTCATCTGTTTGTCTATGAGTCCCCACTTACTTTCTGAGTCCTGTTACTCCTCTGAGTCATTCGAAGAAAGCTTCCACTATCAATTGCATTAGACATTTGTGTCATTTTCATGTCAATACTGCCAAGTCACGCCATGCACATGTTCAAGAACACACTCATCACTCATCATTTTTAGTCAGTACACACGTCATCATCCCATTGTCACTTTGAGTTGGTCTCACATGTTATTGTACCATCCGATCCACTCTACACATATTTTGTTGTGTTTCGTGTTGATTAATGAGGGATTCATCATGGCCCTCCTTCGACGGATTCATCCTTGTTGACTTCAACTCATCATCCAAGGATTGAATCTAGAAACTAGTCAAGTACCTTGGTCCTGCATGCCTCAATGGCAGGTCACCTTGCTTTCATCATGAGTTTACATTATTGACTCTTGATTGAAATATTTCATCTTGCGTTCGATGTCAACTCATTTATTCATGCTAGATGATATGTACTATGATACCTTGGGAATCATTGACATTAATGGTGATCTCCCTCGCACTTGTTAACGGTTTACATCAATGACTGGTAATCAAGTGGTTTCTACCATGTTCGACGTCAAGACATTTGTAATCACATGGATAGATTCGTATCATTGCGGGTTCAGCTTGAAGACCCTGGGGAGTCATGTTTTACCTAGGTTGCGATGGAGTTTGTATTCAGTCATATTACATGGATCCACTTTTGTATTGGTCGTGGTTGTGTTATCATCTCATCATGGATCTATGCTCGTGTCTAGTAGCCATGATTGTGTTCAGTCGGTCATTACTCCCATGGATCTGCAATGTATTGGTCGGCAGCCATGTTGTACTACATATGAGATTGTCAGTTCAGAGTCAGTTGTACTATGGCAGTGTCCTTCATCCAACAAGTCTTTTGCCATTATTTCTATCAAAGCACTTCACCTATACATCCTTAACAGCTTCATGCTTTGGGGGGCATTCTGTTACACCTAAAATCTACCCATCATCATGATTTAGTGTATACATCCCTGAAGTCATCTGAACCAAGTATTCATTTGAGAGGATTTGTACTCAGTTGGTACAACCTTTTGAGAGGTCATCGCAGGTTGCACACTAGCAACATGCGACGTCGCAGGTTGCTCTATAACAAGGTGCGACAAGGTCTGTTAATGGGAAAAAATAGCCATTTCAATATCTTTCTCAAAGCTTACCCATTTGGGGGCTTATCCCTGATCTCTTCGAGAGCTGGTACTCGACCCCTAACTGAAAACTACTTCTTCCTTGACTTAGGGTTTTTTAGAGAAATCCTAATTTTTCTAATTCAAGATTTTGAAAATCTGATTGGATAAGAAAATTCAACTCCTAAAGGAGAGTTGAGCAAAGTGCTCTTTCTCCTAATTCTATGAGTAGATTATCCAAAAAATTGATTCCCTAATTCTTTCGGGCTGTAGTGGGGGACCCAAAAATGGAAATTCTCAAAATGAAAATATGCTTCAACATAAATATGCACCCTAGTGAGGCGAGTTAGATGCACTATCCTTTTCAGGTGATCTATGGAGGGAGCTCCCGGAACAAGAAGCCCTGGTTTTTGCAGTTATAGAGGCTACACAATGTTTTATTTCAGTCCTGCTCTGATACCATGATAGTTTTTACTTGTTTAGCATATAACATTAAACAGTCTATCACTTAAAGAAATACACACACAACAATAACACAATGAACACAATATTTCTCTCGGGGAAACCACAAGGAGAAAACCCCAACAAAATCTTCCTCAATATAGAAATAACAAAGTACAAAAGTAAACCCCAAGACAAAATCAACTACTCCTCCACTTGTGAGAAATTCTCTCTCTCTCCTATGCGAACTTGTGTGAGTGAGATGAGTGAGTACAAATGAAATACTCCTCCTTTATTTATATTCTTCCGTTTATGTGACTTTTCCCCAACTGGGTTGACTTCTCCTAACTAACTAGGATGACCTCTTAATTACATAATATAATAATATCTTCTAGGTTCTTCTAGGCCGACAAATATAATATATTTCGCAGTTACATTCCTTTAACATTTCAGTGGATTGACCTCCAACCACCATTCGTTCTAGTGTATATGTTTCTATATTGGAATTCCTCTACACCTCCTCAGACAATAAATCTCCCACAATTGTATCATGATCGAGAGTGTTTATTGTGCTAAGGCTAATAGAACTGACAAAGTGATTCTAAGATTCAAGCAATGGACACAATAAGATGATTGGCTTGTCGTCTTCTTCAAAAAATTTACCGGTGCTAGTCAATTTTCATATAAGATTATTGAAAACATTAAGATGATTAACATTTTTTGTACAGTCTTTCATTCATGAATAGAACGATTGCCTCTTCAAATAGATTCAATTCATCACATATTTTTTCATGTAAAGGATTTCCATTCTACTCCATAAGCCTATTGTTTTTTCCTCTCCAACAATATTGAAAATAACATCATCTACCAAACAAAACCAAATGGTTTTGAGAGCTCTTGCATCTAGATCTTCCCAATTCTCGTCTCTCATACCTGCGGGTCTCATTTTCTTGTGCATTAATGCTTTGTGCAATCCTCGTTGCACCAATAGATCACACATCTTGAGCTTCCAAAGTTCGAAGCTATTCTTCCCATTTAACTTCTCCACCTTGAACTTTGAAGTCAAAATATTCACCATTTAATGTTGCAAAATAAGCACCAAACTCTAATAAAGTAAAAAAATGGGAGAGGCACACAGGAGACTCTTTATACTCATGGTTTATCTTCACACATGATTCCTTTTCAAAATGGTGGATTTAACTCTTTGATTTGTCGCTTTCACAATATGCAACGTTATTATAAAAAGCGGGTTTTAAACACCTTCTAAATCGATCAATTATCATGGATTATCTTATTTAAGCAACGGGTAAACAACAATTGATTCACAACACCATTAAAACCACTCTCTAGTAACCCATATACATGTTGTCAAACACAACGGCTCGACCAATCCAAATTTTCTTATTGGTGATCCCTCAAACTCAAGGGTTAATATAGGTAAGTCTGTTCCTTCTTATTATAACATCGTAGTGGTGGTCTGAAGGCTCTTTTGAATTGGAAGCTCGGTAGTTTGTTTTATTCCAATCACCCTTACACTTTGAAATGAATTTCAGGTTAGGTCTTCATTTGTAGATTAAGAAACATTGTATGTACAATTGCGAATAAATTTTTTGTGGTCGATCTCTTGAGCGATTTATTCTTCGTGGCTGCAAGCACCCATGAACAACATTATTCAATCAATATTTCCTCCTTGCGAAGAGCAAGAGTGGGAACGATTCATTTTCTGGTTTCCTTCCTTGCTTAAGACATCGATAGATGTCGAAATAGGTTGCCTCCAATTTTTTAATTTTTCACAACAATTCCCTAATATTCAAGACCTTTGGCTCGGAACCTCGGCTCCCCTCTTCTTATCATTCCTTACAAATCAAATACCACTTGTTAGAAACCGTGAGCCCACAATATAATATTCAATAAGAAATAATTGAATAAGACAACACCATTTAGATAAGGTACAATAGATTTACATGGTAAAACCCTGACGATATGTCAAGGAAACATCCACAGGGAAAGATTTTGATATTCTTATTACTCAATAATAGATATTTACAATCACCCACAACATGCTTATAACATTACACTCTTTGCCTCTCTGGGATTATATTATTTTAATCATAACTTCTATAGTTATAAGAAGTACCACCATTATGTAACTACCCACAAACAATGTGGGTTCATGTTACCACAATTTTAACAAGTACTACATAATTAGAAGCTACGTGTTTAATGATACATGTTAAAATTGTTCAATTCAATCTCACAAAATTAGATTTATATTCAATTTGTGAAAATTTGGTTTAAATAATGATCTATTCATACTAATTATTTTCACCACAAGAGGCAATATCAAGTGATTCAATGGATAGCCCTTTACTTGTAACGACACCAATTAATTCACTTTATTTTTCAAAAGAAAAAATAGTTTCTTGATATTCATGGGGTGAATCAAAGAAACTACATCAATTCCTTTGTTATCCCTTGTATATAAAAGTACGACTAACTCACTATATCTACCATGAGATCAATTTTTGTTGTTTTTCATATATACATCGATCTTTTACGTAAGATTCAGAATGAAAACATGAGTTAAAAGTGACAAAACATATCTTATCCATAGTGCAATACAAAAGTATCTGTACAGTGAAAAAAATGGCATAATCAATGCCTACAAATACCAGCCATAAAGATGGATATGACCTACAAGCCACTGTAACTAGCTAGATCCAGACTTTTATCAAAACATGATTGTTTAGTCCAAAAATGATGAATATTAACCAAGAAGAACCGGGAAGCAACAAGCCTCTTAAAAATATTGTATGGTGCCTTCGAAGACCACCCGTCCATAAAGAACTCCTAAAAATTAAATCAAACCTTCTTATAGACCAATACCCCTCTTGGATAAGCTATCATCTCTATGGTTAAACTCCCTATATCAGTGCATAAAACTGATAGAAATGAAATTCCTTTGAAGAGTCTTTACCTTGTATTTCCACTGCTCCAAGCTAGAGACCTGTAGATTGCTTTTTCCATTAATCCAGTTGATGACAACTCTAGAGTCCCCCAAAAATTGGATGGTAGCCAGAATTTTATAATGAGCGAAATAGAGGAGTCCCCAAAGTGCAATGAGTTCTACACGAGTATTTGAACCCGAACCACAACCCATCTAGATCGAATAGTTGTGGTCTCTGTTTATTAAGAGATAAATACTAGCCCCGTAGATCCCTCTCTAAGCTACCCCATCAAAAAATCTAGTTGGGCCGTATCCCGCAAGTATTGGAGGTGCTATGCAAGTCATACAACCATTTAATTCGCTTTATATGTAGATGCTATTTATTTTTGTTATTTTTATTTTTTAATTTTTACACCATAACATAAAACATAGGCAATTGCAAAATAAAATGTCTAACAAATATAGTATCTAAATAAGTTACTCAATTAGAAATGTTAACTAGGGAAAATTTTAGGGGCAAAATTTAGCCCATGGGCTAATTTTGGACCTCTTTTTCCAAAAGAAGATTCGTCAATTTCTTTTTTTTTTCTAAATTGATTTGCCCAAATTCCAAAACTATATAAAACCTTTAGAAATTTGAATATATTTAGAAAAGTATCGCCCAACATTTTATGGTTGGAAATTTACGAACTACTAATATTCTATAAGATTTTTACATTTACAGTTTACCAACTAGTAAGATTTGCTAAGGCTTAGTGTAAAGTCGTCTTATTTCTTTAATTTTGATTCATAATTTTTTATTAAAATTTTACCATTTATCATAATAAATTATTATTTTTATATAATTTGAAGTCTAATAACTTGGTGGGCTAACTCGATTGATTGAGTACGTGTGTTCCATAGAAAATTTTGAAAACTAAATACCTTTGACATGAATTCACATAATATTTGCGCCATATTACTAAGATAAGCTTCATATTATTCTCATGGAAATGGACATGGTATTAACATAAAAAGAGATTATTACTTCAAACATAAAGAGGTTTTCAAGCCACAATTATAAAGATCCCAAGAGAACTTACCACACATTATGAAATGACATATAGCAATAAGCGATGCCTCATATTCACAAAGTTCTCCACACTCAATTATAATAATCATATTCACAAAGTTTTTGACACTCAATTATAATAACCAACGATCAATTTTGAAGGGTTGGTCAAGTAATTTCACTTCTATGATGAAAAGCTTTGGAAAAAACTACATTTTCATTGACACTAATAAATTAACTACACACTTCATAAAACAATGTGCTAAATAAAATATTACATTTGCAATCAAATTTATGCATAGGCAAGTAATCAACGCACCATAAGGTTAAAAAAACCTAAAAGAAAATTAAAGAGGGGGTAGACTCCAATAGATACAAACCGTCCAAATGCTCCAAAGGTATAATAGACCACTACAAACAACAAAATCTCAAAAGAGGGCACTGGAAAATTAGCAATGGGGAATGGGAATTAGGTAAGTTGGGCACTCGTAGTGGGGGTTCGGGTCCAGGGAAGGTGAATCAGAGATGCAGGAAAATTGGTTCTACATGGATGCCTTGTAGTGTGGTGGTAATCTTGGTAATCATATTGCATGTCTACTATAATCTCATTGTCTTCTGGTATGAAGGGGAAAAAACACAACAAATCATGTTTTTAGTTTTTGTTGAGCCTCCATGGTAGAGTCAAGGACTATAGCCTCTCTTAGGTACCTCACACATGCTTTCTCCATTTCTCTTAGTCTTTCTAGGATATACCTGCCCGTGCCTTCTTATGAACTTCATATGCCTTGGCTTGCTCATATGTAGTGCAAGAACATTCAGTTTCTCAATTTATCCTTTTAATTGCAAGCTCTTGATACATATTCAACATTTAAGAATGCAGTTCTACCCCCAATGTTCATAACCAATGAAGCCAAGTATGCTAGGTCTAATTTTTGAAAGTCGAAAACATGCTACATCCAAATTTGATCCTCTTCTCGAAATATAATTGTTGTATAGGCACACATAGCTATATAAAAAGGTTTCACCTTACCCTTCTTGGAATATCAAACTCTATCGTGGACTCCTTATGCCTTAAATTGAATCATTACTTCATTCATTTGTATTTGTAAAAGTTTCACCTTACCCTTGTTGGGACATCAAACTCTATCGTGGACTCCTTATGCTTTGTAGTATATCCGAAATTAAATCATTACTTTATTTATTTGTATTTGTAAAAGTTTCACCTTACCTTATCCTCTTGAATATCAAACTCTATCGTGGGCTCCTTATGTCTTGTAGTATACCGAAATTGAATCATGACTTCATTGATTTATATTTGTATTGGTAAAGATGAAGTCTTACTTTAATATAATGATTGTTTATTTGTTTTTATTATTTATCCATTTATATATGGTGATTTTGCAATAATTATAGTGATTGTTTATTCGTTTATATATTGTGATTTTGCATTATATATATATTTTGAAAGTAGGACTCTTATAATTTAAGATCTACTCAATTTTAATTTAACATCTATTGAACACAAAAAAACAATAAAAACTGAAAATGCTTCAAAGATTAAACACCGACGCTGATAAAAGTTCCTAAATGCTTTAAAAAATTAACACTGTACGGAAGGTAAATATCTACTGAAAGTATCATATCAACCCGCGATTTGGGGTTGTATTAATTGACGGGATAAAATAGCAGGCAAGGCAGGCACTCTCCTTCCCAATGCCTGGAAGGAAGTATAACGTGAAAAGAAGGAAATAGTCTTCTATCATTGGATCCCAGGCCGCTCAGTTGTGCTTCTCCCAACACCCATACTCATTTGCAAGTTCCATTAAATTAGGAAAAGGGAGATTCCAAAAAGCAAAGGGTAGACAAATCCCTCGTAAACTCCAAGCAACTGCGTGGCATCCAGGCAAGTCACCGCCCCAGGACGTACATGCCTTTTTCCCGTGCATATAAAATCCCCACCCCCCAGCTTTCCTTTTCAACGCGACTGCAGCGATCCCTCTGCAAGGTCGAGAGGTCGAGGAAGCTCATTGCAACAGCTAGCTGTTCAATCTCCAGATCATAGTTTGCACTAGGCGAACAGATCTCTATAACCTCCAATCCTCCGAGCTGCTTCAAAGAAAATGGCAAATCTCGGTGCAGTTGCAATTGCAGTACTGTTATTGGCAGCACTGGCTGCAACGGTGCCACGGGCAGAGGGAAATGGTGATCAGAAGGCTAGAATCAGCCGGTTTCTTGCAGACAATTCCAAGGCCGTGAAATGCAACGACAAGAACGGAATATGCCAGAATCCCGCGTCTGCCTGCTGCAAAAACCGCTGTGTGAACGCATTGACAGACCGCAACAACTGCGGGGTCTGTGGCAACGCCTGTAGCTTCGGATACGCTTGCTGTAACGGGAAATGCATCAACGTCGCTTACGATCGAAACAACTGTGGGAGTTGCGGCGTCACCTGCAGTAACAAGGATAAGTGTAGATATGGAATGTGCTCTTATGCCTGACCAATCTTTCTTTCTTTCTTTGTAATGAGGATAACAAAGCTAGTTTTATATTTACAAACTTGTTTTGTTGTCAGTTTAGGCAATATATATGTATTAGGCGCTGCTTGTCATGTCAGGCATTGTTGCTCTAGTCAAATAACCCCTTCGAATAAATATACTGTGGATGCTTCTCGGCTTATAAATCCAGGATACATGAGCAGGATAGCAGGATATTCTACTTTATTGTCACGTACAAGTTTGTCTTTCAGGCATGACCTTCCATGATTTGACGCGTTCCAAGTTCTCCTACTCAAATGTTTCTTCTCTTATTCATTGCCAATATAAAATGTAACATTCAGCTGTTTGTTGATTGTTGTGTAGTGTAAAATTTGTGTGTGAAGGCACAAGATGATATCAGATGTAGAGATCTGATATAAAAAAATAGACAAGATCTCTTGGATTGTATGACGTTTTGGGAGTGGGTTCGGATCGGATATTGGCATGAGAGCAGAGTTCGGGTTTCATGTGCATGAGCTGACTTGGCTTGCTAACGCAATGCATGTGCAACTTATAATTTTATTTATGGATAGCAAGACATTTTGTATGAGTGATATTAAAAATAAGATGGAGCTTTAAAGTCAACTGCAAAAATCAACTCTCGGCCATGGCAAGTTGAAGAATGATTAGTTGCGATCCAAAACATTTGACTCGACTTAATCGACTTAATCAAATCGCTAGGCCAGTATATTTCTGTACAATATTGGATCAATAGAATCTGCCTCAAGTCGAGGTAGAATATTTTGATCGATGGGGAGAAATATATGCGCTAACCAAATTGCCTTCTATCAGTTGGGATTGGAATTTGAGATAAATGAGGAATTTTTTAAATTGTAATTTTAGTGATTTAAGCAGCTTTAAAATGCCCCCTTATTAATCTAAGAAAAGTAATTATGATTGCTAAAATTGCATAATAATCCAAATTACAATTTGCCACCACAATTTTGACTAGATTTAATCAGAAATCGGCCGAAAAAGCTAGACTTTTTAATTGTTTGTTATCCTACCCAATCTGTCACAAAGCCGATCCAAATATGTACCATCCATCGCAAAACATAGCTTTTTATTTTATCGACGAGGAATCCCATGACTTTATGATGGGGATGCAGAACGATCTGCCCACTATGAGAGGTACTCAAAAGCTACTCATTACCGTTTCAGGTTTTATGACAGATGATAAAATGACAGTAGTTAATTTGAACCTTTCTGGATAAGTTTTTCAAAGGAAATCCTGAAATCCCAAAATAATAATAGTTAAATTTATATAAAATAATTCAATTTCATCTAATGAAAAAAGAATCAGATCTAATGTTTGTTTAGATATTATTTGAGATTTTGGACTTCCTTGAGTGGATCAACAAGATTAACGTGAGTATAACAAGTGTACAATGTGGATTCATTTCATGGTCGTGGTATCTTGTTATGCTCAAATGCATCTTGATTAACATCTAAATAAGTTTTAGTTAAGCAGTGGATAAACATTAAACTAATTAATATAAACATAAAAACAAATGTTGTAACATACCCCTTTTCTTAACCACCCCTTAAGTGAAGCTTATTTACATCTTAATCATGATACATTTGAGCATAACAAGATACGACGACCATGAAATGAATCCCCACTCTACACTTGTTACACTTAGGTTAATCTTGTTGATCCACTCAAAGAAGCCAAAATCTCAGATAATATCTAAACACCTATCAATATAAACATTTAATGATTTAAGTTTAAATAATTAGTTATTCAATTAATGTCACCACAAGATGCAATGCCAATAGATTCAATGGATGGTCTTTTACATGTAATAACCATGAATTACAATATTATTATCCTTTTTAATTTTATTTTAGAATTTAAATGTTCATTCTTTTAATTTTATCTTTATATTTGTTAATTTATTTTTAAATTTAAATATTTAACTTCTTAATTTTATTTTTAAATTTAAATATTTATCATAAGTTAATGTTATTTGAATATGGATGAGAAGACATCAAAACTTATCTCTTAAGGAGTAAGGTAACATTTTAGCTAATCTTGCACCAAGGCATCTTCAACATATAGCATGCAATGCACCAAAGACATCCTCATAAGATCCAGAAAGCAACATAAGTCCAAAAATGCCAAAAACTAGTCAAAAGAAGAGTTCGCAATGTAAAGCCATATTCGCCCGTGCCACAACACATGTTATCAGTTCTGTGCCCACGCAAGCCTAGCACGGATTATGCTTAAATATCTATGCTACTATAAAAAATGACGGGATCTCAACCACCTGTTGCGCATTGAAGGCTCATGAAAGCTACCTCACAACCAAAAAATTGAATTTGGCTCTTCAAGCATTGAATAGCCCCCTTTGTGTACTTTGGAGCTAGTTCATGAGGTTATGGGGGTCACACTTGGATCTAGATGTTTCTTGGCCACCTCTTTCCCTATAAAAGGAAGCCATGGGCATGCATCTAAGTAGAGAAAATTAGAGCAAGGTTATGCTATTGGAATTGTGTTGGGACTTCTTCCACCTCTCCCTCCACCTATTAGCATTCCTCAATATCCCTTACCACCTTCCTCCAAGGGGAAAGTGTTTCTCTCATTTGTTCTTCAAGTTTTTATCATTTAGTGTGTACAAAAAGGAACTCCCTAAGGAAGATTATTGTCTTCCCTTGAAGCTTGCACCCTTAGGTGGCACTACATGTAACAAGCTTGACCACTGGGCAATCTAAATTGGTTCTAGCATCTTCTTCTTGTTGTGGTTTGCACATCTTCACTCTTTATTTATTTTATTTCATATTATTTGTTTTTATTTTGCTTTGTTTACTAACAAGATATTGTGAGATCAATTTGGAGTCATTACATTTGCTTTAGTATCACAATATTGGGCTTTGTTAACAACCTCCAAGGATTTCACCCTCAAAGTGGGAAAAGTTGCACACCTTTGTGCTATTTTTCCCACAATATCTAGGTTTATGTCTAATAGAGAGTTCCTAATCCTCCAAATATATAAAAAAAAACAATGAAAATATAAATAAACGGAAGAGTAAGGCAAATGACTTGACCCAAAATCCAAAACAATAGTGGTATTCTTTAAATCAACCTAGTAATATTAAGGGAAACAAGAATATTTCTTTCCAAAATCAAAATTTTGATGCTCCACCTAAGTAATGAAAGAATCCTCAACTCCAAACTAATCAGCCTTGTATACGGTCATTATTCCCCCGATTTACCCTTGATCACAAAGTTGCTTATATTTAAAAAAATGGATTATCGTACTTGCCCTCCCAAGGGAAACCTAATACTAACCCAACTTCCACACCCATAAGTCATTCAAATGTGTTGAGAAACTCCTTTCAATCACAAGTCCTAGTAAGTAACATATAAAACCAACTCTTGAGGCCATCAACCAATACCCATCCTTTTAGAGATTATAAACTCCACCAAACAAAAACCTTGCAACTCATAGTCAACAATATATAATTCCACCCAACACTCCTACAACTACTACTACAAAATCTCCACCCATTAGTGGCAATCCCTTATAGATATCAAGACCCACTATTGATATCCCTCCTAAGGTATCAAATATTCTTTTGTGCTGTTTTATCCAAAACTCTTTTGCAAAGTATTTTCACCAATATAGCTTATTCAACAATTTATCTCAATTCCCTACCATTATGTCATCCCTCAAGTTCTCCAAACATGTCCCTCACAAAAAGAAAGAAAAAAATCTTACTATCAACTTTGGGTGTTATTGATCCTTCTAATGATAGAATGATCACCTTTGATATTGATAATGTGACAAACCACCTTCCAATTTTGGTTTCTTTTTAGATCCTTGTAACTATTAAGAACACCAACATTCATTGGTGCATTATAAATGAGGGAGAATCTACGCACATCATGCCCACCAATGCCTACAAACAACTTGGATATTTTGATTTGGCACCATCTACCATCCCTCTTTGAGAATATGATGGTTTTCCATCCCAAGAAAAGGGGATTTACCAAAATATAGCCATCGAACTAGATCATAAAATAGTTGTAACTAAAAGAGAAGTGATTGATGCCTCACTAGACTATAACTTCCTTCTTGGACATAGTTACATGTATGCTATGAAATATTTTATTTCCTTAGTATATTGAAAGATGGTGTTTCGCCATAACAACAAGGTCATTACCCTAGATAAACTCACCTATCATGACCTAAATGATTAGCTCAATCCAAACAGTTTTGTGTCATCGTTAGAAGGAAACCAAACCATTTCTTCTTTCATGAATAGAGGGCATGGAGTCTTTAAATATTCTATATCACTTGGTACTTTTATGGCCTCCCTCCCATTTTCAAAACACGGAGTTCGTCTAACATGTGCATTGTCTAATCATCAAAAAATTAGGTCACACTCGTGTTTATGCTAACAATTGCACCATCATCTCAAATACCTGAAATGTGCACAATGCCTACTTCCGTATGCCACCATGGGGTACAATCCTAAGTTAAGGGTATCCCTTTTCTCAAATCCATATTGTGTATCCACCTCCTAGAGTGGTTGGACCCATGTAAAGGTGATGTTGATTCTTCCCAACCTCACTTTGGGTATACATGTATGGTATCTAAAGCCATCTTAACCAACCATGCCATTGACACTCCAACCTCAATTGACATCCATGATTTTAACGCAAAGTTTCCCATTCATAGTTATACCTTTAGTGCCCATATATTAGTCAATGTAAAACCAATTTCAACCTTCCAAGAGCTCTCTAGCATTGTAACCATAGAGTCCACCGACTAACCAACCCAAACCACTAAGGGCTAGGGGAAGGAACAAGAAACTTGAGAATACAAATACCTCTAGACCAAGCATAGCTATTACGACAACTGCACCTACTCAGTCGATACCTCCTAGAACTTTGTGCAGCCTCATCAATCTTGCTACTAATAACTAACCATCACTCCCGGAGCTACATGAAATTATGAATGATGATGACTTAAGATTAATTGATGAATCTATACTAGTTGTAAAAGTATCCCATTATGAGTCTTCTATTAAACTTAGTAAATCATTCCACAAAAACCATCCTTGTGTTGAGTGTGACAACTATGATCACTATTCCCATCGTTGTCCGCAAATACCTTAGTTTCAGATATCCCTTACTATGGCTCATCATGTAGATTCTATGTTTGTAGTGGTTCCTCCCACTAGTAGAAAAATGGGTGATAAATGACTTGGCAACTAAAAACGTTGGTCACCATGGGAAATAAATGACTAAACCACTAAAAACATTGGTCACCATTGTTTTTTTAAGTGAAATATGACCAAATTTGAGCATTTTTAAGTGATTACAATTAAAAATAACTAAAATAAATGACCAATTTAGTCATGGGATAATAATATGACTAAATTAGTCATGGGATAAAAAATACGACTAAATTAGTCATGGGATAACAAATATGACTAGATAGTCTTAGATATTAGTCGTTTCTTGTTCAAAGTATCAGCATGTCTTGAATTTTATACTAATGTGTTCAACTTATCGCATTGATCGCACTCACATTTCATTTGGTCAAAATCCTTATCATTTGACCCTTTCGCGCTCAGTTAATGTTTCGGTAAGTAATTAGAGTCTTTTGCATCTCATCGATTGAAATCTGCCTCTTTTGTACCTCCCGTTTAATTTGTTGATCTTGTCTATGGCCGGCAACTCATCACGCCCATGTATAAATCTTAGAAATACCATCTTGGTGTTCCCTTGGAGAAAAAAAACAACAGAAATCCCCCTTTTATAATATTTATATAAAATTCTCATATTCTATAATATAATTTACCCCTTCTAAAATTCTATTCAACCCCAAATAGTAAGCTTTTAAATATTTTCTCCTCCCCTTTTATGATTTATCATTTTAGAAATGTATAACGATCACTTTCCCTACCTTAATTATAAGGGGTCCCTTTTAATTAACCCTCTATATGTTTTCCCATTCTACCTTATGGACATCCCTTTTAAATTAATTAGAAGCCCCCAATTTATGGCATAGCTACATACCCTTATTCACTATGTCTCCAAAAGTTTTATCAAAACATAAAGGATAAAAGAAATCCTAAATAAAAATGCCTTATGATCCTATACCCCTTTCTACTACTAATCATGACCCCCTCTGACCAAAATGTCATATTTTAATCCCAAAGAAATTAATAAAACCCCATTCATTTCCTTCTTTGCATCAACTTCCCATGCACATGCACTATTTTTAACTTTATCAATGGTTAACCAACTGTGCTTACGTTATGACATCGACCTATATACCCATGCCATCATAAACACTGAGACCATATATTTCCATCCATTAATTGTTAGAAAATAACTTGCAAATTAACCTTTACCTCATAACAATAAAAGATGTTCCTGAGTGGTGGGACTTGGGATGACTTCAAGCCAAGAAAACTAAGTTTAGGGTAGACGATAAACGTATTGGAGCCATAATTTGATTAGGGCCTAAATCCTTAGTCATTTTTTATAAAATGTATGGTAACTTGGCAACACTTTGCCAATTTTTCTATGTTCATTGAAATGACGATCAACAAAGCTCATCTTTGCTCAACTTGTAAAATGTGTGCTTATAGTCTAGTATGGGGGATATGTTTTCACATTAAGTTATGTAATGTAACGTTCCAAAAATAAAAAGTAATTAAAAAAATTAATGTCATCTCTTAACTTATAAAAAATGAAAAGTAAATTGGATCCTTCTCGGTGCTTAATAGATCCAGGTTTAAGATGGATCTATGCTAGTATACATGTATTGATTTAACAACACTGCTTAAATGATGATTAGAGACCTTTTTTAATAAAAACCCTTAACCAAAATTAATATTGATGTCATTAATTTGTATGTAATAATTTTACAAATACTATGAGACTCCAATTTTTTTTACTTATAATTACACAAAAAAAACCTCGATTCCCATAATTATTTAACCAAAAGCATTAAACCAAATTTTCCACCAACGTTTTAGTGATAAAATATCTAAAAAAATACTCTTATCACCAAATAGAAAGGATAAATAGAGGATTCTAAAACTCTTATTTTTTTCAACAATATTTTAAATAAAAATTGTAATAAAACTATTTATTTCATTAAAATTATCTAAAACTTAGAATTAACTTCATCTACCAAAAACCAATCAATAAGCAAACCCTAATAAAAGTAATATTAACACCCTACTTTCATGCACCAATACACTCATTAACAACTTTGATTTATGTAGGGAAATTAATAGTTAAGCGAATAATCATTATAGAGACTCCAATTTTTTTAACTTATAATTACACAAAAAAACCTCAATTCCCATAATTATTTAACCAAAAGCACTAAACCAAATTTTCCATCATTAAAATATCTTAAAAAATGCTCTTATCACCAAATAGAGAGAGTAAATAGAGGATTCTAAAATTCTTATTTTTTTCAACAATATTTTAAATAAACATTGTAATAAAACTATTTATTTCATTAAAATTATCTAAAACTTAGAATTAACTTCATCTACAAAAAAACCAATCAATAAGCAAACCCTAATAAAAGTAATATTAACACCCTACTTTCATGCACCAATACACTCATTAACAACTTTGATTTATGTAGGGAAATTAATAGTTAAGCGAATAATCATTATAGAGGATTCTACACATGGTTAAAAGTCAATATATAAGCTAATTTGGACACCTTAAAACCACGAAGTGACAATGTTCTTTTCCCGTAATCAAAATACGAAATCCAAGTGTGTGCACCCTAAGCCCTCCTAGACTAGATCATAGTGTTGCAATGGAGCGATTGGCGGGACCTACCAATATAGTAGTAAAACTCTATTTTTTTTTAATAAATTTTAATAGGATTTATGATAATAAAGACATGGACTGCGGCCTGAAAACCTTGGCTATAAACCCTCGTTCCTCTGCTTAGGGTTTTACAAGCACTCACAGTTTTGTATCCCTATAACTTGATTCGCTTCTTCATGGTGACTATTTTACCCATTTCCTTCTTCTGAAACTATTGAAAACCATCATGATTTTGGGAAGGGATCTACTTCTAAGGCCAAGGCTCGATATATCTTTTAATAGAGTAGTTTCATTCTTTACAAGAAAGCCTATGCTTTAAAGCGCCTTCAATGGCAGAGTCTCCACCATGGGGTTTCATGGAGGGAGATTTCTCGGAGTGGTCTTGATTCCATGACCTCTGAATTTTTTCTTGCAAAACATGCGGCCCTTTGCGGCTAATCCCACAACTTCGTCAATGATGGATCCTTCACCAAACTGGAGCAATCGGCCACTGAAGGAGACCATTCTGTTGGACGACTACGATTATGAGCACTAGCTCATTGACATGGAAGAATGTGATTATGAGCATTGGATCATTGTCATGGAGCCTCGAAGGGAAACCCTACGAGGGGTGAAATCATTGATAGATATATTAAGACCATCACCCGAGTCGTTGTAAGGTGAGGGTTTCGAATATCTCCATAGGGTTTTATTGGTTTCTTTTTTTCATCGTGGATTCATGCATTTTGGTTTTGGGCTTTTAGATATTTATGGGTTTACGTTTTAAGGATTCAATAGTTTAGAAGTTGGGTTTGTGAGTAATGAACCGAGTCTGTTTTCTTTTTGGTTTTGCAGTGAGGGGGAAGCTAGGATGAAGACATATTCAGTCTCTACAAAGCACTACTTTGCATTTGGATGCCTGATATGAGAATAGTTGTTTTACAAGCTTAAGCATATGTGGTTCTTTTAATGATATTGTTACATTTCTTTGTCTATACTTTAATAATATATGTTTTGGTTTTAATGAATTTTATATATTGTTTAAAATCCATGGATAATTTCTGTTGGGTGCATAACATTCTATTCAAGTCTAGCATGTATCCTATTTCATTAAGAATAATGCCAAAATATGCTTTTAAGATGCTTTCTTTGTCAATTTTTTTTTTATTGGTTAAAATTCTTCAAATGGTTGAGGAAATAATATTTTTTATTGTGAATGTTGGGATATTCCTATACTTCATCCTAGTCCTAACATCATTTTCCATTTTTGCATTTTCAGTCATGCAATTGCATGCATCCTAATCATCAGTTCCAGCACCTAGTCCTCATTTTGCTAGCCCCGGGAGCTTCTTTCTGATCATTCCTATCCCTCCTAGTTCTTAGTGCGCCCTCCTTTCACCTACCACATGTGAAAGGCGCCCTCTCTCACCTACCACTCAGTTACACTCAGTTAGTTCCTTGATTTATGGATTTGCTCCCTGATTTAAGGATAGATGGCCTAGTTAACTCACCGAAACACTCTGATGGACCTCTAGAGAGCCTAGATTGACTATTTTGACTCCAGTTAGCTCCTCATGCACCCTCCATCAATGCTCCATGCATCAGTTACACCTTCTACACCCAGTTAGACTCAGTTTGACACATAATTGATGATTACTTGTGCTTTGATGACTCTCCACTGATTTTTTGATCTATCCATGCAGGCTAATTCGAATTACACCCTTGGTATTCGAATCTTGTGAATTGTATCATTATTGTTTATTATTCAGATTAATGAAACATGTGTGATTATTCTGCTCCTATCCGAGTTCTATTGCATCTATGTTCTGCTGCTATTCTTCTTCTATTTTATGAAATTCCTTCTTGTGAGGTACACATTAGCTCTTGGATCTGCTGTGAGGATTTTCACATGGTATCAGATCCATTTGAGAGTATATTCTATCTCCATTCTTGAAAGTTTTTTTTAGGTTATCCAAAGTTCTAGCAGTTGTGGCAACAGTAGTAGCAATTTTCACTTTGCATTCGCTTCAGCAGTGGAGATGAGCAATTTGAACACTCCCCTCACTCCTAGAATCTCGACTCCTTTCAATTACTTTGATTGGAAACTTGATATGGAAATGTCATTGAGAAGAAAATCTCTACACATGATAACAATGGGAAGGGAGACTGAACCAACTTCAGCTGTGGAGAAAGTCAAGCATTTGAATCGATTAGATGAAGCATTTGGTTACATGTGCATACATATTTCTATAGATCTGTTGTTTCATCTTGAAGGGTTGAGGACTCCAAAAGATTTATGGTTGAAGTTAGAGGCCCTGTTTGGAAAAAAAGATGAGATAAGAGGCCATGCTATGGAGAATGAATTGGTTTCCCTACAACCAAGCAGTTTTGAGACCATTCAAGAATTCTTCTCGAAATTCAACAATTTAGTTATGCAATGCAAGCAGTGTGGCATTGATAAGAAGGATGAGCAATTGGTGCTATCCATTCTGAGTAAGCTAGGATCCAAATTTTCTGTCTTTGTATCTACCTGCCACTCTGGGCGAATGTCAATCTCTGGATGGAAGATGCCCTCCTTAGAAGTTTTTACTGCATCTCTCCTCCAAGAACAAGACAAATTGATCCAAATGGGTGCCATCAAGGCCTCCAAAGATCAAGCTCTTCTAGCTGGAGAAGCAAATAGTGCGAATGTGAAAGGAAGGCATAAAAGCAAGGACAAGAAGCCATATGAACCTAAGTTGAATGCCAAGTCAAGTCCATCAAAAGGAGCCTCTAGCTCCAAGAAGGACCAACAAAAGAGATCTGATGGATCTAAGTGTCCCTACTGCAAGAGAGGAAACCACCCGGAGAGATCTTGCATGCACAATAAAATAGATCAATTAACCAAGCTTCTTGAACATAACAAAATTGCTATTCCAAAAAGATGCAAAAGTGTCTGATTATGGAAGTGGATCTGATGGTCATGAGGATTGCTATGCATTCATGGCTAGATTTTCGAAATCAAAGGCCCTCCTCATAAATTCTGGAGCCTCCAACAACCTTTGAAGAATCATTCTCTTCTTTAGATCTCAAAGATGGTCCTACTATTCACATGGGATACAACTCTCATATCTCTTCCAAAGGGATGGGTACACTACATATGGAGCATGGAAAGTTCAAGAATGTTCTATTTGTTCCCTCCTTGACAACAAATTTGTTGTCTGTATATCAGATGAGTCACACCGAATCACCAAAGAAGGTGATCTTTGGTACCGACAAAGTTGAGATTACAAAGATCTCTATTGGGAAGACTATAGCGAAAGGGTTTGCAAATCATGCCTCCAAGGCATATGAGTTCTCACATTTTCTGCCCCTTCTCTCTTCCTACTGCTTTGGAATCTGATGAAGATTCGAGTGACTCTTCTTCTAATGAAGATGAAGATGAAGATCTTGATGTTGAGATCAAATTTCAAGGACATTCAGATTCAGATCCAGGATCAACACATGCTCTCAATCCAAAGCCAAGGCCAATATGGGCTCACACAGTCCTTGTAGCTGCTGGGATCACAGTTGAGGATTCATATGATCACAGAACTACCAAATATTAACATCATGCCAACCTTGCATTATGCCATCTACCTCTTCTTGAGAGATGTTGCATGATGGTGGGGTTCAATCTACTATCCCTTGGGAAGACTCACCATGATCCATTCGTTCTAGTAGCAGAATGGTTTCCTGAAAGAATTGCTTTGGCCAATACATCTTCTACACAGTGGGGGGCACATTAGAAGACCAAATCCAGATCTAGCACCCGCATTGGCATTCTACAGAGGATCAACTTTCCAAGTTTTTTGCAAAATTTTTCACCGAGCAAAGCTTCTTCCTTCTCTACTTAGTATGATGGTTCTTTGAGTTATTTACTATTCTTTTGGGGGGGGTATTTTTCCCATGAGGTTTTCCCCATTTCCTAGGTTTATGGAAAGTTCTTATTTTTTATCATTTATTTGATTGTATGGGTGACCTTTGTTCCTAGTTACCAGGGCCCAGGATGGATTAAAGGGGGGTGTTGGGATATTCCTATACTCCATCCTAGTCCTAACAACATTTTGCATTTTTGCATTTTTAGTCATACATGCATTTTTGCATGCAATCATGCAATTGTATGCATCCCAGTCATCAGTCCCAGCACCTAGTCCTCATTTTTCTATCCCCGAGAGATTCTTTTTGATCATTCCTAGCCCTCCTAGTGCTTAGTGCACCCTCCTTTCACCTACCACATGTGAAATGCGCCCTCTCTCACCTACCACTTAGTTACACTCAGTTAGTTCCTTGATTTATGGATCTGCTCCCTGATTTAGGGACATATGGCCTAGTTAACTCACTGAAACACTCTGATGGACCTCCAGAGAGCCTAGATTGACTATTTTGACTCCAGTTAGCTCCATATGACTCCAGTTAGCTCCTCATGCGCCCTCCATCAGTGCTCCATGCATCAATTACACCTTCTACACCCAATTAGACTCAGTTTGATACATAGTTGATGGTTAGTTGTGCTTTGATTACTCTCCATTGATATTTTGATCTATCCATGTAGGATAATTCGAGTTACACCCTTGGTATTCAAATCCCATGTATTGTATCATTATTGTTTATTATTCAGATTAATGAAACATGTGTGATTATTCTGCTCCTATCTTAGTTCTATTGCATCTATGTTCTGTTGCTATTCTTCTTCTATTTTCTGAAATTCCTTCTTGTGAGGTACACATTAGCTCTTGGATCTGCTATGAGGATTTTCACAGTGAAGATGGTGAGTGAGTCAAATAATCGCAAAAGTATTTGGCCATAATTTTTTTATGGGGACAATTTCTCAGCAAATCAGGACAATTTCCGGAAAAAAAGAGTTGATGTAGGTTCATCATGAGTTACGATGAAGGTGGTTTTAAGAGTCTTGAAATTCTAAATTGAATTCAATAACCAACATATTCCAGAAGTGAAACCTGCAAGTAAATTCATTTTTAATTTCTACGTATTTAAGAAAAGGGTGGCACAATTATGTGATAGAAGTGGTGGAGCATCCATTCTTGATCACGATCTGATGAGTAATCAAATGAGAAACATTTCCTAAAATGAAATTGCTTGAGCATCCATTCTTGATCACCCATTTGGCGGGAAACGTAAATCAAATTCAAGGAATAAATTAAATTGATAATGTTTTTTGAAAATAAAATTGGTTGAGCATTGATTCCTGATCACTAATTTGGTGGGAAACTTAAAATTTTTTTATGGAATAAATAAAACTTATAATGTTTTTCGAAAATCCTTTTTTTTTGCGGTGATATTTGGCATGGTGATGAAAGAATGAAAACATGCCAGTGTATTCATCCTTACCTTTGGCCATCAAGACAATTCACACCAAAGACAATTCCTGAAAATTCATCCAAGCAAATTTTTTTTTTGATAATTTCATTGTGTTGAAGGTACGTCGTGCAGGCTAGCAATAAACCATCCTATCAAGCCATTGTAATCTCAATAGGAAATAAAAATTCACTTGCCTATTACTATTGATTAATAAAAAATAATAAATATGAGCAATAACAACATGTACTTGCTGATGTTTATAGAAAATTTTAAATCGTTGCTTCTATGTGTATCCCATTCACAAGATATTTTGAGATGATATTAAGAAAAATCATTAGTTGATTGGTTGAGGAAGTGTGCACTTTTGTGGTAATCATGAAAAATTGGCTTTCCTGCCAAATCATGGATAAGTAGGCTCAGATATGTGTATGTAGCTAATTTCGCAGAGGTGATTCATGGATAAGTATGCTCATATATGTGTAATTATGCCTCAGACCGGATTTCATACACGGGTTGTATTTGGATTGGCCTCGTGTGCATTTTTGTGTTGGACATGAAAAATTAGGAAACCCTATCAACTGCTAATCTGGTAGTCTTGGATTTCACTGTAGATGAAACATTTTATAGAAGTGAGTACAAGTAGATGTAGAACCATAAACCCGATTTCTTGAACCTGTTAATTTCCTTGGTTGAATTTACAGTTGAAAACTATGTTCATTGTTTTTATTTCCTTGCAATAAAAATTTGAGGAATGATAAATAATTTTCATGAAAATTTATTTTATATCTGAATTCTAAATTTAATAGTGATTATATAAAATGATTGGTTGAGTCTCTAAATTTCCGTAAATGATTGTAACATACCCATCTTTACCCTATTGCATTAAAGTTGTAAATGATGTAAATATCGTTATTAAATCATGGTGAGGAGCTCAAGGCTAAGGTCCCACCATTGATTTAGCATTTTATGTATCGATAATTAAAAATAGATGCTTATGGTTCTTGTAGTGGACATGCACAATGTAAATTAAGACATCATGTAAATACGAATTTTAATGAAATACCTACAACTAGCTATGCAATGCAACAAGAGATGGGAGCATGATTCTACAAGGAATAGGGAGGCAAATGATTCAAACCCTTGAGCCAATGGTGATAATCCTAATGTCAATGAATGAACCCCAACTACCCATTTTGACTTATGCACCCAATCATTTAATTCTTCCAAGAGTTGGTTGAGGTAGTTAATGCCTTGAGAATGAAGAGGTATGGTAGCCAATTTCGTGCATGGGCAAGCCATCAACCTGGGAAAATGTATTTTTGCTTCTGGGGCAAGAAAAAGCCCATGAAATTGTTCCCAAATCCATTCTTCACCCATTGCCTTTTCTCTCTCACACAGTCTGAGCTAGCTGGGTCTTTCTCCTTCACGTTTTCTATCATTTTCTTGCATTTTCCATAGTTGGGAGCTCATTTTTGTATTGCACAGTAGCTGGGAGAAAGGGAGTCACGTTTTGGGAGTTTATGGAGGTCATTTCTGCCCCTGGAATGCCCATGAACATTTTTAAGAAACTATTTTGCTCTCCCATGGTTGATTCCCCATCTACCACTTTGTTTTTGGTTGCCCACGTTTTTCTTCATACCCAACACTTGTGATATTGTTGTTGTGTGCATCCTTGTTTTGGTTGGAACTTGTGAGCAAGAATTAGGAGTGGAAGTGGACCAGAATTGGCTTGATAAACCTAGTGAGGAGGTAACCTCTCAAGAAGATCAAAAGGGCTGGTTTCTCTTCTATGCACACCTTGAAGAACACTAGAATGGAAGGTATGGCCTAAGGGACTGTGTAGTAGTGAAGGGAATACTTCCTTGTGCGAGGTGTGTAGGTATTGTGGGGACCAGGCTAGATAGATATTGCATAGGGTGTCCATATCTTTGGGGTTGAGCTCACTAGCTTATCAATTCTCCCTTTCCATTTCCTTAGCAGCCTAATAAACCCAACTGTAGATTGGCTTGGCATATTTTGGTGTATCTTTGGGCTATGTATGAGTCTGTTGTTCCCTATTTCCTTGTAGAGATCATGCCTAGCTCGGGGGTGGCAGTTGTGTTGAGAAATTGATGACCACAACTAGCCTATGGTTGGGTGGAATGTTGTAGTTGCATAGTCAGTTGCTCGGGACTACTTTGTTATAAGATAAGTACTCTCTTGTGTTAACTCTGCAATGTATTTATTTGATGAATATCCTGAATATCTTGAATGTATGATGGATGTGTAATTGAATTTACTTCCGTTGCGTTTGTTGCATTTATACATCTGCATATTTCTTTTTATATTGTGCGAATCTTTATTTAGTTCTCATGGGGCCAAATGCCTCATTTTAGCATCACGTCCTGTTAGATTTTGAGCATTAATTCAATATGATCTAGGATCTTATCTGAGAGAATAACAAGCACAATATATCAATCACAAGAGACAATATACACAAATTTTCCTTGAGGAAAACCAAGAAGGTGAAAAACCCCAATAACTTCCTCATATATAGATAGAGCAATGATACAATAACCCAAGCATAAGAGATATACTCCTAGCATCTTCTCCTCCTCCACTAGTGCGCATCACTCAATGAGAGAGATAGATGAATAAGTGAATGATCAAATAGAGTGACACCCTCACTCTATTTATACACAATTTGACTTGCCTTTTAACTCTAACTAGGTCAGCCCCAACTTAACCACTTAACATAATACTAACTGGGCCGACCCCACTAGGGTGGTCTAATAACCCTTTAACCGACAAGACTCATAGAGGGCCAACCCCATCAAGGTGGTCTAATAACCCATCAAGTATAAGTTACAACACTTTCGTATAGAGGAATAATAACCTATTTGTAGGGATACAATATACATATATGAAATACATTCCGAAGTTAAATATACATCAACACTCCCTATTAACTAGGAAGGTATTTCTCGACACAGGTCTTCTAGCACAAGTCTTCTTCTCTGGATCATCAGATCATCGTCATTGTATCATCATCATCGTCACTGCTGCTATCTCAATCAATCTCCAATCTACTCGTCATAGAAATTTCTACAAAGCCAACCTTTTTCCATGCTGGTTGTAGGCCTAGCCTCCATGTAGGTATTCATCATCTCTGCGAGCGAGCCATCAAGTAAGTACACCTCAGGACTGATTACACTGCCTCTACAAAACGTGCAAGATCTCCCAGGATTGATTACAATGCCTCTGTAAAACCTGTAAGAGCATCTCAGGACCGATTATATGCCTCTACAAAACCTGTGTACCATACTATCACCTCATTGTCTTCAGATCATCGTCATCGTCCACGGAGCACAACCCAGATGCACATCACACAACACTTACACTCACCAGAATGGGAAGACACACCTCAACCATCCGTGAAAGGCTCAACACTTATATCTATGCCATGGGAAGACACACTTCAACCATGCAAGAATGGCATCACACTTATATCCATAGCCATGGGAAGACACAATTCAACCATGCTAGGAATGGCATAGCACTTATATCGCAGCCATGGGAAGACACACTTCAACCATGCTCGAATGGAACAACACTTATATCGCAACCATGGGAAGACACACTTCAACCTTGCTCGAATGGAACAACTCTTACATCAATGACCATGGGAATACACACTTCAACCATGTTAGAATGGCCCCAGCCCTTATATCTGCACCATGGGAGGACACACCTACCACCATGTGAGAATGGCTCATGTGCATCTGTGTCTCCCGACTCATCACTTCCCCTTGGAAGGAATCTCGATCTGAAGTACACCAAGCCTCTCTCTGAAGTACTCAAACTTCACTCTGGTCAGTTGCTTGGTTAACACATTGGCTATCTGCTCGTTCGTCGCAACATACAGAAGTTTCACTGTTCCTCTCTGAACCATATCCCTGATATAGTGATATTTGATCTCAATGTGCTTCGACTTGTCATGGAACACTGGGTTCTCAGACAACTTCACACAACTTTGGTTTTTACAAAAGATACAGGTAGCATCCAATGAGAGATCAAATAACTCATACAGTAGCTTCCTAAGCCATAATGCCTCACAACTAACCGAACAAGCTGCAACATACTCTGCTTCGGCTATACTCAGTGCCACACAGGACTGCTTCCTACTAAACCAAGAGATCATATCGGATCCCATGCTGAAACAGCACCCCGAAATGCTCTTTCGATCAATGGCACTGCCTGCCCAATCTGAATCAACATAACCCTCTAGGTTAAACTTTTGATTCACATCATACTTGAGCCCATAATCAACCATACCCTTCAGGTACCTCAGAATATGCTTTGCAACTATCATGTGAACATGTCTCAGATCTGTCAAGTACTGGCTCAAGGTGTTCACTGCAAAGCAGATATCTGGTCTCGTATTTGTCAAGTACATTAAGGACCCAATCATCGGATGATATATCGTGGAATCAACCAACTCAGATGAAGCATCACACAGAAGCTTTGAGTTTGATGCCATAGGTGTGGCCATGGCCTTGCAGTCCATCATCCTGAACCTCTTCAGGATATCTATTGCATACTTCCCTTGTCCGAGGAATATTTCATCTGTGCTCTGCCACACCTCCATATCTAGAAAGTAGTGCATCATACCCAATTCCTTTATCTCAAACTCGACAGCAAGCTTCCTCTTCGTGTCAGCAATCAATCCATCCTCACCTGTCACAAACAGGTCATCCACATACAATAGTAGTATCACTGGATTTCCTTCCTCAACCTTGTAGTAAAGGTTGGAATCTACTTTACTCTTAGTAAAGCCCAAAATGGATAGGAATCCATCTATCCTACTGTACTAGGTCCTCGGTGCTTGTTTCAAACCATACAAGGATTTCTTCAGTTTGCACACATGAGTCCCTCTGTCATGTGTCTCAAGCCCGAGTGGCTGATTCCACATACACTTTACTCTTCGACTACACCATTCAAGAAAGTTGTCTTGACATCCATCTGGTGTATCTTCCACTTCATCACTGCAGCCAGAGCAAGTATGGCTATAGGATTAAAAATCACGAGCCACAACCTGGCCTTGTATTTCTCTATGCTTCCATCTGCAGCGTGCTTGATCTCATAGATCCACTTGGAAGTTACAACAGACTTCCCTTCAGGTATTGGGACCACATCCCAAACATCATTCTTCATGATCGACTGGTATTCCTCGACCATGGCATCCTTCCATTACTGTATCTTGGATCCTGGGAACTTTAGATTCTTCAATATCTTCAATATATAGTTTTCTTGAACTTCGTTGCTGGAACAAATGTTGTAGTCTTTCTTTTGTAGGTGATTGTACACGATCTTTCCTACAAGTCAAATTCAATTGCACGATTAGAAACTTCTCATTGTTTTCAAAAATAATTTATTATGCATAAAGACATATGTCATACAGTCATGCAATTATCTTAGCCAATGCTTCAATACAACATTTATCCATATCTCATAACTTTCTAGATGCCTTCCATCTCTAGCAGAACATTGTTAAGAGTGTGCACAACTCCCAACATGTCAGCAAAGAGGTTTCATTCTAGATAAGTAGCAATGGAATGTTGTACAGTACCATATGCCACTTACCCATTACTTGCATATTAGTAGTATCTTGTTCATTAATGCAATTATTCTAATATGCATAATACACAACCTAAGTCTAAGAACATAAGCATATACATCATTGAATAACATTATTTAAACAAACAGAATATACAAGAAATGGAAATTCAAATACTTATCTTTGTGTGTTTGTTGGGTGGACTCCCTTTGAATCTTTGCTTCCATGTAAGGGATACTGGAGTCCGACTTTGAAGTAGCTTCTTCTACTCCTTTCTATTGTGGATTGTCAGGAGTGGTCATCTCCCTCTTAATCTCTGAATTACTGCATAACTTCTTGAAGTCCTTTGAAGTGAATTCTCCGCCATTGTCAGATCTAAAGATATTGATCTTCTTATTAGTTTGATTTTCTATCAAGGCTTTGAATTCCTTGAACTTATCAAAACACTTCATCTTTGACTGGATTTCAGGAAGACCTTCTACTGCTTTGCTTGCAATTGGTAGTGCATATGTGCAAGACTTTTGTGCCAAAGTTCATTTGGCTCCATGGATTCATGTACCATGGCTCGTTTAGTTTATCCCTTCAGCTTGTATAATCCTCCCTCTTGCTCTCCAATCACCACTGCATCATCTATAGTTTTACCCTTTGGCCACATAAGGAATTGGCCATTTATAAATGCAACCCTCATGCCTTTTGCATCCAATGAAGATATGGAGAGTAGGTTCTTTTTGAGACCTAGAACATATAGTACATCTTTCATTTTCATAGACTTTCCAGAGTCTAGCTTATAGGAGGCTTCACCACTTCCTTTTATGGGATACTGGTAGTCATTACCAAGTTTCACCTTGTGGGGTGATTCATGTTTAGATAGATTCATAAAGGATTCCTTGAATCCTGTCATATGTTTGGAAGCCGCACTGTCTATAAGCCAATCATTTCTCCCATGAGTAATGGTACCAGTGAGAGTAGAATTTAAAACATACTCTTCATCACTTGAAGAGTCTTCACTTTCTTCTCTAGTATTCTTCCTAGGAGGCTCATCATCCTCAACAGTATGAGCATGATGTCTTTTCTTTTCGTTCTTCTTTTTGTTCCTAGGACAATTTCTAGAAATGTATCCCCTCTCATCACAAGTATAGCAACGGACATAGGACATGTTCCTTTGAGGTTTGAAATCACCCTTCTGATGGTGATGTATTTCTTTCTTATCATGGTGGTGAGTCTTCTTGTAACCATGCCTCTTGGAGTGTGCTGTGAGAGCTTGGTCTTCATTCCCCATCTTCTTTTCTCGAGCTACAATTCGAGCTTCTTCTTGTGAGAATTATTCCCACAACCTACTGAATGTGATAAGTTTCGTCCTAGCACAAATTCCTTGGATGAAGGAATCCCATGACCTAGGAAGGACATTAAGAGTGGTCATTACCACTTCTCCATTCTCTATATCTTCTACCATAGCTTCAAGTTGTTTTTTTATCTGGGAGACCCTTGAGAAATAACACTGCATGGTCTCCACATTCTAGATCTTGATATTCTTCAATTGATTTTTCAAGGTCATCTTCCGATTTATGTTCTTCCCTTCAAATAGCTTGGTCAAGGAATCAAACATCTCCTTGGGTGTCTTCAGAGATGACACATGTGGTAGGAGATGGTCTTTGATAGAATCAACAATGATCCTCTTAGCCTTGACCAAGTTCCTCTTGTGTAAGGCCTTAGCCTCTTCTCCCTCTGGGACATAGATCTCTTCACTTATGTAAGTGTACAACTCATTCTCTTCCAAGATTAACCCAATCCTAGATGTTGATGTATATGTAACTTCAGAATGTATTTCATCTACGTATTTCAGATATATTTATTGTACCCTTATAAGAGATGTGTTGTTCCTCTATAAGGAAGTGTCGTCATGTGGATTGACAAGTGTCGCAAGTGTGTGTACTTGCTGATGGGTTATTAGAACACCATGTGTGGGGTCAGCCCTAAAATATATATTATATTGTGGATGTATCTAGATAGACAAGTTGGCCCCATAAGGTCACTAGGAAAACATGTTAAGTATAAATAGAGATCGAGAGATATCTATCTGGATCATTCGGAAAGACACACTTCTCTCACTCAGAAAGTGGTGCACTAGTGAGGAGGAGGATCATCTGCTCTAGGAGACTATCTCAAGTGTATTTTGGTTGTACTTTGGTTGAGCCATTTCTCTCTCTATCTCTGAGGAAGTTGTGGGGTTTTTCATCTTAGGGTTTTCCCCATGGAAACTCCATGTTTCTTGTCTCTCATGCTTTTGATTCTTGTGATGCTTGTCATGCTTATTGTGATTGTTATGCATTGATATACTGTATATGTTATTCTCTCAGTAAATATCCAATAGTATTGTGAATTAATTCTCAAATTTTAACATGGTATCAGAGCTAACCTGAGAACAAGACATTTTGCAGTGACAAAAACTTGAGTTTCTTGTTTATTGGGTTTCTCTCCACAGTTTTTGGAAAAGCAGTATAGTAGATTGACTCTAATCATCAAGGAGAATCTATCGGTTCAATCAGAATTCAATTCTGAGCATTTTAAGATTTGGCCCTAAAAATTAGGGTTTCCACAAAAATAGGAATTTCTGAAATCTGAAGCCATAGCTGGAAGCTCCTTGCACAAATAGAAGTTTAGAGATTTGGATCGAGATTTTTGGCCGAGTAGATCTCTGGGAAACTCAAACCCTAATTTAGGTCTCTCCCCAGTGAACCCGGGAGGACAAAAAGGAAAATATGAAGGGTAAAGCTTTGTTGATCTCAAATTCTGAATACACCAGGATGATCAGCTCATCAAGGCGCATCTTTCTATCCTTTCAGAAAGTTGAAATTCACATTTTGAGTTTTTAGGGTTTTTTCGACAAACCATAATCCGGGACCAGATCCAGTTTTCAGCATTTCAAGTGGTAAGACCTAAATCTTTTCTATTTCATTTGAAGTACTCTTTAAGATGTCTCACCACACCAAGCGTGAGGATAAGCTTGAAAGGACTGATAACTTCCGAGCTTGGAAGTATAGGATTAGGTTAATCGTGGAAGAGAATGAGTTGGACTCATATATAAAAGAAGACATCCCTATCCCAGAGGATGAAGAGGCTAAGGTATTGCATAACAAGAACTTGGTCAAGGCAAAGAGAATCGTTGCTGATTCTATCAAAGACCATCTCATACCCCATGTGTCTTGTCTAAAGACACCCAAGGCTATCTTTGACTCTTTGACCAAGCTATTTGAAGGAAAGAACATAAATCGGAAGATGACCCTACGGAATCAATTGAAAGGGGTCAACATGTCGAATGGAGAAACCATTCAATCCTATTTCTCCAAGGTCTCTCAGATCAAGGAACAACTTGAAGCTGTAGATGAAATGGTGGAGAATGGTGAAATTTTTATGACTACTTTGAATGGCCTACCTAGGTCATGGGACTCTTTTATCTAGGGGATCTGTGCCAGAAAGACGTTAATCTCCTTCAACAGATTATGGGAGGAATGTTCTCAAGAAGAAGCAAGGCTTGTGGCAAGAGAATAGAAGATGGGAAATGAAGATCAAGCTCTCACAGCTCACACTAAGAAGGGCAAGTTCAAGAGGGAGCCATCCCATCACAAGAAGAAATCTTCTCATCATTTTCACAAAGACAAGAAAGATCTAAGGTGTTTCACTTGTAATGAGAAGGGTCACTTTGCTTCATAATGTACCAAGAACAAAAGGGACAAACACAACAACAACAACTCCAGCAAGAAGAAGAAGGGTCACAAAAGAAGGTACCATGCTCATGCTATCGAAGATGATGAACCTCCAAAGAAGAAGGCTAGGGCAGAAAGTGATGATAGTAATGATGACTCATCAAGTGAAGAAGAGTATGTTCTAATCTTTTCTCTCACAGGTACTATCTCCCATGGTTGTAATGATTGGTTAATTGATAGTGGGGCTTCCAAACACATGACTAGGTTTAAAGAATCCTTTGTAAATCTGTCTGAACATGAATCACCCCATAAAGTGAAACTTGGGGATGATTATCAATATCCCATCAAAGGTAGTGGTGAAGCCCTCTACAACCTAGATTCTGGAAAATCTTTGAAGATGAAAGAAGTCCTTTATGTACATGGGCTCAATAAGAACTTACTCTCCATCTCTGCATTGGATACAAAAGGTATGATGGTTGCATTTGTGGATGGCCAAGTCCTAATGTGGCCAAAGGGAAAGACCATAGATGATGCAGTTGTGATTGGAGAGCAAGAGGGAGGTTTGTATAAATTAAAAGGACAACCTGAACATGCCATGGTGCATGAATCCATGGAGCCAAGTGAACTTTGGCATAGAAGACTTGCTCATATCACTATAGGGAACTTCCAATTGCAAGCAAGGCTATAGAGGGTCTTCCTAAAATCAAGACCAAACATGAAGGTGTTTGCAAAGGATGTGCAAAAGGTAAGAATATTAAGAATTTCCCAAGCAGTGAAAGCAAGGCAAAAGATATCCTAGAAATCAACCACTCAGATGTATGTGGTCCTATGTCATCCAGTTCTCTAAGTGGGTATGTTTACTATGTCTCATTTATTGATGACTTCTCCAGGAAGACTTGGGTATACTTCTTGAAAAACAAAGATGAGGTGTTTGATAAGTTCAAGGAATTCAAAACCTTGATGGAGAATCAAACTGACAAAAAGATCAAAACATTCAGATCCGACAATGGTGGAGAATTCACCTCAGGTGACTTCAAGAAGCTTTGCAGTGATTCAGGGATTAAGAGGGAGTTGACTGCTCCTTATAATCCTCAACAGAATGGAGTTGCAGAAAGGAAGAAAAGAACAATCATGGAAGTAGAAAGGGAAATGCTACATGACCAGGATCTACCTATGCATCTATGGGCAGAAGCAGCTAGAACAACTGTATATGTGCAGAACAGAACAACCCACAAGATATTGGACAACGAGACACCAGAAGAGGTCTTTTCTGGTAAGAAACCTGAAGTCAGCCATCTCAGAATATTTGGTTGTCCAATATACAGTCATGTCCCAAAGGAAAAGAGGACCAAACTAGATCCTTTAGGAAAGAAGGGTATCTTTGTGGGTTACAGTGAAAGCTCTAAGGCTTACAGAATATACTTTCCAGGGTTCAAGAAGATTGATGTCAGCAGGGATGTAACATTTGATGAAAACTCAACATTCATCAAATCAAGGAAGGCACCTATCGAAGTTTATGAAGAACCTAAGGAAACTAGATTTCAAGACACTACCATGACTGAAGCAATTCCAGAAGTTGTTCGTGAGTTTGAAGATCTGCAAGAACCTGTAGATCCACCCCGTGAGGATAACTCTCATAAGAGGAAACCTACATGGGCTAGAGAGCTCATTCAAGATGCAGAAAGATCTGGCATTCCAAAAGAAGAACACAGAGCAAAGAAGAGAACTAGATCACATACCATCTATGTTGCTTTACTTTATGACATTATGAACAAAGAACCTTCCAGTTATGAAGAAGGAGCGGAAAAGAAAGAATGGAAGGATGCCATGGTTGAGGAATACCAATCAATAATGAGGAATGATGTTTGGGATGTTGTCCCAAGACCTAAAGAGAAGTTTGTTGTGACTTCCAAATGGATCTACAAAATCAAGCATGCTGCAGATGGCAGTGTAGAGAAATACAAAGCAAGATTCGTAGCTCGTGGCTTCTCTCAGAAAGAGGGAATAGATTATGAAGAAACTTTTGCACCTGTAGCCAGGTATACTTCCATCATAATAGTACTTTCCCTGGCTGCAGCAATGAAATGGAAAATACACCAGATGGATGTCAAGACTGCTTTCTTGAATGTTGTAGTTGAAGAGGAAGTATACGTGGAGCAGCCACTCGGTTTTGAAATACACGACAGGGAGTCATATGTGTGCAGATTGAAGAAAGCCTTGTATGGCTTGAAGCAAGCTCCCAGAACTTGGTATGGTAGGATGGACAGTTTCCTATCTAGCTTGGGATTTACCAAGAGTAAAGCGGATTCCAACCTCTACTACAAGGTTGAGGAAGGCAATCCTGTGATTCTACTCCTGTATGTGGATGACTTATTTGTAACAGGACATGACAGATTGATTGCAGATACTAAGAGGAAGCTTGCTGCTGAGTTCGATATGAAAGGTTTGGGAACGATGCATTATTTCCTAGGTATGGAGGTGTGGCAGAATTCAGGTGGGATCTTCCTTGGTTAAGGGAAGTACACAATAGATATCCTGAAGAGATTTGGGATGATGGATTGCAAGGCCATGGCCACACCCATGGCATCGAATCTAAAGCTTCTATGTGATGCTTCATCTGAGCCGGTTGATGTCTCTATGTATCGTCAGATGATTGGGTCCTTGATGTACCTGATGAACACGAGACCATATATTTGCTTTGCGGTGAACACATTGAGCCAGTTCCTGATGGATCCGAGGATTGTTCACCTGGTTGCTATAAAACATGTCCTAAGGTACCTGAAGGGTACAGTGGATTATGGGCTCAAGTATGAAGCGAATCAAAAGTTTAACCTGTAGGGTTATTTTGATTTAGATTGGGCTGGCAGTGCTGTAGATAGGAAGAGCACATCTAGGTGCTGCTTCAGTATGGGATCAAGTGTGATATCTTGGTTTAGCAGGAAGCAGTCCTGCGTAGAACTGAGTACAGCTAAGGCAGAGTATGTTGCACCCTGTTCAGCTAGTTGTGAGGCAGTATGGCTAGGTAAGCTACTGTCTGAGTTATTTGATCTCCCATTGGATGCTCCTGGTATATTCTACGATAACCAGAGTTGTGTGAAGTTGTTTGAGAACCTAGTGTTTCATGACAGGTCGAAACACATAGAGATCAAATATCACTATATCAGCGATATGGTGCAAAGAGGAGCCGTGAAGCTCCTGTATGTTGCAACGGACGAGCAGATTGTAGATGTGCTGATGAAGCCACTAGCCAGGGTGAAGTTAGAGTACTTCATGGAGAGGCATGGTGTTCTTCAGATCGACGACACTTCGAGGAAGAAATGATGGACACATTTGCTGAATCCATCCCAAGCATGTTGGAAGGAGGATCCTTCACATGGCTGTGGATGTAAGTGCTGGATGATGAGTATCAGGACAATGCTCCAGTTATTGCTCTGTACATGCATCATGTTGGATGTTGGATATGATCAGTTGGATCATTTATATTTGTATGTATGTACGCATTGTGTTGATGCTGGATATGATCAGTTGGATGGTTTATATTTGTATGTATGTACGCATCGTGTTGATGCTAGATATGATCAGTTGGATCATTTATATTTGTATGTATGTACGCATCGTGTTGATGCTGGATATGATCAGTTGGATCATTTATATGTATGTACGCATCATGTTGGATGCTGGATATGATCGGTTGGATCATTTGTATGTATTTGTATATGCATCATGTTGGATGCTTGGACCATGTATTTGTATCAGGTGGATACATTGTATGATCAGGTAGATCATGTATGTTGATATGTATCATGTATTTGTATTTGTATCAGGTGGATACACTGTATGATCAGATGGATCATGTATGATGATAGGTATCAGGTAGATACTTGGTGTTCATTAGGTGGATGCATTGTATGATCAGGTTGATCATGATGATGAGCTTCAGGATGTTTCTCCAGATGATATGTACCAGGATGGTACAAGTGATGATGATCAGTATGATCATGGGCATCAGGATGATTCCTCGTGCGATGATGATCCATTGGATCATGAGTATCAGGTTGATACTTGGAGGTCAGAGATGATATGTGGCAGGTTGTACAAATAGCATGTAATCAGTCCTGGGAGATCTTGCCGGTCGTGTTGCGGCACATAAACGTTCCTGGGGTACTCTTTCTGGTATTGCTATGTAGTATGTAATCAGTCCTCATATATCCGATAGGTTGAGTTGTGTGCTTGTAATTAGTCCTGGGATGAGGTATTACTACGGAGACATGTAATCAGTCCTGGAGATCCGAGAGGTTGAGATGTGTGCTTGTAATTAGTCCTGGGATGCTCTTTATAGATCTTGCCGGTCGTGCTGCAACACATAAATGTTCCTGGGATTCTCTTTAAAGGTTTCTTCTATCCACATGTAATCATTCCTGGAGATCTGAGAGGTTGAGCTGTATGCTCGTAATAAGTCCTGGGATGCTCTTTAGAGATCTTACCGGTCGTGCTGCGTCACATAAATGTTCCTGGGATGCTCTTTAAAGGTATTGTGGAGGAGATGCATGTAATCAGTCCTGGGAGATCTTGTCGGTCGTGGTTAGGCACATAAATGTTCCTGGGATACTCTTTTCGGTATTGCATCCGCACATAAAAGTAGTCCTAAGAGGCCACCTCTATCAGATCGTTTGCATAGATGATGAAGACCTACAGGTGGTGGGCCTACATCTAGTATGAAAAAGGACTAGATCTATAGAACTTCTTATGATGAGTAAAGTTAGAGATTGGTTGAGATAGCAGCAGCAGTGACGATGATGATGACGATGATCCCGAGAAGAAGACTTGTCTAGCAGAACTGTGTCGAGAAATACCTTCCTAGTTAAGAGGGAGTTTTGATGTATATGTAACTTTAGAATGTATTTCATATATATTTATTGTACCCTTATAAGAGATGTGTTGTTCCTCTATAAGGATGTGTCGTCATGTGGATTGACAAATGTCGCAAGTGTGTGTACTTGCCAATGGGTTATTAGACCACCATGTGTGGGGTCGGCCCTAAAATATATATTATATTGTGGATGTATCTAGATAGACAAGTTGGCCCCATAAGGTCATTGGGCAAACATGTTAAGTATAAATAGAGATCGGGAGATCTCTATTTGGATCATTTGGAAAGACACACTTCTCTCACTCAGAAAGTGGCGCATTAGTGAGGAGGAGGATCATCTGCTTTAGGAGACTATCTCAAGTGTATTTTGGTTGTACTTTGGTTGAGCCATTGCTCTCTCTATCTCTGAGGAAGTTCTGGGGTTTTTCACCTTAGGGTTTTCCCCACGAAAACTCTATGTCTCTTGTCTCTCATGCTTTTGATTCTTGTGATGCTTGTCATGCTTATTGTGATTGTTATGCATTGATATAATGTATATGTTATTCTCTCAGTAAAGATCCAAGAGTATTGTGAATTAATGCTCAAATTTTAACACTATACTTCCATGCTCAGAAGTTATCATCCCCTTCAAGCTTATCCTCAAGCTTGGTGTGGTGAGACATCTTAAAGAGTACTTCAAATGGAAATAGAAAAGATTTAGGTCGTACCACTTGATTTGTTGAAAACTGGATCTGGTGCTGGATTAGGGTTTGTTAGAGAAACCCTAAAAATTCAAACTTTGAATTTCAAACTTCTGAAATGATAGAAAGATGTGTTGTGATGAGCTGATCAAGCTGGTATACTCAGAATTTGAAAACTGC
The DNA here is from genome assembly GCA_027924585.1 of Larix kaempferi. Lineage (NCBI taxonomy): Eukaryota > Viridiplantae > Streptophyta > Pinopsida > Pinales > Pinaceae > Larix > Larix kaempferi. The sequence continues at coordinate 3,280,451 of BSBM01000073.1, forward strand.
AAAGTTTCACCCCTCCAAATTGCCTTTTAGATTTCCGGATTCACTTGGGAGGACCCTGAATTAGGGTTTGATTTTCCTGGAGCTTCACCTAACCCAAAAGTTCGATCCAAAGCTCTAAAATCTGATTTTTCAGAGGAGCTTCCAGCTGTGGTCTCAGATTTCAGAAATTCCAACTTTAATTTCTGTATTCACTACACAGGACCCCAAACTAGGGTTTGATTTTCCCAGAGTTTCACCCAACCAAAAATTTCGATCCAAAGCTCTAAAATTCACTTCTTTTGAGGATATTCTAGTTGTGGTCTCGAATGTTAGAAATTCCAATTTTTGCAGAAACCCTAATTTTTAGGTCAAAAACTAAAAGTGCTCAGAATTGAATTCTGTTTCGACAGAAAGATGCGCCCTTGCAAGGAGAGTCAATATAGCCTCCTGCATTTGAAGATATGTGGAGAGATACCCAAAAATCAAGAATCCCTAGCTTCTGTAGCTGCACAGTGTCTTCTTCTCAGGTTAGCTCTGATACCATGTTAGATTTTGAGAATTAATTCAATATGATCTAGGATCTTATCTGAGAGAATAACAAGCACAGTATATCAATCACAAGAGACAATCACGGTAGATAATAGACATAGCGTTTCCTTGGGGAAAACTAAGAAGGTGAAAAACCCCAATAACTTCCTCAGAGATATATAGAGAAATGATACAATAACCCAAGCATAAGAGATAGACTCCTAACAGCTTATCCTCCTCCACTAGTATGCATCACTCAATGAGAGAGATATATGAATAAGTGAATGATCAAATAGAGTGACACCCTCACTCTATTTATACACAACTTGACTTGCCTTTTAACTCTAACTAGGTCGCCCCAACTTAACCACTTAACATAATACTAACTGGGCCGGCCCCACTAGGGTGGTTTAATAACCCTTTAACCCACAAGACTCATATAGGGCCAACCCCATCAAGGTGGTCTAATAACCCATCAAGTATAAGTTACGACACTTCCATACAGAGGAATAATAACCTCTCTGTAGGGATGCAATATACATATATGAAATACATTATGAAGTTACATATACATCAACACGTCCTCCCCATCGCACTAGTATGATGGGAGGGGACATACAATGATGTTTTAATTTATGGAAATAATTTTTTTATGAAATGCAAGCCAATGGTCAAGTGCATAAATCATCAACCTGCAAGCTGATGATTTCAGGAATTCTATATTCCTCATAGGTGAGAATTTTTTTATCACCAGGCTATTTAAGCCCATTTGTCAATACTTAACCAATTTTGCTAATGGTGAGCATTTTTCTGGCAGGTTGCAAAAAAAATAAATAGTTGTTTTGGTAGGAAAATAACTCCTTGCCCAGAGGATTATTTTAAAAAATGAGTCAATGGTCAAGTGAATAAATCATCCACCTACAAACTTATGCTCTCAGAAATGTTTTATCCAACACAGGTGAGAAATGGTAGGCATTTTCTGAAGGCAATTTAGGCTAGTATTAGGTCTAAAATAGGCTAAGTGGTTGTTTTGGAAGGCTAATATTTTCTTGAACATAGAATTGTTTTCAAAACTGACCTAACGGTCAAGTGCATAAACCATCCAACTACAAGCTTATGCTTTCAGAAATTTTTTATCCCTCACAAGAGAGAAATGGTGTGCATTTTCCCAAGGCTACTTGAGCCCGTTTTTCAATACTTGACCAATTTTTCCAATGGAGAGTGTTTTTTTGGCTATGTGCAAAAAATGCTAAATGGTTGTTTTGGCAGGAAAATATCTCCTTGAACAGAGAATTTTAAAAAAAAATGAGTCAATGACCAAGTGAATAAATCATCCACCTACAAACTCATGCTCTCAAAAATGTTTTATCCAACACAGGTGAGAAATGGAGGGAATTTTCCTAAGGCCATTTAGGCCAGTTTTAGGTGCAAACAGGTTGAGTGGTTGTTTAGGAAGACCAATATTTTCTTGACCATAGACTTGTTTTCAAAATCGAGCGAATTTTTAAGTGCATAAATCATCCACCTGAAAGTTGATGATTTAAGAAAATGTGTATCCCTCAGAGGTGAGAAATGGTGTGTGAAATTTAGTTCACACCAAGATCTGATCAATAAATTACACACTCTCACAAAAGATCTCACACAACTAGTCAAGAACACTAAAATTTACTCATAGAAGATACAAACTGTATTACTCAAATGAATAATAATACATCATCCAACCTTAGGAAATTAAATGGATGTCAATATATAACTTTACATCAGAGATTCGAATGGATAAAGATGCCATTTGAATCCTCACAAAAGAAGACTTACTAAAATAATGAAAATTACCCCTTGGTGGCAAGTGTGTTCTCCAATTCACACCAAAGGCTCAAAAATTTCTGATTTAGTGATAGATAGTGATGTATGATGAAAACAAATTCCAAATCCCAATAATGGAAAGAAGGCACATCATCGAGGATGAGGGAGCCAAAAATGAGTTTCCCTAAACAACTAGCTTTTACCTTTCACTCAAAAAATGGTAAAAAGCAGTAAAAACAGCATATGCGCCTATCTAACTCAGAATAGTCTATAAATTGCCAGAATATATTTTTGGATGCCCTAAAATAGCTTCTAGTGAGTTTAGGAAACTTATGGTCCACACAAAGATGCTTGTGGTCCACACAATGACTCATATGCCAACTATCTAGTCTAATACATAGTGATTAATCATAGAATGATTAATTAATGCTACTAATGTATTAATATGACATAGATGAAGGATTTAATTATTCCAACACCCCCCCATAAGTCTGAATTTATGTGCTAAAAATCAGAAAATAAAAATACTAAGGGCCCAGTAACAAGACATGGTCACCCTGTACAGTACTGCCTGGTCCACAAAATAAGGAAAGAAGAAAAACCTCATGGGAAAAACATTCTCTAAAAATGGACATCATCAAAATTGAAATATTATTGATCAATCCTTCACTCCACCACATGTTCAACCATCCCACGCAGTGATCTTAGATAACTGAAAGTCTTCTCCGTAAAATCTTTGGTGAAGATGCCTGCAGTTTTCTCACCTATTGGGAAATACTGCAAATCAATGATCTGGTCACGCACTAAACCTCTGATGTAGTGCATATGGATATCAATATGCTTGGTCCTCTATCTCTGTACTATATCACTTGAGACCCTTATATCACTCCGATTGTCACAAAATATGACAGTAGGAGTACTAAAGGCAATCTAAAACTCTGAAAGAATATCTTGTAACCACACACATTGAGTAGCAGCATTCACTTCTCCTCTGTACTCGTCCTTTGCTGAAGATAGTGCAATTGTACTCCGTTTATTGCGTGACCAACAAACAGGACCACCTCCAAGCATGGATACAAATCTATATGTGGATTTTCTGTCAAGGCTATCACCAGCCCAATCTGAATCAATAAAGCCAAGAAGATCTAGGCTAGAATCTGTAGCATAGTGAATCCCATAAGTTTTGGTTCCTTGCACATAATTCAAGATTATTTTTGCAGCCCTCCAATGGAGCTCATGTGGATGCTCCATGTATATTGATGCCACACTCACATCATAATCATCATCAGGTCGAGTGTGAGTCAAGTAAATAAAGCTACCAACAAGCTGCCTATACAAGGTGTCGTCAACCAAAGGTGTAGATTCTGCTTCTTCAAGTCTAACTCCTGAAAGGAAAGAAGTCTTTGAAGGATTGAAATCAGCCGTCTTGAACTTATTTAGCAGGTCAGATGCATATTTGGACTAAGATACCTTAGTTCCATTCTCTGTTTGAGAAATCTCAAGCCCCCAAATCTGCTCAAGAATTCCCAAATCAATCATGGAAAATGCTTGATGCAAAGCAGTCTTTAATGAGGCTATTTGATCAGTAGAGCTACTTGTGATTAGTAGATCATCAACATACAACACTATAATAATTATTGAACTATCAATCAGATTCATGTAAACATTTGGATGAGATTTGCATCTAACATAAGATTGTGACAACAAAAAGTTGTCCATTTTTGCATACCCAGCCCCGGGGGATTGCTTAAGCCCATATAAGGACTTCCTCAACCTACACACATAATTAGGATTAGATGTATACAATTTTGGTTGCTGCATCTAAATATCCTCCTCAAGATCCCCATGGAGGAATGCACTCTTCACATCTATGTGGTACACTTCCCAGCGCTTGGACGCAAAAATTGCCAAAACTTGTCTTATTGATTCCTTCCGTGCAACTGGTGCAAAAGTATCATTGTAGTAAAGGCCTTGGAATTGGGAGAATCCCTTTTTCACCATCCTAGCCTTATATTTCACTTCTGTACCATCAAATTCACACTTGGTTTTGTAGATCCACTTACACCTTACAAATTTTCTGCCCAAGGGGAGCTTGACTAGCCCCCATGTCTTATTCTTTTGCAATAACATTTCCTAGACAAGCAAGGATTATTCACATTGAGAGTAGTCTCAAATTGTGATCTAGTCCTCCTTGTGTCCTGAGGATTTCCCACTAGTTCACCAACTGCTTGCAAAGTCTTAGCATCCCATTTAGTACTTGTTGGTGAATTAGGTTCTACAATAAAATGGTCCTCATCATCAGGAATATCAGAATAAAAAAATTCAAGAGCAATATCACTTACTTCTTCAGGTGGTGGTGAAGATGGTTCTCCAATTTCAACATTCTAAGAGGGCTCTTGTTCGAATTGAACACTTCTTTCAATGAAGGATTTTTGAGTGGCCATGTTTAGAAACTTGTAGCCTTTTGAGTCCTCTGAATATCCAACAAAAATACATGGTTGTATTTGGGGCTACATAGCCCTCCTCTTCTCTAATGGAATTCTAGCCCAATCCTTGGAGCCAAAAATCCTGAAATGAGAAATCCCAGGTTTGTGCCCACTCCAAGCCTCAAAATGAGTGATTCCTTTGAGAGATTTGTGTGGCACTATGTTATGAATATATGTGACACAATTTATTGCCTTATCCCAAAGTCTTGGAGATAAATACTTTTCCTCATGCATACATGTGGCCATCTCCTTAAGAGACCTGTTTTTCCTCTCAACAACCCCATTTTGCTGAGGTGTATAAGGAACTGTGCGTTTCATCTGAATGCCTGAAGAGGCACAAAATTGCTGAAACTCTGATTTGATGTACTCCCCACCATTATCAAATCTGATAATCTTGATATGTCTACCAGACTAGTTCTCAACTGAGGCCTTGTAAAGCTTGAACAGATAAAAAACCTCTTACTTTAATTTGATGAAATAAATCCAACAATACCTGGAAAAGTAATCTATGAAGGTGAGGATGTATTTAGCATGGTTCAAGGAATCATGGGGGGATGGAACTGATATATCAGTGTGAATAAGCTCCAAGGGTGAAAAGGTTCCCTCAGTTTTGTATCTCCCATACTTATGCTCAGGGTGTTTTCCTAGGATGCAACTTTGGCAGACACCTTTGAAAAATATGATATTGGGTAGCCCTATGACCATTTCTTTCTCATGAAGTTGGGAAAGATATTTATAGTTCAAATAGCCAAATATTTCATGCCATAATTTGCTTGACTCATTGGCATGGGTTAAAAGAGCATAAGGTGAGGGGAATTACACAAAATGAGAAAACTTGTAGATTTTAGAGTTATGGTCAGCAATGCCTAATGCAACAATTCGACCTGTTGAAATTTCACATATCTCCACATCATTTGGGTTAAAGGCTACCTTTTTTGGTGAACCTGTGCCGGTCATCTAATATACTGACAATAGGTTTGCAGTAGGTCTAGGAACATACAAGACATTATTGAATGAACCAAATTCGAGATCTATGCTTCCTTTACCTTTACTTGAAGTTTCAAAATTATCACCCAATACAATATTAGGACCACATGAAGAGTCAAGTGAAGTAAAAAAATCACTTGTAGACACCATGTCTCTTGAAGCTCCAAAATCAATAATGAGTGAGGTAGGATTGGATGTGCTTGCCATTATTGCATGTACTCTCTCCTTATCAATAGAATTTTTTCCTCCATCCTTCCTCCTTGCGCTCTCAGGAAGAGGAATGCTGGCTTTCTCCAAGAGTAGAGCCATCTGATCAATGGTTTTCTTCATGCAGGAGCTTTCAGGATGAAATCCCCTACTGCAATAAGTACATTTTTCCTTCTCATTCTTCTTATTTGGATTCTTTTTTGAGTGGTAGGAGTCTTCAGGAACTTTCTTCTTGTCTTTCTTCCCACCGGTGGGCTTCTTGAAATTACCCTTCTTCTTCCCTTTCGAACTCTTTGAATCTCCAACATTCAGACAGTGGTATTTTGATGGATTTATAATGGCTCCCATCAAGACCATATTTGTCTTGTTCTTGTGTAAGTGATTCCATGAATTTTGAGACAGTATGACTCTTCCAGTTTCGAACAGCTTTCCTTGTGGCATGAAAGGTCGAAACAAACACTGATTAATCTGGGCCAAGCTTGGAGAGAATGGAAAATTTTAGTTGCTCATCCTTTTTATCAATTCCACATTGCTTCAATTGTAGAACAAGTGACTTGAATTTATAGAATAAATCCCGGAGGTTATCGAAATTTTGTGACTCAATTAAACTAGTTCACTATCTAGTTGGTGGCCTCTTAATTCATCTGTCTTGCTAAACAATTCTTGAAGCTTTAACCAAACTTCATTGGGAGATGTAAGACCATCAAGATGGAATAAAATATGCCCAGATGTAGTGAGACATAGCATACCATAGGATTCATCTCTTCGATTATGCCACTTTGATTTCTCAATTGCTGAGGTTGGCTCAGTCTCAGTTGCCATAGTCACCCTGTAGAGGCCTTTTCTTCTCAACATGATCTCCATCTGTGCTTTCCAGGAAAATTAATTGAATGGAGTGAGGATGATCTGATGTGACTGATCCATGGCAGCTCTGAAATAATTTTTAGACTGATTTGGGTGTGTTCCTGGATGCTCAGTTGCGCCCTGTGGATGAATTATTGCGCCCTCCTTGAGACTAGTTGGATCCTGCAAGACAATAGAAAAAGAATGGAATATCTTGATAGCTCTGATACCATGTGAAATTTAGTTCACACCAATATCTGATCAATAAATTACACACTCCCACAAAATATCTCACAAAACTAGTTAAGAACACTGAAATTTACTCACAGAAGATACAAACTGTATTACTCAAATGAATAATAATACATCATCCATCCTTAGGAAATTAAATGGATGTCAATATATAACTTTACATCACAAATTTGAATGGCTAAATATTCCATTTGAATCCTCACAAAAGCAGACTTACTAAAATAATGCAAATCCCCCCTAGGTGGCAAGTGTGTTCTCCAAGTCACACCAAAGGCTCACAAATTTTTGATTTAGTGATCAGATAGTGATGTATGATTAAACATAATTCCAAATACCAAAAATGGAAAGAAGAAACATCATGGAGGATGAGGGATCCAAAAAACAGTTTCCCTAGACAACTAGCTTTTACCTTTCACTCAAAAAATGGTAAAAAACAGTAAAAGCAGCATGTGCGCCTATTTGACTCAGAATAGTCTATAAATAGCCAGAATCTATTTCTGGATGCCCAGAAATAGCTTCTATTGAGTTTAGGAAACTTGTGGTCCACACAAAGATGCTTGGGGTCCACACACTGACTCACGCCAACTATCTAGTCTAATACATAGTAATTAATCATAGAATGATTAATTAATGCTACTAATGTATTAATATGACATAGATGAAGGATTTAATTATTCCAACATGGTGGGAATTTTTCCAAGGCTACTTAAACTTTTTTTTTAATATTTAACCAAATTTTCCAATGGCGAGCATTTTTCTGGGAGGGTGCAAAATAGGCTGAATGGCTATTCTGGTAGGAAAATATCTCCTTGAATAGATACATTTTTTCAAAATTTAGTGAATGGCCAAGTGAATAAATCATCCACCTACAAACTTATGCTCTCATAATTTTTTTATCCCTCAAAGATGAGAAATGGTGATCATTTTCCTAAGGCCATTTAGGCCTGTTTTAGCTGCAAAATAGGTTGAGTAGTTGTTTTAGCAAGCCAATATTTTCTTGACCATAGAATTGTTTTTAAAAATGAGACAATGGTCAAGTGCATAAGTCATCCACCTGCAAGTTGATGCTTTCCTAAAAAATTTATCCCTCACATGTAAGAATTGGTGGGCATGTTCTCAAGGATACTTAAGCTCTTTTTTTCAATACTTAACCAATTCTACCAATGGCGAGCATTTTTCTGGCAGGGTGCAAAACAAGTTGAATGGCTATTTTGGAAAGCAAATATCTCCTTGACCAGAGACTTGTTTTAAAAAATGATTCAATGGTCAAGTGAATAAATCATCTAGATACAAACTTATTCTCTCAGAATTTTTTTATCCCTCACATGTGAGAAATGGCGAACATTTTCCTAAGGCAATTTAGACCAATTTTAGGTGCAAAATAGGCTGAGTGGTTGTTTTGGTAGGACAATAATTTCTCAACCATAGACTAATTTTCAAAACCGATCCAATGGTCAAGTGCATAAATCATCCACCTGCAAGCTAAAGCTTTCCTAAATTTTGTATCCCTCACAGATGAGAAATGGTGGGCATTTTCCCAAGTCTACTTAAGCCTTTTTTTCAATACTTAACCAATTTTTCCAATGGTGATCATTTTTCTGGGAGGGTGCAAAACATGCTGAATGGTTTTTTTGGAAGGAAAATATCTCCTTGACCAGAGACATTTTTTTCAAAAATGAGTCAATGGTCAAGTGAATCAATCATCCACCTACAAACTGATGCTCTTAGAATTTTTTATCCCTTAAAGGTGAGAAATGGTGGGAATTTTCCTAAGAACATTTAGGCCAGTCTTAGGTGCAAAACAGGCCGAGTGGCTATTTTGGAGTGTGTCATGTCCCCACTGACCTCCTTAGGCCACGAGAGGACCTGCTACATTTTTTTTCTCTAAATCCAACTGAACACACATACAATCGAAACAACTTGGATCCACAATCTGCAATACGCAACGGCGGATTTGCAATCCGCAATCCACAATTGCGGATGTGGAAGTGCCAAACTTCATAACCGGAAATCTTACCTTTCTGCAATCCGCAATCTGCAACGACGGATCCGCAATCTACAATCGCGGATGTGGAAGTGCCAAACTTCATAATAGGAAATCTTACCTTTCTGCAATTCGCAATCCTCAATCCACAATTGCGAATGCGGAAGTGCCAAAATTCAACTTCCAACAATGCACACTTCCGCAATCTGCAATCCACAATTGCGGATGCGGGCATACGGAACCATACCCTCTGTCATGGTAACTTTCCACACCATCTTTTGGGGGGCATAACTTCTCCATACTTGGTCCAAATGAAACAAGGTTAGTACTGTTGGAAAGATGTTAGAGAGCTCTATCCAATGGTGAAATCCCTGTCCCATCTAAGCACTCATGCCATGTTAAATTTCCCACTAAATTTCTATCTATAACTCTTCCAAAAAGGACTTAAGGCTTCTTCCTATCATGACTTTCCCTTCTACCTGACCCACAGAGGGGTTCTGAAACACCTCCAGGACATTCCCCCCTTCCCAAGGATCAAATGCAAGCATACAAATCATTCACATGGTTAATTAAACCAGCCACAAGATATCATAACATGTAAAATTAAATTAAATTAGATCTAACAATTACATCTATCACATGAAAGACTTATAATGCATTAAAATCATGCAATACCATGATATACATGTAACAATGGACTCATCCCTTTTACTCAGTCCTGCACATGACTCCTTGTCAATCCAATTAATCTAAACATGCATTCCACAATTCCACAATTGAACATAAGCAATCATTTCATAACAATGAAACACCATCAATTTACATAACAAGAATACTTATATTTCAATTTCCAAAGCAACTGGCTAAGTGAGAGCAACGTCCCACCCAACCTTAGATCTCTATCCATCCTGTACTCTTTCAGCTGATAAATCACCCCCGAGCAGGGCTGTGTATCCACTAAGGAGGGCTGTCAAGTTCTCTCACAATCAAGGTTCCATCCCAATTCTAATCCAATCTATAGTTGGGTTTATCAAGCATTCCAGGGCACCTGCCCATGCTAAGCCAACCTACAGTGGGTTTATCAAGCATTTAGGGACATACTGGTCATGCTAAGCCAACTTCTTGTTGGGTTTATCAAGCATACCAACGATAGGGTCATGACAAGCTAGCCTATAGTTAGGTTTATCAAGCATATCAGACTAGCTAATCATGCTAAGCCAACCTACAGTGGGTTTATCAGGAATACCAATAGTAGGGTCATTCCAAGCCAGCCTGCAGTTGGGTTTATCCAGCATACCAGAATAGCTGATCATGCTAATCCAGCCTACAGTGGGTTTATCAGGCATACCAAGCAATACAATCATGCCAAGCTAGCATACCATTGGGTTTATCAAACATATCAGACAAGTTGATCATGCTAAGCCAACTGGTTGTGGGTTTATCAGGAAAACATGGACAACAAGGGAGGAATTGCTAAGCCAATGAGCTCAACCACAGAGCTGCAGAGATCTCAACGCTCATCCCACCTGGCACCCACATTACCTACCACATCCAACACAAGGAAGACCCTCTTCTCTGCTACACAGTCCCTCGAGGACTCTTCCCTTCTAGTCCTATTTCAGTATGGGCATAGAAAGGTCCAGTCGCTAGTTCTATGAGACTATATCCTTCACTGGGATTATCAAGAAACCCAACCTTCTTCCACAGTTCAACAAGCTAACTCATTCCAGGCTTGAGGACAAGGTTCTGTTCCGCAATATATCCCCTGTGATCCAATCTCAAGCTCTCTCACAGTTTCTCTGCTTTGTTCAGGCTTTTAGTTCCCTCATGGGTTCTCACCACTCGGTCATGGAGCACTCTGTCACCAGTAAACTGGGTTCGCACACATAGTTCTCATGGCCATCAACTCTCTCTCTGGTATTTTCTATTACCCAGGGAAAAACGATTATCTTCATGTTATACCACTCTGCTGACTCTATGTCTCCATAAACGTATGAGCAAGCTCTCTCTGTGGGGCGATGGATTGTGAATGGAAAGTGCATGAATGGATCGTCGATGAATGAATGAATGTGGTGGTTGTTTCCTTCCATCCACGGGTAGTCAAACAGGCTCTACCATTTTCAGGCGTTGAGTGTCTTTCCATACAAGCAACCAGAGTCGTGCTCTACCATATGAAATCACAGGCATGCTCCACACTCCATCAGTTTCAGAAACAGGGTTTTCAACCATCCTCTGCAATTGAATTAAATGTCAGCAGGGAGTTCAAACGGGTTCACAATCGGACATGTGGCAACATTGGAAACCAATCCCATAACTCCCTCACCTCTCCCTAGTGGATACGCATGCCCCCTTCTCATTAGTTTCCTCCTTAGCTAGCTTCTTGGTTATTTTATTCATTAATAATAATTAGATCATTTACATTTCTTCATGGCTTAACAACCCATGAATAATCAAACTGTCCAAATACTTTCCTAAGCAATAATCTTAAACATCCACTAGTGGGGCCTTGGCCTTGAGCTACACACTAGGGAAAATACACACACTGCATGTACATAGAATTTACATTGAAGCCAATAAACATCAAGGGAAAGATGGGGTATTACAACTCCCTCTCCCTTAAAGTAACACCATCCTCGGTGTTCCCAAAATTGAACAAAAATGGGAATTCCTCTTTCATGGCATCCTCCAGCTCCCACGTGGCCTCTTTTGGACTAAAGTGCCACCATTGCACCTTTACCTTCCATATGGCCCGGTTCCAGAGCAAGGTAACTTTCCTGTTGAGGATGCACGTAGGCTCCACCTGGAACTCTCCCTCTGGTTCCACCTGTATCACATGCCAACCAATGATATGATTAGGATCACGTACATATTTCTTAAGCAAAGAAACATGTAAAACATATGATCTTTCATGTTAGCAGGAAATGCAATCCTATATGCAACTGCCCTATCCTATCAAGGACTTCAAATGGCCCACAATATCTAGGTGCCAACTTGGCACAACTTCCCAACTTCATGGAACTCTTCCTTGGTTTCACTCTCAAGTAGACATGATCCCCAATTTGAAATTCCTTATGTATCCTTTTCAAATATGCATAACTCTTCTGCCTATCCTGTGTTGCCTTCAAATTATGCCTGATCTTCACAATGTCTTGCTCCATCTCCTCATTCATTTCTGGTCCAAGCACTACAATGTTCACTAGGTTGTCCCAACTCACCGGAGTTCTACATCCTTTTCCATACAACACTTCAAAAGGACTAATCTTTAATGATGTTTGATGTCCATTGTTGTAATCAAATTCCACTAAGTGAAAGTAGTCTTCCCACTTATATGGCTTATCCATCACATACATCCTTAACATATATTCAAGGATCTAATTTACTCTCTCTGTATGACCATTTTTCTGAGGATGATAGGCTGTACTGAACTTCAACTTAGTTCTCAACTCTTGGAACAATCCTTCCAAAAATTAGATGTGAACTTGGTGTCACTTTCTGAAACTATTGCCTTGGGCAATCCAAGCAATCTGAATATCTCTCTCATGAAGATATCCACAATGTCATTAGCCTTGTGGGTGAAATTGATTGGAATGAAATAAGCTACCTCTGATATCGTTTCCACCACCACCATGGTTGAATCATGCTTCTTCATTGTCATAGGAAATCCTGTTATAAAATCCATAGAAATCACTTCCCACTTCCATTATGGAATGGAAAATGGTTGCAACAATCCCATTGGATGTTGATGCTCTGCCTTGTCTTGTTGACACTTCTGACATCTAGCAATGTACTCAACTATGTATTTCTTCATACCATGAAAAAAGTACTGCTTCTTGGCTGTTGTTATAGTCTTCTGATATCCTAGATGTATTGAGTATGGTCTTTGATGTATCTCATCCATCACCAACTTCTTCAAATATGCACTGTTTGGAATACAGTCCGCTGCTTTGATAAATGAGAACATTATCCTCATCCAACTGATATCTTGCATACTTTTCCTCTATAACATTCTGCTGCAATCACTACAACAAATACTGGAATTAGTGTCTATTTTAGCTCCCTTTTTAGCATCCACTATCATTTTTAGTGTATTTTTCATCAATTTTTGTACAAAGTGGATGCTTTTCCATAAGATGGCGCTTTTAATGGCATTATTTGAATCCTTTTTTGAAAGTAGATGTTAATTGGGATGCTAATTAGCAACCCAATTAACATCCCAATTAGCATCCCAATTAACGTCCATAATAACATCCCATTTAACGACCAAAATAACATCCAAAATAATGTCCAAAATAGTGCCAGGTATAGAGTAAGTGATTGCGCCAAGAATTGCACCAGGAATTTTGAAAGGAATTACACCATGAATTGCACTAGGAATTCTAAAAGGAATTACACCATGAATTGCACCAGGAAAAGCTTGTGATATAGCGCCAAGTATAGAGACAAGCATATCGCCATGCATAGTGCTTGGAATTGCTCCAAGAAGTTCGAAAGGAATTGCGCCAGAAAAAAAGTGCCACGAAAACTCCAATGTTGCGTCAGGGATAATGCTAGGCATGTCGACAGAAGTACCACCTAAATGGCCATTTTGGAAACTGAGAGACCCTAGTTAATCGTAAATAACCCTAAGGAATCCTATGGTCCATAAAGACATTATAGTGTTCCTAACGACATGCTAATGCATATATCGACAATCATAAATATGGCAATGATTATTTATACAATATTTAATAGGAGATGAGGACGATGATGTCAATGTCAATAATGATGATGTAGGTTATTATAGAACTATTTGATATTGGCTGGTCCTAATGGAAACATAATTAACCTTAATGGCATCAGAGTGACCATAATATCCCCTAGATGACCCTAATCACATCTGACTATCCACTAGTACAAAATGAGAGATAAGTGGCTAGGTGACTAGAAACATTAGTCGCCATAGGTTTTTCAAGGGATAAATGACCAAAATTGAGAAATTTTAAGTGAGACAACTAAAAATGACTATGATAAACGACTAAGTTAGTCGCGGGATAAGATATATGACTAGATAACACGTGACTAAAATAAAAATGATTAATGTAAATGAATAATTTAGTCACATGAATACAAATATGATTAGCTAACAATGAATGAGAATATTAATTAGTCGTTTATGTTAGTCATTTTTAGTTGTGATACCCCGTCAATTGAAATTACAATTTTGGCCATGAATTTGTACAATTTACTAAATTTTAACACTGCAGATGGATTCTGAATCCATATGCAGTGTTAAAATTTAGTAAATACACTATATTAGATGGATTCATGAGAGACCCCCCATATTAGTAAATCACCAATCAATGCACCATCTCCATCTCTAACCCATAGAGTTATTTTACTCTATATAAATATAACCTTTTGAACCTTTTTTGAATGTGATGTGGGACCAATCATATGAATGAATTTTGAATTGCTTCTAATAGAGTGGGATGCAAACACGATGAAATAAAATGGGCATCAAGGAAATATCACACCTTAGAATGATAGATTGACAGAAGGCTAGGGTTTAGTGCATTTTGCGAAGAGTTTCTCCAATCAGATCCATCTATGGAAACCAAAAGGAAAGGTAATGGACAAATGACACTACCTCAATGCTATGGCATGTGAAAAATGTTACATCACAGAAAAGTATCGAAAAGAATATCAGGATCGACCAAGGATAAAAATATAAAGTGACCACCTTGATTCTGCCAAAATAGGCAACCCGCGACAAAATAGTTGTTGATGTATATGTAACTTTAGAATGTATTTCATCTGTGTATTTTATATATATTTATGGTACCCTTATAAGAGATGTGTCATCCCTCTATAAGGAAGTGTCGTCATGTGGATTGACAAGTGTCGCAAGTGTGTGTACTTGCCAATGGGTTATTAGACCACCATGTATGGGGTCGGCCCTGAAATATATATTATAATGTGGATGTACCTAGCTAGACAAGTCGGCCCCATAAGGTCACTAGGAAAACAGGTTAGTATAAATAGAGATTAGGTGATCTCTATTTAGATCATTTGGAAAGTCACACTTCTCTCACTCAGAAAGTGGCGCACTAGTGAGGAGGAGGATCATCTGCTACTAGGAGACTATCTCAAGTGTATTTTGGTTGTACTTTGGTTGAGCCATTGCTCTCTCTATCTCTAAGGAAGTTGTGGGGTTTTTCACCTTAGGGTTTTCCCCACGAAAACTCTGTGTCTCTTGTCTCTCATGCTTTTGATTCTTGTGATGCTTGTCATGCTTATTGTGATTGTTATGCATTGATATACTGTATATGTTATTCTCTCAGTGAAGATCCTAGAGTATTGTGAATTGATGCTCAAAATTTAACATGGTATCAGAGCTAACTTGAGAAGAAGACATTTTACAGTAACGGAAACTTGAGTTTCTTGTTATTGGGTTTCTCTCCACCGTTTTTGGAAAAGAAGTATAGTAGATTGACTCTACTCATCAAGGAGAATCTATTTGTCCAATCAGAATTCAATTCCGAGCATTTTCAGATTTGGCCCTAAAAATTAGGGTTTCCACAAAAATAGGAATTTCTGAAATCTGAAGACATAGCTGGAAGCTCCTTGAAAAAAACGAAGTTTAGAGCTTTGGATCGAGATTTTTGGCTGGGTAGATCTCTGGGAAACTCAAACCCTAATTCAAGGCTCTCCTTAGTGAACCCGAGAGGACAAAAAGACAAATCTAAAGGGTAAAACTTTGCTGATCTCAAATTATGAATGCACTAGGATGATAAGCTCATCAAGGTGCATCTTTCTATCCTTTCAGAAAGTTGAAATTCACATTTTTAATTTTTAGGGTTTTTTCGACAAACCCTAATCCGGGACCAGATCCAGTTTTCAGCATTTCAAGTGGTAAGACCTAAATCTTTTCTATTTCCATTTGAAGTACTCTTTAAGATGTCTCACCACACCAAGCTTGAGGATAAGCTTGAAGGGGCTGATAAATTCCAAGCTTGGAAGTATAGGATTGGGTTAATCCTGGAAGAGAATGAGTTGGACTCATATATAAAAGAAGACATCCCTATCCTAGAGGATGAAGAGGCCAAGGTATTGCATAAGAAAAACTTGGTCAAGGCAAAGAGAATCATTGTTGATTCTATCAAAGACCATCTCATACCCCATGTGTCTTCTCTAAAGACACCCAAGGAGATGTTTGACTCTTTGACCAAGCTATTTGAAGGGAAGAACATAAATTGGAAGATGACTCTACGGAATCAATTGAAAGGGGTCAAGATGTTGAATGGAGAAACTATTCAATGTTACTTCTCCAAGGTCTCTCAGATCAAGGATCAACTTGAAGCGGTGGATGAAGTAGTGGACAATGGTGAAGTTGTTATGACCACTCTGAATGGCCTACCTAGGTCATGGGACTCCTTTATTTAAGGAATCTGTGCAAGAAAGAAATTGATCTCTTTCAGTAAACTATGGGATGAATGCTCTCAAGAAGAAGCTAGACTTGTAGCTCGTGAAGAAAAGATGGGAGGTGAAGATCAAGCTCTCGCAGCTCACACCAAAAGAAGCAAGCCCAAGAAGGAGCACTCTCGCTACAAAAGATCCTATCAAAAGAATAAGAAGGATCTAAGATGCTTCACATGCAATGAGAAGGGTCACTTTGCTTCAGATTGTCCCAAGAACAAAAGGGATAATAACAACAACTCTAGCATGTTATACCTCTATATTCCACAGTGTCGTATCTCCACCACAAACAGAGTTGACGACACTTCCCCTGTTGTTTGAACCACCCAGAAGATGAACGAATCTTGAAGGTAAATCTACCCTGACAAGTTCTGACCCAGCTAAGACTTTATTTGACTTTTTTTTTACTTACACTACCGCGCCTTGCTCATTTATATGAGCGCGGTACTCCACACTACCGCGCCTTGCTCATTTATATGAGCGCGGTACTCCACACTACCGCGTTATGATGTTTTCGCAGAATGCGGTAGTACCGCGTTGTGCTAAGATTACAGGGCGCGATACTCTTTTATTAGCCCTTTTTCCATGGTTTGTGGGATTTTGGATTTTCGAAGATAATGGAAGATTGGGGTCCCTGATTCGATCCCAACTCACTTTCTGTGTTTAGAAACCCTGATCCACTTATCTCTCCCTAGATCCACCTATCTCTCTTGTTGGTTAACCCTACCATACACTATAAAAGAGAGGCATTCCATGGGGAAGGGGGAGGACTCTTGAAGCACCAAACTTATGATCTTGCAGCATTGTGGAGATAGCTAGAGGAGAAGACACTTGGAGCTGAAGGATTGGCTTGGACATCAAGCAACCTATGTAAGCATTCTTCAAGTTGTAATAAGATAACTTGTCTTGTCTTTCCCATTTCATGTGTTTTAGTATAAGTTCTTAGCATGAAATGTATCTAATCTGAATTTGAATCTAACCTTTACATTCAAGGTATTTGGAAGTTGGCATGTTTGTTCTTTGATTGATCTTAACAGGTTCTACATCGGAGCTTTGGATCTAGAGCTAGAAGCGGGACAAACGTCGGTTGGAAGGTGTGTCACATCTCTCATAATTCCTAAATACATTTAATCTTGCTGTAAAAGTTAATTCAGGAATTTCAAGGTAGCATTTGTTTCGACCTGTTTCTTGCTTTAGAGTTAGTTTAAAGTCTGCGTTAAAGTTAAGAGAGTTTTGACTTATCCATAGGACAAAAATCTACATAACATAGCAAGAAGAAGAAGGGCAACAAAAGAAAGTTCTATGCTCATGCTGTTGAGGATGATGAACCTCCAAAGAAGAAGGCTAGGGCAGAAAGTGATGATAGTGATGATGACTCATCAAGTGAAGAAGAGTATGTTCTAATGTCTTCTCTCACAGGTACTATCTCCCATGGTTGTAATGATTGGTTAATTGACAGTGGGGCTTCCAAACACATGACTGGGTTTAAGGAATCTTTTATGAACCTATCTGAACATGAATCACCCCATAAGGTGAAACTTGGGGGTGATTATCAATACCCAATCAAAGGAAGTGGTGAAGCCTCCTACAACCTAGATTTTGGAAAATCTTTGAAGATGAAAGAAGTCCTTTATGTACCTAGGCTCAAGAAGAACTTACTCTCCATCTCTACATTGGATGCAAAAGGTATGAGGGTTGCATTTGTGGATGGCCAAGTCCTAATGTGGCCAAAGGGTAAAACAATCGATGATGCAGTAGTGATTGGAGAGCAATAGGGAGGTTTGTACAAATTGAAGGGACAACCTGAACATGCCATGGTGACAAAAAGACAAAGATCACATAGAGGTATGTATAATTTGTTTCTTCAAAAGTTAACTAATGAGTTATGCAGGTCATTGAAGAGAACAAGAACACATTGCTAGACATAACTAGAAAACATGGTGACCAGGTATGTGTTTCTTATATCATAGGATCTATCATATAAGTATGCATGGAATGATTGATGATGATTGTTCATAAAGTCATAAGTTTGAATAATCATGGGTATAAGCATATTATGTGTCTTACCTAAATTAATGATATGACTAACCAGAAGAGTCATAGGTTTGAGTAATTATAGGTTTAGACATGTTATGTTTCTTATGATATGACTAACCATAAGAGTCCTATATAAACCTTGAATGCTAATGCTTATTATTTCTGTTTGAAATGATCATGTGTGATGCACCTGCAACAATTAATTAACAAGAATATGCGAAATAGCATAAATGACAGAACTTAGAATCACTTTTATATTGATCACAGGCCACTTCGAGGGGGCAACCTCCTTTGAGAAATATCAATACAATTAACTTCACGGTGCCTTCATAGGTCTCAACACACACTTATATACTAATTCTAGGCACCAATACTATGGGTCAAAACCATGGGCCGTTACAAACTATGGATCAACAATACTACGGGCGACTTACAAAGCATATGCACCAACAACAATAACACAAACTATTGATCAACAAATACTACGGGACGACTTACAAAGCATATGCGTCCAACAACAACATACTAACAAAGTAAAGACATGGGTTCCTAACATCCCCTCCCCCTTAAAAAAAATCTTTGTCCTCAAAGCTTTAGATGTGGAAATTGTTGTTGAATCTGAAGGAGTGGTTCCCATGTAGCATCCTCTGGTTGCATGCCGTGCCACTGAATTAAGACCTTTGTGATAGAGCGAGAGCAAAGCTAACGCGTGCGTTGATTGAGGATGGCCTCTGGATCTAAAAGGATGGATCCTTCATTATCCATTTTGGGTAAAATCATTTGTCCATTGATGTTGGTGCCAAGAACTTTCTTCAGACAAGAGACATGAAAGACTGGATGAATGCGGGAAGAAGGAGGAAGTTCCAATTTACAAGCAATGGACCCAATCTTCTGAAGAATCCAATATGGCCCATAGAAATTTGGAGCGAGCTTATGATGCCCTTTGAGTTTCAAGGATGATTGTTTGTACGGCTGGAGACGAAGAAAAACCATATCGCTGACTTGAAAAGTGCGCTCAGAACAGTGCTGATCAGCTTGTTGCTTCATGCGATTTCTTGCCATGTGAAGATTGTCCCGCAAAATGCAAAGAACTTGATCATGGTTTCGAAGGACCATGTCAAATTCCTAAACTGGTGAACTGGTGGGGGTGTATGGAAGAAGAGCTGGAGGTGCCTGACCATAGATTGCTTCATATGGGGTCATTTTAGAGGCAGTATGGTAAGAGGTATTGTACCACCATTCAGCGAGAGGGAGCCATTTTTCCCACTGATGTTGTTGTTCCGAGGTGAAGCAACGAAGATAAGTTTCCAAGCATTTATTGACAATTTCAGTCTGACCATCTATTTGTGGGTGATACCCCAAACTCATCTTCAGTTTGGTGCAAGTGTGGCAAAATAGTTCTGTCCAAAAATGACTGGTTAAAGTCGCATCACGATCCGAGATAATGGAAGAAGGGATGCCATGAAGACGAAAGATCTGGTCCAGAAAAATTTGAGCGACGGAGGAGGTTGTATAGGGATGGCTGAGAGCACAAAAATGACTATATTTGGAGAGGCGATCAACCACAACGAGAATCACTGTCTTCCCGCCAGATTTAGGGAGCCCTTCAATGAAATCCATAGAAATATCTATCCAAATCCTTGTAGGTATGGGAAAGGGTTCAAGCAATCCTGGAAGGGGTGTTGTTTCACCCTTATTGCGCTGGCAGGTATCACCTTTGGCCACCATCTGTTGAATTGTCCATTTCATTCCTTTCCAAAAGAAGTTACGCCGTGCTCGTTCATACGTTTTGAGGAACCCAGAGTGCCCTGCCGATGGAGAAGCATGGAGTTCTTAGAAGACAGCCTGTTGAATATCTGTGCTCTGGGGAAGCACCAGACGACCCTTTTATCGCAGAGAAGCACCATCCCAAGAGTAATGTGGTACAACAGAAGGATTGTTGGTTAAGCGTTGGATGATTTGAGATAAGGAGGAGTCATTGAAATAACCCTATTGAACAGATTGCAACCAATTTGGAACAGGCATAGAAATAGCTGAAAGAGAACCTTGGGCATCAAATGTGCGAGAGAGAGCATCTGCCACAATATTGTCTTTACCCTTCTTGTAAGTGATCTCATAGTCATAACCTATGAGTTTGCTAACCCATTTCTATTGTGCCAGGGAGGAGACATGCTGGTCCAAGAAATATTTCAGACTCTGGTGATCCGTCTTGGTGCATAAATGATTCCCTAATAGGTATGGGTGCCACTTCTGTACGACATGCAAAATAGCCATCATTTCCTTCTCATAAGTAGAGGCAGCTAAATTCTTACCTGAAAGGGCTTTGCTGGTGAATGCAATGGGTTGTTCATCTTGAAGGAGAACAGCACCAAGTCCATTTCCGCAAGCATCACTCTCAATAGTGAAGGGCTTGGAAAAATCGGGCATAGCTAGCACAAGTGTATTACACATAGCTTGTTTTAGTTTTTCAAATGCACACTGAGCAGTAGGTGTCCATGTGAAGGCATCCTTTTTCAATAGAGCAGTTAATGGAGCTGCAATCTTCCCATAATCCTTGACAAACGTGCGGTAGTAGCCAGTCAACCCCAAAAAACCACGAAGGATCTTGAGTGTCTGAGGATGCGGCCAATTGTTCATGGCATTGATTTTGGTAGGATCCACGCGAACCCCTTGTGATGAGATAATGTGCCCGAGATACTCAACTTCTTTCTGTCCAAAAACACATTTAGACTGCTTGGCATGGAGATGATGGTCAGATAAAAGTTGCATGACAAGATCCAAATGCTGGAGATGTTCATCCCATGTTTTACTGTAGATGAGGATATCATCAAAGAATACCAGAATGAATTTCCGCAAGTAGGGTCGAAATATTTTATTCATTAAGGCCTGGAATGTGGAAGGAGCATTAGTGAGGCCAAAGGGCATGACCAAAAATTCATAATGGCCATCATGTGTGCGGAAAGTTGTTTTAGGGATATCATCCTCATGAACCCGAATTTGATGATACACAGAATGAAGATCCAACTTGGAGAAAAAGTGAGCCCCATGAAGCTCATCAACAATAGGAATTGGAAACTTATCCTTGATGGTGAGGTGATTAAGTGCTCGGAAGTCAATGCAGAGGCACCATGACCCATCTTTTTTGCGGACAAAAATAACTGGAGAAGAAAAGGAACTAGTGCTTGGGCGAATAATACCTTGCTTCAATAAGTCCCGAACGAGCATTTCAATCTCCGTTTTTTGGTGAAATGGGTAGCAATAGGACCTGATGTTGGGAGGAATGCTGCCAGGAAGGAGCTGAATACGATGGTATTCTGGCCTGGAAGGTGGCAATCCCACTGGTTCAGAAAAGACACTTGTATATCAATCCATAGTTTGTTGTAGATCCAAAGGAGTAGTGGAGACCGCTGATGGTTGCATCTGGATGGAATGGATCTAAGCGATGACACCATGTGAATTTTTCTTGAGGAGTTTTTCCATGCGATGTGAACTGATGATGCCGAGAGAACCTGGTTGTAATCCTGTCAATGTGTGTTTTTGTCCATTGAGGGAAAACTGCATCTAAAGTTCAACAAAATCCCATAAGATAGGGCCAAGTGTGCGTAGCCATTGAGTGCCCAAAACCACATCACATCCGCCTAAGGGAAAGGCAAACATGTCAGAGCGCAAGGTATAATCTCCCATAGAGATACGCACATTTCGACACTTCCCTTTGCAAGGTAAGGTGCCCCCAAATGACAACCATGACTTCAAAGTTGGAGCAATGATGGATAAAACAATCAGCTTGTTTGGTGATCCGAGGGTCAATGAAATTATGAGTGCTACCAGAATCAATGAGTATTGTAAGAGGAAGCTTCTTGAAGTAACCCCTGACCCACATTGTTTGGGGGGTGGTGATTCTAGTTAAAGCATGGAGAGATATCTCTGGCTGGTCATCCTGAGACGGAGGGTCAATAGGCGGTTCCTGAATGTCGACCGGCGCATCTAGTGTTTCTGGATCTTCGTCACCAATTTTAGAGGCAGCCGGAGACTCCACATCCAAGAGATAGAGCTTTTACTGAACACATCTATGTCCCCGAGTGAATTTCTCATCACAATTATAGCAAAGCCCCTTTTCTCTACATGCTTGCATCTCTGTTTCAGACAAACGCTTGATAGGAGTCAGTCGAGCAGCCTATGGTATAGGTGGTCGCTGAGAACCCATATTTCGGAAGGGAAAAAAAGTGGGCTTGGAGCATTGTTGGGCTGCAATCTTGTCTTCTGCCAACTTAGCCAACCCTAGTGCTTCCATCATTGTGTTGGGACAGAAAATTTTGACCTCAGAGCGGATGGCATCCTTTAGACCACTGATAAAACAACTCCAGTAAAAGTCATCAGACAATCCTTCAGTGTGGTTGGCTAGATTCTCAAATTCGGTTTGATACTCTCTCACAGTGCCAGTTTGGCGAAGTTTAGTGAGGGATCCTGTGAAGTCATCAAAAGCACTAGGACCAAATCGTTGCAAAAGGAGCTGGCAAAAGTCTGGCCATTTGGGCTTTGGATGAGCCTTGATGTACCAACGGTACCATTGAAGAGCTTCCTGTTCCAAATGAAAGGATGCCAACGGAACTTTGTTGACATCAAAAGTATTATGCAGACTGAAATACTGTTCTGCATGATAGATCCATCCAATTGGATCGGTACCATTGAAGCGAGGAAAATAAAGCTTTGGACCATGGAAATTGCTGGAAGAAGAGAACCCATTGTCCGTTGAAGACTTGGACTGCCGTTTGTTGTTCATGGCTGAATATTCAAGATGGAGACCGAGAAATTTTCATCCAGATCCTGGAGTTTGGCTTGGATGGCTGCAAGTGCGTCCTCCATGGTTTTTGCTCCTGCACGGGTGACAACCATAACCAGGAAATTTTTTTATTTTTTATTTATTTTTTATTTTTTTTATTTTTTTATTTTTTTATTTTTTATTTTTATTTTTATTTATTATTTATTTATTATTTTATTTTTTCGGTTGACTGGGTAGAAAAACAAAAACATAAACTACTTCAGTAAAGGAAAATCTGGACTTGGGAAAAAATCAGAAGGGTAATTGGGATTTGACTAGGTTTTGGACACTGTTGGATAGACAGAGAAGCAAAAATGAGGATTTCAGAAGCGAGGTGAAACAACGAGAAAATTTGGCAGAGGAGAACAAAGAAACAGAATTCAGAAAGGAACTCTGTGGTAAAATTTGAAGGTGATTGGGTGAAATCTGAGGAAGTTATGGCAAACCCTAAAAATAGAAAAATGTGGGATTTCGGGCTTTGGGAAGGGGAATTGGGGAGAGGGTCCTCAGGACTGAAATATGCAGAATGGGATGACAGGGGTTCCCCAAAAATTTCAAGGGAAACAGAGTGAAAAAAAGGGATATATGGAGAAAAAACTGAATTTTATACTCTTTTTTTTCTTCAGACTGGAGCGACTACGGCTCGAAAGGGATCTGGAACAACGCCGAATGGATTAAAAATGGCTGAATATGGAAGGGCTTGCAAAATGGATTTGAAATGGCGTAGCAATGATCAACAATAGTTCAGCTGAAAATAGATATGGACCCCAGGTATGTGCGACTTCCTGACAGTTCATGGGTTTCACTCGGCACCAATGCTGTCTGACGGCTTGCGTATTGAGCAGTACCCCTCACTCCACGGCTCAGGTAAAACTGATAACCGCTTTGCCACAAACGACAGCTCTTGGTTTAGCTCACGGGTGGGAACTAGTCAATTAGGTAGGGGTCGTTGCCCTTTTCGCTGGGAGGTCCTCTCAATGGGCCAGCTACTTCGGGGTTCCTATGGTACTCCTCACAATGAGTTTTAGTGCTTATGCCCAAGTACTTCCCATAGTTAAGCGGATAGGGATTATTCCCAAATCCGAACCTACAACAGATGCGAAAAAAAATTTTGACAGAAATTTCACCTAGCGAGCCCAAGAAAGTGCTCTGATACCATATGTGATGCACCTGCAACAATTAATTAACAAGAATATGCAAAATAGCAGAAATGACAGAACTCAGAATCACTTTTATATTGATCACAGGCCACTTCGAGGGGGCAACCTCCTTTGAGCAAGGTCAATACAATTAACTTCACGGTGCCTTCATAGGTCTCAACACACATGTATATACTAATTCTAGGCGCCAATACTATGGGTCAAAACCATGGGCCGTTACAAACTATGGATCAACAATACTACGGGCGACTTACAAAGCATATGCACCAACAAGAATAACACAAACTATTGATCAACAAATACTACGGGACGACTTACAAAGCATATGCATCCAACAACAACATACTAACAAAGTAAAGACATGGGTTCCTAACATCATGACTATACATGCTTGAGATTATTGTGTTTTAATAGTATACTAATGAATGTATGATTTTGTATGAGTTCACAAGGATAACACAATCATGATACTAATAAGCATGCATAGGGACCAAGGATGAATATGAGTTCAAGAACAGGTAATCCAGGAAGCAAAGATCAAGAGGGAGCACACTCCAGTGGTTTTTGCAAGGATACAGATATTCAGAGGGAATTGACCATCTCTCTACATTCCACAACAGAAAGGTTTAGAGGAAGCTACTTCAGATTAGGACTCCAGCAGCTCCTGCAAGGAAGCAAAGACTCAGAGGGAGTCCAACCAACAAACAAACAAAGATAAGTATTTTAATTATCATTTCTTGCATATTTAAATAAAATTGTTCAATGATGTATATGCTCATGTTCCTAGACTTACGATATGTATTGTGCATATTAGAATGATTGCATTAATGAACAGTATACTACTAATATGCATGTGATGGGTAAGTGGCCTATGGCACTGTACAACATTCCATTGCTACTTATCTAGAATGAAACCTCTTTGCTGACATGTTGGGAGTAGTGCAAACTCTTAACAATGTTCTGGTAGAGATTGGAAGGCATCTAAAAAGTTATGGAACATGAATAAATGTTGTATTGAAGCATTGGCTAAGATAATTGCATGTCTGTATGACATATTTCTTTAGGTGTAAGAATTTGTATGAAAATTATGAGATGTTTCTAATCATGCAATTTAACTTATTTTGTAGGAAAGACTGTATACCTTCACCTACAAAAGAAGGACTACAACATTTGTTCAAGCAACAAAATTATCTATTGAAGATATTAAAGTTCCCAGGATACGGGAAGAAAGCCATGATCCGTCAATCATGAAGAATGATGTTTGGGATGTAGTCCCAAGACCTGAAGGGAAGTTTTGTTATGACTTCCATATGGATCTATCAGATCAAGCATGATGCAGATGGAAGCATAGAGAAATATAAAAGTGATGAAATGGAAAATACACCAGATGCATGTCAAGACTGCTTTCTTGAATGGTGTAGTTGAATAGGAAGTATATGTGGAGCAACCACTCGGTTTTGAAATACATGACAGGGAGTCATATGTGTGCAGATTGAAGAAAGCCTTGTATGGCCTGAAACAAGCTCCCAGATCTTGGTATGGTAGGATGGATAGTTTCCTATATAGTTTGGGCTTTACCAAGAGTAAAGCGGATTCCAACCTTTACTACAAGGTTGAGGAAGGGAATCCTATGATTCTACTCCTGTATGTGGATGACTTATTTGTAACAGGAGATGATAGATTGATTGTAGATACGAAGAGGAAGCTTTTTGTTGAGTTCGATATGAAAGATTTGGGAATGATGCATTATTTCCTAGGTATGGAGGTGTGGCAGAGTGTAGGTGGGATCTTCCTTGGTAAAGGGAAGTGCACAGTAGATATCCTGAAGAGATTCAGGATGATGGATTGCAAGGCCATGGCCACACCTATGGCATCGAATCTGAAGCTTCTATGCGATGCTTCATCTGAGCCGGTTGATGTCTCTATGTATCGTCAGATGGTTGGGTCCTTGATGTACCTGACGAACACGAGACCAGACTTTTGCTTTGCTGTGAACACATTGAGCCAGTTCCTGATGAATCCAAGGAGTGTTCACCTGGTTGCTGTATTATGGGCTCAAGTATGAAGTGAATCAAAAGTTTAACTTGCAGGGTTATGTTGATTCAGACTGGGCTGGCAGTGCTGCAGATAGGAAGAGCACGTTTGGATGCTGCTTCAGTATGGGATCAGGTGTGATCTCTTGGTTTAGCAGGAAGTAGTCCTGCGTAGCACTGAGTACAACTAAAGCAGAGTATGTTGCAGCCTGTTTAGCTAGTTGTGAGGCAGTATGGCTACGAAAGCTACTGTATGAGTTATTTGATCTCCCATTGGATGCTACTGGTATCTTCTGCGATAACCAGAGTTGTGTGAAGCTATCTGAGAACCCAGTGTTTCATGACAGGTCGAAACACATAGAGATCAAATATCACTATATCAGGGATATGGTGCAGAGAGGAGTTGTGAAGCTTCTGTATGTTGCAATGGACGAGCAGATTGTAGATGTGCTGACGAAGCCACTAGCCAGGGTGAAGTTCGAGTACTTTAGGGAGAGGCTTGGTGTTCTTCAGATCAAGGACACTTCGAGGAAGAAGTGATGGACACATTTGCTGAAGCCATTCCAAGCATGTTGGAAGGAGGATCCTTCACATGGTTGTGGATGTAAGTGCTGGATGATGAGCATAAGGATGATGTTCTAGTTTCTGCTTTGTATGATCAGTTGTATCATTTATATGTATATGTATGTATGCATCATGTTGGATGCTGGGTATGATCGGTTGGATCATTTGTATGTATTTTGTATATGCATCATGTTGGATGCTTGGACCATGTATCTGTATATGTATCAGGTGGATACATTGTATGATCAGGTAGATCATGTATGTTGATGGATACATTGTGTGGATCATGTATCTATGTATCAGATGGATACATTGTGTATGATGATATGTATTAGGTAGATACTTGGTGTGCATCAGATGGATGCATTGCATGATCAGGGTGATCGTGGATGACGAGCTTCTCCAGATGACATGCAGCAGGATGTTGCAGTGATGATGATCAGGATGATCATGTGTACATCAGGATGATGTGTGATGAGTATCAGATGATACTTTGTGGCCGTGGATCATGTTGTGTAGATGAGCATGTCTGGGAGATCCTATAGGTTGGAGTTGTGTACCCATAACAGCCTGGGATGCTCGTTCGAGACATTGTTCTGGGAGGACATGTAATTTGTGCCCTGGGAGATCTTTAGGTCGGATTTGTGTACCTGTAACATCTTGAGATGCTCTTGCGAGGTTTTGTCCTATGGCATGTAATTTTCTCCTGGGAGATCTGGACAGGATGAAAAAGGCCTCAGATGCTTCAACCAGGTTTTGCCATGACCACATGTAATTTGCTCCTGGGAGATCTGGATAGGATGAAAAAGGCCTCAGATGCTTCAGCCAGGTTTTGTGGTGGACCACATGTAATTTGCTCCTGGGAGATTTGGACAGGATGAAAAAGGCCTCAGATGCTTCAGCCAGGTTCTGTGGTGAGATCACATGTAATGTGCTCCTGGGAGATCCGAAAGGTAGAGCTAAGTGTTCGTAACAGCTTGGGATGCTTCAGCCAGGTTTTGTGATGGGTCACATGTAATGTGCTCCTGGGAGATCCTACAGGTAGAGCTGTGTGCTCGTAATAGCCTGGGATGCTGCATCCAGGTTTTGTGACACACGTAATAAGTCCTGAGGATTCCACAGTATGGCCAGTGATAATGAAGACCTGCAGGTGGTGGACCTCACGTGGGCCTACATCCAATATGAAAAAAGACTGGCTTTGTAGAACTTCCTATGACGAGTAGAGTCAGAGATTGGTTGAGATAGAAGCAGCAGTGACGATGATGACGACGATGCATCGATGACGATGATCCCAAGAAGAAGACTTGTCTAGAAGATCTGTGTCGAGAAATACCTTCCTAGTTAAGAGGGAGTGTTGATGTATATGTAACTTCGGAATGTATTTCATCTGTGTATTGTATATATATTTATGGTACTCTTATAAGAGATGTGTCATTCCTCTATAAGGAAGTGTCGTCATGTGGATTGACAAGTGTCGCAAGTGTGTGTACTTGCCGATGGGTTTTTAGACCACCATGTGTGGGGTCGGACATGAAATATATATTATAATGTGGATGTACCTAGTTAGACAAGTCGGCCCCATAAGGTCACTGGGAAAACAGGTTAGTATAAATAGAGATCAGGTGATCTCTATTTAGATCATTTGAAAAGTCACACTTCTCTCACTCAGAAAGTGGCGCACTAGTGAGGAGGAGGATCATTTGCTACTAGGAGACTATCTCAAGTGTATTTTGGTTGTACTTTGGTTGAGCCATTGCTCTCTCTATCTCTGAGGAAGTTGTGGGGTTTTTCACCTTAGGGTTTTCCCCACGAAAACTCTGTGTCTCTTGTCTCTCATGCTTTTGATTCTTGTGATGCTTGTCATGACTATTGTGATTGTTATGCATTGATATACTGTATATGTTATTCTCTCAGTGAAGATCCTAGAGTATTGTGAATTAATGCTCAAAATTTAACAATAGTAGGCTAATTTGTAGAAAGGTACCAAACCAAAATGGAAATAGGAAAAAACAGTTGGAAATGAAATTGGTAGTATACAGAGAAAGTGAGGTTTGAAAACCCTATAATAGAAGGGATAATGAAAAAATTGCAGTAAAAAATTAAACTTCCCACTTTTTTCTCTTGGTTGGTACTAGGCTAGTCATTAAGACAAGCTTGAATCCAAGTTCACTGCAGTAGTTTCAATTTACTATCTATTATTTCCAAGCCAATCCTATGTTACACGAACATGACCTATACATGGCTGTTATACCTCTATATTCCACAGTGTCGCATCTCCACCACAAACAGAGTTGACGACACTTCCCCTGCTGTCTAAACCATCCAGAAGAGACAGATGATGAGCTAATCTTGAAGGTGAATCTACCCTGACAAGTTCTGACCCACCTAAGACTTTATCTACACACACTACCACACCTTGCTCATTTATCAAAACACGGTACTAGACACTACCGCGCTATGCTTTTTCCCCAAAACGCGGCAGTACCGCGTTGTGCTAAGACTGCAGGGTGCGGTACTCTTTTATTAGCCATTTTTTCCTTGGTTTGTGGGATTTTGGATTTTCGAAGATAATGGAAGATTGGGGTCCCTGATTCGATCTCAACTCATCTCCTTCGATTAGAAACCCTGATCCACTTATCTCTCCCTAGATCCACCCATCTCTCTTGTTGGTTAACCTCACCATTCACTATAAAAGAGAGGCATTCCATGGGGAAAGAGGAGGACTCTTGAGAGTACCAAACTTATGGTCTTGCAGCATTGTGGAGATAGCTAGAGGAGAAGACACTTGGAGCTAGAGGATTGGCTTGGACATCAAGCACCTTTTGTAAGTATTCTTCAAGTTGTAATGGAATAACTTGTCTTGTTTCCCCAAATCATTTGTATTAATTCTGTTTTAATGATATGATTTGTATCTTTCATAGATTTAGATTCTAACTCATGTTTCAAGTTGCTAGAGAATAGTGCATTCTTGTGTCTTGGTCCCATTTTGACAGGTTCATTTGTGAGGGCTTGGAGATTAGAGCAACTACGAAGACAAGCGTTTGGATAGAAGGTCAGTTAAACTTCTTCTACTCTTTCTATCATTTTAATCTTGAGACGTTTGTTAGATCTAGGGATTCGAGGTAGCATTTGTTTTGACTTGTTTCTTTCTTTAGAGTTAGTATAAAATCTACTTTAAAGTTAAGGGAGTTTTGACTTATCCGTAGGGCAGAATTCAGCATAACAAGATGGCGACTCCGCTGGGTTTGATTACTGCTTGATTGATTCAGTTCACTGTCATTTATCTTTTGATTGTGAGTTTTTGTTGCACTTCAAACCAGTTTGAATCTTGGTCCTTTTTTACCTTTATTCACCCCTCCTCACTGTAATTTTCTCCCTGTTTGATCACTGAGTCCCCTGGGTCAGCAACAACCCTGAAAATTTCATTTTCTTTTCCCAAGTTGCGCTTTTTCCTTACCTTGTCACAGTACCGCGCACCCTGAACTGCCTCCAGCGCGGTAGTACCGTGTTCTCGTCCTTAGTACCAAAGCGGTACTGTCACAGTACCACGCTCCAGTCAGACCTTTACCCGTGGTAGTGTCTGCAAGTTTTTAAATTTTTTATATCTTTGCTTGGTTTCCTGAGTCTCTCTCTGCCTTAGGTAGTATCTACTATTGCCTGTTAGCATCCTGGTCAATTTCTAGTCTGCACGGTGTGCTTATTACCCAGTTTGTGAGCTTGATTGTTGATTGAATTAGTGGCATTTTTGAAATATTGGTCATTTTTCCAGTATTGATTGCATTCACTTGATTTTTTCCACCATAACCAACTCAACACCACTGTTCTCTATTACTGAACCCTGTAGCTTTTACAGTCATATTATTTCTATTATTTTCAGTAATCAAAAAGTTATCATTTGAGAGCAATTTTGTTGTTTAAATTGAAAAAGTCTAGTAGTATTTTGCATAGGGAAATGCACCATTGATTTTGCCATAGAAATTCACATTGTAGAAGCATTGTAGATTGTAGAATCAATGCATTGAAAAGAGTGTTTACTTCAGTTTGGCTTTGTTCATAAATCAAAAAGAAAAAATCTTTTACTTTAGTTTTTGATTGCTTGTGAAAAATCTCATGCATATTTGATCGAAGAACCTCTATCTTTACCTTAGCTAGATTTCATCGAAGACGAAGGCTTGTTTGTGATTCATTCTCATTTGCATGGTTTGAGTCGTCATAACACCATCAAGTTTCACGTCCACTACCTGATTGAGTAAGAAAGCCACTAAAATTAATCACCCTAATCAAACCAACTTTAACCTCACTTGAGGAAATCAAAAGAATTTGGTAGTTAGGTAGGACACCGGGGATAGGCATCAAAATAATTCCCCCTTGTCATTTTCATCTGAGACATAGTCGTTGTCTTTAGGGAACTAAAATCATCTAGTACTTATTGACACGGTCACAGATAGTTTGTGGAGGGGCCTCCTGACTGTTTCTAACTTTCAGGGGTTAAACGGCCGCGAGATTGAGAACCGGATGGACTCTGTGGAATACCGCACTCCACTTAGCCCTAAGGCAACATCGATCGTTGTCTTCTTCGGAAGGCTGAAGTGCCCAAAACCTTTTCCGACGTGTCATGAACGAGGTAGCTTAGTATCTATTCTACTAGGGATCTTTTACCCAGGATCCCTTTCGGTAGAGGGATATCCTTCTTATATTGGTCTCTCATGTTGTATTGTTCGACTTGGATTTCATCACCTTGCGAAGGATACAGCTTGTTGAGGTCTCCAGCTCTTAGTTAGGAGTTTGCTTGGTATCTCATCTTAGTAGAGGGTCATTTTTCTTTGTAGGGACTGCTTGTTGGCATTCTGGCCATTTTTGTTGATCAGCTCGCTTATTGAGACACCGGTCTCAGTATAGATTTTAGAGCTTGCTTTTTTGGCCTGTGAGCCTTGCTTTTTCTAGCTCCTCTTCTGCACACTCGGCTGCATTAGAGTTTTTGAGTTCTTTGTTTACGATACTGCCCCCGATTTTCATTTTCCCGTCATCATGTCAGATCAACCACGAAGATCACGAAGACAACAGGGCCTAAGCCCCCCACCACCACCACCGCCACGGACTTCTGCTCCACCTGCATCACGCATTCCTGCTCCTCCTGGCTGCGGTACTGGTCGAGGCAACATTCCACCGCCGATACGTACAACATCTTCAGTTACGCCCGTAAATGCCACACACAGCACAGTCTCAGAATCTATTGCAGTTTCTACAACCACTAGCATGTCTGAGACTTCCACTGTCACCTCACCCACTGCATTCCAGATTTATCTGTTACAGTGGACACAGTTACAGCAGCTGAACCTAGCACAACCCAGAGTACTAGACCAGAGGTCATCCTTCTACCGGATGTCAACACTTCTCGTCCATCAGACACTTTTCACGATGATACAGACGGATCTATTGGCACCACAGAAGGATCCGACCAGGACATACCTGGCTTAATTTCAGTCCTAGGCGGATACGTTGAAATCGTTGAAGATGCTCGTCTCCCTAACACACCTTTTGAACCTGATTATGGCTTCATTACTTCCCAGGCGGAACTTCCGCCTGTTATTACTACGTCACCCAGTGTTCACCCTCAGGAGACAAGTTCTTCTAGCAACGTACCTCGTACTTTACATCTACCCAACCTCCCACAGGGACATGAGATAATGGCTTCCATCCAGTCTAGTATGGTTAGCCTAGCGAACTCTCCGTTAGCATCGGCACGATTTAGACGCAGCACAGAGCAAATACTTTCGACAGCGTCTAGATACCCCCCCGTTTCTCGTCCTTCTGACTATAGGGTTCCCAATGTCCCGTCTAGCACAGAGTTTCATCACTCCTTTGCAGACGGCTCAGGACCTACGGACTTTACTATACCTAGGTTCCCGTCAGATCCCCAAAATATTTTTCAGGATATGAACTCAGACCCAGTTCTCGTTGGTCCTCCTATCATTGAACACGTTATGGACGACGCCGATACCCCTGGGCTAAATTCCCCACATTTGCTGTCATCACCTATGTTTGGTGCACATTCTATGAGGGATAACCCAGTTTTTTCTCCATCCTCACCTGTCCAATATGGACGACCTCCTCTGCAAATCGGTACTTTTGGCGCCGTTAGCCAATCCATGCTATCATATTTGGCTAGCGGCGGAAGAACACCTAGTCATACTGCTGGATCTTCCGTTTCAACTGGAGGATCACCTTCAGTTACCATTTACACTATTTCAAGAGGTGGACAACCGACTGCAATGGTCCCTAACACCAACATACAAACCCTCCCTGGTGGGCCATCAACCCAACCAATTGGGGGGCAACCTTTTGTTGGGAACCCCGTTCCTACTCAACAGCCTCCTCTCATAGGGCCATCCAACCCATCCGCTGGCGGACAACCTATTGGTTCTATCCAACATCTATCCCAACTAGCAACATCTGCTCAATATGGTATGAACAGCACACCTGGCAATGGGAAACCTTATTCCGGTATTCCAACTGGACCTCATTCTCAACCTCCCCCATCAGGCATACTTCCTTCTTGGGATCATCAAATCCCACAGAGTGGGGGGTACTCACTTTTTGGAAACTGGAACCAAGCTGGGGGGCAATCTCAGATTTCCCCCAACTTGAATTCTGGCTTCCCTTACCCTTCAGCTGCTATAACTCCATGGAACCCATCACTTCAATTTCCACTCGCTCCCCAAGCAGGAACGAGCCTTCCATGGACACCACCGTCGCAGCCACCCCCCAACCCTGCTATGGGAAAT
This sequence comes from Larix kaempferi, assembly GCA_027924585.1. Classification (NCBI taxonomy): domain Eukaryota; kingdom Viridiplantae; phylum Streptophyta; class Pinopsida; order Pinales; family Pinaceae; genus Larix; species Larix kaempferi. The sequence goes on from BSBM01000073.1 coordinate 3,314,373, forward strand.
CCTCCACTTACACAATATAGTGGTAACATCCCTGGAACACAACAGTTCCAAGGAACTTTTCCCCAACAAGGAACAACAACCATTCCTGGGTATCAACAACCCCAGGGTACCATACCCACTCAGCAGAACACTTACCAACCGGTTGCCTACAATCAACCGGTTAACCAGATGGCTTACTATCCGCAGAACTTCCAGCAGTATCCCGCAGGAAGCTCATATGGGTATAACACACAGCAACATGCTATGTAGGGACCTCCAGGTTTCTCTGCACCACATGGTTATTACTCATACCCGCAGAACAACTGTCAACTTCCCTTTTTGGCCACACTTGACTTACCTGATTTGTCGAGGCTTATCAATGATCCTATATGGCATGAACCTCATTGGCCACCTATTCCAGCCAAACTACCATCGGACATTCCTAAGTTCAATGCCAAGCCCGGGGAAGACCCCAAGAACCACGTGATGACCTTCCATCTCTGGTGTTCATCCAACTCCTTGATGGATGATTCCATCCGACTTCGGCTCTTCCAACGCACACTTACCGGCACGGCAGCAAAATGGTATATTGAGTTGCCACAACACTCTTTTCATGATTTCAACACTTTGGCTATGCAGTTTCTGACTCATTTCCAGTTCCCCATCCGGTATGAGACTGGAACAGAACTGCTAACTTCACTGCGTCAAACCACTTCTACACACATTTCGGATCACATCCACGAGTGGCGAAGACGCCGTAGGCTAATAAAGGAACCTATTCTGGATCAGCTACTTGCTGATTGGTTTACAAAATCCTTTTTGCCTCCCATAGCCAGAGATATCGCTATGCGCGGACCGGTTACAGAAGAACAAGCCATCTCGGCAGCACAGTACATGGATCTAGTATATACTCAATCCGGTACTTTACATGAACTTCTTCCACATGCCTCCCGCGTTCACACTGATCCAACAAAGCCTACTACTGAACCCCCCATTGATGGTATTGTCGGTTTAGTCAAGACCCAGCCTACCACCAACTCGACGGGACAACAAGCTTCTGCTTCCCCCGCTTTTACCCAGGCTGTTTCAAAAACAACTACTTCTCCTGCTGTTTCCTCCGAAGTAAACGTAGTCCAATCTACGTCACAACCATCCAGGGGAAAGAAGAAAAACAATCGTGGTAAACCTAAGAAAAACCAGCAGGAGAACCCCAAGCCACAACCCACCCAGAATGACCAGAAACCACGTCGGAAAGCTAAGTTTCCCTGCTTGATTTGTCAAGATGATCATTATACGCATGACTGTCCCTACAAGGACGAGGTCAACAAGTTCGTTAAAGGATCCTCTCGCCTGGCAGTGTTAACTGACCCTTTCCCACAACAACAACAGCAGATGGTTGCCCAAGAAACCCCACAAGGGGGCAACCCGACCAATCCCACCCACGGAGAGACGTCCACAAACCACGAAATCCTAATGACAAGTAATGAGGAGATTAATATCACCACTCATTCAAAGATGTATGACAACCCCCCAAGTTCAAACAAACAATCGGAGATAGATAAAGGAAAATCTCCCGTTGAAGATCGATTCCTATTCCCCCTCCTACCGGTCATATCCATATCGAGAGACCGCTGACGGACACAGTGCTACGCCCACCCAAGGGCACTATTCGAAAGGCGACATTCAATCCTAATGCATGAGCTGCCCAAAACTACAACATTGTTGAGGATTTGGCTCAAGCACCTTGCGCCATGTCAACTCTCGTGGTTCTCCAAAACTGCCCCACGCAACGTAGAACCCTACTTTCAGCACTGGGGGCAATGGACGCAGATACTTCAAAATCCATCATGTTTAACTTGGAGCACGCTAAACCTAGGCTTTCTCACCAGTTAGCCTTCCAGGTGCATACAAAAATATGTGGAAATGTCATCCATCGCACTGTGTTAGATGAGGGTGCTTCCACGTCAATTATGTCTTTGAACTGCTGGAGAGCCTTAGGCTCACCCGAGGTCACAACTTCTCCTACTACTCTCAGGGCGTTTGATGGACATGGTTTTCAACCATATGGATTCATTCCCTCAATCGGTGTTGAATTGGGGGGAAAAACAGTATCCGTACACATCGAAGTCGTAGATGCACCTTTGGACTACAATCTCCTACTTGGTCGGAACTGGTTCTATGCCATGACTTCCATAGCATCTACAGTCTTTCGGATTGTACAATTTCCTCATGAAGGGAAAATTGTCACTATTGATCAACTGGATTACTGTATCCCAGACTCCCATCCGAACTCCGCCAATACCGTCCCGTTATTGGATCAACCTCGGTACTGGTTCCAAGACATAGGTGTTGGTCTCATGAAGGATTCTTCCCTCATTGGAGTTTTTCCAGAGCTGGGAACCCATCTCCAACCATTCAACATGATTTCATTGCATGTCACCCCTTCTGATGATTCATGGGTGATTCCGAGTCCCACTCAGATTCAAGGCTATGGAAATTCCATGCCTTTGAACAGAAACCTTGCAGCTTATGACGCGATCCAATCAGCCACAGATTGGGTTGACTGTTCTACTGATCACACCGTGGCACAGCTCTCGGCTGAAACTCATCCACACCCACCATTTTTTGATCCTCTCAACTTGATTTTTCCCACTGACGAATCAATCATGGAGGTTATGTGCGGTGATGAGCCACCATGGGGAGATTTTCATCATCGATCTTCATTCCCCACTATTCAGCCACTTGAGCCTGATACAAAACCCAGCACTTCACTTGGGATGGTTCAAACCAAGTTCCCCACTTCCCTCGATGAGGTATTTTCAGAAGGAAACTTGGCTAATCTTATGGCAACCACTCCCATCGATATTTCAGTGAAGCCTGGTATCGTGGAAAATGTACACATTGGCAAAACATGTACTCCCCTCGAAACGGAGTTCTATAGTGCCTACTTTAAAAATTTCTGTGATGTTTTTGCTTGGAGTTATGAAGAGATGCCAGGAATTGACCCCTCGATCGTGGTCCATGAAATTCCAACTTTCCCTGGCGCCCGACCTGTTCGGCAAAAGCTTCGACCCGTCCATCCTTGTAAGGCAGCCGCCATTAAAGCAGAAGTTGAAAAAATTTTGCGTGCTGGTTTTATCTATCCTGTCCCATTGATAGAATGGGTATCCAACATCGTTCCCGTAGCCAAGAAACAGGGAACGATTAGGGTCTGTGTTGATTACCATGATTTGAACAAGGCTTGTCCCAAGGACAACTACCCAACTCCGTTTATCGACCAGATCATCGATAACTGTGCTGGGAGTGTCATCTTTTCATTTATGGATGGCTTCTCTGGCTATAATCAGATTGATATCCTCCCAGCCGACCAGCACAAAACGGCCTTTATCTGCCCTTGGGGGATCTTTGCATATCGAAAATTACCTTTTGGCCTGAAAAATGCCGAGGCAACTTTCCAACGGGCGATGTCCTACGCATTCCATGACATCAAACATATTGTAGAGCCATATCTTGATGATCTTCCCGCTCATTCTCAGACTCAGGAAGACCATCCAGACCACTTGAGTGCCATTTTCGAAAGGTGCCGACGCTATAATATACGTTTGAACCCCCATAAGTGCGTTTTTTATGTAGAAGCCAGAAAAATATTGGGCTTCATAGTCTCCAAAGAAGGGATACATCTAGATCCTGCAAAGGTAGCAGCTATTTTAGCCCTACCTTCACCTACCAATATTACAGAACTTCAATGTTTGCAAGGGCATGCAAACTTTCTACGCCGTTTTATCTGCAATCTGTCCGAGATAACAAAAGGATACATGCGGCTTCTCAAGAAGAATGTTCCCTTCATCTGGGATGATGAAGCCCAATGTTCCTTTAACAATTTAAAGGCAGCCTTAACCAGAGATTCTGTGATTCAACCCCCCGATTACACACGGGACTACATTCTTTATCTCGCAGCCTCGATTTCCACCATTGGTATGGTGCTGGTCCAGGAAGACCAAAACGGCATAGAACATGTGGTATACTACCTCAGTAAGAGTCTTCTTGACTCTGAAACCCGCTATTCACATGTTGAAAAACTGGCTCTGGCAACAGTATTTGCTGTCCAGAGATTCCGCCATTACATCTTACTCCGTCGGACCACTGTTATAGCCGACTTCAACCCAATGTATTACATCCTCACACGTCAAGTGCTTGGGGGCAAATACTCTCATTGGATTTTCATTCTTCAAGAGTTTGACTTGGAGTTTGTCAAGGCTAAGTCCAAGAAGTCTTTGGTCTTCGCGGAGTTAATTTGTAACTTGCCCCGTGCTACTGAGCAGTCCGAGCCCATTGATTCTCTCCCCGATGAATCATTGTTCCTCATTTGCACGTCTGATCCATGGTATGGGGATATTCTTTTATATCTCCAAACCCAACACTTCCGTCGCGACCTCACTCGCAACGAACGGTGACGCATTCGACATCACGCAAAGTACTACCTCATAGTTAACGATACTCTATATCGGCGTGGTGTCGACACCGTCCTTCGACACTGTTTGACCTTAGATGAGGCGGAACGCATTCTCAATGACTGCCACGCTGGAGCATGTGGTGGTCATCTCTCTGGGATGGCTACGGCCCAGAAAATACTGCTAGCAGGATACTTCTGGCCCTCAATTTTCAAATACTGCATTGAAACAGTCAAGAAGTGTCTGCCATGTCAATTCTTTCATAGCAAAACACGCTTGCATCCTGCTCCACTCCATCCTGTCATTGCCATCGGCCCCTTTTCCAAATGGGGCATCGATTTTATGCACTGTAAGCCCACTTCAGCTGGGGGGCATAGCTATGTCATAGTAGCTGTCAACTATTTTACAAAATGGGCTGAAGCAATGCCTACGTATGCTGAGGATGGCAAAACAGCAGCGCAGTTCATATTCAATCATATTATAGCTAGATTCGGTGTCCCACAGTCTATTGTGACCGATCATGGTTCCCATTTCAGGAACCATATGATCGAAGAACTAAGTGCCAAACTGGGTTTTCGCCATGAAAACTCAACCCCGTATTACCCACAAGCTAATGGCCAAGTTGAAGCCATTAATAAAGTCCTGAAACGAATGATTCAGTGCATTGTGGGTACCCAGAAATCCAATTGGCACTCAGCTCTGTTCTCAGCACTGTGGGCATACCGAACCTCAGTGAAAAGTTCTACTGGGTTTACACCATTTCAACTGGTGTATGGCCTAGAAGCCATTCTCCCGATCGAATGTGAAATTCCATCACTCAAGATAGCCATAGAGCTACTTCCACACACTACTTCCGAAGAGGAATGGTTTCTATACCTAGCTAAGCTAGATGAAACCCGCCGCGACGCTGCTTTGGCTAATGAATCTCACAAAAAATGTGTCAAAGCTCAATACGACAAATCCGTTCAACCTCGGATCTTCAATGAGGGTGACCTCGTACTTACATATGATCAGATGCATGATAAGCTTGGAAAAGGTAAACTTGAATCTATGTGGTACGGCCCCTTCATTGTAAAACGTGTCTTAGAAAAAGGAGCCTATGAATTAATCGATTGTGATGGTACGCCATTGGCATGGCCCCGCAACGGGCTATACCTCAAACGTTTCTACACGTGAGGTTACCCTATGCGGGTTACTTGTTGTACATAATGTACCTAGTTTTCTTTTGCTTTCTTTTTTGGTGTGCGCATGGACCTCATGTATCCACTCTTACTTTGAATTGTGACTTTATGCGCAGATGTCTGCCTACTTTGGATTCGTCGACGGTGCAAGCCGACATACCCGGAATCTCGCTTCCGCAGCATGGGTAATCTATTCCCCCATTGGCGAGTTGATTTCTTCAGGAGCCATTTGTTTAGGTCCTACAACCAAGAATATCGCGGAGTACCACGCAGTCATTGGTCTCTTGACAGAGGTTGCTTCACTCGGGATTGACTCCTTATCGGTCTTTTTAGACTCCCAACTCGTGGTTTCTCATCTAAACCGTGTTTACACAGTTTGCGATCCTACACTACTTCGTTTATTTCGAAGAGTACGCCTCTTGGAACGGTCATTTAATTTTATCACATATCAAAACATACCGAGAGAATTCAATTGTATTGCTGATTCATTGGCTAATTACATTTTGGATTGGCATCTTGCCCACACATAAAACACATCATAAAAAAAAAATGCACAAGTCATTGTAAATATTTAGATCATAAATAGGTCCATATCACTGTATATAAGAGTGTTTTTTCAAAAATACATAAAGTTTGTGTCAAAGACAAAATTGGGGATCAAATCCCATATACAAAATTGGCCCTCAAAGCCTACATATCGTGTACATGCCGCAGGAAGATCAAAAGACCATCTATGGAGATCTAGGAGGCCTATCATGTCCCTCATCGGACTCCTCCCGCTGCTGGTGGTAACATACTATGGCTCGAACCACCTTGCGAAGAAGTCGACTAATACGACCAGGCACACCTACAGTATGCCGTTGGAGGTGGTAAGGGACGTCATCCATCCTCATAGCAGGGATGCCATGAGTCAATCCCTGCAAGTTCCTCTCAATGTCCCGAACACCTCCTGCCTCGTCTTCATCCTCCTCCTCGTCAGGAACAGCTTGACGGTCAACACCACCACGACGTAGTGGCGAGTACCCAGCTGGTCTCTGTGGTCCACGGTCTGCAACATGCATGCGAACATATATTAGACATCTTTTACACATTCTAAAAAATTAATAAAAATTAAATATTCAAAAAGGAAAAAATACATATCCATGAAGTTCGTACCAGAGTCATCCCAGTCATCATCCTCTGGCAGTGCCAAGTCGATGTCCTCACGGAAATCTACCCCTGAGTAGGGATAGTCATCAATCATAACTATGTGCTCCTCTAGCCAGGAAAAGAAGTCCTCACCAAAGGCTAGCCGCTGAGGTCCCCCTAGACGTCCAGCATAGTCACTCCATCGAGCCATCCATGGCTCGGTAGGTGGATGGGGGCGCATAGATATCTGTGGACGCAGTAATGGCACCCTCGCCAGAAAGAAGGTGACCAGGATGCTCCCATAGCCGAATTGGGAGTTCTTTCCAACCCCACACTTGTGCACTTGTTCTTTCAGATTGGACAACACTGCATCACACCAGTTAAAAACTGTCCCTCCCATACACTCTGCTGCAAGGTTCACTTGTGTGCGAGATGCCTGATGTGGACTCACACTTCCTGCTGCATGTGTGATAGTGAATAGTACGGTTTTTACAGGAATTTCTATGACCTCCTTTATGGCCACCTTCCCACTTTTCTTACTCGTACCCTAATGGCAATATCGAGTAATCAAGTCATCTGTACTTGATTCTGAAGCTGAGTATCCGGTAAAGTTCACCCGGGCCCCTCTTTTCGAGAGGCCCGTGAGGAAGTAAATATCCTCGAGTTGGATTTCGAGGACATGCTCTCCCACTCGGAAAGCTCGAATGTCAGGGTCCCACAACTGAATGCGATGAGTGAGAAGCTTGGGCTGCTAGCGGATCCCTTTGGTTTTAAAGAACTTTAGCAAACCACATTCTCACAATGCGGTCACGGTTGGTAAGTCATTTTCAGCTGCAAAATCATCCACTTCGTGCTCTCTTTCTTTCCAGCTTACCATTTTGCTCCGAACAAGTTGCAAACTCCTGCAAAAGATCAAGCAAAGCAGTTAGTAACTATTTAGCAACTTACTTCCAGCAGAAATTTGGAGAAAATTTGATTTCTTGAACTTAAAATTTGCCTCTACCGCGTCTGAGAGACATTCTACCGCGCGGCAGTCCACACTACCACGCCTCGGTTTGGAGATCAAGCGCGGTACTATTAGATAGTACCGCATTTTTCGATAGAGTCCCCAAGCGGTAGTGTGAAGGGAGATTCTTGCCCAAAAGGGCTCGCTCAAAAATCAATTTTTTCCCGGTGAAAGCAAAAATTTCTTACATAAAATGAAAGAGGGGCTCAAGAACTCTTACCTGGTGCAGACGGCGGTCGAAATGGTGTCCTAGAACTTCCGGTATGGATCCTTGAAATCTTGCTCCTAAATAGGTGAAAATTTCTCCTTTGGGTAAAAAACACAAATGAATAGTAATTTCTATTTTTAACTATTTCTTATATAGTATTTTCAAATATCTTTTTTAATTATTATTTTAAATAGTTAAAATAAAACCTTGTTCACATTACTAATGTTCAGTTTTTGAGCATTTATTGACAGGATCCTCAGTAAAAACGCGATACATTCACACTGGTGTTTTCTGACCTTCATTTTTGAGACCACTTTATCTTTTTCGTGCTCTGGATTTAAAACTTGAAAAAGATTCCAAGCGCTTTTACACCCATGTCGTGCTTGTCAAACTCAAGTAAAAGGTGTCGAGTACGGTCAACTTTACTCATGCTCGTTAAACGATGAGGAAAGTATTATCCTGGTTGTATTTTATTCTTTTTTCTGACCAGAATAATAAAAAATTACGAAAAAGACCATAGGAGTCCATAGTTAAGCTCTTTTCAGACTCCCTAAAATTGAAAAGATTGCCAAGTGATCTTGACTCTTTCATGCTTGTAAAAGTATTTGAAAGGTCGTCTATTCGGTGATAGGTTACCCCTTTTTCGGCCCGTCTAGACTATTTACGAGAAAGGTATACCTCAGTCAATCTCAGCTGGGAGAGTTCTCTCGGGAATTGTTTTACACGTTTTCGGGATCGAGGGACTAAATTCTACAAAAAAGTACATCATGGAGCTTCCTTTAAGTTTTTCAAGCTCTCTAAATATGAAAAACTACCGAGTTTTCCTTCCTTGGACTCGTTAAAATGTTAACATCGAAGGACCCACTTTGGGACGAACCCCTCCCTTCTCAGGTTCGTAAAACATGTGAGATTGGACTCATCCATAAGATGAGCTACACCGAGCATCTGTTATCCTCTTCAAGCTCGCAAAACAAGAAAGAGGTACTCGTCTATCATGTCGAGGAAATATGGGGGGATCAGTCAAGTTTATTTATGGCAGCTTGTCAGTCGTTACCTTTGAACATGGCATGTGTCCGTCTCTTGTCTATATTGGGTATCCATTTTTCACTGAGTTATGGTCATCATCATGAGTCGTCTCCCTGGCCACGAGTCTATTCATCCGGTGTCTATCCTCTATTTATCAATAATCCCTGCTGCCAAGTCCTGTTACATGCCGTTATATGTTCAAAGGGTTGCATCGTTTCAAGTCGTTCATTGTGTCAGACCTCCGCTATGTCAGTACATACTCCATTGTTTCATCATCTTCTCATTCGTACCGATTTCGTGTCGATGATGTGGGAATCATTATAGCCCACCTTCGACGAGTCCGTTCTCGTCGACGCCAAATCACTATCCGAGAATTAGACTTAGATATCAACCATAAGTACCTTGGTACCTGCATGCCTTAATGGCAGGTTTCCTCGTGTTTGACAGTAGGTTCACATCATTGACCTCTGATCAAACAATCTCTTGGATGCTCGACATCAACTCATTCATTCGCATTTTGTTGAGATGTACTATTGATACCTTGGGAATCATCGTAATCATTGGTGATCTCCCTCGCATTTGTTAATGGTCCACATCATTGACCGGTAATCAAATGGTTTCTACCATGTTCGACTTCAACACCTTGTAATCACATGGCTAGATTCGTATCTTCTGCGATCGGGTAGAAGACCCTGGACGCATCTCTACATTTTGATTGCATCCAGGTTGCGATGGAGATGTCATTTGTATTGTCACACAGATCCACTTATTGTATTGGTCGTGGCTGTGTCATTATTGTCTCATGGATCTACGATTGTTCATAGTAGCCATGATCTGTCCACAGTCTACATCATCTCAGTACTCATGGATCTGCAATGTATTGGTCAGAAGCCATGCTTTGAGTCATCTATTTCCGAGCATGGGGATGCCCGCCTCGGTGGTATACCTAACACTTTGTTTCTGTTTCATCTCAGTGTCGCTCTCCTCGATGCTATCTCTGCACACTCTATTCGTAAAGTCTTTCGGCCATCAGTCCCTTCTGACCTCACACTTTAGGGGGCATCTTTTATACCTCTATATTCCACAGTGTCGCATCTCCACCACAAACAGAGTTGACGACACTTCCCCTGCTGTCTAAACCATCCAGAAGAGACAGATGATGAGTTAATCTTGAAGGTGAATCTACCCTGACAAGTTCTGACCCACCTAAGACTTTATCTACACAGACTACCGTGCCTTGCTCATTTATCAAAACGCGGTACGAGACACTACCGCGCTATGCTTTTTCCCCAAAACGCGACAGTACCGTGTTGTGTTAAGACTGCAGGGCGCGGTACTCTTTTATTAGCCCTTTTTTCCTTGGTTTGTGGGATTTTAGATTTTCGAAGATAATGGAAGATTGGGGTCCCTGATTCGATCTCAACTCATCTCCTTCGATTAGAAACCCTGATCCACTTATCTCTCCCTATATCCACCCATCTCTCTTGTTGGTTAACCTCACCATTCACTATAAAAGAGAGGCATTCCATGGGGAAAGAGGAGGACTCTTGAGAGTACCAAACTTATGGTCTTGTAGCATTGTGGAGATAGCTAGAGGAGAAGACACTTGGAGCTAGAGGATTGGCTTGGACATCAAGCACCTTTTGTAAGTATTCTTCAAGTTGTAATGGAATAACTTGTCTTGTTTCCCCAAATCATTTGTATTAATTCTGTTTTAATGATATGATTTGTATCTTTCATAGATTTAGATTCTAACTCATGTTTCAAGTTGCTAGAGAATAGTGTATTCTTGTGTCTTGGTCCCATTTTGACAGGTTCATTTGTGAGGGCTTGGAGATTAGAGCAACTACGAAGACAAGCGTTTGGATAGAAGGCCAGTTAAACTTCTTCTACTTTTTCTAGCATTTTAATCTTGAGACGTTTGTTAGATCTAGGGATTCGAGGTAGCATTTGTTTTGACTTGTTTCTTGCTTTAGAGTTAGTTTAAAATCTACTTTAAAGTTAAGGGAGTTTTGACTTAGCCGTAGGCCAGAATTCCGCATAACAATGGCTCACCCCCATCCACGCGACTCTGTAGTGTCTACCCCACATCCCTGCTATTTTGAAGGTAAAAAATAAAAATAAATCTTAGGAAACATGAAAACAATTTCACGGTTATTCAACCGTCTTTTTCTCGTAAAACAATAATGGAACTTCCCTAACTTCCTCCCCAAAAGTATAAAAGAGGAAAGAGGAAGCATGAGAGGGGATATAAGAATGAAAAGCACCCTTATGCTGCTCTTTTGCATATTGAATCCATAAACCCTTATGTTGTTAATTATGTACTTGATGATGATGACGATGATGATGGCGACAACGATGATGATGATGTGGATGTTAATGTACCATATGATGTTTAAAATGTTGATGACATCGATGTCCACGATGATGATGCATGTGATAGCAGTTATGGATCCTGATTGATCATGATGACACCTAAATGACTCTAATGGTGTATGAGTGACCCTAATGTCACCTAAATGATTCTAATGACATTCAAGTGTCTGCGACAACATTTCAGTGACCCTAATGGCATATGAGTGTCCCTAACATCATGACGATGATGATGATGATGCATGATGCCAAAGATGATGGAATTTATGATGATCTGATTATAAGATGGTAGCGATGTCAATTGATGCCTACATTCCCAACCTTGGCCAAATCTCTTTCAAGAAACCCATTTAATTAATAGGCAGTTGGATTCCTTTTTCATCATCACAATGATCATTACGATTATAATCATGACATTGACTGAGATTATAGACTATGATGGCAATGATGATGACTATGGTGATAATGTCGATGTTTAGGATGATGGTGATAATGATAACGATGATGATGATGATGAAAACGAGGATCATGGTAATTACTAATTATTAAGACCCATTGACCCAATTAGTAGAGGGAAAATGTCCTTTATGAAATTCTTGTAAGGTAGTAGGATGCCTTGTTCATCATCAAAACGTTGATGACATGAATGAATATGATGATGATGTTATATAGCGATGAAAATGATGATGATGTTGTTGTTGGTGGTGGTGTATTGTATGATGTTGACAATGATGATTAGGATGATGACAATGATGATGATGTCAATGTCAATGTTGATGATACATGTGTTAACACTTCTAGATTTTGATTGATTCTAATGGAACCTAAATGACACTAATGGCGTTTCAGTGACCCTATTCTCACCTAAATGGATCTAATGGAATTCAAGTGTCCCTAACAACATTTGAGAGACACAAAAGGCATATTATTGACCATAACAACATGATGATGATTCATTATGACAATTATGGTGGACCTGATGATGATTTGATAATTATAAGATGATATTGATCACAATTGATGCCTACATTGACTATGATGATGATATGTGATTACTTCAATGGTGATGACATGAATGATTATCATGATGATATATGGTGATGATGATGGTGATTTTTATGTATTGTATGATCACATAAACCCATCGATCCACCAAGCCACCTATCCCAAGTTCAAGATGAATCTTGACAACATAAATGGTTCAATGTCCATTGAGAGAAAGCAACGCTCAAGCAAAATATGGACGGCCCAACAAGAATTGATTTTGAAGCTAACAAGAAGTTTGAGGGAGTTTTATTAATGGTTGATGCCGAAAGAAATTTTGTAAGCTCTGGTGGAAAAGGGGAGATACCACCTTTTCTTAAGAGGTGGAAAAGGGGAGATACCACCTTTTCCTAAGAGGTGGAAAATGAGGCAATTGTGGTTTCTAGAGGCACATCTGAACTAGGTGGTAATAGTATGAAACCAGGAAAATGGGATTAATTATTCTTCATAAATAATATGAAGAATCAAATTGGTTATGATTCTGGAAGCACTTTTGAATTGAATAGTAATAATATGAAACCATGCTTAAGGGATTCGTTATTGACCATATATAACATACATAATCAAATTGGTTATGATTTTGGTGTTCTTAGTTTCAAAATATTCAACTCCAACTCCATCAGGCTAATAGAATTATAAGAGGACCTCCTTACACACACACACACACACACACACACACACACATATATGAAGAGTCAACCTCATTCCTCTCTCTTTTGTAAATCAAAAGAACCTCATTAGCCTCATTTTTCGGGATATTAAAATCCATGACATTTGCAAAATTAACCTAAAGGTTATGAGTATCATAAAGGGAATCTAGAATATCCAATTGACTTTGAAGACCATTCATTGAGCGAAATGATAGGATAATGTCATATGAAAATAAAATAATGGAAATAGATTCTTGAAAGAGTAAACATCCATCAATGGCTCCCAATGTGTTTTTATATTTTTCTCTAGCTAGCCAATGTAGATCTAAAAAGGTGAAGAGAGAGTGGAAGTCTTGTTTAAACCCTATTGTACTATAGACATCATCTATCACACTATTTCTTTTTCATACCTTGCCAACAATAGTCTCATAAAGTGTCATAAAAAAAAAATTCCAAGGGTGTCAGATCCAATTCTTGAAGCCTTTCAACTATGACAAAGTGTCCTCAGACACATAACTTTATTAATGAAGAAGGAAAATAATTACATCACAGAGATGTGAGGGCTAAATCCCGAAAGATTACCTCACATGGAAAACTCGATGGATTTAAATATCCAAAGAGTAACAACTAATTTACCGTTACCAAAACTAACTAAGGGACACCTCACATAATCACGTGAGTGTGTAGATGCCCTTTTACATTTATTAAACTAAACTTCTATTTATTACATTTTGGATCATAATTCCTAACAATCCCCCCTTTGATCCAAAACTTCGTTTGAACAAATACCAAGTTCATTTCTAAACTTATCAAATTTGACCCTTCCAAGAGATTTTGTAAAAATATCTGCAGTTTGATCTTCTGATGGACAATACTTTGGCTTGATGATTTGTTTGACGACGAGAGCCCGAATGTAATGATACTTAGTATCCACATGCTTAGTTTTTGAATGAAAAACAGGATTTTTGGCTAACTTGATTGCTGACTGATTATCAATAAATAATGAAGTTGCTTCTTTCTGATCAACTTTGAGGTCTTGCAAAATCCTTCTTAACCAAACTATCTCACAAGCAGCTTCCCAAGCTGAAATATATTCTGCTTCTGCTGTAGAATTTGCAATTGTATCCTGCTTTTTACAACTCCATGCCACTGCAGCTGATCCCATATTCATTAAGTAACCTGAAGTAGATGCCCTGTCATCAACATCTCTAGCAAAATCCGCATCTGAATAGCCAACAAGCTTGAAATTTTTGTTTCTTTTAAACTCAAGTCCAAAATCCTTTGTTCCTTGAAGATACCTTAACACCCTTTTTGCTGCATTCCAATGACTTTCTCTAGGTTCCTGCATATATCTAGAAAGTATGCTAACTGCATAAGATATATCAGGACGAGTATTCATCAAGTAAATGAAACATCCAATTAACTGTCTATATCCAGTACAATTTACAAGTTCCCCCCCTTCAAACTTAGAAAGTTTTAAATTTTGCTCCATGGGAGTAATCGCTGGTTTACATTCCTCCATTCCAAACTTCTTCAATAATCCAGATATGTACTTAGCTTGAGAAATAAATATACTTCCTTCCTGCTGCTTTACTTCAACTCCAAGATAGTAATGAAGTAAACCCAAGTCTGTCATTTCAAAACCTGTTTGAAGTTCTTTCTTAACCTGAAATATATGATCATTATTGTTACCTGTTATGAGCAAATCATCAACATACATAACCAAGATGACTAAGTTGTTTTCCTGGATTCGAACATACAAAGTATCATCTGACTCACTACGAAGAAAACCAACTTTCTGTAGGTAGGCATCCATTTTTGCATACCAAGCTCTGGGAGCCTGTTTCAATCCATACAATGCCTTAACTAGTTTACAAACTTGATTTTCTTTCCCTGGAACCTCAAAACCAGGAGGTTGAGTCATATAAACATCCTCTTGTAGATCACCGTTTAGAAATGCACTTTTTACATCCATTTGATGCACTTTCCATCCATTTTGTGCAGCTAAATCTAGCACAATCCTGATAGTATTCCATTTCGCTGTTGGAGCAAAAGTTTCTTAATAATCAATCCCTTCTTTCTGAGCAAAACCCTTTGCCACCAATCTTGCCTTATATTTATCAATATCTCCATTTGCTTTGTACTTAATTCTGTAAACCCACTTACAACCAATGGGTTTAACATCATGTGGACAATCAACTATTTTCCAAGTCTGATTCTTCATTACTGCATCATACTCACTTTGCATGGCCATTTTCCATTCATCATACTCAACTGCTTCATTAAAAGTAGTTGGTTCAACAACTGAAAGAGCAAAATTTTCTGAACCCGTATTAGAACTCCTTGTACCTGTTTTGCCTTTTTCATCAGACTTAACATCCTGAAGTAACTTAGTTGCCCATTTTGGTTTCTTCTTTTCAATGTTAACTTGATTTGAATCATCCAAGTTAACTTGTGAATAATTCAAAGTATCTTCAACCTGTTCATCATCCTGTACTTCTGATGTGAGATCAAACCATTGTTCATTCCTTGTCTTATTTAAGTGTTGCATCCTTAATTGTTCCTGAGTTACTTTTTCCTCTAAGTGACTAAGTTGTTTTTCAACCTCTTCTACACTTAAACTTTCAGTTTCATCAAAAATCACATCCCTGCTGACAATAAACTTTCCATCTGACAGAAGCCTATACCCCTTTTTCTCATGAGAATAACCAATCAACATGCACTTAACACTTCTAGACTCTAACTTCTTTCGTTTTTCTTTTGGGACAAGTGCATAACAAACTGAACCAAAAACTCTCAAATGTTTGACCATAGGTTTGAATCCATACCAAGCCTCAAAAGGAGTTATTCCATCAAGTGATGATGAAGGAGATCTATTCCTCAAATAAACTGCTGTATGAACTGCTTCTGCCCAATAACATGATTTCAACCCTTTGAAAAATAACATTGCTCTAGCCATACCCAATAAAGTCTGATTCATCCTTTCTGATACTCCATTTTGCTGTGGAGTATAAAAATTGGTCAACTGTCTTTTAATCCCTTTTTCCTGACAATAAGTCAAAAAATGATTTGATGTAAACTCACCACCATTATCAGTTCTCAAAGTAGCAATCTTTTCCTTTGTTGCTGTTTCAACTAAATTTTGAAATGACTGAAACTTTTCGAACACTTCTGATTTTTCCTTCAAAAAATACACCCAAACCATTCTACTAAAATCATCAATAAACAACAAAAAATATTTACAACCACCAAGTGAAGTTTCCAAAGGACCACAAACATCACTATGAATAAGCTGTAATCTCCTTGTTGCTCTCCAAGTGCTTTTTGAAAAAGCTATCCTTCTCTGTTTGCCATAAATGCAAGCTTCACACTTTGCATTTTCCTTCCGAAAAGTAGGCAACCCCTTTAACATTCCTTGTTTTTGAAGGTGTACAAGACTATCAACATTCAAGTGCCCAAAACGAATGTGCCACAATCGGATAGGTGAAACATCAGTTTCAACTAAACCTGCAAATTCCTTCAAATGTTCCTTTGATCTAGGAATGACTATTCCCTTCATCCTAAGAAGCTTTCCGTCTTCATAACCTGTCATAACTGGTTTGTATGCATCCTTTGTTGAATTAACAAAAAGGATACCACCTTCCATTACAATTTGATGTCCTAATTGGCGAATGACAACTAAAGACAACAAATTTTTCTTAAATGTAGGCACATACCAAACATTAGAAATCAATCTTTCTCCAATTCCAGGCAAATCAACCTTAACTGTTCCTTTTCCTTGTGGTAAATGAATAGAATCATCTGCAAGAAAAATTGAATTTAAATGACAATCTTCATAACTCCAAAAGAAATCTTTCCTATATGTCATATGCTGAGTAGCCCCTGTATCCATAATCCAAGCATCTTCAAAATCATTTTTGAAACAATAAGAAGACTGAACAAAATTCACTGATTCCAACTGATGAACTTGAACAAAATCCATTGATTCTGATTGTCCAAGTGCTGTAAAGACATATTCACAATTTTCACTATCATCTGCATGAGCATAATGTGCCGCTGATGAAGATTCTTTAGATTCTCTTTCTTTTAGAATTTTTTCAAATGAAAATCTACAGTCTGAAGCATAATGTCCAACTCTATTACAATGAAAACATGTGACCTGTTTATTAGCTCTTCCTCTTCCAGAGACCTGTTGGTTACCTGAACCTCTTCCTCTTCCGGAAAACTGTGACTGTGTACTTTCAAATTCTTTAGAACCTCTTCCTTGATTTCTTCCTCTTCCTCTTCCGCGGCCTCTTCCTCTTCCAAAACCCTGACCACGACCTCTATTTGAATTTTGAAAAGCTTTCTGATCATGGCCTTTTTGATGATTACCTGGAGACTGTTTGCTAGTACTTGCAACCAAAACATCTTCTTCTGCTTGCTTTGTTTTACCAAAAATTTTTTCATGTGTGGCAAGTAATTCACTTAGTTCATCAAAAGAAATTTTATCCAATTTATTTGTAATTTTTAAAGTTTCCAAAAAATGCTTATATGTCTCAGGCAATCCTACGATCAAAATGGTCACCATCATGCTGTCTTCAATTTTATCAAAACCAGCTCTTGAAATTTCTTGTTTGATATTTTTTAATCTAGAAATGTACTCCATGACATCACCTCCTGAAGACAATTTTTGTTGAAACAACTTCAATTGAAGATCAATTTTCTTAGCTTCACTTTGAGAATCAAATAAATCTTTCAATGTCTTCCAAGCTGACCACGCATCAGAACTATTTTCAATATGCACATAAATATCATCAGAAACAGTACTGTGAATCAATGCTAAGGCCTTTTCATCTTTTACTTCCCACTTTGCAAGCTGATCATGATTAGTTGGTTTGGTAGGCTTAGCATTACAGAAACCCTTCCACAATTCATTGTAAATAAGAGTGCTTTGAATATGACGACTCCAAACTTTATAATTTTTCGATCCTTCCAACTTGTCAGATTCATTAAAAAGACTTATAACTTTAGACATTGTAAAAAAAATAATAAACACCCTGTAACTCCAGAAGATGTGTATTATGCAAATATTATAGCTCCAAGCATTAAAGAAAGCACCTTATATCACCAGAAGAAGTAAACGATCACCTTATATCACCAATGGAAGATTGTATGCAAAAATATCACCACCAACATGAAAAGAAAATTACTCATCAACAAGAGTCACCATGAAAGAAATGCTGCAAGAAACACCACACACACCATGCAAAAGAAAGCTATAGGGGCTTGGCCTTGACCCACTTATAGCCTCAAGAAAAGAATTTGATAGAGCTTCACTTTGCTCTAATCAAACCTTGAGTGAAAATACAAGTACTCCTTATTACACCAACAATGCTCCTTATTACTCCAATGCCCAATAAAAAATTACACCTTATCACTCCAAAAGATAACAAATCTTTATAGGTGAATTGGAGAGATACAATATTGTTGAGTGGGAGGTCACAAGATCCAATCCCATCAACTTCAAAAATAATTTTTTTTTTTTTAAATTTATATCTCCACCTTTTTCTTCTTAATATAAAAAATCTCCAAAAATAAAAAATGAATATGAAAATACCTTATCTCTCCAAAACAACTTATTCACTCTTCAAAATATTACCGACCAATGTAGTTTCTGAATTCATCATACAGACTGTCGTCCATGTTGAACTTAAAAAAACGGGCGCTTGGTCACTCCAGAGGTTGCAAAGAGTGCTAAATTTGAAATTCCTTCAAAGATCAAGTTGCTTCCTGATCCATGGACACCAGAAACTGGTCTTGTGACAGCAGCACTTACGTTGAAGCCAGAAGTTATAAAGAAGACCTTTGCTGAAGAATCTGTTTTTACTGATGGCTGCAACAAGGGCACAGTGGGGTCGCTTGCATCTCTACAGAGAATTCTCAGACGTGCTCATAAATGGCAACATTATAGGATTCAAAAAACATGTGAATGAAGCAAAAACAAACCCTAGAAATGCATAAAGCACATGCGCCAGACAGTGTTCTTGGAATTATGCCCCACCTAAAGAGCAGAGTTTACAATGTTTACACCAAGGGGTCCAGGCCCCTCGAGCACCACAATTAAGGCCCCGACGATGATGAGGACGTCGACCACTCTCCACGCAGGTTAGAGGAGCGACCAACTGGAATGATGAGGACGTCGACCACTCTCCACGCAGGTTAGAGGAGCGACCAACTGGAACTCGTTCAATCGGCTGCAATTGTTTAACTTAAGACTCCGATTCACAGGCTGAGACGAGGAGAAACTCTGAGAAGAGAGCCGAATTGAACTCGTTCAATCAGCTGCAATTGTTTAACTTAAGACTCCGATTCACAGGCTGAGACGAGGAGAAACTCTGAGAAGAGAGCCGAATTCCTAATCTTTCCAATTCCTCTCATGTCTGGACGGATCCCAACCGGAGAAATCATTTTAAGGAGGAAATCGACCATGAACATCCGATCTTGGCGAATTTGAAGGCGAATAGTGCTCTCACTCTATCAGCAGATCTCCAGCAACGTCGACTCTCCTCTTGTGTGGTTCTTCATTTTCGGCTTTTCTCAGCAATGAGATTAAATAGCATATAAAAACAGTCACAGCTTACAAGGCAAAATCCGTTAACCAGCGCTTGTTCATAATCATCTTTGAGAAGGTTTTAAATTTTACAAACTTGTGCCCGTCGATAAAACATTAATGTTTGTTGTAAACACAAGATAACATTTGCAGAATTTACATCATACTCAAAATTCAAAATTTATGAAGCTTTTATGACACAGTGTGTCCATAACATACAGCAGCAATGCCGACCCAATATCGGCTATGCTATCTCTCTCAGTGAGATAATAATATTTACTCTCTCCAAGTAAAAAAACTGAGTCTATAAAAAAATTTCTGCAGAGATTCTTTTTTAGCCCAAAAGAATAGGAAGCAATAACTTACGGTTAAAATTTCGCTATTCCAAAACCTTGAAAGTCACCTTCTTCAAACAACCTTTAGCACCTTCCAACTAGGTTCCAACCAGACCAAGCTTCAACCGCGTGCTCTGATACCACTTTGACAAAGTGTCCTCAGACACATAACTTTATTAATGAAGAAGGAAAATAATTACATCACAGAGATGTGAGGGCTAAATCCCGAAAGATTACCTCACATGGAAAACTCAAACATAACTTTATTAATGAAGAAGGAAAATAATTACATCACAGAGATGTGAGGGCTAAATCCCGAAAGATTACCTCACATGAAAAACTCGATGGATTTAAATATCCAAAGAGTAACAACTAATTTACCGTTACCAAAACTAACTAAGGGACACCTCACATAATGACGTGAGTGTGTAGATTCCCTTTTACATTTATTAAACTAAACTTCTATTTATTACATTTTGGATCATAATTCCTAACAAACTAGTAGGTGTCAAAAGACTATATCAAATGCCTTAGGGAAGTCCATAAAGTAGGAATATACTTTATATTTGTTTGGTCTGGCCTCCTTAATGATATATATCAAAATGAAACCTGCTCCAACCAATTCCCACAAGACCTCCTCAAAGAAATATCCAAAATGAGGTCCTTAACCCACCAAGTCACCCAATCAATCAACAAGTTGTCCATGCTATCCTCCAAAGGCTTCCTTTGAAATTAATTGTTTATTAAACAATATCCAGTAAAGATTTTTTAGGCCATCATGTTTTCCCACATAATAACCAAAGGCTTCAGAAATACAAGGGATGATCATAAGAAAAATGAACCACTAAAAGTCATAAGTCATGTCCACTTTATTTCCCTTACAAGTCCTCGAAAATGGTTAGAAGCTCTTTAGTTTTTAAACAAAATATTTATAAACCATGTTTACTTCAATAAATTCATTAACAAACTTTTTAAAAAGTGGGTAATTAGATCCACTTTATGCCTCAAATAGAATATTAAAGTTCTTTTAATAACCTATACTTTCCAGGCCAATGCTTCAATGCATCCCCACATAATCATCATGGAAATCCCAAGAAAGGGGCCTCCAAATATATTCATGGCATAAAAAAATAATATAGCGGGAAGCTCAATCCATGAAAAAATTCAAAACGTAACTTGTCTCCACCCTATCAATAAAATGGCCATTGTTTAATTTCCACAAAATCGTAATGATGAGTCTTAATAAGAGAACGAACATGACATACTTTCCCAAGATTGACCTTAGCACATAAAACTTAAAAAAAAATCACATTGAAGGTTGTTGGTTGAGACCTCTGGATTGAGGAAAACACCACTGAAACAGGGCATATTTGAGGCTTGTTAGCGACCTACGATTGATGACTAAGTGTGAGAGTAAGGTTGTGTCTTAGGTTTGAGGCACCTTCCACAGGCTAGGCGCACATATTACAACTCCAAAAATGCCATCCCATAAATAGATTGTGGAAAAATTCCTTCTGAGTTCCTTGGTTGGAGATTTAGTGGAGACATGCCTGTTCTTCAAGGATACAACTGCTTCTGATGTGTCTACGCCCTAAATGCAGCTGCACAAAAGCACAGAAGCCTGCAACCTTAGTTTTTATTCCTAAACCCCGCAAAAGTCCCTAATCACCATCCATGGCATTCTCTCCGCTCCCAGTTCTTCGGATCCTGCCGCAAATGCTCGATGTTCCTCTGCTGGAGGCCATTTTCGGGGAGTTTCATAAATTTTTTGTTGCTAATGTACTCTTCACAACTTTCGATTCTTTAAAATTGGTTTTCATTCCCCACATTTTCCTCTAGTTTCACTTTCGTCATTTTCTGGAATGGGATAGTATTTCAGGGGCAATGCTTTTGTCAACATGTTAGGTATTTAAAGGAAAATTTTCCATGACTGATATCTTGTAGAATATCAGACAGAGAGATCCATTGTTGTTATATGATTTGTTTACGATGCGAAAGAGCAATTGATTGAATATCATTTTCTAAAATACAACAATACACAACTTGAATTTAGTTTAGTAACTTTTCAAAATAATGTTTTTAGCTGTCCTCCGCTGTGTTGTAGTCACCATAGTAATTGGGATTCTGGGATCTCGCCTGTGTGTGCACCTACATTTAACTTCCAAAAGCATATTGTGAGATCTTCCTCTTCCTCTGGGGGGGGTTATTAAAATTAGAAATGTGGATGGATGGGTTTTATCTCTCGCAGACCAAGGGTGGCATTATAAAAACACCAACTTATAATGTGTTTTTGTTTGTATTCAAACTGGAACCACCATTTTTACAACACAATAGTTCCTAATCACACCCCACCTCGTATGTGAAGTCAACAACAACATCAATCCACTGTGAATCAGCGTCCACACCAAAACTAAATCAAATTAGACAGCGAGTCCACTAAAATAACTATTATTCGCTGCTGTTGTTGTTGCAATGAAGGGATTCCATGTTTCTCTTGTTATTCTTTGTTGGATCTGCGTGAGAGAGAGGGACAATTCCAGGTCTTGTTCACTATAGTATGATCCAGTCTAGTTGGTATGATGCTCGGCTCTCACCCGAGAGTACTCTTCTTATTCTCTGTATGCTCTGTGTGATAGAGTGTTCACTGCAGTCATCTCCTATGTTCTATCTTACATAAACATAATACCATTATTAATAGGGCGGGAATTTGGAAAACAGAGCATCCCTCAAACAAAAATGAAGGTTACAAAATTATAATCCCACATTTTTTCAATTTACTTATTGGTGCATACAATTGACAACACCTGACATTCCTATTTATAAATTACTTCTAATATATCTCAACCTTCCTTATAAATTATTTCTCATATATCTCATCCTTCCTTATAAATTATTTCCCATATATCTCAGTCTTATTGATAAATTGCTTCTCATAATATAATGTCTGCTCTGTTTTAGTCTAGTTCTTCTTGTTCCATAGTTCCATTGTGTCAAAAATATCTTATGTTTCTTTGTGTGTCTTCTTGTTCCATAACTCCCAAGTGTCGAAACACTCTTACAACAATAAATTGTTTTGTTCTTTGTATTTTCTTCTGGTGTTAAAACTCTGAAAACTCTTACAGCAAGGAAATTGTTCTTTTCTTTGTATTGTCTTCTTGTCCTAAAAATATGACAACTCTTATAGTAACGAAATTTTTCTTTCCTTTGTATTTCCTTCTTTTCCTAAAACTCGGAGCGTTGTTAAGTCAAAAACGTTTTTTCTTTATATATCTTCTTGTCCAAAAACTCTTGTAGCTAGGAAAATGTTTTTGTTTTCGGTAGAAAAAGCTTGTAACTTGTTATTCATATAAGGAATCAAATTTACATTTAAACCCTCCTTCTTCTCCAAAAATAATACAAAAAACATAAGAGTTCCCTCAAAATATTGGACAACCTACTAACAGAGTACTTCCTTGTCCTCCATCACATCTACAACAAACCTCAAAATCCAACTGAACCTTGCACAAAAAAGTCACTCATTCAAAACACACAAAAAAACATTGTAAAACTAAAAAAATAACTGAAAGTCGCCCATTTGATCCTCAAAATACATAATATGAACCTGCATCAATCATATTTCCATCCAGAAAATCGGAGAACTGAAGATACTCAATCATTTCCCCAATAGATTCTTTAGATAAGACATCAGCCTCCTCATTGAAAATATGATATATGTGATTGAAAATTTGAAAGAGATGACTTAAAATGCTAAATTAATAATTTTACTCTCCTCATCCAGCTGAACAAAGTCAAAGACTGCATAGATTTCAAACCATTTTCCTAGTCAATAATAACTTTTGAGTCACCATATACTTTTATCACCAAAATCCCTAAAACTATGAGCGTTAGTAAGTATGATAGGAAGGAAAATGTTTTTTATTTGTGTGTGTTCTTGTGTCCGTAGTGTTTGTAGTTGTGATATATATATATATATTTCCAACTGTCAAATTTAAACATACACTACGATGTGTGTGAGCGCATTCACAAAAAGCTATTTGGAAACATCAAAATGCATTTAGAAGAAACTATTTGGGAACATCAAAACATGTTTAAACAAAAAATGCTTATGATTATGTTGTTCTACTTCCAAAAAATCCAGTTACTACATACATAAAAAAAATTTGCCATATAATACAAAAAAAATATCATATAAAATTTAAAGTGGCTTAAAATTTTCCCTCTGATTTAAACCGAAGCAAGATTTGAATTTGATACCAGAAACCTTTCTCTGAACTCGTGTTCATTGAGTCCCTTCCTCCAGCTAAAGATATAACTTTATTAACTGGTCTGCCAGGATATTGAATTCTCTATATACATGTGAAAATGGTATATCTTCAAACCTCAATTCAACCTACAAGAATTGGTTCATAATATGCTCCAACAATAAATTATTTAATTTGCATATATGATTTTCCCAAACTATTTTCAACTTCTCCCCAAATACATGTAATTGTTTACAACATTGTTTATAGTTTTCTTCAATAAAAGCCACATGGCATCAAGTTTTGCTTGTTTAATAGTGATTGGCCCTACTGCAAAATTTAGTTTAATTAAGTGTTGTCGATTCAGATATAAAATTGCTCCAAACCCACACATCCTTAAGACACCTCGGCATGCCCCATCAAAATACCCCCAACCCTATTCAAAATCAATTTCAGGTTCCTTTAATTCTTTGACAGGATTTTCCTTGGAAGAAGACCAGATTTTATTGCAAGCACTCCCACTAATCTGGGTCATTTGTGGTGGAGTAAAATCGAAACCTTGGAAGATCGTTTTATTTCCTAATAACCAAATTATCCATATCACATAGCAAGACAGGGACATAAAAACTTTAATTGACTTATCGACAATCCATCAATAAAAACAATCTAATAGAGTCCTCTGCACCCACTTATTTATCTCCCTAGTAACCTATAAAAGATCTGACCATACAACTCTATCCGAAGGATTGGAAACAAATAAGGTGATTCACAATTTGCACAAGATACACCTTCCTAGGTCCAAGATTATTATCTTTTGGCAATTATCCCGAGTTAGGATTTTATTTTCTAAAGCTTACCAAAGTAAAGAAAAATGATTTCAAAGGACAATATAAATTCCAAACTATGGACCACCTCTAAGATATTTCTCCCATAAAGGCTTCTTCTATTGATGCCTTGTAACCCAACCTTGCAATTTATTCTCATTCCCCCTAATCTTTTGACCACTTCAACAAATATTCTTGATTGGAGAGTTTTATAGTGTTGGACAATAGGCTTCCCACATAATGGTTCCACTCTTCAGCATTACCCCCTACATACTCAAGTTTTATACCTTCTTCTACCCCTGAGACCACACATTCCTAATATCATATGATGTTTCATCTTCCAATGAAAAAATTCCTAAAAGGCGGAGATCTCTTAACAAGTCCTTAGAAAATCTAAAGTTTCCTTTACATCCAATCTACGGGTATTCCCCTTTGTCATTCTATCCCCTAATCCAATCTTCCATGCTAATCATTTCCTTGATGAGGGAAAGCCTTTCACTGAAGCTTTTCAAGCTATGGATCCATCACTTGCATTCTTCCTTTATTGTTTGAACCACTCTGTTATAGAATATTTTATCAAGTATATGAATTCCAAGATATTGCCCCGCAGTCTATAGACAAATTTCCATACAAATTTTGCAGCAAGAGCTAAACTAAATAAATGCACATATTTTTAGGCCCCCAACCACCCCACATATTTCTAGTTTGCCACTTTTTTCCATTTGACTAACATAATTCTTTCTTTTTTCCCTCTTTCCAGTCCACAAAAAGCTAAAGCATTTTTTCACGATTTTAGTTTGAATGCCTCAGGGATATGGAAGATGGCCATCTAGTAGATATGAATGCTTTATAATACCACCTTGAACAAGACTATTTTCCCTCCTCTAGGTAACCATAGTTTATACCATATATATTGTGACAATATCAAACTGTATGGTGGTGGATCTATTTGAAATTTTGAACTACTATTATCATCCATCAAGTGCCTTCCTTGCTTGATATTAAGACTTGCTTTTATCTTTACTTGTGAACGTTTCCAAATTATTATTATGAGTATCATGAAAGGTGCTATTCTATACAATGCCAATTGCTAATTTTATGTGTTTACCAGTTAACCTGATTTTATCATCCATGTAGTGCCTTCCTTGTTTGGTATTAAGACTTGAATTTTATCTTTATTTGTAAACATTCCAAATTATTATTTTGAGTACCATGAAAGGTGTTATTCTGTACAGTGCTGAATTGCAAAATTGCTAGTTTTATGTAACCTGTTCTTTTTGTAGAGTGGTCACAAAATGTACTAAGTGTGATTGAAGGTGCTATTCAATATCATGTGAAATGTTTAATGCTATGAAATTTTTACTTGTTACTTGATTTTCCTGTATAGAGGGCACAAAATGATCCACCCCTAGATTGGACAACTCGCAAGCGAATAGCATTGGGTTCTGCAAGAGGTCCCTCCTACTTGCATGATCATTATGATCCTAAGATTATTCACCCGAATGTCAAGGCTGCTAACATCTTATTGGATGAAGATTATGAGGCAGTGGTGGGGGATTTTGTCTTGGAAAAAATTATGGAATATAAGGACACACATGTTACGATAGATGTTTGTGGCACCATTGGCCACATAGCACCTGAATACCTTTCTATCGTAAAGTCTCCAGAGAAGAAAAATGTATTTGGATATGGAATCATGTTGATGGAACTTATTACAGGACAGCGGGAATTTGGACTTGCACATTTAGAAAATGATGATGATGTCATGTTGCTTGACTGGGTAAGTATTCATTCCTTCTTTAACGTTTTTCATTTTTTGTAATAACGAATGTCAAACATATATTGTTTCTTAGCAATTAAACATATGTTGTTTCTCAGGTTGATACTGTCTTTTTGCAAATTCTAACATTAGTGAATGAGCTTCTTGACATATCACTCTCTGTCTGAACTTTCAAGCTTCCTTTGAATTTAATTTTCGATGGTGGAAATTGATTTGCTTTTTAATAAACTTGTTTTACTTTTTAATTTTTCGAAATGTGAAAGCTGGAATTTTGTTTTCATGTTTTCATTAGTTGAGTTGGCCTTTGGTGCCAAACTGGTACAATTTATCACTGGGTTTACCTCCATTACTGTTACAAATATAGTAGCAACTCTACCCTGTTAAGAAAAGGTTAAGCAATGAAATAAAATTGGAAATTTATTCCTATGTATGTACATTGTAGCTATTATGTTATCTATAATAGTCCAACCACTGTATTTTAGAAAATTTCCACATATTTTATGTATTTCTACCTGTTGTTGCTGCAACATCCCCCCCAAATTTTTGTAAGTATTGGGGCCCCTCCTTCCTTTTTGAAGAAGTCCTTTGGTTTTTTGAATCTTGTTTGTTCAACTTTGCAAGTTTTCTTCTTTCTCTTTTTCCAAAAAATTTTGATTTTTTCTGCTAAGGAAAAATTTATCGTCTCAGTTTTGGTCACAGTTTTAAATGATAAACTTTGCGATAGTTGCGCAAATTTTAACCCTATTTTCCCCTACTGTGGCGCATTATTTAGCCTTGACTTTGCCGATCACAAGCAATCAATTTATCTTTTCTCTCAAGTTCATCGCAATTCCTAACTCTATTTTCCTCGCCTTGGCACAACTTTTAACATTAACTCGGTTGTTTTTGCACCAGATTCCAAACCTTAACTCTGCATCGATCATCGCATATTTTAGAGTTGGAATGTCCTCCCATTGTGCTGTTTTTGGCCTTAAAATTGTCGCCTTTTTGTGCGCCTCGTCCTCTCCATTGCACCTTTTCGTCGAGGGTTCTACGGCTAAAGTTTCCGCCTGTTGGACTTTTTTTAATCTTAAAATCGTTGATCCTTGCTTCAATATGTGGGCGTAGCCTTTGATCGCAGGAGTTAGCCCTAAATTCGTTGCATGTTGTGCATGAGTTATCACTTTGATCACCGCTGCAGCGCAGCCCAGATTTTGGGTAGGCGTGAAAGTTATGTTGGTGAAGTTTTGATTTCCACCCCATGCGGATTGATTACCTTTTGAATTGAGCCCCATGCTCATTAAGGCTCCAAATAGCCACCCTGTGGGGATTTATTGCTTAGCCTATATATGTGAAAACGGTGTTTGTCTCATCCCACTGCTGCCAAATTGAGGAGCGTCTCGTTGTTTGCCATTGGAAGCATTCAGATTGTGCTATATTGGGTATGCGCGTCAACTACAAGAAGCCATTCTCAAAGTGTTAGGTAGGCTCTTGTTCCTTTCCTTTTGGTTTTATCCGGAATAAAAAACCCGTTTGAAGCTTAGTTCTGGCTACTTTGAGACTATTCCGTTGGCGGTCCCTAAAGCCAAACCCTGTTGTCACAGCATTCGAGTCCCTCCCTTTTCGTGTGATTTACGAGAACTCTATCGCCTATTATACAAACCTCCCTTAAGACTATTAGAGCATGAAGTTGTCCATTCATGTCCATCGGATCATGACCCAGAAAATCCACCCTCTGCGCATATGCAATTCAGCATGTCGACCATTTTTTTCTCAGTACTATAGGAAAGGTTTCCTCCCGGCATTTGTTTTATTGATAAAAGATGAGCCTAGGAAAATTCCTTGTCATAGATTGCTTTAAAGGCACTGATAGCACTACTAGATTTATAACACACATTCTTCTCTGTAGCGCACATAGGAAGATTTGTTAATGCCGGGGAATACCATACTGCACTCACCATTGTGGTAATAAGTCATGCTCTTGATGATAAAGTCCCTACATTAAAGCCACGGAAGGTTTGGGAATTCCCATTATTCCGCAATAGTAGCTATGTGCATGCTTTTATTTTTATTCTCCAAAATAGAACTAGAGCCAGTGAAATAATCGAATTTAGCATCATCAAAACTGATTAGCAATGTTTGGCTTTGTGGTTTGCGTTTTGAGTTATTGCATGGGTGTTTTTGTTTAGAAGTTTTGCCTCGTCACCATTGTCTTGGAAATATCATTTTAATTTGAAAGCCAACATTATTGCATGCTCAATTTCTGCTTAACACTATAGATCTTAAGATGTGATTATTCACTAGAAATGGTTGCTCAGAGAATTCATCAATTCCTCATTTGTGCTACCCTCACCATTGCAGGTTTGACATGCATAGGAGGTCTGCTAGGTAGAAGGAAAAGTTGGCAGAATCAGATTCAGATGTGAAAATTTTGTTAGACACATCGCTCGAAACCATGTTTAGCGACACACAAGCTGTCACCGTAGTTGTAATGCCCCATATTTCGACTAGACAGGTTTATCTGTGAGACATATTACACCTTATTTTCTTATTATATGTTGGATTCAGCTAGGATGAGTAAACAATACTTATGACATGATAGACCTGATTATATGTTGCTACCATGTTTATGTTGTTACTATGTTATGTTTTCATTATGACTATGATGCTACGATATTATGATGTTACTATGTTCATGCAGTTATTAAGTTATGATTATCATGAGATTCATTGCTTTTATGATGACAATATATGTTTTAGCATTTGTATTTAGAACTTCTTTCCACGAAAAGAACCTTTTACGACAAGAAAAAAAAAATAAAAAAAAATCCTAATCCTTGAATGAAAAATAAGGAGATTTGGAATAAACATAACATAGTAACAACATAAGCATGGTAGCAACATATAATCAGGTCTATCATGTCATAAGTATTGTTTACTCATCCTAGCTAAATCCAACATATAATAAGAAAATAAGGTGTAATATGTCTCACAGATAAACCTGTCTAGTCGAAATATGGGGCATTACAGTAGTAGCCCTAGGAATCTCTGCCCCAGAATTTCAATGGGGTGACTTATACAGGTTTATCAGAGATCAAAACTACCCTGAAGCATCCCTAGAAGAAACCATGGTTTACTTGAACATCAAGAAAACCGATCTTCACAAGGCAACAACTCATCCTGAGCTATTCCTATGCTCAGAGGTCATCAGCTGGATAATTTCTTATGTTAAGATTGATACAAGGTTTATTATTGACAAGATTGGGATGAATTTGGCATCTTTCACACCTGAACACATCATGGCTACTTACAAGTTTCCCTAGGCAAGGACTTGGCTGGATGATGAGAGGATAGCCAAGCAAACTATAGACCCTCTGGAGTCTTCCAGAAAGATGATGATAATTGAAAGACAAATCAGGAAAAGAAACACCAATGAATATGAAAGCGCTCTGCTAAGGACTCCTTATAGGCTCATTGCCTTGATGCCAAGTCATATTTTTGGCATGCCGAATGGAAATGTTTTCAAGCTTGGCTGGGTGTCGGTGATGGTCCATGTGGCCATGTTTGGTACAATCTTCAATTGGGCCGACATAATTTCAGACAATATGGTCTCACATTTAACTGCTACCCAAGGAGGCTTGACCTAGAAGAAGGTTGACTTCTTCATGTCTTCTTATTTGATGGATTACTTGTTAAGCAAACACCCCTTCCCGGATTTGGGCTACATGTGGAGTAGAAAAGAGTCTCCTCTCTTTCTATATTACCATCCCACATGGGAAATAAAATATGCGAATTACTACAAGCAGATCTATGAGAAACTCATCATGCCCTTGTATCATCTCATTTTCATAGAGGAGCCAAACTGCCTGTCCGAAAATGCCATGCCCATCATAGAGGAGTTTGGGGATTATTACTTCTCCACCGAGGGCACCTATATCCGAATGAGTGGAGTATCTCAACCTCCCTTTTTGTTTCCCCGATATTTCACAGATTTTGTACTACACAAAGAGGCTCTAAGACAACTCTTTGGCACTGGTTGTGTCAGCAAGATCCTCACGGAGTGGAATAAAGGTATGTATCCACCGATGCCTTTCACCATCGGTGGATATAGTCTCCCGAAGGAAAAAGATGGTGAAAATTTTGCTCAGGGCTTAGAGGTATTTCATTTTGGCACAAATCCATTTAGGAGACATGATCCTAGTGGCAGGGTTGCTAAGCATTGTCTTTATGTCAAAACTTCTTATGAGTACACACATCTTTGGGACAAGGAAGAAGAATTTTTCTGAAGTGCCAGGAACTTGACTGAACTGGGAAAATGTTACCGCCATAAAAGCGGAACAAGTTCCATTCCTAAACCCATTGTGTTGATACAGAAAGAGTAGGAGGCAGCGACATCTCAATCAGAAGCGACAAAGAGGAAGGAAAAGGAAGAAGAAGAGAGACTCCAAAAGGAGCAAGCAAACAAGCAACAAAAAAATGCAGAAGATGCTAGAGTTCAGCAAGAACAAGAAGCAAAAGCTCTGAGGGAAGAAGAAGAGAAATTCCTGCAAGAACGAGCTTCCAAATTGCAGCAAGAAGAGGCTGATAGAACCAGAAAGAAGAGGCCGAAAGGTTGCAAGCAGAGCGAGAAGCAATAGAGCGGGCAGAGAGGAAAGCAAAGGAAGAAGCTACGAAAGTCGTGGAACAAGGCATGTCCAGCCCACGGGCTAGGGACTTATATCTGGAAACATTAAACCAATCAGGGATAGCTAATGAAGGGGTTCTCACCACCGAAGAGTTAGCACTTACCCCATACAACCCCAGAAAGCAGTGCCAAGTGGCCAACCTGGATTCCGTTTATTTTCATAAAAGGAAGAAGGTTATTGTTGATAGATCAGAGAAGCAAATACATATTGGAGATGACCTATACGAAGTCAGAGTATTAGAAACCACACTTGTCCAAGGGACTGACATTGATCCTGTGTTCACAACATCATGCTCTGTGGATTCAGATCAGGAAAGCGAAGACAATGTTGATCGCCTGGTTGAGGATGTTAAAAGGTACACAAAGCTATGTTTCAAGGTAAGGGCTAACATGAAGAAATAAGTGTTAGTAGGGAATGAATTAAAGTTGAAATACAAAGAGCTATAGTAAGAGAAAGAAGAAACAACTTTGAAAATCTAGCAACTCGAGAATGAAAAGAATACACTAGAAATGCAGTTGTCAATTGTAGAAGTGTTAATTTTTTAGCATTAATTCAATATACTCTAGGATATTTACTGATAGAATAACATGTACAGTATATCAATGCATATCAATCATATCAAGCATATCAATCATCACAAGATGCAAACATAAGAGACAATAGACACACAGAGTTTCCATGGTGAAAACCCTAAGGTGAAAACCCCCACAACTTCCTCAGAGATAGATAGAGCAATGATACAACCAAAGTACAACCAAAGTACATAGAGATATACTCCTCCTAGTAGCTGATCCTCCTCCTCACATGTGCACCACTTTCCGAGTGATGGAAGTGTGAGTTATGAAGTGATCCAAATAGAGATTGGGAGATCTCTATTTATACTTGTCCTGACTTCCCAATAAACTTATGGGGCCAACTTGTCTAGCTTAGCACAATAACCTCACGTTACATTAATCTGGGTTGACCCCTTACAAGGTGGTCTAATAACCCATCAACAAGTTAACACACTTGCGACACTAGTCAATACAAATGACGACACTTCCGTATAGAGGAATAATACATCTCTATAGGAGTACAATAAATATATATATGAAATACATTCTGAAGTTACATATACATCAACACTCCCTCTTAACTAGGAAGGTATTTCTCAACATAGATCTGCTAGCACAAGTCTTCCTCTCTAGATCATCGTCACTAATGCATCGTCCTCGAATTATCGTCATCGTCACTACTGCTACTATCTCAATCAATCTATGAATCTACTCATTATAGGAAGTTCTACAGAGCCAGTCCTTTTTCATACTGGATGTAGGCCCACTGCTTGCAGGTCTTCATCATCACTGGCCATACTGTGGAATTCTCAAGACTTATTACGTGCGTCACAAACCCTCGCAAGAGCATCCTAGTGTTATGTAGAATTTTTCCCTACAGATAAGTCAAAAATCTCTTAACTTTAAAGTAGATTTTCAACTAACTCTAAAGCAAGAAACAAGTCAAAACAAATGCTACCTTGAAATTCCTGAACTAACTTTTACAGCAAGATTAAATGTATTCAGAAACAAATGAGAGATAAGACACACCTTTCAAACTGACGTTTGTCCCGCTTCTAGCTCTTGATCCAAAGCTCCGATGTAGAACCTGTTAAGATCAACCAAAGAACAAACATGCAAGCTTCCAAATACCTTGAATGTAAAGATTAGGTTCAAATCCAGATTAGATACATTTCATGTTAAAGACTTGCACAATAC
Source organism: Larix kaempferi (assembly GCA_027924585.1). NCBI lineage: Eukaryota > Viridiplantae > Streptophyta > Pinopsida > Pinales > Pinaceae > Larix > Larix kaempferi. The sequence goes on from BSBM01000073.1 coordinate 3,347,606, forward strand.
ACATGAAATGGGAAAGACAAGACAAGTTATCTTATTACAACTTGAAGAATGCTTACGAAAGGTTGCTTGATGTCCAAGCCAATCTTCTAGCTCCAAGTGCCTTCTCCTCTAGCTATCTCCACAATGCTGCAAGATCATAAGTTTGGTACTACGAGAGTCCTCCACTTTCCCCATGGAATGCCTCTCTTTTATAGTGTATGGTAGGGTTAACTAACAAGAGAGATGGGTGGATCTAGGGAGAGATAAGTGGATCAAGGTTTCTAATCACAGAAAGTGAGTTGGGATCGAATCAGGGATCCCAATCTTCCATTATCTTCGAAAATCCAAAATCCCACAAGCCATGGGAAAAAGGCTAATAAAAGAGTACCGTGCCCTGTGGTCTGAGCATAACGTGGTACTACCGCGTTCTGGGGAAAAATCATAGCGCGGTAGTGTGGAGTACTGCTCGCCTATAACTGAGCAAGGCGCGGTAGTGTGGGTAAATAAAGTCTCAGCTGGGTCAGAACTTGTCAGGGTAGATTTACCTTCAAGGTTCATTCATCTTCTGGGTGGTTCAAACAGCAGGGGAAGTGTCATCAACTCTGCTTGTGATGGAGATGCGACACAGATGTGACACTGTGGAATATAGAGGTATAACAGATGCCCCCTAAAGTGTGAGGTCGGAAGGGACTGATGGCCGAAAGACTTTACGAATATAGTGTGCAGAGATAGCATCGAGGAGAGCGACAAGGAGCTGAAACAGAAACAAAGTGTTAGATATACCACCGAGGCGGGCATTCCCATGCTCGGAAACAAATGACTCAAAGCATGGATGCCGACCAATACATTGCAGATCCATGAGTACTGAGATGATATAGACTGTAGACAAATCATGGCTACTATGAACAAGCGTAGATCCATGAGACAATAATGACACAGCCACGACCAATACAATAAGTGGATCTGTGTGACAATACAAAGGACATCTCCATCGCAACCTAGACGCAAACAAGATACAACGATGCGCCCAGGGTCTTCTAGCCGATCGCAAAAGATACGAATCTAGCCATGTGATTACAAGGTGTTGAATTCGAACATGGTAGAAACCATTTGATTACCGGTCAATGATGTGAACCATTAACAAATGCAAGGGAAATCACCAATGATGAGGATGATCCCCAAGGTATCTGAAGTACATCTCAATGAAATGCGAATAAATGAGTTGATGTTGAGCATTCGAGAGATCGTTCGATCAGAGGTCAATGATGTGAACCTACTGTCGAACACGAGGAAACCTGCCATTGAGGCATGCAGGTACCAAGGTACTAACGGTTGATCTCTAAGTCTAATTCCCGGGTAGTGATTTGGTGTCGACGGGAATAGACTCATCGAAGGTGGGCCATAATGATTCCCACATCAGCGACACGAAATCGGCACGAACGATAAGATGATGAAACAATGGAGTATGTACTGACACAGCGGAGGTCCGACACAATGAACGACTCGAAACAATGCAACCCTCTGAACATATAACGGCATGTAACAGGACTTGGAAGCAGGGATTATTGACAACAGAGGATAGACACCGGATGAGTAGGCTCGTGGCCAGGGAGACGACTCATGATGATGACCATAACTCAGTGAAAAATGGATACCCAATATAGACAAGAGACGGACACATGCCATGTTCAAAGGTAACGACTGACAAGCTGCCATAAATAAACTTGACTTATCCCCCCATATTCCCTCGACATGATAGATGAGTACCTCTTTGTTGTTTTTCGAGCTTGAAGAGGATAACAGATGCTCGGTGTAGCTAATCTCATAGATGAGTCCAATCTCACATGTTTTACGAACCTGAGAAAGGAGGTGTTCGTCCCAAAGTGGGTCCTTCGATGTTAAAATTTTAACGAGTCCAAGGAAGGAAAACTCGGTAGTTTTTCGCATTTAGAGAGCCTAAAAAACTTAAAGGAAGCTCCATAATGTACTTTTTCGTAAATTTAGTCCCTCAATCCCGAAAAAGTGTAAAATAATTCCTGAGAAAACTCTCCTAGCCGAGATTGACTGAGGTATACCTTTCTCGTAAATAGTCTAGACGGGCCGAAAAAGGGGTAACCTATCACCGAATAGATGACCTTTCAAATACTTTTACAAGTGTGAAAGAGTCAAGATCACTTGGCAATCTTTTCAATTTTAGGGAGTCTGAAAAGAGCTTAACTATGGACTCCTATGGTCTTTTTCGTAATTTTTAATTATTCTGGTCCGAAAAAAGAATAAAATACAACTAGGATAATACTTTCCTCATCGTTTAACGAGCATGAGTAAAGTTGACCGTACTCGACACCATTTACTTGAGTTTTACAAGCACGACACGGGTGTAAAAGCGCTTGGAATCTTTTTCAAGTTTTAAATCTAGAGCATGAAAAAGATAAAGTGGGCTCAAAATGAAGGTCAAATCATGAATAAACACCAGTGTGAATATATCACTTTTTACCGGGGATCCTGTCAATAAGTGCTCAAAAACTGGATATTAGCAATGTGAAAAGGGGTTTATTTTAACCATTTAAAATAATAATTAAAAAATATGTGAAAATGCTATATAAAAAATGGTTAAAAATAGAAATTACCATTTCATTTGTGTTTTTACCCAAAGAGGAGATTCTTACCCATTTGAGGAGCAAATTTCAAGGATCCATATCAGGAGTTCCAGGACACCATTTCAACAACCGTCTGCGCCAGGTAAGAGCTCTTGAGCTCCTCTTTCATTTCATGTAGGAATTATTTGCTTTCATTAGGAAAAAATCGATTTTTGGGCAATCCCTATTGGGCAAAAATTGCCCTTCACAGTACCGCGTGGGGGTTCTATCGAGAAACGTGGTACTGTCTAACAGTACCACGCTGTAGTTCCAAATCGAGGCACGACACTGTATAGTACCACGAGGCAGAGTTTGCCCCAGGCGTGGTGAAGGTGATTTTTGAGATTAAGAAATCAAATTTTCTCAAATTTTCTGCTGAAACTAAGTTGCTAAATAGTTACTAAATGTTTTCCTTGACCTTTTGCAGGAGTTTGCAACTTGTTTGAAGAAAAATGGTAAGCTGGAAAGAAAGAGAGCACGAAGTGGATGATTTTGCAGCTGAAAATCATTTACCAACTGTGACCGCATTGTGAGAGTGTGGTTTGTTGAAGTTCTTTAAGACCAAAGGGATTCGTCAGCAACCTAAGCTTCTCACTCACCTTATCCAATTATGGGATCCTGACATTCAAGCTTTCGGAGTGTATGGGTGGAACAGTATTTAACTGGTGTGAGGCGGCGTTGGCCAATCTCAAAGAACAAGTTCACAAGTGTAGGGATGGAAAGAATTCCCAATTCGGCTATGGGAGCATCTTGGTCACCTTCTTTCTGGCAAGGGTGCCGCTGTTGCGCCCGCAAATATCTATGCCCCCCCGTCCACCTACCGAGCCCTGGATGGCTCGATGGAGTGATTATGCTGGACGTCTCGGGGGACCTCGGCGCTTAGCCTTTGGTGAGGATTTCTTTTCCTGGCTCGAGGAGCAGATAGTTATGATTGATGACTACCCCTATGCCGGGGTAGATTTTCGCGAGGACATCGACTTGGCACTGCAAGAGGATGATGACTAGGACAACTCAGGTATGACCTTCATGGATATGTATTTTTTCCTTTTTTGAATATATAATTTTTATTGCTTTTTTAGAATGTGTAACAGACTTCTAATGTATGTTCGCATGCATGTCGCAGACCGTGGACCGTAGAGACCAGCTGGGTACTCGCCACTACGTCATGGTGGTGTTGATCGTCAAGTTGTTCCTGACAAGGAGGAGGATGAAGATGAGGCAGGAGGCGTTCGGTACATTGAGAGGAACTTACAGGGGTTGACTCATGGTATCCCTGCTATGAGGATGGATGACGTCCCTTATCATCTCCAGCGGCATACTGTAGGTGTGTCTGGTCGTATCAGTCGACTTCTTCATAAGGTGGTTCGAGCTGTAGTATGTTACCATCAGCAGTGGGAGGAGTCCGATTAGGGACATGATAGGTCTCCTAGATCTCCATAGATGGTCTTTTTAGTATTTGTGCGGCATGTACATGATATGTAGGCTTTGAGAGCCAAATTTTGTATGGGATTTGGCCACAAATTTTGTCTTTGACACAAACTTTATGTATTTTGGAAAAAACACTCTTATATACAGTGACATGGACCTATTTATGATCTAAATATTTACAATGAATTGTGTATTTTATTTTTTATGATGTGTTTATGTGTGGGCAAGATGCCAATCCAAAATGTAGTTAGCCAATGAATCAGCTATACAATTGAATTCTCTCGGTATGTGTTGATATGTAATGAAATTAAATGATCGTTCCAAGAGGCTTACTCTCTGAAATAAACGAAGTAGTGTAGGATTGCAAACTGTGTAAACGCGATTTAGATGAGAAACCACGAGTTGGGAGTCTAAAAAGACTGATAAGGAGTCAATTCCGAGTGAAGCAACCTCCGTCAAGAGACCAATGACTGCATGGTACTTCGCGATATTGTTGGTTGCAGGACCTAAACAATTGGCTCCTGAAGAAATCAACTCGCCAGTGGGGGAATAGATTACCCATGCTGCGGAAGCGAGATTCCAGGTATGTCGGCTTGCACCGTCGGTGAATCCGAAGTAGGCAGACATCTGTGCATAAAGTCACGAGTCAAAGTAAGAGTGGATACATGAGGTCCACGCGCACACCAAAAAGAAAGTAAAAGCAAACTAAGTACATTATGTACAACAAGTAACCCGCGTAGGGTAACCTCATGCGTAGAAACGTTTGAGGTATAGCCCATTGCGGGGCCGTGCCAATGGCGTACCATCACAATCGATTAGTTCATAAGCTCATTTTTCCAAGACATGTTTTACAATAAAGGGGCCGTACCACATAGATTCAAGTTTACCTTTTCCAAGCTTATCGTGTATTTGATCGTATGTACGTACGAGATCACCTTCATTGAAGATCCGAGGTTGAACGGATTTATCATATTGAGCTTTGACGCATTTTTTGTGAGCTTCATTAGCTAAAGCAGCGTCGTGGCGGGTTTCATCTAGCTTAGCTAGGTATAGAAACCGTTCTTCTTCAGAAGTACAGTGTGGAAGTAGCTCTATGGCTATATTGAGTGATGGAATTTCACATTCAATCGGCAGAATGGCTTCTAGGCCATACACCAGTTGGAATGGTGTAAACCCAGTAGCACTTTTCACTGATGTTCGGTATGCCCACAGTGCTGAGAACAGAGCTGAGTGCCAGTTGGATTTCTGGGTACCCACAATACGTTGAATCATTCGTTTCAGGACTTTGTTGATGGCTTCGACTTGGCCATTAGCTTGTGGGTAATACGGGGTTGAGTTTTCATGGCGAAAACCCAGCTTGGCACTTAGTTCTTCGATCATATGGTTCCTGAAATGAGAACCATGATCGGTCACAATAGACTATGGGACACCGAATCTAGCTATAATATGATTGAATATGAACTGCGTTGCTGTTTTGTTGTCCTCATCATACATAGGCATCGCTTCAGCCCATTTTGTAAAATAGTCGACAGCTACTATGACATAGCTATGCCCCCCGGCTGAAGTGGGCTTACAGTGCATGAAATCGATGCCCCATTTGGAAAAAGGGCCGACAGCAATAACAGGATGGAGTGGAGCAGGATGCGAGCATGTTTTGCTATGAAAGAGTTGACATGGCGGACACTTCTTGACTGTTTCAATGCAGTCTTTGAAAATTGAGGGCCAGAAGTATCCTGCTCGCAGTATTTTCTGGGCCGTAGCCATCCCAGAGAGATGACCACCGCATGCTCCAACATGGCAGTCATTGAGAACGCGTTCTGCCTCATCTAAGGTCAAACAACGTTGAAGGACGGTGTCGACACCACGCCGATAAAGAGTATCGTTGACTATGATGTAGTATTTTGTGTGATGTCAGATGCGTCGTCGTTCGTCGCGAGTGAGGTTGGGACGGAAGCGTTGGGTTTGGAGATATAAAAGAATATCCCCGTACCACAGATCAGATGTGCTAATGAGAAACAATGATTCCTCAAGAAGAGAATCAATGGGATCGGATTGCTCAGTAGCACGGGTCAAGTTACAAATCAACTCCGCGAAGACTAAAGACTTCTTGGACTTGGCCTTGACAAACTCCAAGTCAAACTCTTGAAGGATGACAATCCAACAAGAGTATTTGCCCCCAAGCACTTGACATGTGAGGATGTAATACATTGGGTTGAAGTCGGCTATAACAGTGGTCTGGCGGAGTAAGATGTAGTGACGGAATCTCTGGACAACAAATACTGTTGCCAGAGCCAGCTTTTCAACATGTGAATAGCGAGATTCGGAGTCAAGAAGACTCTTACTGAGATAGTATACCACATGTTCTATGCCGTTTTGGTCTTCCTGGACTAGCACCATACCGATGGTGGAAATCGAGGCTGCAAGATAAAGAATGTAGTCCCGTGTGTAATCGGGGGGTTGAATCACAGGATCGTTGGTTAAGGCTGCCTTTAAATTGTCAAAGGAGTGTTGGGCTTCGTCATCCCAAATAAAGGGGACATTCTTCTTGAGAAGCCGCATGTAGCCTTTTGTTATCTCGGACAGATTGCAGATGAAACGGCGTAGAAAGTTTGCATGCCCTTGCAAACATTGAAGTTCTGGAATATTGGTGGGTGAAGGCAGGGCTACGATAGCTGCTACCTTTGCGGGATCTAGACGTATCCCGTCTTTAGAGACTATGAATCCCAACAATTTTCCGGCTTCTACATAGAAGACGCACTTATGCGGGTTCAAATGTATATTGTAGCGACGACACCTTTCGAAAATGGCGCTTAAGTGGTCTGGATGGTCTTCCTGGGTTCGAGAGTGTTGATGTATATGTAACTTCGGAATGTATTTCACATATATGTATATTGTATTCCTATAGAGGTGTTATTATTCCTCTATACGGAAGTGTCGTCATTTATATTGTAAGTGTCGTAACTTATACTTGATGGGTTATTAGACCACCTTGTTTGGGGTCGGCCCTGTATAAGTCATGTGGGTCAAAGGGTTATTAGACCACCCTATTGGGGGTCGGCCATGTGGGTCAAAGGGTTATTAGACCACCCTATTGGGGGTCGGCCCAGTCAGCATTATGTTATGTGGTTAAGTTCGAGCCTACATGAGTTAGGTAAAAAGGCAAGTCAAGTCAAGTATAAATAGAGTGCGGGAGGCACTCTATTTGCTCACTCACTTCTCACACATGCACTCAAGGAGGAGTGGCGCACTTATGGAGGAGGAGGATCTGCTGCTAGGTTGTGTCGATCTCTTATGGTTGGTTGTATCATTGCTCTATCTATCTTTGAGGAAGTTATTGGGGTTTTTCACCTTTATGGTTTTCCCCAAGTAAATCTTTGTGTCTCTTGTGTGCTTGCATTATTGTCTCCATGATTGATATGCTGTAGATATGTTGTACATGTTGTTCTCTCAGTTAAGATCCTAGATCAGATTGAAGCAAATTCATAAAATTTAACATGGTATCAGAGCTAGCCTGAAAGAAGGCATGATATGGCATGTATGACACTTGTTGCACTTACGATGCTAGGGCTTGATATAGCAAAAACCAGTCATCGTAGCACTTTTGCTATAAATCTGTTTTGGCAAAGTTTTCGGATCTGAAATTGTTACAGGACGAAGATAATATCCCCATGTACCTTGTGTACAAAGGAAAACCTCTAATTCGTTGTACTTTGTGATTTATGATCTGTACAATATAGGGTTTCTGCCTCTTCCAGATCTGAGTCAAAATCAGGTGACCTTGGGACTTGATCAGACCCTAGTTCGGGACTTTGATTAGGAAAGTGGAAAATTAGGGCTTCTGTAAAAATGGGAATTTTTGAAATCTATGACCACGGCTGGAAGCTCCTCAGAAAAATAGAAGCTTAGAGATTTGGATCAAACTTTTTGATTGGGTAGAAGAGTGGGATTCATCAAACCCTAGTTCAGGGTCACGTCCAGTGAATCCGGAAGTTTCAAAGGAAAAATTGAGGAGTGAAACTTTACAGTTTTCAAATTCTGAATATACCAGTTTGATCAGCTCTTCAAGGCGCATATTTCTATCCCTTCGGAAGTTTGAAATTCAAAGTTTGAATTTTTGGGGTTTCTCTAACAAACCCATATCCAGCTCCAGGTCTAGTTCTTGCAAATCAAGTGGATAGGGTTAATCCTAGAAGAAGATGGATTGGTCACCTGCATAAGTGAAGGAGTTCCTGTTTTAGAGGGAGATGAGACTAAGGCTTTAAATAAGGAGATTACAAGCGATCTCGACAGGTATGACTCATCGAGGTATGTTTTGAGATTTGTTCATGATTAAGTTTATGGTATGTTTGTCTTCATGTTATTATGGTTAGTACAATCTTGATTTTAGATTTGTTGTATCACCTTAACAAAATTATGAATGCATGATAGAAGATAGTCATTGGTTAGGGTGTTGACACTTATGATTGTACTAATGCATTATGGTGTTGTATGAGGTTTATGTTGTCTACTAACATGAAAGGTACACCAAGAAAGACAAATCATGTTCCAGTTCAAGAACATATGATCATGATGACATGAGGATAAAGACTCATCCATTGTCATGGATCTCATAGAAGATCCATTTACGAGGTATGTATAACTTGGTTTTATAATGGCTAACCTATGAGATATACAGGTTACTAGCACAAGTCATTGAAGAAGAGCAAGAAGACATCATGTGAGTATGTTAGACATAAATAGCTAGCATGCGAATCCAGGTATGGTTTTCCTATATCAAGCTAGAATCCTACCTTGTGTTAGGATCTTATACTGTTGTTGATAATGATTATTCATGAAGTCATAGGTTTGAATAATCATGGTTGTATGCATATTATGTTCTTACCATAATTGATGATATGACTAACTAGGAGAATCATGAAGGTATAGGTTTGAATAATCACAGGTTTTATGCATATTATATCTCTTATCTTGATTGATGATTCAACTAACCTGAAGAGTCATAGGTTTGAGTAATTACAGGTTTAGACATGTTATGTTTCTTATGATTTGACTAACCATAAGAATCCTACATAAAACTTGAATGCTAATGCTTATTATTTTCTGTTTGAAATGATCATGACTATACATGCTTGAGATTATTGTGTTTTAAATAGTATACTAATGAATGTATGATTTTATATGAGATCACAAGGATAACACAATCATGATACTAACAAGCATGCATAGGGATCGAGAATGTATATAAGTTCAAGAATAGGTAATCCAGGGAGCAAAGATCAAGAGGGAGTACACTCTAGCAGTTTATGAAAGGATGCAGATATTCAAAGGGAGTTGACCATCTCTCTTCATTCCACAACAGAAAGGTGTAGAAGAAACTACTGCAGATTAGGACTCTAGCAGCTCCTGCAAGAAAGCGAAGACTCAGAGGGAGTCCACCCAACGAACAAACAAAGATAAGTATTTTAATTATCATTTCTTGCATATGTGATTGTTAAAATAAAATTGTTCAATGATGTATATGCTCATGTTCCTAGACCTAGGATATGTATTGTGCATATTAGAATAGTTGCATTGATGAACAGTATACTACTAATATACATGGGTAAGTGGCCTATGGCACTGTACAACATTCCATTGCTACTTATCTAGAATGAAACCTCTTTGCTGACATGTTGGGAGTTGTGCACACTCTTAACAATGTTCTGGTAGAGATTGGAAGGCATCTAGAAAGTTATGGGATATGGATAAATGTTGTATTGAAGCATTGGCTAAGATGATTGCATGACTGTATGACATATTTCTTTATGTGTAAGAATTTGTTCTGAAAACTATGAGATGTTTTCTAATCATGCAATTTAACTTGTTGTGTAGGAAAGATCGTATGCCATCTCCTACAAAATAAGAACTACAACATTTGTTCCAGCAACAAAGATATCTATTGAAGATATTGAATATATTGAAGATATTGAAGTTCCCAGGATCTGGGATGAAGAAATGAAATGCCATGATCCGTCGATCATGAAGAATGATGTTTGGGATGTAGTCCCAAGATGTGAAGGGAAGTTTGACTTCCAAATGGAACTATCAGATCAAGCATGTTGCAGATGGCAGCATTGAGAAATATAAAATTGATGAAATAGAAGATACACTAGATGGATTTCAAGACAGCATGGTGTAGTCATATATGTGTGCAGAACTTGGTATGGTAGGATAGACAGCTTTCTATCCAGTTTGGGATTTACCAAGAATAAAGCGGATTCCAACCTTTTCTACAAGGTTGAGGAAGGCAATCCAGTGATACTACTTTTGTATGCGGATAACCTGTTTAGGTGAATATAGATTGATTGCCGACACGCAGCGGAATCTTGCTACCGAGTTCAAGATGAAGAACTTGGGGATGATGCACTATTTGTTTTTGGCATGGAGGTGTGGCAGAGTGCAGATGGAATCTTCCTTGGACAAGGGAAGTATGCAGTAGAGATCCCGAAGAGGTTCGGGATGATGGATTGCAAGGCCATGGCCACACCTATGGCATCAAATCTGAAACTTCTATGTGATGCTTCATCTGAGCCGATTGATGTCTCTATGTATCGTCAGATGATTGGGTCCTTGATGTACCTGACGAACACGAGACCAGACATTTGCTTTGCTGTGAACACATTGAGCCAGTTCCTGACGGATCCGAGGAGTGTTCACCTGGTTGCTGTAAAGCATGTTCTGAGGTACCTGAAGGGTACAGTGGATTATGGGCTCAAGTATGAAGCGAATCAAAAGTTTAACCTGCAGGGTTATGTTGATTCAGATTGGGCTGGCAGTGCTGCAGATAGGAAGAGCAAATCTGGGTGTTGCTTCAGTATGGGATCAGGTGTGATCTCTTGGTTTAGAAGGAAGCAGTCCTGCGTAGCACTGAGTACAGCTGAGGCAAAGTATGTTGCAGCATCTAGTTGTGAGGCAGTATGGCTACGGAAGCTACTGTCTGAGTTATTTGATCCCCTGTTGGATGCTACTGGTATCGTCTGTGATAACCAGAGTTGTGTGAAACTATCCGAGAACCCAGTGTTTCATGACAGGTCGAAACACATAGAGATCAAATATCACTATATCAGGGATATGGTGCAGAGAGGAGCTGTGAAGCTCCTGTATGTTGCAACAGATGAGCAGATTGCAGATGTGCTGACGAAGCCACTAGCCAGGGTGAAGTTCGAGTACTTCAGAGAGAGGCTTGGCATTCTTCAGATCGAGGACACTTCGAGGAAGAAGTGATGGACACATTTTCTGAATCCATTCCAAGCATGTTGAAAGGAGGAACCTTCACATGGCTGTGGATGTAAGCGCTAGATGATGAGCATCAGGATAATGTTCTGGTTTCTGCTTGGATATGATCAGTGGGATCATTATATGTATATATGTATGCATCATGTTGGATGCTGGATATGATCAGTTGGATCATTTATGTATGTATGCATCATGTTGGATGTTGGATATGATCAGTTGGATCATGTGTATGTATTTTGTATATGCATCATGTTGGATGCTTGGACCATGTATCTGTATCAGGTGGATACATTGTATGATCAGGTGGATCATGTATGGTGATATGTATCATGTATTTGTATTTGTATCAGGTGGATACATTGATGATCAGGTGGATCATGTATGATATGTATCAGGTAGATACTTGGTATGCATCAGATGGATGCATTGATGATCAGGATGATCATAGATGACGAGCTTCAGGATGTTGCTCCAGATGACATGCAGCAGGATGTTGCAGTGATGATCAGGATGATCATAGATGACGAGCTTCAGGATGTTGCTCCAGATGACATGCAGCAGGACGTTGCAGTGATGATGATCAGGATGATCATGGATACATCAGGATGATGTATGGTGAGTATCAGGTTGATACTCTGTGGCCGTGGATCAGGTTGTGCAGATAAGCATGTAATTTGTGCCCTGGGAGATTTGCAGATGGTCTTTCGAGGTTTTGCCTATGGCATGTAATTCGGTACCATGGGACATCTGGCAAATGCTCTTTCGAGGTCTTGCTTGGGAGGACATATAATTTGTGCCCTGGGAGATCTGCAGATAGTCTTTCGAGGTTTTGCCTATGGCATGTAATTTGTGCCCTGGGATATCTGGCAGATGCTCTTTCGAGGTTTTGTCCTATGGCATGTAATTTGTGCCCTGGGAGATCCGATAGGTTGAGCTGTGTGCTTGTAATCAGTCCTGGGATTCTCTTTTGACGTTTTTCCATGATCACATGTAATTTGTGCCCTGGGAGATCCGATAGGTTGAGCCGTGTGCTCGTAATCAGTCCTGGGATGCTCTTTCGAGGTTTTGTGGTGACCACATGTAATTTGTGCCCTGGGAGATCCGATAGGTTGAGCCTTGTGCTCGTAATCAGTCCTGGGATTCTCTTTCGAGGTTTTGTGGTGAGGTCACATGTAATTTGTGCCCTGGGAGATCCTATAGGTAGAGCCCTGTGCTCGTAACAGCCTGGGATTCTCTTTCGAGGTTTTGTGACGCACGTAATAAGTCCTGAGGATTCCACAGTATGGCCAGTGATGATGAAGACCTGCAGGTGGTGGGCCTAGATCCAGTATGAAAAAAGGACTGGCTCTATATAACTTCCTATGACGAGTAGATTCAGAGATTGATTGAGATAGCAGCAGCAGTGACGATGATGATGACTCGATGACGATTATCCAGTGACGATAATCCAGAGTAGATGACTTGTGCTAGAAGAACTATGCTGAGAAATACCTTCCTAGTGAAGAGGGAGTGTTGATGTATATGTAACTTCGGAATGTATTTCACATATATGTATATTGTATTCCTATAGAGATGTTATTATTCCTCTATACGGAAGTGTCGTCATTTATATTGTAAGTGTCGTAACTTATACTTGATGGGTTATTAGACCACCTTGTTTGGGGTCGACCCTGTATAAGTCATGTGGGTCAAAGGGTTATTAGACCACCCTATTGGGGGTCGGCCATGTGGGTCAAAGGGTTATTAGACCACCCTATTGGGGGTCGGCCCAGTCAGCATTATGTTATGTGGTTAAGTTCGAGCCTACATGAGTTAGGTAAAAAGGCAAGTCAAGTCAAGTATAAATAAAGTGCGGGAGGCACTCTATTTTCTCACTCACTTCTCACACATGCACTCAAGGAGGAGTGGCGCACTTATGGAGGAGGAGGATCTGCTTCTAGGTTGTGTCTATCTCTTATGGTTGGTTGTATCATTGCTCTATCTATCTTTGAGGAAGTTATTGGGGTTTTTCACCTTTATGGTTTTCCCCAAGTAAATCTTTGTGTCTCTTGTGTGCTTGCATTATTGTCTCCATGATTGATATGCTGTAGATATGTTGTACATGTTGTTCTCTCAGTTAAGATCCTAGATCAGATTGAAGTAAATTCAGAAAATTTAACAGAGAGTGAGCGGGGAGATAATCAAGATATGGTTCTACAATATGTTTGATGTCATGAAATGCGTAGGACATCGCCCATTGGAAAGTTGCCCCAACATTTTTCAGGCCAAAAGGTAACTTGCGATATGCAAAAATCCCCCAAGGGTAGATAAAGGCCATTTTGTGCTGGTCGGCTGGGAGGATATCGATCTGATTATAGCCGGAGAAGCCATCCATAAATGAAAAGATGACACTCCCGGCACAGTTATCGATGATCTGGTCGATAAACGGAGTTGGGTAGTTGTCCTTTGGACAAGCCTTGTTCAAATCACGGTAATCAACAAAGACCCTAATCGTTCCCTATTTCTTGGCTACGGGAACGATGTTGGATACCCATTATGTCAATGGGACAGGATAGATAAAACCAGCACGCAAAAGTTTTTCAACTTCTGCTTTAATGGCGGCTGCCTTACGAGGATGGATGGGTTGAAGCTTTTGCCGAACAGGTCGGGCGCCAGGGAAAGTTGGAATTTCGTGGACCACAATTGAGGGGTCAATTCCTGGCATTTCTTCATAACTCCAAGAAAAAACATCGCGGAAAGTTTTGAAGTAGGCACTATAGAACTCCGTTTCGAGGGGAGTACATGTTTTGTCGATGTGTACGTTTTCCACGATACCAGGCTTCACTGAAATGTCGATGGGAGTGGTTCCCATAAGATTGGCCAAGTTTCCTTCGGAAAATACCTCATCGAGGGAAATGGGGAACTTGGTTTGAACCATCCCAAGTGAAGTGTTGGGTTTTGTGTCAGGATCAAGTGGCTGAATGGTGGGGAATGAAGATCGATGATGAAAATCTCCCCATGGTGGCTCATCACCGCACATAACCTCCATAATTGATTCGTCGGTGGGAAAAATCAAATTGAGAGGATCAAAAAGTGGTGGGTATGGATGAGTCTCAGCCGAGAGCTGTGCCATGGAATGATGAGTAGAACAGTCGACCCAATCGGTGGCTGATTGGACCGCGTTATATGCTGCCAGGTTTCTGTTCAGAGGCATAGAGTTGCCGTAGTCTTCAATCTGAGAGGGACTCGGAATCACCCATGAATCATTGGAAGGGGTGATATTCGATGAAATCATGTTAACTGGTTGAACATGGGTTCCCAGCTCTGGAAAAACTCCAATAAGGGATGAATCCTTCATAAAACCAACACCAACGTCTTGGAACTGGTATCGAGGTTGATCCAATAACGGGACGGTGTTGGCGGAGTTTGGATGGGAGTCTGGGATATAGTAATCCAGTTGATCAATAGTGACAATTTTCCCTTCATGAGGAAATTGCACAATCCGAAAGACTGTAGATGCTATGGCGGTCATGGCATAAAACCAGTTCCGTCCAAGGAGGAGATTGTAATCCAATGGTGCATCTATGACTTCAACATGTACGGATACTGTTTTTCCCCCTAGTTTGATACCAATTGAGGGAATGAGTCCATAAGGTTGAAAACCATGTCCATCAAATGCCCTGAGAGTAGTAGGAGAGGTGGTGACTTTGGGTGAGCCTAAGGCTCTCCAACAGTTCAAAGACATGATCGACGTGGAAGCACCTTCGTCTAATACAGTGCGATGGATGATATTTCCATGGATTTTTGTATGTACCTGGAAGGCTAACTGATGAGACAGCCTAGGTTTGGCATGCTCCAAGTTAAACATGATGGAGTTGGAAGTATCTGGGTCCATTGCCCCCAGTGCTGAAACTAGGGTTCTATGCTGCGTGGGGCAGTGTTGGAGAACCTCGAGAGTCGACATGGTGCAAGGTGCTTGAGCCAAATCCTCAACAATGTTGTAGTTTTGGGCAGCTCGCGCATTCGAATTAAATGTCGCCTTTCGTATGGTGCCCTTGGGTGGGCGTAGCACTGTGTCCGTTAGCAGTCTCTCGATATGGAGATGGCCAGTAGGGGGGAACAGGAATCGGATCTTCAACAAGAGATTTGCCTTTGGCTATCTTTGATTGTTTGTTTGAACTTGGAGGATTGTCATACGTCTTTGAACGAGTGGTGATATGAACCTCCTCATTACTAGTCATCTGGATTTCGCGGTTTGTGGACGTCTCTCCGCGGGTGGGATTGGTCGGGTTGCCCCCTTGTGGGGATTCTTCGGCAACCATTTGTTGTTGCTGTTGGGGGAAAGGGTTAGTTAACACTGCCAGGCGAGAGGATCCTTTAACAAACTTGTTGACCTCGTCCTTGTAGGGACAGTCATGTGTGTAATGATCATCTTGACAAATCAAGCAGGGAAACTTAGCTTTTCGATGTGGTTTCTGGTCATTCTGGGTGGGTTGTGGTTTGGGGTTCTCCTACTGGTTTTTCTTGGGTTTACCACGATTTTTTTTCTTCTTTCCCCTGGATGGTTGTGACGTAGATTGAACTGCGTTCACCTCGAAGGAAACAGCAGGAGAAGTAGTTTTTTTTGAAGCAGCCTGGGTAAAAGCGGGGGAAGCAGAAGCTTGTTGTCCCGTCGAGTTGGTAGCAGGCTGAGCCATGACTGAACCGACAATACCATCAATGGGGGGTTCAGTAGTAGGATTTGTTGGATCAGTGTGAACGCGGGAGGCATGTGGAAGAAGTTCATGTAAAGTACCGGATTGAGTATATACCAAATCCATGTACTGGGCTGCCGAGATGGCTTGTTCTTCTGTAATCGGTCCGTGCATAGCAATATCTCTGGCTATGGGAGGCAAAAAGGATTTTGTAAACCAATCAGCAAGTTGCTGATCCGGAATAGGTGCCTTTATTAGCCTACGGCGTCGTCGCCACTCATGGATGTGATCCGAAATGTGTGTAGAAGTGGTTTGACGCAGTGAAGTTAACAGTTCTGTTCCAGTCTCATACCGGATGGGGAGCTGGAAATGAGTCAGAAAATGCATAGCCAAAGTGTTGAAATCACGAAAAGAGTGTTGTGGCAGCTCGATGTACCATTTTCCTGTTGTTCCAGTAAGCGTGCGTTGGAAGAGCCTAAGTCAAATGGAATCATCCATCAAGGATTTGGATGAACACCAAAGATGGAAGGTCATCACGTGGTTCTTGGGGTCTTCCCCGGGCTTAGCATCGAACTTAGGAATGTCCGATGGAAGTTTGGCTGGAATAGGTGGCCAGTGAGGTTCATGCCATATAGGATCGTTGATAAGCCTCGACAAATCAGGTAAGTCAAGTGTGGCCAAAAAGGGAAGTTGATGGTTGGTCTGCGGGTATGAGTAATAACCATGTGGTGCAGAGAACCCTGGAGGGCCCTGCATAGCATACTGCTGCGTGTTATACCCATATGTGTTTCTTGCGGGATACTGCTGGAAATTCTGTGGATAGTAAGCCATTTGGTTAATCGGTTGATTGTAGGCAACCGGTTGGTAGGTGTTCTACTGAGTCGGTATGGTACCCTGGGGTTGCTGATATCCAGGGATGGTTGCTGCTCCTTGTTGGGGAAAGTTCCTTGGAATGGTTGTGTTCCAGGAGTGTGACCACTATACTGTGTAAGTGGAGGGTTTCCCATAGCAGGGTTGGGGGGTGGCTGCGACGGTAGTGTCCATGGAATGCTCGTTCCTGCTTGAGGAGCGAGTGGAAATTGAAGTGATGGGTTCCATGGAGTTGTGGCAGCTGAAGGGTAAGGGAAGCCATAATTCAAGTTGGGGGGAATCTGAGATTGCCCCCAAGCTTGGTTCCAGTTCCCAAAAAGTGAGTACCCTCCACTCTGTGGGGTTTGAGAGTCCCAAGAAGGAAGCATACCTGATGGGGGGGGTTGAGAATGAGGTCCGGTTGGAATGCCGGAATAAAGTTGCACGCTGCCAGGTGTGCTGTACATACCATACAGAGCAGATGCTGCTAGTTGTGATAGTTGTTGGATGGAACCAATGGGTTGTCCGCCAGCAGATGGGTTGGATGGCCCTATAAGAGGAGGCTGTTGAGTAGGAACGGGGTTCCCAACAAAAGGTTGTCCTCCAACTAGTTGGGTTGATGACCCTATGGGAGGAGGTTGCTGACTAACAATGGGGTTCCCAACAAAAGGTTTCCCCCCAACTGGTTGGGTTGATGGCCCACTAGGGAGGGTTTGTATGTTGGAGTTAGGGACCACTGCAGTCGGTTGTCCACCTCCTGAAATAGTGTAAATGGTGGCTGAAGGTGATCCTCTAGTCGAAACGGAAGATCTAGCAGTATGACTAGGTGTTCTTCCGCCGCTAGCCAAATATGATAGTGTGGATTGGCCAACGGCGCCAAAAGTAACGATTTGCGGAGGGGGTCGTCCGTATCTGACAGGCGAGGATGGAGAAAAAATTGGGTTATCCCTCATAGAATGTGCGCCAAAAATGGGTGATGGCAGCAAATGTGGGGAATTTTGCCCAAGGGTATCGGCGTCATCCATAACATGTTCAATGATAGGAGCACCATCGAGAACTGGGTCCAAGTTCATATCCTGAAAAATATTTTGGGGATCCGGCAGGAACCTAGGTATAGTAAAGTCTGAAGGTCCTAAGCCGTCTGCAAAGGAGTGACGGAACTCTGTGCTAGACGGGATGTTGGGAGCCCTATAGTCAGAAGGACGAGTAACAAGGGGATATCTAGACGCTGTCGAGAGCATTTGCTCTGTGCTGCATTTAAATTGTGCCGATGCTAACGGAGAGTTCACTAGACTAACCATACTAGACTGGATGGAAGCCATGATTTCATGTCCTGGAGGGAGGTTGGGTAGATCTATAGTACGAGGTACGTTGCTAGAAGAACTTGTCTCCTGAGGATGAACACTGGGTGACGTAGTAATAACAGGCGGAAGTTCCACCTGGGAAGTAATGAAGCCATAATCAGGTTCAAAAGATGTGTCAGGAAGTCGAGTATCTTCAACGATTTCAACGTACCCGCCTGGGACTGAAATCAAGCCAGGTATGTCCTGGCTGGACCCTTCGGTGGTACCAACAGATCCGTCTGTGTCGTCGTGAAAAGTGTCTGATGGACGGAAAGTGTTGACATCCGGTAGAAGGATGACCTCTGGTCTAGTACTTTGGGTTGTAATAGGTTCAGCTGCTGTAATTGTGCCCACTGTGACAGATAAATATGGAATGACAGTGGGTGAGGTGACAGTGGAAGTCTCAGATATGCTAGTGGTTGCAGAAGCTGCAATAGATTCTGAGATTGTGCTGTGAGTGGAAGTTACGGGCGAAACTGAAGATGTTGTACGTATCGGCGGTGGAATGTTGCCTCGACCAGCACTGAGGCCAGGAGGAGCAGGAATGCGTGATGCAGGCGGACTAGAAGTCCGTGGCGGTTGTGGTGGTGGAGGGATTTGGCCATGTATTCTTCGTGACCTTCGTGGTTGTTCTGACATGATGACAGGAAAATGAAAATCGGGGGCAGTGTCGTAAACAAAGAACTCAAAAACTCTAATGCAGCCGAGTGTGCAGAAGAGGAGCTAGAAAAAGCAAGGCTCACAGGCCAAAAAAAAACAAGCTCTAAAATCTGTACTGAGACCGCTGTCTCAATAAGCGAGCTGATACAAAAAATGGCTAGAATGCCAACAAGCAGTCCTTACAAAGAAAAAAATTACCCTCTAAAAAGATGAGATAACAAGCAAACTCCTAACTAAGAGCTGGAGACCTCAACAAGCTGTATCCTTCACAAGGTGATGAAATCCAAGTTGAACAATACAACATGAGAGACCGATATAAGAAGGATATCCCTCTACCGAAAGGGATCCTGGGTAAAAGAGCCCTAGTAGAATAGATGCTAAGTTACCTCGTTCATGACACGTCGAAAAAGGTTTTGGGCACTTCAGCCTTCCGAAGAAGACAACGATCGATGTTGCCTTAGGGATAAGTGGAGTGCGGTATTCCACAGAGTCCGTCAGGTTCTCAATCTCGCGGCCGTTTAACCCCTGAAAGTTAAAAACAGTCAGGAGGCCCCTCCATAAACTAGCTATGACCGTGTCAATAAATACTAGAGGATTTTAGTTCCCTAAACACAACGACTATGTCTCAGATGAAAATGACAAGGGGGAATTATTTTGATGCCTATCCCCGGTGTCCTACCTAACTACCAAATTCTTTTGATTTCCTCAAGTGAGGTTAAAGCTGGTTTAATTAGGGAGATTAATTTTAGTGGTTGTCTTACTCAATCAGGTAGTGGACGTGAAACTTGATGGTGTTATGATGACTCAAACCATGCAAATGAGAATGAATAAAAAACAAGCCTTTGTCTTCGATGAAATCTAGCTAAGGAAAAGAGAGAGTTCTTCGATCAAATATGCATGAAATTTTTCACAAGAAATCAAAAACCAAAGTAAAAGATCTTTTCTTTTTGTAAGAAAAGCCAAACTGAAATAAACACTCGTTTTAATGCACTGATCCTACAATCTACAATGCTTCAACTATGAGAATTTTTGTGGCAAAATCAATGGTTCATTTCCTAATGAAAAATAATGCTACTAGACTTTTTCAATTCAAACAACAAAATTGCTCTTCAAATGATAATATTTAATTACTGAAAATGATGGAAATAATGTGACTGTAAAAACTACAGGGTTCAGTAACAGAGAACAGTGGTTTTGAGTTGGTTGAGGTGAAAAAATCAAGCCAATGCAATCAATCTGGAAAAATGACCCAATGTGTCAAAAATGCCACTAATTCAAACAAATGAAGCTCACAACAAGAAAATAATTAGACCACACAGATTGTAAAATGATCAGGATGCTAACATGCAACAGTAAACACTACCTAAGGCAGAGAGAGACTCAAAAAACCAAGCAAGTGTAAAAAATTTGAAAAATTGTAGACACTACCGCGGGTCAGGGTCTGATTAGAGCGCGACACTGTGACAGTATCGCTCTGGTACTAATTCAGAGAACGCGGTACTACCGCGCTGGAAGCAGTTCTGAGGGCGCGGTACTGTGGCAAGGTAAGGAAAAAGCGTAACTTGAGAAAAGAAAATGAAGTTTTCAGGGTTGTTGCTAACCCAGGGGACTCAGTGATCAGATAGGGAGAAAAATACAGCAAGGAGGGGTGAATAAAGGTCAAAAAAGACCAAGATTCAAACTGGTTTGAAGTGCAATAAAACAAATCATAATCAGTAGATGGATGACAGTGAACTGAATCAATCAAACAGAAATCAAAACCAGCGGAGTCTCCATTCTTGTTATGTAGAATTTTTCCCTACGGATAAGTCAAAACTCTCTTAACTTTAAAGTAGATTTTCAACTAACTCTAAAGCAAGAAACAAGTCAAAACAAATGCTACCTTGAAATTCCTGAACTAACTTTTACAGCAAGATTAAATGTATTCAGAAACAAATGAGAGATAAGACACACCTTTCAAACTGACGTTTGTCCCGCTTCTAGCTCTTGATCCAAAGCTCCGATGTAGAACCTGTTAAGATCAACCAAAGAACAAACATGCAAGCTTCCAAATACCTTGAATGTAAAGATTAGGTTCAAATCCAGATTAGATACATTTCATGTTAAAGACTTGCACAATACACATGAAATGGGAAAGACAAGACAAGTTATCTTATTACAACTTGAAGAATGCTTACAAAAGGTTGCTTGATGTCCAAGCCAATCTTCTAGCTCCACGTGCCTTCTCCTCTAGCTATCTCCACAATGCTGCAAGATCATAAGTTTGGTACTACAAGAGTCCTCCACTTTCCCCATGGAATGCCTCTCTTTTATAGTGTATGGTAGGGTTTACCAACAAGAGAGATGGGTGGATCTAGGGAGAGATAAGTGGATCAAGGTTTCTAATCACAGAAAGTGAGTTGGGATCGAATCAGGGATCCCAATCTTCCATTATCTTCGAAAATCCAAAATCCCACAAGCCATGGGAAAAAGGATAATAAAAGAGTACCGTGCCCTGTGGTCTGAGCATAACGCGGTACTACCGCGTTCTGGGGAAAAATCATAGCGCGGTAGTGTGGAGTATCGCTCGCCTATAATTGAGCAAGGCACGGTAGTGTGGGTAAATAAAGTCTCAGCTGGGTCAGAACTTGTCAGGGTAGATTTACCTTCAAGGTTCATTCATCTTCTGGGTGGTTCAAACAGCAGGAGAAGTGTCGTCAACTCTATTTGTGGTGGAGACACGACACAGATACGACACTATGGAATATAGAGGTATAACACCTAGGACTTGTTATGGGAACGCAACCCAACCTATCGAATCTATGAGGTCTTATATGTGACCCTCATCCCAAACCCTCAAAAGAGCATCCCATGACTTATTACAAGAAAACATCCCAACCTATCGGATCTCCTAGGTCTTACATGTGATCTCCACTACAAACCCTTGAAATAGCATCCCGGGACTTATTACGGGCACACAGCCCAACCTCTTGGATCTCCCAGGTCTTACATGTAGTCACCACTACAAACCCTCGAAAGAGCATCCCAGGACTTATTACGAGCACACAACCCAACCTATCGGATCTCCCAGGTCTTACATGTAGTCACCACCACAAACCCTCGAAAGAGCATCCCAGGACTTATTACGAGCACACAGACCAACCTATCGGATCTCCTAGGTCTTACATGTAGTCACCACCACAAAACCTTGAAAGAGCATCCCAGGACTTATTACGGGCACACAGCCCAACCTCTCAGATCTCCGAGGTCTTATATGTGGTCACAGGACAAACCCTAGAAAGAGCATCCCAGGACTTATTACGGGCATACAACCCAACCTATTAGATCTCCCAGGTCTTACAAGTCCTCCTAGAGCAATGCCTTGAAAGAGCATCTGAGGCCTTTTTCATCCTGTCCAGATCTCCCAGGTCTACTTACATGCTAATTTGCACAACCTATCCATGGCCACATAGTATCAACCTAATACTCACTATACATCATCCTGATGTACATGATCATCCTGATCATCAACACTGCATCATCCTAGTGCATGTCATCTAGAGCAACATCCTGAATCTCGTCATCCATGATCATCCTGATCATACAATGCATCTACCTGATGCATACCAAGTATCTACCTGATACATATCATCATACATGATCCACTTGATCATACAATGTATCCACCCGATACATACATAGATATATGATCCACCTGATCACACAATGTATCTACCTGATACATATCAACATACATGATCTACCTGATCATACAACATATCCACCTGATACATATACAGATACATGGTCCAAGCATCCAACATGATGCATATACAAAATACATACAAATGATCCAACTGATCATATCCAACATCCAACATCCAACATGATGCATACATACATAAATGATCCAACTGATCATATCTAGCATCCAACATGATGCATACATACACAAATGATTCAACTGATCATATCCAGCATCCAACATGATGCATACATATATAAATGATCCAATTGATCATACAAAGTAGAAACTAGAACATCATCTTGATGCTCATCATCTAGTGCTTACATCCACAACCATGGAAGGATCCTCCTCTCACCATGTTCGGAATGGCTCCTGCAAATGTGTCCATCACTTATTCCTCGAAGTGTCATCAATCTGAAGAACACCAAGCCTCTCTCTGAAGTACTCGAACTTCACTCTGGCTAGTGGCTTTGTCAGCACATCTGCAACCTTCTCATCCGTCGCAACATACAGGAGCTTCACTACTCTCTGCACCATATCCCTGATATAGTGATATTTGATCTCTATGTGTTTCGACCTGACGTGGAACACCGGGTTCTCAGACAGCTTCACACAACTTTGGTTGTCACAAAAGATACCAGTAGCCTTTAGCGAAAGATCAAATAACTCAGACAGTAGCTTTCGGAGCCATACTGCCTCACAACTAGCCGAGCAAGCTGCAACATACTCTTCTTCGGCTGTACTCAGTGCTACACAGGACTTCTTCTTGCTAAACCAAGAGATCACACCTGATCCCATACTGAAGAAGCACCCATATGTGCTCTTCCTATCTACAACATTTCCTTCCCAATCTAAATCAACATAGCCCTGTAGGTTAAACTTTTGATTCGCATCATACTTGAGCCCATAATCAACTGTACCCTTCAGGTACCTCAGAATATGCTTTACAACAACCAGGTGAACACTCCTCGGATCCATCAGGAACTGGATCAATGTGTTCACCGCAAATAAAATATCTGGTCTCCTGTTCATCAGGTACATCAGGGACCCAATCATCTGACAATACATAGTGACATCAACTGGCTCAGATGAAGCATCACACAGAAGCTTCAGGTTTGATGCCATAGGTGTGGCCATGGCCTTGCAGTCCATCATTCCGAACCTCTTAAGGATTTCTACTGCATACTTCCCTTGTCCAAGGAAGATCCCTTCTGCACTCTGCCACACCTCCATGCCTGGAAAATAGTGCATCATCCCCAAGTCCTTCATCTCGAACTCGAGAGCAAGCTTCCTCTTGGTATCAACAATCAAACTATCATTACCTGTAACAAACAGGTCATCCATATACAAGAGTAGTATCACAATATTTCCTTCCTCAACCTTGTAGTAAAGGTTGGAATCTGCTTTACTCTTGGTAAATCCCAAACTGGATAGAAAGTTGTCCATCCTACCATACCAAGTCCTGGGAGCTTGCTTCAAGCCATACAAGGCTTTCTTCAATCTACATACATATGACTTTCTGTCATGTGTCTCAAAACCGAGTGGCTGCTCCACATACACTTCCTCTTCAACTACACCATTCAAGAAAGCAGTCTTGACATCCATCTGGTGTATCTTCCATTTCATCACTGCAGCCAGAGCAAGTACCGATCTGATGGAAGTGTACCTGGCTACAAGAGAAAAAGTTTCCTCATAATCTATTCCCTCCTTCTGAGAGAAGCCACGAGCTACGAATATTGCCTTGTATTTCTCTATGCTGCGATCTGCAGCATGCTTGATCTTGTAGATCCATTTGGAAGTCACAACAAACTTCCCTTTAGGTCTTGTGACAGCATCCCAAACATCATTCTTCATTATTGAATGGTATTCTTCGACCATGGCATCCTTCCATTCTTTCTTTTTCGTTGCTTCTTTATAATTGGAAGGTTCTTTGTTTATGATATCATAGAGTAAAGCAACATAGCTGGTATGAGATCTAGTTCTCTTCTTTGCTCTATGTTCTTCTTCTGGAATGCCATATCTTTCATCATCTTGAATGAGCTCTCTAGCCCATGTAGGTTTCCTCTTGTGAGAGTTATTCTCACGGGGTGGATCTACAGGTTCTTACGGATCTTCAATTTCACGATTTGCATCTGGAATTGCTGTCAATCATAAGTGTCTTGAAATCTAGTTCCTTAGGTTCTTCATAATCTTCAACAGGTGTCTTCCTTGATTTGATGAATGTTGAGTTTTCATCAAATGTCACATCCATGCTGACATCAATCTTCTTGAACCCTGGAAAGTATATTCTATAAGCCTTCGAGCTTTCACTGTAATGCACAAAGATACCCTTCTTTCCTGAATGATCTAGCTTGGTCCTCTTCTCCTTTAGGACATGAGTGTATAATGGACAACCAAATATTCTGAGATGGCTGACTTCAGGTATCTTACCAGAGAATACCTCTTCTGGTGTCTTGTTGTCCAATATCTTGTGGGGTGTTCTGTTCTGCACATATACAGCTGTCCTAGCTACTTCTGCTCATAGATGCATAGGTAGATCCTGGTCCTGTAGCATTGCCCTTGCTGCTTCCATGATTGTTCGATTCTTTCTTTCTGCAACTCCATTCTGTTGTGGATTGTAAGGAGCAATCAACTCCCTCTTAATCCCTAAATCACTGCATAACTTCTTGAAGTCACCTGAAGTGAATTCTCCACCATTGTTGGATCTGAATGTTTTGATCTTCTTATCAGTTTGGTTTTCCATCAAGGTTTTGAATTCCTTGAACTTATCAAACACTTCATCTTTGTTCTTCAAGAAGTAAACCCAAGTCTTCCTGGAGAAGTCATCAATGAAAGAGACATAGTAAACATACCCACTCAGATAACTGGATGACATCAGACCGCATACATCGGAGTGCATAATTTCCAAGATACCTTTTTCCTTTCTTTCACTGCTTGGAAATGCCTTCTTTATGTTCTTTCCTTTTGCACATCCTTTGCAAACACCTTCATGCTTGGTCTTGATTTCAGGAATACCTTCTACAACTTTACTTGATATTGGTAATGCTCTGAAGTGCATATGTGCAAGTCTTCTATTCCAAAGTTCACTTGGCTCCATGGAATCATGCACCATGGCGTGTTCAGGTTGTCCTTTCAATTTATACAATCCTCCCTCTTTCTCTCCAATCACCACTGCATCATCTATGGTCTTTCCCTTGGGCCACATTAAAACTTGGCCATCCACAAATGCAAACCTCATACCTTTTGCATCCAATGCAGATATGGAGAGTAGTTTTTTCTTGAGCCCAAGTACATAAAGAACTTCTTTCATCTTCAAAGATTTTCCAGAATCTAGGTTGTAGGAGGCTTCACCACTTCCTTTGATAGGGTATTGATAGTCATCCCCAAGTTTCACTTTATGGGGTGATTTAGGTTCAAATAAATTTACAAAATATTCTTTAAACCTAGTCATGTGTTTGTAAGCCCCACTGTCAATAAGCCAATCATTACAACCATGAGAAATAGTACCCGTGAGAGCAGAGATTAGAACATACTCTTCTTCGCTTGATGAGTCATCATCATCACTTTCTGCTCTAGCCTTCTTCTTTGGAGGTTCATCATCCTCAGTAGCATGAGCATGATATCTTCTTTTGTTCTTCTTCTTCTTCTTGTTGTCTTTCTTCTTCTTGGGACAATCTGAAGCAAAGTGTCCCTTCTCATTTCAATTGAAGCATCCGAGATCTTTCTTATCCTTATGATAATGGTGGTGTGAATTTTTTCTGAAGTGGGATGGCTCTCTCTTAGACTTCCCTTTCTTGGTGTGAGTTGTGAGAGCTTGATCTTAATTCCCCATCTTTTCTTCTCATGCCACAAGCCTTGCTTCTTCTTGAGAGCATTCCTCCCATAGTCTACTGAAAGAGATGAATTTCTTTCTTGCACAGATTCCTTGAATAAAAGAGTCTCATGACCTAGGTAGGCCATTTAGAGTAGTCATAACCACTTCACCATTATCTACTACTTCATCGACAACTTCAAGTTGTTCCTTGATCTCAGAGACCTTGGAGAAATAAGATCGAATAGTCTCTCCATTCAACATCTTGACCCCTTTCAATTGGTTCCGTAGAGTCATCTTCCAATTTATGTTCTTCCCTTCAAATAGCTTGGTCAAAGAGTCAAACATCTCCTTGGGTGTCTTCAGAGATGACATATGTGGTATGAGATGGTCTTTGCTAGAATCAACAATGATTCTCTTTGCCTTGACCAAGTTCTTCTTATGCAATATCTTAGCCTCTTCATCCTCTAGGATAGAGATCTCTTCTTTTATATATGAGTCCAACTCATTCTCTTCCAGGATTAACCCAATCCTATACTTCCAGGCTCGAAAGTTTTCAGCCCCGTCAAGCTTGTCCTCAAGCTTGGTGTGGTGAGAAATCTTTAAAGAGTACTTCAAATGGAAATAGAAAAGATTTAGGTCTTACAACTTGATGTTGATGTATATCTAATTTTGGAATGTATTTCATCTATATATTTCATATATATTTATTGTACCCTTATAAGAGATGTGTTATTCCTCTGTAAGGAAGTGTTGTCATGTGGATTAACAAGTGTTGAAAGTGTGTGTACTTGTCGATGGGTTATTAGACCACCATGTGTGGGGTCGGCCCTGAAATATATATCATATTGTGGATGTATCTAGATAGACAAGTCGGCCCCTTAGTGTAACTAGGAAAACAAGTTAAGTATAAATAGAGATCGGGAGATCTCTATTTGGATCATTCAGAAAGACAAAATTATCTCACTCAGAAAGTGGCACACTAGTGAGGAGGAGGATCATGTGCTCTAGGAGACTATCTCAAGTGTATTTTGGTTGTACTTTGGTTGAGCCATTGCTCTCTCTATCTCTGAGGAAGTTGTGGGGTTTTTCACCTTAGGGTTTTCCCCACGGAAACTCTGTGTCTCTTGTCTCTCATACTTTTGATTCTTGTGATGCCTGCCATGATTATTGTGATTGTTATGCATTGATATACTGTATGTGTTATTCTCTCAGTAAAGATCCAAGAGTATTGTGAATTAATGCTCAAATTTTAACATGGTATCAGAGCTAACCTGAGAAGAAGACATTTTGCAGTGACGAAAACTTGAGTTTCTTGTTTATTGGGTTTCTCTCCATAGTTTTTGGAAAATTAGTATAGTATATTGACGCTACTCATCAAGGAGAATCTATCTGTCCAATCAGAATTCAATTTTGAGCATTTTCAGATTTGGCCCTAAACTTTAGGGTTTTCACAAAAATAGGAATTTCTGAAATCTAAAGCCATAGCTGGAAGCTCCTTGCCGAAATCGAAGTTTAGAGCTTTGGATCGAGATTTTTGGCTGGGTAGATCTCCGGGAAACTCAAACCCTAATTCAAGGCTCTCCCTAGTGAACCTGGGAGGACAAAAAGGAAAATCTGAAGGGTAAAGCTTTACTGATCGCAAATCTTGAATACACCAGGATGATCAGCTCATGAAGGTGCATCTTGTTTTCCTTTCAGAAAGTTGAAATTCACATTTTGAATTTTTAGGGTTTTTTCGACAAACCCTAATCCAGGACCAGATCCAGTTTTCAACATTTCAAGTGGTGAGACCTAAATCTTTTCTATTTCATTTGAAGTACTCTTTCAGATGTCTCACCACACCAAGCTTGAAGATAAGCTTGAAGGGGCTGATAACTTCTGAGCTTGGAAGTATAGGATTGGGTTAATCTTGGAAGAGAATGAGTTGGACTCATATATAAAAGAAGACATCCCTATCCCAGAGGATGAAGAGGCTAAGGTATTGCATAAGAAGAACTTGGTCAAGGCAAAGAGAATCATTACTGATTCTATCAAAGACCATCTCATACCCCATGTGTCTTCTCTAAAGACACCCAAGGCTATGTTTGACTCTTTGACCAAGCTATTTGAAGGAAAGAACATAAATCGGAAGATGACCCTACGGAATCAATTGAAAGGGGTCAAGATGTTGAATGGAGAAACCATTCAATCCTATTTCTCCAAGGTCTCTCAGATCAAGGAACAACTTGAAGCTGTAGATGAAATGGTGGAGAATGGTGAAATTGTTATGACTACTTTGAATGGCCTACCTAGGTCATGGGACTCTTTTATCCAGGGGATCTGTGCCAGAAAGAAGTTAATATCCTTCAACAGATTATGGGAGGAATGTTCTCAAGAAGAAGCAAGGCTTGTGGCAAGAGAAGAGAAGATGGGAAATGAAGATCAAGCTCTCACAGCTAACACTAAGAAGGGCAAGTTCAAGAGGGAGCCATCCCATCACAAGAAGAAATCTTCTCATCATTTTCATAAAGACAAGAAAGATCTAAGGCGTTTCACTTGTAATGAGAAGGGTCACTTTGCTTCAAAATGTCCCAAGAACAAAAGGGACAAACACAACAACAACAACTCCAACAAGAAGAAGAAGGGTAACAAAACAAGGTACCATGCTCATGTTGCCGAAGATGATGAACCTCCAAAGAAGAAGGCTAGGGCAGAAAGTGATGATAGTAATGATGACTCATCAAGTGAAGAAGAGTATGTTTTAACCTCTGCTCTCACAGGTACTATCTCCCATGGTTGTAATGATTGGT
Source organism: Larix kaempferi (assembly GCA_027924585.1). Taxonomy (NCBI): domain Eukaryota; kingdom Viridiplantae; phylum Streptophyta; class Pinopsida; order Pinales; family Pinaceae; genus Larix; species Larix kaempferi. The sequence continues at coordinate 3,376,779 of BSBM01000073.1, forward strand.
TAATTGACAGTGGGGCTTCCAAACACATGACTGGGTTTAAAGAATCCTTTGTAAATCTGTCTGAACATGAATCACTCCATAAAGTGAAACTTGGGGATGATTATCAATATCCCATCAAAGGAAGTGGTGAATCCTCCTACAACCTAGATTCTGAAAAATCTTTGAACATGAAAGAAGTCCTTTATGTACCTAGGCTCAAGAATAACTTACTCTCCATCTCTGCATTGGATACAAAAGGTATGAGGGTTGCATTTGTGGATGGCCAAGTCCTAATGTGGCCAAAGGGAAAGACCATAGATGATGCAGTTGTGATTGGAGAGCAAGAGGGAGGTTTGTATAAATTAAAAGGACAACCTAAACATGCCATGGTGCATGAATCCATGAAGCCAAGTGAAATTTGGCATATAAGACTTGCTCATATGCACTATAGGTCACTTCCAATTGCAAGCAAGGCTGTAGAGGGTCTTCCCGAAATCAAGACCAAACATGAAGGTGTTTGCAAAGGATGTGCAAAAGGTAAGAAAATTAAGAAGGATTTCCCAAGCAGTGAAAGCAAGGCAAAAGATATCCTGGAAATCATCCACTCAGATGTATGTGGTCCTATGTCATCCAGTTCTCTAAGTGGGTATGCTTACTATGTCTCATTTATTGATGAATTCTCCAGGAAGACTTGGGTATACTTCTTGAAAAACAAAGATGAGTTGTTTGATAAGTTCAGGGAATTCAAAACTTTGATGGAGAATCAAACTGACAAAAATATCAAAACATTCTGATCCGACAATGGTGGAGAATTCACCTTAGGTGACTTCAAGAAGATTTGCAGTGATTTAGGGATTAAGAGGGAGTTGAATGCTCCTTATAATCCTCAACAGAATGGAGTTGCAGAAAGGAAGAACAGAAAAATCATGGAAGCAGCAAGGGCAATGCTGCATGACCAGGATCTACCTATGCATCTATGGGAAGAAGCAGCTAGAACAAATGTATATGTGCAGAACAGAACACCCCACAAGATATTGGACAACAAGACACCAGAAGAGGTCTTTTTCTGGTAAGAAACCTAAAGTCAGCCATCTAAGAATATTTGGTTGTCCAGTATACACTCATGTCCCAAAGGAAAAGAGGACCAAACTAGATCCTTCAGGAAAGAAGGGTATCTTTGTGGGTTACAGTGAAAGCTCGAAGGCTTACAGAATATACTTTCCAAGGTTCAAGAAGATTGATGTCAGCAGGGATGTAAGATTTGATGAAAACTCAGCATTCATCAAATCAAGGAAGGCACCTATCGAAGTTTATGAAGAACATAAGGAAACTAGATTTCAAGACACTACCATGACTGAAGCAATTTCAGAAGTTGTTCGTGAGTTTGAAGATCCACAAGAACCTGTAGATCCACCCTGTGAGGATAACTCTCACAAGACGAAACCTACATGGGCTAGAGAGCTCATTCAAGTTGCAGAAAGATTTGGCATTCCAGAAGAAGAACACAGAGCAAAGAAGAGAACCAAATCACATACCATCTATGTTGCTTTACTCTGTGACATTATGAACAAAGAACCTTACAGTTATGAAGAAGCATCGAAAAAGAAAGAATGGAAGGATTCCATGGTTGAGGAATACCAATCAATAATGAAGAATGATGTTTGGGATGTTGTCCCAAGACCTAAAGAGAAGTCTGTTGTGACTTCCAAATGGATCTACAAAATCAAGCATGCTGCAGATGGCAGTGTAGAGAAATACAAAGCAAGATTCGTAGCTCGTGGCTTCTCTCAGAAAGAGGGAATAGATTATGAAGAAACTTTTGCACCTGTAGCTAGGTATACTTCCATCATAATAGTACTTGCCCTGGCTGTAGCAATGAAATGGAAAATACACCAGATGGATGTCAAGACTACTTTCTTGAATGGTGTAGTTGAAGAGGAAGTATACATGGAGCAGCCACTCGGTTTTGAAATACACGAAAGGGAGTCATATGTGTGCAGATTGAAGAAAGCCTTGTATGGCTTGAAGCAAGCTCCTAGAACTTGGTATGGTAGGATGGACAACTTCCTATCTAGATTTGGATTTACCAAGAGTAAAGCGAATTCCAACCTCTACTACAAGGTTGAGGAAGGGAATCCTGTGATTCTACTCCTGTATGTGGATGACTTATTTGTAACAGGAGATGACAGGTTGATTGCAGATACTAAGAGGAAGCTTGCTGCTAAGTTCGATATGAAAGATTTGGGAATGATGCATTATTTCCTAGGTATGGAGGTGTGGCAGAATTCAGGTGGGATCTTCCTTGGTCAAGGGAAGTACACAGTAGATATTTTGAAGAGATTTGGGATGATGGATTTCAAGGCCATGGCCACACCCATGGCATCGAATCTAAAGCTTCTATGTGATGCTTCATCTGAGCTGGTTGATGTCTCTATGTATCGTCAGATGATTGGGTCCTTGATGTACCTGACGAACACGAGACCAGATATTTGCTTTGCAGTGAACACATTGAGCCAGTTCCTGATGGATCCGAGGAGTGTTCATCTGGTTGCTGTAAAGCATGTTCTAAGGTACCTAAAGGGTACAGTGGATTATGGGCTCAAGTATGAAGCGAATCAAAAGTTTAACCTGCAGGGTTATGTTGATTCAAATTGGGCTGGCAGTGCTAAAGATAGGAAGAGCACATCTGGGGGCTGCTTCAGTATGGGATCAGGTGTGATCTCTTGGTTCAGCAGGAAGCAATCCTGCATAGCACTGAGTACAGCTGAGGCAGAGTATGTTGCAGCCCATTCAGCTAGTTGTGAGGCAGTATGGCTAGGGAAGCTACTGTCTGAGTTATTTGATCTGCCATTGGATGCTACTCGTATATTCTGCGATAACTAGAGTTGTGTGCAACTTTCTGAGAACCCAGTGTTTCATGACAGGTCGAAACACATAGAGATCAAATATCACTATATCAGGGATATGGTGCAGAGAGGAGCCGTGAAGCTCTTGTATGTTGCGACAGATGAGCAGATTGCAGATGTGTTGACGAAGCCACTAGCCAGGGTGAAGTTCGAGTACTTCAGGGAGAGGCTTGGTGTTCTTTAGATCGAAGACACTTCGATGAAGAAGTGATGGTCACATTTGCTGAAGCCATTCCAAGCATGTTGGAAGGAGAATCCTTCGCATGGCTATGGATGTAAGCGTTGGATGATGAGAATCAGGACGATGCTCCAGTTACTGGTCTGTATATGCATCATGTTGGATGCTAGATATGATCTGTTGAATCATTTATATTTGTATGTATGTACGCATTGTGTTGATGCTGGATATGATCAGTTGGATCATTTATATTTGTATGTATGTACGCATCGTGTTGATGCTGGATATGATCAGTTGGATCATTTATATTTGTATGTATGTACGCATCATGTTGATGCTGGATATGATCAGTTGGATCATTTATATGTATGTACGCATCATGTTGGATGTTGGATATGATCGGTTGGATCATTTGTATGTATTTGTATATGCATCATGTTGGATGCTTGGACCATGTATCTGTATCAGGTGGATACATCGTATGATCAGGTAGATCATGTATGTTGATATGTATCATGTATTTGTATTTGTATCAGGTGGATACACTGTATGATCAGGTGGATCATGTATGATGATATGTATCAGGTAGATACTTGTTGTGCATTAGGTCGATGCATTGTATGATCAGGTTGATCATGATGATGAGCTTCAAGATGTTGCTCCAGATGATATGTACTAGGATGGTACAAGTGATGATGATCAGTATGATCATGGGCATCAAGATGATTCCTCGTGCGATGATGATCCATTGGATCATGAGTATCAGGTTGACACTTGGAGGTCAGAGATGATATGTGGCAGGTTGTGCAAATAGCATGTAATTAGTCCTGGGAGATCTAGCCGGTCGTGCTACGGCACATAAATGTTCCTGGGGTACTCTTTTTGGTATTGCTATGTAGTATGTAATTAGTCCTCAGATATCTGATAGGTTGATCTATGTGCTCGTAATCAGTCCTGGGATGAGGTATTACTACGGAGACATGTAATCAGTCCTGGAGATCCGAGAGGTTGAGCTATGTGCTCATTATTAGTCCTGAGATGCTCTTTAGAGATCTTGTCGATCGTTCTATGGCACATAAATGTTCCTAGGATGCTCTTTAAAGGTTTTTTCTATCCACATGTAATCAGTCCTGGAGATCCGAGAGGTTGAGCTTTATGCTCGTAATAAGTCCTGGGATGCTCTTTAGATATCTTACCGGTCGTGCTGCGGCACATAAATGTTCCTGGGATGCTCTTTAAAGGTATTGTGGAGGAGATGCATGTAATCATTCCTGGGATATCTTGTCAGTCGTGCTTAGGCACATAAATGTTCCTCGGATACTTTTTTCGGTATTGCATCTCCACATAAAATTAGTCCTGAGAGGCCACCTCTATCAGACCATTCGCACAGATGATGAAGACCTGCAGGTGGTGGGCCTACATCCAGTATGAAAAAGTACTGGCTCTGTAGAAGTTCCTATGATGAGTAGAGTCAGAGATTGGTTGAGATAGCAGCAGTAGTGATGATGATGATGATGACGATGCATCGATGACGATGATCCCAAGAAGAAGACTTGTCTAGCAGAACTGTGTCAAGAAATACCTTCCTAGTTAAGAGAGAGTGTTGATGTATATGTGACTTCGAAATGTATTTCATATATATTTATTGTACCCTTATAAGAGATGTGTTATTCCTCTATAAGGAAGTGTCGTCATGTGGATTGACAAGTGTTGCAAGTGTGTGTACTTGCTGATGGGTTATTAGACAACCATGCGTGGGGTCGGCCCTGAAATATATATTATATTGTTGATGTGTCTAGATAGACAAGTCGGCCCCATAGTGTAACTGGGCAAACAGGTTAAGTATAAATAGAGATCGGGAGATCTCTATTTGGATCATTCGGAAAGACACACTTCTCTCACTCAGAAAGTGGCGCACTAGTGAAGAGGAGGATCATGTGCTCTAGGAGACTATCTCAAGTGTATTTTGGTTGTACTTTGGTCGAGCCATTTCTCTCTCTATCTCTGAGAAATTTGTGGGGTTTTTCACCTTAGGGTTTTCCCCACGGAAACTCTGTGTCTCTTGTCTCTCATGCTTTTGATTCTTGTGATGCTTGTCATGCTTATTGTGATTTTTATGCATTGATATACTGTATATGTTATTCTCTCAGTAAAGATCCAAGAGTATTGTGAATTAATGCTCAAATTTTAACACTTGATTTGCTAAAAAACTAGATCTGGTCCTGAATTAGGGTTTGTCAGAGAAACCCTAAAAAATTAAAATTTGAATTTCAACTTTCTGAAAGGATAGAAAGATGCGCCTTCATGAGCGGATCAGCCTGGTATACTCAGAATTTGATTTCTGCAAAGTTTCACACTTTAGAAGTGCCTTTTGGTCTTTCCCAATTCACTAAGGAGGACCCTGAATTAGGGTTTGAGTTTCCCAGATATTTACCCAGCCAAAAATCTCGATCCAAAGCTCTAAAATTTGATTTTTCCAAGGAGCTTCCAGCTGTGGCTTCGTATTTCAGAAATTCCTAGTTTTGAGGAAACCCTAATTTTTAGGGCCAAAATTGAAGGTGCTCAGAACTAAATTTTGATTGGACAGATAGATTCACCTTGCTGAGGAGAGTCAATCTATCATATTAATTTTCCAAAATCTGTGGAGAGAAACCCAATAAACAAGAAACCTTGGTTTCCGCCACTGCACAATGTCTTCTTCTCAGGCTAGCTCTGATACCATGTTAAATTTTGAGCATTAATTCAATATACTCTAGGATCTTTACTGAGAGAATAACATGTATAGTATATCAATGCATATCAATCATATCAAGCATATCAATCATCACAAGATGCAAACATAAGAGACAATAGACACATAGAGTTTCCGTGGGGAAAACCCTAAGGTGAAAAACGCCACAACTTCCTCAGAGATAGATAGAGCAATGACACAACCAAAGTACATAGAGATAGACTCCTCCTAGCAACTGATCCTCCTCCTCACATGTGCGCCACTTTTCGAGTGATGGAAGTGTGAGTTCTGAAGTGATCAAAATAGAGATCGGGAGACCTCTATTTATACTTGTCCTGAATGCCTAATAAACTTATGAAGCCGACTTGTCTAGCTTAGCACAATAACCTCATGTTACATTAGTCTAGGCCGACCCCTTACAAGGTGGTCTAATAACCCATCAGCAAGTTAACACACTTGCAACACTTATCAATACAAATGACGACACTTCTGTATAGAGGAATAATACGTCTCTATAGGAGTACAATAAATATATATATGAAATACATTCCAAAGTTACATATAAATCAACAAGAAGGTGAGAAAAGAGACTTAAAGTCCCGTGTAACATAATTGGAAAATCATGAAGCTAACAACGTTCAACATATTGAATTTTTCAAGCCTCAGTTTGAAAGGCTGACTCAAGAAAAGGAAGAGCTGTTAGAAAAGATCAAGGAAGCAAATGAAAAGAAGCAGGATCTAGCTACATTCTACAGACAAGCCTGCGACGTACAAGAAAAGACTCATCAATCGCTAGTATTTATATCAGAAGAGGCCTGCAGGATGAAAGAAATGATAACAAGAATGACATCCATTGAGGTTGAGGTGCTTAAAATAAAGAGAAAGTATGTGCATCACGTGGAAGAAATAAAGGAACAATTTGAATGGAGATAGGGAAATCAGATGAAGCAGTGGGACCCTCTGAAGCCTAATTTTCTTTATTGTAATTTTGAGAAAAGACAGTTGGATTTTTTGTTTATTGTATAAATATGTTGTAAAAAACAACTGGAAAGATCTTTTGTCTCTTTAGGCACTAGAGGACAAACTTTTGTGTGTCCCTAGGGTTAGGTTTTGAGAAGAGACAAGTTTTGTAAAATCTATAAATATAGGAATAGAAGAGATGTAAGGGACTTTTGGCAGGTGAAAGGACAGACTTATGCTGTATGTGAACTATTCTACTTCATCAATAAAGAAAGTTCAATTTTTCCTAATGGAAGCCTGCATGGAGTTTGTTATGGGAATGTTTGACTGACTGGATGAATTAATTCTGCATTATTCACACATTTGTTGTGAGATTGTTCTTAACCATCTAAATTATTTCTTTGTTTTGAATGCTTTCACTCTCTCATGCAAAATTTCTGTGTAAAATGGGTAATAGAATGTGTATCTCTATCAAATCTATCTTTGATAATATTTATTTTATGTTGTAAATGCTTCTATTCAATTTAACAACTATCTATGAAGTTCTTGGTTGCATTTCTAGTTTATACTCATCCTTTAAATTTTCTCCTTATGAGGATAGATTAAATTTTCTTAAAACAATTTTAGATTAGATTTGTTTACAGATTGCATTTAGATTATAGCACTTGCATCTCATCTTTAAAATAAAATACATAAATGGTGGATCGGGATGCAACTGGTGCAAAAGAAAGCAAATCTTTAAATCTTACACGGTAGTCGGGCCATTAACTGGACGGATTCTCCACACCAAACGGTGAGCGATCTAATTGGGCTTGCTTACCGGGGAGAATCCCTTACTGATTGATGCTACAATTTTTGAGGCATCAACAGTTTTTGGCACTAGAAGGAGGGCCACCAGTGCATGGCTGTCATAGGAGATCCTTTCGTTAGAAGGAATTCCACTGAAGAACCGTTTGAACAACTATCCCAGATAATCTAGATCTGAAATTAATAAATCAAGAAGATCCTAATTCTGAGATCAAACAGCAAGAAACACTGTATGTTGTTCCTTTTGCTGAAGTAGCGAATTTAAGAAGACACACCCGTGCTTATGTTAGGCAGCTTGGTGGTTTAAATGCAATTCCTTTACTCCTTGGAAGAAGAGCCCCTAGAAGGGAAACACAGTATACAAGGGATTCGGTTCTTGTTCAAAACTTAGAAGATCTGGTGGATCTATCTTTGGAAGAAATAACAAATCCTCTTGGAGAAATCGGACTTGAAAATCCTCCAAATCTAGAGGAACCACATACTCCACACAATTCTCCACCTCACACTCCACATAAAACTCCACCAAATTCACCACATGGAGCCATGGATGTACCGGTATGGAGTGCGAGAGGAGCACTAAATATAGTGGGGCTGTTCCATGATCTGCCCAAGAATCCAGAAATGGTTCTGCCTAAGTATGATCCCGGGAAAGGTATTTCTGTAGAAGATCATTTTAAAAGTTTTTACTTAACTTTGAGTATTTAAATGTGCAGCATGAAGATGTAGTCTATAGTATTTTCCCTTACACCTTCGAGCCCAAAGTATCTTCCTGGTACTTTAGTTTGTAGGCTAGTTCAATATCTAATTGGGAAGACTTCGAGAAATGTTTCTTAAAAAAGTATGAAAATTAGAAAACAGTCACTACGCTCATGAAAGAATTGCTATCCATGAGAATGGAAAAGAAAGAAAAGGTTCAAGAGTTTAATCAAAGATTCACTACATTATTGAACAATTTTAGTGATGCAACAAGGCCTACTGAGGAATCTTTAGTCGAATATTATACAACGACTCTTGATCCTCCCATAGTAATGTTCGTCAAAAGAACAAAGAAAACTACCTTGATAGAAACTTTGAAGAAACAAAGAAACTAGAGGAAGAAGCTGATAGCATTGCTAAGCATTCTCTCGATCTGGAAGCAAAACCAACAACTGTTAAGAAACCTCTTCTGTTAACCAAAAGTAAAGAGGAACCATCAACAAATATGGAAAATATGGTAAAAATGATGCAAAAGCTTTCTAATAAGATCATCGATCTAGAGAAAGATAAGATAGCTAGCACTTCCAGGAAACCATTCAAGCCTTTCTATAAGAAAAGAGAAGAAAATGGACAGCCGCTTCCGCCTGTAAACAATTCTGTTGTGCTCAATTTAAATGAAGTAGGCATGGACCATTTTTGTACCTTCCATCAAGAACAACACTCAGAAAAAATTTGTCCACAGTGGATAAAATCGATGAATCTAGTAATGAATCAAATGTTAGATGCACAGATAACTGATCAGAAAGATCCTCAGGAAGATCATATTTTTGAGCAGGAAGAACCCGCTCTTGACACAACAATGGTCTTATGGGATTGGGCACTCGTATAACAACTTTCTCTCGAAGATATAACTGATGAATTTCAGACTGCAGCAATTAATGTCACTACTAGGAGTAAAGGCCCCATGCTTGATCAAACTATCGAGGCACCTAAAGCCAAGGTTACAAAAGAGATACCTAGAAGGCACATAACTGTCATTTCACCGCAGCCTAAGGAAAACCCAGTAGTGACAAAAGAGCTAAGCACAGAAACATCTAAACAACCAAAGGTCACTTTGAACAAAATAAAAAATCAACCTAAAGTTTCGAAAGAATGTGATATGGGTTATGATATAATTGAATACATTAAGAAGGAGAAAGCAAATGTCTCTATATTTGATATGTGCAGTCTGCCCCAGCAAAGAAATAAATTGCTAGATGCTTTTGACTCACAAGCTAGCACTTCGGTACAAACCACTGAGGAAAATCCTGAGATAAACGAAGCTAGCATTCGCAGGAAATCAAGATCGCAGACTTTGCCTTTTCTTCTAACCTTCAAAATTTTCAATCATAATGTGCATAATTGTTTGGTAGATTCTGGGGCCTCTTCAAATGTCATGCCACTTTCAATTTGCAAAAATATTAACGGGAAGCCAATTCTGTCCCCATCTCAGATCATACAATTAGATAGGACTACTGTTAAAGTCATTGGAGAAATGAAAGATGTGCCTATTACGCTGTCAGCAGATCCGAGAGTATGTCAATTTGTGGATATAATGGTGGTTGATATTCCTGAGGCTTATGGTTTGATTTTAAGTAGGGACTGGTCTACGAAACTTAATGGTTACTTTGCAACAGACTGGTCTCCTTTGTGGTTACCTTATCAGAATAGACAAAACTAGATTAAAATACTGAGAGATCCCCACATGAAACAAAATGTTACTCAGTTAGAGGAAAATAATGAAGCTGTAACTTTCTCGTCTTCAGTATTGGGAAATTATTTCTTAGAGATTGAATCGGGAAATTATCAATCGGAAGATGCTAGCCATGAATCAGATGAACAGTTCGATCTCCTTCAATTTTCCCGGACTGATGATATTGATTGTAACATAGTAGGATTAGTCACTGACATAAGCGATAATGGTACTAACTTAGCTAAAACAAAAAATGTTTTTTGGGTCTTATACTTTGATGGTTCCAAAACCCAACAAAGATCCAGAGCTGGTTGTGTCCTAATTGATCCCATAACCAATAAACACTTCTTATCTTGTATATTAGAGTTCGAATGCACTAACAATACTGTTGAATATGAAGCTCTGGTCCATGGTTTAAAGAAAGCTATTAGTTTAAATGTTAAATATCTGAAAGTCTTTGGTGATTAAGAGATAGTTGTCATACAAGTGAGAGATGCAATCCACTGCCTTTCAATGCATTTGAAAGGTTATCAGTCAGAGGTTTGGAATTTTATTTCATTTTTTAAGGCTTTTAATATTAATTCCATTCCCATATTAAGAAATGTCGTAGCTGATTTGTTAACTACCTCTGCTTCCATATTAGTGCCTACTAATAACAAGTGTTATATTGAATTAATTTTCAGGCCATATGTTCCGGATAACTTTAAAAATCTTAGAGTGTTTGATGATGATGATCAGATCATCAGCTTCTTAAGAAACGAAGATGTGTTCCAGGAAGCCATAATATATGAAGAGAAGCATGATTCAGATCTGCAAAGTAAATATGCTATCAAAGGAAAGTTAATGCCCAAGGGAGTAAGATCTCTTGAAAGTTTATTCGATCTACATAATAAGTTCAAAAGGCTAGTAAATTCTAAAACTCATAGCTCCTCTGTGCAGCATGAATTAGTAAATCTGGGTACGGAGGTTGAACCGAAATATGTTAATATTGGTAAATGTTGTTCGTCGGGCGAAAGAGATAGGTTCATCAAACTGTTTCAACAATATAAATATGTATTTGCATGGAATTATGAGGATCTAAAGACATATGATACTTGCATTATTCAACACATAATACCAATGAAGACTGGTGTTAAACCATTTCAGCAGTAATTGAGAAGAATGAATCTGACTCTTGAGCCTTAGATACAAAAGAGTTGAAGAAATTGTTGGATGCAAAGATTATTTTCAAAGTCTGACATTCAATATGGGTTTCTAATTTAGTTCCCGTCCAGAATAAATTAGGAGAAGTCAGATTGTGTGTGGATTTCCGAAACTTGAATAAAGCTTCTGATAAATACAACTATCCTGTGCCCCCAATGGATCAAATATTGTAGATGGTATCGGGATCAGCTTTTCTCTCTACTAGATGGGCTATGTTTCAAGGTAAGGTCTAATATGAAGAAATAAATGTTAGTAGGGAATGAATTAAAGTTGAAATACAAAGAGCCACAGGAAGAGAAAGAAGAAACAACTTTGAAAATCTAGTAGCTCGAGAATGAAAATAGTACACTAGAAATGCAGCTGTCAATCACAAAAGGTGAGCAAAGAGACCTAAAGTCCCGCATAATAGAATTGGAAAATCATGAAGCCAACAGCGTTCAAGAAATTGAATTTTTCAAGCCTCAATTTGAAAGGATGACGAGAGAAAAGGCATAACTGTTAGAACAACTCAAGGAAGCAAATGAAAAGAAGCAGGATCTAGCTACATTCTACAAACAAGCTTGCGACGTACAAGAAAAGACTCATCAATTGCTAGTATTGATATCAGAAGAGGTCTACAGGATGAAAGAAAAGATAACAAGAATGACATCCATTGAGGTTGAGGTGCTTAAAATGAAGATAAAGTATGTGCATCACGTGGCATAAATAAAGGAACAATTTGAATGGAGGTAGGGAAATCAGATGAAGCAGCGGGACCCTCTGAAGCCTAATTTGCTTTATTGTAATTTTGAGAAAAGACAATTGGATTTTTTGTTTATTGTATAAATATGTTGTAAAAAATAGATGGAAAAATCTTTTGTCTCTTTAGGCACTAGAGGATAAAGTTTTGTGTCTCCCTAGGGTTAGGTTTTGAGAAGAGACAAGTTTTGTAAAATCTATAAATATAGAAATAGAAGAGATGTAAAGGACTTTTGGAAGGTGAAAGGACAGACTTATGTTGTACGTGAACTATTTTACTGCATCAATAAAGAAAGTTCATTTTTTCCTAATGGAATCCTGCATGGATTTTGTTATGGGAATGTTTGAATGACTAGCCGAATTACTTCTGCATTATTCACACATTTGTTGTGAGATCGTTCTTAACCATCTGAATTACTTCTTTGCTTTGAATGCTTTCACTCTCTCATGCAAAATTTATGTGTAAAATGGGTAATAGAGCGTGTATCTCTATCAAAGTTATCTTTGATAATATTTATTTTCTATTGTAAATGCTTCTATTCAATTTAACAGCTATTTGTGAAGTTCTTGGTTGTATTTCCAATTTATTACTCATCCTTTAAATTTGCTCCTTGCGAGGATAGATTAAATTTGCTTAAAACAGTTTTAGATTAGATTTGTTTACAGTTTGCATTTAGATTACAACACTTACATCTCATTTTTAAAATAAAATACATAAATAGTGGATCGGGACGCAACTGGTGCAAAAGAAAGAAAATCTTTAAATCTTACATGGTAGTCGGGTCGTTAACCAGACGGCTTCCCCACACCAAACAGTGAGCAATCTAATTGGGCTTGCTTACTAGGGAGAATTACTTGCTGATGGATGCTACGAGTTTCGAGGCATCAACACTACCTTTACTTACTGTGAGTGTATTGGAGTCTTGTAGTCAAGAGAATCCGGAGATTGATTATATGTCAAAATGCTTTAATTTAAAATGTTGGGAAGAAAATCAAATAGAATACATAACTATCTTGTATTGAGATGTAATTCCATATGGATTAAAATGCATTTATTATTTTTGTTTGTCTTTTAACCCTCTTGGACATTGAACTTCTGGGGAAAGACTGGTGTTATCCTGTTTGTTGCAACATGCTTTCTTGATCAGGTTCCATGTGTATTGTGACAACATACTATCCGGTTATGGTACTTCGCTTAGCCATGATTGCAGAGGTATGCAGACAATGGAGCCTTTAGATCAGAAACCAGGGAAACTTCTGGGGAAATACCAGTGTTATCCTTTTTGTTGCAACATGATTTCTTGATCAGGTTCCATGTATAGTGTGACAACATACTATCTGGTTATGGTACTTTGCTTAGCCATGAATGCAGAGGTATGTAGACAATGAATCCTTTGGGTCATAAACTAGGGAAACTTCTTTCTTTTATTTATCTCTGTCATATTTTTGGTTGTTCAGATTAAATAGGGAATTCTAACAGAAACAAAAGATATTTTTAATTTTTTACATTACAGAAAGCTACAAGTAGATGGCATGCACCCCCAATAATACCTGTAGGTTTCAATTCATGCTTATACCTATTTTTTTAAATTTACTTAACCCATTTGGCTCTTTAATTGTGTATTTACTATTATGCAACCAACATTACTCTCTCTACCCATATTCCCCAAAAGATTGACAACTTGTAAATTTAACAGTGGGCTTTTTGCCTCATAAATTTTCAGGAAAAAAGACAATTTGTTTTTGACACTCAATACTTATTTAACAGTTTACCTTCCCATTTTTTCTTACTTACAACCTCCTTCTGAAGATTTGGAATTGATGAAAACAACATGAGCTCTATTGCCTCTTGGCATCATCATCTCTATTGTCACTTGGCACTGATGATGAATATGTACTATAATAGGTACTAGGAGGGTTCTAAATACTGGGATTTATATCATTCTCCAACTACTTAATACACAACTGAAATTTGGTACACCTTCGTTCCTAGGCTCTAATATTTTATTCAATTTCTCTCTGGTGCGATGCCAGTTTATTGAATTTTGCACACAATCAAGGAATGCATGTTCCACCTACTCAACAAATTGACATAGTCTGTGTTTAATGTTTCACCGTAGACCTTATCTCATGCTGCTCCATTTGCTTGTCATGCACCATCGTCATCCAATCTGAATTGTTGGTTTCCCCTAGACACACAAATTTCTTATCTCTATTAGATGATCCATTTTGTTTGCATATCTTGACTATTGGATGCGATTTAAGGAATTTGGAGCACTACAAGACCTTCATTTGTCATTATGTGGATGAAATCTTGTTCTTGATTTGCACTTTATTTTACTAAATGCTCCACTTCAATGTTGATAATCCCTAAATAATTAGCTAGTACCAATTTCCAACCCTTTTTATAAAATTGTCACCTTCACTAGGTTGTTTGTGTTTATTCTTACAAGCTTGTTCCTCTGTGATTCTATGGCATATCCCTAGGGTTTCACTTTTCCCAAGCTACCTCTTGCCTCTACATCAATTTTTTTTTTAGATTGTGTTATCCTTCTCTAGAACTAGGGGTTTCTTAGCTTGTGCTTTTATCCCTATAGACATTTTACCTATTGCAATCTATCCTTTGAGATTTCATTCTTTTATCTAATTGAATTTTGTCACTGCTCAATTCTTTATTTTGGCGAGTTTCAAAATTCACTCAAGAGGTCAATTATTTTCCTCAATATATTGGAGCAAGAGTTGCTTGAATTGTTTTAAACAAGTTTTACATATGAGTGTACTTGGATATCTCAATAACCAATTACAAAAGGTATCCTCCCACATTGAAGCAATTAGCTTCATTGGGAGATTTATTCTTGTTATTAGTTTCATCCATAACATCTTAAATTGATTACACTCTACGAACATATGGTTCATGGTTTCTTCCTGTTCTTAGCATGAATGGGTACTTAGAAGGGTCATGCATGACCCATTTTCTTAGGTTGCCCCTTTTGAAAAAACATTTCAAGGCTATTAAGCACCTATTTTTTTTTAACTTTAGGTAAAGAATAAGGAGTCCATACCTAATTCCATTTTATCCTTTCTTGCATTTGTTTTGGGTTTAAAGTTATTTGCTCCTCACAACCCTCCTTGACTTGGTAAAAATTACTTCTTATGAGCAATCCCTATATGAGCCATTTTGGTTTCCATTGTCCTGTTTTACAAATATCTCTCCATTATGTTTAGAATACAGTAAGACTCTAGGACCTAAATAGATATTAGTGATCACTATTGAATGTTATTGGTCCCGAGAAGAGGCGCAAGCTGTTGTACATGTCTACATGCTTAGCAAAACATATTTGGTAGCTTAATAGAATGATGCACATCCACATTAAGAGGGCGCACTCCTGAAAATTAGTGGTGAAATCCCTAGAAGTGTGTCTATTTCCTTTGTTCGGCTTGATATCTTCTCCTTCAGTGTATACATGCTCAAAAAGCATCCAAACAACAAGTATAGGGTGCGCCCGTATTAACAAGTTTCAGTTTGTTACCAACAAGTGGAAGTCAAACATCAATGAGACCCATTAGAATGATAGTCCATTTCTTTTTTTTTAACTCTGTATGCATGCATTCAAACCTAGGGTGTATTGACCTAGGTCAACGGACTCCTATAAAATAAATTATAATATTCAAAGCTCATTAATAAAGCTATTACATTGATCCACCATTGTCTTCTTGCTTTCATGTGTTCTTAGATATTTGGATGATATATGCTTGATTACTTTCTTGTGCGGTTTGTTATGTTTATTGGCAGATTGGATGATTGTATCTCTAATCTGTGTCAATTATTGTAGATTTTAGTGAGACACCTTAGCCCCTTAGGACCTGTAGTGTGCTACATCAAAACAACTAGGATAAAGTTGTCATCCATTAGAACCCATTTATTTGAAGCCAGGCCTTGTTTGGTGGCAATATTTTTCCATCTCGAAAGCCTCACCCCTATTCTCCACCCATCTTCAGATGGTCGTTCTAGGCCTCCTTTGACCCCATCAGCCCCTGAAAAGACACTAATATTCTATGATCCTTAACTCCTAATTCTATAGGTTCAATACAATTTTCACTTACTTGCATCTATTTTTCATTAAGGGAAATAACTAAGAGGTTTTAGGTACAGTTAGGGATACCCCCTGTTATGCCACATACTATATTGACATACTACTTATTTTTGCTTCACTTCTACTAATGGATCCTAGATTCTTAGTAATCTCCTTTCTTTTTTGTTGTGATATTTCATATGATATGGGTGATGAGTTGATATTTCTATGATGCTATGCCTTGTTGATGATCATGTACTCATGTATGATGTTATATTTCACTGCTATTGCATGATGTTTTTGATTGTTTTGATGAGTATAGCTAGCAATCCATGCTTGTCAAAGGATAGTTATCTTTCAAGAATGCAAGGTTCAAATTTAAAAAATCAATGCAAAATGTAATTTTATTGTTCTTATAGACTGGTACAACATTTGCTACCCACTGTGAGTACAAAATAGGACTATGTTAACACTAGATATGTTCAGTCAATAAAATGGTTTCTACTAAGACCCATTATTTACGATTACAAGATTTAGCTCCAGAAGAAAATGTTGTGTGGATTGATACAATTGATGGACTAGTTGAGGCTAGAAGGAATTTTGCTGAGGCTGAGGATGTTGGAATAGATGGGATACAAATATTCAGTATTGGTTGGTTAGCTAGTAAGAACACTTCATTGGTAATAGGGGAAGAGCAATTGTGTTTTCTGCAAGTGGTGAATATATTGAGGTCTTATTAAAAAATTAGATTACAATTTTGAGGAAAGATGACAACTTCATGAAAGCATTCCAAACCCTTACTACTTTTCCTGAATCCAAAGTGTTGATCATGGCATTTGGGTGGACCATTGGAATATTCTTGCAAAATATGATAGCTTGGATACTATATATTTTCTAAAATCAAATGAAGAAGAGCTTAAGAAGATTTTACAAATTTACAAGTAGCAGGAACAATAGTTGGATTCTTTGTTTAGGAAGATAGGAGTGAAGAGATATATGATAGTTCTAGAATCATGGTCATTACATCAGATTGTATTTTCTAGTGGATTGTACTCATTGAGGAAAATAGTGCAGTTAATCTCTTGAACAACAAGGAAACCCAACAGCTGAAACTAAAAAGACAACATCCATTAGATATAGAGTTAATCTGTACCAATTCAGAGTTTAAAGGTGTTATCACCTTTACAAAGAGGCACTGAGGGCCATTATCTGCCCCAAAAGTTTTTCATCTCATGTTGTGGCAGGCGTCTTGGAATGTTGGATTTGACAAGAAGTTTTTGTTTAATAACACTAGAGGGAAACCCACTGTTTGTTTGTGAAATTTCACTCACTGATGTTAACTGTCTAAAATATCCGTGGAAGGACGAAATACTGTAACTCTAAAAGGCATCATAGATTTTGCATGGTGGTCTAAGGGGAGAGTTATGGTTGCAAAAATTAATGGTATTGTTTATTTGATCAAGATCCCCATGGATAACAATCTTTTGGAGGGTAGCCCCATATTTTTCTCACCTGTGCATCTCCTTTACTCAAAGGCACCTCACTACTGGGAAAGTAAGAAAAATAGAAAGAGTTGTAAACATAACAAGTAATATACAAAAAGAAGCCTTAAAAACAACCAGCAGAAGGCATTTTAGATGCAGTTGAAATGGGTCTTTTCACACCCAAAGTGTATCTGCTAGTGCAACTTATTTTATAGCAGAGGAATGATGAAGAGATGCACTACATTATATTCATTGAAAGAGTGATTGTAGCAGCAGTAATCTCAAGCTTGATGCAACATCTTGATTCCCTTTCATTTTTCATGAGTGACTACTTATCTAGAGCAAATTTTGTATGGTGGGGGAATAAGCAGCAAAAAACACTTACATGTTTTTCAACTAGCAAGGTGAATGTATTGGTTACCATTGATATTGTTGAAGAGGGAATTGATGTGTGTATTTGTAGTTGTGTCATTCATTTTGATTTGCAAAAAAACAGTACAGAGGATCTTTATTCATTCTTGTGGACGTGCTCCTCAATGAAACTCAAACTTTATCCTTCTCCTTGAGGGATATGGAGGAATTATTTAAAACAACGGTCTAAAAATAGAAGCACAACATATCAATACATATATCTCACCTGTTGGGGATACCATATCTACTTTAGCTAACAAAACTGGTCATGTCCCATATCATAACAACAAGATGACTCAGATTGTTTAGGATTCCCTGGGTAGACATGCAAGAAATCTTATGTTCATACAACTTAATCTAGATATTGAATCTTATTCTGAGATAAGAAGCACACTAAAATTTGTAGAACATGTAGTTGGGGTTGAGCTAGGTGTTGTACCAAGCAACAAGGAGACTAAGTAAATTAAAAATATGAAGGAACAAATTGCGATCACATATGAAGGAGCCTTTAGACACGTCTCCTGAGCAGAGCAGGAGCTGGTACATTTACCTTATAAACATCCAAAATCTGAAAGACTATATTATTCTCCTTCCTAGCATGAGGGATGGTGATATCTATAGATTGTGAGATGGTCCGATGTGAATATTAATAAGAGGAAGTTGTGAAGGTTTGTGTGGTGGATCAAAATTTAGGGACTGCGATGGATCTACTTGTGAAACCATCAAAACCTATAGTTAACTACCTGACAGAAATAACAAGAGTTATTGTTGAAGATCCTGAGGGCACAACCTGAAATGGCCTAGTCTCTCAAGTAAAGGCATGTAGACCGGAGTTTGAGTTCTGTTTGAAGTAGTCTCCAAGTCTAGTGTTCCATGCATGTACCATTAAAGAAATGTTGTAAATAGTGTCAAAGAAAATAGCGGGGAAAATATTGGAAAATATCGAAAACTTGAAAAAACTAAAATATTTAATTTTTTGTCATTTAAAAAAACTAAAGAAACGCCTCCCTCTATCCCTTTTTCGTGTAAAGGTAACAGTGAGAAACCCCTCGATGTCACAACTAACCTCAATGACACCTCTTCCATGTTCATGCCCCTATTTCTTGAATTTTTCAAGTTACCATACTGTAAGGCCATCAAATCAGCTCTTGTCATTCTGACTATATAGAAGGATGTATTGATTTCTACTCCATACCAGTACATACAATGAAACTTGATTGCAGTCTCATTCAAAATACCCTCTCAATAGTCTTCTTTTTTGCAGGGACAAAATATTCTTCCTAGACCTAGTCCAAACCAAAATGACATTTGTAGTTGGAAGTTTACAACATCTGATTATACCAGAATTTTGTAATGTGCATGTTAGAAAGTTATCTATGATTCTATATAGGTGTTATTCCAGCTAAGATCATTTTTATATGCTAGCTCAAATCATATCCATCTTGAGGACTATCTCGTCATTTATGATCTTTTCTTTATCCTTGGATTTTTTGTAAGAAAATTGAATGTGTGGTTACTATCTGTTGTAAGAAAATCGAAAATCATGAAATGCCATCTAAAACATTTTAGGGCATTTCCCACACATGGTATGCATATTAGTGTTTCGAGGGTACGCATGGTCCAAACCCCTTTTTCCTACAACTTAGTTGTCATGACTACAAATTAAAATTAGTCAACCCTTCAAATGAAGTCTAATCTACAAAAGCTTACATTAACCAGTTGTTGGGAATCCTTCCCAGTAGAGGAAAATATAGACAATTCGAACATGGATGTTTTTTAGTGTAGTACACAACTACCCCCCCCAACTATTCTCTCCATCAAACCATTTGTTTGCAGGGCATGTGCATAAATTCCAACCTGTCAACTCTAAAACATATTTCAGCTTGAAAATTTTTCCTCAGCTGCACATAATGCTTCAGCGTGATTACTTGAGCCAAATACTCAAAACTTAAAGGAGAGGTTATATGTTAGTGCAATACCTTTTTGGGTTAAAATTGCATTCTGGAGCAACAATTGCCCCCCAAGATAATTCCAACAATTAAGGGCCAATTTACAGAGACCTATATTGCTAATTCAATTAGGTGAAAATTGTCCTAGGGAATAAATTATGGTAACCAACTATAAACTTATTAAAGTAGATCGACAGGTAATTCAAAAGTGAAGAAAAGGGGACATAATTTAGTAAGATTTAATTTGACTTGTCTTAATTGAATGGCCAGCCAAAGGTCTGCAAAAGTGCTACTTAGTCAACTGAACTTCTTCTAATTTGACGAAATATTGGAAATTGCCCTAAATCTAATAGAACTACATAGACAACTAGTGGTGCAGTGTCTTTCAGTTGATGGTGGCATATTTGTCAACCAACTCTAGCAACGAGACTGATTATGCCATTTGCATGGAGATTTTCTCTGTTAAAAGAGATGATCATCGTTTTCTAAATTCACAGCATTAATTTCCCATCTTAGGTGGAGATCATGGAAAATATCTTATGTCTAATGCTTTCCATAACATATGATACCCATCTGTTGCATGTTTATCTTTCCATTTGCATGCATGTGATTGTTTAATGTCTTTTTCCTCTATGTGCAATCCTCTCACTCCTAATCAAACTGTGTGACTTTAAAAGCAATTCACAATTATAACTATAATGCCAACAATGATGTTAAATTGCTTGCAACAAATAAACAAAGCAAAAGGAAATTATCAAGAAATAACCAACAAGAAACCAAAAGCTACCTAGCATGCAAATAAATACATTCATAGAATTAGCTGAGAATCCGCAGTGAAAATTCATGGCATCTTGTGGAGAGTCTGCAATAGGTTTGTTGTAGTCGAAGTTTCAAGCCATCCTTGGCTCATCATCAATACATTAGCGATGCCAAGTAGATCATCTCCCTCATCAATCCTTTAAATATAGAATAGTCAAAAAAGGTTTTAATGGAGCCGACTCTAGGGTTTTGGGAATCAATTTAGTTGAATTTTTTTGATAAGTTAATTAATGGAAAGTTTTTATGGTTTAGGGTTTGTTAAATTAAATTCACAAAGTTTAAGGATTTGTTTCTTTTATTTTATATAAATTTACATTCAAACTTAAGTTTTTAATTCTTTTATTTTCAATTAAATAATAAATTATACTTAGCTTTGTTTCATATTGATTCTTCTTAGTTAAAGTAAAGTATTAGTTTTGAAAGTTTATTCTATATTATTATTAATTAATTTTGTTATAATTATTAATTTAATGTTGTTAATAAACTAATTTTAATCGTGATAATTGACTAATAGTGAGCTTTATGTTGATAACATATATAGCTGATTAGTTTGTTAAATTAAGTTCCTAAAATTAAAATGGAATTATTAATAAATTAATTGATAATTAATTAATTTCAAATAATTTAATTTAATTAGGGTTAGGGTGTATTACTTTTAAATTTAGAATGTTATAAAGTTGTTCAATTTAATTCCATCAAGTTAGATAAATTTATATAGTTTTAAGTTTTATAGGGGGTTTATGGTTTATTAAATTCGAATTTTTAGGGTTAAAATTTTGATTTAATTCCTATTAAACTATAGTTAAAATGTTTATTTTATTACTTTAGGTTAATTAGATTTAGTTAGAAACTTAACTTATTTTGTGAGGTTAGGGAGCCAGGTTTTACTAATGGTCAAGTTGTCATCCCTATTCAAGCAGTTAGGGTTCTTAACTATCTCAATTGCCTCCCTGATTCTTCTTTTGGACCGATTATCAACTTGAGCCAACACCTTCATGTCATATATCCTAATTAGGTGCTTTGTGTCATGGGAGTGCTTTGCTAGTGCATATTTGTGGGTTCGATCTAGACGAATATATGCACAGTGTTCCTTAAACCTTGTTCGAAAGGACCTTCCAGTTTCACCAATGTAGGATTGCTCGCAATCACAAGGAATCTGGTAAACACCCTTTTTTAGGTATGGGTCTATGGGGTCTTTTACCAACTTCATAAATTTTTTAATGCTATTAGGTGGTGACAACACTGAGTCAATGTTTTTATTTTGTAGGTGTTTGGCTATCTTGTCTATGATTCCTTGTATGTAGGGAAGGAATGCCTTGTGATCACCTACCCTACTATCTTGGATGAAACCTTAGGTCTATTTTGGTGTTTTTTCGACTTTAGAAAAGGATTTGTTAATTTGATCTAGGTTCTATCCGCTACTTAGGAAGACAGTGCATACGTGTTCTTTCTCAACATCTATGTGGTCTCTATCAGAAATCCTCAGAGCCCTGGTGATCAATGTGTTTAAAACCCCCATTTTCTAGCTCGGGTGATGGTGGGAAAGGGCGTGAAGGTATTACTTAGTGTGGGTTTTCTTCCTATAGACCTTGTGGGCTATGCTCCCATCATCCTTTTTGATGACCAAAGTGTCAAGATAGGAAATGAATTTATTCTCTTCAAACTTAGTTTTAAATTTGATGGAGTCGGATTGTTTGTTGATTTGATCAAGAAATTTATCCAGCTCTTCTTGTCCATGGGCCCATATTAGAAATGTATCATCTACAAACCTGGACCACCATTATGGTTTTGGATGAGCTGAGTTGAGATATTTTTGCTGCAAGTTCTCCATAAATAGGTTGGAAATAATAGGAGAAAGGGGAGAACCCATTGCCACTCCACTAGTCTGCTCGTAAAGATCACCCTGGAAACTAAAGAATGTGGATTTGAGACATCAACCTACTAGCCTAGCTATTTCAGGATTAGTTAGGTCATTAATGACCTTGATTTCCTCGTCAATTGGAATCATTTTGAAGAGAGAAACAACATCCAAGCTCAGGAATACCTCCTTGTCTTCCATATGTCTGTCCTTAATTTTCTCAATAAAGAATGAAGAATCCTTAATAAAGGAGCTTGTGTTACCTACCAACGATTTTAGTTTGGTAGCTAGGAATTTAGCTAATCTATAGGTTGGGGAGCCTATGGTATCCACTATGGGTTGGAGGGGAGAGCTAGATTTGTGAATCTTGGGGAGACCGTATATCCTTGGAATCAATGGCTCAGAAATAATAAGTTTTTTCTTGAGTTCATTGTCCAAGGATGATTCCTTAATGGCCTCTATGACCTCTTTAGTAATGCGATTGAGAGGATTACGGTCGAGTTTCTTATAACAACCACTTGAATGCAAATGAGCTCTCATCTTATCAACATAGTATTCCTTATTAAGAATAACTGTTGATCCTCCTTTATCATCCTTCAAAATAACAATGCCATTATTATTCTTCAGCTCCTTAAGTACTTTGCTCTCTTCTCTAGTAATGTTGGGTTTTGGAAGCTTGGATCTCCTAAGGGTCAGAGCACTATCTTGACACACCTCTTCTGCTTCATTTTTTGGAAGTTGTTCAATACTTTCTCTTAACACCCATATATTTTTCTACAATATGTCGTTGAATGGAAGGGATGGAGGGTCAAACTATATCTCGTAGAGAATTCGACATATCCTCCATGCTCCAGAGCGAGGTGCTAATGGGAAAGACTAAGGGGTCTAAGAAGAACCAAATGTGCAAAATATGGGAAAATGTTGAAGTGTGGGTATTAATAGGCGAGAATCACACTTTATAACCTATAGTCCACCGGTCCAATAATAGGAGACTAAACATCACACCAATCTATGCCGTAGATTAGGTGCAGAGATAAGATCCACAACCCTATTTGGGATACCGCACAACCAAGTTGCGAGGAGGATAGGAAAAGGGAGAATGCGATGAGCCTTTCCCACCAGCCAGGTGTCAGTCGTAGATGATGTCGCAAGAAGAATTGATAGAAGGCCTTGTATAAGATTGGGTGCATGCGATGGTATGAAAAGATGGAAAGATCCACAGCTCGGATGGAGAAAGGAGGTACATCAATGACTCTCGTAGCTAATCGCATGAATAAGTAGCGCGCTGGATAGCAAAATAGTGGATGTGATGAACCTTTCTCGCCTGCCAGATGTCAGCCTTAGAGCCTATCGCACAGAGGAAGAAATCGTAGTAGGGACCACTTGGGTACATGCAAGGCCGCCTTATGGAGAAATGCGGACAAGATGAATGGCATAGATGGAAAGTTAAATCAGATCCGATGGTAAAGAAGAGTCTTCTGTCAAATCAAGGGATAAGGAAGCAGTCGATCTGACGGTAGTGAATAGACATGTGAGAAACCGATGGCAGAGATTAAAGAACAACATGTAAAGAAGGGCAGGAGTTATGTTAGCACAGTTATATATGTAAGACACAACCACGAGGGTTGACATTTGTTCTCGAATATTGTCGAAGTCATATGGTCCCTCGGCATGTGGCAGATGGCGAAGGCAACAGAACCTGCAGTAGCCTGCTCAGAGCTTCTAAACCGACATGTAGGGCCTTGTAACCGTCCTTTCTCTTAAAAGTTGAATCTTTAGTCATAAGATGGGAGACAAACATGCTTCTACCAGCTATAAAGATAGGGTGGCCCTTGAAGATAGGGATGCGGATGTGTTTGACCCATGCATTTGGTTCTCTGTCCTTGAAATTAAAACAAAGTTAGATGCTCTACATGAATAGGGTCTGGACATACACGGGGTCTTTAGGTCGTCTTTTATTTTCTTTTTCCTAGACCAAGTACCCTCTTTCCCCGAGTTTGTAACATCGTGCTCCGTAAATTACTCTGAATCCACAAGGATAATCATGGATGCCCCCAGGTCTAAAGTTGTTTGTGTTTTAGATGCGTCGGTTGTAAAGAATTCAGTTTTTGTCCCCAAGTCGCAGTACCAGGAGTCAGAAAGCTTTTCAGTAGAATCTGTGGTTTCCCTATTCCGTCAAATCACCACGGAAATCCGTCGAACTTTCTTACCCACTTGTTTGAAACCTCACTCCGAAGTTGCAGAAAAGTCGTACCCCTTGGACGTCAACCTTTTTGATGACGATTCCCAGTTGGTCTTCTCACTGCTGGCTCAATTCTTAGGTTTAGATACTGACCAATGGGTAATGGAGGTCCAACTGAGTCTACTTTTCAGGATTAGTATTTTTTTAGCAAGGTATGACGCTATACTCATCCCACCTCTTAAGTTTGATGAATTTTTAGCAAAAAGAATGCATGTGCAGTTGGGAAAAAAATATGCTTCAGGGTCATAAGAATCCCAGAAGAGAGAGCTAGATCTCAGGACACATGGGAGGATTCGAATCACGAGCGATAGGTTTGTCCCAGAGCATGGTAATGTTAAGAGAAAGCGTGGTGCCCATCCTATTTCGTAGGCATAGTGGCAGGTAAAAATTGCCAAACACAGGAAGCAGCATGTATGAATGGTTTAGATCAGAGGTCTCGAAGATCTATGACCCCAAGCGCATGGCGCCGATGAAAATATGGATGCTTTAAAGCATATACGGGGGTAGACTGGTTAGCTTTTTCCTGAAAAGAAGTCGATGACGGAGAATGGTGAGAGGAGAAATCTAAGGTGTATAACCATCGCACTGATCTAACTTGCACGAAATGTGTTATGTTTCAAATTGCCACAGTCAGAGTAAGCATCGTGCACCTTTCAACGGTGCAGATCCACCAAAGGGGAATCAACGTTCTAAGATGACCACACTAATTTTTCTCATGGGTAGGTTAACCCCATCTCAAATCATCGTGGCAGGTAAAATATGCATCATCCGATGATTGGGATTTGAGCAGAAACAGGACCAACGGCTAGGAATGCTTTGAGAGATCAAACCGCCAATTAGAACAAGTGTGTCGCTAAAATGGAAAACTACAGAGGCTGAAATCTACGGTCCTGATCCAAGCTCAAGGTTTCATAGGGGAAAGACACCTTCATTGAGAATCAATGATTGCCACGTAGGTTGAGCCACCTCGGCGTAGTTAGGTGTCCTTTCTATATGGTCCAAAAAGTATGCCCAGATATCTCCGATGTCATTTCAAGCCTCAGTCATCATGCCAAATCATTCAGAAGGTCCAGTCAGAAAATCATGGCCGAATGATTCGCATGGGACCGTCGTTATAAGTTGTTATAAACCGGATCTCCTAGGCTGGAAACTCATGTCTGAGAAGGTGGTAAGTTCTTTTGTCTTGGTATTCTTTGCAGTTTGTATCAGAGTATGGAGAGAGAGCAAGGAACCAAAGTAGTAATTGCACCAGAACATGTGTTGTCTAAGATGGAGGAAGAGCATGTTTATTTACCTCCTATAGTTCGCGGTCATAGGGAAAATGGCTCCATCTGCAAATCAGAACGTCCCCAGGAAAGACAGACGGATTGGAGTTTACAGCAGCAGAGGAAGAAGGAAGAAACCTATGAAGAAAACGAGAAGGAAACCAGCCAGGAGGTGGAAATTATCAAGGATATAATACTCCCCACGAAAGGGGTACCCTCTACCCCTCTACCAAAAAGGACCTAAGAAAAAGATTCTTTCGGCATAGGTGATTTTCTTGATTGGTATGGTCAAATGAAGACCCAATACTAAGGTGGCAGCATTCTTATTTTGCCACCCGACAATTCTGTCTATTGGCTACATGGGTACATTCCTTATCTCCAAATTTGTGGATTATGACGGTCTATAACCTAGTTTGAAGGGCAATACAGCTTAATGATGTATGATAACGGTAGGATCCGTCGGGTCTGATCGGTTATTGGTAATTTTCATTTCTACATCGAGCTAGTGCAAGTTAGGAACCATGCTTGGTAAGCAGCAGTTCCATCCTTAGATGTTTTTTGTTCAACATGAAGAGTTCAAAGGATAATCAATGAAGTCATTCGACGAGACTGAAAGCAAGTTAGCTAAAAGCATCTACATAACCGCAATTTTTGTATTTTTGTCTAAAAGTAATTTTGCCATGTAATGAAATGGCCAAGCAATTGTAAATGGCAGTTAGGCCTACCTCTTATATATGTTGTTTTGTGATAGTGACAGCAAACAATGCCTCGATTTGGCTATTAGATAGGTGTCATATGGTTGTAACTATTTTTTGTTCAGAAGGAGTCGAGCCTAGAGCTCAAAGACATCTATAAATATGTTTGTAATTGAAGGCAAAAGGGTTGAAAATCTTATTTGAAAGCTTTTGCAAATCCGAAGCCTGCGTTTTGACAAGGATTCATGTGTAATTGGTCTGGTAGTCTGTATTTTCTCTCTTCCCATGTGAAATTGTGTTTCTCTCTTTGTTATCCCATTTTGTGTTATTTCTTTCATGCTTGGATAAGGGTAATGATTAAGTGGAATTCATAGATGTTATGCTCCGCTTAGTTTTTTCCAAGCATTTCACCGACCTATTCTACTAAAGTTGATGTAGGATTCATCTTGGTATGCCTTACATTGATGGATTGTTTATTTTCTCTTTTGTTCCATAAATTAAATCTCTTTGACTACTAGCTGATTGCTACCTTGCCCTTGTAAATGCATTTGCAGAATCTTTGTGAATGATATTTCAGAGTTTGTTAAATGTGACTCCATTGCCCAAACGGAATTCATATGTTTTCAACCAAACAGTGCTTGAATCATTTTTGTTCCAAACATAAATCTGATCTTCTGTATAATTGTTGTAATTGAATATATTGGCCATGAATGCTGGTGTTTCATTTTCATTATTGACAATATTGATTATTCTAGTCTTTTCACCAGATTTTAGAGAGACCCCTCTCTGTCTGTGTTGGGTCAGTATCACAAGGCAAAGATTGGTTAGTAGTTATCCAGAATTACCCTCTTTCAGCCTTGGGAGTCAATTTCGGTGTTAACAAATTGGCACCATTGCTAGGGAGTGCGATTGTTTTATTAATCCCTAGGAGAATGACATAAACGTTCGAATTTCAAAGAACAAGAGAGATCTCTGTGGGAAAATAGAGGTTTTTGCATTTTCAAGAAGGTTGAAGGATTTTTCCCTGGCGACAACACTTACAAAGATCAAAAAATTTAGGAAGGCTCCACTGGAGAAAGATCATTACGCCAAAACATACAACTGAAGAATATCCAAAGGCATCCTGGCCTCAAGAAAGATCCATACGAGAGGTAATCCTTTCCTTGAAATCTTGCTAGGAGTAGATAATCCTGAAAGTTTACTCAGACGTAGAACCGTGAAAGATCGGGCTAGTGCTCCTATCATTGAGACTATTTCTTTTTCAGAAGATGCATCTGTTTTTCAGGAATTGGATCTAAAGATTGATATTAGCAAACCTTTGTCAACAACAAAATCTGAGTCATACCTAATCCTAGGTGAAGAAGCTCTGAATAATTTTGAATCATATCTTTTAGATCCTGTGTGGTTTGATTCTAAAAATCTTGCCAAAGTTGAGGGCAATAAAACCAGTTCTCAGGCCCCCCAAGCCCATATTACAATCCCAGCCAATGATCTTGCTCAGAATATTTCCCCACAAGCTCAGCATCCACCTAGACCCATGGCTGCCAGATTTGCACCTTTGGTCCTGCATGTTGCTTTGCATGACCTCCCTCGGAACTATGCTCAGAGAATTGTCTCTTATAATGGAGAGGGAGACTGGTCGGCAAAACAACATGTTGATAGATTTGAAGATTTTATAGACCCGGAGGAAGTGGACCACAATGACGCTAAAATGAGATTTTTTTCCCAAAGCCTGTTTGGGGAATCCAAGAAATGGTTTAGACAGCTACCCAATGCTTCCATAGCAGATTTTACAGCTTTTAAAGTATTGTTTCTAGAAAGATGGGAAATAATGGGCAGTCCCGCCATAGTCTTATCCCAGTATAATCACTTAAAGAAAGGCGGGTTTGAATCAGTCCATGAGTTTTCTGCCAAATTCATGAAGGCCTATAATTATATTCTCGATGATCTAAAACCCTCAGTAGACGCTGCAAAGCTCCACTATGCAAATGCCTTTGATTTATATTTCTCATGCACATTAAGAGAAAGAAATTCTACCTCCCTACCTGCTATGCTGAAAGATGCCATGGAAGTTGAAGTCAACATGATGGCTTCTGGGAAAATAAAAGGCAAGACCGAAGTAGATAGGAAGAAGCAAGAAACCCAAGCCTCTTCCAGTGATGCTAAATTTGATACCATGATGAAAACTATGGAAATATTGATGGATAGGTTATCCATGGAAAATAAACCTCCTGTTAGGGAACAACCTGAAAATCAGATAAGGAACCCTAACTTTAGAAGGCTGCCTCCTCCAAGAAATCCCAGAAACCAAAAAGATCACCAGATAAGGCCTCCTTTCCCTAAGAATTTAATAGATGAAGAGGGACCTGAAAACCCTGCTGCTGACCAGATACATCTCTTCGACACCCTAGAACATGAAGTTCATTTGACTGAAAAGGAGCATGATTTTTTCACCATGGGAAATGTAGATAAAGCTGCAGAATTTGATTCTGAACAGTACCAAATGGGCTACATGAATGCTGTGGATGATATCTAAAAAACGATGAGGTTGAGAAACAGAGAAATACCAATAACTGAAGGGAATTCCGCTCAGATTCAGCTCCCTAAGACTCAACAGAATATGGATAAGCTAAAAGAAAAAAAACCAGAGGATCCTGCACAGAAAATCTTAGAAGATAAGGGGCAACATTCTAAAGAAAGTAGGAAACCAAAAGTCATTGAAGTAGGGAAGCCAACTTCAATATTCAGCTTGAAGGATGAACTTTCCAAGGTAAAGATCTCTATCCTCTTGAATGAACTGTTAAGAAACAATGAATATAGGGAAGTGTAGCTAGGGTTTTACCCCTAGCTTGTGCAAATGAGCGCCTACTAAGGAGAATGGACTCCTTAGTAGCAGTTCAGTAAATGTAAGTAATTAAGCTAAAACAGAAATAAAAACTAATCTAAAACACATGCATGAAAAATAAACAACAATTTGTAAACAAGGGTTTTGTATTGATATTACCTTCAATGTGAAGGTTGTTGAAGCTCTTTGCAATGTCCAAGAGGGTTGCTCCAAGCTCCAATGTGCTCCTTCTCTTTCTCCAATGGTGGAAATGGGCCAAAAGGGGCTCTCAAGGTGAAAGTAGTTCAATGGTGAACTAGGGTTTCGAGAGAGATTTTGGCAGAGTAAGGGTATACTTGATTGTGGATATGAAATAAGGGATCTCCATCACCTATTTATAGTTTTTTGGTGGTGGAGTGCTGACCCATGGTTTTGGGCAGCTGTATAGGGTTTTTTCCTCCTTTTCCTCATTATTTTATATTTTTCTTCCCTTTTTAGGGGTTTTTTTTGCCATTTTTAGAGGAATTTTGGATATTTTTGGAGGAAAAATGGGTTTTTTAACCTTTTTGAGGCTATTTTGAGGGTTTTGTGGCCTTTTGGAGGCATTTTAGGCCTTTTGGAGGCTTTTTAGTGGGATTTTTTGGGTTTTTAAGGGAAATATCGTAGGAAAATGGACAAATGAGCCATATAATGTGGTAGATGAGGTAGTGAACACTTTTTGGGTGTTAACAGATTGCCCCCTGATGTGCGAGGGCAGGAGCTCATCGTATGGCCGATCGACATCATAAGTCATGAATGGTTTTCCTGGGTGTGGAGAGAAGAGAAGAAACAAACCGAAGCCCGGAACGACGATCCCGAACAACTGCAAGAACTAAAAGTACATAACCTCAATAATGGATGAGGAATCATCTGATCATATGGACGAGGCGGGCGTTCCCATGCTCGTATCAGTATATAACATAACAATAACAATAATGGGGTCCAAAAAATGGGGACCTGACATATACATGACCTCAAATACTGACTGAGGAATAATCTCAATGTATGGACGAGGCGAGCATACCCATGCTCGTATCAAGATACATAAAATAACTGTGAGGCCCAAAAAATGGGGACCTGTAAGATACATAGCCACTGTGTACATCATAAGAGTCCAGAGGGGACACAAAATCTGGGACATACTGCTGAGCTGAAGAACTGGTGCACTGGAACAATCAACAGTGCTACTGAGTGTGGTACCAAAGGGGATAATGAGTTGCTGGATCAGAGTGACAAGGGGTACACTCGCAATGGTACACTGAACTGGAACTGATCTGGGACTGAAACTGGGTACTCAAGGAAGCATGTAACTGGATGGCTTCCGAATACAAACGCCAACGCAGCCCGGACATCCACAGGAACATATAACTGGTTGTTCTGAAAGGACTCACCAATGTGCTAGAGTCGGGGGAAATCCGGGGTCTTCGACACATAATGTAAAGGATATAATCCTACGCGATTCTCGACGATGCGATCAAGGTGCTGAAGTCGAGCATGTGAGAAACAACCACTCAGAGAGGCAATGATGACTCCTCTCAGAATGGTCCGTAGGCACTTACCACAGATGGTGATAAGTCCAAGGCGTAGGGACCTCTGGGCCTATCCTCTGGAATAGAGGGGCTATCGTCGACAGAGGGAGACCTGCAACTATCAAGGCAATGATGTTTCCTTGACAGGAGCGTGAGGTGAAGAACCGAAATGTGATAGTACTGAGGGCAGGACTGACAAACTGGGGGTGACAACTGGGCAAGTAGAGTGGGTGGACTCAAACTTCCTTTGTTCAGAGTATGATAATGGGAATGATCTGACAGCATATGAAACTGACTAAGGGGAAAGGGATCATCGCTGTATTGGATAGGGGAGGGTGACTGGTCTGAGGGAGACTCAAGCTGGTGTAAAAATGGCAGGAGACTGCAGAATACTCTGAACAAAGGCGACCTGATTGGGGGTGCTGCCGAGATGATCGATCATAGTGCCAGGAGGCACGGGGGGGGGACTTCTTCACGGGTTAAGGAACTAGAAGAAGTTTGTGTAAAATGATACTGTCGTGTGGATTTTACGAGCCCAGGACAGTTCATGCTCGTGGTTGCTTTCAATTTTAAGGAGTCTGAAAGCGATAAGAAGACTCTGAAATGATGGAATGGTACTGTTGTGTGGATTTTATGAGCCCAGGACAGTTCGTGCTCGTGGTTGCTTTCAATTTTAGAGAGTCTGAAAGCAAATAAGAAGACTCCAGGGGGTTTCTTTTTCATAGATTTAGTCTCCAAGGCCCAAAGAAGCATAAAAGGATACAATGAAGAACTCTTCTAGCCGGTGTGACTAGAGTATTCCTTTTTCGTAATTAGTCTACCAGGTCCGGAAAAGGGTTAAACTTATACCAGATAGACACCCTTTCAGGTACTTTAACGAGCATGAAAGGAAGCAAGATTGCTCGGCGATCTTTTCATCCTTTTAGGAGTCAGAAAAGAGCTTAACGAAAACTCCCTAAGTGCCTTTTTCGTAAAGGACTTGTCCAGCCCAAAAAAGGGATAAAATTATACCAAACAAAAGGAATGGCCAGGCAAGGAGGAAGTGTTCAATCAAGGATCAGTAATGATGATCAAGAACGAGGGTAGTGGGGAACACTAGTGGGCCTCCTTGCGGGGTAGATGAAATGGTGGCAAAATAACGAAACATTTGCAGTATGACAGGAGTGAATGGCTCATGTAAAAATGTGGAACAATCCGATAGCGGCCGATGTGGCACGCAAACCGAGGCAGCAAGGTGTCAGGACACAATGTGGAAATTGTACCAAGTGAGAGCGAGAAATGATCTCAAGCATCATCACGAGCTCGAAAAAATGAATCCGGCGATATAAAGGGTGTCAAAAATGGGTAACGAAGGATGTGGCACGCACACCGAGGCGACAAGGGCGTTTTGGGAAAAAAAATACCCGAAAAATCTGGGGGTGAGAGCGAGAAATGATCTCAAGCATCATCACCATCTCGGAAAAATGAATCTGATGATATAAAACATGTGAAAAATGGAGAACGACAACGTGGCACGCAAACCGAGGCGACTAGTGGCGTTTGAAAAAATGGGCACAAAATGACGAGTAAAAAATAATGCAACGAGGTGACCATCATGACGGTCTCGGCGTGCTGATTCCAATGGTGGAAAATATGTGTAAAACAAAAAAGGAAGCAAACTGTACAATGCGGACCAATGGGGCCGCGAGTTATTTTAAGGATAAAAGCGTTTAAGGTACAACCCGTTACGCGGGTTGTGCGAAGGATGGCCTTCGGAGTCGGCGAGGATGTATGCCCCCTTTCCTAGGCAGGTCTTCACGATGTAGGGGCCTTGCCACATGGATTCAAACTTCCCTTTGCCAGTTTTGTCGTGGGCTTGGTCATAGGCGAGGACGAGGTCCCCTTCATGGAAAGTTCGAGGGTGAACATGTTTGTCGTAACCAGCTTTGGAGCGGTTCTTGGCAGCTTCGATGTTCTAAAGAGCGGCCCGACGGTCTTCATCGGCTTGTTCGAGGGATAGCAGACGTTGCTCGAGGGGGGAAGTGTCGGGGAGAAGCTCAACGGTGATCTGTAAGGAAGGAATCTGACATTCGATGGGGAGGACATACTCTACACCGTGAACTAGATGAAATGGTGTAAAACCAGTGGCGGTCTTGGTGGAAGTACGGTAAGCCCATAAGGCAGGGAACAGCATGTGGTGCCAATTGGACTTATGCTTGTTAACCGTTCGTTGGAGGATGGTTTTGAGAATTTTATTAATGGCCTCTACTTGACCGTTCCCTTGGGGGTAGTAAGGAGAGGAAAATTGGTGTTCAAATTTGAGGAGGGTGGATAACTCACACCAGACGGCATCTTCGAAGTGGGAACCTTGGTCAGAGACTAACTACTTAGGAACCCCGAATCGAGCGATGACATGGTTGAAAAAGAAGCGGGCAGCAGTGTCGGCGGTACAATTGAAGGTAGGCATGGCTTCCGCCCATTTGGTGAAGTAATCAACAGCGACAATAATATATTTGTGGCCATTGGCAGACTGGGGTCTACATTCCATGAAGTCTATGGCCCACTTACAAAAGGGACCAACGGTGACGACTGGGTGTAACGGAGCAGGAGGTGTCCGGGCCTTGGGGGCAAAAAGTTGGAAGTTATGGCAGTGTTTGACCGCAGTGATGCAGTCGGTGAAAAGTGTGGGCCAGAAGTATCCGGCGCGGACGACCTTTTGGGCAGTGGCCATCCCTAAGAAATGGCTGCCACAGGCACCGCTATGACAATCATTAAGGATTTGTTCAGCTTCTTCATGTGTAAGGCAACGACGCAGAATTGTGTCAACCCCACACCGGTAAAGGACATCGCCTAAGAGAAGATACCGAGAGGCCTGGTGACGGATGCGACGACGTCCATTGTGGGTAAATTTGGGTCTGAACTTCTGCGTGCGCAGGTATAACAAGATATCACCGTACTATTTGTCATCGGACGAGATAGTGAACAGGTAAGTGTCGGGTAACTCATCGGAGATTGTTTTGGCCGGGAGAAGGGAAGGGAGATCAGTAATGAGCTGGGCAAGCGCGAGGGCTTTAGAGCTTTTAGGTGTTTTGAAAGTAAGGTCATATTCCTGGAGGATAATGACCCATTTAGAAACACGACCTTGCAGGAGCCGCCGGTTCAGAAGATATATCATAGGGTTAGAGTCGGCGACGACTGTGGTATAACTCATTAAGATATAGTGTCGCAATTTTTGGACGGA
Source organism: Larix kaempferi (assembly GCA_027924585.1). Taxonomy (NCBI): domain Eukaryota; kingdom Viridiplantae; phylum Streptophyta; class Pinopsida; order Pinales; family Pinaceae; genus Larix; species Larix kaempferi. The sequence continues at coordinate 3,411,117 of BSBM01000073.1, forward strand.
AAAGACCACTGCTAGGGCAAGTCTCTCCTCATATGGGTAACGTAGGGGTGGACCAGACAAGGTCTGGCTGAAGTAGTAAATGACGTGCTCTTGGTGAGAAGCGTCTTCTTGAACCAAGACTCCAGATACGGCATGCTCGGATGCCGAAACGTAAAGGATGAAGTCTTGTGTGAAATCCGGAGGGGAAATCAGAGGAGCTTGTGTGAGAGCCTTCTTGAGGGCTTCGAATGCCGCTTCTGCTTGCTCATCCCAGACGAAGGGTATGTGGGTACAGAGCAGGCGCAAGAAACCGTGAATGGTAGTGGTGGATGTGCCACCAATGGTCCCTATAACAAAAGGAGTGGAAGTCGTGCCAGCCATGGGGCTAGTAGGGGCAGTGTAAATAGGGTTCTCGGACTCTTCATCAGACTCGGAGGTAAAGTAAGGAGCGTCAATATCTGGTGACGGAGTCCTATGTCACTGACGAGTGGAGTCAAGTGACAAGGCTCTAGATCTGTGATGAGTGGTATCAACGGATGATGATCGGAATCTATGACGGGTGGTGTCAAGAGAACCGTGCTGTGGGGGCTCGCCCCTGAGGCGCCGAGAATGTCTCGGGGACTCAATGGTGACGGATGGTGTCAAGTCTCTGTGGGTTGAGGTGAGTAGAAAAACAGCTCAAAAAAGCCTAATGCAACCGAGTGTGCAGAAGGAGAGCTAAAAAACAAGGCACTCAGGCCAATAACCAACTCAAAACACCCACTGCAACAACTGTGCTACAATAGGTGGAGTATCAACAAAGATGGTCAGAATACCAACAAGCAGCAGGTTTCCTAAAAATAAAAAATGGTGGACTCACTAGACCAAAGGGAGGTAAAGGAGCATGCAAACACCTAACTAAAAGTATTCTGACTCAACTAAACATATCCTCTGCAAGGTGATGAAATCCAAGTCAGACAATATGAGTAGAAAAGCCAAGTGGCTATGATATCCCCCTACCGGGAGGGATACCGGGTAGTCAATCCTAGAAGAATGGCAACTAAGATACCCCGTTCATGACACGTCCAGAAAGGTGAATCTACCGTTTAGTCCGTTTACTGCAATACCCCTATACAGGGATATCCCGCGAACCGCGAAAGGTAGCCCTTCGGTTACTGAATGGAGTGCGGTATTCCACTCAGGCCTCCGGAACCAGTCTCCCGACTTCAACCCTCCTAAGGGAGAGGCCCTCTGATAAACTGGTCGTGACCGTGCCAAAAAGTACTAGGGGATTTTGGTTCCCTATTTGGACAACAACTATGTCTCAAGTGAAAGTAACCGAGGGGTGTTATTGGAAGCCTATCCCCCCGATCCTACCTAACTACAATGATTCTTTTGTGTTCCCCAAGTGGGGTTAGAATGTTGGTTCAGTTAGGTACTTTTTAAGGCTCACTTGATTTATGTGACAGAGTGTGTGCTCATGAGGTTATGAACCCAAAATAGAAGTGCCACAAGGGGGGCAACTTCTAACTATCAATAATGCTGGAATTGAAACTTTAACTTGCAAAATTTTCTGAATTAAAAATACTGAAATTTTTTTTTTTAAAAGATTCTGTAAAGGGAACAGAAATATTGTTGCAGAAAGGCTGTAAGGAAGTGGGATTGCAGGTAGGACAGGGGGCTGTTCAGATGCAGAAAATATTGCAACAAAAGGGGCTCTCAAGGTGAAAGTAGTTCAATGGTGAACTAGGGTTTCGAGAGAGATTTTGGCAGAGTAAGGGTATACTTGATTGTGGATATGAAATAAGGGATCTCCATCACCTATTTATAGTTTTTTGGTGGTGGAGTGCTAACCCATGGTTTTGGGAAACACATGGTTTTGGGCAGCTGTATAGGGTTTTTTCCTCCTTTTCCTCATTATTTTATATTTTTCTCCCCTTTTTAGGGGTTTTTTGCCATTTTTAGAGGAATTTTGGATATTTTTGGAGGAAAAATGGGTTTTTTAACCTTTTTGAGGCTATTTTAAGGGTTTTGTGGCCTTTTGGAGGCATTTTAGGCCTTTTGGAGACTTTTTAGTGGGATTTTTTGGGTTTTTAAGGGAAATATGGTAGGAAAATGGACAAATGAGCCATATAATGTGGTAGATGAGGTAGTGAACACTTTTTGGGTGTTAACAGGAAGAGATAAATATCCTAGTAAAGGGGCAGGCAGAAAGTACACAAGACAAATTGGAAGTGATATATGATGCCCCCATTATAATATTTGGTTCCAAACTGGAGGAGCCAGATGATGAAGAAGTCCCTCCCTTTTATTTGAGTCTAAATATCCATGATAAGTTATTACACAATGCCCTGATAGATTCTGGATCTTCAGACAACTTGATGCCAAAGTCAATGGTAGACCTGTTGGGGTTAGAAATCACTAGACCTTACAAATAGATATATTCTTTTGATTCAAGAAAGGTACCCTGTTTAGTTCTGATTAAAGAAGTGGTGGTAACCCTTGCCTAGACTCTAGTGAAGAGCGTCATGATGGACATAGTAGTGGTTGATTTGCCTGCTAAGTTTGGGATACTGTTATCAAGATCCTGGGTAAAAAAGCTAAAGGGAACCATGCAGATGGACTTATTTTATGCTACTATACCACTTTTCGTAGGCAATAGGAAGTTATACAGAGAGAAAAGGATGGCTTATGTGGTTAGTAGTGACGACAAGCCTGAAAATCACCCTATATTCGATGTGGATACAGACATAGGTTCCTCCATCCTGTTAGGATATTTAGACACTTAGGAGTTAGTTAAGATCAACTTGTGTAATATATCCGTTAGGGATAGTGTATTTCTTTAGTATGCATTAGTATGCATTTGTAAATACTTAATCCGACGGTCACGATATGTTCTCGACATAGAGTGATCGGACGGCTCAACTTCTCTTAGATCAAACCTAACCTTGATCTGTGGCTTAACACTCGATTGGTCCATGAGAGGCAGATTCTGAAGGCGAATCTAGGCTGATGTGGTGCTTCTTCATTGCTGCTTCCAAGGCTGCCATCTTCTTGAAACACTTAGATTCATCATGATTATCTTTCCCACAATAGTTGCAATGACGCTCAGTCTTCTTGCCTTTTGGCTTAGATCCTTTGTCATTTTTTAAAGAAGGAGCTGACTGAGAGGGTTTTGGACCCTTGTTTGACTTATTATTGCGAAATTTTGTTTCTTGGGAGGCTTGGACTTTTCTTTCTGTTGGAACAATAAGGCTTTCCCAGATGTATTTGCATTGTTGATTATTCCAAGATGAATGAGTTTATCTTTCTCTCTAATCAAGGAATCACAAACGGATTCAAGACTAGGCTCTTAATAGGTAGCTGCATTCAAGGATGCTTTCATGGAGTAAAATGTAGATACAAAAACAGAATATGCAGGTCCAAGTTTGGAAAGAATATGATAAATGCATTGTTTGTCTTCCCTCTCAATCTTACATTCTGCACATAAGAGTTTAAGAGTTTTGTACTTAGATAAATAATCTTCAATGGATGAAAAATCACTTGGATTTAAAGAAATCAACTCATTTTCAAGTTGGTGACCTCAAATTTCATTGTGTTTACCAAACACAGATTCCAACTTGTCCCAAGCAGCATCAGGTTTATCAATTCCATATATGTGGAATCACAAATCAGTATAGATTGACATCCCAATCAATCCACGAGCTTCATCACATCTATTTTCCCATTTTATTTTCTTATCATGATCAGTGGGTTTTGTTTCTTTCCCTGAGGTAATTCTGAAAAGTTTCCTACTTCGTAGAACATCCTCCATATGAGATTTTCATGAGAAATAGTTGGAACTGTTAAGTAGAATATCACAAGGGGAGGCCATATTTGGAAATTAATGGCTGTAAAAGTAGAAACCAATAGTCTGGATGTGAAGAGCTCAAAAAAGTGGCGGTTTAAAAAAAAAAATGGCACTAAAAACTGACTCTGTATGATGAAGTTATGCTTGAACAAAGAAACTGTTGAAGATGTCCCCAATAGTGACGTGGCATCTAGAGAATGTCCAGCAAAACAAAGAACCCTCCTCTTCCCAAGATGAACCTTTTGACAATCACTTTACAAGAAAGTTGCTTTAAGTGAACCACTTTTGTAAAATAAGTGATTTCACTTTTTCAATGATATTACTTTTAAATAGTGCAACAATATAAAAAAACTTAAGTGACTCACTTGTATTTTTATTTTTTATTATTTAAGTGAGAAGCACTTTTACAATAAAGTAACTTGAAAATAGAAATTGCATGCATGTTTTCTTTTAAAAGTAACTTCCTAAGACTTGAACTCAAGACCTATTAAGGAATAAAGCAACTTTGAACCAAGTGAGCTAGATTAAAAGGTATGTAAAATATGGGAATGAGGAAGGGGGCTTTTTTATTTTATTTTTTACTCTTCTTGCTTGGTTTGCGTGCTTTCCCTTTTTCCTGCAAAACACACCACAAATCGAAACAAAAAAACCTTTCCACACTCGTGGAGTTAGATCACGTTAGCTTGCCCGGAAATTCTACGTTTTCTCTCTGTTTCTGATTTGCCGAGATCGCGCAAGGTGCACGGCAAAGAGCATACGCAGACGAGAAAAAACCCTTTCCCTTTCTGTTTCTGATTTGTCGAGATCACTCAAGGTGCATGGTAAAGAGCATACGCAGATGGGAAAGCAACAATCCGAATCCAAAAAAAATCTAACAGTAAATGATAAAATATGATATTTTTTTTCTTTTAAAAATAGAAAATAAAAAAATGCGTCATTGTAACATTATACCTTCAGATCTGATGAAATACGCATTTCTGGAGCAACCGGGAACCGTTTTCGATCAAACGAAAACTATTTCCCAATGGAAATGATGCTCTGGATGCAATGGAACACCTCCCACATCCCATAAATGCACAGAAATACCAGAACTAGAAACCCTTTTGAGTTTCGGCAATAGCAGTTCAAGATCTAGATCATAACCGGAAGCGTCGCTTCATAAAAGCTCTAATACCATGTTTGGGTACACAGGGTACTACCAAAGGACCGAAGACCAAGAGCAACCAATTCACACAAACAGATCATAGATAAACACACCGATGTTTTGACGTGGTTTAAACCCTCTTGAGGGAAACACTCCATGGCCCCGGCCAAATAGCTTCTATGGGACAATTTATTATGCAAAGAAAGAAAGTTGAAAATGAGCTTTTCATAATGGATTAACTAAACAATGACCCTCCATGCTCTTTAAATAGAGATCACAGACCAATTGGGTGTTAAGCCACAGATCAAGGTTAGGTTTTGATCTAAGAGAATTTGAGAAGTGGTGGATCTGTTGGGGTTAGAAATCACTAAACCTTACAAAGAAATATATTCTTTTGATCCAAGAAAGGTACCCTGTTTAGCTCTGATTAAAGACGTGGTGGTAACCCTTGCCCAGATTCCAGCGAAGAGCATCATGATGGACATAGTAGTGGTTGATTTTCCTGCTAAGTTTGGGATACTGTTATCAAGATCCTGGGTAAAAAAGCTAAAGGGAGCCATGCAGATGGACTTATCTTATGCTACTATACCACTTTTCGTAGGCAATAGGAAGTTATACAGAGAGAAAAGGATGGCTTATGTGGTCAGCAGTGACGACAAGCCTGAAAATCACCCTATATTCGCCGTGGATACAGACATAGGTTCCTCCATCCTCTTCAATGATGGTCCACATACTAATCCTAGACCCCCATTTTTCCATGAAGTCGAGGAAGATAAGGAATTTGCAGCAAGGCATGAGGCATCAGAGAGGCAAAAAAATGAAGAAAGACTGTGGAAGATGTACTTTGATGGGTCACTGAGTAAAAATGGGGTTAGGGCTGGGATTTGGGTCATACCTCCAGACCAAGAATCTAAGGCCCTATCCTATAAATTGACATTTGAATGTACAAACAATGTAGCTGAGTATGAAGCTCTACTTTTAGGACTGAGAGCTCTGAAATATTTGGGAGCCAGAAGAGTACATGTATTTGGAGATTCAGAGCTGGTGGTGAACCAGGTAAATGATAGTTATCAGGCAAAACACCCCAGGATGAGAGCTTCTAGAAACGAAGTTTGGGACATATTTGGAAATCTTTTCGATGAACATAAGATCTGGGCAATTCCGAGGTGTGAAAATAAAATAGCAGACTCCTTGGCCACTACTGCAAGTGGTTTTAAAACTCCCATTTTTTACCAAGAAAAATACGAGGTCGAATTAATAAACAAACCCTCCATCCCAGACAATTCCAAGTATTGGCAAGTGTTTGAAGATGATCTACAAATTAGAAGGTTTTTAGAACTATCTCATGAGTTTGCTAATGTTCAGATCGATACAAAAAATGAGAATGTAGAAGGTATGATGGACCAGAAACAGTCAGAAAGTGAAGAGAATGAAAATAAGGATTGGAAGAATACTTTGGGAGGCAAAGACATTGTCCAGCTAAAAAGAAACTATATCCCCAAAGAATTAATACCTTTAGAAAAGCTCTTTGATCAAAACGATGTGGCAAAGAATCCCAAATTTGAACCTCCCAAGGATAGAGTAGAAGATCAGAATTTGGGTTCTGTTGGGGAACCTCGGATGGTGAAGTTGTCTAAAACGTTGGAGACTAGGAGGAAAAAGTAGTATGTCGATTTGATGAAAAAGTATGCTGTTGCCTTCGCCTGGAGCTATGAAGAGTTAAAGGAGTATGATACCTCAATAATCCAGCATTCTATCCCAATCCGTCCTGGGGAAAAACCTTTCAAACAGAAGTTGAGAAGAATGAATCCTAAGTTGGTACCGGTAATAGAAAAAGAGATCAAGAGGTTGTTTGACACAAATATTATTGACACTTTGAGATTCTCTCAATGGGTAGCAAACTTAGTTCCTGTAAGAAAAAAGAATGGAGAGATTAGAATCTGTATAGACTTCAGGAACTTGAATAGAGATTCTTTAAAAGATAATTACCCTCTGCAAAAAATGGAACACATCTTGCAGAAGGTAGTAGGAGCAGAAAATATTTCTACGATGGCTGGTTTCTCTGGGTATAATCAGATCAAAGTTAGTCCAAAAGATCAAGAAAAGACTGCTTTTACCACTCCATGGGTCACTTTCGTGTATGCTAAAATTCATTTTCGATTGATGAATGCTGGAACTACCTTCCAGAGAGTGATGGACATTTCCTTTGCTGAAGAAAATGACAAGTTTGTAGTGGTGTGCATGGATGACATAACGGTATATTCAAAGTCTGATGACGAGCATCTAAGACACCTAGAACTGGTCTTTAAGAAATGCATAAAATATGGTATCTCCCTCTACCCAAAGAAATCTCATTTTTCTTTAGAAGAAGCTAAACTCCTGGGGCATATCATATCCAAAGGAGGTATCAAGATTGACCCTGAGAGAATTAGTGCCATCCAAAAAGTTGGAGAGCCAAGGAGAAAAAGAGAGGTGCAGTCTTTCATTGAACAAGTTGGTTTTCTGAGAAGGTTCATTCCTAGTTTTGTTGAAATTATGATGAGTATCACTAATATGCTAAGAAAGGAAAGTCAAATAAAATGGACTAAGGAAGCTAGATATTCTTTCAAGGGAATAAAGAGTGCTATCACTGAGGACCCTGTATTAGCTAGCCCCGATTTTTCTAAATATTTTTTGATTTTTTCTTATGCTTCTGAGCATACAGTGGCAGGAGTGCTGCTACAAAAGAATGACCAGAATGCAGAACAACCAATTGCTTTTTTCAGTAGGGTGCTGAGAGATGCAGAGTTGAAATATGAAATCATGGAGAAATAGGCTTATGCCTTGATAAAATCACTAAAGGATTTCAGGATTTACATACTTCATTCACACATCATCGCCCATGTACCAAATAGTGCTGTGAAAGGTATCCTTACCCAAGCAAATCCTGAAGGTAGAAGGGAGAAATGGATTGCTGTATTACTAGAATATGCCTTAGAAATAAGGCCTACAAAACTGGTGAAAGGGCATGGATTAGCAAAATTGATGACCAAGGCCATTTGTGATTCCTTGCAGATGAATTTTTTAGAAGAGTATTCGCGGCAGCTAGACAATGAAGTACAGATAAGTCCATAATTTTCTGCATCCCGTTGGTACGCTGACAGTGTTTATGTGTTACAAAATTTACAAGCTCCTCCAAGATTAAGCAAGAGTAGATCTAGGGCTGCGAAATTAAAAGCTGTGAAATACTGTATTATGAATCAGTTCTTGTACTGGAAAGACCCCGTAGGTGTGTTTCTAAATTTCCTACCGGAGGAAGAAGCTAAGCATACTAAGAAATAATTTCATAAGGGAGATTATGGCGGACATCATTCTTGGAAAGTAAGAGTAAATAAGATCTTGAGGGCCAATTTCTATTAGCCTACCATGTTCACAGATGTGTATAAAGAAACTATTTCTTGTCACCAATGTCAAATTTTTGAAGGAAAGAGTAAAGTTGTCTCACTACCCCTTCACCTAGTCATAGTAGAAGCTCCTTTTCAACGATGGGGACTAGATTTCATTGGGGAAATAAACCCTAACTCTTCTGGGCAGCATAGGTGGATATTGACAGCTACTGATTATTTTACCAAATGGATAGAAGCTATACCTACAAGGAATGCAATAGAAAATGTTATTATGGAATTTCTGGAGGATAACATCCTATCTAGGTTTGGATTCCCCAAAAGAATTGTGACTGATAATGCGCCTACCTTTTGTTCTAATAAGATGATTAATTTTTTTCACAAATACCATATCAGTCTGAACCACTCTACAACATAGTAATCGTAGGGGAATGGACTAACAGAGTCCTCCAACAAAATCTTAGTAATAATCATAAAGAAATTGTTGGAAGAGAATAAAAGGGCTTGGCATACAAAACTGAGATATGCCCTATGGGCTGATAGAATAAGCACAAAAAGAGCCATTGGGATGCCCCCTTTTCAGTTGGTATATGGAGCCGAGGTGGTGTTTCCAACATCTCTAGGGTTTCCGGTTATGAAGTTGCTGCAAGGAATGGAAGAAGAGCCAAACCATATGCAGAGGAGAATAAGCTAGATAATTGAGCTAAATAAGCTAAGGACGAAAGCCTACGACAAAGTGCAAGGAGACCAGGAAAAGATGAAGGAAGATTTCGACAAGAAATCCAAAGAAGATAAATTCCAGGTAAATGATTTGGTCCTGAAATGGGACGCCCCTAGAGAAGATAAACATGGGAAATTTGACCATATGTGGATGGGGCCATATGTTATTGCAGCAAGTCCAGGGCTAAATTCTTTTATCCTAGAGAAGAAGGATGGATCCTCCTGGTCTGGAGGACCAGTCAATGGAAGGTTCCTAAAGCACTATCTATCCTAGAGGTGCCAAGCGACCCATGTACCATAAATTGTATATATGTGTATTTTTTATTTTTACAGTTATGAAGTTTTTGTTTTGGGGCAAAATCGGAGAGCCTTGAAACCTGAAAAGTGAAGGCCCTAAGGTCGGGAAGGAGAAGCCATGATTTTATTTTTTAATGATCAGCCTAGATATGCGGCAAGTACAGTCCTCAGTTACTAGAAAGAAGTCTCAGTCTAGGGTTTGAAGGAGCAGCCCAATGGATCAAGCACTTAATCTACGGAGTTCTTTGCTACCTCGTAGGGAGGATAACATCCCCGTTGGAGCCAGTTGTTAATACCCATATATTTTTCTACAATATGAAGTTGAATGGAAGGGATGGAGGGTCAAAATGTACCTGGTAGAGAACCCGAGATATCCTCCATGCTCAAGAGCTAGGTGCTAATGGGAAAGACTAAGGGGTCTAAGAAGAACCAAATGTGCAAAAGATGGGAAAATGTTGAAGTGTGGGTATTAATAGGCAAGAATTACACTTTATAACCTATAGTCCGCCGGTCCAATAATGGGATACTAAACATCACACCGATCTATGCCATAGATTAGGCGCGGGGATAAGATCCACAACCCTATATGGGATATCGCACAGCCAAGTTGCGAGGAGGATAGGAAAAGGGCGGATGCGATGAGCCTTTCCCGCTAGCCAGGTGTCATCCATAGATGATGTCACAAGAAGAAATGATAGAAGGCCTTGTATAATATCGGGCTCATGCGATGGTATGAAAAGATAGAAAGATCCATAACTCAGACGGTGAAAGGGGGTACATCAATGACTCTCGTAGCTGACCGCAATAAGAAGTAGCGCACTGGATAGCGAAATAGCGGATGCGATGAACCTTTCCCGCCTGCCAGATGTCAGCCTCAGAGCCCGTCGCACAGAGGAAGAAATCGTAGTAGGGACCACTTGGGTACATGTGAGGCTGCCTTATGGAGAAGTGTGGACAATATGAATGGCGTAGATGGAAAGTTAAATCAGATCCGACGGTAAAGAAGAGTCAGCTGTCAAATCAAGGGATAAAGAAGCAGCCAATCTGATAGTAGTGAATAGACATGTGAGAAACTGATGGCGGAGATTAAAGGACAACATGTAAAGAAGGGTGGGATTTATGTTAGCACGGTTATATATATAAGAAACAACCGCGAGGGTTGACATTTGTTCTCGAAGATTGTCAAAGTTAGGTGGTCCCTCAGTGTGTGGTAGATGACGAAGGTGACATAACCTCCAGTAGCCTGCTCAGAGCTTCTAAACCGACATGTAGGGCCTTGTAACCGTCCTTTCTCTTAAAAGTTGAATCTTTAGTCATAAGATGGGAGATGAACAAGATTCTACCAGCTATAAAGATAGGGTGGCCTTGGAAGATAGGGATGCGGATGTGTTTGACCCACGCATTCGGCTCTCTATCCCTGAAATTAAAACAAAGTTAGATGCTCTGCATGAACAGGGTCTGGACATACACGGGGTCTTTAGGTCGTCTTTTATTTTCTTTTTCCTAGACCAAGTACCCTCTCTCCTCGAGTTTGTAACATGGTGCTCCGTAAATTACTCTGAATCCACAAGGATAATCATGGATTCCCCCAGGTCTAAAGTTGTCTGTGTTTGAGATGCGTCGATTGTAAATAATTCATTTTTTGTCCCCGAGTCGCAGTACTAGGAGTTAGAAATATTTTTAGAAGAATCTGTGGTTTCCCTATTCCGTCAAATCACCCCGGAAAGCTGTCAAAATTTCCTAGCCACTTGCCTGAAACCTCACTCCGAAGTTGCAGAAAAGTCGTACCCCTTGGACATCAACCTTTTTTATGACGATTCCCAGTTGGTCTTCTCACTGCTGGCTCAATTCTTAGGTTTAGATACTAACCAATGGGTAACAGAGGTCCAACTGAGTCTACTTTTTAGGATTAGTATTTGTTTAGCAAGGTCTCACACTGGACTCATCCCACCTCTTAAGTTTGATGAATTTTTAGCAGAAAGAATGCATGTGCACTTGGGAAACAAATATGCTTCAAGGTCATAAGAATCCCCGAAGAGAGAGCTATCTCTCAAGCCACGTGGGAGGATTCGAATCATGAGTGATAGGTTTATCCCAGAGCATGGTAATGTTAAGAGAAAGCCTGGTGCCCATGCTATTTCGCAGGCATAGTGGTGGGTAAAAAACGCCAGACACAGGAAGCAACATGTATGAATGGTTTAGATCAGAGGTCTCGAAGATCTAAAACCCCAAGCGCATGGTGCCGATGAAAATATGGATGCTTTAAAGCATAGACGAGGGTAGACCGGTGAGATTTTTCCTAAAAAGAAGTCGATGAGGGAGATCGACGGGAGGAGAAATCTACGGTGTACAGCCATCGCACTGATCTAACTTGCACGAAATGTGTTATGTTTCAAATCTCCGTGGTCGAAGTAAGCGTCGTGCACCGGTCAACGGTGTAGATCCACCAAAGGCGAATCAATAGTCTAAGGTGACCGTGCTGATTTTTCTCATGGGTAGGTTAACCCCATCTCAGATTGCTGTGGCAGGTAAAATATGTTGAATATTGTAACTTCTAATAATATTATATTTGTACTTTATTATTTCGGAGATGTTTCATCCCTCTGAGGTGATTCTGTTATGTATCCGAAGATGTTTATTCCTCCGATGAATTGTGGTAACCAAGGTTATTAGACCCACCATGTGGGGGTCGGCCCTAAGTTTATTTTTTAGGGGTTATTAGATTTCACTAGGAGAGGTCGGTCCCATTAGGTATTTTGGTCAGTCAGGAATTAGTATAAGTAGAGGAGGAGAGCTCCTCATTTGACACACTTGCTCAACTCAGAAAGTAGTGCACTTGTGTTTGATAGGTCTGCATAGGAGGCTGAGAAGAAGGAGGTCAAGTCTTGGAGCACATATTGTATTTTGGTTGATCATCTTATTGAGGAAAGCTTTGCTGGGTTTTCTACCCCATGAGGGTTTCCCAGGGTAATATATTTTTCTATCTTGTGATTATGTTTCTTTGAGTGATCTTGCTAATCAAATTAGAATAATCTTAACATGGTATCAGATCTAGCCTGAATAGAACATCTTTCACAAGGTGAAATTATATTTCTCTCTCTCCCAAGCTTAGGGTTTTACCAAAAGTGCGATAAACCATAATTTCTGTTGCAGATCCGAAAAAGTGAAAAGGTAAAGTTTCCTACTCTATCATTTATCTCTTGGACTCCCACAAGAGAATATGGCTTCAAGCACTAATCTTGAAGACAAGCTTGAAGGTATAGAGAATTTCTGGGCATGGAAATACAGAATTGGTCTCATTCTTGAAGAGAATGATCTTGCTCAATTTATCAAGGATGAAGTTGCAGAACCTGAAGGAGATGAAGTCAAAGAGAAGCATAGAAAGGAATTGGTTAGGGAAAAGAGAATCATTGTTGATTCTATTAAAGACCACTTGATTCCCCAAGTGGCATCCAAGAAGACTCCAAAGGAAATGTATGATGCCCTAGGAAGAATGTATGAAGGAAAGATCATCAATAAGAAGATGAATCTAAGAACTCAGTTGAAGAGTACCAAGATGCACAAAGGAGAATCCATTCAAGACTACTTCTCAAGGGTCTCCCAAATCAAGGAGCAACTAGATGCCATTGGTGATACTCTTGATGAAGATGAACTTGTCATGACTGCTCTAAATGGTCTCACTAGACCTTGGGAGTCATTCATACAAACCATGTGTGCCAAAAAATAAAGTATGAAGTTTGATGTAGTATGGGAGGACTGTGTTCAAGAAGAAGCTAGGGTAGCCAACAAAGAATCCCTTCTCAAGGAGGATGACCAAGCCTTGGCTACACACACTAAGAGAAGGAAGAATCAATCCTACTTCAAGAAGGACAAGCACAAGGAGTCTCAATCTCCACAAATATTTCAAAAGAAAGGAAAAGGAAAGTTCTCTTCCTTCCAATGTTTCAACTGTCATAAAGAAGGACACATTGCTAGATTTTTCCCTTTAATCAAGAAGAAAAATCTTCACTATAAAATACATCAAGCACATCTTGCAGAATATGATAGTGAAGAAGAAGAAGAAGAGGAAGTAAGGCCTCATAGGAAAAGATCCAAAAGAAATGAAGAAGAAGAATAAAGGCCTCTCCCTAGGAAAAGATCTAGAAGGAATGAAGAAGAAGATGCAGAAGAGTATGTTCTATTTTCTGCACTCTCTGGATTTGTGTCTCCTGGAGAAGATACATGGCTCATTGATAGTGGTGCTTCAAAGCACATGACAGGTCAAAAGAAAACTCTCTCAAGACTTGAAGAAAAGTCTTATCCACAAAAGGTATCTCTAGGAGATATTTATCAATATCCCATCAAGGGAATTGGTGAAGCAAGCTACAAGCTTAATTCTGGAACACCCTTGAAGATGAAAGAAATTTTATATGTTCCAGGTTTGAAGAAGAACCTACTTTCTATCTCAGCACTAGATAAGAAAGGATTTAGAATTGCATTTATTGATGGTCAAGTACTTATGTGTCCCAAAGGAAAATCATTTGAGGATGCAATTGTCATTGGTGAAGAAGAAGGAGGTCTTTACAAACTCAAGGGTCACCCAGAAGCAGCCCCTGTCCATGAAACCACTAGCCCCAGTGAACTATGGCATAGAAGGATTGCTCAAATTAACTACAAGGCCCTACCCTATGTGAGCAAGGTGGTCATAGGATAACCAGACTTAAATATTGACCATAATGGCTCATGTAAAGGATGTGAAAAAGGGAAGAATGTCAAGAACCCTTTTCCAAAGAGTGAAACAAAGACTAAGAACATTTTGGAGTTAATACACTCAGATGTATGTGAACCAATGCCCACCACATCCCTAAGTGGGTTTGAATACTATCTCTCTTTCATTGATGACTATTCAAGGAAGACTTGGATATACTTTCTAAAAGGTAAGAATGAAGTATTTGGAAAATTCAAAGAGTTCAAGGCCCTAATAGAAAATCTCTCAGAAAAGAAAATCAAGATTCTTAGAACAGATAATGGCGGATAATATACTTCAAAGGAATTTGAAGACATTTGCAAGGAAGCTGGAATCAAGAGGGAACTAACCACTCCCTACAATCCCCAAAAAAATGGGGTTGCTGAAAGAAAGAATAGAACTATCATGGAAGCTGTAAAGACTATGATACATGACCAAGATCTACCCATGTATCTATGGTCTGAAGCAGCTAGGACATTAGTCTATGTACAAAATAGACTTTCCCATAGTGCTCTTGAATTCAAGACTCTAGAAGAAGTGTTCACAGGAAAGAAGCCTGAGCTAAGTCATCTCAAAATATTTGGATGTCTTATGTACATTCACATTGCAAAAGAAAGAGAACCAAGTTGGATCCCTCTGGTAAGAAGGGAATATTTGTTGGATTTGTGAATCATCCAAAGCTTTCAGAATTTACATACCTGGTTTTCATCATGTGTAAATAAGTAGAGATGTAGCATTTGATGAAGAAGCAGCTCTCAAGAAATCTAGGAAGTGCCAACTTGAAGAAATCTATGAAGAAGATACACCTCCTAGAATCATAGAAGCTGTGCCCATCCTTGAAGATGTTACACCAGAGGATCATGACATGTTGGAACCACAAGAACCCCTAATTACAAACTTATCTAAGAAAAGAAGGCCAACATGGGCTAGAGACATTATTCAAGGAGCTGAAAAATATGCCTGAAGGCTACACTAGAGAAAGAAAGAAACCAAAGCTAGTATCCAACTATGTGGCCTTGATGTGTGATCTTGTGGATCAACAACCTACTAGCTATAAAGAGGCAGCTCAGAAGAAAGAGTGGGTAGAATCAATGATAGAAGAATATCAGTCAATAATGAAAAATGATGTTTGGGATATAGTTCCCAAACCAAAAGATAAAAGTGTGGTTTCTTCCAAATGGATATTCAAAATAAAACATGCTGCAGATGGTAGTATTGAAAAATATAAGGCAAGATTTGTAGCCATAGGATTCTCTCAAAAGGAGGGAATTGACTATGAAGAAACATTTGCACCAGTTGCTAGGTACACTTCAATTAGAACTATCATGGCACTTGCATCTATGATGAAGTGGAAATTACACCAATTGGATGTTAAGAAAGCCTTCGTGAATGGTGTAATTGAAGAAGAAGTGTACATAGAACAACCTCAAGGATTTGAGGTTAAAGATGGAAGAACACATGTATGCAAGCTGAAAAAGGATTTGTATGGATTAAAGAAATCTTCCAGAGCTTGGTACGGAAGGATTGATAGTTTCTTAACAAGCATGGGATTTACCAAGAGTAAAGCTGATCCAAATCTTTACCTCAAGATCATGGATGATGAACCTGTTATATTACTGTTGTATGTAGATGATCTATTTCTAACAGGAAATGAGAATCAAATTGTTGAATGTAAGAAGAAGATTTCTTCAGAATTCAAGATGAAATATCTCGGATTAATGCATTACTTCGTAGGTCTAGAAGTATGGAAAGAACCAAAAGGAATCTTTTTAAATCAAGGTACGTATGCTGTAGGGATTCTGAAAAGATTTGATATGTTGGAGTGTAAAGCCATGGTCACTCCCATGGACTCCAACTTGAAGTTATTAGTTAATGACTCATCAGAATTAGTGGATGTAACTATATATAGAGAAATCATTGGGTCATTGATGTATTTAACAAATACCAGACCAGATATATGCTTTGCTGTAAATACCCCGAGTCAGTATCTAGTAGAACCTAGAAAGGTTCACTTAATAGCTACAAAAGCATGTAATGAGGTATCTAAAGGGTACATTGGATTTTGGTCTATACTATCTTGGAAATCATGAACTCAGATTACATGGTTACTCAGTTTCTGATTGGGAAGGAAGTGTTTCAGACAGAAAGAGTACATCAGGTGGATGTTATGGTCTTGGATATGCAATGATCTTATGGTTCAGCAAGAAATAATCTAGTGTGGCTCTCAGTACTGCCGAAGCAGAATATATAGCTGCCTGATCTGCTAGTTGTGAAGCAATATGGATTCAAAAATTATTATCTGGAGTGTTTGACTTAGAAATGGATCCTACTGTGATCATGTGTGACAATCAAAGTTGTATTAAGTTGATAGAAAATCCAGTTTTCCACAATAAGTCAAAACACATAGAGATCCGATATTTCTACATTCGAGATATGGTGCAGAGAGGAGCTATTAAGCTCAAGTATGTGAGCACTGAGGAATAGATTGCTGATATATTGACCAAACCCCTGTCTCGAGTAAAATTTGAATATTTCTAAGACAAGCTTGGTGTAGTTCAAAAGGACCCTCCTCGAAAGGGGGAGTGATATAGTCACTGATGATGAGATTGCCCTCATCGACAGCCAGGTCGATGATGAGGATACCTGTTTAGTACACCTAAATATTTATGTATGCTTAGATTACTTAGATTTAGGATACTTATACTTAGAATACTTACACTACTTGTTTTTATATATATTGATGTATTGATGAGGATACATGTTTTGATGATATATGTACTTGTATTGATGAGGATACTTGTTTTGATGATATATGTATTGATGAGGATACATGCTTTGATGATATATGTATTGATAAAAATACATGCTTTAATGATGATGATATATGTTCTTATATTGATGTATTGATGAGGATACATATGGGTATTGGATCATCCCTGCACTTCAGTCCTAAAGTGAGCCGCAGACATATGTCTCCGAGAATGAAGTCCTTAGTGGACAAGTGGGGATTGTATCATCCCTGGACTTTGGCCCTTGAATTGATCCATAGACATATGGTCTTCGAGAATGAAGTCCTTGATGGACATGTGGGGATTAAGTCATTGTTGGATATACAATGTTGACCAGAGGTTTTATGAAGACCCAGGTTTTGTGCAGTTACCTTAAACCAACAAAACCCCTTCGCACCGACCCTTTCGGCAACAGCCCGCAAGCAGGCTGAG
This sequence comes from Larix kaempferi, assembly GCA_027924585.1. Taxonomy (NCBI): domain Eukaryota; kingdom Viridiplantae; phylum Streptophyta; class Pinopsida; order Pinales; family Pinaceae; genus Larix; species Larix kaempferi. The sequence goes on from BSBM01000073.1 coordinate 3,428,416, forward strand.
GTCTCACCCGAGGTGTTTCTAATGGGGCACTATGGACTCAGATGTCCACAATGAGTGATGAGTTGATGGCTGTGAGGAAGTTCACGACAGTGCACAGGATGAGTGCTGCGAGGGTCAGACTACGCGGCAATGGCCAACACCGCGGCCCGCACCACTACCTTCTTCCTTACTGTGGGGTTTAATACCATACTGCGAACACGACCACTTGACTTCCTATACTTAGACTAAGTGCAAAATGATTAAGGCAGTGAGATAAATACCACTTATCCACTTAGTCATTCACGTGACTATCTTACTACTTAATGCTCATAACACACACTTATAATGTCACTATTTTAAGCATAACCCTCAGGTGCGAAATAACTATTACACATTCATCGACTGCATCCATTTAAACACGTAAACAACTTTCTCCATACTCAAGCAAATGATAGATTCACTGTCCTTAGAAGCAGAGCTAATATTACCCATACATCTATTCATGCAGACTTAACATATCATTCCATACTCTCTTGATGGAAAATGCATATAAAAGCCTTCTAATAACAGACTGGAAGTCAATATTCAAACATCCAACTACAGAAACAGATAAATATAAACACACATATAAACATTCAGTCACTCGACACACTATTTAACATGGTTCACTCCCCCGGATGGGAAGCTACATCCACAAGAACTGTGTTAGATATTTTGTTTTAAGGAAGGGTTCACAGTTCTTAGCCACGCACTCAACTGCGGCTCTCTTCTTGTTCAGTTAGGTCTCTGCACACTCAGCTGCAGAGCCTTTACAATATTTTCTTGACTCAAAAGATATTACAATACAATATGATCACCATAATAATCATCAACAACAACCCTTCACCAACTCTTCCTATACAAAATTGTCTTCTTAATATAGCTCACGCCCGAAGGTCATGTCTTTACAACATTGAAGATCGAAGCCCTTAGGGTTTCCAAACCACTACGGTCCCTTTGAACCGTCATGCAGGCTTCTGGTAGTGATTCTGTTGTCGTGGCAATCCTCCACACCTTAGACCCATCGCTTTCAGCCTTCCTATTGTGCACACACCAACAGATCATTCGTTTCGAGCTGCCCTTCCACTAACGGACTCGTGCGAGTGGCTCAGCTCCCAGTCTCTTTCCCTACAGGTCGTCCATCCTCTAATGACCACATACAACTAGGTCAACTCCAGTCATTGTCCATCCATCATTTTCCCCTTAATGGTCACGTACTCTGCTGTATGCCGAATTGTCACTTTCCTGACCCGTCCTCTGCTTAACAGACTTATACAGTCGGCCACCTTCCTGATCTTCTTATGCCCTCAACTTGGCATCTTTCCAGCAATCTTACCAAAATTAGACCATCGCCGGTCTATCCACTCTATCTGGAAATCCTCCGTCCAGTACACAAATTTACTTGCTCCACGTGGCCTACTACCTTCGTAGCATTGAACCTATTTAGCACTGATCTTCACAGCATCCTTCAAAACTCGGTACTGCGCACATCTTCGCAGTACCCTGAATACTTAGCCAAAATTTACTTATTTTCTCAGTTGCACTCAGCTTAGCTCCATCTAGCCTAAAAAAGGTTATAAAAAATGGCCTTGTTGGGCTAGGCCCAACATGCCCCTAACACTTACATGTGGCTCGTCCCTGAGCCACTTGCTAGTGCAGTTGTCTCACTGTGCTCCACGGTCGGTGGAACTAGTTTGGCCGTGACCTCATTATATACACTGAGCAACTGTTCCACTGCTTGTCTGGTATCCTACTCAACTTGCTGAATTGTTTCAAGCAGTGCTGGGGTTATCTCTGCTCCAGTCTGTCCATGTACCTAATCCTGGTTGTCACGTATTTCTGCCAGCTTGTCTTCTATTTGCTGCGACACTGCTGTAGCATCCTCCATGAGTTGCTGTGACTGATTGTCCATTTCAGTGTCCTTCTCTCTTAATGCCTGGACTTGCTTCTTCAAGCCTGATACGTCCTTATACATGGTGAGCCTCTCCCTTGGTGGAAGAGCTTTGACCTCTACGTCCAATTTATCCAGGGTGGTCTATTTTTCCTTTACTGTGGTCTTCATGTGTTGCAGCGCTTGATCCTCTTCAAGAGCAGTGAATGCCTTGGAGACTTGTTCCAACATCTCTTGGAACTGAGTGATGTAGCTCATCATGTTCTGCGCAGTGGTACTAACGGCTTGTTCTCTTAGCTACTGCTTAGTTAATGGTGTCTGCTTATTCAGCTTATCCTTCAATGTGGCAATATCGGCCTCATAATAAATCTCTTTATCCTGCATCTCCAACTGCAAGGATCTCACCTTATCTCCGATCCTCATAACTATGTCTCCAAGATCATCCTGGATTTCTATGCCTTCAATATCCTTCACAACACTAGATATGGTAGTCTCCATGTTCCGTCGGCGGTCCTGTTCATTTCGTAGCTACATATCTGTGCGCAACTCGAGCTGCCTGTTTGCTACGGTGAGCTCTTCTTGTGACTTCATCGACTCTACTGTTCGATCATGCATCTCCTCGACGATATGCATGGGATGAAGTGTAATCCTGGGTATCATTGAGTTCATTGAAGAACTCATTGAGAAGGAATTGACACCAATTGAACTTAGTGCCCACAGCTGTTGTGGCACCAAGTAATACTGCGCCCACAGGAGCCTCCCGAGGCCTAGCTGTTCTAAGGATTTTTCCTGTGAGTAAATGGGTCACAAATTTTTTCATTCTGTCCTTAATGTCTTGTATGGGAAAGCCTCTTTTCCCCTTTGTCAATGGCTGAATTTTCTTCATTTTTTCAACAGCTTCTTTTTCCTTGCTCTTCCCTTGGAAGAACTGCTTAGGATCTTTACCATGCTTGCTGAGACTTTTTATGCAGTGGACCAAGGCAATATTGACATCAATGTTTTTATCTAGCCACAGGTATCCCTAGAAAATTTGCGCAATCAGTGTGTGAACCACTGCATTAACTTCTGCTGATCGGTCAAAATGTGGCAGTCTGAGGAGGTTTAACAAGCCTGACGGAACTACCGGCGTCAGCCAGCTTTCGAAAACCAAATTAGGTGTACCCTTGGCATATTTCTTCCAGCACATGTACTAGTCAGGCTGGAATTGTGGGTACTTAGGTGCGTGGGGCTCTTCCTTTTGTATGACTAAGAGGTCAAAATATTCCCACTTGCAATCCAGAATTTTTCCAAGCAGGTTCTTGGAAATGTCTACATGCTTTGAGATCAGTGACAATGGGATCTCATACTTAATACTCTTGACCAATTTGAAGACTAGGGTGTCTAACACCCGAGGTGATATGTATTCTTGTGTGAGTTTCAGTGGTTCTTTCTGAAGGACTGGTGATTTTTGTGCTGACGAGCCCATATTTATGATCTTGCTTCGAGGTGCAGTTACGTCTTTTGCTTTATCTTTCCCTTTTTCCTGCATGCTCGGATTATGATGAGGTGATCTTCAGAATGCTTGACCTGGCTCGATTACAACCTTCTTGGTAGGGGTTTTCATTAACTCTGTAATTCCCCGTACTAAAAGACCTTAAGTGTTTCTTCAATGGTCAGCTCTTCTTATCTATAGGAGCGTTCAAACATTCACTGGTTAGCCAAAGGCTGTGATAATCAGATGATAGAAGAATACTAGCTCAGGGAGTGATCGCAAGAAAATTCTAAGTGTTGAGTAACGCTTACGCGTCCTGTAGCAGTGTTATTTATAGGTGCAGCTAGATCCTCCCCGCGCCTCCCAACAGTTATATATGCATTTAATGAGTTTTCTGTTGGCCAATATGAATAGATCCTCTCATCTCTTCTATCGTCAGTGTGTCCAGAATGGCTATCTTTCCTTTAAATGCTCGAGCTGTTGCTGCAACGGTCATTTCAATGGCTATTTTCTCAAAACCATGCAACTGCTATTTCTCTCTGAATGTTGCGCCGATCTTCATGGCAAACCATTTCGACTCCTACGCAGTTTCTTCACAGTACTGATCTTTGAACTGCATGGTTGTTTTTCCACTGTTGTCTTCCTCGTTCCTGTGCTGCTTCAGCAGTGCTGCGCTGCTCATACATTCTTCCTTTAAGATCCATGTACAGACTCTATACATTTCTAGTGCCCAATTTCAACTGTACTTGACACTTAGAAATTTCTCGCTGCGTTTATCTTTCCATGTGCTGCGAAGCAAGACTATCATGGTATAATTTAAGTTTTCTTCTATTTATCATAGTGGGTAGAGTATCACCAGCTAAAGTGGTTAACTGGACGACACCATTATTAGTGACATACATAACAATATATGGACCAAGCCAATGCATTTTAAACTTGCCAGGAAATTTCATGGACTTGCTATCATAGAGGAGGACTAAATCACCTACCTGAAAGCATTTGTTCATGATATGGTGATCATGCCATGCCTTTTCATGATCCTTCTGGACATGCTGTTGAAAACCTGCAATGAAACGATCCTCCTCCAAGCCGACTAAATGTAATAGTCTTTCATCTAATGCTTTGCGATCTACCATTCCGGTGAACGCAACAATCCTCAGACAGGGGACAATGTACTCCATTGGCATTATGGCCTCCTTCCCATAAGCCAACCGGAAGGGTGTCTGTCCCGTCAATTTATTACAAGTTGTTATGTTTGTCCATAGTACAGACGAGATGCGTAGGTCCCAATCATCCATGTTTACATTGCACACTTTCGTCAGTGCATTTTCCAGTATCTTATTGAATGCTTCAATAGTTCCATTCACCTGCAGATGATATGGTGTATTGCGGTGATGCCTAATGTGGAACTCCTCTGTGAGGGCTTCAATGGTCTTATTCAGAAAGTGAGTGCCTTGATCACTCATCAAAATTTTTGGACAGCCGAATCTTGAAAAAATTTCCTAAAAAATGAACTGCACTGCAGTCCTTTACTGGTTTAGCTTCTTCCCATCTAGTGAGGTAATCCATGGCAATAATGATATACCTCACACCAGTTCTCTTCCCTGGTGGTTTTATACGTCCCACAAAATCAATTGCCCACTTCTCAAAAGCCTGTAAGGTCAGTTGCGGGTTCAATAGAATTTCATCTCTCCGTGACGGCTTCCCTGTCCTCTGACAGACATCGCAGTTCCTACAGTATTCCTTAGAATCTTTGTGGATGGTAGGCCACCATAGACCTACACGCAATATCTTCTGCGTAGTATCCCTTCCTACATAATGACCTCCCGCGATCCCTGAATGCGCATCTGCTAGTATATATGGTTTCTCATGGTCGAGTACACATCTGTGTAGGACTTCATCTGGTTTGAGTTTGTATAACTGACCTACAATGATAGTGAGATTCGCAGCGCGGACTACTAGCTGATTCTTCTGCTGAACAGAAAATTATTGCAGTGTCAGCCCTGTTGTCAGAAAATCAATGATATCCTTATAGTAATCATGTGCAACATGTATAGCGAACATCTGCGCATCAGGAAGACTGTCTTCAATGTTCGTCGGCTCCTCTCCCGACTCAATTCGAGACATGTGGTCAGGTCCCAAATTCAGCCTGCCAGGTTTAACAACAATCTTGAAGTCCTACTCCTGAAATAGCAATAGCCATCTACATATACGCCCCCCTAACACTGGATTATTGAGCAAGTATTTCAATGCAGAATGATCGGTGAACATAAGGAAGTGCGCACCAAGTAGATAGTGTCTAAACTTCTAAAGGGCATATACCATCGCAAGTCCTTCCCGCTCAGTGGTGGTATAGTTCTTCTCTACTGTCGATAGATTTCTACTAGAAAATGCGATGGGGTGGTCAATACCCCCTTCTCCTAGCTGAGCTAACACAAAAACGAGGGCAATGCATGATGTGTCCACATGAACATGAAATGACTTTGCCCAGTTTGGAAAGACTAGTATCGGCGCAGTAACCATATTTTCTTTAAGGGTGTCAAAACCCTGTTCGCATTCTTCGTTCCAAACAAATGGCACATCCTTCTTCAGCAGCTTCTCCATTGCTGCAGTGATCTGCGCGTAACCTTTAATGAACTTCCTATAATAGCCTGTATGGCCCAAGGTAGAGCGTAGCATTTTAACTGACATTGGTGCAGGCAAATTTACAATGATGGCAATCTTCGCAGGGTTCACCATCAATCTCTATTTGCAAACAATATGTCCCAGTAAAAATCCATAGGGCACATAGAAGATGCACTTCTTTAAATTCAATGATATTTGATGTTGGCGGCACTTGCCAAGCATCATCCTCAGGTTTGCGCAATGGTTCTTCAACAAACCAAAGACAGTCCAGTAATCAAAATATGCTTCCAAAAATTTATCCATGAAATCTTTGAATGTCGTGACGACAAACCTGGAGAAGATAGCGGGCGTGTGATTCCGACCAAATAGCATGACTGTATACTGGAACCACCCCCATTCTATAGCATGGACTCTCTCTTTATACCGTGGATTCAGTTAATACGGCCGTTGCTTCACAGGTTTAGCGCCTGGATTTAGAGGGATTTTCATGACTCCTAAGTCACCCAATATTCCTTTCATCTCTATAAACTTGGTTGGAAATAGCTCTTGATATTCGTGTAAAGTGTCTGCAATCTCCGCGACAGTCTAATCATCCCAGTAGTCTCCGATAGATGCAAACTTCGGTTCTTCACTTGTGCCAATGTTTACCTTCTGTGTCTTAACCAGTCCACTCATGTCCGGGATTTCCAATGGCGGTCCTTCTATATCACGCGCACCTTCTGACTCTGGTGTATTGAGATTGCGCGGATCATCTTCATCTTCTTCTCTTCCATGCTCATCATCTTCAGCTAGATTATAACACTCTATTGGATGTTCTTCATGTTCTTTCCATTCTGAGTGTATGTTCCCAGGACTGTCATTTGTGCCGAAGAATTCTTCCCATGACATGTCTTCACGAGGACAATCTTGTTTGAATACACGTTCCTTGATTATCTGCAGTGCCTCGTGTATTAAAGGGTTCTCATGCTCGAAACTAAAATCTCTCTGGAAGTTCGTGGTTAATGTATCCCAATTTGTGGTCTCCCTGCATAACTCCAGGTCTAGATACCATTTCTTCGGAATATCCTCTTCCAAAGTATGCACGAACAAGTGCACCCACTCTTTGGGTGGCCTTTCTTCCCATGCCTGCAAGCAGACTTCCAAATGCTAACTAGGATCTGTCTACCCGTTGATCTTCTCAAAGGGTAAGGTAACCCTTGCTGTGAACCGAATCTGCATCTTTGTTCCGCATTGATCCCAAGTGATCAATATCTGCTTGTGTGAAGCCCACCATCTAGCGGCTATGCCACGCAGTGCCATATCCAATGCTGGCAACCTGTGCTCTTCTGGAATTGCTACAGTATAGTCTTGAATAAAAGTATAAATGTTAGAAGAACTATCAAATGTAGGGATCAGGCTTACCTCCTTTCTAACCCAGTGCAGTGATTTTGTGACCTACGCACAGCTTCTAGTTGACACTTCGTGCATGCAATTCTACCATTTTTCCAGTCCAGTGTTCGAGTCATAAACGTAGGAGCTATCGCATCTCTAGTTGAGTGCACCATCCGCAGTAGGATTAATGTAATCCTCTTGGTTCGTAGTCATCTGGGACAGCCGGTCCAAGTCCTTAGCCTTAGATTCTTCCTGAATCGGCTCACTATATCTGTCCCCATCTGCAGGATCTAATGGTGCGATAACTGACAGATGCTTGCCTTCGAATATCATCTTCTTTGTTTTCAAATTTATAATGGCCAAATTGTCAATAGCCTAGTCAATTCCTAGCAGTGTAGGAAAGGGCTAGCTATCGTCAACAATCTCGATGACTTCAAAGTCCGCATGGCTTTGTACTCCATCAATATCAACCACAACATTGGCTAAGCAGCCAAATGGTATAACTTTCTCTTGGTTGGCCATTCCCAGCTAGATAAGTGACCACGATAGCTTTGGTTGACCCATCTGCTGCCATGTCTGCTTGGTTAAGACATTTACTTCTGATCCCAGATCAAGGATAACTTCGTCCATCTCAAAGTCTCCTATCTACGCAGTGAGCCTCATCTCTCGGTCTGACCTCTTCTATTTCTTTATATGATGTAGTGTGCCATCAAAAGTTTCTGCTTCTATCTGTGGTTCGTATAGATTTATTAGCTTCTCCAGCTCTGCTATCGCATTTTCATTTTTCAGCAGCTTCATGCAGCTTCTTTAGGAACTGCGAAACAGAGGTGCTAACATCCGTTGTGTTTCTTGTCTTGTCATACACAGCAAGTGTGTCTTCAACACATGGTATTTCGTTGCGTAGCGGGATCCTTGGTGATTTAGGTGCTGGTTCTCTAAAAGTATCCCGCGCATCAACAAAAGCTTCTTTGTTCTTCTTCAGATCTAGAGCAAGCATCTTTCCTGGGGCTTCTCTTACCCATATTGTTTCAAGAGGGCCTTGCTTCGCATGAGCCTCTCCTGAAGTGGAAGCCTCTGCTCCCCTATCACGGCCTGTTTCCACACCACTATGTGTGACTACTTTAATGCTAGGATCCGCAGGTTTGTTCTCTATTGCGATCCATTGGATGTTCGGTGTTGGCGCGTTTGTCCTTCTTCTTTTATGCATCTCTAACTCTAGCACTGGGCAATCTTCTATCACATTCTCAAATGATTTACAATAATTACAGGTGGTGCAGGGATTTACACAGTCTCTGGATATGTGACCTGGCTGGCCACAGTTATAGCAGATGACCTCGCCGCGGCCTCTTCCTTGTGTCGGGCCAGTATTTCTTCCTCTACCGCGGTATCCACCACCATGGCCTCTGTAGGCAGATTGATCATAATGCCTATTTTCTTGCTTTGGCTGGTTATCTTCTTGCACCCTGTACAAGCTAGTGCTTCTCATTGAATCCATGTCATGCTTTCTTTCATTCATTAGTTAATAGGCACGGCAGTTGGATTCATCATGTCCAACTGATTTACAGAAATTACAATATAGATTCTTAGGTGTCTTCACATATTTCTATATTAGGTAACAATCTTTAGGCCTATGACCAGTAGTTTTGCAGATCTCACACCAAGGTGCCTAGTTCTGATTGATGGGGTTAGGCGCACCACTGGTGAGGTAGTTATGATATAGGGGACAATGTTTGCGGTCAAGCCCTTCTCCTTTGCAAATCATGCACCAAATCTCATGACGAGGTTCATATCGCTTCTCTTTTCCATTCTTCATGCTCTGTAGCTCTAGTGTCAGGGTGGTAAGCTGGTTCTAAATCTGGTTCATCCCAGAACTAGACTCACCGATCGGCGAAGCGTCCAACTTCATCGCGATATCTAAGGCCTCTGGCTGCGACGTAACCTTCTGCTACATTAATGGTAATCTAATGTGGGGTAGAAACGCAGCAATGAACCATTCCTTGTGCTGATTCGGAGCTATAACAAAGCTTACTTGGTCTAATAGGGTCTTGAAGTTCTGATCAAACTCCCAGACCGATTCAGTCAGTCTCTGCTTGATTTCCTTCAACTCAGTTATACATAGAGATTCAGACTTTGGTTTCTTGAACTCTACTATCAGCGCAGCTTTAATCTCTGCCAGGGTTCTGGGTTGTGTGGTAGAATACTTCATGAACCAGTGCAGCGCTCTATCTCTGAATGTGGTAATAAGCTAGGCTTTCTTCTCATCATCATCCCGGATTTGTCTGACACTCCAGAAAGCTTCACAAAGGAACCAGTGCTAATCAGGATCTTCTAGACCCGTCCCTTTGAATATAGGCAGCTTCATATCTGTATGGGCCATGGCTCTAGGGGGAGGTGTAGCACTCGAGGGGGCACCTTGAGGTGTTCCCTGAGGGGGTGCTAGGGTGTCGTATAGGACTCTGCGCAGTGAAAAAAAGTGGGCGTATAGGGGTAGACGTACTAGGCTGTATATTCGGTGGGGTTGGCTCTACAAATGGGGGATTCTGAGGGGTAAATGGGGGTGCGGCTTCATTTTCAATATCAGGAGGAATCTCAGTATCTACGTGGACTCCAGAGCCTCCAGGATTCTTATTGAACTTGTATCTTTTCCCACTTCTTGATTTGTGAGTATCTTCGTTGGAATCGCTATAAATTCTATTTACCATGACAACTTGAAAAAATTACTGCATTCTTAAAATGCCTTTCTCAACTAATAGCATCTTAATGTATAGACTAAGATTGTTCAGAAATTTACCTTGGAAACCTGCGAAAAAGTGTGCCTCTGCTTGGCTATAGGATTTGAGTGTATCCACAACAAAATCTGTGACAAATCCTTCTACCATATGATCGACCCAAAAATCCACTGCGCACATCAATGCACTATCTATTGCTTTGAGCTTTGATATGAGCTCAGGATTCCATTATGTAGGAACGCCTCCTTGAAAACAGGTTCTCTTTTCTGCGAGCCGCGAGATCCACACATGCAACTCATTCGGAAATGTAGCCCAGAAAATCTCATGAATGTCATCCAACAGATATCTATCCAACCACTATGTGTCACTTAGATGCGGATGTCTGTTCTCTTGTCTTTTAAAGTCTCTTATGGTCTTATCCCACCAAGCCTGTATTTCTGTCTTCTCAGGATGCCAGTTCAGTGAACCTTCCGGGAACTCAGACTCTTCGTCGCTCATCACAACTGGAACTCATCACAGATTCTAGCCTGGCAGCAGAACCATTTGCTGGCTATACAATGCTGACCAAACATTTTATGAAGACCCAGGTTCTGCGCAATTACCTTAAACCAACAAAACCCCTTCGCACCGTCCCTTTCGGCAATAGCCCGCAAGCAGGATGAGGTCTCACCCGAGGTGTTTCTAATGGGGCACTGCGAACTCAGATGTCCATAGTGAGTGATGAGTTGATGGCTGTGACGAAGTTCACGACAGCTCTCTGGCCGAGTGCTGTGAGGTTCGGACTACGCGGTGATGGCCAACACCACGGCCCACACCACTACCTGCTTCCTTACTGTGGGGTTTAATACTATAATGTGAACACCACCACTTGACTTCCTATACTTAGACTAAGTGCAAAATGCTTAAGGCAGTGAGCTGAATACCACTTATCCACTTAGTCATTCATGTGACTATCTTACTACTTAATGCTCATAACACACACTTATAATGTCACTATTTTAAGCATAACCCTCAGGTGCGAAATAACTGTTATACATTCATTGACTGCATCCATTTAAACATGTAAACAACTTTCTCCATACTCAAGCAAATGATAGATTCACTGTCCTTAGAAGCAAAGCTAATACTACCCATACATCTATTCATGCAGACTTAACATATCAATCCATACTCTCTTGATGGCAAATGCATATAAAAGCTTTCTCATAACAGATTGCAAGTCAATATTCAGATATCCAACCACAGAAACAGATAAATATAAACACACATATAAACATTCAGTCACTCAACACACTATTTAACGTGGTTCACTCCCCCGAACGGGAAGCTACATCCACAAGAAATGTGTTTGATATTTCTTTTTAAGGAAGGGTTCACAGTTCTTAGCCGTGCACTCAGCTGCGGCTCTCTTCTTGCTCAGTTAGGTCTCTGCGCACTCAACTACAGAGCCTTTACAATATTTTCCTGACTCAAAAGATATTACAATACAATATGATCACCATAATAATCATCAACAACAACCCTTCACCAACCCTTCCTATACAAAATTTTCTTCTTAATATAGCTCATGCCCGAAGGTCGTGTCTTTACAACATTGAAGACCGAAACCCTTAGGGTTTCCAAACCACTACGGTCCCTTTGAACCGTCATGCAGGCTTCTGGTAGCGATTATGCTGTCATGGAAATCCTCCATGCATTAGACCCATTGCTTTCAGCCTTCCGGTTGTGTGCACACCAACAGATCATCCGTTTCGAGCCACCCTTCCACTAACGGACTCGTGCGACTGGCTCAGCTCCCAGTTGCTTTCCCTGTAGGCCATCTGTTCTCTAATGACCGCATACAACTAGCTCAGCTCTAGTCATTGTCCATCTGCTATTTTCCTCTTAACGGTCACGTACTCTGCTCTACGCCAAACTGTCACTTTCTCGACCCGTCCTCTACTTAATGGACTCGTATAGTCGGCTGCCTTCTTGTTGCTTATGCCCTCAACTTGGCATCTTTCCAGCAATCTTACCAAAAGTACACCATAATCGATCTATCCACTCTATTTGGCCATCCTCCATCCAGTACACAACTTTACTAGCTCCACGTGACCTACTACCTTCGCAACACTGAACCTGTTTAGCGCTAATCTTCGCAGTAGCCTTCAAAACTCAGTACTGCGCACATCTTCGCAGTACCCCCAATACTTAGCCAAAATTTACTTATTTTCTGAGCTGCGCTCATCTCAGCTCCATCTAGCCTCAAAAATGTTATAAAAAATGGCCTTGTTGGGCTAGGCCCAATAGTCATCCTTGGACATAGTCCTAAATGTACGGTGGGGATTAAGTCATCCTTGGACATAGTCCTAAATTTATGGATTAAGTCATTCTTGGACATAGTCCTAAATGTATGGTGGGGATTAAGTCATCCTTGGACATAGTCCTAAATGAATGGTGTGGATTAAATCATCCTTGGACATAGTCCTAAATGAATGGTTTGGATTGTATCATCCATGGACCTATGTCCTAAAGAGATCAGGATTGATCATCCTGTATGATGATCATGTGATGATGATGCTGATGATCATGTAATGATGATGCTAATGATCATGTGATGATGATGCTAATGAGTGTGTGATGACGATGCTGATGATCGTGCGATGACGATGATGATGATGTTGATGTTCCAGTAACTGGTTGAGTTACTGATGATGGTGTATTGAAGAAAGCTTCCGATGATTTACAGATGTATCATGTATGATGTAGTCGATGACTCTTTGCTCCTGTAGATGTTGTTATAATATCCTTCTCATTAAGGGGGAGTGTTGAATATTGTAACTTCTAAGAATATTATATTTGTACTTTATTATTTCGGAGATGTTTCATCCCTTCAAGGTGATTCTATTATGTATCCCAAGATGTTTATTCCTCCGATGAATTGTGGTAACCAAGGTTATTAGACCCACCATGTGGGTGTTGGCCCTGATTTTATTATTTAGGGGTTATTAGACTTCACTAGGAGAGGTTGGCCCCATTAGGGATTTTGGTTAGTCAAGAATCAGTATAAGTAGAGGAGGAGAGCTCCTCTTTGACACACTTGCTCAACTCAAAAAGTAGCGCACTTGTGTTTGGGAGGTCTGCAAAGGAGGTAGAGAAGAAGGAGGTCAATTCTTGGAGCACATCCTGTATTTTGGTTGATCATCTTATTGAGGAAAGCTTTGCTGGGTTTTCTACCCCATGAGGGTTTCCCAGGGTAATATCTTTGTCTATCTTGTGATTATGTTTATTTCAGTGATCTTGCTAGTCAAATTCGAATAATCTTACCAAAATATGCATCATTCAACGATCGGGATTTGAGTGGAAACATGACCAACGGCTACGGATGCTTTGAGAGATCAAACTGCCAATTAGAACAAGTGTGTCGCTAAAATGGAAAACCACGGAGGCTGAAATCTATGGTCCCGATACAAGCTCGAGTTTTCACAGGGGAAAGACACCTTCCCTGAGAATCAATGGTTGCCACGTAGGTTGAGCCACCTCAACGCAGTCAGGTGTCATTTTTGTATGGTCCAAAAAGTACAACCAGATATCTCCGATGTCATTTCAAGCCTCAGTCATCATGCCAAATCATTCGGAAGGTCTAGTCATAAAATCATGGCCGAATGATTTGCATGGGAACACCGTCATTATAAGTTGCTATAAACTAGATCTCCTAGGCTGGAAACTCACGTCTGAGAAGGTGGCGAGTTCTTCTGTCTTGGTATTCTTTGTAGTTTGTATCAGAGCATGGAGAGAAAGCAAGGAACCAAAGTAGTCATTGTACCATAACATGTGTTGTCCAAGATGGAGGAAGAGCACGTTTATTTACCTCCCATAGTTCGCGTTTATAGGGAAGACGACTCCGTCTGCAAATCGGAAGGTCCTCAAGAAAGACAGATGGATTGGATTTTACAGCAGTAGAGGAAGAAGGAAGAAACCTATGAAGAAAATGAGCAGGAAACTAGCTAGAAGGTGGAAATTATCAAGGATCTAATGCTCCCCATGGAAGGGGTACCCTCTACTCCTCTACCAAAAAGGACCCAAGCAAAATATTCTTTTGGTGTAGGTGATTTTCTTGATTGGTATGGTCAAATGAAGACCCAAGACTAAGGTGGCAGCATTCTTATTTCACCACTCGACAATTCTGTCTATTAGCTACATGCGTACATTCCTTATCTCCAATTTTGTGGATTAAGATAGTCTATAACCTAGTTTGAAGGGCGGTACATCTTAATGATGTATGATAGCGGTAGGATCCATCGGGTCTGATCGGTTATTGGTAATTTTCATTTCTACATCGAGCTAGTGCAAGTTAGGAACCATGCCTGGTAAGCATGAGTTCCAGCCTTAGATGTTTTTTGTTTGGCATGAAGAGTTCAAAGGATAATCAATGAATTCATTCGACTAGACTGAAAGCAAGTCAGTTGAAAGCATCTACATAACCGCAATTTTTGTAATTTTGTATTTTTGTTTAAAAGTAATTTGGCCATGTAATGAAATGGCCACGCAATTGTAAATGGCAGTTAGGCCTACCTCTTAGATATGTTTTGTTGTGATAGTGACAGCAAACAATGCCTCGATTTTGCTGTTAGATAGGTGTCATATGGTTGTAACTATTTTCTGTTCAGAAGGAGTCGAGCCTAGAGCTCAAAGACATCTATAAACATGTTTGTAATCGAAGGAAAAAGGGTTGAAAATATTATTTTAAATCTTTTGGTATTTTGAGGATTAGTCTATAATAGATTTTGATCTATTTTAATAAAGTTTGCAGAGGCGAAGCCTGCGTTTTGACACAAATTCCTGTGTAATCGGTCTGGTAGTCTGTATTTTCCCTCTTCCCATGTGAAATTGTGTTTCTCTCTTTGTTATCCCATTTTGTGTTATTTCTTTCATTCTTGGATCAGGGTAATGATTAAGTGGAATTCATAGAAGTTATGCTCCACTTAGTTTTCTCCAAGCATTTCACCGACATATTCTACTAAAGTTGATGTAGGATTCATCTTGGTATGCCTTACATTGATGGACTATTTCTTTTCTCTTATGTTCCACAAATTAAATCTCTTTGACTACTAACTTCTTGCTACCTTGCCCTTGTAAATGTGTTTGCAGAATCTTTGTGAATGATGTTTCAGAGTTTGTTAAATGTGACTCCATTTCCCAAACGAAATTCATATGTTTTCAACCAGACAGTGCTTGAATCATTTTTGTTCCAAATAGAAATCTGATCTTCTGTATAATTGTTGTAATTGAATATCTTGGCTGTGAATACTGGTGTTTCTTTTTCATTATTGACAATCTTGATTATTCTAATATTTTCGCGATATTTTAGAGAGATCCCTCTCTGTCTATGTTGGGTCAGTAGCACAAGCTATAGATTGGTTAGTAGTTACCTAGAATTACCCTCTTTCAGCCTTGGGGGTCAATTTCAGTGTTATCACTTTCCTCAGTGCCACAAATATTGTCCTCAATAGGAATCTTCTTGGGGGAAACATCGAAATTAATACCTTTCTCCAATAGTTTTCTGGAGGGCGTAGTTAGTTCCATGCTTGAGAGGTTCAGTTAGTTCCATGCTTGAGTGGTTGACGACCATCCTGTTGGGATACCATAGGATATCATGTCTATCAACTAGACTACTCCAAGAAATTGGAGTATTACACTTCCGTCCATAAAGTATCTAAAATGGACTTATTTTTGCAAAGGCTTGAAAATGACTATTATATGCAAACTCAACAAGATGTAAATAGTCTTCCAATTTCCCAGGTTTTTCCATCACATACATTCTAAGCATGTCTTCTAAAATTTGATTCACCCTTTCCGTTTGTCCATTAGTCTGGGGATGATATGTAGTACTAAAATTTAATTGAGTATCCAAACCTTTAAATAAATATTTCCATAAATTTGCCATAAAATTTGCATGCCTATCAGAAATCACAACTTTAGGTACCCCATGCAATCTGAAAAATTTCTTTCATAAAAATATCAACAATATTAATAGCTTTGTAAGTAGATTTGACATGAATAAAATGTGTTGCTTTACTAAGATTATCTACCAGAGCCATAATTGAATCATTCTATCTATCATTTTTAGGAAAACCTATTATAAAATCCAATCTAATAACTTCCCACTTCCATTTTGGAATGGGTAAAGGCTGTAGCAGTCCAGTTGGGTGTTGATGTTTAGCCTTAACTTGCTGACATTCAATGCATCTAGCAATGTATTCCGCTACTTCATTTTTCATATTAGGCCAAAAGAATTCTTTTCTTAGCATAGTGATCATTTTCTGATATCCAGGATGTCCTGAATATGGTCTTTTATGCACTTCATTCATGATTAATGACTTGAACTCCTCTGAATTAGGTACATACAATCTATTTTTACATACCAACATTTCTTTTCCGTTAAGACTGAATTCTGATTTTACTTTATTTGTTTTATTTTATATTGTCCTTTATTTTAGTTTTTGATATTCTTTATCAAATTTTGTTGTTGTTATGATTTTATCTTCCAGATCTGTTTCATAGCTGCTACTTGCAGTTACATACAACATATTTGGATGATGACTTAATGCATCAGCCACTTTATTTTCCTTTCCTTTAATATGTTTAATTTCAAAGTCATATTCACTTAGGAAAGATAACCATCTAGCTTTCTAGCATTTAAATTCTGTTGGTGAAATAAATATTTTAAACTGACATTATCTTTCATTCGTAAGAATCTTCTCCCAATAAGATAATGTCACCACATTTTAAGTGCATAAACAATGGCAGCTAATTCCCAATCATGAGTAGCATAGTTCTTGTAATGTTCTTTAGGCTTTCTTGATTCATAGGCTACCACATAGTTGTCTTGCATTAATACTCCACCTACACCCTTTTTGCATGCATCCATTCATATAACAAAATATTTATAGGGGTCTTCTATCTTTAGGATAGGATCTATTGTTAATAAATGTTTCAGTTTGTTAAAGCTGATTTCACATTTCTCATTCCATTCAAATTTCTTACCTTTATTTTGTAATGAATTTATAGGATATGCAATTTTTGAAAACCCTTCAATAAATTTACGATAATATCCAGTGATTCCCATAAAAGATCTAACATCAAATACATCTTTAGTCACATACCATTCCATGATAGCTTTAATTTTATCGGGATCCACCGATATACCATCCTTAGACACTACATGTCCCAAGTATTGAATTTTATCTTTAAAGAAATCACATTTATCGAATTTAGCATAAAGTTTTTGTTCTCTTAATACTTCTAAGAGTATTCTTAAATGCTCTTCATGCTCTTGCTGATTTTTAGAATAGATTAATATGTCATCAATGAAGACGACTACAAATCTATCTAAATATTTACTTAATATACTATTCATTAAACACATGAAATATGCTGGAGCATTTTTCAACCCAAAAGGCATTATGACAAATTCATAGTGACTGTGTCTGGTCCTAAAAGCTGTCTTATATATATCTTCATCTTTAACTCTAACTTGATGATATCCAGATTTCAAGTCTATTTTTGAAAATATCGTTGCCCCTCGAAATTGGTCAAATAAGTCATCGATCTGAGGTAAAGGATATCTGTTTTTAATTTCAATTTTATTAAGTTGTCTGTAGTTTATGCACAACCTTAATGTTCCATCCTTTTTCTTCACAAACAACACCGGTGCTCCCCAAGGAGAAACACTTGGTTTAATGTACTTTTTATCAAGCAATTCTTGAATTTGTGCTTTTAATTCATTAAGTTCCAAGATATTCATACGATATGGAGCTTTTGACATCGGTACTGCTCATGGTAACAAGTCAATAGTAAAATAGATCTCTCTTTTTAGAGGTAATCCGAGAATTTCTTTTAGAAACACATCCTTAAAATATTTTAAAACTGGAAAATCATCTCTTTTAATTTCATTGTTTTTATCTCTTTCATCAATTATATGTGTAGCTAGGGTTTTACCCCTAGCTTGTGCAAATGAGCACCTACTAAGGAGAATGGAATCCTTAGTAGCAGTTCAGTAAATGTAAATAATTAAGCTAAAACAAAAATGAAAACTAATCTAAAACACATGCATGAAAATAAACAACAAATTTAAATAATGGTTTTGTATTGATATTACCTTCAATGTGAAGGTTGATGAAGCTCCTTGCAATGTCCAAGAGGGTTGCTCCAAGCTCCAATGTGCTCCTTCTCTTTCTCCAATGGTGGAAATGGGCCAAAAGGGGCTCTCAAGGTGAAAGTAGTTCAATGGTGAACTAGGGTTTCGAGAGAGATTTTGGCAGAGTAAGGGTGCTAGTGATTGTGGATATGGAATAAGGGATCTCCATCACCTATTTATAGTTTTTTGGTGGTGGAGTGCTGACCCATGGTTTTGGGAAACACATGGTTTTGTGCAGCTGTATAGGATTTTTTCCTCCTTTTCCTCATTATTTTATATTTTTTATTCCCTTTTTAGGGGATTTTTGCTATTTTTGAGGAATTTTGGATATTTTTGGAGGAAAAAGGGGTTTTTTAGCCTTTTTTAGGCTATTTTGAGGGTTTTGTGGCCTTTTGGAGGCATTTTAGGCCTTTTGGAGGCTTTTTAATGGGATTTTTTGAGATTTTAAGGGAAATATGGTAGAAAAATGGACAAATGAGCCATATAATGTGGTAGATGAGGTACTGAACACTTTTTGGGTGTTAACAGATTGCCCCCTAATGTGCAAGGGCAGGAGCTCATCGTATGGCCGATGGACATCATAAGTCATGAATGGTTTTCCTGGGGTGTGGAGAGAAGAGAAGAAACAAACTGAAGCCCGGAACAACGATCCCGAACAACTGCAAGAACTAAAAGTACATAACCTCAATAATGGATGAGGGATCATCTGATTATATGGACGAGGCGGGCATTCCCATGCTCGTATCAGGATATAACATAACAATAATGGGGTCCAAAAAATGGGGACCTGAAATATACATGACCTCAAATACTGACTGAGGAATAATCTCAATATATGGACGAGGCAGGCATACCCATGCTCGTATCAAGATACATAAACAAAAACTGTGAGGCCCGAAAAGGGGGACCTGTAAGATACATAGGCACTGTGTACATCATAAGTGTCCAAAGGGGACACAAATATGGGACATACTGCTGGGCTGACCATGTCTGTGCTGAAGAGTTGATACACTGGAACAATCGACAGTGCTACTGAATGTGGTACCAAAGGAACTAATGAGCTGCTGGATCAGAGTGACAAGGGGTACACTTGCAATGGTTCACTGAACTGGAACTGATCTGGGACTGAAACTGGGTACTCAAGGAAGCATGTAACTGGATGGCTTCCGAATACAAACGCCAACGCAGCCCGGACATCCACAGGAACATATAACTGGTCGTTCCGAAGGGACTCACCAATGTGCTAGAGTCGGGGGAAATCCGGGGTCTTCGACATATAATGTAAAGGATATAACCCTACGTGATTCTTGACGATGCGATCAAGGTGCTGAAGTCGAGCATGTGAGAAACAACCACTCGGAGAGGCAATGATGACTGCTCTCTGAATGGTCCATAGGCACTTACCACAGATGGTGATAAGTCCAAGGCGTAGGGACCTCTGGGCCTATCCTCTGGAATAGAGAGGCTGTCGTCGATAGAGGGAGACCTGCAACTATCAAGGCAATGATGTTTCCTTGACAGGAGCGCGAGGTGAAGAACCGAAATGTGATAGTACTGAGGGCAAGATTGACAAACTGGGGGTGATCACTGGGCAAGTAGAGTGGGTGGAATCAAACTTCCTTTGTTCAGAGTATGATAATGGGAATGATCTGGCAGCATATGAAACTGACTGAGGGGAAAGGGATCATAGCTGTAATGGATAGGGAAGGGTGACTGGTCTGAGGGAGACTCAAGCTGGTGTAAAATGGCAGGAGACTGCAGAATACTCTGAACAAAGGCGACCTGATTGGGGGTGTTGCCGAGATGATCGATCATAGTGCCAGGAGGCACGTGGGGGGACTTCTTCATGGGTTAAGGAACTAGAAGAAGTTTGTGTAAAATGATACTGTCGTGTGGATTTTACGAGCCCAGGACAATTCATGCTCGTGGTTGCTTTCAATTTTAAGGAGTCTGAAAGCGATAAGAAGACTCTGAAGTGATGGAATGGTACTGTTGTGTGGATTTTACGAGCCCAGGACAGTTCATGCTCGTGGTTGCTTTCAATTTTAGAGAGTCTGAAAGCAAATAAGAAGACTCCAGGGGGTTGCTTTTTCGTAGATTTAGTCTCCAAGGCCCAAAGAAGCATAAAAGGATACAATGAAGAACTCTTCTAGCCGGTGTGACTAGAGTATTCCTTTTTCGTAATTAGTTTACCAGGTCAGGAAAATGGTTAAACTTATACCAGATAGACGCTCTTTCAGGTACTTTAACGAGCATGAAAGGAAGCAAGATTGCTCGGTGATCTTTTCATTCTTTTTAGAAGTCAGAAAAGAGCTTAACGGAAACTCCCTAAGTGCCTTTTTCGTAAAGGACTTGTCCGGCCCGAAAAAGGGATAAAATTATACCGAACAAAAGGAATGGCCAGGCAAGGAGGAAGTGTTCAATCAAGGATCAGTAATGATGATTAAGAACGAGGGTAGGGAGGAACACTGCTTGGCCTCCTTGCGGGGTAGATGAAATGGTGGCAAAATAACGAAACATTTGCAGTATGACAGGAGTGAATGGCTCATGTAAAAATGTGGGACAATTCGATAGCGGCCGATGTGGCACGCAAATCGAGGCAGCAAGGTGTCGAGACACAATGTGGAAATTGTACCAAGTGAGAGTGAGAAATGATCTCAAGCATCATCACGAGCTTGGAAAAATGAATCCGGCGATATAAAGGATGTCAAAAATGGGTAACGGCCAATATGGCACGCACACCGAGGCGACGAGGGCATTTTTTGGAAAAATACCCAAAAAATCTGGAGGTGAGAGTGAGAAATGACCTCAAGCATCATCACCAGCTCGGAAAAATGAATCCGATGATATAAAATATGTGAAAAACGGAGAACGGCCGATGTGGCACGTAAATCGAGGCGATTAGTGGCATCTGAAAAATGGGCAAAAAATGACGGTGTAAAAATAATGCAACGAGATGACCATCATGACGGTCTCGGCGTGCTGATTCCAATGGTGGAAAAGGTGCGAAAAATGGACTCCGTATGGGGTCAGAATGGCCAAAACAAGAAAAAGTCAACTGACTATAAATAGTGGTGGGTCCAACATGACATGTGTCATTTGTACTTGTTTGACTTTGACTTGTCATTAGAGTGGACCAGAGCTTAGGTGGCATTTCTGGACGATCCGACCGGCCGATTTCAGATCCGGGAGATACAGGTATTCTGTCAAACTCATACCTGCATATTTTTTAGGGTCGGGGGTTGGGTAGTGGGTCCCAGGGCTGATTTGTACGGTCCATGTGGGGTGGACCGCTGGTTAGGGGGTCGAAACCGCGGTTGGCGACCGTGAGTTTCGGGGTGAACCGCGCGGTTGGCGACCGTGTGATTCCTGGATGGATACGCGGTCCAGTACCGCGAGTTCCAAGGAGGAACACACGGTGCTAAACCGCGAGGTTAGGGCTAACAGGCGCGGTTAAGTACCACGGCTATAGGCCTGACAGCCGCGGTCGGAAACCGCGGCAGGAAGCCCGGAAGCCGCGGTTTTGGGCCAAGCTTTTAGGGTCTTCCGGGAGAGGGAAAAGGACTTATTTATGGGACATGCGTTTGATGAGTTGCCTTTGTGTGATTGACAGGATGCCGCAGGCTCTATGGAGAGAGCAGGAGATTCCCGACGAGATCATGACCATCATCCGAGAGGCGTGCCATGTGCGATCTGTGTTGGGACTGTGCGGACTACTGAAGTTCGCACAGATACCCATGATACGTTCAGCAGCATTGCTACTGAACCGGCTGATCAGCTTCTGGGAGCCGGACATACAGGATTTCCGGGTACAGGGTGAGAGGGTGGACCTTACCCTGACCGATGTATATTTTCTGACGGGGTTTCCTTGTCTAGGCAGGGTAGCAGACACACAGCCGCGGGTCGCCGCGGATGTCGACATGGAGGACATGTTGGAGAGATACTGTGTTCCTGAGGCGAGGGTGCATAGGAATGCACTCCTGGTGAGGGACCTACAGGAGCCGGCCGTGCAGGCTATGGCGGCATGTGTGGTGCGGGTATTGGGTTCCCAGTCACCTGAAAAAGTGTCCGGGGGCCAGATGCAGATGATAGAGCGCGTACTGGACGGGGTGTACTACGCGTGGGGCCAGATGTTCCTGACCTGCGTTCAGCGGCAGATGACGTCAGCGAAGGAAGCTGGAAAGGGTTTTTGTTTTGGTTCCTTCTTGTGTGCCTTCTTTATGGAGAGGGTACCCACACTGCGGCCACGGGTTTCGATCAGGGAAGGAGGTATGAGGGAGCCACGGATGGTGCGGTGGGGAGAGATGATGCGCTGTCGTGGTGGCGGTGACATGGGCAGATATTTCACGCAGGAGTTGTACCTGCAGTGGCTCCAGATACCACTGACACTGGACGACTTCCCATATCGGGACATGGATTTTACGGGAGATCCGGAGGCGCCACGAGCGCCAGGACAGGCATGGGGTCCCGACGGTACGTATGTGTTTTTACTTGCATGTTATGTATGTCAAGTTTCATTTATATGATAGTAGATTGATATAGTGTAGGCCCAAGGCCGCCTCCAGGACATGTGGCATGGAGGGGTATTGTGGCCGTCCCAGCTCTTCCTGGGCGAGGTGAGGTCCGTCGCCGTGATGCAGAGGGGACACTGGAGTCGGTGCGGGCACTACTGGATCGGTTGTTCATAGGGGTGACCGACGAGGGATGGTGGGATGTCGATCCTGATGTAGTTCAGGATTGCATGATGGTGCCTCGGGAGTTCAGATCCATCGCGATCCGAGTGGCGATCTTGGTGGACCGGGCACGGGCACAGGAGCCCGTAGGAGATGAGGACTTGTCGGAGGAGGAGCGAGGGGAGGACTCAGAGGCAGCCGATGCAGGCAGTGATGTAGGATACGACTCCCATTAGGGAGTGCAGGGGACTCCCCCTGAGTTTTGTAGCTACGGCATGTATGTTGATGAGGCGGTTCGGGATGTATAGCCATTTTTTGTATAGCTGAGTACAGGGGTACTCAGGACATGTATAGCACTGAACATGTATATTTTTATATATATATATATATGCATGTGGATGCACCTTTTTGTATGATGTTGTTTTATTTGTACGCACGTGGATGGGCTTTATGAGTTGTGATATGTTTACATTGCACGTGGATGCAAGTAGGTTAGGATGTTAGGCACGTGGATGCCCCTTGTGTATTTTATGTGATGCGACATTATATAGGTATGTTTAGGCACGTGGATGCCCCTATGGATATGAATGTGGTGTATGTACATGGATGCAAATGTGGATGCGATGCAATCTTTTTGGGTTTTTATATATTTTTATGAGATGCTATGGGTTTGTGATGCATGATGTTACATGGTGTGATTGATATGCCAATCTAGGATGTTGTTGGCCATTTGGTCTGCGACACTATTTTGGGCTCTGGGGACATGTGTGAATGTGATGGATTCAAACTGTCGGCTGAGTTGTTTTGCGCGCAGGAATTTTCTATAAAGGCAGGGATAACACACCTGGTAGCAATTGTTGATATGGGAGACAAGTAGCTGGGAGTCAAGGAACACATGAAGGTGACATATGCCCATTTGGAGGGTGGCAGTCAAGAGACCGGTCACAGCATCATACTCCGCCTGGTTATTGGTAGCAGTGCCTATACATATTCCTTCAAGGTGAATCATCTCGTTGGAAGGGGAGTACAAGACCCATGCTGCAGAAGCCAGGTTGGGAGACCAGCGGCTTGCGCCATCAGCGAAGCCAGTGTAACAAGGTGGAAGATGGTCCATCTGTAATCATGCAGAAAGAATGAATGTAAGATGATGGTAAAAATGTGAAAAACAAAAAGATAGCAAACTGTACAATGCGGACCAACGAGGTCGCGGTGTCATTTATGGGAAATAACGCTTAAGATACAACCCATTACGGGGGTTGCGCAAAGGATGGCCTTCAGAGTCGGCTAAGATGTATGCCCCCTTGCCGAGGCAGGTCTGCACGATGTAAGGGCCTTGCCACATGGATTCAAACTTCCCTTTGCCAGTTTTTTCATGGGCTTGGCCATAAGCGAGGACGAGGTCCCCTTCATGGAAAGTTCGAGGGTGAACATATTTGTCGTAACCGGCTTTGGAGCGGTTTTGGGAAACTTCAATGTTCTGGAGGGTGGCGCGATGGTCTTCATCAGTTTGTTCAAGTGTCAGCAGACGCTGCTGGAGGGGGGAGGTGAAGATATCATGGAACTCGTGGAAGATTTGTTTGTAGTCCTCAATCTCCTGCTCGCTGCAGGAGGCTCCTAAAGTAATGAGGTCAGGGTCACATCCTGGGAACTTTGAGGGAGGAATAGGATGCTGTTTCTGATGGACGGGGGGTACATCAGGCCATGTGTCAGTGTGGTGCGCTATAATGGCGGGGTCAATATCGGGCATTTCGGTATAGGACCAGGCAAAGACATCACGAAATTCTCTGAAAAGGGTTTGGTAGTATTCAATCTCTTGTTTACTGCAGAATGCTCCTAAAGTAATGAGTTCAGGGGCACGTCCTGGGGCAGCGATATCAATTTGGATGAAAGGTGAGATGTTAGCCATGTTACCTTCCTCAAAGGCGTCAGGAGCAGGAATAGGGTCCTTGAACCAGTCGACCTTGGTGGGAAGGAAGTCTTTGGACTCAACTGTGAATTGGGTAGCTGTGCTAGAGGAGGATTCTTCTGGGATGAAATAGGAACAGTGGTGCATATCATCCCAAGGATAATCCGGGGTGGTAAGGGCCTCAAGAATCTCCTCATCGGTACGGAAAGTTTGCGTCGTCAAATCAGTTGACGAGGGAGTAGTGGTGGAAGAGATCATATAAATGGTGTTAACCTCTCCTGAAGGTGAAGAGTCTGGGGGGTAGATCTCCTCAATGGTAGGTGGTTCCATCTCAAGATCCAGATTGTTCATCTCATAGAGAGAGGCTCTGTAATCCGGGAGATTGGGACAATGATGGGAATAATGCCCGTAAACACCGCATATGGCACAGGAGTGGTTGGTACGCAGGGATTTGTCTTTGGGCTTAGGGGTGGGGTTTAGTTCGACAACCGGGATGTTGGGGTCATCGTCGAGCATCTGCATGTGCTTCTGCAATGCTGGTAACTGTGGGCATTGGTGGGTTGCATGGCCCAACTCATCGCACAGCGAGCATTTGGGAGGAGCACGAAATACTGGAGGGTTTTTTACTGTCTTGGGAGGTGGTACAGCAGTGTAAGGTTGGGGACCTCTTCCCCCAGTGGGTTTGGGAGTAGGAGGAGAAGTCGTGGAGGACGAAGGGGTAGAGACACCGGGAGGTGGCTGAGTGGTAGTAGCCATGGGTTGCACCGGTTGGAGGACGACGTCTGGTGTCGGCAGGCGAATGGGAGGCGAAAGATACCATACAAGTAATCCCAAAGTTAACCCAGGGAGACTAAGGGTAGCCATGACCGGGGCGCTTACTACTCCCGATGGAGGGACTAGGAAGGGGATCGTATGGATGGGTGTAACACCAATGTGGCTAGGTACCAATGGTGGTTTAGGCAACAAGGGTGGTTGATTGTTAGGTGGTGGGTTATCATGGGACAAGGTACATAAGTCAGACACGTCCGTGGGGGCCGAGGGAGGCGGAATAGATTGGAAGGTGGAAGTCATCGGTGTGTCTGAGTAGACTCCAGGCCCCGTAGAGGAAAGAAACGAGGTGGTGGCACGAGAAACAGGTTTTTCAACCATGGGGAGAACATTTTCAGGTGCCGCAGGAGCACTGGGATCATAGTAGGTGAGCTGGTCAACCTTAACCACGCGTCCCTCATGGGGGAACATCATGGTGTGAAAAACGGAAGAGGCAACCGCCCGCATGGCATACATGTAACTGCGGCCAAGTAAAAGGTTATAATCTAATTGGGCATTGATTACCTCGATGTCGATAAGGACGGTTTTACCACCTAACTGGACAGGGACATTGGCTAGGAGACCTTAGGGCTGAGCTGAACGACCATCGTAGGCGCGTAACGCAGTGGTGGACTGCTGGAGGGTAGGGGATCCCAACTTCTTCCATACGAATGTAGACATAACGCATGTGGAGGCACCCTCATCGATGATGCATCGATGGATGACAAGATTCCGAACGGAAACAGAAACTTGGAATGCTAAGGTGGAAGGCAGGCGTGGTTCGGATTGGTCCAAATCAAATGCCATCAGATTCGAATCATTTGGGTCAATCCCCCCAATGGCGGAGAGTAAAGTCTTGCGCTGGGAAGGGCAGTTCTTCAAGACTTCTAACGCAGACATGGCTGCAGGAGATTGGGCTAGGTCGTCTACAATGTTGTAGTTTGACGCAGCACGCGCATTGGGGTTATTGTTGATATGACGAAGTGGGAAACGAGGGGCTTTGGGAGCGCCATCTAGTGGAGGTGGAGGAATACGTAACGCTTGATCGATGGGATGAGTGGTAGTAGGTTTATCTATGGGAGGTACGTCAGTGGTGGAGCCATATTGGTTCCGACGGGTCTGAAGGTTGATGTCAGCGGATGACATCATCAACAGGTGGTGGGTACCTGAGTCAAACATGGGTTGATCAGGAGCAGCGTAAGTAATTTGCTGTTGTTGGGGTTGCGCGTTAGCTTGAGGGGCCAACGGCTGAGTGTTCACCACGCCTTGGGTTGGTAAGGGGTTTTGCAGAACCAAAGGTGGCTGCTGAGGCTGAGGGGGGTTAGGTCGCGCCTGAGGAGCCGCATGCCCTTGGCGGTGGGCATCGTCAACCAAGAGCTGCCGAGCTCGCTCTAAGTGTGGGAAAGTATGCGTGTAGTGTCCATAGACCCCGCAAATAGAACAAGGGTGGTTTGTTCGCAAATTGGGGTTTTTAGCCTGCTTGGGTGGGCGATCAGGGTTTTTATTAGCGGGGGCCGCATTGTTGTTGTCGGGGGGATTAGCCGGTTGACCGGCTTGGTCTGCAGGTTGGTTGTTCCCACGATTATGGCCTTTGCCGCGGTTCTATTGGCCCTGGTTGCATTGGTTAATCTGGTTCTGCTGCGGATTTTGTTGGGCGTAAACTTGCCCTTGAGCAGCAGGTGGGTTTTGAGGTTGTGCAGGAGCGGGAGCAGGCTGCGGTGGATGGTATGTAGGTGGAGGCTGCGCAGGTGCGGCACCTTGAGGAGGTTGCTGATATGTCTGCGGAGCAGGTTGTGGATTTGCCGCAGGGGCTGCCTGTGGCAGATAATAAGCAGGTTGGGCCTGTGAAGGCGCAGGAGCTGGGGTAGCCTGCTAATGGTAGTAAGGTTGAGGTGCGAGTGGGGGGGCATAAGCGGGAGTCGCATGACCGAAGCACTGAAGAGGACATGCGGGTCCGTGGTGATGGTGATGTGTCATGGGAGCATATGAGTTGGTTGCTCCAGACTATGAGGTAGCCCGTGAAAGGTCAGGGCCAGAGGTAGAACGTGCTATAGAAAATGGTTGAGGATGCGAAGAAACATGGCCAATGATACCGTCTGCAGCGTGGGATGCCCCCGGTGCATCATGCTGGGAGGACTCGCCGCGAGGGGCGTCAGGTATAATGGTATAAAGGTAACCCGACTGGGCATAAATGAGGTCAAACTGTTGTGCCTTAAGGATGGCCTCTTCTTCAGACTGGGGTCTTTCTGATGCTACATCCTTAGCAATAACAGGGAGAAGGGATTTGAGGAACCAATCTAGGAAGATACGGTCGTCTAGTTTGATCTTGCATAAGCTACGGCGTCGACGCCACTCATGGATGTGGTCCGTGATATGGGTAGCCGTGTTTTGTCTGCAGGATAGGAGGATCTCAACGCCCGCATCATAGCGGACAGGAAACTGGAAGAACTGCAGGAATGTCGAGGCAAGGGAAACAAAGGTGGCATGGGTCCCATGAGGTTGCTCGATATACCATTTGGCTGCAGAGCCAGTGAAGGTGCGCTGTAAGAGACGGAGGCGAACAGAGTCGTCCACTATGGAGTTGGAGGAACACCATAGGTGGAAAGACATGATATGGTTTTGTGGGTCCTCACCTGCCTTACCCTCGAACTTAGGGATGTCAGAGGGGAGCTTTGTAGGCATATGAGGCCACGTAGGGTCGTGTCGAATAGGATCGTTGGTCAATTTGGCCAGGTCAGGTAGGTTGAGGCTAGCCATGAATGGCAAACTGGAAGAAGGATGTGACACAGTAGTGGGTTGGACCAAGCTGGGGCTAATACCCCCAAGTGGAGGGACAGGATTTGGGATGGTGCCCCTAAGTGGGGGAACTAAGGTGGTGGAGGATGGTCCAGCACCACCGTGGGTAGTGTGAGCCACTGATGTAGTGGGGATAGGGATTCCCGCTGCGGGAATAGGTACCGTGAGGGGAATGGTAGACGAGGGTCCCATGGAGGGCATACCCAAAACAGGTGTAGTAACTGGTGTAGTGGTGGATGTGCCACTAATGGTCCCTATAACAAAAGAAGTGGAAGTCGTGCCAGCCATGGGGCTAGTAGGGGCAGTGTAAATAGGGTTCTCACACTCTTCGTCAGAATCAGAGCTAAAGTAAGGAGCATCAATATCTGGTGACGGAGTCCTATGTCGCTGACAAGTGGAGTCAAGTGACAAGGCTCTAGATCTGTGATGAGTGGTATCAACGGATGATGATCGGAATCTATGACGTGTGGTGTCAAGAGAACCGTGCTGTGGGGGCTCGCCCCTGAGGCGCCGAGAATGTCTCTGGGACTCAATGGTGACGGATGGTGTCAAATCTCTGTGGGTTGAGGTGAGTAGAAAAACAGCTCAAAAAAGCCTAATGCAACCGAGTGTGCAGAAGGAGAGCTAAAAAACAAGGCACTCAGGCCAACAACCAACTCAAAACACCCACTGCAACAGCTGTGCTACAATAGGTGGAGTATCAACAAAGATGGTCAGAATACCAACAAGCAGCAGGTTTCCTAAAAAGAAAAAATGGTGGACTCACTAGACCAAAGGGAGGTAAAGGAGCATGCAAACACCTAACTAAAAGTATTCTGACTCAACTAAACATATCCTCTGCAAGGTGATGAAATCCAAGTCAGACAATATGAGTAGGAAAGCCAAGTGGCTATGATATCCCCCTACCGGGAGGGACACCGGGTAGTCAATCGTAGAAGAATGGCAACTAAGATACCCCGTTCATGACACGTCCAGAAAGGTGAATCTGCTGTTTAGTCCGTTTACCGCAATACCCCTATACAGGGATATCCCGTGAACCGCGAAAGGTAGCCCTTCGGTTACTGAATGGAGTGTGGTATTCCACTCAGGCCTCCGGAACCAGTCTCCCGACTTCAACCCTCCTAAGGGAGAGGCCCTCTGATAAACTGGTCGTGACCGTGCCAAAAAGTACTAGGGGATTTTGGTTCCCTATTTGGACAACAACTATGTCTCAAGTGAAAGTAACCGAGGGGTGTTATTGGAAGCCTATCCCCCCGATCCTACCTAACTACAATGATTCTTTTGTGTTCCCCAAGTGGGGTTAGAATGTTGGTTCAGTTAGGTACTTTTTAAGGCTCACTTGATTTATGTGACAGAGTGTGTGCTTGTGAGGTTATGAACCCAAAATAGAAGTGCCACAAGGGGGGAAACTTATAACTATCAATAATGCTGGAATTGAAACTTTAACTTGCAAAATTTTCTGAATTAAAAATACTGAAATTTTTAAAAGATTCTGTAAAGGGAACAGAAATTAGGTTGCAGAAAGGCTGTAAGGAAGTGGGACTGCAGGTAGGACAGGGGGCTGTTCAGATGCAGAAAATATTGCAGCAAAAGGGGCTGGGCTCAAAACAAGAAAAATGCAGAAATCAGACCGCGGGTCTGTGGCGAAACAGAACAGGCAGACCGCGGGTTTGAGGGAAATAGTCGCGGTCAGGTCGCGGCTTTCGGGCCTACAGACGCAGTCGGGACGCAGGAAATAGGGAAAAAGACATAGTCGGGTCGCGGCAAAAAGGGTAACAGACGCAGTCGGGACGCGGGAAAGAGGCTGAAAGCCACAGTCGGGACGCGGGAAAATGGCCGACAGGCGCAGTCAGATCGCAGCAAACAGGCTGATTAGCCGCGGCCGGATCGCAGGTAACAGACTTGAATCCGTCGGCAGGGCGTCGGAAACCATCTGAGATCTGCGGTCGGGTCGCAGGTAAAGGCCTGAAAGTCGCGGTCGAGACGCGACTGCAGAGGCAAAAAGCGCGGTGTGCGGCGTCGAAAAGGGACAGCCGAAAAGAAAAAATTTTAAAAACGAAACCAGAAATTCAAAATTTAGGGGAGTCGCCAAAACTGTAGCTAGGGTTTTACCCCTAGCTTGTGCAAATGAGCACCTACTAAGGAGAATGGACTCCTTAGTAGCAGTTCAGTAAATGTAAATAATTAACTAAAACAGAAATGAAAACTAATCTAAAACACATGCATGAAAAATAAACAACAAATTTAAATAATGGTTTTGTATTGATATTACCTTCAATGTGAAGGTTGATGAAGCTCCTTGCAATGTCCAAGAGGGTTGCTCCAAGCTCCAATGTGCTCCTTCTCTTTCTCCAATGGTGGAAATGGGCCAAAAGGGGCTCTCAAGGTGAAAGTAGTTCAATGGTGAACTAGGGTTTCGAGAGAGATTTTGGCAGAGTAAGGGTGCTAGTGATTGTGGATATGGAATAAGGGATCTCCATCACCTATTTATAGTTTTTTGGTGGTGGAGTGCTGACCCATGGTTTCGGGAAACACATGGTTTTGTGCAGCTGTATAGGATTTTTTCCTCCTTTTCCTCATTATTTTATATTTTTTATTCCCTTTTTAGGGGATTTTTGCTATTTTTGAGGAATTTTGGATATTTTTGGAGGAAAAAGGGGTTTTTTTAGCCTTTTTTAGGCTATTTTGAGGGTTTTGTGGCCTTTTGGAGGCATTTTAGGCCTTTTGGAGGCTTTTTAATGGGATTTTTTGAGATTTTAAGGGAAATATGGTAGGAAAATGGACAAATGAGCCATATAATGTGGTAGATGAGGTAGTGAACACTTTTTGGGTGTTAACAATATGAATAGCATAAACTTTAATGCCTTTGTGAACATAACTTTTCATTCGTAAAGCAGAAATTTCTCTAATAGTAGTTTCCATTGGAATTCCCTTAACTATTATAGGTTTACTCTCTTCGTCTATTCATGAGAAATTTTTATCATAACAGTTCAGAATTACTCTATGATTTTCCAACCAATCCATTCCTACCAATAAATCATAAGATCCTAAAGGAAGAATATTTAAATCAACATGCATCATAAGACCATTCATATTAAATTCACATTCTTTCACAAAAATAGTGACTTTTGTTTTCATTCCTGTAGCAAGCTGAACTACCAAAGAATTTTCAAATTTACTTTGTTGCAATTTACACAATTCTACAATTGTTGGTGAAACATAACTTAAATTTGTGCCTGGATCAATTAATATGGAGATTGGTTTATCTTTTAACATACTATTGATGCCCTGAAATTCGTAGCACCAGTAGTTAGGGATTCTCCCCGGTAAGCAAGCCCAATTAGATCGCTTACCGTTTGGTGTGGGGAATATGTTCAGTTAATGACCTGTCTACCATATGAGGTTTAAAGATTTGTTTTCACCAGTTGCCGCCCAATCCACCATTTATGTATTTTATGTTTAAAGATGATATGCAAGTTCTCTATCTAAATGCATGTAGTTGAAGAAAATATGATCTAAACCTATTTAAACTAATTAATCTATCCCTGCATGGAGCAAATTTGACATATGAGTAATATACTGGAAGTGTACCTAAGAATCTCATAGATAGCTGTTCAAATATCATAAGCACATTTATAGTAGAATATAAAAGATAACAGAGATAGCTCTGATGTAATTAAAACATTCCATTACCCATTTAACACATAATTGTTTGCACAAGAAAATGAGAGCATTCACAACTAAGAATTAATTCAGAACAGTTAAGAACGATCTCATAGTATATGCATGAATGGTGTAGAAATAATTTGACAGACATTTAACACATCCCCATGCAAAAAAACACAATGCTAGCTTTTTCCAGGCAAATAGATATTCTTTATTAATGCAGCAAAGTAGTTCACGTACAAAACAAATCAGTCCTTTCACCTGTGAAAAATTCCTTTATCTTCTACTCTATTCCTTTATTTATAACTTTACAAATTGTCCCCTCTCATACCCTAACCCTAGGGAATCACAAAAGTTTGTCTTATAGTGCTCACATAAAACAAAATTAGTTTCCAGTTGTTTCTAAACATTTATACAATAAATTTTCTTCTAGATGTCTTTAATATTTATACAAATGCAAAATCAGCTTCGTTCTGGCTTTTCCACCTCAGCTGGATTTTCCAACACATCTATGTAACTGATCTAGATGCTTGTCTCTCTTACAATAATGCTATTGCGCGTAGGAGTCATTATTTTTAGGGATATTTCATGATTGTACAAATCATCTGCAATACCTTTTAATTCTGCCATAGTTTCCTAGGAAATCTCTTCCAAAAGGTAGGCATGGATAAAAGATTGCGCAATGAACTAATGTACATCCTCCACGGTCAGGACATCTATCCTTGTTATATAGGCTATGTCTATGTCCAGCTCACCTTGCAGTTCTGACAAGTGTTGGTCTTGGGAAGGAAAGTCTTCCATGGTATGAGGGGAAATCATATGGCACTTCTCGTGGGTCTCCCTGATTTTCTAGTAGAAGTTGTCACACTGCTCAATGGTTTTATGGATTACAGAGTTTATTTTCACACCACATCCTTTACTGAACTCGATGAGGCCAAAATCCAGCTTAAATTCGGTTAGGGACTTGAGAGGTAGGTGCCTCGGGAATCCTGATTTCCCTTCTCTACATTCAATTTGTTTCCTGATTTCCTCTATGGTGCACACACACTTTATCTTGAGTCTCAGAGCCTCAATATCGATTTCTTTCATCCTCAAAATCATGGCCTTCATCTTGCTAACTTCTTATGTTATAATCTCTTGTGACCGGTAGATTTTCTTATGTACATCACATGCCTACTCATGGAAAGCAGCTATGTCTTGCTTCTTGTTATTTGAAAGCTCCAGTTGCCCTGTCATGAGCTCCTTTTCTTTATTTAACTCTTCCACTCCAACCTTTAGTTCCTCAACTTGTTTGTTGGCAGCTGCCTGGTCAAACTCTAACTGAGTAGCTCCAGTTTCAATGTCATTCTTTTCACCTTCTAGTATCATTAGTTGCATCGTCAATGCTTGCTTTTCTTCATCTAGACTCTAGTACTCGCTTTTTATTCTTTCTCGCTATGATAAGAGGGCGTCATACTTATTCTTCTAGTTTTCCCCATCTTCTCTCTCCTTTATCAGATTAGATTTTAACTTGCGCACCTTCTATTTTCCCAGCTCGACATCATTCATCAGTTTGTTAACGTTGTCTTCATTTGCTTGGGCAGAAGCTACGTTGATGGATGCTACGAACCCGAGGTCGTTCTGTGTACCTTCTATGATGATGCTTTCTTCTCTAATGACGATGTATGGTTGGGAGGCCATCTTCATTATTTTCTCTGTCTTTCTCACAATAGCTTTTCTCTTCTTGTCAAAGACAATTTTGTCCAGTTGAGCCACAGTGTGGTTCTTTTATGGAGTAAAAGGAATGAGCGGGAGCTCTCCTATAGGGAAGTGGCTTCCTGCGGTTATTTCTTGAGATACTTGGGATGAGTCTATGTCTATGGTATGCATGCTTGGACTTCCCGCTTACATAGCTTTCTTGGAATTCTCCTCTTTTTATTTTTCCTTCTACTGCTCAGTGGCCTCCTTATCTTCCCTCTCTTGCATCTCTTGCAGCTTATCGGCTTCTTCTTTTCTAAATCTTTCAGCTTCTTCTTCCCGCATCTTGTTAGCTTGTTCCTTCTAATCTCTTTCTGCTGCTTCTCTCTGGAGATTTTCAACCTCTTATTTTAGCCTTTGATCTTCCTTCGTCAGAGCTTCGTCTTCATCCCTCTTCCTCTGTAATTATGCATGTTTGGCAGCTTGAGTGGCAGTGTTGTAACTAGACCCGCTCTTGGGGTGAAAGTGTTTGTTGAGCTCAGTCATATTGAGGGTCCCCATTACTTTTTAACAAAAAATAATGGGGATCAGGTTGTAGCAACAAAAATTGGTGATTCGCTGGTGAACACAGATCTCTTAACAATCCCCTTTTAATAGTCAGAAAACTTATATGTTAAAAACTGTGTAAACAAACAAAGCTTTTCAAAATAGATTCTATACACGGGAAAGAAACCACTTTCAACATACTAGTCATTGGGGAATAAAGGGAAACCTTGAATTAGAATTCTTCGCGACTCTCTCAGGGCCAAAATGTGGAGTTCATTTTAAATCCATCTTTGGTTTTCAACTAAATAGGACTCCACAAGATTGTAACAAAATCTTACAAACATATTCGTTTGTTCCTCATTCCCATGTTGTTTTAGCATTTATTTGGATTTTTCCTTATTTGTGACATCTTGTCATCTGAGTCTTCCGTTATAACTTTCTCCAATCTTTGACATTTGGCTTAGGTTCTTCAATCCATGATGTCCTTTTGTGTGAGCAAGAGATTTATTTGATTATCATTCTCACGGACGGAGAAGAAGCTTGTTGGGATGACTATTTAAGATAGCTTTCTTGATTGGATTTCTTTTCTTTCTCAACCATGCTTTATTGGAGGCGATAAATTATGGAAAACCGACTCATTAATACAAGCTATTTTGGCTTTTGATTTGCAGCATGGGATCATTTTAAATACCATATATATGTGAGACCTTCTTCCTCTCTGTAGGTCCATTATAGTTAACTACCTGAGATAGTCATTAATGTGAGAGTGAATGGAGCCCCAAGATAGTAATACAAAAAGCACAAGTCTCAGTTATTTTAAAAGGGATTATCATAACTCAAGTATGGAAAAGGATCCAACCTTTCTAGAAACATATTCAACAGAAGCAAAGTTACACATAGAAACTTTCTTTTTATAAGCAGATTCTGTTCTTTCATGCTTTTGAGATTGTTCAAAGTTCTATCTTTCCATAAACCAAGGAGTTGAGTTAGGATTTATTTGAAACAAAATAAATGGATCAAACAAAAGCTAAAAGGAATCAAAAGAAAGCAATCAACAAAACAGACTACTCAAAATAGAAAAGCCAAAATTTAAAACAAAACAAGAGAAGTTTATTTATGTACAAATGTAACCCTAAATCTAAGTGAAGTATTGCTTTAAAGAAAGGTTGGTGACAGGGAGATTTTATTCCTCCCCTTGTAATTCTTTCAGTTTGTATGTTGACGGGCCAAGCTTCTCATATATTTGGTAAGGGCCAGGCCATAAGTTTTTAAATTTAGTGTGCTTTCCCTTATCATCATGTGGGTGATCCCACTTCAGAACTAACTCAGCTACTTCAAAACTCCTTTTTCCAAATTTCTGCTTATCAAACCACCTCTTGACAATGTCTTGGTGTTGGTGGAACCTATCTTTGGACTTCTTTCGTGACTCTTCAAGCTTTAATAGGGTGTTATTTCTCGAATGTAATATTTCACTGTCGGAGCCTTGTGAGGCTTGGGATAGTTGCAAGGATGGGAGCAGTATGTCAGGAGGTAGGATATCCTCTTTTCCATAGACTAGAGTGTAAGGGGAAACTCCTAAGGCATTCTTTGGGGTAACCCTATCTGCCCATAAATAGTTTGGGAGGGCTGCATTCCAATTCCTTTGATTCTCAATAACAGTCTTCTTAAGTTTTCTGATGAGATTTTTATTTGTAGACTCAACTAATCCATTTCCTTGGTCATAATAATTTGTTGAATAGTGTAATTTAAGTCCTCTTACATAAACAAATGCATTCAATTTCACAGATGAAAAATAACTTGCATTATAAAAAACTAGAGAAATTCGAAGCCCAAACCTGGTTATGATATTTTCTTGAAGGAACTTGATGATTGTGTCTTCATTCACTTTGCACAGTGGAACAACTTCTGTCCACCGTGTGAAGTAATCCGTAGCAGTGAGGATGTATTGGTGTTGAAGTGAAGAGTTTGGATTTATCTCCCTAATAACAGCTATGCCCTATTGCTTGAATGTCTCAGAGATGATAACTGGCTATAATGGTCATGATGCTTTCGGCAATATGATCTGACTTAGCTGGCACACAACGCAATTCCTGGCATAGGCATGAGCATATTTGAAGAGTGTGGGCCAATAGTAACCAACTCTAAGTATCTTATGAGCCGTGGTATCTCCAGAGTAGTGTCCTCCAGTAGGGCCATCATGTAACTCTTCAAGTAATTTATTCGCGTCTTATTTCTCGAGACATATGAGAAATATCTCATCATAATTCTTTCTTAAAAGTATTCCATCAATTATTTGATAGGATGTTAATTTTAGTTTGAGTTCTATTCTCTGCTTGGAACTCCAGTGTTCTGGTAGATAACCTTGTTGCAAATAATGCACTAGGTCCCTATACCAAGACTAGGGGGCAAAGGGTGAGGTGCTATGACTTTTGTTCTGTTCTTAAGGATATATGGCCTAAATTATTTGACTGCTTTGAATATTGCATATGCTTTCTTATCCATGGCAGGGTAATTCAGTTCAACGCCTTGCAGACCAGTGGTCATGAAAGATATTGAGTACTTGTCTCTTGATTCTCCCTTCTGAGTGAGCACAGCTGCGAGAGAGTTATCTGAAGCAAAAGTGTACATGATGAAATACTTTTCAAAATATGGACTTCTTAAAGAAGGTGCATTGGCTATGGAAATTTTAATGTCTTTAAACACAATCTCCTCTATGTCAGTCCAATTGAATTGCATAGTTTGCTTTACCATTTGTTGCAAAGGTTTCACAATCTGAGCAAAATATGGTACAAACCTTCGAACAAAGTTTATTGTGCCCATAAAAGATTGCATAGCCTTTTTTTATGGGGCATGGGAATCTTGCTTATAGTTTGCACTCTCTCTTGATCTATCGAGATTCCCTTCTTTGAGATGATATGAACTAGAAGCTTACCCTCAAGAACAAAAAAAAATACTCTTCTTGGGATTTAGAGATATACCGTATTTTCTGCAGTGATCAAAAATATGTTTCAAATGGAAAACATGGTCTTCTCTTTTCTTTGAAAATACTATCACGTCGTCTAAATAAATTACCACATAGTGGCCGACCAATCCTCGAAAATCAATGTCCATGGCTCTTTGAAAGGTAGCTCATGTGTTTATCAAGCCAAACGGAATTCTTCGGTATGCAAAGGTTCCCCACTTCGTAAGAAAAGTGTTTTTGAGTTAGTCTTCTTCCGCTACTAGTACTTGATTATACCCAGAGAAACCATCTAGTAGGGAGAATAGTTCTGAACCAGAAACCATCTATAAAATTTGGTCCATGGGTGGTACAGGATAGTTGTTTTTGTCAGATGCTTTGTTCAAGTTCCGAAAATCCACACATAATATTATATTGTTGTGAGAAAATCTCCCTACGGATAGGTAGATATCCCCTTGGGATTAGAAAAGGCCCCTAGTTGCCTACCCAAGACAGAGATGAAACAAATAGACACTATAGTACCCCTTCGAATCCCATTTCACTTTCCCTCTTTGGCATGATTTAGATCTTTGATCCACATATTATTCACTTAGATCCATAATCTCCTCTTAGTGGTTGGCCTCCCAAATCCTACTTAAAGAGAGCAATCCATGAGCTATGGGGGGTGATCTTGGAAACACTAAACCTATGATCCTATGAGTCTTGCAAGGGTGATGTTGGAGAGCTTGGAAGGAGGTGCTACTACTTTGGACATCAAGGTATAACATTGTAATCAACTTCTTTTGGCTTTCTTATCATTAATATAACTTAGCCTATTCCTCTCATTTTCATGTCTTTAATGATGAATGCATGAAATTGTCTCTATTTATATAGTTAGATCTTTGTTTATACATATATTGCGTTGGCGAAGGTGTTGTGTTTCCTTTGTGAACAGGTTCATAAGTCCATAATCAAAGGCTGGAGCTGTAGCAACTTAGGAGCAGCAGGACAACCATCAAAGTAAGGTATGCCATCTACTTGCTTTGTATTTCCATAGCTTGTTAGCTGATGTGTGAGCTAGATCTAGGAGGACTATAGTGTCTATTTGTTTCATCTCTGTCTTGGGAGAGTTCTCTCGGGAATTGTTTTACACTTTTTCGGGATCGAGGGACTAAATTTTACGAAAAAGTACATTATGGAGCTTCCTTTAAGTTTTCCAAGCTCTCTAAATATGAAAAACTACCGAGTTTTCCTTCCTTGGACTCATTAAAATGTTAACATCGAAGGACCCACTTTGGGACAAACCCCTCCTTTCTCAGGTTCGTAAAACATGTGAGATTGGACTCATCCATGAGATGAGCTACACTGAGCATCTGTTATCCTCTTCAAGCTCACAAAACAAGAAAGAGGTACTCGTCTATCATGTCGAGGAAATATGGGGGGATAAGTCAAGTTTATTTATGGCATCTTGTTAGTCGTTACCTTTGAACATGGCATGTGTCCGTCTCTTGTCTATATTGGGTATCCATTTTTCATTGAGTCATGGTCATCATCATGAGTCGTCTCCCTGGCCACGAGCCTACTCATCCGGTGTAGATCCTCTATTTGTCAATAATCCCTGTTACCAAGTCCTATTACATGCCGTTATATGTTCAAAGGGTTGCATTGTTTTGAGTCGTTCATTGTGTCAGGCCTCCGCTGTGTCAGTACATACTCCATGGTTCCATCATCTTATCGTTCGTGCCGATTTTGTGTCGATGATGTGGGAAACATCATGGCCCACCTTCGACGAGTCTATTCCTGTCAACACCAAATCACTATCCGGGAATTAGACTTAGGAATCAACCATTAGTACCTTGGTACCTGCATGTCTCAATGGCAGGTTTCCTCGTGTTTGACAGTAGGTTCACATCATTGACCTCTGATCAAGAAATCTCTCGGATGCTCGACATCAACTCATTCATTTGCATTTCGTTGAGATGTACTATTGATACCTTGGGAATCATAGTCATCATTGGTGATCTCCCTCGCATTTGTTAACGGTCCACATCATTGACCGGTAATCAAATGGTTTCTACCATGTTTGACTTCAACACCTTGTAATCACATGGTTAGGTTCGTATCTTTTGTGATCGGGTAGAAGACACTGGGCGCATCGCTGTATCTCGATTGCGTCCAGGTTGCGAGGGAGATGTCCTTTGTATTGTCACACAGATCCACTTATTGTATTGGTCGTGGCTGTGTCATTTTTGTCTCATGGATCTACGCTTGTTCATAGTAGCCATGGTCTATCCACAGTCTATGTCATCTCAGTACTCATGGATCTGCAATGTATTGGTCGGCAGCCATGCTTTGAGTCATTTGTTTTCGAGCATGGGAATGCCCGCCTCGGTGGTATGTCTAACACTTTGTTTCTGTTTCAGCTCCTTGTCGCTCTCCTCGATGCTATCTCTGCACACTCTGTTTGTAAAGTCTTTCGGCCATCAGTCCCTTCTGACCTCACACTTTAGGGGGCATCTGTTATACCTCCATGTTTCACAGTGTCACATCTCCGTCACGTAACGAGTTGACGACACTTTCCCTACCATTTTAAACCATCCAGAAGAGACAGATGATGAGTTAATATTGAAGGTGAATCTACCCTGACAAGTTCTGACCCACCTAAGACTTTATCTACACACACTACCACGCCTTGCTCATTTATCAAAACGCGGTACTAGAAACTACTGCGCTATGCTTTTTCCCCAAAATGCGGCAGTACCGCATTGTGCTAAGACTGCAGAGTGCGGTACTCTTTTAATAGCCTTTTTCCCTTGGCTTGTGGGATTTT
This sequence comes from Larix kaempferi, assembly GCA_027924585.1. Classification (NCBI taxonomy): domain Eukaryota; kingdom Viridiplantae; phylum Streptophyta; class Pinopsida; order Pinales; family Pinaceae; genus Larix; species Larix kaempferi. Next base: position 3,468,539 of record BSBM01000073.1, read on the forward strand.
GGATTTTCGAAGATAATGGAAGATTGGGGTCCCTGATTCGATCTCAACTCATTTCCTTCGATTAGAAACCCTGATCCACTTATCTCTCCCTAGATCCACCCATCTCTCTTGTTGGTTAACCTCACCATTCACTATAAAAGAGAGGCATTCCATTGGAAAAGGGGAGGACTCTTGAGAGTACCAAACTTATGGTCTTGCAGCATTGTGGAGATAGCTAGAGGAGAAGACACTTGGAGCTAGAGGATTGGCTTGGACATCAAGCACCTTTTGTAAGTATTCTTCAAGTTGTAATAAGATAACTTGTCTTGTCTTTCCCATTTCATGTGTATTGTTTAAATCTTTAACATGGAATGTATCTAATTCAGATTTGAATCTAACATTTACATTCAAGGTATTTGGAAGCTGGTATGTTTGTTCTTTGATTGGTCTTAACAGGTTCTACATCGGAGCACTTAGATCAAAAAGTTGGAAGCGGGACAAACGTCGAATCGTAAGGTATGTCATATCTCTCACTTGTTTCTGAATGCATATGATCTTGCTGTAAAAGTTAATTCAGGAATCTCAAGGTAGCATTTGTTTTGACTTGTTTCTTGCTTTAAAGTTAGTTGAGAATCTACTTTAAAGTTAAGGGAGTTTTGACTTATCCGTAGGGAAGAATTCCGCATAACAATATCCCCTGACTTCTTCCTTACATGAGCTAAATTAGCGTTCCATTCGGAGTGTTAGAATTTAAAGATGATCTTAGCATCCAACAATTTTTTCAATTCCTTTTGTATTAATGGCTCGAGTGTCGGATGCATTCTTCGCAATTGCTATTGAAATGGCTTCACACCTGGCTTCATTGGTATTATTTGTTGTATGATGCGAGTGTTATATGTTTTCAAATCTTCATAAGTCCATGCAAAAACATCTTTGTATTGCTGGAACAGTTTGATGAACTTGTCCCTCTCATTTGACGAGAAACGTTTACCAAGATTAACAAATTTTGGCTTAGCTTCTATGCCCAGGTTTACCAATTTGTGTTGCATAGAGGAGATATTAGTTTTCACATTCACTGGCCTCCTAAACTTGTTCTCCAAATCAAACTGTCCTTCAAGAGTCCTTACTCCTTTTGGCATAAAGTTTCCTTTAGCCGCATCATTATTCTGCAAATATGAATTGTGCTTATCTTCATCGATTATAGATTCTTGGAAAGCATCTTCATTAGTTAAGAAGCTAATAATTTGATCATCATCATCAAACACTCTAATATTTGTAATGTTATCCGGTACAAATGGACTCAAAATCAGTTCAATAGAGAATTTTTATTTGTAGGCACTAATTGGGAAGCAAAAGTAGCTAACAAATCAGCTGCAACATTCTATAATCTAGGAATAGAATTGATATTGAATGCATCAAAATGTGAAATCAAATTCCATATTTTAGACTAATAACCTTTTAAGTGCGAGGAAAGACAATGAATTGTATCCCTTACCTGTCTGACAACTATCTCTGAGTCACCAAAGACTTTTAAGTATTTGACATTCAAACTAATAGCCCTTTTTAATCCTTGAACTATAGCTTCATACTCAGCTATGTTATTTGTACATTCAAACTCTAGTATACAAGATAAAAGAATGTTTGTTCTTTTCGGGGTCAATCAAAACACAACCGGCTCCAGATCCTTCTTTATTTTTGGAACCATCGAAATATAAAATCCAAAATGTGTTTTATGTTTTAATTAATTTAGTATTGTTACCACCTAAGTTAGTGACTAATTGTACTATGTTACAATCAATATCATCAGTTCAAGAAAAATGATGGAGATCGTCCACTATTCGTTTGTGTCATGGCTAACATCCGTTGATTGATAATTCTCCAGTTCAATTTCTAGAAAATAATTTCCCAACACTGAAGACGAAAAATTTATAGCCTCGTTCTTCTCTTCCAACTAAGTGACATTGTGCTTCATATGATGCTCTCTCAATATCTTGATTTGGTTTTTCCTGTTTTGGTATGGAAACCATAAGTGAGACCAATCTATTGCAAAGTAACCGTTCAGTTTCGTAGACCAGTCCCTTCTCAATACTAAGCCATAAGCTTTAGGTATAGATACCACCATAACATCTATGAATTGGAATACTCTAGGATCTATAGATAGTCTAATAAGTACATCTTTCATTTCTCCAATTACCTTAACAACAGTCCTATCTAACTGTATGATCTGAGATGGATATGGTATTGGCTACCCGTTAATTTTCTTGCAGATAGATAATGGCATAACATTCAAAGAAGCCCCGGAATCCACCAAACAATTGTGTACGTTATGATTAAAAATTTCAAAGGTCAACAGAAACGACAGGATTTGAGATTTTGATTTACCACCGATACTAGCTTCATTTATTTCAGTGTCTACTTCGGTGTTTTCTGTGGTACCACTAGATTGTGCGTCAAAAGCTTCCAATAATTTCTTTCTTTGTTAAGGAAGACTACACAATTGAAAAATGGAAATATTTGCTTCAGTTTTCTTAATATATTCAACAACGTCATACCCCATATTGTAATCTTATTGGCTTTTCCCACCATTCCCTGTTTTGTTCATTGTGACCTTTGGCTTTTTGTTAATTATTGGGCTTGTTTCTTTAACCACCGCAGGGTTTCCCTTAGGTTGTGGAGGAATGACAGTTATGTGCCTATTGGGTATTTCTTTTGCGACCTTAGGTTTAGGGACAACTAGGCCAGGATCAACAACCAGACCCCTACTTCGAGTAGTAATATTTACGGTTGAAACATGATTTTCTTCAGCATCTTCTTCAATCAATTATGATATGGGAAACCAATCTCATAGTACCATTATGGTGTCTAGAGAGGGTTCCTCCTATTCAAATTCCTGCTCTTCTTGGGGATATTCTTAGTCTATTATTTGTGCGTCTATCAATTGATTCATGACCAAGCCCATCGAATTTATCCACTGTGGACAGCTCTTTTCAGAATGTTGTTCTTGATGAAAAGTGCAGAAATGATCCCTGCCTACTTCATTTAAATTTACGACAACATAATTGTTCACAGCTGGGAGAGGCTATCCACTTTCTTCCCTTTTCTTGTAGAAAGGTTTGAAAGATTTTCTTGATGTACTAGATACTTTGTCCTTTTCAAGATCTAGAATTTTATTGGACAATTTATGCATCATCTTAAACACATTTTCTAATTCGAATGATGATTCTTCCTTAGGTCTAGATAACAAAAAAGGATTCTTGTTGGTTGTTGGTTTAGCTTCCAAATCAAGTGAATGTTTAGCAGTGTTATCCACTTCAGCTTCTACTTTATTGGCTTCTTCAAAGTTTTCTACCAATGTAAGATTCTTTGTTCTTTTAACAAACATGGCTATGGGTGGATCGAGTGCTGTAGTATAATATTCTACCAAGGATTCTTCGACGGGTCTTGTTGCAGCACTAAAATTATTCAACAGGGTGGCAAATCTCTGATTAAATTCATGTACCTTTTCTTTCTTTTCCATCCTCATAGAAAAAATTTCTTTCATAAGCGTTGCAATGGTCTTTTGATTGCCAAATTTACTTAGAAAATATTTTTCGAAACCATCCCAATCAGCTATTGAATTGGCTTGCAAACTAAAATACACAGAAGATACATTAGGTTCAAATGTGAAAGGAAAAATCCTGCACCCAACATATTCATGTTCTACATTCAGGAGATTCAGAGCCAAATAAAAACTCTTAAGGTCATCTTCAACAAAGATCCCTTTTCCAGGATCATACTTACGTAAAACCTTTTTTAGGTGTTTAGGCAGATCATGCAAAGGTGGAGGTAAATTAAGTGCTCCTATGGTTCTCCACACAGGCGCAACCATAACTTGTGGTTGTGGTTGAGGTGGTGGTCATGGTGGGTTATGAGGATCTTCTTTAGCTGGAGGAGTATCAAGTCTCAATTGATCAAGTGGATCTGTGATTTCTTGCAAAGAAAGATCCAATAACTCTTCCAAACTTTCCATTAGAAATGAATCTCTGGTGTACTGTCGTTCTCTCCTGTGGATTTGCCTTATGGGTAACAAAGGAGTTACATTTACGCCCCCAAGACTCCTGACATAAGAATGGGAATGTCTTCTAAAATGATCCACCTCTTCAAAAGGAACAACGTATAATGGTTCTTGATGTTCACCTTCAGAATTGGGATTTTCTTGATCTTGTAATTCCAGCAAGAAATCTTCTGGAATAGTTGTTTCAAGTGGGTCTTTAGAGGGATTTCTTCTAAGAAAAGGATTTACTCTACCAACCATGCACCGGTGGCCCTCCTTCCAGCATCAAAAAATTGTTGATGCCTCGAAATTCAGGCACCAGTAGTTAGGGATTCTCCCCGGTAAGCAAGCCCAGCTAGATCACTCACTGTTTGGTGTGGGGAATCCATTCGGTTAATGGCCCGACTACCATATGAGGTTTAAATATTTGTTTTCATTGATGGTGTCCCAATCCACTGTTTATGTATTTTATGTTTAAAGATGATATCCAACTACCATATCTAAATGCATGTAGTTGAAATAAATCTGATCTAAAACTATTTAACCTAATTAATATATCCCTATAGGGAGCAAATCTGAGATATGAGTAATATACTGGAAGTGTACCTAAGAATATCATAGATAGTTGTTCAAATATCAAAAACACATTTACAGCAGAATATAAAAGATAATAGAGATATCTCTAATGTAATTAAAACATTCCATTACCCATTTAACACATAATTGTTTGCACAAGAAAATGAGAGCATTCACAACTAAGAATTAATTCATAACAATTAAGAACGATCTCACAGTATATGCACGAATGGTGCAAAAATAATTTGACAGACATTCAACACATCCCCATGCAAAAAAATGCAATGCTAGCTTTTCCCAGGAAAATAGATCTTCTTTATTAATGTAGCAAAGTAGTTCACGTACAAAACAAATCAGTCCTTTCACCTGCCAAAAATTCCTCTATCTTCTATTCTATTCCTCTATTTATAACTTTACAAAATTATCCCCTCTCATACCCTAACCCTAGGGAATCACAAAATTTTGTCTTCTAGTGCTCACATAAAACAAAATTAGTTTCCAGTTGTTTTTAAAACTTTATACAATAAATTTTCTTCCAATTGTCTTTAATATATCTACAAATGCAAAATCAGCTTCCTTATGGCTTTTCCACCTCAGCTGGCTTTTCCAACTCATCTATGTAACTGGTCCAGATGCCTGTCTCTCTTACAATAACGCTGCTGCACGCAGGAGTCATCATTTTTAGGGATATTTCATGCTTGTACAAATCATTTGCAAAACCTTTTACTCTCGCCATAATTTCCTGGGAAATGTCTTCTAAAAGGTAGGCATGGATGGAAGATTGCCCAATGAGCCGATGTAGGTCCTCCGCTGTCAGGATGTCTATCACTGTTATATAGGCTATGTCTGTGTCTAGCTTGCCCTGCAATTCTGACAAGCGCTGGTCTTGGGTAGAAAAGTATTCCATGATCTGAGGGAAAATCATATGGCACTTCTCATCGGTCTCCCATATTTTCTGGTATAAGTTGTCATACTGCTCAATGGTTTTATGGATTATAGAGTTTATTTTCACACCGCAGCCTTTACTGAACTCGATGAGGCCCAAATCTATCTTAAAATCAGTCGGGGACTTTAGAGGTAGGTGCCTCGGGAATCCTGATTTCCCTTCTCTCCATTCAATTTGTTTTATGATTTACTCTATGGTGCGCACACACTTTCTCTTGAGACTCAGAGCCTCAGTATCGATTTCTTTCATCCTTGAAATAATGGCCTTAATCTTACTAACTTCTTCCGTTATAAGATCTTGTGACCAGTAGATTTTCTTCTGTACGTCACATGCCTGCTCATGGAAAGCATCTAAGTCTTGCTTCTTGTTGTTTGGAAGCTCTAGTTTCCCTGTCATGAGCTCCTTTTCTTTATTTAACTCTTCCACACCAGACTTTAGTTCCTCAACTTGTTGGTTGGCAGCTACCTGGTCAGATTCTAACTGAGTAGCTCGGGTCTCAATGTCATTCTTCTCACCTTCTAGTATCATTAGCTGCACCGTCAATGCTTCCTTTTCTTCATCTAGACTTTGGTACTCGCTTGTTATTCTTTCTCGCTCTGATAAGAGGGTGTCATACTTATTCTTCCAATTTTCCCCATCTGCTCGCTCCTTTATCAAATTAGCTTTTAACTTGTGCACCTTTTGTTTTCCCAGCTCGACAACATTCATCAGTTTGTTAACGTTGTCTTCATTTTCTTGGGAAGAAGCTACATTGACGGATGCTATGAACCCAGGGTCGTTCTGTGTACCTTGTCTGACGGTGATTTCTTGTCTAATGATGATGTCTGGTTGGGAGGCCACCTTCATTATTTTCTCCGTATTTCTCACAATAGCTTTTCTCTTCTTGTCAAATAAAACTTTGTCCAGTTGAGCCATAGTGTGGTTCTTTGATGGAGTAAAAGGAATGAGTGGGAGCTTTCCTATAGGGAAGTGGCTTCCCGCAGTTATTTCTTGAGATACTTGGGACGAGTCTATGTCTGTGGTCTAAATGCTTGGACTTCCCGCTTCCACAACCTTTTTGGACTCTTGCTTGGACTTATCCTCTTCTTCTTTTTTCTTCTGTTGCTCAGTGACTTCCTTATCTGCCCTCTCTTGCATCTATTGTAGCTTATCGGCTTTGTCTTTTCTGATTGTTTCAAATTCTTCTTCCCGCAGCCTGGTAGCCTGTTCCTTCTGAGCTCTTTCCGGTGCTTCTCTATGGAAATTTTCAACCTCTTCTTTTAGCCTTTGCTCTTCCTTCATTAGAGCTTCGTCTTTGTCCCTCTTCCTCTGTAATTCTGCCTATTTGGCACCTTGAGTGGTAGTGTTGGAACTAGACCCTCTCTTGGGGAGAAAGCGTTTGTTGAGATCAGTCATATTGTTGGCTCTCCTGAAAACTACTTCATCCTAGTCAAAGTAGTCTACATATTCAAAATGTACCTTGACTGCTGTACAATGTTTTGCAACTTTGCCGCAGTTATCTTTTCGGTGAAAACTCCTCTCTAAAATGGAAAGATTCCAATTCCCAAACAAAATATTCAACAGTTTTAAGTTTGGGTAATTCATATGCCCCAATGCAGAAAGGTAAAGGCGAGAACGAATCTTTCTTCTGATCATGCAAATAGTCACCAGCCCCATCTATGAAGACTTGCCTTACTGTTTCCTTGTGGACTACATAATCCATGGCATACTTAGGCAAGATAGATGGTGGTTTAGAACCTCCATACATCTAGAGGTACATACCTTCCTGTGAGAAATAGTAGTCTACATATTTTTCTATGACCGCCATGGTAGTCTTTGATAGGAAGTTTGGATCTTGGAAGAAGATCAGCTCGTACATAGGCATGATGAGGTATTCACATATAGTCTTGTAATATCCCTTGTATTTATGGGCCCATAGTATCTTGTAAGCAATGTAAATTGGGACATCATTCTTATTCCATATGCATCCCAGCTTAGGGAAAGGATGCCTTCATCAAATGCAATCTAACAGGTATGAGGACATGTAAAATTCTACCCTTTTCTGGGTTAGTCTTGCTTCTGCAGTTGCTATGGATGATGACAGACTATCTGAGATAATTTCTTCCTAGTTGAAGATTGTACTGTGGAAGGCTACATGGTGGATCAAAGGTATCCAATTTATTTTATAGATGGTTCCATCTGCTTTTCCAAAAATTCTGCTCAGCATTAGGGCTATGATTCTGAAAGGAGGCCTTAACATTTGTGTTTCATACTCCCCGCTATCCTTTTGTCTTAGTTGCTTTCCTGTTATTATCAATTTCTTGGAAAACTCGAGGGTGTCCATGTTAAGACTTTCAAGCCAGGCTGTAGTCAAGTGGACCTGAGTATTTGGCAACTTGTAAGCGGCTAATATGTGTGATGGGTGGAACGAAGCAATAGATTGTCCCTTGTTGTCGGACAAAATCTTTGATGTGGGGTCGGATCATGATAAAATCCACCTAATGAATTCTGCGCAAGGAAAAGTTTTTGGGCGCGTAACTGCTTTTGCGATGTCGGACCTTCTGATGTTATGATATAGAACCATTTCTTCCAGGACTGCACCACGGGCATTCTGGTCCCAGATCATTTGATAAACTCCAACCCACTGAATTCATGGGTAACCCCCACAACTGGATTGGTATCTTCATATGTGGTCTCTAACCTGGTTTCCACTACGACTTCAACATCCGACTCGGGCTCAATCATCTTGGACTTTCCCTTCATCACTCCTTTCTTGATCATTGTTTAAAAAACTAATAAGACAAAATCATTTGTAAGCAGACATCAAACAACAAATCCACAAGCAAATTCATCTTAATAGATACGTAGGTTTGGTTAAGAACACTATTGCTAGACTTGTTAAATTTCATGCTTTATTTTACCAATATACATGCCAGCAATAGAATGCATGCATAATAATAAATAAATAAAAACATTTTTCCTATCAATCTATGAATGAGATAATTAGATACTAAGAGTTTTGTGTTTTTTTTCCAACATGCATGTGAGCATAAACTTTAGACAAACCAACTAGCCTTATCACCCATTTTAATACTAAAACAAATAGCTTGCCGAACTTAAAACAAAACACTCAACAGGAGTACTAGGGAGTGAGTCCCAAGCTAGTAATTAGGACCAAAATGCGAGACGTGGTGCATTGGGAGGGGTCTTCAGGTCTTCGCCTGTGTGATTGGTGACTTAAACGACAAAGGTAAGGCCATCGACAGGCTTGGAGTAGTTGACAAAGGGTGTAGGGAAATAGTGAATGGAAAAAGTTAAACCCCCATCTGTGCATGAGCCTAAAACGGAACAATAACCAACTAACCACCAACTGTAAAAATAGAACGGGAGGAATGGAGCCTACCTATCAGTTGATAATTGGCCGCAAAGCTCTAATGGTGATGGGTGACTGGAGCTCGATGAGAGGTGGAGGCGACAATGGCGTTGTTCTCCAGATTGAAACAATAATGGAAAAATCGACAAAACCCCAAGATTATATATATAACCCTCTATACGGCGGGGCTATTAATGTCGATTAGACATGGTTGGTGGCAGCAATAAACGTCATTAAAAATAGTGGGGACTAGTGTCCTTTTGCTGCCGTAAATGTCTTAACACCTCATTGCAAAAAAAAGAAAGCCACCGATGGTTTCGGACAATCTCTTCAAGTTGATGTGATGTGTATCGGAAAGACTCGACAAGTCGCTGCGAAAAATATGGATGGAGAAAAAATCAACTCTGACGATTTTGGCTTCTTGATGGGTTGTCATTTGATAAAATATTTTCGAATGATAGTTTCAGCTTGATTCACTGAGTTCTGCCGAAATGTATTGTTGCTCCGAAAAGACACTTTGATAACCCGTAAAAAGATAAGTGTTTTCAAGGAATGAAGGTCAGTGATTCTAACGAAGAATTGTCAACCATTTCAGATTGACTCATCGAGTTCTGCCGAAACGAGGGACGTCGAAAAATATTTAAAAAGGGGTGTCGACCATTTCAGCTTAACTCATCGAGTTTTGCCGAAACACAGAGTTTAAAAGAAACAAGTAAAAAAGGTGTGGCATTTCAGCGGACTTGTATGAGTTCGGTCGGCCATTTCGGCTTGATTGGGTGAGTTGCACTGAAACAAAAGACACTCAGATTTTAAAACAAACATTGCCAACCGTTTCAGCTCAACTGGTTTATTTGGGCCAAATGTTCCGGCTGAAAAAGATGAGTTTCACTTAGGAAAAAAAATTTCTTTGCTTGAAATTTTGAGAAAAGGAACTAAGTATGAAAAGGATTTCTAGAAAACTTAACTTCTAAAAACTCTCTTAAGAGAAAAGGAGGGGCCCCATTAGTTTTTTGCAAAAAATAATGGGGATCAGGTTGTAGCAACAACAATTGGTGATTCGCTGGTGAACACAGATCTTTGAATAATCCCCTTTTAATAGTCAGAAAACTTATATATTAATAACTCAGTAAACAAACAAATCTTTTCAAGATAGATTTTATACAGGGGAAAGAAACCACTTTCAACATACTGGTCATTGGGGAATAAAGGGAAACCTTAAATTAGACTTCTTCACCACTCTCTCAGGGCCAAAATGTGGATTTCATTTTAAATCCATCTTCGACTGTCAACTAAATAGGACTCCACAATATTGTAACAAAATCCCATAGTCATATTCGTTTGTTCCTCATCCCCATGTTGTTTTAGCATTTATTTGGATGCTTTCTTTATTTGCGGCATCTTGTCGTCTTCAGAGTCTTTCATTATAACTTTCTCCAATATTTGACTTTTGGCTTAGGTTCTTTATTCCATGATGTCCTTTTGTGTGAGCAAGATATTTATTTTATTATCATGCTCACGGACAAAGAAGAACCTTTTTGGGATGACTATTTAAGATAGCTTTCTTGATTGGACTATTTTACTTTCTCAACCATGCTTTAATGGAGGCGATAAATTATGGAAAATAGACTCTTCAATACAAGCTCTTTTGGATTTTGATTTGCAGCATGGGATCATTTTAAATACCATATATCTATGAGACTTGCGTCCTCTCTGTGGGTCCATTATAGTGAACTACCTGAGATAGTCATTAATGTGAGAGTGAATGGATCCGGAAGATAATAATATAGAAATCACGAGTCTCAGTTATATTAACAGGGATTTTCATGACTCAAGTATGGAAAAGGATCCTCGCTTTCTAGAAACATATTCAGCAGAAGCAAAGTTACACAAAGAAACTTTCTTTTCATAAGCAGATTATGTTCTTTCATGCTTTTGAGATTGTTCAAAGTTCTATCTTTCCATAAACCAAGGAGTTGAGCTGGGATATATTTGAAACAAAATAAAGGGATCAAACAAAATTAAAAAAGAATCAAAAGAAAGCAATCAACAAAACAGACTACTCAAAATAGAAAATCCAAAATTTAAATTGAAACAAAATAAAGGGATCAAACAAAATAAAAAAAGAATCAAAAGAAAGAACTCAACAAAATAGACTACTCAAAATAGAAAATCCAAAATTTAAAACAAAACAAGGCAAGTTTATTTATGTACAAATGTCACCCTAAATCTAAGTGAAGTATTGCTTCAAAGAAAGGTTGTTGACAGGGATATTTTCTTCTTCCCCTTGTAATTCTTTCATTTTGTATGTTGACGGGCCAAGCTTCTCAGATATTTGGTAAGGGCCAAGCCATAAGTGTTGAAATTTAGTGTGCTTCCCCTTATCATCATGTGGGTGATCCCACTTCAAAACTCATTTTTTTCAGATTTTCGCTTATCAAACCACCTCTTGATAATGTCTTGGTGTTAGTGGAACCTATCTTTGGCCTTCTATCATGACTCTTCAAGCTTCAGCAGGGTTTTAATTCTCGAATATAATATTTCGCTGTCGGAGCCTCATGAGGCTTGGGCTAGTTGCAAGGACGGGAGTAGTATGTTAGGAGGTAGCATATCCTCTTTTCCATAGACCAGAGTGTAAAGGGAAACTCCTAAGGAATTCTTTGGGGTAACCCTATATTCCCATAAAGCATTTGGGAGGACTGCATGCCAATTCCTTTAATTTTCAATAACAGTCTTAACACCAATTTCATTAAATTTGGACAAATCAGGCAAATTTTGGACTAAGAAAGTGTGAATGTAGACTTTGAAAGTGTCAATATCAACCTTTCTAAAGTGAAAAAACTGGTTCTGAAAGTGGCAGTATTGGATTTGAAAAGTGTGTTTTTCTATTCGAATAGTATGTTTTTTGACTACTTATGAACCTTAAAATTGCAGTTTTTTGTTATAAAACCATGAATTCAATTCAAAAAGTGTGAATTTCAAATCAGAAAATGCAGATTTTGATTTGAAAAGTGTGAATTACAAATCCAAAAATGTAAATTTTGATTTGAAAAGTGTAAATTTCAAATAAAAAAATGCAAATTTTGATTTGAAAAGTGTGAATTTCAAATCAAAAAATGCAAATTTTGATTTGAAAAGTGTGAATTTAAAATTAAAAAATGCAATTTCGGATTTCAAATGTGTGAATTTCAAATTTAAAAACTGCATTTTTTAATTTAAAAATTGCAATTTTCATTTGTAAATGTTCAAAATTTTAAGGTGAAAAGTTCAATGTCTAAAATATTCAGTCATTGTTTGAATAACAACTCAATCCACTAAGTTATAACATATAAAAATGGTTTATCTTGATTTCTCTTTTCCGACAAGAAGGATCGGTCGCCCCTTCTTTTCATAGTTAATTGTGAAAACCTTTATCCAACAATTTAGCTATATCCATAATGGAGAACACAAGAAGGATTGACCGACCCTTCTTGCAGTGTCGAAATATTATGAAAATAATATTGGTAATAAGAAGGGTCGAGCGACCCTTCTTGCAGTGTCAAAGGGTCGACTGACCCTTCAATTACGAGGGAATTGTAAAAATAGAATGTACCTTGGAAGTTATATCATATAAAAATGGTTTGTCCCGACTTCCATTTTATGGCAAGAAGGATCGGCCGCCCCTTCTTTTCGTAGTTAATTTTCAAAACCTTTATCCATCAATTCAGTTATAGCCATAATGGATAATGCAAGAAGGATCGACCGACCCTTTTTGCAGTGTCGAACTATTATAAAAATAATATTTGAAAAAAGAAGGGTTAGCCGACCCTTCATTTAGGAGGGAATTGTAACAATAGAACACCTTGGAGAAAGAGTGGCCGCTCTTTCTCTGAGAAGTTGTCTACTTGCCAATAAAGTCTTTAAAGCAAAACGTCTATAATTTTTTTTGTTAAAATGTTGATATCTAATATCCTAGGGTGACACGTGGAATGATCATATTGTGAAACGTGGCACATTTGATTTGGCACATTGAGTATAGCGAGGTTACTAATTTTTATTTGATTTAGCACATAGTAGTTTATGCTAATTGAAAAATTCACTTATAGTAGTTTTAAGGATAATTAGGCATCATGCAAGATTACCCTGTAGCTTATGTTAATCATTAACATGAATTTATTAATTTATGTTAATCATTTGCAGAAATAGATAAATATTTTAATTAAATAAACAATGTTCATAAATAATCTGAAGTGAAAATCACCATTCATCAAGAAATTTGATCAATTAACAAAAGAGGAATGAAGAGAAGGACTAATTGTATTACTTCAAAGTTGCAAAAAATTACAATCTCTGCATCAATCAGAGTGTCTCCAGTCTTCTTTTGCTGATTTTATCCCCCCCTACCCCATGAGACCTCTACTGAACCTTCTTGCATTCTAGAGGTATTAATTGTAAAAATATTCAACTTGTGAAAAATAAAATCTGATTAAGTAGATTCTAAGGAGAATCTGATTAATAAAATATTTAATCTCTGACGAAAGTTAAACGTGGAATGCTCAGATTGTGAAACGTGGAACGCTCAGATTGTGAAACGTGAAATGCTCAAATTGTGAAATGTGGAACGCTTGGATTGTGAAACATGGAACATGAGTGACATCTATATATTTTGTTCGTGACAAGACATAATGTCGACTGAAGCATGTGATTATTTTCTACACACGAGTAATATCTATGATTACTCCAGCAAAATCTTTTGTCGCTGCAGATGATATCTATGAACACCATCCCGCCATACTGTGATAATTACATTACCCATCCGTCCCATGTCAGTCAATCCATCAACTCACTGGCCACTCACTATATATTATTAAGCTAACCATGCACCATATCACAGCAGACTGAAATCTTCGAGAATCAAATCCATGTCATTTTTCTTTACTACCTCTATTCTCTGTCCTTTTTTTATGAGAAATGCTTGAGTCTTATGATCTCTCCCCAGTTCTCCTCATGATATATGAGCATATCGAAATCGACTCCCTTGAAAATACTCACTAGACCATGATATATGGGCATTTTGAGCACTGTCGAAGTCCCAATATGGGCATTTGTATACATGGATCACATTTTTGTCAATCTTCTTTCCATCACTCTTCTTTCAATAACCGATTGGTATGCAAGCCACTGTCTTGGAAGATTTATTCTCTAAGACAACATGTGCTGCTATGGTCCTCAATGTTAGGCTTGCAACAGTCGTCGAATGGTTTTTTAGTACTAGACCATGCTGTCAGCTTCTTCTTCGTGCATGGAGATGTTTTTAGACATGACGACCCATTTCTAGCCAAGGGAGTATTGGGTATCAGCTCGTAGTTCATCATGTCTATGCCTCCAGAAATGTTTCTAGACATGACAACCCATTTCCAGCCAAAAGAAGTATCAGCTCATAGTCATCAATGCGCCAGTTCATCCAACTCCAGTTATTTGCTGCCCAACTAGGTCCTCCGTTCGACCAATTCAAACAACATGTTAAACCATCGTGTGGAACACCACATGTCGAGTTAGTTAGTCTCGTAAGTTAGTAAACCTACGAGTCATTATGAGTCGTTAGTGAAGCTACAAGTAATAGAAGACTTCTTGACTCTGCTACTTACTTATCTTGGGTTGTGGACTAAGAAAGTGTAAATTTAGACTTTGAAAGTGACAATATCAACCTTTCTAAAGTGCAAAAAACGATTATGAAAGTGACAATATTGAATTTGAAAAGTGTGCTTTTCTATTCGAATAGTGTGTTTTTTGACAATTTATGAACCTTAAAATTGTAAAATTAGTCACAACAGATCTAATGAACAAGTAAATCAATCACAACAGATGAACATAGAAAATATGGTGTAAAACTATGCAAAACATGCATCAGTGCTCAATATCCCAATGAGGGTGAATAATTACAATACAATACAGTAACAATGACTGAGCAATTCGAATTGACTAAGAAGTTCATTCGAATTAGTGAATGGTGTAGCTTGGCTCCAACTAGGAGTCCTCATCATCAATCAGTGGTGGTCATCAATGCACAAGAACCAGTCATCCAGGTGTCAATCTGAGTCTAACTGAGTGTAACTAGTGTAACTGAAGTGTGTAGCACTGATATAGGGAAGGAGACTTAGTGGAGGGCGCATGGGAGGCTTAACTGAAGTCAGAACAAGTTATCTAGTCAATCTTGAGGTCCAATGGTGTGAAATAGTCAGTCGGGAGTGAAACTAGCATCAAATCAGGGAGAATCGTAGCTAATTAAGTGTAACTGCAGTGGTAGGTGAAGAAGTGCGCCCTTCTCTGGCAGTAGGTGAGAAGTGGGTGCCTTCATGACTAGGATGGCTAAAGAACTGATGTAAGAAGCTCCCAAGTGCTATAATAAGGTGGGTAAGGTGCTGGAGGCATCAACCTGGTGACTGGGATGCATGCAAACCCTAATTGCATGCAAGGTCTTGAAAATGATGATGTGGATATCCGAACACCCCCCCTCAATCTAGACTATGATGTGCAAAAAAATAATGTGGGGCCCTGGTTAATAAGACCAAAGTTCACCCCAATACAATAATCCAAAACTAATAATAGTCAATAAACCGAGGAAATGGGGGAAACCTCATGAGAAAAATACCCCCCCTCAAAATAGACTGTAGCACACCAAAATATTTAACTGCTCCAAAATCAAGTAGATATGTCTAGAGGTATCTTACTCTTGGGAGTAAATGGATCATGCTCCAAAAACATGTGCTTGAATTCTCCATCAGTGGATGCAAGCGAATGTTGAGACTTTAAGAACTTGCTCTTCATACTGAAAATGGTGAGAACAAATCTGAAAATATAAGGATGATCCTGGAACTTGTGTTTCGAACCAAGTGAGGTAGGCATAGCTCCAATCGGATCAAATAGATCTTGAAACTTGAACTTCTTATCAATAGAATTAAAATCAACTCCAAAAATAGATGAATGGTTTCTTGAGATCTCCTTTGAACCAACAAGGGTGAGATCAAAACCAAAATCAGCAAAAAGTGCATGAGAATTGAACTCAAGCGAATGGTAGTGCTCTTTATCTTCATTAAAAATCTAAGAAACTTTGCAAGTGATAGAACATAAGTCTATAGGAGGCATGCAATCAAGGAGGGCGAATGCTTCACCTCCAAAATCAGATTTTACCTCCAAAACTTCAAGTAGATCATTATTCTGCATGCCGGCAAACTTATGTGAAGGAGAGGATTCAAGAACCTCTTCGGAATCTAGAGTATGAGCTGGTTTATCTTGCTCAGAATTAGAAATAGAAGACATTGAGAGAGTGAGTTTTGAATCTACAGTTTCTTTTTCATCTTGAACAATTGTTGAGGCCAAGACATGATCGGAAAGAACACATAAGGAGATCTCACTAGGCTTGTTCTCCAAAAGGCTAGCATGATCCTCTTCTTCCTGCTTTCCAAATTCTCTATCAAGTTGGACCCATAGATCACTTGGATTTTCAGCAGTCTTACTGAGGTGGTGCATACAAGGAGACATAGCAAGACACATTGATCCAAAAGCTCTGTCACAATCATTGAGCCAGTCATTCTCCTCTTCATCAGAATCAAAATCTATTGTATTACCAATGCACATATCAAAAAGACATTGTCTCTTCAAGAATGCAATCATCTTTGGTTTCCATTCATCATAGTTGAATGGAGTAAGAATATTTTGTGAAGAAGAAGATTCCATCTTTGGATTAGCGAATGCACATGGAGGAAGTAAGAAACCTACAAATCACACACAAACAAACACTATGTTTTCAGCCTTGCATGCACATGAGATTTTGCATGTCGCTGCTGAAATATATTGGTGAGCAATTCACTCAATCTTCATGTAGAACACCTGTAGAAAAGAGATCTTGTCCCTGCAATGGCTCTGATACCATGTGTGCGAAGAGCGGTGGGCTTTGCAAGCAGAATAAAGTGTGAAAACTCATAGCATTTTGTAGTGTGGTTTGCCTTTCCGACTGCAACAAGTCTTCCACTTTTGATATCAGAAATTTAAACTAAATTAGGGATGAATGTAGCTTGCTTTGGTTCACCAGTGTGTGTCATTTGATACATAGAAAGAAGATTTGAAGCCAAGGAAGGAACATAGAGAACATTCTGAAAGCTTCCATGATCTACATGAATCGTACCTTTGCCCTTTGAAGAAATTTTAGAGTCATCTCCCAAATGGATGGGGATGGAGCTGTTCAGATCAAATGAAGAAAAAGAATCAATATTTTCATCCATATGATTCGATGCACCCGAATCTATCAAGAGATTAGTGGGCTTCGAAACAATTGCCATGAGTGCTTGTCCTCTTTCATGATCATCATTCCTATCCTTCTTCCTTGCACCGTCAGGAAGAGTTATGTTGTTCTTTTCCAAAAGGAGGGCCATTTGATCTATAGTCTTCTTCTTACATGAACTTTCGGGATGAAAGCCACGATTGCAATAAGTACATTTAGATTTTTGGTTACCTTCTTTTCCCTTTTGCTTGAACTTCGAACTGGATGGTGCATCCATTTGTTTGCCTTTCTCTCTTTGCTTGTGAGGTTCGAATCTGGGCTTCTCCTTCTTTTGCTTTCATTTACTATTCGAGATCTTGGGTCCTTGAACATATAGGGATGAATATTTTGACCTTATGGACCCCATTTGAATCAACTTATCATGCTCTTTTGTGACGGACTCAATGAAGGCATTCAAGGTAGGCATCTTCCAATTCGGGGTAGTTAACCGACTGGAATTGAAAGTAGAGACAAATACCGAATAATCTTTACCAAGCTTGCTGAGAATGGAGAGGATCAATTTCTTATCCTCTTTGATAACTCCACTGTTCTTCAACTGCATGTTCAAGTTCTTGAATTTTGTGAAGAATTCATTAATGGTCTCAAAATTCTCAGGACTAAGGGCAATCAATTCATTCTCTAATTGAAAAGCCCTAAGCTTGTCCTGCTTACCAAATAGTGTTTCAAGTTGTTCCCATATAGCTTTTGGAGTCTTCAATCCACTGAGATGGAAGTGAAGATCTTTGGAGATGGAGAGACAAAGAATACCATAAGCTTCATCAAGCTTGTTGTAGTGTTTGGTTCTATCTGACAAGGTGTTTGGCTCCATTTCAAGACCAAGAGTGACTTGGTAGTAACCTTTTGAACATAATATGATCTCCATATCATCTTTCCAATCAAAATAATTGAATGGGGTGAGGATAGGATTTGAAGAAGAGTATTCCATTGCTAGGAGTGAGTGCACACTGATGTAGAAAGGCTTGTAAGGGCAGAGTAGCGAATGCAATTGATGGAGACAATAACCTGCAAGTCACAATAAAACCAAGAACAATGAGGTCGAACAATACACCCTTTTAGAGTTGCATCACACTTGGGATTGGAGATCAAGCAATGTTGAATGGGTCCAATGTATCAGTTCCAGGATTTATGTGGAAACTCAAGCTTCTGGAGTGGTATTGGAAGTATTTTCAAGCTTTGCATGCAAAGGAGCAAATGCCCTTGAGATCTTTCATGCCAAAACTTTTTGTAATTTTTAAGCAAAATTCACTCAAATCCTCTTGTAGAAACACCTGTAGAAAAGAGATCTTGTCCCTGCAATGGCTCTGATACCATGTAAAATTAGTCACAGCAGATCTAATTAACAAGTAAATCAATCACAACAGATGAACATAGAAAATATGGTGTAAAACTATGCAAAACATGCATCAGTGTTCAATATCCCAATGAGGGTGAATAATTACAATACAATACAGTAATAATGACTGAGCAATTCGAATTGAATAAGAAGGTCATTTGAATTACTGAATGGTGTAGCTTGGCTCCAACTAGGAGTCCTCATCATCAATCAGTGGTGGTCATCAATGCACAAGAACTAGTCATCCAGGTGTCAATCTGAGTCTAACTAAGTGTAACTTTTGTAACTGAAGTGTGTATCACTGATATAGGGAAGGAGACTCAGTGGAGGGCACATGGGAGGCTTAACTGAAGTCATAGCAAGTCATCTAGTCAATCTGGAGGTCCAACGGAGTGAAACAGTCAGTCGAGAGTGAAACTAGCCTCAAATCAGGGAGAATCAGAGCTAACTGAGTGTAACTGCAGTGGTAGGTGAAAAAGTGCGCCCTTCTCTGGCAGTAGGTGAGAAGTGGGTGCCTTCATGACTAGGAGGGCTAAAGAAATGATGTAAAAAGCTCCTGAGTGCTAGAATAAGGTGGGTAAGGTGATGGAGGCATCAACCTGGTGACTAGGATGCATGCAAACCCTAAAGTTTGCATGCAAACCCTAATTGCATGCAAGGTCTTGAAAATGATGATGTGGATATCCGAACAAAAATTGTAGTTTTTTATTATAAAACTATGAATTTCAATTCAAAATGTGTGAATTTCAAATAAAAAAATGCAAATTTTGATTTGAAAATTGTGAATTTGTCCCGACTTCTGTTTTCTGACAAGAAGGATCGTCCGCCCCTTCTTTTCGTAGTTAATTGTGAAAACATTTATCAATCAAATCAGCTATATCCATAATGGAGAACACAAGAAGGATCGACCGACCCTTCTAACGTTGTTGAACTATTATGATAATAATATTGGGAATAAGAAGGGTCTGTCAACCCTTCAATTTCGAGGGAATTGTTAAAATAGAACACCTTGGAACTTATAACATATAAAAATAGTTTGTCACGACTTCTATTTTTCGACAAGAAGGATCGGACGCCCCTTCTTTTCGTAGTTAATTCTGAAAACCTTTATCCAATAATTCAGCTATATCCATAATGGAGAACACAAGAAGGATTGACCAACCCTTCTTGCAGTGTCGAAATATTATGAAAGGAATATTGGTAATAAGAAGGGTTGACCAACCATTCTTGTAGTGTCGAACTATTATGAAAATAATATGAAGAATAATAAAGGTCGACCGACCTTTCAATTATGAGGGAATTGTAAAAATAGAACACCTTGGAATTTATATCATATAAAAATGGTTTTTCCCTACTTCCATTTTAATACAAGAAGGATCGGTCGCCCCTTTTTTTCGTAGTGAATTGTAAAAACCTTTATCCATCAATTCAGCTATAGCCATAATGGAGAACACAAGAAGGATCAGTTGATCCTTCCTGCAGTGTCGAACTATTATGAAAAGAATATTTGGAAAAAGAAGGGTCAGCCGACCCTTCATTTAGGAGGGACTTGTAACAATATAACACCTTGGAGAAAGAGCAGCCTTGTCTATAAAATTTTTTGTTCAAATGTTGATATCTAGTATCCTAGGGTGACACGTGGAAGGATCATATTGTGACACATGGAATATTTGATTTGGCACATTGAGTATAGGTTACTAATTTTTCTTTGATTTGGAACATTGAGTATAGCGAGGTTACTAATTTTTTATTATGGATATAAAACTTATAAATATTTATTTTTCCAAAATTAGTAATGAAGAAGGATGAGACGGATGGGGAACAATAATTATCACAGTAGATTTTGCTCGAGTAAGATCTCATCTCTGTAGATTTTGCTCGAGTATATATCATCTCTGTAGATTTTGCTGGAGTAAGCTATCATCTCTGTAGATTTTGTCGAGTGATTGTACAATTATCCAGCAGTTCGTGAGACTATTTAGGCTTGGAAATTGACGGAGTGTAGAACGTATTTGCTTCACTGGAACGTATTTGATAGGTCTGCTTGAAATTTACCTATGTCTATAGGCATGCATAATTTAAACCCGTCAAATTGACGTCCCCCAAAATTAATTCACTTATCCATCGTAAACAAATAATTAGTACAATTAGTACAATTGTAAAATTACTAGTTTCATTGGTACTTGTTGCAATTATTAAGAAGTTTAGTAATTAAGATTGGGAATATTTACATGGTTAAATGAATTGAAAAATGTCATCAAATTTATGCTTGTTTGATGCGCTTGTGACCTGAGTGCAGTGTGCTTCTTAGATGCATTTGTGACCTGAGTGTAGTGTGGCATTCTGTACCAACTTTGATGTAAATAAAAAAATAGTATTGGCTTGCTTGAGGTATGTCGAATTTTTTCAAGTTTTGTATGGCTTAAGGCTTCTATATTGATGATTTTGAAAAGTAGTAAATTATTGCTTGGATCATTGCTTGTTACCATAGATGCACTTTCTTTTAGCGTGGCGGACTGGAAATCCTCCATATATTTTATTTATTTACCCAGAAAAGTATGGGATCATTGCTTGAATTGAAATTACCATGACGACGCCACGGATAGAGGCTCTCAAGGCTGATATTACCCATTTTTATCACTGTTATCTTATATATATATATATGGTGACCACCTATGGGATCGACCTTTGTGTTTAACTGCTGTAATTTTCTATGACTTTGCATGTTGCATTCAATAGGGATAGGATGAACTCTATTTTTCATATAATTATTTATTGATTATTGTGCCTTCGTTGATTTTTTAAGTAATTTCATTGCTTTTAGAAAGAAGAAATCCTTGCCAACGCATGCTCAAATTGCTAGTTATTGCTTAAGTTATTGTATTTTCTTGTTTGTTGGGAAGATGGGATGATCGAGCGACCTAGGCTTTGTATTAATGCCATGCCTTGCTGCTAAATATTTATTATGATGTCAAGGAGATTAGCGATCCCACCACGGTTCCATCCCAAGCCCCAAATTATTAGACTGTTGTGTCATTATCGTGATATTAAAGATTCAGAATATTTTCCTGGAATGATCATTTGCACACGAATTGTTTGACTATTGTTACATAAAATGTAAAATGACAGGCACTAAAAACATGTTACCGTCATCAAATTTTTAATTGATAGGTACATAAAATTTGAAATTCCATCCCTTTTCGTGACATTGACAAGGAACTGGAACGTAATTGTATAAGTAAGCTTCACATCGATGAGCATTATGGATGACCATCGTCAGGAGGAAGAGGTGAAGAGGAAGAGGCTCAACAGGGAACAGATCCTTTTGGATAGTCGCAGAGTCTCTTTGGCTCATGGGACAGTTTGGACACAATGTAGGATTTTCCAAATGGACCTATCGTCTGAAGTGTGGAAGGAAATCCAAGGTGTGGAGTGGGAGCTATGGAAAGATCTTGGTAAAGATACCCTGCAGGAGGAACGCTGGAAGATGGGAAAATGGGTCAAGGACCCCTGGAGCACTACTAGCCATTTAACCCAGTACGAGGGAACTGTTTCCTGTTACTAGTTAGTGAAAAACTTAGTGGGGTATGCTCTTACAGACTGTATGCAAAAAGAGGATGCGGTGCAGAACAAGCTTCAAGACGAAACCAGGGAGATGAACCAGAAGATGGACTTCTTGCTGCAAGACATGGACCTCCATATTCCTAATGCTACCACAACTGTGTCGAAAGAACATCTTGGTAAAGATACTCTGCAGGAGGAAATCCAAGAGCTGGAAATCTAGGAGGCCATGGACCTGGGGAAAACTGCTGGCCATTTAACCTTGTATGAGATAACTATTTCCCTTTACTCAGTAATGAAAAACTTGGTGGGGTATCTCTTATGGACTGTATGCAAAAAGCAGATCTGGTGCAAAACTCACTTCAAGACGAAACCAGGGAGTTGCACTGGAAGATGGACTTCTTACTGCAATCCATGGGTCTCCATATTCCTGATGCTACCACAAATGCGCGGGAAGTAAATGCTCAAGTCCGTTTCCGGGACTTGCCTTATATTTTATTTTAATGTTGTTAAGCTCTCTAGTGATCAGGGGTTGTTTCTCCCATGTAGTTGGTGTTTTTTTTGTTTATATCATAGTAGCAAAATATGTTCGTGTTAGCAGTTACTGCACAAAAATTTGAACAAAGTTAAAAATACCATGAACATTCAAGAGAATGAAAATTTTGGACTAAGAAAGTGTGAATTTAGACTTTGAAAGTGTCAATATCAACCTTTCTAAAGTGTAAAAATGAGTTCTGAAAGTGGCAATATTGGCTTTGAAAAGTGTGTTTTTATATTTGAATAGTGCATTTTTTGACTACTTATGAACCTTAAACTTGCATTTTTTTTGTTATAAACTATGAATTTCAATTTAAAATGTGTGAATTTCAAAGCAGAAAATGCAAAGTTCTATTTGAAAAGTGTGAATTTCAAATCAGAAAATGCAAATTTTGATTTCAAAAGTGTGAATTTCAAATAAAAAAATTCCAATTTTGATTTGAAAAGTGTGAATTTAAAATCAAAAAATGCAATTTCGGATTTGAAATGTGTGAATTTCAAAAAAACAAACTGCATTTTTTATTTGAAATTGCAATTTTCATTTGTAAATGTTCAAAATTTTCAGGTGAAAAGTTCAATGTCTAAAATATTCAGTCATTGTTTCAAAAGCAAGTCAATCCGCTAAGTTATAACATATAAAAATGGTTTGTCCTGACTTCTATTTTCCGACAAGAAGGATCATCCGCCCCTTCTTTTCATAGTTAATTGTGAAAACATTTATCCAACAATTCAGCTATATCCATAATGGAGAACACAAGAAGGATCGACCGACCCTTCTTGCAGTGTTGAGCTATTATGAAAATAATATTGGGAATAAGAAGGGTCAGTCGACCCTTAAATTCAGAGGGAATTGTTAAACTAGAACACCTTGGAACTTATAACATATAAAAATAGCTTGTCTCGACTTCCGTTTTCCGATAAGAAGGATCGTCCACCCCTTATTTTCATAGTTAATTGTGAAAACCTTTATCCAACAATTCAGCTATATCCATAATGGAGAACACAAGAAGAATCGACAGACCCTTCTTGCAGTGTCGAAATATTATGACAAGAATACTGATAATAAGAAGGGTCGACCGACCCTTCTTGTAGTGTCGAACTATTATTAAAATAATATGGGGAATAAGAAGGGTCAACCGACCCTTCAATTATGAGGGAATTGTAAAAATAGAACACCTTGTAAGTTATATCATATAAAAATGGTTTGTCCTGACTTTCGTTTTACGACAAGAAGGATCGCCTGCCCCTTCTTTTCGTAGTTAATTGTCAAAACCTTTATCCATCAATTCAACTATAGCCATAATGGATAATAAAAGAAGGATTGACCGACCCTTCTTGCAGTGTCAAACTATTATGAAAAGAATATTAGGAATAAGAAGGGTCAGTAGAACCTTCATTTAGGAGGGAATTGTAACAATAGAACACCTTGGAGAAAGAGCGGCCGCTCTTTCTCTGACAATATTTCTACTTGCCAACAAAGTCTTTAAATCAAAACTCCTATAAATTTTGTGACACGTGGAATGCTTATATTGTGACACGTGGCATATTTGATTTTTAAAATTAGTTTAAAGATTGTTTAAACAAATATTAAGGATATTAATGGTACCATTTAACGTTTGGGGACTGTTTTAAGCTCCGGTGTTTTCTAAACCAGCAATGAAGATGTTATATGACCGGGGTCCAAATGAGAAGTATAGCTTGCATTTTGTGGAGAAATGAGAAGTAGTTGGAGATGAAGATGGTGTAAGGAATTTATGGTTGAGTTGCTGAGTATAAGTTCCTTAACGAAGTTTAAAACTGATACACTCCAAATTAGTTTTAAACTGATAATAGTTGAGCTGCCCCATTATTCCTTGAGAATGGGGAAACTCCCCAGTAGACAGAGCAGAGAGAATAGGGCAACTCCCTAGTAGACAAAGTAGAGAGAATGGGACATCTCCCCAGTAGACATGGAGTTTCCCCAAGGTGAGGGATGCTTTGAATGCGTAGAGGGCCTAGGTACCAGAGTTGCAGCCAGCTAGCCGGTGAAAGGGACTTGCGAGCGAAGAATCGAGAAGGAGCCATAAAGCCGCACATGTGAGGTAAGTCAAGTGGAAGCAAGGGAGGTGGTATATTGCATGGAGCACGCATGCCATGTTACGGATGCCTGGGTCGAGGCTCCTCCCCCATGTGCCCTCCTTGTGTCCGAGATGTGGCCCCTTGTATAATGGTGGCGCTCGCATCCAGGGTTAATATATGGTATACTAGATTCACATAAACAATTTTGTTTCTTAAAAACAATCATGGGAAGTAATTCCATAATTTAATATATGGTATACTTGATTCACATGGGATGAAACTTATGGCGAATATTATTCAGCCTGCTATAGGAGCCTACTGTAGGCCATTTAATGTGCTGGCAGCAGGCATGTTCGCCCATGGATTTTCAAGGAATCGATTGGAGTGATGCATGTACGATTAATCCAGCAAAATATTTTTAATTTATCAACACAGTGGCCACTCACTATATATAGGCTAACCATGCCCCATATCACAACAAACTGAAATAGTTCGGGAAGCCATGGAATTTTCTTTTACTTCCTCTATTGTTTTATGAGAAATGCTTGAGTTTTATGATCGATCCCCAGTTCTCCTCATGATATATGAGTTTTTCCCACGAACCTTTTCATTTAATTATTGCCCATAGTTTATTATAACTTTTTCCCGTGAACGATGGAGCATTTCATTTACGATCGCATGTGACGATGGATCCATCCCATCCTTACATCCATCTATCGCAGATATATCTCACCGGTCACGTTGTTAGATCGAATTATTGAGCGTCGTCGCATGTATTGTTCCATAGTTGCATATTCTTGCTGGATTTCAGTGATTACAAGTTTTTGGGGCGAATTCATGTATTTTGTTAGAAAATGATAGCTCCATTCTGTCCATATATCCATCAATGGCAGACCTACCTATCTCTTCTGGTCATGTTGTCAGATGCCTAACATTCCAATATCAATAGTTCTGTGTACAAATGATGATTCCTAACACAGATGTAATGGATTGCTTCACTACTACATTAAGCTTTTCATTTATTTTATTTCCCGTAGTTGATATATGGGCATTTCGAGCCAAGTCCCAATACATGGATTTGCCATTATGTTCCTTGGAACCAATCACGTCTTCATCTGTCACTCTTCTTTCAATAATTGGATTTGTCATTATGTTCCTGGGTATGCATGGATTTGTCATTATGTTCCCAGGTATGCAACGAGGAGGGGATGGAGCCCTAAGGTTCACGGGAAAAAATTATACTCAACTACGAGCAATAATTAAACGAAAAGCTTAACATAGTTGTGAAGCAACCCATTACATCTCTGTTAAGAACCATCATTTCTACACAGAACTGTTGATCTTGGAATGTTCGGCATCTGACAACATGACTAGAAGAGATAGGTAGGTCTGCTATTGATGGATATATGGATGGAATGGAGCCGTCGTTTTCTAACAAAGGACATGAATTCACCTGCAAAACTTATAATCACTGAAATCCAACAAGAATATGAAACTATGGAACAATACATGTGACGACGTGCAATAATTCGACCTGACAATGTGACCGATCAGATAGATCTGCGATAGATGGATGTAAGGATGGGATGGAGTCATTGTCACATGCGGTCGTCAATAGTTACAGCAGTTGTTGAGATATATAATTAAACAAAATGCTCCATTGTTTGCGGGAAAAAGTTATAATCAACTACGAGCAATAATTCAATGCAAATTTTGATTTGAAAAGTGTGAATTTCAAATCAAAAAATGAAATTTTGATTTGAAAAGTGTGAATTTAAAATAAAAAAATGCAATTTCTGATTTGAAAAGTGTGAATTTCAAATAAAAAAACTACAATTTTTTATTTGAAAATTGCAATTTTTATTTCTAAATGTTCAAAGTTTTAAGGTGAAAAGTTATAACATATAAAAACTGTTTGTCCCAACTTTCATTTTCTGACAAGAAGGATCGGTCGCCCCTTCTTTTCGTAGTTAATTGTGAAAACATTTATCCAAGAATTCAGCTATATGCCCAATGGAGAACACAAGAAGGATTGACTGACCCTTCTTGCAGTGTCGAAATATTATGAAAATAATATTGGGAATACGAAGGGTCGACCGACCCTTCTTGCAATGTCAAACTATTATGACAATAATATTGGGAATAATAAGGGTCGGACGACCCTTCAGTTATGAGTTAATTGTAAAAATAGAACACCTTGTAAGTTATATTATATAAAAAATGGTTTCTTATGAATTTCATTGTACGAAAAGAAGGATCGTCCGCCCCTTCTTTCGTAGTTAATTGTGAAAAGATTTATCCAACAATTTAGCTATAGCCATAACGGAGAATACAAGAAGGATTGGCCAACCCTTCTAGCAGTGTCGAACTATTATGAAACAAATATTGGGAATAAGAAGGGTTGTCCGACCCTTCATTTAGGATGGAATTGTAACAATAGAAAACCTTGGAGAAAGAGCAGTCGCTCTTTCTTTGAGAATATTTCCACTTGCCAGCAAAGTATTTAAAGAAAAAATTATATAAATTTTGTTGTTAAAATTTTGATATCTAGTATCCTTGGGTGACACGTGGAACAATCATATTGTGACACGTGGCATATTTGGTTTGGAACTTTGAGCAGAACCAAAAGTATATTGTTTCTATTTAAAAAAAACAAAAAGAAAGAATGTTTATGTCTGGTTAATCGCAGTCAAAATCAATCCAACTAATGGCATCACTATCTGCATTATCGTCTGGGAATGTCCTTTTCCAACACAGTATCCTGCTTAAATTATAATTAGCATTATGACGTGTCTGGGAATGCATGCATGTGTTGCTTTTTTTTTAAATTATACATGGAATCAGTGTTGAATATAATTTTCACTAATTTTGTATCTACCCCATTGCAATAAAAAGTAAAATGTTTCTATTTAAAAAAAACAAAAAAGAAAGAATGTTTCTCTTTAAAAACTAAAATGTTTCTATTTACGAAAAAAAAGAGAAAGAGTAAAATGTTTCTATTTAAAAAAAAAAATGTTGGTGCATCCAGCAAGTTGGAAAGAATCAAAATGGAAGACACAATTACTGAATACAATTACAAATTAGCGCCCAGCAGCTCGTGCCATACTGAGTATGGTAAAAAATCCAGAAAAGATCAAACCGAGTAGCATACAACTAGGCTAATAGCAGATAAAACTGGTGTTGACTCAACTCTTCTCTATAGGGGTTCTCACTATTGTCAACAAGCACCAACAGTCCCTTATACATTGGCCCAGAAAGGAGTTACCCTTTCCAGCAACACCTGCGAAGCAAGTGAGGTCTCACCCGAGGCAGATAAGGGTGCTGCAAGAACCAAGTTTCCACAGTGGTGTTGAGAATATGCTTTACCCACAAATCTCTTATCACAGAAAGTTAACCAGAAATCATCAATTTGACACCATACTATTTACTCATCATTTGCATATTATGTAAGCAATTCGCAGATTCAACATAAAGTAAACATTCACAATAACATATCCATTCTACTTAATCGCATGAACCATTATCATTCAATCCACAGCATAATAGACATAATGAAACATTCACCACCACATAGAGACAGAGACAGAGATAGAATTAGAACAATAATCGGACATCTTCATGCATTCATTAAACTCTGCGGTAAACCCATCGCAGGAACAGTCAAAACATAATGTTGCGGATCAAAATTAGACCAAAAAGAGCATTTCTCCACTATCTCTCTCTCTTCCAATCTACCCTTAGGATTACAATTCACTTCTATTTATATGCTATTCAATGGTCCATATTGACCAATTCTAACAATTGAATATTTATATACTATTCAATGGTCCATATTTATATGCTATTTAATGGTCCATATTGACCGATTCTAACAATTGAATATTGATAGAGCAACCCCCATAACAAAACCATGCTAACATCCATAGTCTGCACCGAGACTGAACTTCCAAAGACATGGCAAAATACACAAAAAAAACAGTGAGCCACCAGCGAAAAAGCCACAGAAAAAATAGTGAGCCACCAACGAGCCGAATGCTGACCACTAAGACCGGCACGAACGTAGACCAGGAAGACCAATCAGGGAGCAGGGTGCTCCCCCGATGATGAAACAAGTTCTTCATGAGGGAAGTCCCTCGAGGTATCCATGTAATCTTTCAGAGGAGACTTGAGCAAGTGAACACCGACTGAATGAGTTTGTTGGCCGCCTTTTATAATTTGGAGGACTTCACGGAAGCCGTGAGCTAGTTGGTTCCTCACTTGAATTTCGTGAGAGAACAAGATCCTCACTACCCAGTAGGGGTTGGAGATTAATTACGGCCCAAGTGGGATTCCTATTCCCGGAGAAGGGATAATTCGCGGTGTACTATCTATGCCTCTATCGGAGCAGGCATCTCTGCTAGATACTGAGCCCCCTAATTGAAGGTCTGTGGGGAAGACTCTTCCATCCCCATTGTATGTTGTTGAGACGAGCCTTCTCCCTAAGAGTGACTTTCCCCCCCAGGTCGTGAGGACCCTACATCCTTGCTGGATCCCCTATGTCTACATGCCCTCATGTGGGCATCCATGATATACCAATTAAAAAACCTGAAACACCATAAATCCACCCAGAAGTTCAACCAAGCTTTAAATTGCAGCTCTCTTGAATGGAGGTCACCTACTCCATTGAAAATATTTATAGGAATTTCTATGGAAAGTAGGGAGGAGAACCGACTTGACTCCTAGATATTTTCACAGAAGCCCACACATACGAGAGGATTGCCATTAATGGCTTTATAGAGATTGAATGACTCAAAATCCATGTAAAAGGCCATCTCACACAATTGAAAATCATTTTGCAGTACTTGCTCGGCAGTGCGGTACAACCAAAATTTATGCCTTCAGCACGGAGGCAGTTATGCCTAAGGAAGCAATTATAGAAACGAATTGTGTAAACTGACATCAGCATAATGATTGGGGACGTAATTTATTGGAGGCATGACGTTACAGGGCATTTGGTTGACCTCTGCCCCATGTCATCCTCCACTACCGTTGCTTCAAATGAGCCTGCATCTGTCCGAATAGTACTATCATGATGGTTGATAGTACTATCATGATGGTCGATAAAGGTGTAGACGACGAAAGCTAAGCATTGAGCTGCAAAGTATTAAATGCGACAGCTCCACTACCGTCCCTTCAAACGAGCCCGCATCTGTCTCAATAAAAGATGTCGCCAATGTTCAACAACTAACAAGGAAAATCTAAAATGTTGAGCAACTTTAGCCTTTGAAAGTGTCAATATCAACCTTTCTAAAGCGCAAAAACAAGTTCTGAAAGTGGCAATATTGTCTTTGAAAAGAGTGTTTTTCAATTCAAATAGTATGTTTCTTTACTACCTATGATCCTTAAAATTGCAGTTTTTTGTTATAAAACTATGAATTTCAATTTAGAAAATGTGAATTTCAAACCAAAAAATGCAAATTTTGATTTGGAAAGTGTGAATTTCAAATAAAAAAATGCAAAATTTGATTTGAAAAGGGTGAATTTGAAATCAAAAAATGAAAATTTCCATTGGGAAACTATGAATTTAAAATTAAAAAATGCAATTTCTGATTTGAAATGTGTCGATTTCAAATCAAGAAATTCAATTTTTTATTTGAAAATTGCAATTTGCATCTGTAAATGTTCAAAATGTAAGGTGAAAAGTTATAAAAATGGTTGTCCCAACTTCCATTTTTTGACAAGAAGGATCGGCCACCCCTTCTTTTCATAGTTAGTTATGAAAACATTTATCCAGCAATTCAGCTATATCCATAATGGATAACACAAGAAGGATCGAGTGACCCTTCTTGTAGTGTCGAACTAATATGAAAATAATATTGCGAATAAGAAGGGTCGGTCGACCCTTTTGGGAGTGTCGAACTATTATAAAAATACTATTGGAAATAAGATGGAGCGGTTGACCCTTCAATTACGAGGGAATTGTAAAAATAGAACACCTTGTAAGTTATAGCATATAAAAATGGTTTTTGACGACTTTTGTCTTCAATCCTTGATTTTCAACAAGAAGGATCGGTCGCCCCTTCTTTTCATAGTTAATTGTGAAAACCTCTATCCAACAATTCAGTTATATCCATAATGGACAACACAAGAAGAATCGACCGACCCTTCTTGTAGTGTCAAACTATTATGAAAACAATATTGGGAATATGAAGGGTCATCCAAGCCTTCAATTTTGAGCGAATTGTAAAAATAGAACACCTTGGAAGTTATAACATATAAAATTGTTTGTCCTAACTTCTGTTTTTCGACAAGAAGGATTGGTCTCCCCTTCTTTTCGTAGTTAATTGTGAAAACATTTATCCAACAATTCAGTTATATGCATAATGGAGAAGACAAGAAGAATCAACCAACCCTTCTTGCAGTATTCAAATATTATGGAAATAATATTGGGAATAAGAAGGGTCGATTGACCCTTCTTGCAGTGTCGAACTATTGTGTAAATAATATTGGCAATAAGAAGGGTCGGCCGACCATTCAATTACAAGGGAATTGTAAAAATAGAACACCTTGGAAGTTATATCAATTAAAAATGGTTTGTCCCGACTTCTGTTTTACAACAAGAAGGATCGGTCGCCCCTTCTTTTTGTAGCTAATTGTGAAAACCTTTATCCAACAATTCAACTATAGCCATAACAAAGAATGCAAGAAGGATCGACCGACCCTTCTTGCAGTGTCGAACTATTATGAAAAAAATATTGCGAATAAGAAGGGTTGACCGACCCTTCACTTAGGAGGGCATCGTAACCATATAAAACCTTAGAGAAAGAGTGCCACGCTTTCTCTGAGAATATTTCTACTTGCCAGCAAAGTCTTTAAAGAAACAAATGTATAAATTTTGTTGTTAAAATGTTGATATCTGCTATCATAGGGTGACACGTGGAACGATCTTATTGAGACACGTGGCATATTTGATTTGGCACATTGAGTATAGCGAGGTTACTATTTTTTCTTTGATTTGGCACATTGAGTATAGCGAGGTTACTAATGCTGGTTTAACCACAACACAATCGGGAAATGAAAATTCACTGATAATAGTTTTAAGGATTAGGCACATGTAAGATTACCCTGTAGTTGGAACTGCTAATTGAAAAATTAACATGAATTTATTAATTTATGTTAATCATTTGCAGAAATAGATAAATGTTTTAATTAAATAACTTCACTTAAAACATAAAAGACACACAGATCATTAGTAAAGACAAATCCAAACTGTAGATCAATGTATGGATTATTGATTGCAAAAATTAAACAGTGTTCATAAATAATCTGATGTGAAAATCAACATTCATGAACACTGTAAAGGAGATTAATTACTTATCGGCTCAAATTACTATCAACTAATTAAAAATAACAAATGGCAAATTAAGGGTTCAAGCGCATTCAAGATTGACCTATAACTAATATGTTAATTGAAAATTTAACATCAATTATAATTTTCTGTAAAAACCATTTGCAGAAATAGCTAAAAGTTTTAATTGAATAAATTCTTTTAAAGCATTAAGGATACACAGATCATAAGCAAAGAAAAATCCAAACTGTAGATCAGTGTAATTATAGATTGCAAAAGATTAAACAATATTGATAAACAACCTGAAAGTGAAAATCAATATTGATCAAAGAAATTTGATTAATAGACAAAAGAGTATGCAAGAGAATAGCATAACTGTATTACTGAAAGTTTGCAAGAAATTACAAGCCCTACATTAACCAGAGTATGCCTAGTCTCTTCTGCTGATTTTCTCCTCCAAATTCCATCATGATCCCTATCCTACGAGAGATCTACCCTTTAAATAATAGTTACAATTTTGTTACAAAGGATAAATTTCCAAAAAAATAGGGATTTCAAAAATCGAACTAGGCTAATGGCCAAGAAAATCTTGCCACTTGGAAGCAATTTATAACAATTCATCTATATTTGGATAATTGACCGACTCAAGCCCTAGCTGGGCATCACATGTAAAAGTTTCCAGCTCGTTTTTAGCCAAATAATGACAAATACCAATAAAAATGTGGATCATTCCCTCAATGGCATCAGGTTTCCTAAATAAATGATCCACGTCATCAATCTTGATATGCTCGAGGTGTTGGATATTCTCTTTAGCTTCCTCGCATCGACGTTCAACCTGTTCTAGCATCAAGTTCGGTGGACAAGCTCTTTCAATGAGGTCCATGGTAGGGAACTGCAACTTTTCCATGATGCTATCCACAGCGTACCATCTCCTTCCACAAACACCTTGTGCTTTCTGGATAGTATCTCCAACCTTATCATTTAGATCATATCAAGCGCGCAACGCAATTCTGATTTTCTTCAGTTGGAAACTAGTGAGAGTAGGAATATTCTCAGGTCTCTCCGCAATGGACCTCTTCCATTCTACAATATATTCATTAGCCTTAAATGCCTGTTGTATTTTAGCTACCTGCTAATCAAGAGTAACAGACATCTTCCCGAAAACAATTTGAGTCTCATGGATATCATTCAAGGTGTGAAACAATTCATCTAGTAGCTTACAGTGTTCATCATTGACCTGAATGGCCAAATCCTTAAACTCCAGCTAGGAAAACCTAGAGAATGCATAGGAGGATGCACTTGCAGTTGCATCCTCACATTGTTTTTCTGGCACACTATCCTTTGTGTATTGGCAACATTTACAACTTCTGCATCATGTAATTTAACCTAGAGAGAGGTATTTTTCACTACAGATCTTCAAACATATTTTCAAATACCTTCCTGAGATCAGTAACATAAGATTCATGTTCCTCATTGGTTTTGGCCAATTTCTCTTCAAGCTTCTTTAGCTCTTCTTTCTTTAAATCAATCTCCCTATTTAGTGTTGTCACTGAATCATAGTTTGCACCTGCAAAAGCACCCATGGCTGCAGCATCATCCAATGCTTCTCGATGTATGTCATCAGATTGCTTGGTCCAAATTATTTGATTAGGAGTAGGTGCCTCCAATCAACCTTGATCCCTTCTTCTCTTCTTACCTTTTCTTACCACTAACTTGGAAGCTCTGCTGTAGAAGTAATCCCCAAGAGGGACTAAAATGTCTTCTTCAAACTCAGCTACCAATTCAGTAAATTTGATGAAGTCACATTTATTGTTGAAACCAATGAAGATGTCTAAGTAGTAGAAGGAGTAGGTATAGACATAGTTATTTGGGAAGTAGTTGGGGTGGAAGGGATATTTTGAATAACTGTTGGTATAGAAGTTGGGGATGGAATTGAAGTGAAGGCTTCAAAAAGTGGAACTTGGATATCATCAGCTGGTAATGAAGAAGGAGGAACTAGAGTCTGCTCATCAGTAGCTAGTGGTGATAAAATGAATGGAGGTGATTGTAGAGGGACAGTCAAAGACTAGATCTCTGCAATAGTAGATGGAAAAATAGGAAGTGGAACCAATATGTCTGGGAATGGAGAAGTAATGGTAGTTAGAGTATGGAAAATATGGGATATGGGGAATGGAGGTGTTACCCCAGATGACAAAGTTGAAAGAATTTGAATAGATGGAAGTAGAAGTGTTGAGGTTGTGTTGTTAGCAGCAGGGGTAGTTTCAAGAAACTAATGGTCTGGGACAGAATCATCCACTTCAATAGCATTCAATAAATCTGTAATTCTTTGTGAATTTTCAGTTACTTCCTCAATCACAGGCATAGAAGAATGTACCTCATCTTCAACATCACTGTCACTAATAATGAAGGTAGGGATTTGAGATGCAGAGGTCTGAGTTTTTTGCCTTTTGGCTATCTTGGTGACATTTTGAGTAATTGCAACAGTCACTTGAATATCAGTAGTAAGCTTAGCAGCTGCAACTACTTGAGTGTCTAGCATCAAAGTCATTGGAGCTAACTTCTACTTTAATTGTTGTGATGCTTGCATCAATACCTTTGATTGTTCAACAGTCTTTACCTCTCGAGCATATTCCATGAGACCTTTTTCTTTATCCCATTTACTGCAGGTCAGCGTTAGTGGAGCAGGTGCTTTCTGACCTTCTTTCTCCTCTCTATCCTTTCTTGCTTTCTCAATGAGGTTTAGTTCCATTGCTCTGCAGCTCAAAACCGTAGTCTTAAGGTCATGTTGATACTGCATGATATGGTTATGTTCATCTTTACTCTTAGCCCTTTCCAATACTTCATCAAAGGTATTAACTCCCTAATAGATGGAGCCATCAGGAAGTTCTTCGTGAACAAATCCACCCCTCACATGGTTGTGCTTGAAATGGGCATCTAGAACACCTTTAGGATCATGTCTTCTTTTGGTCACAGAACCCAATTTTAAAGCATCAATTTTGTCACCCAAAACTATAGCCCAAATTGAATTTGGGATGGCCAATGGCCCAAGGTTCAAGGGGAACTTAGGCCACGCCTTCCTCTTAGGACCGCTTAGCCTTAAATACACATCATTGGTAACAGTTTGATAGGAAACCTCTTTAATGACCAATCTGTCATGAACTATCCTGGGTAGCAGATGAACAATACTGCCTCCCCAAACTCTAACATATGAGAAGGATTCACACACATACCAGTCACCAATTGTGGCAATGAAGGTTCTGGCATCACCTAAGAAAGCATGAACTTGTTCTCTGAAGATTTTGAAGTAAATACTTCCAAAGAAGTGATCACAAATGCCATATATGAAAGGCATATAATTGTTCTCCCATAATGTTGAATGATAAATATCGACAGGAGGATCTAGTGGAGTCCAATTCCATCCCATGTTGGGATATTGGAATTCTGCACAAAATATATAAACGACAAAAGATGAAAAGAAGAAATGTGGCTTCTTCACAATCGGTGCCTTTTGATATGCTTGAATGGTTGTTTTGAGTTCAAAAGACAAGATTGACGCCCAAGGAAATGACTCACCAGTCGTTAGAACATGATAGGATACGGGAGCCCACTCAACTTTAAATACAGAACAGTTTGGGAGACCATAGAGTCTGCATAGCATGGCAGCCAATAGGGAATAAGGTTCTCTAAACCAGAAAACCGGGTACAAGTTATCAGCCCTACAGATGAAACTGTCAGGTTTATTCATCCATGACTTCAACATTTCGTTGAAATTGTACCTGGTCTTAGAAGATTCCATGAACTCAGTGTTAAAGGGTTGCATAGACCATTTAAGAGCATAAGCTCTGATGAAATCCTTAGGGAGGAAGGTAGTCAATTGTGACCCTGCATTGTCATTAAATGACTGGTCTTTAGGGTTAGGGTGGTCCACAATCCATTTAACTGCATTAGTATAAGGCAAGATAGCGATTCTGGTAGCAATGGCATGAAGCTAGGAATCCCTAATTTTCTCATACACCAGCTGGTCATTCTGAATGTCTGATAGGTCATCATTATCAAAAATTGAATAGATTCTGGACCAATCTAGCTGATAGGTTTCAGTGATTTTATCACTAGTGTCTGAGAAAATACCAAAACTAGGGTCTTTGTTCAGTAAATCCTTCTGAGTAGTTTTACAACGTGTATTTCTCGACATGTTTGAAACTAGAGGTTTTCTGATAAGTGAATGAACAAAAATAAAAAACAATTCAAAATCTTAAAACAGTAGATAACTGAATAAGAGGAATGAGCAAAACCAACATGTTTCAGCTGAAAGTAACGGGTAACAGACACAGTAAAAATTTTGTAGTAAAATTCAAGCAGCAAGGTAATTTCCGAAAGTAAAATTGACAAGGAAAAATAGGGAATATCACATATTTATTTCTTTTCGACGGGCCAAATCTAGACCGTAGGATGAAAATGAATCAACGACTGAGATTAAACCTTGCAGGATGAAGGGTCAAGTTACAAGAGTTTTATTTTGGAACTATGTACATTGTTCCCCCAATCCGCAATCCGCAATTGTGGGTGGGGTTGTGGGATCGCAACTTAGAAAACCAACAATAAAAAAGGTTCCCGCAATCCGTAATTCACAAATGCTAGTTGCGGGATGTGGGAGCACAAACAACCTTTTATAATTCAAATAATCTTTCGCAATCTGCAATTGAGGGTTGCGGATTGCGGGGCCACACAACACACCTTATTACTTGAACCACTTTTCCGCAATCCGCAATTAAGGGTTGCGGAACGAAAAGTTCAAAATCTATTTACAAAGTCTTCCCGCAATAAGCAATAAGCTGGATTGCGGGATGAAAACGACGTGTTGGAAAAACTCAAAGCTTCCCGCAACTTCAGAAAAATAGTCAAAAAATGGACAAACTAAACTTCATTTAAATCACCTAGTGTAATCTCATCCGCGGGATCAAAACAAATCAACGGTTAAAACTTAAACATGCAGGAAGGAAACGAAAGGTTGCGGGGTTTTATTTCATAAATGTTCTAAATTTTAATGTGAAAAAATGAATGTCTAAAATTTTCAAGTCATTGTTAGAATAACAGGTCAATCGGCTAAGTTATAAGATATAAAAATGTTTTGTCTTGACACTCGTTTTCCGACAAGAAGGATAGGCCGCCCCTCTTTTCATACTTAATGGTTAAAACGTTTATCCAGTAATTCAGCTATATCCATAATGGAGAACACAAGAAGGATCGACTGACCCTTCTTGCAGTGTCAAAATATTATGAAAAGAATATTGGTAATAAGAAGGGTCGACCGACCCTTCTTGCAGTGTCGAACTATTATGAAAATAATATGGGGAATAAGAAGGGTCATCCAACCCTTCAATTAGGAGGGAATTGTAACAATAGAACACATTGGAGAAAGGGCGACCGCTCTTTCTTTGAGAATATTTCCATTTGCCAACAAAGTCTTTAAAGAAAAACGTCTATAAATTTCATTCGTAAAATGTTGATATCTAGTATCCCAGGGTGACATGTGGAACAATCATATTGTGCCACGTGGCATATTTGATTTGGAACATTGAGTATAGCAATGTTACTATTTTTATTTTATTTGGCACATTGAGTATAGAGAGGTTACTAATTTACTGATAAAAAGATAAACTTTGTATTATATACTAGTAAAAAAGGTTACATCCGTCTTCTTTTCATATTGCACTTTTGAGAAAAGACCTATGCCTTTCCAAATGGACCCTTAGCCATGTGAGTTCAACACTTAGCCAGATTTTTGTTCTTTATATGTAAAATAATTTTTTTCTTAATATGTAATATACAATGAGTTATATTCATAAAGATATATTCATCATTTGACCATAATATTTCTCTATAAAATACTTCTCTGTAATTATATTGAATCATATAGATGGATTTATTCAAAAGGTTGTGCACATCCATTCATTACAAAAAGCAAAGCCTGGGAGGATAAATAGCTTTCACAGTATGGATCTGTAAATTTAACAAGTTGATGCAAAAAAATTTCCAAAATAGATGTAAAAACTCATCCAAGTAGGATCTCCTCTACAAAAAATTCTACCGCTGAACTGAGGTTTCCTCAGCAATTCTCATGTCCACGACCACAGGTTATATTATCCTCTTCCTATTGAGGATGGTGGTCAATAATTCTTCTCAAACTCTTTTTTTTTTAATAATTGCACAATATTTAATTAAGAGCATTACAATTTAGAGAGTTACAAACCATCTTGCCCCAAAAAACAGATTATTGCCATCAGTGGCACAACCAAAAAACAAAGGATTATTTGAGCATGGATGAAAAAATTGCAGAAAACTGGAGTGAAGCAAACACCAAAACTAGAGCAGAGAAACACGGTCCTCTCATCGAGCTCCAGAGAAGTCATGACAACAGTTACTCGGGCGGGAAGTTACTCAGGCAGCACCCTGAAAAATCATCCTCCGACAGCTTGACGGGAAAATCATCCTCCGGAAATTTGTACGTTCGCACGAGCCATAGTTAAGAGTCGAGGGATGAAATGAATGCATAGAGGGACAAGCTGCAGTTGAGCTCTACCAAGGTGGAGGCAAAATTAAATGCGAGGGGACTTGTGGGCGACAGTGCAAAGGGATGCCATTAAGCCACAAGTGTCGGGGTGGCCAGCTGTGGAGGCAGACATATGGTAGGGAAGGTGGATGGGCGAGTAGACAGGTGTGGAGGCGTGCATCATTGTGGGTAGGTTTGATACCAGGCAGGTCTGAGACTGGGGAGGGCAACGCGTGTAGCATTAAGGGCGTGGGGTGCAAGGATCCCTCCCCTCGTGCTCTCCACATGCTGGGGAGATGGCCCCATAGATCATGCTGACATCTACAGCCGGGGGATAATGCTCCTCGAATAGAAGTTTACTTGTTGAAGTAATTGTAAATAAGTAAATTTACACATTTACATTAGTATCATTATATAAAAACTATTCTATTCTTTCTTTTTCTTTTTTTAAATAAAAACATTCTTTTTTTTAATAGAAACATTCTTTCCTTTTGTTTTTTTAAATCGAAGCATTATTTCTTTTTTCTCTTTTTCTAAATAGAATGAAATCTCATAAAAAGAATGAAAAATATTGTTAGTTATTATTATTTTTTAATTAAATCCCTTCATGCTAGAAGGGAGGTATGAATATTTAACCTTCAATTGTGAATTTAAAATATAAAAAAATGCAACTTCTGACTTGAAAAGTGTTCAAAATTGCAATTTTCATTTGTAATTGTTCAAAATGTTAAGGTAAAAAGTTATAACATATAAAAATAGTTTGTCCCAGCTTTCGTTTTCTGACAACAAGGATCGGCCACCCTTTCTTTTTGTAGCTAATTATGAAAACATGTATCCAACAATTTAGCTATGTCCATAATGGAGAACACAAGAAGGATCTACCGACCCTTCTTCCAGTGTCAAAATATTATGAAAACAATATTGGTAATAAGGGTCAATGGACACTTCTTGCAGTGTCCAACTATTATGAAAATAATATGGGGAATAAGAAGGGTCGGGTGACCCTTCAATTACGAGGGAATTGTAAAAATAGAACACCTTGGAATTTATATCATATAAAAATGGTTTATCCTGACTTCCATTTTACGACAAGAAGGATTGGTCACACCTTCTATTTGTTGTTAATT
Organism: Larix kaempferi; assembly: GCA_027924585.1. Lineage (NCBI taxonomy): Eukaryota > Viridiplantae > Streptophyta > Pinopsida > Pinales > Pinaceae > Larix > Larix kaempferi. Next base: position 3,508,235 of record BSBM01000073.1, read on the forward strand.
GTCAAAACCTTTATCCAGGAGTTCAGCTATAGCCATAATGGATAATAAAATAAGGATCGATCGACACTTCTTGGAGTGTCAAAATATTATGAAAAGAATATTTGGAATAAGAAGGGTCGACCGACCCTTCATTTAGGGGGGAATTGTAATAGTAGAACACCTTGGAGAAAGAGCGGCCACTTTTTCTCTGAGAATATTTCCACTTGCCAGCAAAGTCTTTAAAGCAAAACGTCTATAAATTTTGTTGTTAAAATGTTGATATATGCTATCATAGGGTGACACGTGGAATGATCTTATTGAGACACGTGGCATATTTGATTTGGCACATTGAGTATAGCGAGGCTACTAATGTTGGTTTAACCACAACACAATCAGGAAATGAAAATTCACCGATAGTAGTTTTAAGGATTAGGCACATGCAAGATTACCCTGTAGTTGGAAATGCTAATTGAATAATTAACATGAATTTATTAATTTATGTTAATCATGTGTAGAAATAGATAAATGTTTTGATTAAATAAATTCACTTAAAACATAAACCACACACAGATCATTTTTGATGTATATGTAACTTCGGAATGTATTTCACATATATGTATATTGTATTCCTATAGAGATGTTATTATTCCTCTATACGGAAGTGTCGTCATTTATATTGTAAGTGTCGTAACTTATACTTGATGGGTTATTAGACCACCTTGTTGGGGTCGGTCCTGTATAAGTCATGTGGGTCAAAGGGTTATTAGACCACCCCATTGGGGGTCCACCATGTGGGTCAAAGGGTTATTAGACCACCCTAGTGGGGGTCGACCCAGTCAGCATTATGTTAAGTGGTTAAGTTGAGGCCCACCTAGTTGAGTAAAGGTCAAGTCAAGTTAGTGTATAAATAGAGAGTGTGTCTCTCTCATTTTACACATTCTGTTGTCTCACTCACACTTGGGAGAGTGGTACAATTGTGGAGGAGGAGGCTCTGCTACTAGGAGAAGACTATCTCTTGTATTCTGGTTGTATCATTGCTCTATCTATCTCTGAGGAAGTTATTGGGGTTTTTCACATTTATGGTTTTCCCCAAGTAAACTCTGTGTCTCTTGTGTGCTTGCATTATTGTGTCCATGATTGATATGCTGTAGATTTGTTGTACATGTTGTTCTCTCAGTTAAGATCCTAGATAAGATTGAAGTAAATTCTGAAAATTTAACATGGTATCAGAGCTATCATGAAAGAAGGCATGATATGGCATGTATGACACTTGTTGCACTTACGATGCTAGGGCTTGATATAGAAAAAACCAGTCATCGTAGTACTTTCGCTATAAATCCATTTTGGAGAAGTTTTCGGATCTAAAACTTTTACAGGTCGAATATCAGATCCATATGTACCATGTGTCCAAAGGAAAACCTCTAATTCGTTGTACTTTGTGATTTATGATATGTACAATATAGGGTTTCTATATCTTCCATATATGAGTCACAATCAGGTGACCTTGGGAAAAAGGTCATAACTTGGGCTAGGAAGCTCCAAATGAAATTTTGTGAAAAGTGACAGGTAGTACACATACTGTGCTATCTCAGGAAAAATTTTCAGAGGCCGAAGTTGAATCAGTGACACGTGGCACGCCGTACAAGTTTGTTGTCCTGTATTATCCCATAAATAGGTCACGTTGCGACACTTGGCATAACTCTCTCTTAGAGAATCCAATTGAGTTCAGACCTATCCGGATGGAAAGATAATGAATTGGGATATCTCAAGAAACATTTTTAGAGGTCGACATTGAACTAGTGACATGTGGCACTCTATACAAGTTTGCTCTCCTATATTATCCGATAAACAGGTCACATTGCAAAGCTTGGCATAACTCTCTCTCAGAGAATCCAATTGAGGTTAGACCTATCGATATGGAAAGATAACAAGTCGGGATATCTGAGAAAAATGTTTCAGACCCTGTGGATAGAAAAATTTGGAGTTACACTAGAAACAATTAGGTACATATTTATGTCAAAACAAAATTATTTTTTAGCACCTTCATTCATGGCTTCCGGAATTTAGGGCTTTGGAGAAAGTTGGAATTTTTGTAATCAGAGACCACGGCTGGATGCTACTCATCAAAATCAAAATTTAGAGACCAAGACCAGATTTTTTGGTTGGGCAGAAGGTCAGGCTTGATCAAACCCCAGTTCAGGACTTTGATCGGAAAGATGGAAAATTAGGGCTTCTGCAAAAATTGGAATTTTGGAAATCTGTGACCACAGATGGAAGCTCCTCGGAAAAATCAAAGCTTAGAGCTTTTAATCAAATCTTTTGGTTGGGTGAAGTTCCGGGAAACTCAAACCCTAATTCAGGGTACTCCCTAGTGAATCTGAAAGTTTCAAAGGAAAAATTGACTTGTGAAACTTTGCAATTTTCAAATTCTGAATAAACCAACTTGATCAACTCATCAAGGTGCATATTTCTATCCTTTCGGAAGTTTGAATTTTTGGGGTTTCTCTGACAAACCCTAATCCAGCTCCAGGTCGAGTTCTTGCAAATCAAGTGGATTGGGTTAATCCTAGAAGAAGATGGATTGGTCACTTGCATAAGTGAAGAAGTTTCTATTTCAGAGGGAGATGAGGCTAAGGCCTTACATAAGAAGATTACAATAAATCTTGAAAGGTATGGCTTAGAGGTATGTTTCATTGTTAATTTTTATCATATGTTTGTCTTCATATCATTACAGTACAATCTTGATTAATTACTAGACTTGTCGTATCACCTTAATAGAAGATATTCATTGATTAAGGTTTTGACACTTATGAATGTACTAATGTATTGTGATGTTGTATGAGGTTTATGTTGTTTTCTAACATAAAAGGTACACCAAGAAAGACAAATCATGTTCTACTTCAAGAACATATGATTATGGTGACATGAAGACAAAGATTTATCCATTGTCATGGATCACATAGAAGATCTACTTTCAAAGTATGTATAACTTGGTCCTACAATGGTTAACCTATGAGACATGCAGGTTACTAGCACAAGTCATTGAAGAGAACCAAAAGACAGTATGCAGGTATGTTAGACATAACTAGCTAGCATGCTAATCCAGGTATGTTTTTCCTATATCAAGCTAGAATCCTACCTTGTGTTAGGATCTTATACTGTTGTGTTGTTGATAATGATTATTCATGAAGTCATAGGTTTGAATAGTCATGGTTGTATGCTTATTATGTTTATTACCATAATTGATGATATGACTAACCAAAAGAATCATGAAGGTATAGTTTTGAGTAATCACGGGTTTATGCATTGATGATTTAACTAATTAGAAGAGTCTTATGATCAAATAAGAATATGCATGAGTAAAAGAAGACTTCCCTGAAACCTTGAATACTAATGTTTATTATCTGTGAATGATCATGACTATACATGTTTAAGATTATTGTGTTTTGATAGTATTAAGATTATACTAATAAATGTGTGATTATGTATGAGACCTCAAGGATAACACAATGATGATACTGATAAGCATGCATAGTGATTAAGGATGGATGTAAGTTCAAGAACAGGTAATCCAGGAAGCAAAGATCAAGAGGGAGCACACTCCAGTTGTTCCTGCAAGAAAGCAAAGGAGCACACTTCAGTAGTTTCTGCAAGGATGCAGATATTTAGAGGGATTTGACCATATTTCTACATTCCACAACAGAAAGGTGTAGAAGAAGCTACTTCAGCAGCTCCTGCAAGGAAGCAAAGACTCAGAGGGAGTCCACCCAGCAACCAAACAAAGATAAGTATTTGAGTTGTCATTTCTTACATAATGTTATTCAATGATGTATATGCTTATGTTCCTAGAATTAGGTTGTGTATTATGCATATTAGAATAGTTGCATTGATGAATAGTATACTAGTAATATACATGGGTAAGTGGCCTATGGCACTGTACAACATTCCATTGCTACTTATCTAGAATGAAACCTCTTTGCTAACATGTTGGGAGTTGTGCACACTCTTAACAATGTTCTGGTAGAGATTGGAAGGCATCTAGAAAGTTACGGGATATGGATAAATGTTGTATTGAAGCATTGGCTAAGATAATTGCATGACTATATGACATATTTGTTTATGTAAGAATTTGTTTTAAAAACTATGAGATGTTTTCTAATCATGCAATTTAACTTGTTGTGTAGGAAAGTTCATATACCATCACCTACAAAAGAAGGACTACAACATTTGTTCAGCAACAAAGTTATCTATTGAAAATATTGAAGATATTGAAGTTCCCAGGATCTAGGAAGAATGCCATGATCAAGGAGTACCAGTCGATCATGAAGATGTTTGGGATGCAGTCCCAAGACCTGAAGGGGAGTCTGTAGTGACTTCCAAGAGAAGCTACAATATCAAGCATGCTGCAGGTGGTAGCATAGAGACTTTTGCTCCTGTAGCCAGATACACTTCCATTAGATCAATACTTGCTCTGGCTGCAGTGATGATAGGGAAGATACACCATATGGATTTCAAGATAGCTTTCTTGAATGGTCTAGTTGAAGAAGAAGTGTACGTGGAGCAGCCACTTGGTTCTGAGACACATGACAGGGAGTCATATATGTGTAGAACTTGGTATGGTAGGATAGACAGCTTTCTATCCAGTTTGGTCTTTACCAAGAGTAAAGCGGATTCCAACCTTTACTACAAGGTTGAGGAAGGGAATCCTTTGATTCTACTCCTGTATGTGGATTAACTATTTGTAACAGGAGATGACAGATTGATTGCCAACACACAGCGGAAGCTTGCTGTTGAGTTAGAGATGAAGAACTTGGGGATGTTGCACTATTTGTTTCTTTTGGCATGGAGGTGTGGCAGAGTGCAGATGGAATCTTCCTTGGACAATGGAAGTATGCAATAGAGATCCTGAAGAGGTTCGGGATGATGGATTGCAAGGCCATGGCCACACCTATGGCATCGAATCTGAAGCTTCTTTGTGATGCTTCATATGAGATGGTTGATGTCTCTATGTATCGTCAAATGATTGGGTCCTTGATGTACCTGACAAACACGAGACCGGACATTTGCTTTGCGGTGAACACATTGAGCCAGTTCCTGATGGATCTGAGGAGTGTTCACCTGGTTGTTGTAAAGCATGTTTTGAGGTACCTAAAGGGTACAGTGGATTATGGGCTCAAGTATGAAGCGAATCAAAATTTTAACCTGTAGGGTTATGTTGATTCAGATTGGGCTGGCAGTGTTGCAGATAGGAAGAGCACATCTGGGTGCTGCTTCAATATGGGATCAGATGTGATCTCTTGGTTTAGTAGGAAGCAGTCCTGCGTAGCACTGAATATAGCTGAGGCAGAGTATGTTGCAGCATGTTTAGGTAGTTATGAGGAAGTATGGATACGGAAGCTACTGTCTGAGTAATTTGATCTCCCATTGGATGCTACTGGTATCTTTTGTGATAACCAGAGTTGTGTGAAGCTGTCTGAGAACCCAGTGTTTCATGACAGGTCGAAACACATAGAGATAAAATATCACTATATCAAGGATATGGTGCAGAGAGGAGCCATGAAGCTCCTGTATATTGCGACGGATGAGCAAATTGTAGATGTGCTGACGAAGCCACTAGCTAGGGTGAAGTTCGAGTACTTCGGGGAGAGGCTTGGTGTTCTTCATATTGATGACACTTCGAGGAAAAAGTGATGGACACATTTGCAGAAGCCATTCCAAGCATGTTGGAAGGAGGATCCTTCACATGGCTATGGATGTAAGAACTGGATGATGAGCATCAGGACGATGCTCTAGTTACTGCTCTATATATGCATCAAGAGGATGCTGGATATGATCAGTTGGATCATGTATATGTATGTACGCATCATGTTGGATGCTAGGTATGATCAGTTGGATCATTTATATGTATATGTATGTATGCATCATGTTGGATGATGGATATGATCAGTTGGATCATTTATATGTATATGTATGTACGCATCATGTTGGATGTTGGATATGATCGGTTGGATCATTTGTATATATTTTGTATAAGCATCATGTTGGATGCTTGGACCATGTATCTGTATATGTATCAGGTGGATACATTGTATGATCAGGTAGATCATGTATGATCAGGTGGATCATGTATTTGTATTTGTATCAGGTCGATACATTGTATGATCAAGTGGATCATGTATGATGATATGTATCAGGTAGATACTTGGTATGCATCAGGTAGATGCATTGTATGATCAGGATGATCATGGATGACAAGATTCAGGATGTTGCTCCAGATGATATGCAGCAGGGTGTTGCAGTGATGATGATCAGGATGATCATGTGTACATCAGGATGATGTATGGTGAGTATCAGGTTGATACTCTATGGCCGTGGATCAGGTTGTGCAGATGAGCATATAATTTGGCCCTGGGAGATTTGCAGATAGTCTTTCGAGGTTTTGCCTATGGCATGTAATCTAGCCCTGGGATATCTGGCAAATGCTCTTTCGAGGTTTTTCTCTGGGAGGACATATAATTTGGCCCTGGGAGATCTGCAGATAGTCTTTTGAGGTTTTTCCTATGGCATATAATCTGACCCTAGGATATCTGGCATATGCTCTTTTGAGGTTTTGTCCTATGGCATATAATATGTCCCTAGGAGATCCGATAGGTTGGGCTGTGTGCCCGTAATAAGTCTTGGGATTCTCTTGCAAGGTTTTTCCATGACCACATATAATCTATCCCTGGGAGATGCTATAGGTAGAGCTGCATGCTCGTAGCATCCTAGGATGCTCTTGCGAGGTTTTGTGGTGACCACATATAATCTGTCCCTAGGAGATCCTATAGGTAGAGCTGTGTGCTCGTAACAACCTGGGATGCTGCAGTCTCTTCTCAAGCTTTTCCACTCTGCCTCTTTGGGGCTCTCTCAGCTTCCCCTTCTATTTCCATAGGGACATTGTCAGCTTCCTTGCTGGAATTTATTAAGTTGATGGCCATAGGCATGGCTGCTAGCACTGATAGGACTAGGCTAGAAGAGCCAGGAACTGTGGGTTTGTTCCCTTGTGTCAGCAGGGAGGAGCTCTCAGGTGTGTCTATTTCCATATGGCTCCTGCTAGGAAATTCCAATAAATTTGCAGCTTCTGCCATGCCTAGAATTTCGAAATGCACAAAATCCTTGTTGTTGCTTTCCTTCCTCCTGTTGGAAATGATGTGGTGGGGATCATAGTTTAAGGGTGCTTCTATTTTGAAACCCATCTCCTTTATCTTGCATTCAATGGCTATAAGAGCTCCTTTGTTTTTTATTAAGAATGGACCTACAATCCATGGAAACACAATATCAGAGCCCTTTCTATGATCTAGAAAGTGCTTAGCTTCTGCCTTCAATTTTTGTCTGATGAATTCTAATGCAAACATTCTAGGGCTTAGGAAAAATGGTAGCACGTAGGGTGCATAAGAAAACCCATAAACCCTGATGATTGTCCCATGCTCTGAAAGGAACCAATCTCCGACCCTCTTCTCAGGAGAAAGCTGTAGTAACTCCTACATTTCTGGTAATACTCTAGTAGCTTCTTTTGGAAAGTAACCTGATAAACCTCAAACATGAGATCATCATGGAACTTGGTGTAATCAGTGTACATATCCTTAGTAAGTAGTACCTGAGGAATTTGCAAGTTTTCCTCATTGAATGCCAGGAACATTTTTAGTAAGTAGGACTAAAATCTAAAAATCCTTGTTTCCTGGAAATTCTTTAGCTGGGAGTGTATACTTTCAACCAAAAATTCATCAAACCTGAGGCATGCACATTGGGTAGACTGGCTTGGGTCATATGATTCTAGGGGGCAGGTTCCTAGGACAAAAAGAAAACTTATTAGAGGTTCTGTGACATACATATCAAAGTCTAGACCTAGGAATTAGCTCATCATGGCATTAACACCTCTGGATTCTTCCATGAATAGTCTGGCTTCAGTTGGGAAATCCTGCTCTTGTATTTGGACAGTAGGATTCAGACAAGACCTGTAGAAATTTTGTTTTACTTCAATAGGGGATTGTCTAAAAAACCGTATTAGGGATTCTTTGGTATACCCTATAGCTTTATGGAAAAACTCTTTTGGGACTAACAGGGTTTTTCTAAGGGTTTGGGTATTGATTTCGCAAAGGATATTGGACTTGGAAGCATCCATGATTTCCCTCTCCGTAGAAGAGTAGTTAGAGGCGCACCATTCAACAAATTCAGGAAAACCAGGGGTTTGGCAGACTGTAAATAGATGGAAATAGGACAGGTGGACCTGGTGCATGTCTATACCTCGCTAACTAACGAATTTGAGCTTGTTTTTTATAGTTTCCATGGGGTCATCGGTCATCATAGTGTCGTAGACCTCTGCATCTCTGTCTGTAAATAGTGTTTCTATGGGTTATCTATCACTCAATTCAACCATTAAATAGTTTACTATAGAGAAGATAACCTACCTATTTTTTTGAGGTTGGCTTGGGCCCTTGGTTGACCTGTCTATTTCTTCACAGCTTGCTCCTGTTGCTTTCAGATGCAAAATAGGAATCCAACTCTCCATTCAAGTGAGTTTTTTATATTATGTATCCTTTGCTATCACCTCTACATCTTTTGCAGAGAGTAAGATTCCCTAGCCGTCCATTTTCCCAATCCCTGCTAGCCTCGAATCCCGCCACATGTCGCCTCGAATCCTGGCTGTCAAATGCTGTGAATTTTACCAACTTCGTGGATTTGGCTTGTGTTGATGTTTCGTGCAAGTTAGATTTGTGAATAAAACCTCAGCCATAGATCTTGGCCTCCTCAGATTTGCACTGTCCAAACCCGCAGGCCTCTACCAAAAGTTCGCGGATCTGAAAGTTTGTTTGCTCCACACATGTCATATCGGAGAAGTAGTTCCCAACCGTTGATCTACTCCATTGGCTGTTGATCTGCTACTTAAGATTCTTGTGGGCTAAACCTCCCGCCTTCGTCTAGAACACCTCACCCTTTTTGCGCGAAGCGTGCTCATGACTGTAGATCTTCACCACCGCCAATCTAGACCATTTATTTGCGCATATATGTAACTGTATGAGGACCTCAGCAATTTAATTCTCCTTGCAAATTTTTGGGCTTGGGATTTGATCAGTTCACCCTTGAGGTTGTCAATACCTACCCAGATGATTCTATTTTTCTCAGACCACCAATGCTTTGTCCATTCTTTTTAGAATTTCAGCCTCCCAGTTTCATCCAGGACAATGCTAGTGCTAACACCGACAAGCTAAACTTCATTTTAATCACCCTGTGTAATCTCATCTGCAGGATCAAGACAAATCGACGGTTAAAACGTAAACATGCCAGAAGGAAAAGAAGGGTTGCAGGGGTTTATTTCATAAATATATACATTCTTTCCACAATCCTCAATCTGCAATTGCGGGTTGCAGGTTGCGGAAAGAAAATATATCAAAATCGAAAAACCAAGATTCCGCAATCGGCTCAGTTATAACATATAAAAATCACTTGTCTCGACTTTTGTTTTTCGAATAGCCAGGCAATCGGCTAAGTTATAATAGATAAAAATCATTTGTCCCGACTTCTTTTTTCCAACAAGAAGGATCGGTTGCCCCTTCTTTTCATAGTGAATTGTGAAAACATTTATCCAGCAATTCAGCTATATCCATAATGGAATACACAAGAAGGATCGACTGACCCTTTTTACAGTGGGAAATTATTATGAAAAGAATATTTGGAATAAGAAGGGTCAAGCTACCCTTCTTGCAGTGTCGAACTATTATGAAAATAATATTGGGAATACGAAGGGTCGACCGACCTTTCAATTACGAGGCAATTTTAAAATTGAGCACCTTCGAAGTTTTAACCTATAAAAAAAAAAATTCTCCTGATTTTCATTTTCCGACAAGAAGGATCGGCCGCCACTTCTTTTTGTAGTTAATTATGAAAACCTTTATCCAACAATTCGGCTATATCCATGATAGAGAACACAAGAAGGATGGACTGACCCTTCTTGCAATATCAAACTATTATGAAAAGAATATTTGGAATAAGAAGGGTCAGTCCACCCTTCATTTACGAGGGAATCGTAACAAAAGAACACCTTTGGCAAAGAGCGGTCACTCTTTCTCTAAGAATACTTCCACTTTCCGGCATAGTCTTTGAAGCAAAACGTCTATAAATTTTGTTGTTTAAATGTTGATTTCTAATATCCTGGAGTGACACGTGGAATGATCATATTGTGACACATGGCATATTTGATTTGGCACATTCAGTATTAGAAATATAGGTGGCTCGCATAGAATATTGCCTCGTATAGAATATTTTTTCCTATGAGCACCGCTGAATTTGGTAGTTTGAGTATAGCGGATCATATTTTAGTATTTAGGTACTCTAAGGATAATTACTTGATTTTAAGTGCAGCAAATAAACCACTTCTAAAGGCCAATTATTCTTAAGCACAATTACAACACTTATCACAAATTACGACACTTATCACAAATCCAATTTTGTAACGAATAACCATCCATTATCAATCCCAATGGATATAAGTTGTATCTTTCCTTTTATAAAACTTTAATGAAAATGAGAAAATACAACTTTTTGTTGACCAAGTGGAAATTTAGAAACACAACAATTTTGTTGCTTAAAACTGCCACAAAGAGAAATTTAGAAACCAATTTTGTCTACTATCAACCCTTGAGAACATCCACCACTATGAACACTATTCCCCATATTTTCTTGTTCTGCCTTGACTGTTGCAAGGCCCTTCTTGGTGACCATGCCCATATGATGCTATTTACATCGATCTTCATATTTTCTTCTACACCAACAACCCATTGTTGTTGTCTATCTAAGCATTTTTGTACAAGACCTTCAGATCCTTCGATGCTCCTATTGGCTTCCACCCAGGGCTGGAATTTGGTTCTAATTTTAACTGTCGAACAAATTTTTTTTGACGTTTTAAGTATATATATTCCCCGTCCAAAAATTGTATGGTTAAAATTTTTCCCTTCAGCAGATAAAATAATTATTTCCAGGTATGATATGCATAGAAAGGTCCAATGGTTATGTCTCAAGTTAACAATTTGGAATTTTCTATTTTAATGCCAAGTTGTTTATGTTAACTTATCAAACAAATTAATGATCATGGAAAAAAAAATTAAAAAAAATTAGAAAGGTTAGCTGTAAAATGTAAATCCAAATTCTATTAAGAGTAACCCACAAAAATTAATGACGGTTTAGAGAATAAAGTGCCCATCAAAAATACGTTTTGGAAGAAAACATGACAGTTTAACATGACCGTTCAAATATGACAGTACTAGCATCTGACTCCTGATAAATATCACCAATTGCCTTACCCAAAGTGCTCTTTTTTATCTGATGGAATTTATAACATGCATTTTGACAGACGTCTATTGTGTCTAATTTATGTCATCTCCTTTTTCCACAGGAGCATTTGATCCCATAGAATTTATAACATTCAACTATCAAATTTCTTAGCACATTCAACTATTGATCGAAGTGGAATTTTTTATATACAAAAATTTGAGCAACAATGTTCGGTGCCAATGTTTGAAAGGTGTGCACCCTAATTTATTGCATGGTTGTAAGGTACCGATCTTGAATTTCATTCAGAAATTTTAGAAGAAGCTGGTATATCCACTGCTCACCCCTGGACAACATGCCATACAAGAAAACACGACTTCATTGACTAGAATACCAAAGGAGAAGTCACCCAAAAATGTTCCCCCAATAAAATCAGTCTCACTCACATTTGTTACAAAACCTATGGAAATGCAATCCTTTCTTTCTGAACACTTATGTAACAACATAAATTTTCTCATAATAAAAGAATATTTATTCTCAGTTGTTGTGATATGTTCTACACTCGTCGAAGTAGAAGCTGGTATATCATTCACCTCATTCTCAGTTGTTATGATATGTGCTACCTCATTTACGGAATTGTATGGCCTTGTTCCATTACCTTTAACATTTGTATATTCATAATGGGAAGTACCTCGAAGGACCATCTATAAAGGACATTCTTCAAAAAAATTCCAAAAGTATAACATCCAAAGGAACATTATCGAGGTCAACAAAGTGTTTGTAGGCCATCTTATAAGGGAGCCTTCAAATACACCACAATCCTCACAATTGCAGAAGGCTTTACGAACTAAAATACCAAACTCACCAACATCTAGTACTAGTAGATTCAGATTGATTATTGTTGAAAGCACTTGGAACAGAAAGCAATGTTTCTGTATTGAAATCGATGATTCTTTTAATCAACCATACAACAAAACATCCACTGCTCACCCCTGGACAACATGCCATACATGAAAACACTACTTCATCAACCAGAATACCAAAGGTGAAGTCACCCAAATATGTTCCCCCAACAAAATCAGTCTCACTCACATTTGTTACAAAACCTATGGAAATGCAATCCTTGTTTTCTGAACACTTATGTAACAACTTAACTTTTCTCATAATAAAAGAAGATTTATTCTCAGTTGTTGTGATATGTGCTACACTCATCAAAGTAGAAGCTGGTATATCATTCACCTCATTCTCAGTTGTTATGATATGTGCTACACTCGTCAAATAAGAAGCTGGTATATCATTCACCTCGTTCTCGCGAAGAGCAAACCCAATCTGGTTAACGATCTCAGATACAAGACATTGAATATAACCACCAACAGCCTCTGACAATGTATCTGTACCTTCTGATCGATAGGGAAATGGAAGACTTGCATTCAAAGACTTGGTAACATTTACAATGATACATCCTTCATTAATGTTGATATTATGTAAAAAAATTCTTTCTGGAAACGAGATTCCTTCAGCAACGTTCAATCCATTCAAAAGTAGGTCCACACATTGTTGAGTACCAAAATCCATTTCATAAACAATATCTGAAATATAAAATAACAGCACACATTGTTCAGAACCAAAATCCAGTTGAGAAGCGTTTTATGAAATATAAAATAACAGGAGCACATTAACAATCATATTTATTTTAAACAAAGATATAACATAGATTATAATATATAAAAAATGGTTGTCCGGACTTCCAATTTTCCGAATGGTAGGATCGGCCACCCCTTCTTGTAGAATAAGTGAACATAAGAAGGATCGAACGACCCTTCTTGAAGTCTATAAATATTACGAAAAGAATTATGGGTAGAAGAAGCATCTCCCTCCCATTCATTTATGACAGAAAATTAAAAATGTTCAACCAACGAATGCTAGGCCGTCAATACATGTATTTCCAAAATTGTGAACAGGGGAAGAATACTGAGCACAATAAGGGTTGGACGACACTTCATTTATGAAATAAATTTAAATATATTTAATCTACGAAGGCTATGTCGACAATTCTCAGCTTCCAAATTACACTGTAAATAGTAGGTACTTGGACATCATCTAAGTTCTAACATATAAAAATGTTTGTCCTAGCTTCCATTTTCCAAAGAGAATGATCGATCACCCCTTCGTTTAGGAGATAATTGTGAACAGCTATATCTAGCAATTCACCTATATCCAGGATGGTGAAGGAAAGAAGGATCGAACGACCCTTCTTGCATTCTAGAACTATTATGAATACAATACTGGGTAGAAGAAGGGTCGGTCATGCATTCATTTATGAGGGAATTGTAAAATTATTCAACCTACGAAGGCTAGTATGTCAATTCATCTATTTCTAAAATGGTGAACACTGGAATAATATTGAGCACGGCTAAGTTATAACATATAAAATTGTTTGCCCCAACTTCTGTTTTTCAAGAAGAAGGACATAATCCCCTTTGTTTAGTAGATAATTGTCAAAACCTTTATCTAGAAATTGAACGATATCCAGAATGGTGAAGACGAAGAAGGATTGACTGACCCTTCTTGTAGTCTCAAGCTATAACGAAAAGAATATTGGGAAGAAAAAGGATCGTCTGCCCCTTCTTTTACAAGGGAATTCTAAAAATAGAACTTGGAGAAAGAGCGGCAGATCTTTCTCTTTGGATATTTCCACTCTCCAGCAAAATGTGCGAAGCAATGTTCCTATGAAATATGTGTTTAGAGTGTCGATATCTACTTTAGCCACTCCGAAAAACTCATCCCTAGAGGAAGGAGAAGACACTCTTTCTCCTCAGCATCTACTTCCAACACCTCGAAATGGAACAACCTTACGATAGAGCGACCTGACTTTCATTGACAAAATTTTGACTTGAAGGCAAACTCTTTGTAGCAAAACGTCTGTAAATTTTTTCGTTCAAATGTCGAAATCTAGTCTCCAGGGTGACACGTGGAACATTCAGATTGTGCCACGTGGCTTTGATTATTCCATAACTGATATGTGCTACACTCATGCTACACTCAGCGAAGTAGAAGCTGTTATATCATTCACTGTAGTCTCGGCCCAAAAGTAAGAAAGAATGTTTATGTCTGGTTAATCACAGTCAAAATCTTTCCAACTAATGGCATCACTATCTACATTGTCGTCACTGTTAAATTCATTTTCCAACACGGTATCCTACCTAAATTTTAAGAACATTTTTATCATCTTTATCTCTAAAAATAAATTCCTTGGTATCGTATGCAAGACTCACATGTGTTCTCATTGCATCCAACAATTTGAGTCATACACTGTGTCCAACTATGCAATACATGGGACTTTTCTAGCCAAGATGTTGTATTGGCAAACAATTATACCTTAATATTGTTTAAATCTATTTGATTGCTTAATTTTATTCAATTAAATTAAATACTTAAATTATATATATTTATATTAAAAGAAATGTAATCAATATTATATAAATTAAGACATAAATTATCAATTTCAAATATTTCAAATAAAGTATTAACGTTTACATAGATCAATATACTATAGTGAATATTAACTGCAAAATGATATTAAAAAGAAAAAACATGTTTCAATTTTATGAGTTCATTTGTCGTTATCTTTTTCCAACAAACCTAGCGAAATGCTAGAGGATTTGCAGAAAACAATATGGAATATATGAAAATAATGCGCTACATCACCAGACAGAAAACGTATTCAAGCTGGCGGGAATCGACATTAATGAGTAACACCCGATTTTGCAAATATAATGTTGTGAATTGATATTAATGCACTGTAAGAAGATAACTACCTGGAATTGAAGGAAATAAATTCTGTAAATTTGAAGAATCTAAAATGTTCAGCGACTTTAAATTACTGTGAACTTCAAACTGTCATTGCATTGATTTTTGACAACCATGGAAGATATGGATTTTTAGCTCGGAGGATGAATAAGCATGCTCTGTCACAGATTTAGATTTATGGTTTGAATAATATAAATACCTGCCAATTGAAAAACTAGTAGTAGATTCTTCAAACCAATCTTACTGCTCTACCCGCCCAACACTCTTCTTAGTTCCACCTCAGCAAAAGAAAACCTCGATCCTCAGAGAAAAAAGAGCTCCAAAATGGCAAACACAAAGAGTTTAAAGTTTAAGTTTCAATGTAGGTAGTGGGCGGGAAGAGCAGTGTGGCGGGATATCAATGCGGAAAAGTTCGTGACATTTATTATGACAGTGTGGAGGGATATCATCTATACGTCATTACACATAAACACAATCCATCATAAATGGGCGCCTCATAAATGTGATGAGATTATTCACATGAGGATACAATCCATCATTTACCATTAGCGTTGTAGAAACCATTTTAAATGGTGGAAAAGATCAACTCCATTCCAACGTACAAACCATTTTAAATGTTCAAAAAGATCGCCTCCATGCGAATGTACAAACCATTTTAAATGGCGGAAAAGATCACGTTCGTGCGAACGTACAAACCATTTTAAATGGCAAAAAATATCACATCCATGCTCAACATACAAACCATTTTAAATGAAGGAAAAGATCACCTCCCTGCCAACGTACAAACCATTTTAAATGGCGGAAAAGATCAATTAGGCGGTGAAAGATCAAGGGTCCCACTTCCATTATGCATCCCCAACATGCATGCTAGGACGAGGGGATGGGTGGTTGTGGAATATGAAACCTCTCCCCACGTGGAAACACCACATGATTTCACAAGTTGGAAGGGCGATAAGGAAAACCACCATCCTCCATTTGCGAAACCACCTTCGCCCATCTTTCACGGTCGCTACCACGTGTGGATATGATGTGGTCGGTCCAAATCACACCTTTTTCCCATGCAACTCCTCCACATCGGGGCTTCTGCCAATGTGTCTCCTTCGCACCATACTTCCTGCCCACATGGCGTCTCCACGTCAACCTGCACATGCACAGTGGAAAACACCTTTCAATTACACAATCACAACATAATTAAAAACCTTTCAATTAGACAATCACAACATGCAAGAATGAAATAAAAACGCATTAGAATTAAACGCATAAGATTACTTATCTTTATCCAATGCAGATCCTAGAAACTGGCTTTGTAAGAGTGATTTTCCACTTATTAGCATCAATATAAATGTGTGGCTATTTATCAGTTGTAGAAAATTATAGATAAAATGAGTTAAATGAAGAAATTCATTTAACACATAATAACACATGAATCGTATATTAATAGAAATCCAACCTACAGATCGATGTATTCATTAAATTGGCAACATAAAACATGGTTCAAAGAAATTTGACAAATTAATATCCAAAAAAGATGGCCAAGAGAAACCGACTGAATTTCATTAATTATGCAAAAAATTACAATGAATCAATACATAAACATTAGAATAAATTTACCTAAATTATACATAATCCAAATTGAATTGACATCCCCACAACTTGCCCTAATATTCTTCTTCCTGTGTCCTATGTCCTTGAATAATGGATCAAACATTTCTTTGAAGAGTTTTACTTGATGTGCTCAAATGTCTATCCTTGCCTAAATCGTGTTCATCTTGTGATACTTATTCACCACCTTCTTTGCCCAAATAATACTAGACACTCTATCCTAAGTTTATGCTAGTTGTTTTCACCTCATCCTCTGTCAGCCCATTCAAAAATTCTATGGCCTTTTCTGCACAGTCCATGGGCTTCTTGTTGAACTTTTCCTTGACTGTTGTTAGGCTTTGCCTAGATAACTTTATTACACCCTCTTTGTCCAAACTGAAATCGAGATATGGCCTCAATTTCTCTACCTCCGAAATAATGTCATCCCAAATGACTTGCTTTACTTCCTACAGGGAGATCTCACCAATAACCTGCTTTATTAATTCATCATATTTCACCTGTAGCCCTCCTAGAGAGGTCGGCCGAGGTAGGGTAAAAGGCAAGTGGAAAACAAGTATAAATAAGTGGAGGAGGTAGGGTTATTAGACTCTCTATTTATTTACTCATTCACTCACTCATTCTCTTAAGTGAGTAGTGCGCACAAGTGGAGGAGGAGAAATATAAGGCAAGGTTTGTGGCTCCTGGCTTCTCCCAAAAAGAAGGGATAGATTATGAAGAAACTTTTGCACCTGTAGCCAGATACACTTCCATCATAACGGTACTTTCTCTAGTTGCAGTGATGAAGTGGAATAATTACACCAGATGGATGTCAAGACAACTTTCCTGAATGGTGTAGTCGACGATGAAGACTTGTGCTAAAGAACTGTGTCGAGAAATACCTTCCTAGTTAAGAGGGAGTGTTGATGTATTTGTAACTTTGGAATGTATTTCACTTGTACATTTTATATTGTATTCATAATAATGGCATTGTACTTCTGACGGAGAGGTTTCATTCCTCCGATCGGAAAGGTCATCATTGTATGTGATATGGTAATCAGACTCCATAGTGGGGTTGGCCCTGAGTATATTAGGATGTTAGAAAAAAATTGCAATAATGAACAAGATACTACTTATATGCAAGTAATGGGTAAGTGGTCGATGGTACTGTACAACATTCCATTGCTACTTATCTAGAATGAAACCTCTTTGCTGACATGTTGGAGTAGACTTGTACACTCTTAACAATGTTCTAGTAGAGATGGAAGGCATCTAGAAAGTTACGGGATATGGATAAGTGTTGTATTAAAGCATGATTGGATAAGATAATTGCATGACTGTATGACATATGTCTTTATGTGTAAGAATTTGTTCCGAATACTATGAGATGTTTCTAATCATGCAATTGAACTTGTCCCGTAGGAAAGGCCTTGTACCATCACCTACAAGAGAGACTTGTGTCGAATAAAAAGTGACAATGATTCAGCAAGAAGATTGATGAAGTCAAGAAGAAGACTTTGAAGAACCAGAAGTACCTAGGAATCGATATGCAACAATGAATGAATTAAAACCAAAAGATAATGAAGATCATGAAAAGGAAGATCATACACTCGATGAATGTCAAGAAAGGATTCTTGAATGGTGTAGTGGAAGAGGAAGTATATGTGGAGCAATCACTCGGGTTTGAGACACGCGACAGGGAGACTCGTGTGCAAACTGAAGAAATCTTTGTACTATCTGAAGATTATGGGGTTATATTAGGGTACACAAATTTTTGCAGAGATGGTGTAATCAGTCCTGAGATGTACCTACTTGATGGCTTGCTCGTAGAGATGATGACGACCTACATGGATGAAGACCTATGATGATGCTCCAGTGATCCAATGTTGATGATCCAGCTCTAGTATTGAAGACTTGTACCTATATGTATTGACGCCTGTGTCAAGAGAATACCTTCCTAGTTAAGAGGGAGTCTTAATGTACTATCCGTAACTTCAGAAGACATTATTCACTTTTATATTGTATGTATTACATTTGTACTTTATTGTATCCCTAACGGAGATGTTCTTATTCCTTCATTCAGAGGTGTCGTCATTTGTATTTGAAAGTGTCACAAGTTTTATTGTAAGTGTCGTAACTTATATTTGATGGGTTATTAGACCTCCTTTGATGGGTAGGCCCAGTATGTGTTAAGTGGAAGGGTTATTAGACTCCCCTAGGGGATCGACTCAGTTAGGATAAAAGGCAGGTCAAGTTAATTTAAAGTATAAATAGAGTGGTTGCACCACTATATTTTCTCATTCACTCACACATCCAACTTGCATAGTTGAGAGAGAGAAGTGCACACAAGTGGAGGAGCCTAGAGGAAGAACTGCTGGAGACATCTATATTTTGGGGTTTCATCTTTGTGATCTTTGTATTGGTGCTTATTCTATCTCTGAGGAAGTTGCAGGGTTTTTCACCTTTATGGTTTTCCCCAGTGAAATGCTTTGTGTCTCTTGTCTCTGGTGTTTGATATGCTATACATGTTGTTCTCCCCAATTAATATCCTATATCATATTGAATTAAATGATGAAACGCTAACAGAATGAGGCTACAACCCCTTGGTTTTCATAATTTCCAACCTATAGATAGGACTCCAGACCTCAGTAAAGTCCAAATCAATAGTTTTAATAGCACTAGCTAGATGGAATCCCCAACTCCCTGATATCACAAGCACCAAACCAAAGGAGACTTCAATCTCCTATCCTTGCTTGATCCTGCCACCCTAATATGAATAAGAAGAACAATACTCCACTGCCATTGTATCAAGGTTTCCATCAACCTATACGTGTATCTACGTTTTTGTACCTGTATGTCATTATCCATGTATCATTGTATTGATGTCACTATCACAATCCATGTTCGTCCCCTACCCTTGGGGGTTTTGAACCTCGATTTGACTAGTAAAATTCCCTAACTTCTCCTGAAGTTAAATGGATGTTGTAGAAGTATTCTGATATTAGTCTATAATCACTGATGAGGTTCCTTTTTATTTCTTAATACCCTCCATATACCTTCAGACTCAATTCGAAATCCTTTAAAGAGTCTTTTGGAGCCATTTACCATTGGGGGCTTCAACATAGATTTTCCTAGTGATTCTTTCTTTCATTCTCTAATTGTAAATGCAAGTGGTTGAAGTATATTGGAAGTTTCCATGCCTATAATAGCTGCATAAATGTGTCATATTACACCTCAATCCACTCTACACATAGCTCGAAAGCATTTGGGATCATTTGGGACATTTTGAGGCTTCACTAATCCAAGTTTTGAAAATTGACTGAATTGGGAAAAGTTCCAAGTTGGGGACATCACACAAGAATTTAACGTAAAGAATGCCTTAAAGGCCAATTGAAAAACACAAGAAAGTAAGGCTTACTAAAATCATAAAACCCCATAGTTGTCAAAAGCACTTTCTAAAACTGTCTAAAGGCTCACGAATTGGCTATAGCTTTAGCTTTGGTTAATGTTACCTTTGCACTTTGTCGTCCACTTTCAAGTTGCAAAAGGGATTCAAAGGAGCGGCGTTTGTTAATGAAGTGATTCAAGATAATAGGTTTTGTATTCATGAACATATTTTTTAGATTCACTCCCTCTTTTGTGTTTATCGATCTCTATATTCATTGGAAATTGCATAGATTGTATTCCATTTGCATCCAACCTTGGTTTTTCTATTAGAAGTTTGATTACTTGTCAATTCAATCTCAATGGTTATGAATATTTTTCAAATGTTTTTTTCAAATTGTTAGGTATTTTTTATGTTTCTAAAATTTCCTCTATATGGGTTCTTGGTTTATCTCGGTTAGACATTGCTTATTAAAAGTCGTAGAGAGGAACAATGCAAATTTTGTTTCTTTTTATGTCTTAATACCTTTCAAACACCTTGAGACCCAAATCAGAAGCATTTGGATCCATTTGAAAGCATTTGAGTTATTAATAGTCAAACATGAACAATATAATTATGAAGCTAATATGAAATGGGTTTCGAAGATTCCTGCATTGAGGGTTTAGTGAAGTGCTCGAGAATAACGTAGTACTCGTTATGAAAAGTCGACGTTCCGAACCTTAATCACGGTTCATCATCAGGACAATGAGTCAAGGTGAGGATAGCGAAACCATAGCATAAATATTCATTATTGTTTGTTTGTTTGAGAGAGCTGAGAACCCAGAAGTGTCATCCAAAAACCCTAACCTAGATGTAGTTTGTTAATTTATAAATTTAATTAAAATAATTATTTTTATATAATTGATTACTTTTGTTTTTATGGTATGTTCAAAATAGTTGTAAAATCATATATTATTATATTAAGATTAATAATCCAGTTTTTAAAATTTTAGTTTATTTAATCATTTAATTATTAATTTTTTGTTAATTACAACATTGTAATGTTTTTTTTAAATTTTTTATTTTAATATTATTAGTTGAATATAATTAATTTAATTTATAAATTTAGACAATTAACTAGTAAAATTGTACCTACTTACTTAGTTCAATAAAATAATTAGAAGCAAATGATTAATTTAAATTATTTTTAGTTAATTATTTAATGTTAAAAATGGTTGATTTTAATTAACTGAGTTGAATAAAATCAATTGATAACCACTCCTAAGTGAAAATTTGTTTTAACCTTATAAATTAATATCTAGGTCTTTGACTTATTAATTTTAATTTAAGAAAATTATGAGTTTTATTTACATAAGAGACCAATGGAATTACTATGAGGGCTATAAGAAGAAAGTCTTTCAAAAAATTGGTTATAAGAAGAAAGACATTAGGAGGGCTATAGTTAAGGCAGAAAACACATCTAGACCCCATAATCGACCAGACACTTTGAAAGCCTACCTCCCTTACATCGAAGGAGTCACGGACAAGATTAAAAGTGTCCTAAAAAAAAGAATATTTCAACCTCATTTAAACCAACCATGACCATCAGAAGCAAAATTAGGTCTGTCAAAGATCCCATAGACCAACTTCAACACCAAGGAGTTTATAAGGACCCTTGTTCCTGTGGAGATTGCTACATTGGTGAGATGGGACACTCCTTCCAAGTTATAATTAAAGAACACGAAGCAGACATCCGTCACGAGAGAACCCACACCTCTGCATTAGCTGAACACTCCATCAACACTAAACACCACATTTGTCTTGAAAACACAGAAATTCTCGCAAAAGAAAACCATTACTTCAAACGCAAAATTAGAGAGGCCATAGAGATAGCTAAGCATCCTAATAACCTAAATAGAGACGGTGACCTTGAGATTAGCAATACCTGGCTCCCCCTCATCAAGAGAAATTAGGTCTCATAATAATTCAATAAGACTCATAATTTCTTAAAAATAAAATGAATAAGTGAGAATCTTAGATATTAATTTATAAGGTTATAACAAATTGACACTTAGAAGTCGTTATCAATTAAGTTTATTCAACTTAGTTAAATTAAAATCAACCATTGTTAACATTAAATAATTAACTAATAATTAATTAAATTAATCATTTGCTTCTAATAATTAATTTTTTCAACTAAGTAAATAATTAAAATTTATTAATTAATTGTCTAAATTTATAAATTAATTAATTATAATTAAAGTATTGTTTTCAACTAATAATAATAAAACAAAAAAATTTAAATAAAAATTTACAATGTTCTAGTTAACATAATTTACACTTAAATTATTAAAAAACCTAAATTTTTTAAAAACTAGATTATCAATCTATTATAATAATATATGATCTTACTACTATATTGAACATTATACTATATTGAACATTAGGTCCCATAAAAATTCAATAAAACTCATAACTCATAATAATTCCATTGGTCTCTTAAAGAAATAAAACTCATAATTTTCTTAAATTAAAATTAATAAGTCAAAGACCTAGATATTAATTTATATGGTTAAAACAAATTGTCACTTAGGAGTGGTTATCAATTGATTTTATTCAACTTAGTTAATTAAAATCAACCATTGTTAACATTAAATAATTAACTAAAAATCATTTAATTTAATCATTTGCTTCTAGTTATTTTATTCAACTAAGTAAGTAATTAAAATTAAATTTTTAAAAAAAATTTACAATGTTCTAATTAACAAAAAATTTATAATTAAATTATTAAATAAACTAAAATTTTAAAAACTAGATTATTAATCTTAATATAATAATATATGATTTTACAACTATTTTGAACATACCGTAAAAACAAAAGCAATCAATTATATAAAAATAATTATTTTAATTAAATTTATAAATTAACAAACTACATCTAGGTTAGGGTTTTTGGCCGACACTTCTGGGTTCTCAGCTCTCTCAAACAAACAAACAAACATTAATGAATATTTATGCTATGGTTTCGCTATCCTCACCTTGACTCATTGTCCCAATGATGAACCGTGATTAAGGTTCAAAATGTAGACTTTTCATAATGGGTACCGCGTTATTACCGAGAACTTCAATGAAATGGGTTGTTTAAAATAACAACACAACCTTAGATGCTATTGCTACAACATGTGAGCTCTCCTTCTTTTCCTAATTTAATGTTTCATCTCAATGTCTTCAATGCCATCTTGGAAGATTGATCTTGTTGTTTAGACTTCTCTTATCTCTTATGGTCATCTCTTTCTCTTCTTCATCGACTTATTCCCATGTTACACTAGATCTTCTACAAACCCATCTACAAACAATGTCTAGAATTGGTATTATTCATCAAACAAGTGATTTCTTCATATTGTTAGCATTTTTGTCTTTATGTTTTTTAAATTTATTCTATATGGATTCTTGGGTTATTAATGTTTATAGAGAGGAACAATGCAAATATTGTCACTATTCTAAGGTCTCTCACTCCAAGGGAGGAGGTGCAAAAGGCGCTAAAAAATTGGACGACTCACACCAAAAGTTGCAAACGTGTAGCAACATGGCAAACACACCCAAATAATCGACGGTGGAAATGGGTTCCCGTGTTAGAAAGTTCACGGTGATTAAACTTGGAAAAGGTAGAGTGGAAATTAAACCACTTACCACGTGGAAAGTGTTGGTGGAGTACGCTATGAAAAGCGGTTAAATTTAAACCGCTCATCGCAAGTTCGGAAACCACCTAAGCATATGTTCTATAAAAGGTTTATTCGAAGTTTTAAAAGATGTTTTTGTCGCTTATTACCTGGAGGAAAAGAATGGTCCGCAGGAAACACGTCGTTGTCTTCGTCAACTGGAATAGCACCCAAGAAGCTCACTTCACAGTTCACAGGTAGCTCGAAACCCTCAGTGTTTAGATTTTGTGTCCAAAATGGTGAAAACCCAAGACCTTCTTCCCTTCAATGAAAGTTCAGATGAAAACGAGAAGCTTGTATTTGACCCTGTTTTCGACCTTGTTTTGTCTGTGTGTAGTATTTCACAGTCTAAGGAGAAATTAATGGAGTTTAAGTCGTAGGGAAAGGATGTATTTGATGTTTTTGGTTATTTTCTGTACTATTTTTGTGTCAAACAAACCCTACACTTCCACGAATTTGTTTGTTGGTGTGCGGCGAATTATTCGTAGGGCGAAAGGGTAATCATTAATGTAAAAACAACCAAAATTCTATGCCCAATAAATGCGCAGACTATCCATGAGGTTCTAAGTTTACCTGAAACATTTCCCAACAGCCCTGAGTTGTTTAACGAAGAAAATTTGGCAAAGTTTATAGAAACAACAGTCCTGCAGAAAAATACAAGTTTTTATTACAAGTCTTGAAAGATGGTCAGTCACGTGAAAACCTATCGTTCCCATTGAGTATTGATGTATTTCAACGAGATACCCAGTTAGTTTTGTCCTTGTTGAGTCAAATTTTAGGTCTAGATAGTGATAAGTCGAATCACAGAAGTTATGTTAGGTTTCCTTCTACAAGTAATTTCACCAGAGTCACAGTCGAGTCCAGTGTGTTGTTTTAATTTTGATGAATTCCTATCTAAACCAATTCATGTCGAGTTGGTGAATTTCAACCAGTTGAACCATTTTAGGTATCAGTCATATTGTTCAAACATTTCAAAATCTAAGTTTATTGGTACTATATTTTCTCATGACCTTAATAAACAGGTCAATATGTTTGAGTTCACCCATAAAATCATGGCAGAAATTTACATAATTATTTTAAATGTTGAAATGCCCCGAGTGTTAGAAGAAATGAAAGAAACTTTGCATCCTACACCAGAAGGCCAAATAGGTGATTGGTTCTTGTATAGAGAACATACTATAATTAGGGTGTATGGTTTTACTGGAGCACCATATCTATTGCCAGCCTTTTTAACAGCGAGGGTTTTTGCCTTGGAATTTATTAGACAAAGGTTGCATTCAGAAGAACATTTCTGTGGTTTCAAAAAAGCATCTGATGTGAAATTCCCCCTTAAAGTTGGTCCATTCATAATTAAGAATAAGGAAACCCTCTCTGTAGTAGAAAAATTACCAAAGATTATGGATTTCCAAGAGCCTGAAAGGATGAATTATGATCCTCAACAAATTATATCGCAAAGGAGACATCTAAATGGAAACAAGGCTTTTGATCATCAAATAGTAGAAGGATTGAAATAAATGGAAAATTTATTCATATTTGAACAAGATAATAGGGGTTGGATCAGAGAGATTTCTTTGAAATTTCTTTTTTTAGCAACGGTTTCAAAGATCGTTTTGTATAAATTTTGATTTTACAGAGTAATAAGGATTGGATCCAAGAGCAAAAAATATAGTGACGTAGTATTTTTTGAAGACTTTAATGAATAAAAAAAGTAAAAGTATATCTGAAACAAAGATTCATATGTTTTTACTTTCTTCAGTCTTTTAATTTCTCTTTTGTGGATGTATTTCGTGTTACACCATCTTATCGCTTTGCCTCATAGTTGACTGTAATACCTGGGTTATAATTCATTTTATATGCTCTGATCCACACATTAAAACATTGTCAATGTTATTTCTTCCAAATTAATGCATAATTCATCCTAGAAATGAGATTGGCTAACTTATAACATATAAACAATATTTATCCCGACTTCTGACCTCCGACACGAAGGATCAGTCGCCCCTTTGTTTATTATAAAATTGTGAACAACTATACCCAACCATTCACCTGTATCTATAGTGGTGAACACTAGAAGGATCGACCCACCCTTATTGCAGTCTGGAACTATTTTGAGCAGAATAGTCGGCAGAAGAAAGGTCGGCTGACACTCCATTTACGAGTGAATTGTAAAAATATTCAACCCGCCTAGGCTGGGACAACAATTCCAGAATTCCAACTTCTGCAATGAAATTATAGTTGGGATCGGTATATTGGCTAAGTTATAACATATCAACAATATTTGTCCCAGCACGCGACAAGAAGAATCAGCTGCCCCTTCGTTTAGTAGAGAATTGTAGACACCTATAGGTTACAATTCACCTGTATCTGGAATGGTGAACACAAGAAGGATCGACCAACCCTTCTTGCAGCCTAGGACTATTTTGAACAGAATACTCGGCATAAGAAAGGTCGGTCGACCCTTCTTGCACCCCACATGAGGATTCCATTGCCTTTATCGAAGACGCAAATATGTTGTGGATTGCGGATACCTAGATTTCTTAAAATATTCCATCAATACCGCTATCCCACAACCTGGAATGCAGATTGTAGGATGGGACAACAATTCCCAACTCCGTACATCCGCTGTAAATAGTGGGGGATGGAGATTGGCTACAAGAAGGATCGACCGCCCATTTGTTTAGTATAAAATTGTGAGCACCTATATCCAGGAGTTCACCTGTATCCAGAATGTTGAAGACAAGAAAGATTGGTCGACCCTTCTTGCAATCTAGAACTATTATGAAAAGAATACTTGGTAGAAGAAGGGACGACCGCCCCTTCATTGCATGGAAATTTTTAACAAAGGAAAGGTAGCCATTTAGTTACTGTCAAAATTATTTGGTCTGGTGGGAAAGGATAGATAAGAAACAATCCAATCAATACTCTTTACGAATTTTTATTTCTTATCTTTGTATGATTTGTAGAGCTTGTTGTCCAATAATTGTCCAAGCTTAATTAAGGTTTCCATATATTCAATGCAACTACATTCCATTCTTAATACCATAAATATTTTCAAATTATCGGGTGGTTGGCAAATACTTTTGTCCAATTTTAAGGCTTAGCTCATTTGATCTCATGGAGGAAGAACATACCTATGGAAGTGGGAAATTTTCTTGCATGCATGGGAGCAAGATTAAACCCCTAGATTAATTTTTCTTATATTATATCAAATATTCAAAATGAATATAACTTTGTTCCATATGTGTAATGTGACATTGCATTGTAGCTCTCTTACCTGATTCTTTGAAGTTTTCTTTGAGCTAGTTGTTTGGTTATTGCATCAGTTTTGTTGGACTTGGTCCCAGATAGAATGTGCAGTCACCAAGGTGCTAGAGTCTATTTGAGTCTATCTAAATTAACTTTCCCCCTTGACCTCGACCAAGGGGGGAAAGGGGGCAACCGAATCAAACAGTACTCAGATCCCCGTGCATTCCATTTTTTATATTATCTATCATTCCCTATCATTCTTGCACCTCTAGGGATAAAGGAATTTCTCTGAGCCGTTCATCTTGCATGATTGATCTGGTACCGTTGATCTCCTTCCATGCTTAGCCCCACGGCCTTTCGTAGTCCTCAATCTCTCAAATGCTTCCTTCCTCGCACCTTGGATATGTTTAGTTATTATCAACTGTCGATATGGCCCTTGTCCGCATCCTGACTCCCAACATCTGGCAAGAAGGATCGGTCCCCCCTTCTTTTAGTAGAGAATTGTGAATTCACCCATATCCAGAATGGTGAACAGAAGAAGTATTGATCGACCCTTCTTGCTGTATTGAAATATTACGAAACAAGTTCTGGGTACAAGAAGTTTCAGCCTAGCCTTAATTTACGAGGGAATTGTAAAAATATTCAACCTCCAAAGGTGAGGGTGCCAATTCATGTATATGAAGGATGGTGAACACTGGAAGAAGACTGAGATAAGGGTCGGCCGACCTTTCGGCATCACCTTGTAAACAGGTTGAAGTCTAACCTGAAGCGAATATGGGGGTTGCATAATCAAGATTCTCTTAACCATGGCAATGCACATATGTCGTTACCATCTTCGCATAACATTTTATTTAAAATCAACTAGAACACCAGATGACTTCGCACTTGGAAGCTATTGCAGTATACAGAACTACTCTGAATCTCTAATGTATTCACCATTTTGCTACGAATTCGTCAAACTATGTGCTTCTTCTTCACAATCACGCACTTGATTCTAATTAATCAATGTGCAATTACCATTCACATACATATAAATTAAGCACATAAACTCGAATAAAAAACATGTGATAAACTCATACACATAAACAAGAAGGATCGACCGCCCCTTCTATGATGATCGCTCATTCTATGATCGATCCTTATCCCAAACCACTCTATAAAATGTGCATTCTATCTCTCATGGATAATGCTAGCAGATTTTATCTTAATCAATCAATTGATTTTGAAAATGAGGGGTCGTTCCCTAACCATCGATCATTAACATGAATATTTGCAAGTATACATCTAATATTAAAACACTAATTTATAATTATAGACATTGTATGCATTCTTATATTGACTATTTTGCAGATAAAGCATGGTTGATTTGTTGAGCCTTAGTAACTATCAGGAAATTCCTTGCTTTGAGTTGACAAAATATCACTACCTTCCGCCATTCACAAATGGATGGTATGTTGAGATGGAAGAACTAGATAATTTGTACCCGGATATATATATATTCTACTTGGATTTTGAGGGAAACCCGATTAGAGCTAGGATATTGACATATGCAGAACCCGTTGATTCTAATAAAAAATTGCGAGTTCAAGCTGAAGCGATCATTGGTGAAACGTGTGGCCTTATACGGTGTGATATTATGGTTTCTGATTATCGAGCAGATCTAATGAAAAATGGTCCCGATCCAAATTTGATTTCCTGTGCGAAGCAAGGGTGGGTTTTTCCCTCATATGTTGTTTCTAATCATTCCGGAATTGATACCGTGACATCCTTGAAGAAAGGAATTTTTTCGGTATGGAGGAAAATAATGATGGCTGGGAAAACTTCCTTTGTATTACATTATATGGATATTAATAAGGGGCCGATAAAGGTATGCCATGAAAATATTCTAACGTACAACAGAAGAGCAATTCTCCAATATATTGTAAACGATGTGGGGAAATCTACCTTGAAACAACTCAAAGGAAGTCATTCTAGAGCGATGTTGCGGAAAGCGACTAAGAGCTTCAAAACTTCAAAAGAAGTTCAACAACATTAGATCAAATACTTTTTGTTTGATGAGAATGTTTTTTCCATTGACGTAACATGATGTGTTGTTGCACCTCCGCACTTACAATATCGAACGATTGATGAGGAGGTCATGCAAACAATGGTGGTATCACTTGTCCATACATTTACAACAACATTGAGAGATGCTATTCTATTTCCTTTCAATAAGGAGACCAAATTGCCCTTTCTTCTTGAAAATGAAAAAGAAATTGATCTGCCATCAGTAAATTTTTATATATTGGATTAGAAGCATACTATTTCTGTGCAGAAAATAATCATTGCAGATGATCAATATAAACAGCTCCATAAAAGGTATCGGCATCAAACAAATTGCCTTCTACATAGAGACGTTCCTCAGGACGTCATCAACAAATTATACAAACAACAAAATTTGTCAAACAAGGAATTTGAAAACACTACATTCATTTCTTCAGTTGAAAAAGTAAGGGGGATATGGTTATTGTGTGGTTCTCCATCCTACCTAGGAAAGGGAAACACTTCCAGTGATGCTTGGTAGGTATAGAATTTTTCTTCTTATCAATCAAATTCTTTAGATTGCTGCCTGTGTTATGAACTTAGGAAATTAACTGGAAATTGTTTATGTTTGCAGTCTTTCCGAACTCAATGTATGGATATCTTTCTTGTTAACTGGGAGAGCCTTAAAGACAAGCTAACTCTTATTTTGACATCGAAACGACTATGGAAGAAATGGCAGTCTGTATTCGAGCTTTACAAAAGTGGCGCCTTGGATTGCTCACCGAAGAGCATCGCTCAGGATAGTTTTTCTCCAAATAAAATAAAGAGTTATGGCTCTAATTTTTTCAGACCATTGCATGATCTTGATGAATATGAATTGACCACTATGGCGGACAATATAATCAATGGATCGGTTTGGATGAACACATTAGTCGATAAAAAAAATTGCGCAGAAACGTTAAGTCAATATTGCAAACAAATAAAGGACGAGAGGTCAACCAGACATTCGATCGTTGTGTTAACACTCAAAATGACCCCCTAGGTTGTGGGAGAGGGAAGACTGGGGTAACCACTAACCAATATTTAGACTTAAGCTACTGACCCAGCTTAGTTAGAGAGGGCTCTCTCTACAGATCTATGAAAAACTGGAATAATCAAAGGTGTCAACAATGAAAACATTCACCGGCATTCGTCATTCAAGATATTCAAATACAACATACAGAAGGTCAAATTTCTGTTGGAAACAAAAATGGTTTAAATGTAGTTTGGCTGAAACATATGAATCTCTATTTGGGAAATGGAGTCACATTTAAACAAACTCTGAAAATTCATTTACAAACGCTTCACAAATGCATTAACACAGGGGTGAGATAATAAACATCTTATAGTCAAAGTGATTTTTGTTGGTGAAACAGAAGAGAAAGAAACAACCCATTGACATAAGGCATACAATGATGAATCCTACATCAATTTTAGCAGAAAATTAATAGTGGAATACTTGGAAAAAGAGAAGTGGAGCATATTTTCTATGAATTCCACTTAGCTATCACACGGCACCAAGTATGAAAGAATGTTACACACTGGAATTAACAATGAGATACACAATTCACATAGAGAAAGAAAGAACAGACTACAAGAC
The DNA here is from genome assembly GCA_027924585.1 of Larix kaempferi. Classification (NCBI taxonomy): domain Eukaryota; kingdom Viridiplantae; phylum Streptophyta; class Pinopsida; order Pinales; family Pinaceae; genus Larix; species Larix kaempferi. The sequence continues at coordinate 3,538,896 of BSBM01000073.1, forward strand.
CAGTTACACAAGAATCCCTGAAAACATTGGCTCAGCTCTGCAAATCTTTATTCAAAGTATAGCTCAAAATGTCTTACAGAACAATGCACAAAAAATTCCCATAAAAGTTTTCAACACTTTTTCATTCCATTACACCGCATATATAGATGTCGGGGGTCCTCTTGATCGACTCATCTAAAACCAAAAACAGTTATATCGGAGTGACACCTCATTCATATTATTTTTCCACTATCACTACAAAATAGAAATAGGTAGAACCGACCTAACTGATTTCTTACAATCCATGGGTATTTTTACTAAGTAACATTTTCTTCAAGTAAAAAGTAAAGATAGTAAAGTAATAGTTCTAGCTGGCTATTTATATAGCCGCCTTGAAGAATATTATAAATTTCTCAATAATAAGATATTTTTTAGAAGTCTCTGATTCCAAACAAGCATCAAAAACTATAAAAAGTCAAATATCACTGTGGAAGACGGAGATAGTATAGCAATCTGCTATATTTTTCTACATTGGCCCATTGGTCTGTAGGTGGGAGTTCATAGTCCACCATCTCCTTTACCATCACTCGTATCTTGATATGCTCTGTGTAGGAAAATGGGGGAAGCCTTCTGCCAATGGAGATCAACCTATTCAAGATTTCAAATTCCTCTTTGACCAACTCCATCAGAGCCTTGCCTACAAGTAGCTGGTTCAGAAGTTTGAACTTTGTATGATCCATCCTTATCGCCCACAGTAGGTTTTATAAGCATTATGGGATATTCTTTCCTATTCATCCTTCTAGAACGAAGGTAATCCCATTTCAACCAGCTTATCAAACAACCCTTTGAACTCTACCACCTATCCTTTCATTTCTTCAACTCTAGCTTACACGCTCTCAATCTGCACATATTTCCCCAAGACCCTTCATGTCGCTGCAAGTGTTGTGATCCGGTTCCCAATAATCAACTTAATCCTTTCTTCTTCGGTAGATCATTCAGGAAAGTGATAGCATTCAGTTCCACTTCTTTAGGTCTTTGGGATAGGGTCCCCCTTGCAACTCCACAACCTTCGAGAGAATCACTAATAGTCTTCTCTTTTATTCTCATGAACTCCTAGTAGGGTCTAAAGTTCTCTACTTCTTTAATGATCTGGTCCCATACCAAATGTTTGCATCCCTAGAATACTGCCTACCCGGTAACCTAATGAGTGAGATTTTTATTGATGTCAACCAATTCCTTGTGCTTCTTTTAGAGAGCCCCAGCTTCTTCTTCCTTTTTATTAATCTCTTCTTCCAACCTTTGATCTTTTTCTTTCAGCTCCTTGATTTCCACAACTTTCAGGCTAATGTGAGACATAGCCTGCACAAGACTGTCGTTACCATTTCTTTCCCTAGTTTGGTTCAAATTGGTAGGCCACATGTCCAAATTGGACAAGTTAGTTTTCAAGTCATCAAGCTATTTTTCTAAGCTTATTCTCTCTTTTTTCCAGCTATCTTCCTTCTCTGCAAACTTTAGCAATTCTGCTTTGCAATCACTTATTTCCTTAGATAAGTCTTCCTTTTGTTTTTCAAAGTCTATCTCTTCAGGAGGTTCAATTAGCTTAATGTTTGGAATCTTTCCCTTGTTCTGTAGATTAAGAATCAGCTTGTCTTTTTCTGCCAACATCTTGCTCATGCTCTTACCTCCACCATCACTTATAGCTGGGTCAAATTGTACCTTTTTAACCTAATTTTGAAGTGCTCGATTTTCACTTTTCTCTTGCTTTAATTGGCTTTCCAAGTTTTTCATAGTAATCAGCAAGTTATCACTTTTCAAGGCTGCTTTCACAAAATCATCATACACAAGATCACTAACCTGTTTTTGAAACTGGATTTTGTCTGGCACAGGTATGTTTTGCCAATTGATCCTTGTCTCGGTCACTCCATCTTCTGTCACTACTGCCAGGTTTAAGATGTTATCATTTATACTTCTGCTAGTCATCAGGGAAGTCTTAGAAAAACCTCTAGCCATAGGCATTGAGTCAAATAGCCTCTGGGTCGAGGCTCGCTTGTTTTGATCATATTGTTTACATAGGTCAGCCTTAGACTGAAATTTATTACCAACATCTCCTTCTTGAACATATTGAAACTTGTATTCTACAACCTGGATCTCAGGAGCCGAAGACTCCTCATCATCTTCCCTTCCAATATCCATTTGGACAGTCGATTCTTCTTGAGCTATTGCAACAACCAGCTCCTCTTTAGTTGGGGAAGCAATTGAATCGGCTTGAATAGCCGCAACAACTAACTCATCCTGTACTTCTAATTTGGGTTGCTTATCTTCGTGACCTTCCTCATTGTCCATGTCCCCGACTTCATTTAAGTCTCTTTTTCGGCCCACCTCCATGGTGTTCGACACTTGATCTAAATCCATTATTAAATCGGAAATCATGAGATATCCTCCCTGTGTCTCCACTGCTTCCTCCACCTTGGGTTCCCAGCACAACAAATTTCGCCCCTTCAGCACCCCTTATGGTTTTGTATGCTCAAAAGCACTGCGGTTACATTCTTTCCTTCTCTTGGAAATTATATGCAAGGGGTCGTATCTGATGGTCACATCTTTTTTGAACCCTAGCAACTTCAATAACTCTTCCACATTTGACAAAGCCTCTTTATTATTCACAATGAAAGGCCCTACCTTCCAAGGACATTTCACATCGACGGTCTTCTTATGTTTTAAGAATTGCACTTCTTCCAGGGCCAATTTATGTCTGATAAATTCAAGTGCAAAGATCTGCAAGGTCAGAAAAGCGGGTAGAACATAAGGCTCTTGTACAAAACTGTACAACCTAATGTATGTATCTTCTTTCAACAAAAACCAATCACCGACAGCTAGTTCATCCTTCAACTACATCATTGTTTGCATTTCAGGAAACACTCTAGGCAATTCGTCCCCAAAAATGATTTTATAAACACGGGGCAAAACATAGTTCAAATAATTGAAAACATTGTCTACCAGAACATCGGTCTCAAGCAGTGAGGAGAAATGAGGGCTCTCGGCACTGCTGTACATAATCATTTTCATCAACTGCGTCTAATATCTAAAAAACCTAGTACTTGGGAAATTGCTTAACTATACATGTATCTTTTCTTCCAAACATTCATCAAACCTCAGGGGTGGGATAAGCCCGCTTTCGGACTTGGCCAAACTTATGCTAATCCTAAAGAGTAAACCTAATTGGAATTCAGTCACCCATAAATCAGTATCCAACCCTAGAAACTGAGCTAACAAAGAAAGAACCAACTAGGAATTGTCATCAAAAGGGCTGACATTTAGGGGGTAGGGTTCCTTGGAGATTTTGGAGTCAGGTTTCAGGCATGTGGCTAAGAAAGCTTGACGACTTTCAGGGCTGATTTGGTAGTACAAGGAAACCATCGACGCTTCAGAAAAACCCTCCAACTCTTGGTATTGAGACTCTGGAATGAAAAAGGAATCCCTAACGGTTGACGCATCTATATTACAGATGACTCTGCACCTGTGGGCATCCATAATTACTCTTTTAGGTTCTGAGTAATTAGAAGAACGCCACGTTACAAACTCAGGAAAAGAGAAAACCTGGTCAAGGCACAAGAAAATGAACGATGACCTAAAGACTCCATGGATATCCAGTCCATGTTTATGCAAGACTTCTAGTCTCTTCTTAATTTCTCGAACTGGGAGCCGCATGCAAGTGTCAAATACATCTGCATCCCTATCTTCCAGGGCTATCTTTACCCTGTTAACACCCAAAGAGTGCTCACCATCTCATCTCCATCATTGCATAACTCATTTATCTATATTTCCTACCATATTTGCCTCCAAAACCTTAAAAAACCATTAAAATCCACCAAAAAGGCCAAAAAACCCCTTTTTTCCCAAAAATAATTTAAATTTCCTCCAAAAATAGCAAAAACTCTCTCAAAAGGGCCCTAAATTCCCAAAAATCAAATAAAAGGGAATAAAATATATAGAAAAAAGAGGGAAAAGAGGGAAAAAGGAAGCAAAAACCCTATACAATTGACCTAAACCATATGGTTCCAAAAACCATGGGTCAACATTCCACCACTAAAAGCCTATAAATAGGTGATGGAGGCTCCCCATTTCATATCCACAATCTTCCCTATCCTCACTCTGCCAAAATCACTCTTGAAACCCTGGCTTACCATTTGAGCTAGTTTTTCCCGTTTGAGTGCCCCTTTTAACCCATTATTCAAACACCTTCGAGAAGGAGAAGGAACCCATTGGAGCATGGAAGCAGCCCTCCTGGACTACTGCGAGAGATCCACCAACCTCAACACTTGAGGTAAATTTAATACAAAAGGAAAATCTTTATCATATTGTCATTGTTTTTTATTTCTGTTAATGGTCATGCTAGGTTAAATTTCATACTATTTTACTACTTTAATTTACTATTTATTGAACTGCTACTAAGGAGGCCCTTCTCCTTAGTAGATGCTCATTTGCACAAGCTAGGGTGAAAACCCTAGCTACAGTTTTGGCGACTCCACTAAATGTTCCTTTGAATTTCTGGTTAAAATTTTTAAAAATTTTTAGTTTTTTGCAAGTATTTTTCTGTTTTCCCTGTTCAGTTGTGGCTTCGGCCAGTTGGGTTTTCTGTCGCAGATTGTGGTTCTTCTCTTTGCAGTCGTGACCCAGATCGCATCTTTCGGCCATTTTGCTGTGATCCGGATCGCAACTGTTTGCTCTATTCCCACGACCTGAGCGCAACCTTTTTCCCCTTTCCTGCGCTCCCGACCGCAGTTTTCAGCCCCAGACCTGCGATCCGACCACAGCTTTCTGTCCCTTTGCCACACTCCAAAGTGTGCATTGTGGTCATAAACACGCAATCCGACCATAGCTCTTCCCCATTTAGCCGTGCCGTAAACCGCGCCTCTCGACCCCATACCCACGATCCGCCCGCAGGATTCAACCCTATAGCCGCGCCCTATACTACGCCTTTCAACCACAGACCCGTGATCCGATCACAGGTTTCACCCGTAAAGCTGCGCTCTAGACCATGCATTTCAGTCACAGACCCGCGCTCTGTTTTCTGCATTTTTTACCCTTTTTGAACCCAAAACTTTGCTGCAATATTTTCTGCACCTGCACAGCCACTTGTTCTGTCTGTAGCCATACTTACCTACAGTATTTTTCTACAATTTTCTTTCTGTTCCATTTATAGAGTTTTTTAAGTTTAAGCATTTCAATTGAAAAAAGAAAATTTTGCATTACAAGTTTAATTTCTGCATTATTATTATTGGTTAAAAAGTTTCCCACTCCATGGAACTTTTGATTGGGTTCATTACCTCACATGCACACACTTTGTCACCTAATTCAAGTGAGCCTTAAAATACTACTTAACACAACATTCTAACCCCACTTGGGGAAACACATAAGAATATTGTAGTTAGGTAAGACAGGGGGGATAGGCATCCAAATAACACCCCTCGGCCGCTTACACTTGAGACATAGTTGTTGTCGATTAGGGAACCAAAATCCCCTAGTATTTTTTGGCACGGTCACAACCAGTTTATCAGAGGGCCTCTCCCTTAGGAGGGTTGAAGTAGCCAGACTGGTTATGGAGGCCTGAGTGGAATGCCGCAATCCATTCAGTAACCGAAGGCTACCTACTCGTTGGTCTACGTGTGGTGATTCCTTTTAGGCCCACACAGTGATAGGACCGGAGCTGCAGATTCACCTTTTCTGGACGTGTCATGAACGGGGTAGCTTAGTTGGTTTTCTTCTAGGATTGTCTTACCCGGTGTCCCTCCCGGTAAGGGGATATCTTTAGCCACTTGGATCTACTATCCATATTGTCTGACTTGGATTTCATCACCTTGTAGAGGATATGTCTGGTTGAGTCAGAATACTATTTAGCTAGGTATTTGCAAGCTCCCTTACCTCCCTTTGGTCTAGTGAGTCCACTATTTTTATTTTTTAGGAAACCTACTGCTTGTTGGTATTCTGACCATTATTGTTGACGCTCCGCTTATTGTAGCACAATTGTTACAGTAAGCATTTTGAACCAGTTGTCGGCCTGAGTGCCGTTATTTTTGTGCTCTCCTTCTGTACACTCAGCTGCATTAGGGTTTTTGAACTGTTTTTCACTCAACATAACCCCCAAACACTTGACACCATATGTCACCATTGAGTCCCCGAGACATTCTCAGCGCCTTCAGGGCGAGCTCCAGCAACACGGTTCACTTGACATCACCAGTCATAGACGTAGAGCTTCATCACTTTACACCACTCGTCATAGACCTCGAGCTTCATCACTTGACTCTACTCGTCGACAACATAGAGCTCTATCCCCCGGCTCTGATGCCGCTTATTTTACATCTGATTCTGAGGTAGAGTCCGAGAACCCCACTTATACTGCACCAACCAGCCCCATGGCGTGTATGACTTCCAACTTGTTCTTTGTAGGGACCATCGATGGAGCATCCACAACAACTCCAGCCACCACACCTACCTTAGGTATGCCCTTAATGGGGCCCACACCCACCATCCCGGTTACTGTGCCCATTCCAGTGGCTAGCATACCCAACCCAACCCCACTAGTTACTCACACTACACTTGGCGGTGCCAGACCCTCCCATACCAACTTTGTTCCCCCTCCTGGGGGAAACATCCCCAACATCAACCCCACCCCTACACTTGGGGGCATCGACCCTAATATGGCCGCCACCACCACCATGTCACATCCTTCTACTAGTTTTCCATTCATGGCTAGTCTCAACCTTCCTGACCTGGCTAGACTGACTAATGATCCCATCAGACACGACCTTGCATGGCCTCACATGCCCACCAAGCTCCCATCAGACATCCCTAAGTTTGAGGGCAAGGCAGGTGAAGACCCCCAAAACCACATTATGTCCTTCCATTTGTGGTGTTCCTCTAACTCCATAGTGGACAACTCTGTCTGACTCCGTCTGTTACAATGAACCCTCATTGGCTCTGTAGCCAAGTGGTACATCGAGTAGCCCCATGGGACCCATGCCACCTTTACTTCCCTTGCCTCGACCTTCCTACAACTCTTTTAGTTACCTGTTTGCTATGACGTGGGAGTTGAGATCCTACTTTCTTGCAGACAAAATACAACCACCCACATCACTGACCACATTCATGAGTGGCATCAATGCTGAAGCCTGTGCAAAATCAAGTTAGATGACCGTATCTTCTTAGATTGGTTTCTAAAATCTCTCCTTCCCGTCATTGCTAAGGATGTGGCATTCGAGCGACCCCAGTTTGAGGAAGAGGCCATCCTAAAAGCCCAGTAGTTTGACCTTATCTACGCCCATTCTGGTTACCTATATACCATTATACCCGACGCCCCTCGCGATGATTCCGCTCGAAACAATGCGCCGGGGGCATCCCATGCTGCCAATGGCATCATAGGCCGTATTTCATCGCATAACCAGCCATTTTCCATAACACGTACTAGTACTGGCCCCGACCTTTCGTGGGCTACATCCAGCTCGGGAGCAACCAATTCTTATGCCCCCATGGCCCATAACCACCATTCCCATGGACCCTCATGTCCAGCTCAGTGCTTTGGCCACGCATCCCCTGCTTACATTCCTCCGGTTGCACCTCAACCATATTATAACCCGCAGGTCGCGCACGCTCTTGTATCCTCTCAAGCCTCCCCCTCTTATTATCTGCCACAAGCAGCACCTGCGGCACATCCACAACCCGTCACACAGACGTATCAACAACCCCCACAAGGTCCTGCACCTACACCGCTTCCACCTCCACCCACTTATTATCCTCCGTAGCCTGCTCCCACCCTAGCCCAACCCCAAAACCCACCTGCAGCCCAAGGGCAAGTGTACATGCAACAAAATCCGCAGCTGAACCAAAATAACCAACGCCAACAAGGCCAAGCAAACCGTGGAAAAAGATGCAACCACGGGAACAAACCCCCTCCGGACCAAGGCGGCCAGCCACCTAATCCCCCAAACAACAATAACGCGGCAGCTGCCAACCAAAACCCCGACAGACCGCCCAAGCAAGCCAAAAATCCTAATTTGTGAACGAACCATCCTTGTTCTATTTGCGGGGTCTATGGCCATTACACACACACTTTCCCACATTTGGAGCGGGCTCGAAAACTCTGGACCGATGATGACCACCACCAAGGGCACGCAGCACCTCAGGTGCCACCTAACCCCCCCACCTCAAACTCAACCCTTGGTGTTACAGAACCCTTTACCAACTCAACGAGTGGTGAACACTCAACCATTAGCTCCCCCTCAAGGAAACGTGACTCCACAACAACAAATCACTTATGCAGATCCTGATCAACCCATGCTCAACTCAGGTATCCATCACTTGTTAATGATGTCACCAGCTGATGTCAACCTTCAAACCCGTCGGAACCAATACAGCTCCACCCCTGAAGCCCCTCCCATCGACAAAACCACCAACGCTCTTCCCACTGATCAATCATTACAAATACCTCCAACCCCATTAGATGGCACCCCAAAAGCCCCTCGCTTCCCACTTCACCGCATCAAAAATAACCCAAATGCTCGCGCCGCATCTAATTACAACATTGTAGATGACTTAGCTCAGTCCCCCGCAGCCATGTCTGTGTTAGAGGTCTTAAAAAACTATCCTACACAATGCAAGACTTTGCTATCAGCCAATGGTGTTATTGACCCAACTGATTCACAAATGATGGCATTTGATTTGGGCCAATCCGAACCACGCCTGCCTTCCACATTCGCATTCCAAGTTTCTATATCCATTCGGAATCTTGTCATCCATCGGTGCATCATCGATGAGGGTGCCTCTACATGCGTTATGTCCACATTCGTTTGGAAGAAGTTGGGATCCCCTACTCTCCAGCAGTCCACCACTGCGTTGTGAGCCTACGATGGTCGTTCGGATCAACCCCAAGGTCTCTTAGCTAATGTCCCCTTCCAGTTGGCTGGTAAAATAGTGCTTATTGACATAGAGGTCATCAATGCCCAACTCGATTATAACCTCTTACTTGGCCGCAGTTACATGTACACCATGCGGGCGGTTGCCTCATCCATTTTTCGTACCATGATGTTCCCCCATGATGAATGTGTGGTCAAGGTTGATAAACTCACCTATTACGATCCCAATGCCCCCGCTGCACCCAAAAACGTTCTCCCCATGGTTGAACAACCTGTTTTCAGTGCATCTACCTCGTTGGTTTCCTCAGTGGGACCCGAAGTTTACTCAGATATGGCGATGACCTCAACATTCCAATCCATTCCACCCCCATCACCAGCAACCGAAATATCTAACTTATGTACCCTCTCCCACAATACACAAACACCCAACCATCAAACGCCCTTGCTACCCCAACCACCATTGGTACCTAGTCATGTTGGTGTTACACCCATCCATACAATTCCCTTCCTATTCCCCCCATCGGGAGTACTAAGCGCCCCGGTTATGGCTATTCTCAGCATCCCCGGGTTAACTTTAGGATTACCTATGTGGTATCTCACGCCTCTCGTTTCCCCTCTGACACCAAATGTCATCCTACAACCGGTGCAACCCATCAACACTACTAGTCAACCACCTCCCGGTGTCACTACTCCTTCCTCATCCACCAATCCATCCCCGCTTATCAAGCACACTGAGGATAGAGGCCCACAACCATACACCGCCCTACCCCTTCCCAAAATGGTTAAAAACCCCCCCATGTTTCGCGCTCCTCCCAAATGCTCTTTGTGTGATGAGTTGGGCCATGCTACCCATCAATGTCCACAATTACCCACATTATAAGAACACATGCAAATGCTTGACGACGACCCCAACATCTCGGTTGTCCAACTTGACCCTACCCCTAAGCCTCACGATAAATCACTGCGTACCAATCACCCTTGTGCCATATGCGGTATTTACGGCCATTACTCACATCACTGCCCTGATCTCCCAGATTACAGAGCTTCTCTCTACAAGATGAATAATTTGGACCTCGAGACATCTCCCCCCACCATTGAAGAGATACACCCCCCGGAATCTCCACCAACAGGCGAGGTCAATACGATTTATATGATCTCTACTACTAGCGATCCTTCGTCAACTGATTTAACGACACAAAGTTTCCATAATGATGAGGAGATTCTCGAGGCTCTTACTGCACCTGATTAACCCTGGGAGGATATGCACCATCATTCCTATTTCCTCCCGGAGGAGTCCTCCCCCACCACAGCTACCCAATTCTCTGTTGAGTCCAAAGATTTCCTCCCAACCAAGGTTGACTGGTTTAAGGAGCCCATTCCCACTCCCGATGCCTTCAAGGAAGGTAACATGGCCAATATCTCACCCACAATCCACATTGATATCTCTGCCCCAGTCGGTGCCACTGAAATCATTACGTTAGGAGCCTCTTGCACCGAGTACGAGGTCGGAGAGTACAAAAAATGTTTCCATGAGTTTTGCTATGTCTTTGCTTGGTCCTACACCGAAATGCTTGGTCTTGACCTTGCTATTATAGATCACCACATTGACACGTGGCCAGATGTGCCCCCCATTCACCAAAAATAGTTCCCCATTCACCCATCAAAGCTCCCCGCCGCTAAAGCAGAGATTGAGAAACTTCGTGCCGCAAGCTTCATTTACCCCATCGCATACACCACTTGGGTTTCTAACCCCGTCCCCATTAAAAAAAAACAAGGCACCATTAGGGTATGTACTTACTTCCGCGATTTAAACCGAGCATGTCCCAAAGACAACTTCCCCACGCCATTTATTGACTAACTCATCGATGCGTGTGCGGGGCATGAAGTCCTATTCTTCATGGACGGTTGATCTGGGTATAACTAGATTCAAATCCACAGCGAAGATCAATACAAGATTGCCTTCACTAGCCCATGGGGCACTTTTTCCTATCGTGTCATCCCTTTTTGCCTTAAAAATGTTGGCGCCACCTTCCAGTGGGCCATGACCTATTGTTTTCACGACTTGGTCCATATCCTATTAGTCTATCTTGACGATCTCACAGCACATTCCAAGAAACGATCCGACCACCTTAATGACCTCCTGCCAGTTTTTCTGCGTTGTCACAAGTATCAGATCTGCTTGAACCCACTCAACTGTGTCTTTTGCGTTTCGGCAGGTCGTTTGTTAGGTTTCATTGTTTCCCATAAAGGAATCGTTGTCAACCCCCTCAAAGTTCAAGCCATATTATAACTTCCTGCACCACGCACACTCCGATAGCTGCAGAGTTTATAGGGGAAATCTAATTTCCTTCGCCGCTTCATTCTTGATTATGCCACCACAGTTCATGGTTTCTTACATCTACTTCATACCCACATCCCATTTGTTTGGGATGACCAGGTGCAAACTGCATTCGAAGCCCTTAAAAAATCTCTCATGCAATCCCCTTTGATCTCCCCTCCAGATTTCTCTCAAGACTTCATCCTTTACGTCTTGGCATCCAACCATGCCATGTCAGGGGTCCTTGTTCAAGAAGACACTGCTCGCCAAGAGCATGTCATTTATTATGTCAGCCAAACCTTGTCTGGACCACCCCTACGTTACCCATATGAGGAAATACTGGCCCTTGCCATCGTCTTTTCCATACAAAAATTGCACCATACATTTTACTCATTCATACTAGAGTTGTTGCTAAATCCAACCCCATGGTCTACCTTTTAAACCGGCGACTTCTACAAGGTCGTGTCGCCAAATGGGTAATCATACTCCAAGAATATGACCTAACTTTCACTACCCCTAAGAGTAGTAAAACTCTTGCACTTTCCCATCTCATCACCGACCTCCCATCCCTTTTTCCATCCCCGCCAATTTTCGATGAGTTACTAGACAATCATTTGTTCATCATATCGTCAGATGAACCATGGTACGATGATATTCTATTGTACCTTCACATGCAGAAGTTTTGACCAGACATAAATCGCGATGGACGCCGCCGTATCCATCACCACGCCTCTCGGTATCTCCTCTTGGGTGATGTCCTTTACTGGCGAGCTGTTGATACTATCCTCCGACGTTTCCTTACACACGAGGAGGCCGAACAAGCCCTCAACGACTATCATAGCAACACCTGCGGTGGACATTTCTCAGGAATGGCCACCACCAAGAAAGTCATCTGCAGAGGATACTTCTGGCCCACACTGTTTACCGACTGCATCACAGCAGTCAAGCATTGCCATAATTGCCAACTCTTTTCCCCTAAGGCCAGGACACCACCTGCTCCACTTCAACTTGTCGTCACCGTTGTCCCTTTTTGCAAATGGGCCATCAACTTCATGGAATGTAAACCCTCATCTGCAAATGGCCATAAGTACATCATTGTCGTTGTCGAATACTTCACCAAATGGGATGAAGCCATGCCCACATTGAACTGTAAAGCCAACACTGCTGCCCGTTTCTTTTTTAACCATGTTATTACACAATTCAGGGTCCCAAAACAGCTTGTCTCAGACCATGGTTCACATTTTTAAGATGCCATTTGGCACGAGTTGTCAACACTCCTTAAGTTCAAACATTAGTATGCCTCTGCTTACTACCCCCAGGGGAATGGCCAGATTGAGGCCATTAACAAAATTTTGAAAACAATCCTCCAACGCACTGTTGACTGACATAAGTCCAATTGGCATCACATGCTTTTCCCCGCATTATGGGATTACCGTACATCAACTAAGACCGCCACCAGTTTCACCCCTTTTCACTTAGTTCATGGTGTCGAATCTGTCCTCCCCATCGAGTGTCAGATACCTTCCTTACATATCGCTATTGAACTTCTCCCCAAAACCTCCCCACTTGAACAATGCCTACTGTTATTAGAACAAGCTGATGAGGACTGTCGCGTAACCCTCCAAACCATTAAAGCTGCCAAGAACCGCTCCAAAGCTAGTTATGACAAACATGTCCACCCACAAACTTTTCGTGAAGGAGATCTAGTCCTCGTTTACGACCAAGCCCATGACAAGACCAAAAAAGGGAAGTTCGAATCCATGTGGAAAGGCCCTTACATAGTGCATACCTGCCTTGGACATGGGACATACATTCTAACTGACTCAGAAGGTCACCCCTTGCACAACCCCCATAATGGGTTGTATCTAAAATGCTTTTACCCTTAACAATACTGCCGACCCGTCTATTTGTATTGTACAGTTTGATTTCTTTTTGTTTTTCACTTTTTTACTGCCACCTTACATTCATCATTTTTGCATGATCACAGATGGACCATCTTCCACCTCATTACATTGGCTTCGTCGATGGAGCAAGCCATTGGTCTCTAAACCTGGCTTCTGCAGCTTGGGTCTTATATTCCCATTCGCATGAGTTGATTCACCTTGACAAAATGTGCATAGGCACTGCTACCAATAACTAGGATAAGTATGATGTTGTGATCGGTCTCCTGGCTGATGCCCTTCAGATAGGTATACGTCACTTTCATGTGTTCCTTGACTCCCAGCTGCTTGTCTCCTAGCTCAACAACTGCTACCAGGTACATGATCCTTGCCTCTTTCGAAAGTTCTTGCGCACAAAATAGCTAAGACGACAGTTTGAATCCATAATATTCGCTCATGTCCCAAGAGCTCAGAATAGTGTCACAGATCAAATGGCTAACAACATCCTAGACTGGCATATCAATCACACCATGTAAACTCATCCATCATGCATAATCATCACATCAAAAACATAAAAATCCCAAAAAGACTGCATCTACAACAACAGGCATCCACGTGCCTCTCATAACAAACCATTTGCATCCATGTGCAATAACATAACACACAACCACACAGGGGCATACACGTGCATATCCTAACACATCTTTTGCATCCACATGCAATAAAATAACACAAGACAATACAAGCGCATCCACGTGCATACACCAAAATAATCACTGCAAAAAATGCATCCATGTGCATATATATATAAATATATCATCGTCATATAAATGTCATGAGTGTCCCAGCACTCAGCTATACAAAAAAATATACATCAAGGAGCCCCAACATCATCCCTTTCATAAAATACATGCCATCTATACAAAAAATATCAAATGCCCATATGCATTGGGGGAGTCCCCAACACTCCCTGGTGATATTTATATCCCCCATCTGAATCCTCCTCACCCACCTCCTCTACTATGAAATCCTCCTCTCCTCCCTCCTCCTTCGGCTCCTCCAGATCCTCCTCTAGATCCTCTTCATCGCCCTATCGGCCATGACTGCCACCCGAATCAAGATAGACCGCCAATCCCACGGAGCCTCGTGACAAGCCTCGACTACATCTCAATTTATCTCCCTCCACCCCTCGTCGAAGACCCCAACCAGTAGCCGGTTGAAGGTAACTCGCAAGGCCTCCAAAGTCCCCTCCGTGTCCCATCATCGTACCTCCCCCTGATCTGGAAAAGATGGAACTCCTATATGCCCTCGATGTTCCCTATGCCTTGGTGGTTGCAGCGGTCCCACATCTGCATCAAACCAAATCGCAACTGGTCAGAATCATCATATATCTCTAACATCAAAACATCCAATATAGAAAAATAAAAAAGCTAGATACATACCATCTGGGCACCAAGCCTGCCCTGGGGGTCATGGTGCCTCCGAACCTCGCCGATAGTCCATACTAGCATATGGATAGTCATCAAAGGTCAATGGCAGCTGCAACCATTGCAAGTAGAGCTCCTGCGTGAAATACCACGCCACCTCTCCCCCACCCCGCCGACACATCATCTCACCCCACTGCACCATCTGCGGCTCCCTCAAACCCCCAACCCGAACCGACACTCTCAGTCACAGTGTCGGAACTCGCTCCATAAAGAACGAGCACAGGAATGACCCATAGCAGAACCCCTTGCCATATTCCTTCACCGAGGTCAGCTGTTGCTGAACACAGGTGAGGAACATCTGGCCCCAAGCAAAGTAGGTCCCCTATAATACCCTCTTGACTAGCTCCATCTATCCCCCAGACATCCAGTTGGTCCCCTGCAACCCGAATACTTGGACCACACATGCCGTGATCGCCCGAACTGATGGCTCCTCTAAGTCACAAATCAATAGTGCATTCTTATGCACTATTTCCGTAGGACGGCAGTATCGATCCAGCATCTCCTCCATGTCCACATCCATGGACTCCTGTGGCTGAGTATCCACCACCCTACCCAAACATGGTAGTCCCATCAAAAAATATATGTCTTCCAGGGTGAGCTCCAGTCTCTCCCCCTGCACCATGAAGCATAGACTATCAAGCTCCCAGAAACTCACTAGCCTGTTCAGCAGTAGTACTGTTGAACACATCATCGGCACCTGTGCAAACTTCAACAGTCCACACAGCCCCAAGGTGCCCCGAACATGTCGGTCACCCCGTATGTAGTCCATCAGGTCATCCAGTATATCCCGCTCTCTCCAGAGTACCTTCAGCATCCAGTGAATCCCATAATGAAAACTCATCTAAATCTCATCTCATAAACCATCATTCCCCCCTGGTATGACTCCACAATCTTAATCCAGATCATGATTTTGGGGCCCCATGCCATGATCCCAAATCGCAGCTATCAGGACTATAGTCGCGGTCGTAGATCGCGCCTGTTGAGCCGTAACCACAATCCCAGATCGTAGATGTCCCGGCCACAGCCGTGGGCACAGATTGCGACTACCCAAGCCATAGCTGCGATCCTGGATCGCAACTGTGGAGGCCACAGTCGTGATCGCAGATCACGGCCATCACCTCGCAACCCACGATCCACACCCATGTGGACCATAAAAACCCCCCTGAGGACCCACTATCCACACAAATGCAGAAAAAATTAAAGGTCTGAATTCAGTGAAATACCTACAACTCGTGGAAATGAAATCGACCGGTCCAATCGCCCAGAAATCTCAAATATGCTCTGGCCCACCACACTCTCTTGTAAAAGTCAACCACACAAATGACACTTGGCATTATGGGTCCACTTACTATTTATAGACAGTTGACTTTTCTTTATTTGGCCATTATGGATCCATACAGAGTCCGTTTTCCAAACCGTTTCCACCACCAAAATCAGAACGACGAGACCTTCAGAATGGTCCACTCAGTTTCTATTTTTATCCAAACCCCTTTTTTGGATTTTTTTTCCATGCACATTGCCATCTCAATTTGCGTGCCACATTGGTCATTGTCAGTTTTTAGCATTTCTTATACCATCAAATTCAGTTTTTTGAGCCCGTGATGATGCTTGAGATTTTTTCTCGCTCTCACCCCTATATTTTTTAGGCATTTTTTACCAGCCCCTAGTCATCTCGGTTTGCACGCCACCTCTGTCGTTATCCATTTTTGATGCTTTTTACATCACCGGATTCAGTTTTTTGAGCTCATGATGACGCTTGAGATCATTTCTCGCTCTCACCAGGAACAATTTCAACATTGTGTCCGCACAGCGTGCTACCTCGATTTGCACGCCACATCGGCCGCCATCGAATTGTTACACATTTTTTCATGAGCCATTCACTCCATTCATACTACAATTATTTTGTTATTTTTCCACCATTCACCATCGCGCAAGAAGATGCCACCAGTGTTCCCCCCACCCTCGTTCTTGGTTCTCATCGATGTCCCTTGATTGAACACTCTCTCCTTGCTTGGCCGTTCCTTTTGTTCAGTGTAATTTTATCCATTTTTCGAGCCGGACAAGTCCTTTACGAAAAAGGCACTTAGGGAGTTTCTGTTAAGCTCTTTTCTGACTCCTAAAAGAATGAAAATATCGTCGAGCAATCTTGCTCCCTTTCATGCTCGTTAAAGTACCTGAAAGGGCGTCTATCTGGTATAAGTTTAACCCTTTTCCAAACCTGGTATACTAATTACGAAAAAGGAATACTCTAGTCACACCAGCTAGAAGAGTTCTTCATTGCATCCTTTTATGCTTTTTGGGGCCTTGAAGACTAACACACAAAAAAGAACCCCCCTGGAGTCTTCTTCTTGCATTTAGACTCTCTAAAATTGAAAGCAACCATGAGCATGCACCGTCCTGGGCTCGTACAAATCCACACAATTGTACCATTCCATTATTTCAGAGTCTTCTTATCACTTTCAGACTCCTTAAAATTGAAAGCAATCATGAGCATGAATTGTCCTGGGCTCGTATAAATCCACACGTCAGTACCATTTTGAGCACACTTCTTCTAGTTCCTCAAACCATGAAAAAGTACCCACCGGTACCTCTCAGCACTATGATCAATCATCTCAACAACACCTCCAATAAGGTCGCTTTTGTTCAGAGTATTCTACGATATACCACCCTCAGAGTCTCATACCATCTTACACCAACTTGAGTATCACTCATCCAAGTCATCATCCCTGATCCATTAAAGCTATGATCCCCTTCCCACTAGTCTATTTCATATGTTTCCCGATCACCCCCACCATCATACTCTGAACAAAGGAAGTTTGAGTCCACCCACTCTATTTTCCCAATTATTCCCCACCTCCCCAGTATGTTAGTCCTCCCATTAGTACTTTCACACTTCGGTTCTCCACCTTGTGCTCCTATCAAGGAAATGTCATTGCCTTGGTAGTTACAGGTCTCCCTCTATTGACGCCAGCCCATCTATTCTAGAGGATAGACCCAGAGGTCCCTGCACCTTGGACTCATCACCATTTGTGGTGAGTGCCTATAGACCATTTTGAGAAGAGTCATCAGTGCCTCTCTGAATGGTTGTTTCTCACATGCTCGACTTCAACACCTTGATCACATCGTTGAGAATCGCGCAGGGTATATATCCCTTCAGTTATTGGTCGAAGACCTCGGATTTCCCCCGACTCTAGCACATTGGTGAGTCACCTTGGAACACCCAGTTATATGTTCCCATGGATATCCAGGTTGCGTTGGAAATTGTATTCGGAATCCCTCCTGTTATATGCTTCCTTGAGTACCCAGTTCAGCTCCATTTTAGTGTACCATTGAGGATGTATGACTCCGCGTCACTATGATCCTATAGTTCATTGGTTCCTCTGGTACCATACTCAGCACCACTATTGATATTCCAGCTCAGACATGGTCAGCCCAGCAGTATGTCCCAGATTTATGTCCCCTTTGTTTGGACCCTTATGATGTACACAATGGTTCTCCATGTATCTTTCGGGTCCCCATTTTTGGGCCTCATTGTTATTTTTATATATCTTGATACGAGCATGGGTATGCCCGCCTCGTTCATATATTGAGATTATTCCTCATCCATTATTGAGGTCATGTATTTTCAGTTTGTGCAGTTTGTTCGGGACCATTGTGTCGGGCTCTAGTTTGTTTCTTCTCTTCTCCACACCCCAGGAAAACCCTAAAAGACTTATGATGTCTATCGGCCATATGATGAGCTCCTCCCCTCACACATCAGGGAGCAATCTGTTAACACCCAAAATGTTCTCACCATCTCATCTCCATCATTACATAACTCATTTGTCTATATTTCCTACCATATTTGCCTCCAAAACCTTAAAAAACCATTAAAAAGCCACCAAAAAGGCCAAAAAACCCCTTTTTCCCCAAAATAATTTAAATTTCCTCCAAAAATAGAAAAAACCCTCTAAAAGGGCCCTAAATTCCCAAAAATCAAATAAAAGGGAATAAAAAATAAAAATAAAAAGAGGAAAAAGAGGGAAAAAGGAAGCAAAAACCCTATACAATTGACCTAAACCATATGGTGCCAAAAACCATGGGTCAACACTCCACCACTAAAAACCTATAAATAGGTGATGGAGGCTCCCCATTTCATATCCACAATCTTTCCTATCCTCACTCTGCCAAAATCACTCTTGAAACCCTAGCTTACCATTTGAGCTAGTTTTTCCCATTTGAGTGCCCCTTTTAGCCCATTATTCAAACACCTTAGAGAAGGAGAAGGAACCCATTGGAGCACGGAAGCAGCCCTCCTGGACTACTGCGAGAGCTCCACCAACCTCAACACTTGAGGTAAATTTAATACAAAAGGAAAATCTTTATCATATTGTCATTGTTTTTTATTTCTGTTAATGCTCATGCTAGGTAAAATTTCATATTGTTTTACTGCTTTAGTTTACTATTTATTGAACTGCTACTAAGGAGGCTCTTCTCCTTAGTAGGTGCTCATTCGCACAAGCTAGGGTGAAAAATCTAGCTACAAACCTTAGAACTGGTAGAAGATTTTCCTTCTGTCATCTTATGACTGTAAAAGACTTACATTTTTAAGAGAATGGCGGTTACAGACCCTACCTGTAACTTTGGAAACCCTGCACACAAATTGTCGAAGGTTCTATTTCCTTTTTCGTCTGCCACACATCGAGAGGC
Source organism: Larix kaempferi (assembly GCA_027924585.1). NCBI lineage: Eukaryota > Viridiplantae > Streptophyta > Pinopsida > Pinales > Pinaceae > Larix > Larix kaempferi. Next base: position 3,558,154 of record BSBM01000073.1, read on the forward strand.
TCTCTGACTTCAACAGGATTTGGAAATGAATGTCAACCTTCACGGGAATCCTTATATATATAACCGGGTTTGATAACTTCTGCCCTCTTTGGCCCGCTGTCCTTTGATCTCAACCGTTGACTTCTCACGTGCTCATTTTCCATCGTCGGATCTGGGTTTCCTTTTACCCATTGATTTGACACCCTATCCATTTCCACCATCAGATCATCTTCACTAGGCTTCATCTAGGCCGTTAATCTCATTTGTATGCACCTAAGGGGTAGCATCGCATGCACTCAAAAAGCTTTTCCTATATCACCCTTTCTCGATGCGACAAGCTGTGGAGATAACACCTGTCTGGCGGGACCCAGTCCATCGCATCTACCCTGCCACTATTCATCGTGCTACTTCATAATGCGATGATGTATGAGGACCGTCCATTTCTTCTCAGACGTGTATCTATGGTGAGTCCTTATACTCGACTTAGCCTTTAAATTTTATGTATGTTGGTGGGGTCTCCCCTGTTATACCTTGTGCGTTTCAGACTCCCACCAGTCGTTGATCTGGCTCTTCTTTCCACCCGAACCCTTAGATCTTGAAAATATCCTCTCTGCCATAGATCCTTGTATGTGTCCCTACCATCTCATGCACCCAAATATGGCATTACCCACTGCTCCTTACTCCTTGCGATGTGCTCCAAGCTAACACCTGTGCGGTGGGACGCGGCTCATCGCATCCACTTATTCACTTTCCTCCTCGCAATTTGGCCATGTGACAGTCCATTTGAAGCCGTAGATCCTGCTCCTGCTCTTGATCAATGGTGCCGATCTATGCAACACTTAGTCTTTCATAAATTTTCCCACGGACTATGGATTTTAGGATATTATCCGTTTGTCTTAAGTCATTATTTTCACCTATTAATACTTAGCCCTTGACATTAGCCCCTTTATTTCATTGAACCCCTTCTAGACCATTTTGTCTTATGTCTTAGCACCTGGCCACTATCGATGGATATCACTTCAAGCTTTTTTCTCAGGTAGCTATCTGACCTTTCATCTTTTATGTACAAGTCTGTAAGTTGTAAAAGAGCAAAAAATATATAGGTGCTAACACGTTGAATATTTCAAAGTTAATGATGTTCAAATTGATCGATGACAGAATGGAACTGACCATAACATTATTGAAATATCTAAAATTGCACCAAACCATCTCAAGTAACTGTGCAGTATTTTATGCTCCGGAAAGCAACCAAAATCTCTGAGTAAAAAGAGAAAGAACGAATCTGAAGTGGATATTGGTACCAAAATACCAATTGATGCTCAGAAAATATTGAATTTATATATCAATAAAGAGAGGATGTCCATTGAAGACGTCGAAAATAGTTCACAGTTTGTTTATCAATGTTGTTACCCTGATTCTTTGGTCACCACACTCAGAACAATTCCATTTTTTGGTGCGATAGTCGGCTGTGAATTTGTTGCTGTGGATATATGTGATTGTGCTATTCCATGGACAGAAGAAGACATGCTGGCATTTTTGTACTACTTAGAAACAAATCAAGAGGCATGTACTTGTATTTTTCTAGCTGATATGGAGAACTCTTGTATGATTTCTAAAGCTTTCACAAGTTGAGGAAAGAAATAAAAAAAACATGTTACGACGAATCCTACAATGGGAGTATATAGAGAATTCTCTGGGGACCTGTTTATAGAATTCTCTATTATACAATGTTGGCGCATTGGAAATGATGAGGATATTTTATCTACCTTTGAAATTGATATGGATTGGAAAGATGAGGGCCTACTGGTGCTTGATTTACCTCGGCCCAATGTTAACAACGATAGTGAGACAAGCCATGTGTTTCCAAAAGAAAGGACACAGGAATTCTAGGATCACATAGTTTCCAGATAGGTCTCTTCTGAAGGCACAGTTCTTTCGCTATACTCAGGAGGTAGGCTTTTTCATTCATTCACCAAGTCTCCAGAAAGAATAGTTATTTCTATTATGGAGACAGTACAACAATAGTGGTTCATGAACAGTTTCTATCATGAATTGGGTATAAAACAATGTATTTCTATTAACATTTTCAGATGTCTTTGATTTTATTTTACTTTTTTCTCAAACAAAGTATTTCTATTAACATTTTCAGATTTATTTGATTTTATTTTACTTTTCTCGGTTGGTTATGTTCAATAACTTCTTTAAATTCCTATTCTACTATAGCTTCAAATAAAGAGCATACTCAGGTATCTTCCAATCGAATTACAATATCCGATGATGAAACTGAAGGTGATAGATAATCTACAAAGAACTACAAAACATGACAAGAAGGTAAGAAATTATTTTTCACATATCATGGTTAAATTAAGTAAATTATGAAAGGAGATAGTGACCTGCAAAAAATTATATAAAATGTATACCTGCACATTTCCAGGTCAACATGTGGATCATCCACAACCAGAGCAGGCATCGACGATGTCCCTGGAGATTGGCCAGCAAGTCACATTGGAGAATAAGGGGCCAAGCGGGAGCTTGGACAATAATGAACAAGGTGAGAACTTGAACAATGCAGCACAAGAAGAGGGCTTGGCTAGTATTGAACCTGGAAAGGGCACCTTGGTGTCAAAATGCGGTGCCTCTAGCGATGTTACTCACCAGTCAAATGTTGGCCTGCCATAGATAGGTAAAAGACAATATTTTCTACTTAAATTGATAAAACAAATTTATTCCGAAGTATATATAATGACAAACAATATTTTTGTGCAGCTCCCCATACAAAAATGTTATTGATATTAGAAATGGAAGGTTTTATATTTCGCAATAAAGTCACAGAAAATGACTCCAAAAGAGAAAAAAAAGCGGGAAGAGACTACTCTAATAAGTGGTGAATTTAAACATAGAAAAACTTCATATGAGTCACGAACACGTGCCATTCAATTTTTGGATTTACTTTTTTCCAAATTCAATGTTGGGATTTGGTCATCTAAATGTGGTGTCAATGAGGGGAAGCTATTGCTTACAAAAATTTTGTTTGCATGCGGTAAAGATAAATCATATGAGAAATTTTATTTATTTATTTGGTTTCGAGAGAGATGTACCTCTGATCAAAAAGGAAATACACAAAAAAATATGGAGAGTGTGTGGAAGGAGTTCCCAATGCAAACTTTGGAAATTAATACATCAACGATTGTTTTGGAGGGTGATGGTGAGAAATCAATTCCATTTAAAAATTGTATTTCATGTAAGCCCTTTATTGGATCGTCCCTTCGGACAGATACTGAATTGGTACATGGACTTTGGAAGCATTTGAGTAAAATGCAAGAATTGGATGATATCAGAAACTATCAAATGTAACCTATCATTACCTATTTCTAGATGTAATCTATCATTGCCTATTTTAAACCATTCAATGTGTTTTTTTTTTTTTTTAATGTTTCTATTTTCGTCTGAATGTAACATATTATTAGTTCAATGTGATGCTTTTATTAAATCAATTGAATCTGTTGTGATCATTAACTTCATGAACAAAGTGTTGTTGTTGTTGTTATATATATAGTCATTGTTCTTGTATGTAGTGAGGATATCACCGCAAAATAAACTATTGGTCCTGGGAGTATATGGATTGCTCTTTGGAGTTCAGATTTTATCCAACATTGAAGATTCTTCCAAACAACCTCATTTTTTCCATAAATGCTATCGTTATTATACACGCATGTTCAACCAAAAAATTATCAGTGTTGCCAGAGAGCATTTCGCCGTTGCTTTGTGGTTTTCCTGGCTCGACAACATGGAAATTAAAATTTTCCTAGGTGTATTTGAATGGTTGAAAAATGAAGAATTTGTATTTATTTGGGGTTGAGAGCAATGCGAACCTAGTATTATTTATAATAACTCAATGTCTGCATACTATAATGTTGGTGAAGTACCGAACATATACAAAAAGTCCTTCAAGGATGTACTTATCCAATATGGAGATATATATATATATGAAGGACAATATCAATCAGCAGATAATAGCAAGGAAAACTGCTTGAAAATGCCAACTAGTTGGAAATTTGACGGTTCACAAGAGATAAATATAACTATAAAAACAATGTTGTGTTCTCTATTGAATTATCTCAGGCCTCGTTCAAAAATGGGGCATTGGTTAAACACATTGAATTTGAGATGACCGTCATATTGTACAAAACAAATTCATTTAGTGATTTGTATATGTTTTACAGTTACTCCTACATTTAATTGATGTAAGTTTTATTGCACAGTTCTCATCTTATTTAAGGACATCGTACCATGTATCTGGTAATGTGTTTAAAAAATTGTTGAACATGAAAGCAATATACTTAGAAACATTGAACCATAATATTTTATTGACTGGTTTGTGTGTGTGTGTTTTTTGTTTGCAGATAGTACTAGAAGATTTGTTTCTAGTAAACCATTAATCATTTTTTTTTATTTCAATGGTGTTTTGTTACATGCAATACATAGAAAATAGAAACTGTGATTGCGATGACCACCGGACATCGAAACATAAACAAAGTATTATTTTATACGCCCGGGATTAAGGGAATTTTTTGAAAAATGATTTTGTATTTTTGAGGTTGGGGTATGGACATCTGCTCAACGAAAAAACGTTGACGAGTTTTTGCCTAGATTATTACAAAGAACAGGATTGAAAAGGGAACAATTTAGATTAATTTTAACATAGGAAAATTGTTCTTCCATAGCCAGAGAGGGTTTTCAGGGTGTTGGAAATCCTAATGTATTCTGCAAGCCTCTAAGTATATTTTGGGACACTTTGAACCATGGTTGGGATCGGACAAATACTGTGATTGTCGATGATTCCAGAGAAAAACATGTTTCTAACGATGAAGAAAACTGTCTTATAACAAAAACTTATAATTCCGACGATGTTAATGACACATTTTTGTTAGATTGATTATGGCCTTGCTTGTTGCACCTGGATGGCATGAGCGATGTGAGGCCAATTGTGAATAAAATAAAAATGGAAGCATTTTGTTAAATAATACACTTGAGTGTTTGTTTGTACTAGTATGTCCAATTTCACTGTGATTATAATTCTTGTAAAGTGTCGAGTTTGGTTTCCAAAAATGTAACTCTGTTTAAATTGTATTGTTAAATCATAAAACATATAAATCCGTGTGCTTATTTATCATTCGTATGATTTATATGCAGGTTATGCACCAGTAAATTTCTTTACTTGATTCATATTGTTTCACATTCTGCAATTACATAACTATCATTAATACCATCATATTACGTTAATTTTCTAAGTTAAGTTATTAAGCATCTAATTAACAACTTCATAACTAGGCTTATGCCTATCATTCTAAGAACATACAGGAGGCATCCATCCATCAATGAGGTTGTGACAACATAAGCATACATGTATTACATCAATGGAGTTTAGCCATTCATCATTCACATACAAAATTAATACAACAGATAGCTTATGCAATTGAAAGAAACCTCATTCATGAATATATATTAACCTTCTATCAGGCTTAACATAGCATATTCATGGCTTACATTTATTTACACATAATTTCATTCCACAGATTGAACATATCAAGCATAATTAAATACATGAACATTATAATCCATTTTTTTTCAAAAGAAAAAATCATACTATTGTTATTCAAAACTGAATCAAATAGTACATGATGTTCCATGAGGTTACTTGACTCACTAGAGAGCCGAAGTAAACCAGATATTGTCAAAAAGACTTCCTGGAAAATTACAATAATTTCTCAAAACAGTCTGAGAATTTCATCCTTCTGCCAGGAAAATAAAAAACTTTCATCTATTTAGAAACTTATCCCTTCTAGGTCAAAAGGTAGTCCAAAATATGGCTTAGTCAAAGAACTTTACTGATCCCTTATCAAAACATAAGTGATCAATAATTTCCTCCCAAAACAAATAACCAACTTATTTTTTCATTGCATCTTTTGAAAGCTTATCTGCATCGATGTTGTGATGCCTATATATATGCTCAAAGGAGATGGTTTTGAAAAACTGGATTTATGAGCAGATCATTTGACACCAATGCTCAAGTTTGAGGATTTTTAGCATTATTGTTACCCTCTACCAAATTTTTTTTAAATTGCAATTAGGCTCCTAACTACGATTTTCACCTTCGGCCAAATTGAAGTCATAGTCATTGATCCAACAAATGGTTAACAAGCTTTTATATTAAAAAGAGAGAATATATTACATAGCATAGGAGAGACTGGTCCCAAAAAACAAGAGTTGTTGAAACAGTCTCTTCATATTTCAATCTGTGATCTTCAAAAAAAGGCCTAATTCCTGCTATTACTGAAAATTTTAATGAACTAACCCAAGAGAAACTTACAAGAGTAATACACATAAGAAGGATTACAAAATTCAATCCCAAACAAAGCTATTAAAACGCCGAGACGAGAACACAAAGAAGGAGTCAATTGGCACGATGGAGACGAGTGTTCTTATCCTTGCCTCCTACTGTTGTACCTGTATTTTCATCGTCAATGTTTAGGATGACGGATGGGCTATTTCTGCCACTGGTTCTGATACAGTCAACTTTAGCTTCCATGATCTTGAGGTAGCTCTGGAATGAGTCTAATTTGCCAACCAGCTTCTCGAAGTAGTATTTAATCTTGCCATTGCTATTCCAAACTTCAGCGTTAGAAATTTGAATGAAGGTAGCGGGGTGAGATATGGCTGTATTCATCTCGGAGAAGTCGCCCCGTAACCAACAGAACTAGGATTCCAGGTCCAGAACTTGTGTGAGAATTTTCGGGGAAAAGTTGTCCTACCCACGAGGAGAATCAATGTTAACCAGACCACCATTATTGGCCATCGCATGCTACCAATTTCCTGAGCTAGTACCACAAAAATGTTGAATAGGACCACTTTGATTACGGCCACCTTCATGGGGGGTCGAGATAAACCCAGAATCAGGAGTCGAGAGGACCTTCCAATTCCTACTTCCAGAATCAAAACCGAAGCCAGAATGCTTCACCGAGCCCCTAATTCCCTGACCCTGACCAAAGTCGAGAGGAACCCATATTTTACTGCTACCAGAGTCGTCAGCATGCTTTGTCAAGCCACCATGAGAGAGCTCATTACCACTAGTGTTGTGCCCATGAAAAATATTAGAGAGGTATCGCTTCGAGCCAACCCCCCTGGATTTCCCCTGGGAAGACTTCCTACGTTTGTGACTTTGCAGAGTAGATAGACACAAATTTCTCTCCTCCATATTCAGACAAAACGATCGACTTCAAAGAATATCGCAGGGAGAAGCTTTGCAGAGAGGGGCGTGCAAGATACAGAATGCGCCACCTTCGTGCATGAAATAGTCGCTGCAAACCTTGGGACTAGTCCGCATTAATCTCCCGTATGCAAGACAGATGAAGATCAATGATAAGCTGTTTAGATTTGACATCAAATCATGATACGTGATATAATTAAAATTTTACTTCATCTTAATCCAAATTTTGTTGGCGCATGCTATATGTTATTTCGTTACAGATGTAATAATTGCATTTCTCAGACTGAAAGGTTCTAATCAATTACCTGGCAATTCATTACAGTTAATCATTATGGGATCTTTAATGATCTTCTTAAACACAAAGACCAATATGGGCAATTTTTTAGCCGTCATATTCCATAGAAAAAGTGTTGCTATTCAATTTCCAGACGGTAATCTTGCTATGAGTGAATTTTCATTTCTTGGTTATGTTGTGGTTAAACCCGCATTAGTAAGCTCGCTATACTCAATGTGCCAAATCAAATATGCCACGTGTCACAATATCATCATTCCACATGTCACAATATCATCATTCCACTAGTCACCCTAGGATATCATTGTTACAATTCCCTCCTAAATGAAGGGTCGACCGACCCTTCTTATTCCCAATATTATTTTCATAATAGTTCGACACTGCAAGAACAGTCACTCGATCCTTCTTGTATTATCCATTATGGCTATAGATGAATTGATGGATAAAGGTTTTGATAATTAACTATGGAAAAAAGGGGCAGCAGATCCTTCTTGCTGTAAAATGGAAGTTGAGAAAAACCATTTTTATATGATATAACTTCCAAGGTGTTATATTTTTACAATTCCCTTGTAATTGAAGGGTCGACCGACCCTTCCTATTCCCCATATTATTTTCATATTAGTTTGACACTAGAAGAAGGGTCGGTCGACCCTTCTGATTACCAATATTCTTTTCATAATATTTCGACACTGGAAGTAGGGTCAGTCAATCCTTCTTGTGTTCTCCATTATGGATATAGCTGAATTGTTCCATTTGACATCCATGTATTTACATTTCCCCTCAGAAATTTTAATGTTTTTTATACTATACCCTATACCCTATACTTCTTAGTAATTAATCTTGGCCATTATGTTGTGCCACTCTTGCACCGCTAGCAGGTTCCTTCACTGGCTAGCTAGCTGCAACTCTGGTACCTCAGCCCTCTACGCATTCAAAGAAGCCCCATTCTCTCTGCTCCATGTCTATTGGGGAGCTCCATGTATACTGGGGAGCTCCATTTCTACTGGGGAGCTTCCCTGTTCTCTTTGCTTCGTCTGTAATTGGGGAGCTTCCCCATTCTCTAGGCTCCATCCGTAACTGGGGAGCTGCCCCATTCTCAAGGAATAAGTCCTCCCAACTCATTTATGAGGGAATTGTGCAAATATTCAACCTACGAAGTATAGGCTGTCAATTCATGTATATCCTGAATTGTGAAGACTGCAAAAATACTAATCATTGTTGGCTGCTTTACTGGGCAGACCCGGGTTTTAATGAAGCACAGCAACAAAACCCCTTGGCGCACTGGCCCTCTCGGCAATGAGCTGGGCGGCAGCTCGAGGTCTCACCCGAAGTGGCTATGGGGGGGTTAAGGAATCAGTTTTCCTTAACCGTGGTGACGCTGAGATTGTTCTGTATATCTTCTTCTTCCCCTTATATCGGCGGTAGGACTTTCCCGCAGGCCTCGCGACACCACTGCACGGATGCCTTCCTTCCTGCAGACCCACTGCGCAGTCACGTCCTCCGGGCGCGGAAGGTGCCTATTCCTTGCGTTGATGCGCTAAAATACCCTCTCGCCCTGCGCACTCATCGCAGTCACGCGAAACTCGGTCGCTGCAGCGGCAGCGTTCCACCACTCCTTCTATACTCGGCTATTATAACAATAAAGGACCTTCCTACACTCACTTAAACAGTCGCAAAGATGATGCAAAAGATGTACACACAGGTAATGATCTTAAACAGTTATTATTCACGCAAACATTATAACAAGAAGATATATGTGAAGCTCATCTCCTCGAGGAAAACCTCGTCCACGGGAGTGTTATATTAACCAGAAAATGGTAGAGTATACAATATGCTGCGCACACAGCTGCAGCCTTAGATCTTTCCAGGAAACTCCACGCACACAGCTGGGAGCCCTTCTCTCAATCAAGTCTCCTCTCTATGGAGATTACAAAGGCACAGACGTCGACTCAGACTGTCTGGAAACTCAGGGATTAGCTCCTCGGCTATCCGGTTTCCTCTCTAGTTCTACACACTGGGTAGAAAATACAGTGAAGGATAATCAACACATGATCTATCCTTTAGACTGGCTATCTAACAGTCTATCTAGCTCTCTCTAACTCTCCAAAAAAAAACCTTCTACCCATTACAATTATTCATATATATAGGTGGCCATGACGGTCACACCTTTACAAAACTGTGGGCCTTTCCCAACAGTGATTCCCAAAAACCCTAACCACGCACATGGCTAGGTGTACTGTAGGCGCCGCTTGCAGTCACGTCGCCGCTTCCTGCAGGCTCCATGAATTCCGGCACAGATTGTGGGTATGGGCGATCGTCCTTCGCCTTCAATGCTCTGGTCCGTTGCTCCTCCTTGATCCGAGCAACCATAACTTCTGTACTGAGCCTTTAAATGAGGGTAGCTGAGCCCTCTACTCCATCGCCTTATTTATTATGGTAGCTGAGCCACCTTCATTCTTCGATGACGTGCGCGTGAGCTCCGCAATTTCCGGTCCGTGATCTGCGCTGAGATCATCCATCTGGCACCGTACTGCGCACCGTCTCCTTCCTACCCAAAACTTAGTGCTTGTCCCAAAATTAGCACTTTCCTTCCATACTCGTACTTTTTCCCAAAATTCGCAGCTTTTACTATAGCTGCGACCTTGGCCCCAACAATCATTAAAGTTGGAAAAAATGGCGAAAACGACCGCTGGAAAAAACTCATAGTAAAATCCACACAGCAAGTAATTTTCGAAGATGAAATATAATAAAAGGAAACAGAAACAAAATCAACATATTTATTAATTCCATCGGGTTAAATTTGGGCCGTAAGATTAAGACAGGTCGATGACTACGATCTAATCTGGGGAATGCGGGTTGCAGAAATGCATGTCACAGATCCATTATTTAAACTCTTCCCGCAATCCGCAATCATGTATAACTAAATAGCCACTTCAGCAAGCTACAACATAATATGATGTGTTGATGTATATGTAACTTCGGAATGTATTTCATCAATGCATTTCATATATATTTATTGTACCCTTATTAGAGATGTGTTATTCTCTATAAGGAAGTGTCGTCATGTGGATTGACAAGTATCGCAAGTGTGTGTACTTGCCGATGGGTTATTAGACCACCATGTGTGGGGTCGGCCCTGAAATATATATTATATTGTGGATGTATCTAGATAGACAAGTCGGACCCATAGTGTAACTGGGAAAACAGGTTAAGTATAAATAGAGATAGGGAGATCTCTATTTGGATCATTCGGAAAGTCACACTTCTCTCACTCGGAAAGTGGCGCACTAGTGAGGAGGAGGATCATCTGCTACTAGGAGACTATCTCAGTGTATTTTGGTTGTACTTTGGTTGAGCCATTGCTCTCTCTATCTCTAAGAAAATTGTGGGGTTTTTCACCTTAGGGTTTTCCCCATGGAAACTCTGTGTCTCTTGTCTCTCATGCTTTTGATTCTTGTGATGCTTGTCATGCTTATTGTGATTGTTATGCATTGATATACTATACATGTTATTCTCTTAGTGAAGATCCTAGAGTATTGTGAATTAATGCTCAAAATTTAACATGATGGTGCGTGCATTTTTCTGAAACCGTGAATTATGGAGGGCATTCTATCAGAGCAGTTTTGACTACTTTTTCCATACTTTCTCAATTTCCAAAGTTTCACAAACTTGCCATACTTTTTGAGAATGATGTCAGATTGCAACACTGACTAAATGATAGAACGGTAGCACCAGAACACTATCTTGTGTCTTTCCAGCCTCATGACACATTCCATGTCATCATAGATTCCATGTCATCATACATGCCATGTCATCACTTCCTTTGGCGTCAGTTCTCTCTTTGACGCTCACACATGTGAGATATTCCCTTTCCAAATTAGAGATTAATTCAGGTATAACCATAATGGTCAAGAATGGAAAAATATAAATCATAAGAAGGGTCAGTCAACCCTTCTGGCAGTCCAAAACTAGTATGAAAATAATATTGGGCAAACTAAGGGTCGACCGCCCCTTCATAAGTAGTAAAAAAAAACACCATTCCAATAGAAAAAACACCCTTTTCAAACCCAATATTGCCACTTTCAGAAGGTCCTTTTCAATTGCATTTTTTTATTTTAAATTCAACTTCAGAATAATTTAAAGTTGCTGAACGTTTTAGATTCTCCTTATCCTTAATCATATCATCTCCTTTGAAGGAGTAATAAAAGACTAAACTTTTATTGGAGCTTTGACTTGTAGACTTAGAAGCACTAGACACGGCGGTATTGCATCTCACCTTCTCGAGGACTATTTAATTGAAGTGAAGTGATATTTTCTTTTTCCAATGAACAAAGGAGAGAAATGATGCATGGAATTAAGTTGGTGAGCTGAAATTCATCGAGGAAGAAACAGAAACGATTGATAACATCCAAGTCAATTCACCAATTCATTATATAATGACTACAGTATACCCGGTATCACAGCAAAATGAAATCTTCGGGAAGTCATGGCATTCTTCTTTACTGCCTCAATTCTATTTCCTTTGTTGTTTTATCATAAATACTTGAGTCTTATGGTCACTCTCTTCCTGATATATGAACATTTCGGCAGCAGTTCCCTCACAAATCCTCACCACACCTTGATATATGGGCATTTCGAGAACTGTCAAATCCCCAAGACCAGGATTTGTCGCTAATGTGACTCATAGCTTCTAGTTGAAACAAAGATAAAGTATAGCTTCTAGTTGAAGCAAAGATAAAATATAGCTTCTAGTTGAAGCAAAGATAAAGTATACTAGATTCTAGTTGAAGCAAAAAGAAAGTCTGCGTAAATTCTCTGTAGTAGAGTCAGTGTTTGTGAGCTCAATCTCATAGTCTTGAAATGTATTAAGAGCCCAAGCTCTGTAAAAGGTGAAAGATCGAAGTAAATTTCATCTCTATGTAATGCGGCGAAGTTGCACTGTTTTAACCTGGAATAACTTCTATTAATTTTTATTTCTTAGTAAGAATTTTTTTTAATATAAATCCTGTAGTAGAAGAGTCTTTATTTGTGAGCTCAAGCTCGTACTAGTCATGAAATGTATTAAGATCCCAAGCTCTGTAAAAGTTGAAAGATCGAAGTAAATTCAATTTCGAGGAATAACTTCTATTGATTTTTATGTAGACTTAATAATAAATCTGTAACAGAACATTTCAATTGCCAGGTATTTATATTTCTATCTAAATTTGTAACAGAACATTTCAATTGCCAGGTATTATATTATTCAAACCATAAATCTAGTTTTTCAATTGCCAGGTATTTATATTTTTCAATATCTCATAAGTTGGGCACATGAAACCATTTGGGTTTGATGGCCGATTAGAACATGAAACATAGGCACAGAATATTCAAAACATGGTCTTTGCCTTCCATACCTTTGTTTTTGGAGGATTTAGGTGTCGATATTTCCAATCCATAGGTCTCAACGATTGCAAGTATCTAGATGATTTCACGTGAATGACCAAGATAATAGGGTGTACCGGCATCTAGAGAGGCAGTGATACTGTGAGACCACAAATGATACTATAATTATTCACTTCCTCTTGCAGTTCGCCCAAGCATATTTAAAACATAGTGTTTAATAGAGAATAAAACGTAGCATGGATTCAGTGGTGCTCAGAGGAGAAAATATTCTATACGAGTCAATACTATAATTAAACTATATTTCTAATACTCAATTTTCCAAATCAAATATGCCATGTGTCACAATATGATCCTTCCACGTGTGACCCTGGGATACTAGATATCAACATTTAAACAACAAAATTTATAGACATTTTGCTTCAAAGGCTTGGTTGGCAAGTGGAAATATTCTCAGAGAAAGAGCGGTCGCTCTTTCTCCAAGGTCTTATATTCTTACAATTCCCTCGTAAATGAAGGGTCGGCCGACCCATCTTATTCCTAATAATCTTTTCATAATAATTTGACATCTTGAGAAGGGTCGGTTGATCCTTCGTTTGTTCTCTATTATGGATATAGATGAATTGTTGGATAAAGGTTTTCACAATTTACTACGAAAAGAAGGGGCGTCCAATCCTTACTGTCGGAAAACAAAATTCGGGAGAAACAATTTTTATATGTTAAAACATCCAAGGTCTTTTATTTTGAAAATTGCCTCATAATTGAAAGGTTGGCCGACACTTTGTATTCCCAATATTATTTTCATAATAGTTCGACACTACAAGAAGGGTTGGTCGACCCTTCTTGTGTTCTCCATTATGGATATATCTGAATTGCTGGATAAGTGTTTTCACAATTAACTACAAAAAGAAGGGGTGGCCGATCCTTCTTGTCAGAAAACAGAATTCGGGACAAACCATTTTTATATGTTATAACTTAGCTGATTAACTGGCTATTCAAACAATGATTGAATATTTTAGACATTGGACTTTTCACCTTTGTAGGTAAGTTCATTTATGAAGCAAGGGATTGTTTAGGTACCTAAAATTCATGACCATTAGAGGTATGTACATATTCTAATTGTGAGGTTGTAGATCCTAATGATTGTTTGTTCACTGTAGAAATTGAATAACTATTACATCGAACAATACATGCATCAACATTGAATAGAGTTCCCACACAATCACCCTTAGCAAACACCATAGATTATTAAACCATTTTACACCCTTTGTTAGATAAAAGGAACCTGACACGAACATGAATAAGTTTTCTTAATAATACTAGGTTACATGCAAAACCTGGAATGTGTAAAACTCCATTGATCCTCTTCACTAAACCACCAAGGAATTTGATCAAGACTCTGCAATAAAAAACTATGTTCAGAGGAGAATCTAAAATCCATTATTTGAACTCTTCCCGCAATCCGCATTGCGGGTTGCGGAAACATAGAACGCAAACATTTACAATAATCTTCCTGGAATCTACAAATGCGGGTTGTGGGAATCAAATCCGAATATCCAGTAATTCACCTGTATCAACTAGACTGGTGAACATAAGGATCGGATGACCATTCTTGTAGTCTATAACTAGTATGAAGATAATATTGGGCAGAAGAAGGGTTGACTACCCCTTCATTTATGAGCGAATTGTCCAAATATTCAACCTATGATGTATAGGTTGTCAATTCATCTATATCCTAAATAGTGAAGACTACAAAAATACTAATGTCACAAGAAGGGTCGGTCGTTCCTTCATTTAAAAGAGAAATGAAAAAATATTAACTCTACGAAGGTTGGCACGACAATTCCCCATAACCGACTTCTGCAGTATATGGTAGGGATCAGGACATTGCCTAAGTTATAACATCTAAAAAATATTTCTCCGGACTTCCGACTGCCGACAAGAAGGATCAGCCACCCCTTCTTTTAGTAGATAAATGTGAACACCAATATCTGACAATTCACCTGTATCCAGAATAGTGAACACAGGAAGGATTGTACCACCCTTCTTGCAGTCTAGAACTATTATGAAAATAATAGTGGGCAGAAGAAGGGTTGGCTGACCCTTCATTCATTTATCTCGAGCCTCGTTCAAAATGGGGTGTTGGTTAATGAAATTCAACTTCAAATGATCGTCATATTATGCAGACACCAATTCATTTGATAATTTGTATATTCTGTATTACTTCAAATGACCGTCATAATTATTATATCGGAACACTGCTAAGACCAATTTCAAAAGTGGCAATATCAAAAGAAAAGGTATGGTTTTGGAACTTGGATTTGGCAATTTTTGAAACGGATTTGGCAGTAAAATCCACGCAACAGGTAATTTTCAAAGATGAAAAATAATAAAAGGAAACATAAACAAAATCAACATATTTATTAATTCCGTCGGCTTAATTCTAGGCCGTAAGATTATGACAAGTCGACGGCTGAGATCTAATCTGGGGAATGTGGAAGAGGAGTTGTGGGGGTTTAATTGCTTTGAAATATATACAACGTTCCCGCAATCTTCAATTGCGGGTTGCGGGACTACTACTCGAAATAAAAACAAACCAAAGTTTCCCACAATCCGCAATCTGCAATCTGAATTGCGGGTTGTGGAAATGCATGTCGCAAATCCATTACTCAAACAGTTCCCACAATCTGCAATCATGTATAACTATAGATAGCCACTTCAACAAGCTAGAGCATGATATGATGGTGCATGCATTTTTCTGAAACCATGAATTATGGTGGGAATTCTCTCAAGCAATTTTGACTACTTTTTCCATACTTTGTCAATTTCCAAAGTTTCACAAACTTGCCATACTTTTCTAGAATGATGTCACATTGCAACACTAACTTAATGATAACACCAAAACACCATCATGTGTCTTTCGATGCCATGTCATAATACATGCCATGTCATCATACATGTCATGTCATCATCACACATTCCATATCATCATAGATGCCATGTCATCATAAATGCCATTTCATCACTTCCTATGGTGTTAGTTCTCTCTTTGAGGCTCACACGTGTGAGATTTTCACCTTCCAAAATAGAGATCAATTCATGTATAACCATAAAGGTCAAGAATGGATAAGTATAAATCACAAGAAGGGTTGGCCGAACCTTCTGCAAGTCTAGAACTAGTATGAAAATAATATTGGGCAGAAGAAGGGTCGGTCCCCCCTTCATTTAAGAGCGAATTGTGCAAATATTCAACCTATGAAGTATAGGCTGCCAATTCATGTATATCCTGAATGTCGAAGACTGCAAAAATACTAAGCACAAGAAGGGTCAGTCAACCCTTCATTTAAAAGAGAAATTAAGAACAATTAATCTACGAAGTTTGGGACAACATTTCCCCACTACCGACTTCCTCATTATGTGGAATGGGTATGGACATTGCCTATGTTATAACATGTAAACAATATTTATCCCGACTACCGATAAGAAGGATCGGCCACCTCTTCTTTTAGTAGATAATTATGAACACCAATTTCCGACAATTCACCTGTATCTAGAATGGTGAACACAAGAAGGATCGAACCACCCTTCTTGCAGTCTAGAACTATAATGAAAGTAATAATGGGCAAAATAAGGGTCGACTGCCCCTTCATTAATTTATCTTGAGCCTCATTCAAAAATGGGGTGTTGGTTAATGAAATTCAACTTCAAATGACCATCATATTATACAGACACAAATATCAAAAGAAAAATTATGGTTTTGGAACCTAGATTTTGGCACTTTTGGAAATGGATTTCACAGTTTCGGAGCCGGTTTGGTCACTTTCAGGACCGGATTTTGCACTTTTGGAACCGGTTTTTGGCTATTTAGGAACCGTTTTTGTCACTTTTGGAACCTTGATTTGGCACTTTCGGAATTGGTTTTAGCAATTTTGGAATTGGTTTTGGCACTTTCGGAACCGGTTTTGGCACTTTTGGAACCCGTTTTGGCACTTTTGGAACATGGATTTGGCACTTTTGGAACCAAATTTTGCTTGATTTTGGAGTTTAGAAAGGTGGTTTTAGCCCCGTCTTCAAAGTGACTTGGACTGGAATAAGTCCAAGTTTAATGAAAATGGCGTTTCTTCTTAAGTATTCTGATGAGGATTTTATTTGTAGACTTAGCTAATCCATTTCCTTAGGGATAATAATTTGATGAATAGTGTAATTTAATTCCTCTTTAGTAAACAAATGCATTCAATTTCACAGATGAAAAATAAGTTGCATTATCAAAAACTAGAGAAATTGGAACCCCAAACCTGCTTATGATATTTTCTTGAAGGAACTTGATGACCGCGTCTTCATTCACTTTGCGCAGCAGAAAAACTTATGTCCACCATGTGAAGTAATCCGTAGCAGTGAGGATGTATCATTGTTGAAGTCAAGAATTCAGGTTTATCTCCCCAATAACATCTATTCCCCATTGCTCGAATGGCTCAGAGATGATAAATGGTTGTAAAGGTCCTGATGCTTTTGGCAATCTGCCTGCACTTCTCTGGCACACATCGCAATTCCTGGCGTAGGCATGAGCATCTTTGAAGAGTGTGGGCTAATAGTAACTAGCTCTAAGTATCTTATGAGTCGTGGTATATCCAGATTAGTGTCCTCCAGTAGGGCCATCTTGTAACTCTTCGACTACTTTATTCGCATCTTCTTTCTCGAGACATCTGAGAAATATCCCATCATAATTCTTTCTGAAAAGTATTCCATCAATTATTTGATAGGATGTTTATTTTAGTCTGAGTGCTCTTCTCTGCTTTGAACTCCAGTGTTCTTCTGGTAGATAACCTTGATGCAAATAATGCACTAGGTCCCTATACCAAGACTATGGAGCAGTGAAAATAGGACATACCTCAAACAGATTTAAGTCGGCTTCATTTTCCCAATCCTACTATTCACTTATTGGATTTGTTGTGATTAACTGGCACAACCCATGAAATTTAATAATGGTGGCTGGTTTGAACTCTAGATCATACTCTTGAAGCACAGTCACTCAGTTCCCTCTTCTTTCACCTAATTCCTTCTACATAAACAGAGATCTAACAAGGGGGGTGAGGTACTATGACTTTTGTTCTCTTCTTCAGGATATATGGCTTGAACTGTTTGACCATTTTGAATATTGCATATGCTTGCTTATCCATGGTAGGGTAATTCAGTTCAGTGCCTTGTAGACCAGTGCTCATGAAATATATTGGGTACTCGTCTCCTGATTCTCCCTTCTGAGAGAGCACGGCTACGAGAGAGTTATCTAAAGCAAAAGTGTACATGATGAAATCCTTTTCAAAATATGGACTTCTTAAAGAAGACGCGTTGGCTATGGTACTTTTAATGTCTTTAAATGCAATCTTCTCTATGTCAGTCCACTTGAATTGCATACTTTACTTTACCATTTGCTACAAAGGTTTCACAACCTGAGCGAAATCTGGTACAAAGCTTCGAACAAAGTTTATTTTTCCCTTAAAAGATTGCATAGCCTTTTTGTTATGGGGCATGGGAATCTTGACTATAGCTTGCACTCTCTCTTGATCTATCGATATTCCCTTCTTTGAGATGATATGACCTAGAATCTTACCCTCAAGAACAACGAAAAATACTCTTCTTGGGATTAAGAGATATACCGTATTTTCTATAGCGATCAAAAATATGTTTCAAATGGAAAACATGGTCTTCTCTTTTCTTTGAAAAGACTATCACATCATCTAAATAAATTACCCCACCGTGGCTGACCAATCCTCGAAAAGCAATGTCCATGGCTCTTTGAAAGGTAGCTCCTACATTTATCAAGCCAAATGGCATCCTTCGGTATGCAAAGGTTCCCCACTTTGTACGGAAAGTGTTTTTGAGTTGGTCTCCTTCTGCTAGTAGTAATTGGTTATACCCAGAGAAACCATCTAGCAGGGAGAATAGTTCTGAATCGGAAACCATCTGTAAAATTTGGTCCATGGGTGTTACAGGATAGTTGTCTTTGTCAGATGCTTTGTTCAAGCTCCGAAAATCCACACATAATCTTATATTCCCTGACTTCTTCTGTACGGGAACTAAATTAGCGACCCATTCAGAGTGTCGGACTTTAAAGATGATCTTAGCATTCAACCATTTTTTCAATTCCTTTTGTATTAATGGCTCGAGTGTCAGATGCATTCTTCGCAATTGTTGCTGAAATGGATTAACACCTGGCTTAATTGGTATTATGTGTTGTATGATGCAAGTGTCATATGTTTTCAAATCTTCATAAGTCCATGCAAAAACATCTTTGTATTGCTGGAACAGTTTGATGAACTTATCCCTATCCCCTAGTGAGCAACATTTACCAAGATTGACAAATTTTGGCTCGACTTCAATGCCCAGGTTTACCAATTCGTGCTGCATAGAGGAGGTATTAGTTTTGACATTCATTGGCCTCTTGAACTTGTTCTGAGAATCAAAGAGTCCTTCAAGATTCCTTACTCCTTTTGGCATAAAGTTTCCTTTAGCCGCATCTTTATTCTGCAAATCTGAATCGTGCTTATCTTCATCGATTATAGATTCTTGGAAAGCATCTTCATTAGTTAAGAAGCTGATAATTTGATCATCATCATCAACACTCTAATATTTGTAATTTTATCCGGTACAGATGTCCTCAAATTCAGTTCAATAGAGCATTTATTATTTATAGGCACTAATTTGGAAGTAGAAGTAGCTAACAAATTAGCTGCAACATTTTGTAATCTAGGAATATAATTGATATTGAATGCATCAAAATGTGTAATCAAATTTCATATTTCATACTGATAACCTTTTAAATGCAGGGAAAGACAATGAATTGTATCCCTTGCCTATCTGACAACTATCTTTGAGTCACCAAATACTTTTAACTATTTGACATTCAAACTAATAGCCCTTTTTAATCCTTGAACTAGAGCTTCATACTCATCTGTGTTATTTGTACATTCAAACTCTAGTATACAACATATAAATGTTTGTTCTTTTCAGGGTCAATCAAAACACAACCGGCTCCAGATCCTTCTTGAGTTTTTGAACCATCGAAGTATAAAATCCAAAATGCATTTTCTGTTTTAATTAAGTTAGTATTGTTACCACCTAATTCAGTGACTAATTGTAATATGTTACAATCAATATCATCAGTCTGAGAAAAATGAACAAGATCGGATTGTTTGTCTGCGTCATGGCTAACATCCATTGATCGAGTGTTGTATTATAATATTCTACCAAGGATTCTTTGGTGGGTCTTGTTGCAGCACTAAAATGATTCAACAGTGTGGTAAATCTCTAATTAAATTCCTGTACCTTTTCTTTATTTTCCATCCTCATAGACGAAAGTTCTTTCATAAGCATTGCAATGGTCTTTTGATTGCCAAATTTACTTAGAAAACATTTTTCGAAACCGTCCCAATCAGTTATTGAATTGGCTTGCAAACTAAAATACCAAGAAGATACCTTAGGTTCAAATGTGAAAGGAAAAATCCTACACACAACATCTTCATGTTCTACATTCAGGAGATTCAGAGCCAAATAAAAACTCTTAAGGTGATCTTCAACAGAGATGACTTTTCCAGGATCATACTTAGGTAAAACATTTTCTAGGTGTTTAGGCAGATCATGCAAAGGTGTAGCTAAATTAAGTGCTCCTATCGTTCTCCACGCAATCACATCCATAACTTGTGGTTGTGGTTGAGGTGGTGGCCATGGTGGGTTATGAGGATCTTCTTGAGCTAGAGGAGTATCAAGTCTCAATTGATCAAGTGGATCTATGATTTCTTACAAAGAAAGATCCAATAACTCTTCCAAAATTTCCACTAGTACTGAATCTCTGGTGTACTGTGGTTCTCTCCTAAGGATTCACGTTCTGGGTAACAAATCAGTTACGTCTAACCCCCCAAGACTCCTAAAATATGAATGGGTGTGTATTCTAAAATGATCTACCTCTTCAAAAGGAACAACATATAATGGTTCTTGATGTTCACCTTCAAAATTGGGATTTTCTTGATCTTGTAATTCCAACAAGAAATCTTCTGGTATAGTTGTTCCAAGCGGGTCTTCAGAGGGATTTCTTCTAAGAAAATGGTTTCCTCTTCTAGCTATGCACTCGCGGCCCTCCTTCTAGCACCAAAAAACTGTTGATGACCCAAAATTCATAGCACCAGCAGTTAGGGATTCTCCCCAGTAAGAAAGCCCAATTAGATCACTCACCATTTGGTGTGGGGAATCCGTCCGGTTAACGTCCCGGCTACCATATAAGGTTTAAAGATTTGTTTTCACCGGTGGTGACCCGATCCACCGTTTATGTATTTTATGTTTAAAGATGATATGCAAGTGCTCTATCTAAATGCATGTAGTCTAAACAAATATGATCTAAAACTATTTAAACTAATTAATCTATCCCTGCAGGGAGCAAATCTTAGATATGAGTAATATAATGGAAATGTACCTAAGAATCTCACAGATAGTTGTTCAAATATCATAAGCACATTTACAGCAGAATATAAAAGATAACAAAGATAGCTCTGATGTAATTAAAACATTCCATTACCCATTTAACAAATAATTGTTTGCACAAGAAAATGAGAGCATTCACAACCAAGAATTAATTCAGAACAATTAAGAACAATCTCACAGTATATGCGCGAATGGTGCATAAATAATTCGACAGACATTCAACACATCCCCATGCAAAAAAAGCACAATGCTAGCTTTTCCTAAGGAAATACATCTTCCTTATTAATGCAGCAAAGTAGTTCACGTACAAAACAAATCAATCCTTTCACCTGCCAAAAAGTCGTCTATCTTCTATTCTATTCCTCTATTTATAACTTTACAAAATTGTCCCCTCTCATACCCTAACCCTAGGGAATCACAAAAGTTTGTCTTCTAGTGCTCACATAAAACAAAATTAGTTTCCAGCTGTTTTTAAATGTTTATACAATAAATTTTCTTCCAGTTGTCTTTAATATTTATACAAATGCAAAATCAGCTTCCTTATGGCTTTTCCAACTCAGCTATGTTACTGGTCCAGATGTGTGTCTCTCTTACAATAAAGCTGCTGCACGCAGGAGTCATCATTTTTAAGGAGATTTCATGCTTGTACAAATCATTTGAAATACCTTTTAATACTGCCACAATTGCCTGGGAAATGTCTTCTAAAAGGTAGGCATGGATGGAAGATTGCCCAATCAACCAATGTAGGTCCTCTGCTGCTAGGACATCTATCCCTATTATATAGTCCATGTCTGTGCCTAGCTCGCTGTGCAGTTCCGAAAATCGTTGGTCTTGGGAAGGAAAGTCTTCCATGGTCTGAGGGAAAATCATCTGGCACTTCTTGTGGGTCTCCCATATTTTTTGGTAGAAGTTGTCGTTAAATTTTTAGAATTTAATTCAATCTGATCTAGGATCTTAACTAAGAGAACAACATGTACAGCATATCAATCATGGACACAATAATGCAAGCACACAAGAGACACAGAGTTTACTTGGGGAAAACCATAAAGGTGAAAAACCCCAATAACTTCCTCAGAGATAGATAGAACCAGAATACAAGAGATAGTCTTCTCCTAGCAGCAGAGCATCCTCCTCCACAAGTGCGCCACTCTCCCAAGTGTGAGTGAGAGAATAGAATGTGTAAAATGAGAGAGACACACTCTCTATTTATACACTAACTTGACTTGACGTTTACTCAACTAGGTCGGCCTCAACTTAACCACTTAACATAATGTTGACTAGGCCGACCCCCACTAGGGTGGTCTAATAACCCTTTGACCCATGTGACTAACCCCCAATAGGGTGGTCTAATAACCCTTTGACCCACATGACTTATACAGTGCCAAACCCAACAAGGTGGTCTAATAACCCATCAAGTATAAGTTACGACACTTACAATATAAATGACGACACTTCCGTATAGAGGAATAATAACATCTCTATAGGAATACAAACACTTCCGTATAGAGGAATAATACCATCTCTATAGGAGTACAAAATACATATATGAAATACATGCGTGAAATACATTTCAAAGTTACATATACATCAACACTCCCTCTTAACTAGGAAGGTATTTCTCGACACAGGTCTTCTAGCACAAGTCATCTTCTTTGGATCATTGTCACTAGATAAACATCATCGAGTCATCATCATTGTCACTGCTGCTTCTTTCTCAATCAATCTTTGAATCTACTCGTCATAGGAAGTTCTATAGAGCCAGTCCTTTTTCATATTGGATGTAGGCCCACCACCTGCAATTCTTCGTCATCACTGGCCATACTGTGGAAATCTCAAGACTTATTACGTGCATCACAAAACCTTAAAAGAGTCTCTTGACTAGCAAGAACCCTAAAGAGAATCTGAGGCCTTTTTCATCCTGTCCAGATCTCCAAGACTTATTACATGTGACCCC
This sequence comes from Larix kaempferi, assembly GCA_027924585.1. Lineage (NCBI taxonomy): Eukaryota > Viridiplantae > Streptophyta > Pinopsida > Pinales > Pinaceae > Larix > Larix kaempferi. The sequence continues at coordinate 3,581,497 of BSBM01000073.1, forward strand.
ACCACAAAACCTCGAAAGAGAATCCCAGGACTGATTATGAGCACAAGGCTCAACCTATCGGATATCCCAGGGCACAAATTACATGTGGTCACCACAAAACCTCGAAAGAGCATCCCAGGACTGATTACAAGCACAAGTCTCAACCTATTAGATCTCCCATGGCACAAATTACATGTGGTCATGGCAAAACCTCGAAAGAGCATCCCAGGACTGATTACGAGCACACAACTCAACCTATCGGATCTCCCACGGCACAAATTACATGCCATAGGACAAAACCTCGAAAGAGCATCTGCCAGATATCCCAGGGCACAAATTACATGCCATAGGAAAAACCTCGAAAGACTATCTGCAGACCTCCCAGGGCACAAATTATATGTCCTCCCAAGCAAAACCTCGAAAGAGCATTTGCCAGATATCCCAGGGTACAAATCACATGCCATAGGAAAAACCTCGAAAGACTATCTACAAATCTCCCAAGGCACAAATTATATGCTTATATGCACAACTTGTTCCACGGCCACAAAAGTATCAACCTGATACTTACCATACATCATCCTGATGTACACATGATCATCCTGATCATCATCACTGCAACATCCTGCTGCATATCATCTGGAGCAACATCCTGAAGCTCATCATCCATGATCATCATGACCATACAATGCATCTACTTGATGCATACCAAGTATCTACCTGATACATATCATCATACATGATCCACCTGATCATACAGTGTATCCACCTGATACAAATACAAATACATGATACATATCACCATACATGATCCACCTGATCATACAATGTATCCACCTCATACATATACATATACATGGTCCAAGCATCCAACATGATGCATATACAAAAATACATATAAGTGATCCAACTGATCATATCCAGCATCCAACATGATGCATACATACATATAAATGATCCAACTGATCATATCCAGCATCCAACATGATGCATACACAAAGCAGTAACTGGAGCATCGTCCTGATGCTCATCATCCATGATCCTCCTGATCATCATAGCATCATCCTCTTCAGATCATCTCATCGTCCATGAATCACAGCCCAGATGCACATCATCCATCACTTACACCACCGACATGGGAGAACACATCTACCACCATTCGGGGAAGGCTCCAACCCTTACTTTTTCACCATGGGAGGACACATCTACCACCATATGAAAAATGGCTCAGCAATTACATCACGACCAAGGCAAAACACATCAACCATGTCAGAAAAGCTCATGTGCATCTGCATCTTCCGGACTCATCACTTCCCTTTGGAAGGAACCTCGACCTGAAGTGCACCAAGCCTCTCTCTGAAGTACTCAAACTGTACTCTGGCCAATGGCTTGGTCAATACATCTGGAACCTGCTCATCCGTCACAACATACTTTGCTTTGGCTGTACTCAGTGCTACGCAGGACTGCTTCCTGCTAAACCAAGAGATCACACCTAATCTCATACTGAAGCAGCACCCAGATGTGCTCTTCGTATCTGTAGCACTGCCTGCCCAATATGAATCAACATAACCCTAAAGGTTAAACTTTTGATTCGCATCATACTTGAGCCCATAATCAACCGGATCAGATGGAGCATCACACCGAAGCTTCAGGTTCGATTCCATAGGTGTGGCCATAGCCTTGTAGTCCATCATCCCGAACCTCTTCAGGATCTCTACTGTATACTTCCCTTGTCCAAGGAATATTCCATCTGCACTCTGCCACACCTTCATGCCAAAAACAAATAGTGCATCATCCCCAAGTTTTGCACACATATATGACTACACCATTCAAGAAAGTTGTCTTGAAATCCATCTGGTGTATCTTCTATTTCATCACTTTTATATTTCTTTATGCTGCCATCTGCAACATGCTTGATCTGATAGTTCCATTTGGAAGTCACAACAGACTTCCCTTCAGCTCTTGGGACCGCATCCCAAACATCGTTCTTCATGATCGACGGATCATGGCATTCTTCCCATATCCTGGGAACTTCAATATCTTCAATAGATAATTTTGTTGCTTGAACAAATGTTGTAGTCCTTCTTTTGTAGGTGAAGGTATACGGTCTTTCCTACAAAACAATTTAAATTGCATGATTAGAAACATCTCATAATTTTCAGACAAATTCTTACACATAAATAAATATGTCATACAGTCATGCAATTATCTTAGCCAATGCTTCAATACAACATTTATCCATATCCCGTAACTTTCTAGATGCCTTCCAATCTCTACCAGAACATTTTTAAGAGTGTGCACAACTCCCAACATGTCATCAAAGAGGTTTCATTCTAGATAAGTAGCAATGGAATGTTGTACAGTTCCTTCCATAGGCCACTTACCGATGCATATTAGTAGTATATTGTTCATCAATGCAACTATTCTAATATGCATAATACACAACCTAATTCTAGGAACATCAGTATATACATTAATGAACAGTATTATTTAAACAATAAAATATGCAAGTAATGACAATTCAAATACTTATCTTTGTTTGTTTGTTGGGTTGACTCCCTCTTAGTCTTTGCTTCTTTTCTGAAACTCCATTCTTATGTGGATTTTGAGAAGTGGTCAACTCCCTCTGAATATCTGCATCCTTGTAGAAACTACTGAAGTGTGCTCCTTTGCTTTCTTGCAGGAACAACTGGAGTGTGCTCCCTCTTGATCTTTGCTTCCTGGATTACCTATCCTTGAACTTACATCCATCCTTATTCACTATGCATGCTTATTAGTATCATCAGTGTGTTATCCTTGAGGTCTCATACATAATCACACATTTATTAGTAGAATCAAAACACAATAATCTTAAACATGTATATTCATGATCATTCACAGATAATAAACATTAGTATTCAAGGTTTCAGGGAAGTCTTCTTTTACTCATACACATTCTTATTTGATCATAGGACTCTTCTGGTTAGTTGAATCATCAATCAAGATAAGAGATATAATATGCATAAAACTCGTGATTATTCAGACCTATACCTTCATGATTCTTCTAGTTAGTCATATCATCAATTATGGTAAGAAACATAATATGCATACAACCATGATTATTCAAACCTATGAATTCATGAATAATCATTATCAACAACACAACAGTATAAGATCCTAACACAAGGTAGGATTCTAGCTTGATATAGGAAAAACATACTTGGATTAGCATGCCAGCTAGTTATGTCTAACATACCCGTATAATGTCTTCTGGTTCTCTTTAGTGACTTGTGCTAGTAACCTGCATGTCTCATAAGTTAACCATTGTAGAACCAAGTTATACATACCTCGAAAGTAGATCTTCTATGTGATCCATGACAATGGATGAATCTTTGTCTTCATGTCACCATGAGCATATGTTCTTGAAGTAGAACATGATTTGACTTTCTTGGTGTACCTTTTGTGTTAGTAAACAACATAAACCTCATACAACATCACAATGCATTAGTACAATCATAAGTGTCAAAACCTTAATTAATGAATATCTTCTATTAAGGTGATACGACAAGTCCAGTAATTAATCAAGATTGTACTGTAATGATACAAAGACAAACATATGATAAACTTAACCATGAAACATACCTGTAAGCCATACTTGTCAAGATTGCTTGTAATCTTCTTATGGAAGGCCTTAGCCTCATCTCCCTCTGAGACAGGAACTTCTTCACTTATGCAGGTGACCAATCCATCTTCTTCTAGGATTAACCCAATACACTTGATTTGCAAGAACTGGACCTGGAGCTGGATTAGGGTTTGTCAAAGAAACCCCAAAAATTCAAACTTTGAATTTCAAAATTTCGAAAGGATAGAAATATGCGCCTTGATGAGCTGATCAAGTTGGTATATTCAGAATTTGAAAACTGCAAAGTTTCACCCCTGAATTAGGTTTTGAGTTTCTTGGATCTTCACCCAACCAAAAGATTTGATTCAAAACTCTAAGCTTCGATTTTTCTGAGGAGCTTCCAGCCGTGGTCACAGATTTCCAAAATTCCAATTTTTGTAGAAGCCCTAATTTTCCATCTTTCTGATCAAAGTCCCGAACTGGGGTTTGATCAAGCCCGGCCTTCTGCCCAACCAAAAAATCTGATCTTGGTCTCTAAATTTCGATTTTTATGAGTAGCATCCAGCTGTGGTCTCCAATTACAAAAATTCCAACTTTCTCCGAAGCCCTAAATTCCAGAAGCCATGAATGAAGGTACTAAAAAATAATTATGTTTTGACAGAAATATGTACCTTATTGTTTATGGTGTAACTCTGAACTTTTCAATCCACAGGGTTTGAAATATTTTCCTGAGATAGCCCGAACTCAATTGGATTCTCTTTCCATCCTGATAGGTCTGACCTCAATTGGATTCTCTGAGAGAGAGTTATGTCAAGTGTCGCAACGCGACCTGTTTATGGGATAATATAGGCGAGTGAAATTGTACGGCCTGCCACGTGCCACTGGTTCAAATTTGGCCTCTAAAAACCTTTCCTAAGATATCCTGACCTGTTATATTTCCATCCCAATAGGTATGACCTCAATTTGATTCTCTGAGAGAGATTTATGCCAAGTGTCGCAATGTGACCTGTTTATGGGATAATACAGGAGAGCGAACTTGTACGGCGTGCCACGTGTAACTGGTTCCACTTCAGCCTCTGAAAACATTTTTTGAGATATTACCATCTATGTACTACCTATCTCCTTTTACGAAATTTCATTTGGAGATTCCTAGCCCAAGTTATGACCTTTTTCCCACGGTCACCTGATTTTGAATCAGATCTGGAAGAGGCAGAAACCCTATATTGTACAGATCATAAATCACAATGTACAACGAATTAGAGGTTTTCCTTTGGTCAAATGGTACATGCGGATCTAATCTTCGACCTGTAAAATTTTCAGATCCAAATTTTTTTCCAAAACGGATTTATAGCGAAAGTGCTACGATGAGTGGTTTTTTGATATATCAAGCCCTAACATCATAAGTGCAACAAGTGTCATACATGCCATATCATGCCTTCTTTCAGCCTAGCTCTGATACCATGTTAAATTTTCAGAATTTACTTCAATTTGATCTAGGATCTTAACTAAGAGAACAACATGTACAACAAATCTACAGCATATCAATCATGGACACAATAATGCAAGCACACAAGAGACACAGAGTTTACTTGGGGAAAACCAAAAAGGTGAAAAACTCCAATAACTTCCTCAGAGATAGATAGAGCAATGATACAACCAGAATACAAGAGATAGTCTTCTCCTAGCAGCAGAGCCTCCTCCTCCACAAGTGCGCCACTCTCCCAAGTGTGAGTGAGAGAATAGAATGTGTAAAATGAGAGAGACACACTCTCTATTTATACACTAACTTGACTTGACCTTTACTCAACTAGGTCGGACTCAACTTAACCACTTAACATAATGCTGACTGGGCCAAACCCCACTAGGGTGGTCTAATAACCCTTTGACCCACATGGCCAACCCCCAATAGGGTGGTCTAATAACCCTTTGACCCACATGACTTATACAGTGCCAACCCCAATAAGGTGGTCTAATAACCCATCAAGTATAAGTTACGACACTTACAATATAAATGACGACACTTTCGTATAGAGGAATAATAACATCTCTATAGGAATACAAACACTTCTGCATAGAGGAATAATACCATCTCTATAGGAGTACAAAATACATATATGAAATAGATGGGTGAAATACATTCCGATGTTACATATACATCAACAGTTGTCACACTGCTCAATGGTTTTATGGATTACAGAGTTTATTTTCACACCGCGGCCTTTACTAAACTCGATGAGGCCCAAATCCAGCTTAAAATCGTCAGGGACTTGAGAGGTAGGTTCCTCGGGAATCCTGATTTCCCTTCTCTCCATTCAATTTGTTTCTTGATTTCTTCTATGGTGCGCACACACTTTCTCTTGAGACTCAGAGCCTCAGTATCGATTTCTTTCATCCTTGAAATAATGGCCTTAATCTTACTAACTTCTTCCGTTATAAGATCTTGTGACCAGTAGATTTTCTTCTGTACGTCACATGCCTGCTCATGGAAAGCATCTAAGTCTTGCTTCTTGTTGTTTGAAAGCTCTAGTTGCCCTGTCATGAGCTCCTTTTCTTTATTTAACTCTTCCACACCAGACTTTAGTTCCTCAACCTGTTTGTTGGCAGCTACCTGGTCAGATTCTAACTGAGTAGCTCGGGTCTCAATGTCATTCTTCTCACCTTCTAGTATCATTAGCTGCACCATCAATGCTTCCTTTTCTTCATCTAGACTCTGGTACTCGCTTGTTATTCTTTCTCGCTTTGATAACAGGGTGTCATACTTATTCTTCTAGTTTTCCCCATCTGCTCACTCCTTTATCAGATTAGCTTTTAGCTTGCACACCTTCTCTTTTCCCAGCTCGACATCATTCATCAATTTGTTATTGTTGTCTTCATTTGCTTGGGCAGAAGCTACGTTGATGGATGCAATGAACCCGGGGTCATTCTCCGTACCTTGTATGATGGTGCTTTCTTGTCTAATGACGAGGTATGGTTGGGAGGCCATCTTCATTCTTTTCTCCGACTTTCTCACAATAGCTTTTCACTTATCACAATAGCTTTTCTCACAATTTTGTCCAGTTGATCCATAGTGTGGTTCTTTGATGGAGTAAAAGGAATGAGCGGGAGCTCTCCCATAGGGAAGTGGCTTTCTGTGATTATTTCTTGAGATACTTGGAACAAGTCTATGTCCATGGTCTACATGCTTGGAATTTTCGCTTCCACATCCTTCTTGGACTTCTCCTCTTCTGCTTTTTTCTTCTATTCCTCAGCAGCCTCCTTAACTTCCCTCTCTTGCATCTCTTGCAGCTTATCGGCTTCTTATTTTATGATTATTTCAGCTTCTTCTTCTCGTATCCTGTTAGCTTGTTCCTTCTAAGCTCTTTTTGCTGCTTCTCTCTGGAAATTTTTGACCTCTTCTTTTAGCCTTTGCTCTTCCTTCATTAGAGATTCGTCTTCATCCTTCTTCCTCTGTAATTATGCCTATTTGGCAGTGTTGGAACTAGACCCTCTCTTGGGGTGAAAGCATCTGTTGAGCTCAGTCATATTGCTGGCTCTCCTGGAAACGGCTTCATCCTTGTCAAAGTAATCTGCACATTTAAAACATACCTTGACGGTTGTACAATGTTTTGCAACTTTGTTGCAATTATCATTTCGGTGAAAACTCTTCTCTCCAAGATGGAAAGCTTCCAATTCCCGAACAAAATATTCAACAATTTTAAATTTAGAGAGTGTATATGCCCCAATGCAGAAAGGTAAAGGTGGGAATGAAGCTTTCTTCTGATCATGCAAATAGTCACCAACCCCATCTATGAAGACTTGATTTACTGCTTCCTTGTGGACTACACAATCCGTGCCATACATAAGCAAGACAGATGGTGGTTTGGAACCTCCATACATCCTGAGGTGCGTACCTTCCTGTGAGAAATAGTAGTCTCCATATTGTTCTATGACCGCCATGGCATTCTCTGATAGGCAGTTTGGTTCTTGGAAGAAGATCAGCTCGTAAAAAGGCATGATGATGTCTTCACATAAAGTCTTGTAATATCCCGTTTATTTATGGGCCCATAGTATCTTGTAAGAAATGTAAATTGGGACATAATTCTTGTTCCAGAAGCATACCAGCTTAGGGAAAGGATGCCTTGATAAAATGCAATCTAACAAGTATGAGGACATGTAAACTTTTTCCCTTTTCTGGGTTAGTCCTGCTTTTGCAACTGCTATGGATGACGACAGATTGTCTGAGATAATTAATGTCTGCCCAATTGAAGATTGTACCATGGAAGGATACATGGTGGGTCAAAGGTATCCAATTTAGTTTATAGACGATTCCATATGCTTTGTCGAAAATTTTGATTAGCATTAGGGCTATGATTCTGAAAGGATGCCTTAGTGTTTGGGTTTCACACTCCCCGCTATCCTTTTGTCTCAGTTGCTTGCCTATTATTAATAATTTCTTCAAAAACGCGAGGGTGTCCATGTTATGAATTTCAACCCAGGCTATGATCAGGTGGACCCGAGTATTTGGAAACTTGTAAGCGGTTGATATGTGTGCTGGGTGGAACGAGGCAATAGCTTTTCCCTTGCTGTCAGAAAGAATCCTTGATGTGGGATTAGATTGCGATAAAATACACCCAATGACTTCCGCGCAAGGAAAATTTTCTAGGCGCATAGCTGGTTTTGCGATTGTAGACCTTCTGATGTTCTGATATATAACCATTTCTTCCAGGACCGCACCAAGGACATTCTAGTCCCAGATCATTTGATACACTTCACCCCTCTTGAATTCAGGGGTAACCCCCACAACTGGCTTGGTATCTTCATATTTGGTTTCTAACCTGGTTTCCACTACGACTTCAACATCCGACTTGGGCTCAGTCATTTTGGACTTTCCCTTCTTCACTCCTTTCTTAGTCATTGTTTAGAAAATGGAAAAGAGAAAACCGCGTGTAAGAAGACATCAAACAACAAATCCACATGAAAAATCGTCTTAATATATTTGCAGGTTTGGTTAAGAACACTATTGCTAAAATTGTTAAAATTCATGCTTTGGTTTACCAATATACAGGCCAGCAATAGAACGCATGCATAATAATAAATAAATAAACATTTTGCCTATCAATCTATCAATGAGATAATTAGCTACTAATATTTTTGTTCTTTTTTTCCAACGTGCAGATGAGCATAAACTGCAGACAAACCAACTAGCCTTATCACATGTTTTAATACTAAAACAAACATCTTGCCGAACTTAAAACAAAACACTCGACATGAATACTGGGGGGTGAGTCCCAAGCTAGTAATTAGGTCCAAAATGCAAGACGTGGTGCATTGGGAGGGGTCTTCAGGAGTGCAGGTTGGCTAATTTTGATGAGAAAAGAGAGATACTAAGGTTTGCATATGGACAGAGTAGCCACCATCAGTCCAACTGGTCTCCCGGATTCCAGGTCTTCACCTGTGCGATTGGTGACTTAAACGGAAAAGGTAAGGCCATCGACAGGCTTGGAGCAGGTGACAAAGGGTGTAGGGAAACCATGACTGAGAAAATTTAAGCCCCCAGTCGTGCATGAGCCTAAAACGGAACATTAACCAACTAACAACCAACTATAGAAAGAGAAAAGGAGGAATGGATCCTACCTATCAGTTGATAACTGACCGCAAAGCTCTAATGGCGATGGGTGATCAGAGCTCGATGAGAGCTGGAGGCGACAATGGCGTTCTTCTCCAGATTGAAACAATAATAAAAAAATCGACAAAACCATAAGATTATATATATAACCCTCTATACGGAGGGGCTATTAATGTCAATTAGACATGGTTGGTGGCAGCAATAAACGTCATTAAAAACAGTGGGGCCTAGCATCCTTTTGGCTCCGTAAACGTCTTAACACCTCACTGCCACAAAACGAAATCCATCGAAGGTTTCGAACGATCTCGTCGAGTTGACGTGATGTGTATCGACAACACTTGGCGAGTCGCTGTGAAAAATACTTGTGGAGAAAAAATCAACTCTGTCGATTTTCGATTCTCGGCGGGTTGTCATCTGATAAATTATTTTCCAACGATAGTTTCATCTTGGTTCACTGAGTTTTGCCGAAACGTATTGTGGCTCCCAAAAGATGCTTTCACAACCCGAAAAAAGATAACTGTTTTGAAGGAACAAAGGTCAACAATTCGGCGCTTCTGATGAAGAATTACCGACCGTTTCGGATTGACTCGTCGAGTTCTTGAAACGAGGGACATCGAAAAATATTTAAAAAGGAACTTCAAATGTTTCATCTTGACTCATCGAGTTATGCCGAAATGCAGAGTTTAAAAGAAACAAGTAAAAAAGGTGTGGCATTTCGGTGCACTTTTCTGACTTCGGTCGGTCGTTTTGGCTTGACTAGGTGAGTTGTGCCGAAACAAAAGACACTTAGACTTTAAAAAAAATAGTGCTGACCGTTTCAGCTCAACAGGTTGAGTTGGGTCGAACATTTCAGTTGAAAAAGCTGAGTTTCACTTAGGAAAAAAACTTTCTTTACTTGAACTTTTGGGAAAAGGAACTAAGTATGAAAAGGCTTTCTAGATAACTTAACTTCTAAAAACTCTCTTAAGAGAAAAGGAGGGGCCCCGTTACTTTTTTGCAAAAAATAATGGGGATCAGGTTCTAGCAACAACAATTGGCGATTCACTGGTGAACAAAGATCACTAAACAATCCCCTTTTAACAGTCAATAAACTTATATGTTAATAACTCTATAAACAAACAAAGCTTTTCAAGATAGATTCTATACAGGGGAACGAAACCACTTTCAACATACTAGTCATTAGGGAATAAAGGGAAACCTTGAATTAGACTTCTTCACCACTCTCTCAGGGCCAAAATGTGGAGTTCATTTTAAATCCATCTTCGGCTGTCAACTAAATAGGACTCCACAAGATTGTAACAAAATCCCACAGACATATTCGTTTGTTCCTCATTCCCATGTTGTTTTAGCATTTCTTTGGATGCTTTCTTTATTTGTGACATCATGTCGTCTGAGTCTTCCGTTATAACTTTCTCCAATCTTTGACATTTGGCTTAGGTTCTTCAATCCATGCTGTCCTTGTGTGTGAGCAAGAGATTTATTTGATTATCATGCTCACGGACGGAGAAGAACCTTGTTGGGATGACTATTTAAGATAGATTTCCTGATTGGATTTCTTTGCTTTCTCAACCATGCTTTAATAGAGGCAATAAATTCTGGAAAATAGACTCTTTAATACAAGCTCTTTGGGATTTTGATTTGCAACATGTGATCATTTTAAATACCATATATCTGTGAGACCTACTTCCTCTCTGTGAGATAGTCATTAATGTGAGAGTGAATGGATCCCCAAGACAGTAATACTGAAATCACGAGTCTCAGCTATTTTAACAGGGATTATCATAACTCAAGTATGGAAAAGGATCCTCCCTTTATAGAAACATATTGAGCAGAAGCAAAGTTACACAGAGAAACTTTCTTTTCATAAGCAGATTCTATTCTTTCATGGTTTTGAGATTGTTCAAAGTTCTATCTTTCCATAAAGCAAGGAGTTGAGATGGGATTTATTTGAAAAAAAATAAAGGGATCAAACAAAAGCAAAAAAGAATCAAAAGAAAGCAATCAACAAAATAGACTACTCAAAATAGAAAAGCCAAAATTTAAAACAAAACAAGACAAGTTTATTTATGTAAAAATGTAACCCTAAATCTAAGTGAAGTATTGCTTTAAAGCAAGGCCATTGACAGGGATATTTTCTTCCTCCCCTTGTAATTCTTTCATTTTGTATATTGACGGGCCAAGCTTCTCAGATATTTGGTAAGGGCCAAGCCATAAGTGTTTAAATTTAGTGTGCATCCCCTTATCATCATGTGGGCGATCCCACTTCAGAACTAAGTCACCTACTTCAAAACTCCCTTTTCCATATTTTCGCTTATCAAACCACCTCTTGACAATTTTTTGGTGTTGGTGGAACCTATCTTTGGCCTTCTACTGTGACTCTTCAAGCTTCAGCAGGGTTTAATTCTCGACTGTAATATTTCGTTGTTGAAGCCTCGTGAGGCTTGGGCTAGTTGCAAGGATGGGAGCAGTATGTTAGGAGGTAGGATATCCTCTTTTACATAGACCAAAGTGTAAGGGGAAACTCCTAAGGAATTCTTTGGGGTAACCCTATCTGCCTATAAAGCATTTGGGAGGGTTGCATGCCAGTTCCTTTAATTCTCAATAATAGTCTTCTTAAGTATTCTGATGAGATTTTTATTTGTAGAATCAGCTAATCCATTTCCTTGGGAATAGTAATTTGCTGAATAGTGTAATTTAATTCCTCTTTCATAAACAAATGCATTCAATTTCACAGATGAAAAATAAGTTGCATTATCAAAAACTAGAGAAATTAGAACCCCAAACATGGTTATGATATTTTCATGAAGGAACTTGATGACTGCGTCTTCATTCACTTTGCGCAGCGGAACAACTTCTGTCCACTGTGTGAAGTAATCCGTAGTAGTGAATATGTATCGGTGTTGAAGTGAATAGTTCGGATTTATCTCCCCAATAACATCTATGCCCCATTGCTCGAATGGATCAGAGATGATAACTGGCTGTAATGGTCTTGATGCTTTCGGCAATCTGCCCGCAATTCTCTGGCAGACATCGCAATTCCTGGCATAGGCATGAGCATATTTGAAGAGTGTGAGAAAATAGTAACCATCTCTAAGTATCTTATGAGCCTTGGTATCTCCATAGTAATATCCTCCAGTAGGGCCATCATGTAACTCTTCGACTACTTTATTCATGTCTTCTTTCTCGAGACATTTGAGAAATATCCCATCATAATTCTTTCTTAAAAGCATTCCATCAATTATTTGATAGGATGTTGATTTTATTCTGAGTTCTCTTCTCTACTTGGAACTCCATTGTTATGGTAGATAACCTTGTTGGAAATAATGCACTAGGTCCCTCTACCAAGACTCAGGGGCAGTGAAAATAGGACATACCTCAATTAGATTTAATTCGGCTTCCTTTTCCCAATCCTTCTCTTCACTTATTGGATTTTTTGTGAATAACTTTCACAACCCCTGACCTTTAATAATGGTGGTTGGTTTGAACTCTAGATCATACTCTTGAATCACAGTCACTCAGTTCCCTCTTCTTTCACATAATTCCTTTTGCACAAACAAAGATCTAACAGGATGGTGAGGTACTATGACTTTTATTTTGTTCTTCATGATATATGGCCTGAACTATTTGACCGCTTTGAATACTGCATATGCCTGATTATCAATGGAAGGGTAATTCAGTTCAGTGCCTTATAGACCAGTGCTCATGAAAGATATTGGGTACTCGTCTCTTGATTCTCCCTTCTGAGTGAGCATAGCTGCGAGAGAGTTATCTGAAGCAAAAGTGTACATGATGAAATCCTTTTCAAAATATCTACTTCTTAAAGAAGGCGCATTGGCTAAGGAAGTTTTAATGTCTTTAAACACGAACTTATCTATGTCATTCCACTTGAATTGCACACTTTGCTTTACCATTTGCTGTAAAGGTTTCACAATCTGAGCGAAATCTGGTTCAAACATTCGAACAAATTTTATTGTTCCCATAAAAGATTCCATAGACTTTTTGCTATGGGGCATGGGAATCTTGCTTATAGCTTGCACTCTCTCTTGATCTATCGAGATTCCCTTCTTTGAGATGATATGACCTTCAATATTACCCTCAAGAATAACAAAAAATACTCTTCTTGGGATTTAGAGATATACCGTATTTTCTGCAGCGATCAAAAATTTGTTTCAAATTGAAAACATGGTCTTCTCTTTTCTTTGAAAATACTGTCCCATCATCTAAATAAATTACCACACAATGGCCAACCAATCCTTGAAAAGCAATCTCCATGGCTCTTTGAAAGGTAGCTCCTGCATTTATCAATCCAAATGGCATTCTTCGGTATGCAAAGGTTCCCCACTTTGTACAGAAAGTGTTTTTGAGTTGTTCTTCTTCCGCTACTAGTACTTGAATATACCTAGAGAAACCATCTAGCAAGGAGAATAGTTTTGAACCGAAAACCATCTGTTAAATTTGGTCCATGGGTGGTATAGGATAGTTGTCTTTGTCAGATTCTTTGTTCAAGTTCCAAAAATCCACACATAATCTTATATCCCCCGAGTTCTTCCATATGGGAGATAAATTAGCGACTCATTCAGAGTGTCGGACTTTAAAGATGATCTTAGCATCCAACATTTTTTTCAATTCCTTTTGTATTAATGGCTAGAGTGTCAGATGCATTCGCTGCAATTGCTACTGAAATGGCTTCACACCTAGCTTCATTGGTATTATGTGATATATGATGCGAGTGTCATATGTTTTCAAATATTCCTAAGTCCATGAAAAAACATATTTGTATTGCTGGAACAGTTTGATGAACTTATCCCTCTCGCCTAGCTAGAAACATTTACCAAGATTGAAAAATTTTGGCTCAGCTTCTTTGCCCTGGTTTACCAATTCGTGCTGCATAAAGGAGCTATTATTTTTTACATTCGCTAGCATCCTGAACTTGTTCTGCAAATCAAACAGTCCTTCAAGAGTCCTTACTCCTTTTGGCATAAAGTTTCCTTTAGCCGCATCTTTATTCTACAAATTTGAATCGTGCTTATCTTCATCGCTTATAGATTCTTGGAAAGCATCTTCATCAGTTAAGAAGCTTATAATTTGTTCATCATCATCAAACACTCTCATCTAGTACATATGGCCTGAAAATGAGTTCAATAGAGAATTTATTATTTGTAGGCACTAATCGGGAAGCAGAAGTAGCTAACAAATCAACTGCAACATTCTGTAATCTAGGAATAGAATTGATATTGAATGCATCAAAATGTGAAATCAAATTTCAGATTTCAGACTGATAACCTTTTAAGTGCAGGGAAAGACAATGAAAGGCAATGAAAGATGGGGAAAGACTGATAAGCTACATTGATGGATGCTACGAAACTGGGGTCATTCTGCGTACCTTGTATGATAGTGCTTTCTTGTCTAATGACGATGTCTGGTTGGGAGGCCATCTTCATTCTTTTCTCTGCCTTTCTCGCAATATATTTTCTCTTCTTGTTGAAGACAATTTTGTCCAATTGAGCCACAGTGTGGTTCTTTGCTGGATTAAAAGGAATGAGTAGGAGCTCTCCTATAGTTAAGTGGCTTCTCGCGATTATTTCTTGAGATACTTGGGATGAGTCTATGTCCATGGTCTGCATGCTTGGACTTCCCGCTTCCATGGCCTTCTTGGTCTTCTCCTCTTATTCTTTTTTCTTTTACTGCTCAGCGGCCTCCTTATCTTCCCTGTCTTGCATCTCTTGCAGATTATCAGCTTCTTCTTTTCTGATTCTTTTAGCTTCTTCTTCCCGCAACCTGTTATCTTGTTCCTTTTGATCTCTTTCCACTGCTTCTTTATGGAAATTTTCAACCTCTTCTTTTATCCTTTTCTCTTCCTTCATCGGAGATTCATCTCCATCCCTCTTCCTCTATAATTATGCCTGTTTGGCAGCTTGAGTGGGAGTGTTGGAACTAGACCCGCTCTTGGGGCGAAAGAATTTGTTGAGCTCATTCATATTGCTGGCTCTCCTGAAAAATGCTTCGTCCTTGTCAAAGTAATTTGCATATTCAAAACGTACCTTGACAGTTGTACAATGTTTTTCAACTTTGCCGCAGTTATCATTTCGGTGAAAAATATTCTATCCAAAACTACTTCCTTGTGGACTACATAATCCGTGGAAAACTTAGGCAAGACAGATGGTGGTTTGCAACCTCCATACATCCTGAGGTACGTGGCTTCCTGTGAGAAATAGTAGTATCCATATTGTTCTATGACCGCCATGGCATTATCCGATAGGAATTTTGGTTCTTGGAAGAAGATTAGCTTGTACAGAGGCATGATGAGGTCTTCACATATAGTCTTGTAATATCCCTTGTATTTATGGGACCATAGTATCTTGTCAACAATGTAAATTGGGACATCATTCTTGTTCCAGATGCATCCCATCTTAGGGAAAGGATGCCTTGATAAAATTCAATCTATCAGGTATGAGGACATGTAAAATTCTTCCATTTTCTGGGTTAGTCCTGCTTTTGCAACTGCTATGGCTGACGACAAATTGTTTGAGATAATGTTCACCGAATTGAAGATTGTACAATGGAAGGCTACATGGTGGATCAAAGGTATCCAATTTAGTTTATAGACAGTTCCATCTGCTTTGCCGAAAATTCTTCTCATCATTAGGGATATGATTCTGAAAGGAGGCCTTAGCGTTTGGGTTTCATACTCCCCGCTATCCTTTTGTCTTAGTTGTTTGCCTCTTATTTGAAATTTCTTGGAAAAATCGAGGGTGTCCATGTCAAGACTTTCAAGCCAAGCTATGGTCAACTGGACCTGAGTATTTGGAAACTTGTAAGCGATTGATATGTGTGCTGGGTGGAATGAGGCAATAGCTTCTCCCTTGCTGTTGGACAAAATCCTTGATGTGGGGTCGGATCGCGATAAAATCCACCCAATGACTTCTGCACAAGGAAACATTTCTAGGTGCATAGTTGCTTTTGCGATGTCGGGCCTTCTAATGTTCTTATATAGAACCATTTATTCTAGGACTGCACTAGGGACATTCTGGTCCTGGATCATTTGATACACTTCACCCCAATTGAATTCTAACCTAGTTTCCACTACCAAGCCAGTTGTCCCGGATCATAGGGACAACTGGCTTGGTATCTTCATATGTGAATTACCAATATATAGGCCAGCAATTGAACGCATGCATAATAATAATAATAAAACATTTTTTCTATCAATCTATCAATGAGATAATTAGCTACTGAGAGTTTTGTGCTTGTTTTCCAATGTGCGGATGAGCATAAACTGCAGACAAACCAACTAGCCTTATCACCCTTTTTAATACTAAAACAAACAACTTTTCGAACTTAAAACAAAAAAATCGATAGGAGTACTGGGGAGTGAGTCCCAAGCTAGTAATTAGGTCCAAAATGCGAGATGTGGTGCATTGGGAGGGATCTTCAAGAGTGCAGGTTGGCTACTTTCACGGAGAAAAGAGAAGACTTGTGTTTGCAGATGGGCATAGTATCCACTGTGATTCCAACTAGTCTCTCGGCTGCCAGGTCTTTGCCTGCACATTTGGTGACTTAAATGGAAAAGGTAAGGCTATAAACAAGCTTGCAGCAGGTGACAAAGGGTGTAGGGAAACCATGAATTGGAAAATTTAAGCCCCATCCATGCATGAGCCTAAAACGGAACAATAAACAACTAACAATCAACTATAAAAAGAGAACAAGAGGAATGGAGCCTACCTGTTAGTTGATAACTGGTCACAAAACTCTAATGACAATGGGTGACCAAAGCTCGATGAGAGGTGGAGGCGATAACGACTTTCTTCTCCAGATTGAAACAGTAAAATAGAAAAACCGACATAGCCCCAAGATTATATATATAATTCTCTATACAGTGGGGCTATTAATTATCTATATGGTGGGTCCTAGCATCCTTTTGGCGTTGTAAACTCTTAACACCTGGATGCCATAAAAATTGAGCCACCGACGGTTTTGGACGATCTCGTCAAGTTGACGCGATGTGTATCGGTAGGACTTGGAAAGTCACTGCGAAAAATACTGGTGGATAAATAATCAACTCTGTCGAATTCGGCTTCTTGGTGGGTTGTCATGTGATAAAAAAAATTCCGACGATAGTTTCGTCTTGATTCGCTGAGTTTTGCCGAAATGTATCGTGGCTCCCAAAAGATGCTTTGAAAACCCGGAAAAAGATAAGTGTTTTGAAGGAACGAAGGTCAACGCTTCAACGCTTCAACACTTCTGACGAATAATTGTCGACTTTTTCGGATTGACTCATCAAGTTTTTCCGTAATGAGGGACATCGAAAAATATTTTAAAAGGGCCACCAACCATTTCGTCTTGACTCATCGATTTTTGCCGAAACACAGAGTTTAAAAGAAAAAAGTCAAAAAGGCATGGCATTTCGATGAACCTGTCTGAGTTCGGCCGATTGTTTTGGCTTGACTGGGTGATTTGGGCCGAAACAAAAGACACTTAGAATTTAAAACAAACAGCGCCGACCGTTTCGGCTCAACTGGTTGAGTTGGGCCAAACGTTTCGGCTGAAAAAGCTGAGTTTCACTTAGGCAAAAAACTTTCTTTGCTTGACCTTTTGGGAAAAGGAACTAAGTATGAAAAGGCTTTCTAGTGTTCTATTTTCATCATTTAATTCAATATGATATAGGATCTTAATTGAGAGAACAACATGTACAGCATATTAAACACAAGAGACAAGAGACACAAAGCATTTCATTAGGGAAACCATAAAGGAGAAAACCCCGCAACTTCCTCAAAGATAGAATAAGCACCAATACAAAGATCACAAAGATGAAACCCAAAAATATATATGTCTCCATTAGATACTCCTCCTCCACTTGTGCGTACTCCTCTCTCTCAATTATGCGAGTTGGATGTGTGAGTGAATGAGAAAATAGAGTGGTGCAACCACTCTATTTATACTTTAACTTGACCTGCATTTTACCCTAACTGGTTCGACCCCTTAGGGGAGTCTAATAACCCTTCCACTTAACTCATACCGGGTTAACCCCTCTAAGGTGGTCTGATAACCCATCAAATATAAGTTACAACACTTATAATAAAACTTGCGACACTTGCAAATACAAATGACGACACTTCCGATCAGAAGAATAAGACATCTCCGTCGGGGATACAATAAAGTACAAATGTAATACATACAATACACAAGTAAATATCTTCTGAAGTTACAAATACATCAACACTCCCTCTTAACTAGGAAGGTATTCTCTTGACACAGGTCATCAATACATATAGGCACAAGTATTCAATACTGGAGCTAGATCATCATCACTAGATCACTGGAGCATCATCGTCACAGCTGTTGTACTCGTCATATTGATCAGTGGTGCTATCTCTCAATTCTTCTCATCATAGGAAGTTCTACAGAGCCAACCCTTTTTCATGCTAGATGTAGGCATAGCCTCCATGTAGGTCTTCGTCATCTCTTCGAGCAACCCATCCAGAGAAATCTCAGGACTGATTATGTGCATCTAGAAAACCTGAAAAGAGAATCCTAGGACTGATTACGAGCTACTACTCAACCTGCAAGTTCTCCTAGGACTGATTACATGCAAACAAGCAAAACCTTGAAAGAGCATCCCAGGAATGATTACGAGCTACTACTCAACCTAAAGTATCTCCCAGGACTGATTACATGCGAACAAGCAAAACCTCGAAAGAGCATCCCAAGAGTAATTATGAGCTACTACTCAACCTGAAGGATCTCCCAGGACTGATTACATGCAAACAAGCAAGACCTCAAAAGAGCATCCCGGGACTGATTACAAGGTACTACTCAACCTGAAGGATCTCCCAGGACTGATTACATGCAAACAAGAAAACAATCGAAAGAACATCCCAGGACTGATTACGAGCTACTACTCAACTTGAAGGATCTCCCAGGACTGATTACATGCAAACAAGCAAAACCTCGAAAGAGCATCCCAGGATTGATTATGAGCTACTACTCAACCTGAAGGATCTCTAAGGATTAATTACATGCTACTGTACAACCTGCAAGATATCCATAGCCATGGAGTATCATACGGATGCTCATGATCATACATATCATCCTCGCATACAAAACATCATACGGATGTTCAAAATCATACGGATCATCGTCATACGGAACATCATATGGATGTTCATGATGGAGCATCATCCAGATGCTCATCACACAACACTTACATCCATAGCCATGGGGAGGACCATCCTACCACCATGCTTGGAAGGGCTCCTGTATCTGTGTCCTGCCACTTCCTCCTAGAAGTATCTTCGATCTGAAGAACACCAAGCCTCTCTTTGAAGTACTCAAACTTCACTCTGGCTAGTGGCTTGGTCAACACATATTCTATCTGCTCATCCATCAGAACATATAGGAGCTTCACCGATCCTCTCTACACCATATCCTTGATATAGTGATACTTGATCTCGATATGCTTCGACTTGTCATGGAACACCGGGTTCTCGGACAACTTCACACAGCTCTAGTTGTCACAGAAGATACAAGTAGAATCCAACTGGAGATCAAACAAATCAGATAGTAGCTTCCTTATCCATACTACCTCACAACTAGCCGAACAAGCTGCAACATACTTTGCTTCGGTTTTACTCAGTGCTATGCAGGATTGCTTCCTTCTAAACCAAGAAATCACACATGATCCCATACTGAAGTAGCACCCTGAAGTGCTCTTCCTATATGTAGAACTTCCTACCCAATCTGAATCAACATAACCCTCCAGGTTAACCTTTTGATTTGCATCATACTTGTAACGTCCCCTTCCATCAATCCGTTGCAAGGAAACGTTAACCAAACTACCGGGCTTATTGGAAAAACTCATACCTAGTCAATTTCATTTGAAATGCATGGTTAAATCAAACTTGCACATACCTATTCATACTCAACAAGCACAGCGGAATTAAACACTATGTATGCACACAGTTTCATCATGCAATCAACATGTAAACAGTAGTCATCAATTAAGACATTGAAGAACATGGAATTAACACATCTCATTCAATAAACACAGTGGAATATCCATAATAACATACAAGCAGAAGGAGATGCATCAGCTTATTTCCTTAAGGAAGAATAGTGAAACAACCACATAATAATCAATCTCATTCTCATGCTATGCACAGGCATCACACCAACTAACTTAAGATAATCATTTCATCCAAGTAACATGAGTAAATTAATAAACAGGGGAAACCACAGAATGAACATCATTCAAACCACAGAGAATACTTATCTTTGAGAGGAAGTTGTCCAACAACTGGCTATGTGAGAGCAACGTTCCACCCAACCATAGATCTTTGTCCAGCCTCTATTCTTTCAGCTGAGAGATCACCCCTGAGATGGGCTGTGCATCCACTAAGGAGGAACTAAACAGTCTCACTCACAGCCATGGGTTCACTTAAATGGTCATGTTAAGCCAACACCCAGTTGGTTTATCAAGCAAACAAGAATATAGAGGAGGGTAATGCTAAGCCAGTGAGTTCAACAGCAGAGCTACAGGAATCCCAAATGAACTCAACAATAGGCACCCACATTACCTACCACATCCAACACAAGGAAGGTCCCCTTCTCTGCTACACAGTGTTGTGAGAAAATATCCCTACGGATAGGTAGATATCCCCTTGGGATTAGAAAAGGCCCCTAGTTGCCTACCCAAGACAAAGATGAAACAAATAGACACTATAGTTCTCCTAGATCTAGCTCACATATCAGTTAACAAGCTATGGAAATACAAAGCAAGTAGATGGCATACCTTACTTTGATGGTTGTCCTGCTGCTCCTAAGTTGCTACAGCTCCATCCTTTGATTATGGACTTATGAACCTATTCACAAAGGAAACACAACACCTTCTCCAACGCAATATATGTATAAGAAAAGATCTAACTATATAAATAGAGACAATTTCATGCATTCATCATTAAAGACATGAAAATGAGAGGAATAGGCTAAGTTATATTAATGATAAGAAAGCCAAAGAATCTTATTACAATGTTATACCTTCATGTCCAAATTAGTAGCACCTCCTTCCAAGCTCTCCAACATCACCCTTGCAAGACTCATAGGATCATAGGTTTAGTGTTTCCAAGATCACCCCCCTTAGCTCATGGATGGCTTTCTTTAAGTAGGATTTGGGAGGCCAACCACTAAGAGGAGATTATGGATCTAAGTGAATAATATGTGGATCAAAGATCTAAATCATGCCAAGGAGGGAAAGTGACATGGGATTCGAAGGGGTACCTCATCCCAAGAAAATCTCCATGAGATCCAAGATCCAAAATAAAAGGGATAAGCCTAAACCAAAACTACCGCTCCCCTATAACTAAGCAAAGCGCGGTAGTACCGCTCCCCCATAGGCATGCAGAATGCGGTAGTTTGACACTACCGCTCCCCCATAGGCATGCAGGGCGCGGTGGGGGGGGGCCATGAATCATGCATCCTACAGTCGTTTTGACCCATTTTAAGGTTTTGAGATCATTTTTGTTTTGGTGTGCTTGGCGTGTTTGGATTGCTTGGCATCTTATTTCCTTTGCATCCTATCTAGTGATTGTTTGAAAAGATTGATTCCTTGCCTTCGCTTTAGTTCAAACAGAAGCTTGATTTTGTCGTTCTTTTACCATATTCATGAAATTGAAACACATAGGTATTCTTCTTGCTTTAATTTAATCATTTGACATTCTTGGTATTACATTCATGAGAAGAAGAAATGCTTGTTTCATATTTATGTGCATTTGAGTTAGATGATATTATTATGTTCTTCTCTTTGTCTTGCTTTTGATTGGAAGCATTTGTAGAATCTTTCTTTCCATAACTTGGATGTGTCTTTTTCAAGTGTGAAAACATAGGAAATGGATTAGAATCATTACATTTGGTGTTCATATGAAGAACTTTTTTATTGCTTTGGGTTAGTTTTGGGTACGTATTTTACTTCTTTCTATCATTTTGAAAAGAAATAAAATTGCATGTGTATTGGGTTGTGCATATTGGGAACAAAAAGAATTCTTCCTTACTTTAGCTAGTGTTCATCGAATAGAAAGGCTCATTTCGATTCATATTCATTTGCATGGTTTGAGTCGTCACAACTCCATCAAGTTGCACTTCCATAACCCGATTATGTAAGACAGCCTCTAAAATTAATCTCCCTAACTAAACCAACATTAACGTCACTTGAGGAAATCAAAAGAATTTGGTAGTTAGGTAGGACACCGGGGATAGGAATCAAAATAATTCCCCCTTGTCATTTTTCATCTGAGACATAGTCGTTGTCTTTAGGGAACTAAAATCCTCTAGTATTTATTGACACGGTCACAGCCAGTTTGTGGAGGGGCCTCCTGACTGTTTTTAACTTTCAGGGGTTAAATGGCCGCGAGATTGAGAACCGGACGGACTCTGTGGAATGCCACACTCCACTTAGCCCTAAGCAACATCGATCATTGTCTTCCTTGGAAGTCAGAAGTGCCCAAAATCTTTTCCGACGTGTCATGAACGAGGTAGCTTAGTGACTTTTCTACTAGGGCTCTTTTACCCAGGATCCCTTTCGGTAGAGGGATATCCTTCTCATATTGGTCTCTCACGTTGTATTGTTCGATTTGGATTTCATCACCTTGCGAAGGATACAGCTTGTTGAGGTCTCCAGCTCTTAGTTAGGAGTTTTGCTTGTTATCTCATCTTTATAGAGGGTCATTTTTCTTTGTAGGGTTGTTTGTTGGCATTCTAGCCATTTTGTTGTATAGCTCACTTACTATGGTAGCGGCCTCAGTATAGTTTTTTGAGCTTGCTCTTTTGGCCTATGAGCCTTGTCTTTTCCTAGCTCCCCTTTCGCACGCTCGGTTTCCTGAGGGTTTTTGAGTTCTTTTTAACAAGACTTCGTCCACATCACTTAGTTTTGTTCCATGGAGAATCCACCTCCATGCACCCATGCTCCTTCTGGGACTACTAGTCCGGAGACCCCTTTTCAAGGGGTACCTTTTACTTTTCCTCCAATTGGAGATATTGGTCCTCCCTTTATTGCCACATTAAATCTTCCTGGATTAACCATAGGATTACCGGTATGGTTATTCAATCCGGTAATTCCGATTGTGCCCAATGTTTCGAATGTTAACTCTCCACCACGAGAGAGTCAATCCCAAACTAATCCTTCCCCTTCTTCGTCGGATGAATCTTCTTCCGTTCCTTCTTCCTCACCTGACCAAAGAAATAGTGTTAGTAATCAGGTGGATAAGAAGAAGAAGAAAAGGAAAGTTAATAAGAAGGATAAAGAAGAGACCAAGTGGAAACCAGTTGCCTCTAATGGCACTCATTCTACGAAAACACCTCGTAAGCCCAAGTTCCCCTGCAAACTTTGCAAGGGTGATCACCTTCTCAAGGATTGCCCCGATCTCTCCCATGTGTCAGAAGTGTGGTCTAAAAACCCCAAACCAATTGTATCGTCGACCTCTAACCATCATGTCGATGAGACTCCCTCAACCAGTGACCCCTTGGTGAAGGGTTGGAAGGGTAAAGTCCTATATCCCTGTTTGATATGCAAGGGTATGCACCGTAATTTCCTTTGTCCAAGCATGGATGAAGCTTCGCGGTGGTTGGAAGATATTACTAGTTCTCAAATGGTGCTTCCAAAAAACAATAGTAAGTTGTCCCTCGACCCCCCGCTAGTTGACCAAGTGATCAATTCAGTTTCATCTGCAATTGATCCCACTCTCCCTCCCGAGAGTGAAGTGATCGAGTCACTGTCATCTCCACTTGATCCTTCTCTTTCATTGAAGAAAGTCCAAACTAAAGCAATCATCTCGACACAATCTTCGTCTCATTCTTATCTTCCCAGCGAGAGTGAATTGGACACCGCTGATGTTTTCCTTATCGATTCAGAATGTCCTCGGCAAGGGGAAACCTTGCCCATTTTCGCGAGACCCCCTCCAAGTACTGAGGTTATTTCCTTTGATTGGAATGGTCTGACAGAATCTCATCTTCCTTCGAGCGTTCCTTTTCAAATATCTGTAGGAGTTTCTGATAAATAAATTTTTCATACGATAGTTGATGGAGCTTCTATTAGTATTCTATCCTCAACTGCTTGGAAAGCCTTAGGTTCTCCTCGGCTTGTGCCCATCACTGACCAGATACTGGCTTTCAATAAAAGGCCTACTGGACCTTTAGGGTCCCTTCCTCAGTTACCTATCACTTTGGGAGGGAAAACTGTCTGTATTGATGTCATGGTCATCCAAGGTCCCTTAGATTTTAATCTACTCCTTGGACGTGATTACGTCTATGCAATGAAGGCTATAGTGTCCTCACTCTTCCGAGTGATGTATTTTCCCCATCATGGGAATGTTGTGACCATCGATCAGCTTTCCTTTGTGATGCCCACTCATCGCATGACTCCTAGTCACTAGACTTCCCTAAATGTTCCACATGTTTTAGTGGTTTCTTCCCCCTAAGGGGGGGGATGCTTGGAGCAAAGTTCTATTCCGGTGTCAAGCTCATTAAAAAATGAAACCATTTTCTCAAGCATAGTTTACTTTTGGTTTTAAGCTTGTGTAAAAATGAAACCAACCATTATTTCAAGCATAGTTTACTTTTGGTTTTAAACTTGTGTAAAAATGAAACCAACCATCATCTCAAGCATAGTTTACTTTTGGTTTTAAGCTTGTGTAAAAATGAAACCAACCATCATTTTGAGTAGAGTTCCCTTTATGTGTCAAGCTCATTAAAAAATGAAACAGGTCACCATGAGCATAGTTCCCTTTCTATGTCAAGCTCGTTAAAAAATGAAATAGATTCCTATGAGCATAGTTTATTTTTTGTTTCAAGCTCGTTAAAAAATGAAACCGACCCTCAAGCACAGTTTACTTTTGGTTTTAAGCTTGTGTAAAAACAAAACCAATCCCAAGCATAGTTTACGTTCGGTTTCAAGCTTGTGTAAAAATGAAACTACCTTCGAGCATAATTTCTTTCTATTTTAAGCTCATTAAAAAATAAAAAGGACCCTTTCAAGCATTGTTATTATCTACTTCAAACTTGTGTAAAATTGAAATAGATCTCCCTTCCATTTGTTCGCGTCTCTCGCTAGAGTTAGGATTTGAACCTTCATTTCATCTTCCTGGGTCACTTGGTCCTGGTTCTCCCTACCCCCCCTCGTGAACACATTTGGATTAGTAGCCAGGATTTTTGGGTAAGGAAGAAGAGTAGTCAGAAGAAACGAAGCTTGGGGGGCATGTTTAGCCATTAGCAATCATGCTGGGGGCATTTACCAACCTTTGGTCATCATGTTGGGAAGGAACCCGTCAATGGGCCTTAACTATAAGCAGAGTTTACCATTGGCTTCAAGCTCATTAAAAAATGAAACCAGTATTCTGAGCAAAGTTCTACTCCTGTTTCAAGCTCATTAAAAAATGAAACATATCCTTTCCCTTTGAGTTGAGTCTCCTCGTAGACTTAGTACCTGGACCTTCTTTTCACCCACCTATACTTTAGGAGAATGAAATGAAACTTGGGGGCATGTCTTCAACCTCTGGAAGTTACATTGAAGTCAACTCGATCGCCTCTCCACACCACGTTGGAGCTAAGTCACTTACTTCTAGCAATCATGCTGGGGGCATGTACCAACCTTTGGATTTCATGATGGGAAGAAGTTCACCATTGGGAACATTTTCGAGCATACTTTCCGTTTTAGGTTTTGAGCTCATTAAACCATGAAAATCATCCTGAGCATAGTTCATTTTCTGTTACAAGCTCATTAAAAAATGAAGTAGACATCATGAGCATTCTTCCAACCTATCTTCGAGCTCGTTAAAAACAGTAAGATGGTGTTTGAGCTTACTTTTCACTTTTTTCGTGCTCTGGTTAAAACATGAAAAGTGGTTTGAGCTTACTTTTTCCTTTTTCACGCTCTGTATCCAAACATGAAAAAGATTCCGAGTGCTTTTGATACCATTATCGTGCTTGTTAAACAATTGGAGTAAAAAGGTGTGTCTAACGAGTATAGGTTTATCACTTTATCCGGCCTCGCTAGACTATTTACGAAAAAGGAACTGTGCCGAGTTTACTTTTTCTTTGTCATACTCGGTCATCAACCATGACAAAGTTGTACATGGAGTCCTCTTTAAGCTCTTTTCAGACTCCTAAAATAGGAAAAGATGGCCAAGCGAAATTGATTCGTTCACGCTTGTAAAAGGATTTGAATGATCGTCTCCCTAGTGATAGTTTACCCCTTTTTCGAACTAGGGGGCACTACTTACGAAAAAGGAATACTCCAGCCAATCATGACTGGAAGAGTCCTCTCCCGCGTTGTTTTACCCTTTTTTGGGTGATGAGGCTAACCTTACGAAAAAGGACCGTTGGAGTCTTCTTTAGTTCTTTTTAGACTCTCTAAACATGAAATGACGACCGAGTTTTCCTTCCTTGGACTCGTGAAATCAAACATCGAAGGACCTTTTGGGACCGAAACCCTCCTTTCTCAGGTTCGTAAAACATGTGGGATTGGACTCGTCCAAAGGATGAGCTATACCGAGCATCTGTTATCTTCCTCAAGCTCGTTAAAAACCAAAGAGGTACTCATCAAACATGATGGGGGTTGGGGGGGAATAAGTTAAGTTTCTTTTAGAAAGCTTCATGGCAGCTTGTGTCGCCCTTGAACATGGCAACTTTTTGCGTCTCGTCATACAGTTGGGAAATCTACTCATCTCTGAGTCATGCCAATTCTATGAGTTGTCCCACTCCTTCAAATCATATAAAGAATGCATCAGCCATCGTTGCATTATGTCTTGGTCTCTACCTCGTTGAGTCAATGCTGCCGAGTCATTATTGTCGTGCCGTTCATGTTCAAGGGAAGTTTACCTTAGTCATACTCTACAATATTGTTAGCCTTTACATCCCTGTGTCAGTCCATAATCATCTGATTCATTACTTCATATCACTTTCCTATGTCGGTTTTGTGTCGATGATGTGGGATCCATTATGGCCCTCCTTCAACGAGTCTATTCCTGTCGACTTCAACTCATTATCCAGGAATTAGTCTTAGAAACCAACGTTAGTACCTTGGTACCTGCATGCCTCAATGGCAGGTTTCCTCGTATTCGACAGTAGGTTTTCATCATTGACCTCTGATCAAATGATCTCGTGGATGTTCGACATCAACTCATCTATTCACATTCCATCGAGATGTACTATGATACCTTGGGAGTCATTTTCATCATTGGTGATTTCCCTCGCACTTGTTAACGGTTTCAATCATTGACTGGTAATCAAGTAGTTTCTACCATGTTCGACTTCAACACCTTGTAATCACATGGTTAGATTCGTATCGATTTGGGATTGAGTAGAAGACCCTGGATAGTTCTGAAGTCTTTTTAGCACATCCAGGTTGCGATGGAGATTTTTTTAGTAGGTTCCCACATATATATTATGTTGGTGACCTCATTGATGTACTGTCACACAGATCCACTCTTGTATTGGTCATGGTTGTGTCATTGTCTTTTCATGGATCTACGCTTGTAGTCTAGTAGCCATGATTTGTCTACAGTCATTGTTAAGTCAGTATTATCATGGATCTGCAATGTATTGGTCGGCAGTCATGCTTTCAGTCAGTTGTTCCAAGCATGGGTATGCCCGCCTCGAGGTTGTTAGACATATTGTCGATATTTTCTTGCAGCTCTTTTCCAACTCTCCTTCAGATATCCTTGCAGACTTATTATTTGTAAAGTGTTTTGGCCATCCGATTCCTTCTGACCTCACACTTTAGAGGGCATCTGTTATACCTCAAATTGCCACACCATGTGTAAGTGAGAATATACATGTTTCACCACCATGGAAAACATGATGTTTATGCCTCCTAAGGGTGTTAGGACCCTTCATTCTAATGTTTGTACCTTCCCTAGTCACACTTGGAAAAAAATCCAACAAGCAAGGGGTCGAAACCCACATTAACCACCTCCAAAAATTAAGCCTTTTGGAACTACTGCGCCCTGCATGCCTATGGGGGAGCGGTAGTGTCAAACTACCGCGTTCTGAATGCCTATGGGGGAGCGGTACTACCGCGCTTTGCTTAGTTATAGGGGAGCGGTAGTTTTGGTTTAGGCTTATCCCTTTTATTTTGGATCTTGGATCTCATGGAGATTTTCTTGGGATGAGGTACCCCTTCGAATCCCATCTCACTTTCCCTCCTTGGCATGATTTAGATCTTTGATCCACATATTATTCACTTAGATCCATAATCTCGTCTTATTGGTTGGCCTCCCAAATCCTACTTAAAGAGAGCCATCCATGAGCTAAGGGGGGTGATCTTGGAAACACTAAACCTATGATCCTATGAGTCTTGCAAGGGTGATGTTGGAGAGCTTGGAAGGAGGTGCTACTACTTTGGACATCAAGGTATAATGTGGGTTTCGACCCCTTGCTTGTTGGATTTTCTTCCAAGTGTGACTAGGGAAGGTACCAACATTAGAATGAAGGCTCCTAACACCCTTAGGAGGCATAAACATCATGTTTTCCATGGTGGTGAAACATGTATATTCTCACTTACACATGGTGTGGCCATTTGAGGTATAACACATAGTCCCTCAGGAAACTCTTCCCTCCAGTTCTCTTCAGGATGGGCATAAAAAGGTCCAGCTGCTAGCTTCCTGAGATTTCATCCTTCCCTAGGTTTATCAAGCAAACCCAACCTCGGCTCAATCATTCACACTTGGATTTCTCAGAATTCTGTCACAAAATAACCCAAATCCATCACTGGTTTTGTGGGCAGCAAAAGCTGGGTTTTCCTATGGATTTCGGGGTAGTTAATGCTCCCAAATTCGCCCCAAGGTTCATACCTATGGATCCCCCATTGGATTTCACTGTCAAATATCAAATCTAGGCATTTTTGGCTCTTCAAAACGTGGGTTCTTGCATAGTTGCGATTTCTGGTTTTTCTCACTGCTGGGAATTCGTTTTGGATGGAAAATGATGCTGGTAACTTCCACAATGGAATGGGGATGAGGAAGAAGCAATACCCATGAGGTAGAGTGACTTGTAGTACAAGAAAACAGAGCCCCTACTCTGCCATACGAATTTTTGGGCTGCCCGTGCTCCATTAAAGCCATGGACTGTTTTCTTCAACCACTTCCTCACAATAGAATTAAATGCCAGAAAGGAAAGCCAAATGGGTTCTCAAGGTGACATATGGCATCCTATTGTTCAATCCCACAACTCCCTCACTACTCCCTAGTGGATACACATGGCCCCCTTCTCATTCGTTGCCTCCATATCCAATTTTGGTATTTTATTGCTTGATGTTTATTTACATCATTTTTACAATGTTCTATGGCTAAATAGCACATGGATAACATAATGTCCAATGCTTTTCTATTTTAAATAAAATATGAACAAACACTAGTGGGGCCTTGGCCTTGAGCTCCACGCTAGGTAAACATACGTCACATGTATACAATATTTACATTAAAATCTAGTATATCCTAAGGGTCAAAATGGTGTATTACAATCCTCTCCCCCTTAGAATAACACCGTCCTCAGTGTTCCAAGACTTAGAAATACATATACAATTTACACATCCAAAATTTTCAAAATTTTGCAAATCTACCCTGCATTCTAGCCTTTGCTTTGAACTTTCAGGACCAAGTCCCTTGGCTCCCACGAGCTCCTCTTGCTGGTTTTGATTTTTTAGCCCATCCACAAGTCTGAAAACTTTATGGCTGCTACCCTCTTGGTGTTCTCTTATTGGGAAATTGCAGAGGCAATGATGTCCTCCACATTTCCAACAGCCTATGGTCTGCTACCTTTGTCACTGTGCGCAGCTAGTTCTCACTTTGCTTACCAGCAACACTTGCTTTGCAACAGCTGCAACAAATGGATTTAATTTTCACCTATGAAATTCATCATTACACATCTTGTTAGGACAAGCATAACCTAAACATTAAAATTCAGTCAATTTTTTTTTCCCCAATTGACATGGAGATCCCATGCTCTATTCATGAGACTTTCACACTTTCCATGCTTGCCCAATATACACATGAATTCATTCATGTTCATTCATTCACAGGAAATTCATTAATTCGGCATTCACAATTTATTTCAAGCAAATATACACACTCTACTTTCAGCGATACATGCATTCAACAATTTTCTATTTTTATAAATGCATCAATAAAAAAGAAAGAGAGAGTAGTAAGAGTTTTTCTCCTCTTTTTCATGTTCCATTCTGGAACTCACACCACCACTATGGTTTTCATGCTCCTAGCCTCTTTCACTTCAACGTGAATGCTTGACCTGCTCTTCTTGGCTATGACACTTAATGTCTATAGTCTATTTCAGACCTCTCAACCATGGAGTCCCTCCACATGGTTTATCTACAACTCTTGGCTGCTAGGACTCACACAATCCCACTAGCCCCTTCTTCCATTATTGCTCATGATGATCTCTTTAGGACAATTACATGTCCACACGCATTCTTAAGATGCTTTCATAGTCATTGCTTCCAGCAATGCCTACTCTCAAACATTGAATTAATTCACATGTTTAGTTTATTTTCATAGGAAATCATAACCAAATCATATATACATGTATATTCATAAGTAAGAAATTACAAGATAACCAAATACTTATCTACATTAGATGTATTCACTTTATTCCATAGGGTCCT
The DNA here is from genome assembly GCA_027924585.1 of Larix kaempferi. Lineage (NCBI taxonomy): Eukaryota > Viridiplantae > Streptophyta > Pinopsida > Pinales > Pinaceae > Larix > Larix kaempferi. Next base: position 3,612,340 of record BSBM01000073.1, read on the forward strand.
TCTTTGCTTTACAAGCCTTGGAATCGCCTATGGATTTGGGTGTTTGGCCAGCGCGCAAGCTGCCCCTCAACATCAAATAACCTTGTATGTTTGGCCAGCACGCAGGCTGCTCCATAACATCAATAATCTTCTATGTTTAGCCAACACGCAGGCTGCTCCACAACATCAATAATCTTGTATGTTTGGCCAGCACGAAGGCTGCTCCACAACATCAATAATCTTGTATGTTTGGTCAGCATGCAGGCTGCTCCACAACATCAATAATCAATGCCCAACCAATCACTCTCTGGATTTACCAAGAAATTTATAGTTCTTCCAGGGTCCTTGCTTCCTGTATGACCAAGGTTTCCAACAAAGAAACAATAGTGCATCAGCTTCACTGTTACAAGACTTATACTTGTAATCTTCATTATTCCAAACAAGAAATAAATGAAATTGAATACTTATCTATATTATGCATTTCCTCTCTGGTCCACATGGTCCTGCTTTTACTTTATAAGCCTTGGGATCCTCCTACGGACTGGGATGTTTGGCCAACAAATAGGCTGCTCCAAATCATCAAATAATTAATGCCCAACCAGTACACCTTCACACCGACTAGATTTACCAAGCATTTGGTGGTGCCCAACCAGTCCCATACCTGATTGGCCCTCTCCATTGCCAAGCCAGCACATCCATCTGGGTCATCGGCCAATGGAAGGTAACTGCGCCACCAACCATTATAGGTCAAGGCTCTACTACTCTACCTTAGGCTTACATCAACCTTTCACATGTGTCACAATCCCTCAATGCGCATAACAATTTGCCACCCACATAAGGGCGGTACTCCTTCTCTTGTGCAAACCGGTGGTTCCCTTTACGAACTCTTTAGGTGACTTTCTTAACTGCAGGCTATCATGGCCCCATGATACCCACTTATACTACACAAAGGTTACCATTGCTCATACAGTCCTCTTGAGTACCCTTTTATTCACTTTTCCCTTTAATGTGCAACACCAAATTTCATATGTATAAGTTGTCAACACAAAATGGACAAGCAAGATCATCAGTATTGATGCTCTAGAACTGTAAACATATTTCATAGCATTCACTATCCAGCATTGAAACACTAGGAATGTGTCCATTCCCTGAGGTTGTAGTCAATATTGGCATCCCTAGCATAACTCTTCATCAAAAAGGCGTGCACTCCTTACTGATGGGAGCTATGCAAGTCCTAATCAAATTTCAAGCAGTCTGAATAACGTACATAAATAGAATATGTTCTACATAGTAATTTTAACAATTAGACTTGCACACATATGTATATATATATATATATATCATTCAAGGTTTACATAACACTTATCCATTTGCAGATGTAGTCTTTCTTCATTAATGAGGAATGGGGGCTCCTTCTCTGAGTTGGCAGTCCCTCGGTTTGCCATCCCAATTCCTTTTGATGTTACATAACCCTCATATGTCTTACTGACATAATCTTTATCATCTCACTCATATTGTTTACCAATCATGCAGTGCAGATGAGACATTAATAATGTCTAATGGCGTTTCACCCGAAACCCATTTTCAAATCATGGAATCTCTTCCCATGAAGTTTGGCTTATGCAGGCTCTCTCTTTTGGTCTTACTGCAATGTGTCTTCCTGGCACACTTATTAAATAGCCAAACAGTCAGCAACATTTAACAATAAAATTCAATTATGATTGTTCCATAACCAATCCATGGTGAGAATAATTAAATTCAATATGAATTAGTAACTCTGTCTACTACAGAAATTGATTTCCTTAGCCATGAGCCTATCCTCATATTGCTTGGCTCTTGTAAGTGGTACCATTCTGTCCATTATGGATTTATGTTTGCTTCCATACATGGACATCCACCTACAACATGTCTTCCTGGCACAATTTTTTTACATAAGCCAAATAGTCATTAGCAATTATTAGCAAATTTCCAAATAAGATATTTACAAATCTGAGATTTTCAATCCTTCTTTCTAATAGATCTTAGATTTCTTGACCATGAGATTCCTTCTCATAAGCTCTAAATCGAATTTTAAAATCTGCTCCCTACAGAAATTAGATTTGCAACCATGATATTATTCTCATAAACTTAAGTGAGAATATTTTAAAATTTGTTTCATGCATAAGTTAAATTTCAGACCCATGAGAATCTTCTCATAACCTTTGGCTTTTGCACATGGTAGATTCCATCCTTCATCATGGACTTACCCACATTGCTATGCCCAGAACAATCTACCAGAAATCTGAAACTTCAATAAGACAAACACTTGTAAGTCTCATTGCATATAATATTTCATTGCTGCAACAGTCACTGAAGCATTTCCAGAAGTATAACATTCCATAATTCAAACACTTCTAGATGTTAACATATCAATATCACCAAACTCATTTATTTCATGAAAATCATTATCACACTAAAATTGCAAGGTACAGTCACATTATTTATGCAACTCTGTCCTTCCAACAGAGCACTCTGGAAGCCTGTCAATCATGACTACCTTCATGCAATTCTTCCCCTGCATTCATAGCAGCTCATGAAATGATCCCGGAATTATCATTAATTCATCATTTCATCTATTGTTCAATTGTAATGAAACATATACATATATATCACAATCATGCATGCACACAATACAGCTCCTCAGGTGTAACTACCCACATGCAAGCATACTCACAGCATTTACTCAAGTTTTTCATTTGCATTCACTCAATGCCACCTTGTATTGGTTCATGAATGTTCTGCATTCAAACATATTATGACTTAATCATGACTATCTCGTATAACATGCATTACCATAATCAGGACCACCTGTCATCACTTGCTCTGGTTGTTAAACTCACAATTGACATACTCAAATGGCATGATATAATTTCATATGAATGCATTGAGATTTCTAAGAAATTATAGGGTGTAAGGATCATTACCTTCACTACCCACACCTCACCATACTTGGTAGGTTAACATTCCCATTCGGGCACTCAATACCACATGAAAACCAAATCAACATAGTTCAAACATAGTCGAAGGGATCTTACCAAATTCTCTTTCAACATTCATGCAATTATGCATCAATAACCACTACCTGCATGGTTGTCATTAACATCACTTGATGTTACCTAATCGGTTGGCCTCTTACTAAGGCTACACAGCCCTTTTGCCAACCTCATGATCATAGATTTGCTACACCATCCTTTCTTCATAAGGTTGTTCGCTTTATGCAACAACATCATCATCTTTAGCCATGCTTCCGTTGTCTTTGGTCCTACAACCAAAACCAATCACCAACAGTGATTATCAACCACAATATTTATCATTAGTGGTTCATTGCATATGTGAAATCTCACTACGTTTACCAATATGTAATGTCATATGCATACAAAACATATACTCATGCACTGTGCAATGTTTATTAATATGTCAATCAATGCATCTTCATGCCACTCATCTAATCTCTTACATTTTCAACATTATCATGCCATCATTTTATGCACATAAAGCTTATAAAATATAAATGCAGTTAGCAAGATAGGGGTTAATAAATTCTCCCTTTCCAATCCCTCATCTTTGCATGAACTTCATCTTCCACATCATAGCTGGTTCGATTTCATGGCATGCTACTTCGAGACATGCAATTCTAGAATCTGCCCATATTGGCAACAATTTGCCAAACAGCCACTGGCACTTTTCTGCTCCAATGATCAATGTTGCATGATAGCTCCATTCGAATTCTGATTATGTACCATTATTTCCTGCTGGACAAGCTTTCCAATGCATGTCCCCTTGCTCCATTCCGACATCGGGTGTGGAAACTACATAACTTCAAAAATGACAACTTTTACCCCAATTCTGCACATTTCACAATTGTATTTTGGTCTGAAATACCAACTTCAGCCACCTGTGGAAGAAAATCTATGAAGAATCACGAAAACTTTTCTAGCGGGCGAGGTTATCCCATATAACAAGGAATGCTCAGCATTTCGTGGATCTCTGTTCCGATGCACCATTCATCTTCTATGAATTTATGGGTTTTACTACTTCTCACTTTTCACTTTTCCATCTCAAAATTTGGCCAAAAATGGATATCTCCCAAACTATGCATTTCTGGAAAATCTTCGTCTAACAGAAACTGTCCGTCTTAATGAGAATATGAAATGTCCAGTTCAGTAGAATTTTTTATTCCAACATCTAGGGTCACTTTTACTGTCCACAAGCTTTTCAAAATCCCGAAAAAGTGGCCCGAAAGAGTGCTTTTTGGCCTTCTTGCTCACCCCGACTCCACATCCTTTGGAGTTCGGCTCCAAGAGTCCAAACTTAGCACTGTTCCTGCTCCATGGTTGCGCCATATCGATTTAAGCCAAAACCAACCTTCCGTCGAGCCTCGAGACACCCTTTTGCAAAAGTCACTATTCCCCATTTTCTGTCAAATTGGAGCATACTGGGTTTGGAGCTCTCTCTAGTTCTTTCATGGCCTTCGTTGATGGCCTCCGAACCCCACAAGAATCATCCCAATCTGAGCCCGATTACTCCTACCCAAAAATCAAGTTTTTAGCACTTTACTGTTTTTTTTTCTTTTCTTTTTTTCGCTCCTCCCATCGCTAGTCGCTGCTCAACTTCTGCGACCATCGCCAAATTTGACCTTCACTTCCCCGTTGCAGTGCAGGTTTTATCCTTACCATTGTCTCCCTTGGCACTGTATCTAACCCAAAAATCGTTGCCGTAGCGCAGGTTTTATCTTTAACTCCGCCGCTGTGCTCGGCGCAAAATTTCAAAAAGACGCTTAGAAATTTTTTTTTTGAATCTCTCTTCCCTTTCAGCGTAGCATTATTGCTAATTTTGGCGCTGCGCATGCAGAGTTATGCTTAAATTTTCCACTGCACGTGTCGCAAAAATTATCGCTGATTCTGCCGCCGCAGCGCATCGCAAAAATTATCGCTGATTTTGCCGCCGCAGCGCGTCGCAAAAATTAACGCTAATTCTGCCACCGCAGTGCGTCGCAAAACTTAGCGCTAACTCTATCACCAGCATCGCACAAAAATTAGCGATAACTCTGCCGCCAGCGCCGCGCAAAACTTAGCGCTAACTCTGCCGCCAGCGCCACGCGAAACTTAGCGCTAACTCTGCTGCCAGTGCAGTGCAGAAACTTAGCGCTAACTCTACTACCAGGGTTGCGCGAAACTTAGCACTAACTCTGCCGCCAGTGCAACACAGAAATTAATGCTAACTCTGCCACCAGCACCGCACGAAACTTAGCGCTAACTCTGCCACCAACGCAGTGCAGAAATTAACGCTAACTCCGCTGCCAGTGCCGCGTGAAACTTAGCGCTAACTCTGCCACCAGCGCCGCGCGAAACTTAGCTCTAACTCTTCCGCCAGCGCAACGCATAAATTAATGCTAACTCTGCCTCCAACGCCGCGCTAAACTTAGCGCCAACTCTACCGCCAATGCCACGCATAAATTAACGCTAAAATCACTGACAAAGCCTTTAGCAGAACTCATAAATACTTAGAAAAAATGCAAATTTTCACAGACAGACATAAATTTTCACAAACAATTAGAAATTTTTTTGGAATGTGCCCTTCATTCTTTACAGAGGTCAGTTACTACCGATCAAACTTGCATAAAAACAGTAAGAGAATGGCAAGAACTTGCATCTCTAAAAAGGGATTTTCTTTTCATTTCAAATTCAACAATCCAACCAATGGATTCACATTTAATCTGCAAGCATCCAACAAGCATGGGCAAGGAAAACTCATGAGCATAAGGGCATAATTTGCAAGCTTTCCTCACTTCCAAAAGCCATCAATCGGCCACATAAATGTTGGTTCATTGTAAATAACAAACATCATTAAGACATGGGGCTATAATAACCAACTGTTTATGATTTCAATCATGAAATTAACACACATAAACTCATTTCCAGTCATGCTCAACATTCAATTTCATGCATTCAAAACATCATGGACATCCAAGGGATAAGGAGTCATAATTAATCAAGGCCTCAAGCAAATGATGTGTTATCTCATATGCACGGCAATAAGCAACAAATAATAACCAATACACAACAACATGCCCTATGCACAACACACAAAATCATATTTTTCTAATCTGCTGTGTGGATGTCAGCCCAACAGTCGTAGTGTTGAACCTTAAGATCTGATACCACTCTGTAACATCCCCTTCCATCAATCCGGTGCAAGGACGAAAACGTTAACCAAACTACCGTGCTTATTGGAAAAACTCAGATCCAGTCAATTTCATTTGAAATGCATGGTTAAATAAAACTTGCGCATACCTATTCATACTCAGCAAGCATAGCGGAATTAAACACTATGTATGCACATAGTTTCATCATGCAATAAACATGTAAACAATAGTCATCAATTAAGACATTGCAGAACATGGAATTAACAAATCTCATTCAATAAACACAGTGGAATATCCATAATAACATACAAGCAAAAGGAGATGCATCAGCTTATTTCCTTTAGGTAGAATAGTGAAACAACCACATAATAATCAATCCCATTCTCATGCTATGCACAGGCATCAAACCAACTAACTTAAGGTAATCATTTCATCCAAGTAACATGAATAAATTAATATATAGGGCAAACCACAAAATGAACATCATTCAAACCACAGAGAATAATTATCTTTGAGAGAAAGCTGTCCAACAACTGGCTATGTGAGAGCAACATTCCACCCAACCATAGATCTCTGTCAATCCTCTATTCTTTCAGCTGAGAGATCACGCCCGAGCTGGGTTGTTCATCCACTAAGGAGGAACTAAACAGGCTCACTCACGGCCATGGGTTCACTCAAATGGTCATGCCAAGCCAACACCCAGTTGGGTTTATCAAGCAAACAAGAAGATAGAGGAGGGTAATGCTAATCCAGTGAGTTCAACAGCAGAGCTACAGGCATCCCAAATGAACTCAACAGCAGGCACCCACATTACTTACCACATCCAACACAAGGAAGGTCCCCTTCTCTGCTACACAGTCCCTCAGGAAACTCTTCCCTCCAGTGCTCTTCAGGATGGGCATAAAAAGGTCCAGCTTCTAGCTTCCTGATTTTTCATCCTTCACTGGGTTTATCAAGCAAACCCAACCTCTACTCAATCATTCACACTTCGATTTCTCATAATTCTATCACAAAATAACCCAAATCCGTCACTGGTTTTCTGGGCTGCAAAAACTGGGTTTTCCTATGGATTTCAGGGTAGCTAATGCTCCCAAATTCACCCCAAGGTTCATACCTATGGATCTCCCATTGGATTTCATTGTCAAATACCAAATCTGGGCATTTTTGGCTCTTCAAAACGTGGGTTCTTGCACAGTTGCGATTTCTGGTTTTTCTCACTGCTGAGAATACGTTTTGGATGGAAAATGATGCTGGTAACTTCCACAATGGAATGGGGATGAGGAAGAAGCAATAGCCATGAGGTAGAGTGACTTTTAGTACAAGAAAATGGAGCCCCTACTCTGCCATACGAATTTCTGGGCTGCCCATGCTCCATTAAAGCCATGGACTATTTTCTTCAACCACTTCCTTACAACAGAATTAAATGTCAGCAAGGAAATTCAAATGGGTTCCCAAGGTGACATATGGCAGCCTATGGTTCAATCCCACAACCCCCTCACCACTCCCTAGTGGATACACATGGCCTGCTTCTCATTCGTTACCTCCATAGCCAGTTTTGGTATTTTATTGCTTGATATTTATTTACATCATTTTTACAATGTTCCATGGCTGAATAGCACATGGGTAACATAATGTCTAATGCTTTGTCATTTTAAATAAAATACGAACATACAGTAGCGGGGCCTTGGCCTTGAGCTCCACGCTAGGTAAACATACATCACATGTATACAATATTTACATTAAAATCTAGTATATCCTAAGGGTCAAAGTGGGGTATTACAATACTTGATCTCATAATAAACCATACCCTTCAGGAACCTCATAATATACTTTACAGCAATCAAGTGAACATGTCAAAGATCCGTCAAGAACTGGCTCAATGTATTCACAGTAAAAAAAATATCTGGTCTCATGTTCATCAGGTACATCAAGGACCCAATCGTCTGACGATACATCATGGCATCAATCGACTCTGATGAAGCATTACTCAATAGCTTCAGGTTCGATGCCATAGGTGTGGCCATGGCCTTGCATTCCATCATCCCGAACCGCTTTATGATCTCTACTTCATACTTTCCTTGTCCAACGAAGATTCCATCTGCACTCTGCCACACCTCCATACCTAGAAAGTAATGCATCATACCCAAGTCCTTCATCTCGAACTCGACAGCAAGCTTCCTCTTCGTATCAACAATCAACCCAATCTCACCTGTCACAAATAGGTCATCTACATACAGTAGGAGTATCACTGGATTTCCTTCCTCAACCTTGTAGTAAAGGTTGGAATCCGCTTTATTCTTGGTAAAGCCCAAACTAGTCAGGAAACTGTCAATCCTGTTGTACCATGTCCTGGGTGCTTGTTTCAAACCATACAAGGATTTCTTCAATTTACACACATGTGACTCCTTGTCATGTGTCTCAAATCCGAGTGGCTACTCCACATACACTTCCTCTTTGACTACACCATTCAAAAACGTTGTCTTGACATCTATCTCATGTATCTTCCACTTCATCATTGCAGCCAGAGCAAGTATTGTTCTGATGGAAGTGTATCTAGCTACAGGTGCAAAATTTTCTTCATAATCTATCCCTTCTTTCTGGGAGAAGCCACAAGCCACAAACCTTGCCTTGTATTTCTCTATGCTACCATCTGCATCATGCTTGATCTTGTAGATCCACTTGGAAGTCACAATAGACTTCCCTTCTGGTCTCAGGACCACATCCCATACATCATTCTTCATGATCGACTAGTACTCCTTGATCATGGAATCCTTCCATTACTGCATCCCTGATCTTGGGAACTTCATATTCTTCGATATCTTCAATAGGTAGTTTTTCTTGAACTTCGTTGCTTGTTCTTCAGAACAAATGTCATTGTCCTTCTTTTATAGGTGATTGTACACGATCTTTCCTACAAGTCAAATTCAATTGCATGATTAGAAACTTCTCATAGTTTTCATAACAAAATTTTACACATAAGGACATATGTCATACAGTCATACAATTATCTTAGCCAATGCTTTAATACAACATTCATCCATATCCCATATTCATACGGTAAATTTCTAAATGCCTTCCATCTCTACTAGAACATTGTTAAGAGTGTGCCTTACTCCCAACATGTCAGCAAAGAGGTTTCAATCTAGATAAGTAACAATGGAGTGTTGTACAGTACCATAGGCCACTTACCTATTACTATATTAGTAGTATCTTGTTCATTCTAAAATGCATAATATACATCATAAATCTAGGAACATAAGTATGTACATGTCTGAACAACATCATTTAAGTAATCATATATACAAGAAATGACAATTCAAATACTTATCTTTGTTTGGTTGTTGGGTGGACTCCCTCTCAATCTTTGCTTCCTTGCAGGAGCTACTGGAGTCTCTGATAGTGTGCACCTTAACCAATGTTGAAAATGGATGAGAGGTTCTTTCATAGATTTTTTTTTTCCGGAGTCCAACTCTGCAGTAGCCTCTTCTACTCCTTTCATGTAAAACTTCATTACAATACATATTCTTCATCACTTGAAGAATCTTCATTGTCTTCCCTGGTTCTCTTCCTTGGAGGTTCATCATCCTCTGCAGTGTGAGCATGATGTCTTCTCTTGTTTTTCTTCTTCTTGTGGGAGCTGCTTTTGTTCCTGGGACAATCTTTCGAATAGTGTCCCTTCTCATCACAAGTATAACATCGAATGTGAGAAAGATCTCTCATGGATCCTCTGAAGTTATCCCTCCGATTATGGTGGTGGTATTTACCCTTCTTATGATGAGGATGCTCCCTCTTGTGGTTATTCTTCCTGGTGTGTGTTGTGAGAGCCTAGTCTTCATTATCCATCTTTTCTTCTCGAGCTTTTTCCTGTGAGCATTCCTCCCACAGCCTACTGAATGTGATGAACTTCTTCCTAGCACAAATTCCTTGAATGAAGGAATCCCATGACCTAGGAAAACCATTAAAGGTGGTCATCACAATTTCACCATTCTCTATATCCTCTCCCACAACTTCAAGTTGTTCTTTTATCTAAGATACCCTTGTAAAGTAGGACTGCATGGTCTCTGCATTTTGTAACTTGACATTCTTCAATTGATTCCTCAAAGTCATCTTCCGATTTATGTTCTTTCCTTCAAACAGCTTTGTTAAGGAATCAAACATTTCCTTGGGTATCTTTAGAGAAGACACATGTGGTATGATATGGTCTTTGATAGAATCTGCAATGATTCTCTTGGCCTTGACCAAGTTCTTCTTATGTAAGGCCTTAGCCTCATCTCCCTCTAGAACTAGAACTTCTTCACTTATGTAAGTGTCCAATTTATTCTCTTATCGGATTAACCCAATCCTATACTTCCATGCGTGGAAGTTATCATCCCATTCAAGATTATCCTCAAGCTTCATGTGGTGAGACATCTTAATGAGAAACTCAAATGGAAATAAAAGATTTAGGGCTTACCACTTGAATTGTTGAAACTGGATCTGGAGCTGGCTAGGGTTTGATAGAGAAACCCTAAAAATCCAAAACTTGGAATTTCAAACTTCTGTCTGGACAGAAAGATGCAATTGACTGAGGCAAGCAAGTTGGGGTGCTCATATTTTGTAAACTCTAAAAATTGACACTCCAAAAAATGACCTACGAATTTTGGATCTGCAACTTCTGTCAAAATCTGGTTTTCTGGTTTTTCTTGTCCAAAAGTCAAATTAGGGTTTGACTTTCCCGAAGATTCACCCAACCAAAAAATTTGATCTTAGTCTCTAAATTTTGATTTTGATGAGGAGAGAAATCCTATGTTGAGAGCACTCCAAAATTCCACTTATGTCAAAAGCCCTAATTTTCCACAACAGTGACAAGCCAAAAATGAAAATGCTCAAAATCCAATTTTGTTTTGATAGAAATATATGCCATATTGTTTCTAGTGCATCTCTGAAATTTTGGATCCTCAGGGTCAGAAACTTCGGCCTATGGTAGACTAACCTGTCATATTTCCAAGCCCACAGATCTAATCTCAAATGGATTCTCCATGAGATAGATATTCTAAGTGTCACAACATGACTTGTTTATGGGATGAAACAACATAATGAACTTGTAGGGAGTGCCACGTGTCACTGTTTCAACTTCGGCCTCTGAAACTCGGACCTATGAAACAATAGTCCATACCCTAACTATAACATTTTATGGAATTCCATTTGGAGCTTCCTATCCCGATATATGACCTTTATGCCTAGGTCACCTGTTTAGTGCTACATTCTGGAAGAGGCAGAAACCCTAACTTGTACGGATCATATCTCACAAAGTAAAATGAATATGAAGCGGAAAGTTTTACACATGGTACATCCATGTTTGATATTCATCCTGTAAAAAATTTAGATCCTAAACCTTTGCCAAAATGGATTTATAGAGAAAGTGCCATGATGACTAGCTTTTACTATACCAAGCCCTAGCTTCCAATTTGTCGCAAGTGCAACAAGTGTCATAAATACCATACAATGCCTTCCTTCAGGATAGCTCTGATACCATGTTAGATTTTCATCATTTAATTGAATATGATCTAGGATCTTAACTAAGAGAATAACATGTACAGCATATCAAACACAAGAGACAAGAGACACAACGCATTTCACCAGGAAAACCATAAAAGTGAAAACCTCGTAACTTCCTCAGAGATAGAAGAAGCACCAATACAAAGATCACAAATATGAAACCCCAAAATATATATGTCTCCAGTAGCTACTCGTCCTCCACTTGTGCTCACTCTTCTCTCTCAACTATGCGAGTTGGATGTGTGAGTGAATGAGCAAATAGAGTGGTGCAACCACTCTATTTATACTTTAACTTGACCTTCCTTTTACCCTAACTGGGTCGACCCCTTAGGGGATTCTAATAATCCTCTCACTTAACTCATACTGGGCTGACCCCTCTAAGGTGGTATGATAACCCATCAAATATAAGTTACGACACTTACAATAAAACTTGTGACACTTGCCAAGTGTCACAAGTTTTAATACAAATGACAACACTTCCGATTGGAGGAATAAGATATATCCGTCGGGGATACATTAAAGTACAAATGTAATACATACAATATACAAGTGAATATCTTCCAAAGTTACAAATACATCAACATCTAGAAAACTTAACCTCTAAAAACAATCTTAAGAGAGAAAGAGGGGCCCCATTACTTTTTTGCAAAAAAAAATGGGGATCAGGTTATAGCAACAACACATACCTTCAAATTCTACCATTGAGGTCTGATGGTCTACTGGCCTGTTCTCCAATGTTGCGCAAATTCTAGGCATGCTCCTTGCTACATGTCCAACCGTAGTATCTTCTTGAACATTGTGAATGTTGTTAAAACTTTTTCTTCTTATTTGACAGTATTTAAAATAATGTGGTTCCCCACATTCCCAACATTTTAAAGGTTCATTTTGAACAATATTTTTATTATAACCAACATGTGCTTCTCTTTCTTTCATTACTGTAGGATTTTGTGGCTTAAAACTTCTAAAATTATTTCTCTGATAGTTTCGATGATTATTTCCAGAAGTATTATTAAATCTCATAACTTTTATTTTATGTTCAAAGCTTTCATGTTTTATGTTCTTCCAACTTGGTACATTGTCTCTCTTGTTCTTATTTTGGTCATAACAAAAATTTTATTTTCTCATAGCTCCATCCAATGTTTTAGGATTGTCATATTCAATTATTTCTTCGTAAATTGTTGGTAAACAGCTGAGAAAATGTTGTACTTTAGGTTTTTTATCAATAATATAAGGTACATAACCTAACAAACTCAGAAATTTACTACATAGTTCCTTCATTGTAAAAGTTCCTAGTTTCAAATCATAAAACTCTTTAGCTTTTTCTACATAATATTGTTATGAAAAGTATTTTATTTTAAAGTACTTCTTGAAAATTTTCCAAGTTAAGTGGCGTTCCTTAATGCATCTTACTTTCTTGATGTCTTGCCACCAAATGTCAGCCTTTCCCGTTAAATTATAGATTTTCATCTTTGCTTTGAATTCATTAGAATAGTTGTAAATATGAAAGTACTTTTTCATTCGTAAAAGCCAAGCTTTTGCTTCTTCTCCGGTTTCAATATCACCATTGAATATAGGAGGTTTTATATTTTTAAATTCACCAGAAATTTATTGATAAGGTTTACTTTTCCTACTATTACCATCACTACTTTCACTAGATTCTTTGTAATTTCATTTATGTTGTTTAGGTGAAATTCCACTTGAAGACTCAATTTCACTATCTGAAAAATTTAACTTCCTTGCCTTGCGTTTAAAAGATGCAATCCTTGATGTTTATTTCTTAAATCCTTTGATCCTTTTTGTTTCCTGATTATGTAATTTTGTTAACAAGACATCATTTAACTCCTCTTGTGCTTTCATAATTCGTTCATTATCTTTCTTAACACTTTGTAGTTCTGCTCTTAACTATTTTACTATTTGTAACAATTCAGATGGGTTATCATTCCTATTCTCATTTAGATGCACCCATAGATTATCATCATTAATGTTTTCTTGTTCATTGTTTACTTGTTCTTTAGGATGGAATTCTTCTTCAGCTGACATTTCAACATCTGCCATAGTTCCTGCAAAACCAAGGTTATACTTCTCTTATGAACATAAGAGAGTCAACCATAACACATAAGTTAGTTTTTTGTTTGTACTTGTTTCAATGTTCAGCCCTTTAGGCCAAGTGTTGTAACCATGCTCTGATACCATTATGTTACACACCCCAAAATATCTATATTAAAAAAAAAGGATAAATAAATAGAATAAATGCATGTATTCTTTTGTACTTCTAGTATTACGGAAGAAAAACTACTTTACTTGATTACATATTGGACTCTAAGACAAAGTTAGAAGCATGTCAAGTCTCTGTTCTTGTATAACATCCAAGTTCTAGGCTCTTACTTCTTTTATGAACATATTAGCTTAGGATTATTAGCATCATTACATGAACGGTATTTAACCTAGCATGATGAGGGTTTAAACCCTACAAAACCTTACATTAACTTAAATTAAATTACTAACATGTATTAAACATTCTAACAGTAACTTCCGCAATTCCCAAATCATAATTTTTAGTTAATACTCGGGAAATGCAGATTGTTGATCCCCAAAATCTAACTGCTTAATAGTTCCACAATATGACTTCCGCAAATGCGGATGTGGGTTATGGAACCCCAAACTACGACTATTTATTATTACGGTTCCACAATCCGGGTTCTGCATTGTGGATGCGGGTTGCAAAAGCCCCAACTACGATTATTTATTATTACGGTTCTGCAATCCGGTCCACATTGCGGATGCGAGTTGTGGAACACAAATTCTGACTATTTATTATTACGGTTCAACAATCGCGCTTCTACATTGCGGATGCGGGTTGCGGAACCCAAATTTCGACTATTTATTACAACGGTTCTGCAATTGCGGATGTGGGTTGCGGAACCTTGATTCCGACCGTTTAACATAACAGGTCTGCAATCTGATTTCCGCATTGCAGAACCCAAAATTTTCTAGGGTTTTAAAGGGGTGATTCCGCATCCCGATTGCAAATGCAGAAATCAAGTTGTGGATTCGATAGTTGAAGAGAAACGTTAATAGATAAGAACATAACTTAGAAAAATGATTGAATTTTGATTATTTTCACATTTAATAAGCTAGATCTAGGGTTGATTGTGTAGTCTTATCTTTCCCATCTGTTTTGAATTACTTTAACTGTGTTTATAAACATAAATATAAGAAACACCCAATCTATAACAGAAATAAACCCTGTACATACTTTTCTTATAACAGTGAGGAGATAAACATTCATTGGTACATTATTTGATTCCTAAATAGGTTTTACATATTAATAACTAAGTTTATTAAGCTATAGTTCATACTAGGTTAATTATGTGCCTACTAAAACTACATATTTACTGAAATAAACTTAAATAATGTTTGAATATCTTGCATACAAGTCTGGAAATATAATTCCAAATCATAATACTTACAGTAAGACAGTAATGCACAGTAAAACCCTATATGCTAACATGCATGAGCAAGGTAATCGATTTTTATAACAAGCATAAACATGATAACATGCATAAGCAAAAATAAAACAGTAATGTACAATAAAACCTTATATACTAACATGCATGAGCAAGGTAATCATTTTGATAACATGCATAAACAAGATAACATGCATGAGCAAGGTAATCATTTTGATAACATGCATGATCAAGGTAATCATTTTGATAACATGCATAAACAAGATAACATGCATAAGCAAGAATAAAATGGTAATGTACAGTCAAACATCTTATGAAAACCTACCTAAACCTTGTAATCGTCTTGGATAACGACTTAAGATTCATTTACAGAAATCAATGTTTACAGAATGATAAAAGATAGTTACTAACATACATAGTAAAGTAATCATTATGGATATTAGTTTAGGGATCATTTACAGTAATGGGTAAATGTAGAATGATAAAAAGATAGTTGATAACAACAAAATCATTCTGATAACAGCTTAGGAATCATTACAGTGATTGATAATTGCAGAATTAAATAAATGGGGCGTATACTAAGCAATATATTCATTATGCTTAATGATTTAGATATTTTTCATAGTAAAGGCATTCTCAGAAATACGATAAATGGAGCTTGAACTAAACAAGGAAATTGTTCTGCTTAACAATATAGCTATCATTTACAGGAACCAGATAGTCCAGAAATTAAATAGATAGAACCAAAACTAAGATATGAAATCATTAGATATCATTTGCAGTAATAGATAGTTCAGAAATTAAATAAATAGAACTAGAACTAAGTTATGAAATCGTTAGATATCATTTGCACTAAGAGATAGTTCAGAAATTAAATAAATAGAACCATAACTAATCTCTGGAATCATTAGATATCATTCACGATAACAGATAGTTCAAAAATGAAATAAATAGAACCTGAACTAAGTCATGCAATCATTAGATATCATCTATAGTAAATAGACATGTCAGAAAATAAATAGAACCTGAACCTGCAGAGTAAAATCAAAGATGAAGGTCATCGTTTCTCCCAACCAGCTTCCAGAACAACCAAACTACTTGCTCTGAAACCTCTGAGCCTATTTGCTGAACCATGAGGACAAATATTGGTTACAGAGTTCCTCTAGAAGAAGCTAGGTCATAATCTCACTTCATCATAATCCTCCTGCTCATTGGATGAATCAATACTCAGCATATTCTCCCCTTTCATCATAAGCCTCCTACTTAGTGGATGAAATCGATGCTTTATAGCATTTTCCTAGAACTTAGCTCATTCATGAGCCACCTGCTTGTAATGCTCCAACATGAGTCACGACCTGAACGTTAGGGAGGATGCCTCCTGCATCATGTGCACATTTACTAGGTTGTCTTGCTATCATGGATTTCCTCTCAACACTTGTCATTTCTCTTTGGGGGTCAACAAACACTCTTCAATGGCTGCCTTCAGTTTTTATTCCCTTAGTTATTTAAATATTTAAAAATGATAATTCTTTTACAATGTTTTGACCTCACTTGGTCAGTAATGTCAAATCAAAATTATAACATAAGGTCTTATAAAACAATAATTATTAGGGTTCCTAGGTGTATTACACACTATGAGCTGTTAATATTCATCTTCACCATCCAACGGTCAAATATATACCTTCCTTCACACTCTGTCACCTATGGTCACCTGTGCACGCGGATCTGATGTGGTTGGTCCACATCACACATTCTTCCTGCATGGACCGTCCACTTCAAACCTCCTGCCCACATGGCTCCTTCCCATCACCCATCCACGTGGCATGGTTGGGGTCGAACTTGAATTTTCTAAAATTTTCTAAAATTCATAACTATGTGAAATTTTAATTCACCAATAAGGGGATTAATTTGAAATTAATTCAAACTTACTCCAATCCCCTTAACTGCCACTTAATAGAAATGGATTCCTACAGAAATATTTTTTTCCCATAAACCTAATTTCTAGCCCATACACCTCCGTTATTGCAACCAGAAGCTTTGATGCCACTATGTAACATCCTCTTCACCCAATTTGACCATCAGAAGGGGACATTAACAGATTTCGAGCTCTCAAATTTCACCCCAAATCCATAATATGAATTTCAATGTATAAAATGTGTGCAAAAACATAAATAAAGATACACAATGGAACTAAACTCTATCCACACACATCTAACATGCAAATACAAGAATAAATATTATAGGAATTAAATAAAACCATTTCGGATTCAAATGCATGAGAATACTTATCTTTATCCAATACAAATCCAGGCAACTGGTCGTGTAATCTAGTGATTTTCCACCCAACCATAGGCACTCTGTCTAGCACATACTGTTAAATTTTCAGAATTTACTTCAATCTGATCTTGGATCTTAACTGAGAGAACAACATGTATAGCAAATCTACAGCATATCAATCATGGACACAATAATGCAAGCACACAAGAGACATAGAGTTTACTTGGGGAAAACCATAAAGGTGAAAAACCCCAATAACTTCCTCAGAGATAGATAGAGCAATGATACAACCAGAATACAAGAGATAGTCTTCTCCTAGCAGCAAAGCCTCCTCCTCCATAGTGCGCCACTCTCCCAAGTGTGAGTGAAAGAATAAAATGTGTAAAATGAGAGAGACACACTCTCTATTTATACACTAACTTGACTTGACCTTTACTCAACTAGGTCGGCCTCAACTTAACCACTTAACGTAATGCTGACTGGGCCGACCCCCACTAGGGTGGTCTAATAACCCTTTGACCCACATGGCCAACCCCCAATAGGGTGGTCTAATAACCCTTTGACCCACATGACTTATACAGGGCCGACCCCAACAAGGTGGTTTAATAATCCATCAAGTATAAGTTACGACACTTACAATATAAATGACGACACTTCCGTATAGAGGAATAATAACATCTCTATAGGAATACAACCACTTCCGTATAGAGGAATAATAACATCTCTATAGGAATACAATATACATATATGTGAGATACATTCCGAAGTTACATATACATCAACACTCCCTCTTAACTAGGAAGGTATTTCTCGACACAGGTCTTCTAGCACAAGTCATCTTCATCGTCACTGCTGCTGCTATCTCAATCAATCTCTAAATCTACTCGTCATAGGAAGTTCTACAGAGCTATTCCTTTTTCATACTGGATGTAGGCCCACCACCTGCAGGTCTTCAACATCTGTGCGAACGGTCTGATAGAGGTGGCCTCTCAAGACTAATTTTATGTGCGGATGCAATACTGGAAAGAGTATCCCAGGAACATTTATGTGCCTAAGCACGACCGACAAGATCTCCCAGGACTGATTACATGCATCTCCTCCACAATACCTTTAAAGAGCATCCCAAGAACATTTATGTGCCGCAGTACGACTAGCAAGATTTCTAAAGAGCATCCCAAGACTTATTACGAGCACATAGCTCAACCTCTCGGATCTCCGGGACTGATTACATGTGGATAGACAAAACCTTTAAAGAGCATCCCAGGAACATTTATGTGCCGTAGCACGACTGGCAATATCTCTAAAGATCATCCCAAGACTAATTACAAGCACACAGCTCAACCTCTCGTATCTCTAGGACTGATTACATGTCTCCATAGTAATACCTCATCCCAGAACTGATTACGAGCACATAGCTCAACCTACCGGATATCTGAGGACTGATTACATACTACATAGCAATACCGGAAAGAGTATCCCAGGAACATTTATGTGCTGCAGCACAACCGGCAAGATCTCCCAGGACTGATTACATGCTATTTGCATAACCTGCCACATATCATCTCTGACCTCCAAGTATCAACCTGATACTCATGATCCCATGGATCATCATCGCACAAAGCATCATCCTGATGCTCATGATCACACTGATCATCATCACTATACCATCCTGATACATATCATCTGGAGCAACATCCTGAAGCTTGTCATCGTGATCATCCTGATCATACAATGCATCCACCTGATGCATACCGAGTATCTACCTGATACATATCATCATACATGATCCACCTAATCATACAGTGTATCCACCTGATACAAATACAAATACATGATCCACCTGATCATATATGATACATATCAACATACATAATCTACCTGATCATACAATGTATCCACCTGATACATATACAGATACATGGTCCAAGCATCCAACATGATGCATATACAAAATACATACAAATGATCCAACTGATCATATCCAACATCCAACATGACGTGTACATACATATACATATAAATGATCCAATTGATTATATCCAGCATCATCCTGATGCATATACAGAGTAGTAACTGGAGCATCGTCTTGATGCTCATCATCCATGATCCTC
The DNA here is from genome assembly GCA_027924585.1 of Larix kaempferi. NCBI lineage: Eukaryota > Viridiplantae > Streptophyta > Pinopsida > Pinales > Pinaceae > Larix > Larix kaempferi. Next base: position 3,631,896 of record BSBM01000073.1, read on the forward strand.
CTGATCATCATAGCATCGTCTTCTTCATATCATCTCATCGTCCACGAAGCACAGCCCAGATGCACATCATCCAGTACTTACACCACCGACATGGGAGAACACATCTACCACCATTCGGGGAAGGCTCTAGCCCTTACTTTTTCACCATGAGAGAACACATCTACCACCATGTGAAAAATGGCTCAGCAATTATATCACGACCAAGGGAGAACACATCAACCATGTCATAAAAGCTCATGTGCATCTGCATCTTCCGGACTGATCACTTCCCTTTGGAAGGAACCTCAATCTAAAGTGCACCAAGCCTCTCTCTGAAGTACTCAAACTCCACTTTGGCCAACGGCTTGGTCAATACATATGCAACCTGCTCATCTGCCGCAACATACTCTACTTTGGCTATACTCATTGCTACGCAGGACTACTTCCTGCTAAACCAAGAGATCACACTTGCTTCCATACTGAAGCAGCACCCAGAAGTGCTCTTCCTATCTGCACCATTGCATGCCCAGTCTGAATCAACATAACCCTGTAGGCTAAACATTTGATTCGCATCATACTTGAGCCCATAATCAACTGGATCAGATGGAGCATCACACAGAAGCTTCAGGTTCGATTCCACAGGTGTGGCCATATCCTTGCAGTCCATCATCCTGAACCTCTTTAGGATCTCTACTGCATACTTCCCTTGTCCAAGGAAGATTCCATCTGCACTCTGCCACACCTTCATGCCAAAAACAAATAGTGCATCATCCCCAAGTTCCTCAACTCGAACTTGGCAACAAGCTTCTGTTGCATGTCTGCAATCAATCTATCCTCACCTGTTATGAATAGGTCATCCATATACAAAAGTAGTATCACTGGATTGCCTTCCTCAACCTTGTAGTAAAGGTTGGAATCCGCTTTACTCTTGGTAAAGCCCAAACTGGATAGAAAGTTTCCTATCCTACCATACCAAGTTCTGCACATATATGACACCCTGTCATGTGTCTCAGAACCAAGTGGCTTCTTCAACTACACCATTCAAGAAGGATGTCTTGAAATCCATCTGGTGTATCTTCCACTTCATCACTACAGCCAGAGCAAGTATGGATCAAATGGAAGTGTATCTGGCTACAGGAGCAAAAGTCTCTATGCTACCACCTACAGCATGCTTGATCTTGTAGATCCTCTTGGAAGTCACTACAGACTACCCTTTGTGACTGCATCCCAAACATCTTCATGATCGACTGGTACTCCTCGATCATGGCATTCTTTCCAAATCCAGGGAACTTCAATATCTTCAATATTTTCAATAGATAACTTTGTTGCTGAACAAATGTTGTAGTCCTTCTTTTGTAGGTGATGGTATACGATCTTTCCTACACAACAAGTTAAATTGCATGATTAGAAAACATCTCATAGTTTTCAGAACAAATTCTTACACATAAAGAAGTATGTCATACAGTCATGCAATTATCTTAGCCAATGCTTCAATACAACACTTATCCATATTCCGTAACTTTCTAGATGCCTTCCAATCTCTACCAGAACATTGTTAAGAGTGTGCACAACTCCTAACATGTCAGCAAAGAGGTTTCATTCTAGATAAGTAGCAATGGAATGTGAGAAATGACAATTCAAATACTTATCTTTGTTTGGTTGCTGGGTGGACTCCCTCTCAAATCTTTGCAACTCCATTCTGATGTGGATTGTGAGAAGTGGTCAACTCCCTCTGAATATCTACATCCTTGCAGAAACTACTGGAGTGTGCTCCCTCTTGATCTTTGCTTCCTGGATTACATGTCCTTGAACTTATATTCATTCTCGATCCCTATGCATGCTTGTTAGTATCATCATTGTGTTATCCTCTAGGTCTCATACATAATCAAAAATTCATTAGTATAATCTTAATATTATCAAAACACAATAAACTAAAGCATGTATAGTCAGGATCATTTCAAACACAGATAATAAACATTAGTATTCAAGGTTTCGGGGAAGTCTTCTTTTACTCATGCATATTCTTATTTGATCATAGGACTCTTCTGGTTAGTTAAATCATTAATCAAGATAAGAGATATAATATGCATAAAACCTGTGATTACTCAAACCTATACCTTCATGATTCTGTTGGTTAGTCATATCATCAATTATGGTAAGAAACATAATATGCATACAACCATGAATATTCAAACCTATGACTTCATGAATAATCATTATCAACAACACAACAGTATAAGATCCTAACACAAGGTAGGATTCTAGCTTGATATAGGAAAAACATATCTAGATTAGCATGCTAGCTAGTTATGTCTAACATACCCGCATAATGTCTTCTGGTTCTCTTCAATGATTTCTGCTAGTAACCTGCATGTCTCGTAAGTTATCCATTGTACAACCAAGTTATACATACCTCGTAAGTATATTTTATAAGTGATCCATGACAATGGATGAATCTTTGTCTTCATGTCATCATGATCATATGTTCTTGAACTAGAACATGATTTGTCTTTCTTGGTGTACCTTTCATGTTAGCGAACAACATAAACCTCATACAACATCACAATGCATTAGTACAATCATAAGTGTCAAAACCTTAATCAATGAATATCTTCTATTAAGGTAATATGACAAGTCTAGTAATTAATCAATATTTTACTGTAATTATATGAAGACAAACATATCATAAACTTAACTATGAACATAATTCAAAACATACCTGTAAGCCATACTTGTCAAGATTGCTTGTAATCTTCTTATGGAAGGCCTTAGCCTCATCTCCCTCTGAAACACGAACTTCTTCACTTATGCAGGTGACCAATCCATCCTCTTCTAGGATTAACCCAATCCACTTGATTTGCAGGAACTGGATGTGGAGCTGTAATAGTGTTTGTCAGAGAAACCCCAAAAATTCAAACTTTGAATTTCAAACTTCCGAAAGGATAGAAATATGCGCCTTGATGAGCTAATCAAGCTGGTATATTCAGAATTTGAAAACTGCAAAGTTTCACTCCTCAATTTTTCCTTTGAAACTTCCGGATTCACTGGATGTGAACCCGAACTGGGGTTTGATGAAGCCCACTCTTCTGCCCAATCAAAAGGTTTGATCCAAAGCTATAAGCTTCTACTTTTATGAGGAGCTTCCAGCCGTGGTCACAGATTTCAAAAATTCCAATTTTTGCAGAAGCCCTAATTTTCCACTTTTATGATCAAAGTCCCAAATGAGGGTCTGATCAAGCCGGGCCTTCTGCACAAACAAAAATTCTGATCTTGGTCTCTAAATTTCGATTTTGATGAGTAGCATTCAGCCGTGGTCTCCGATTACAAAAATTCAAACTTTATTTGAAACCCTAAATTCCGGAAGCCATGAATGAAGGTGCTAAAAAATAATTCTGTTTTGATAGAAATATGTACGTGATTGTTTATGGTGTAACTCTGAACTTTTCAATCCACAGTGTCTGAAATTTTTTCTTGAGATAGCCCGACCTGTCATCTTTCCATCCCGACAGGTCTGGCCTCAATTTGATTCTCTGAGAGATGGTTATGCCAAGTGTCGTAACATGACCTGTTTATGGGATAAAACAGGAGAGAGAACTTGTACCGCGTGCCACATGTTGCTGGTTCAACTTCGTCCTCTGAAAAATTTTCCTGCGATATTACAGTCTGTGTAATACCTGTCACTTTTTACAAAATTTCATTTGGAGCTTCCTAGCCCAAGTTATGACCTTTTTTTCCAAGGTCACCTGTTTTTTACTTAGATCTGGAAGAGGGAGACACCCTATATTGTACAAGTCATAAATCACAAAGTACAACGAATTAGAGGTTGTCCTTTGGACATAAGGTACATGGGGATTTGATCTTCGACCTATAAACGTTTCAGACCCGAAAACTTCGCCAAAACGGATTTATAGATAAAGTGATATGATGACTGGTTTTTGCTATATCAAGCCCTAGCATCGTAAGTGCAACAAGTGTCATACATGCCATATCATGCCTTCTTTCAGGCTAGCTCTGATACCATGTTAAATTTTCAAAATTTACTTCAATCTGATCTACGATCTTAACTGAGAGAACAGCATATACAACAAATCTACAACATATCAATCATGGACACAATAATACAAGCACACAAGAGACACAGAGTTTACTTGGGGAAAACCATAAAGGTGAAAAACCCCAATAAATTCCTCAGAGATAGATAGAGCAATGATACAACTAGAATACAAGAGATAGTCTTCTCCTAGTAGCAGAGCCTCCTCCTCCACATGTGCGCCACTCTCCCAAGTGTGAGTGAGAGAATAGAATGTGTAAAATGAGAGAGACACACTCTCTATTTATACACTAACTTGACTTGACCTTTACTCAACTAGGTCGGCCTCAACTTAACCACTTAACATAATGTTGACTGGGCCGACCCCCACTAGGGTGGTCTAATAACCCTTTGACCCACATGGCCAACCCCCAATAGGGTGGTCTAATAACCCTTTGACCCACATGACTTATACAACGCCGACCCCAATAAGGTGGTCTAATAAACCCTCAAGTATAAGTTACGACACTTACAATATAAATGACGACACTTCCGTATAGAGGAATAATAACATCTCTATAGGAATACAACCACTTCCGTATAGAGGAATAATAACATCTATATAGGAATACAATATACATATATGTGAAATACATTCCGAAGTTACATATACATCAACACATACTCTTTCTATTAAGAGACCACCAGGGTGAAGGAAACACTTACGTGATTCTATCTCTCATCCCATGACCAATTTTGCTCTGTTTGCTTAGCCAAATGCTCCTATAGAGATCAACAATGGTCTCACTCAGCCATAACAACCTTAGATTCCACAATATTTGCCCCACACATGACCCTTCTTGGCTCAGAAATCCCCTTCACGGATCCATGATTCTCTTGGGAAATCCATCTTGCTCGGTGCTTATAGTGTGTGCATAAAAGAATTTCAATATGATATGTGTTGCTAAAGAACCACCTGTAGCTTCAATTTCTGGCTTCTCAAGCACCTATGAGTAGCATAATTCGATGGGTAAGGGTTCCTAGCTTTCCCAACCTCTCTGCTCACCTACAACCAATATTGTTCACTTCCAAATCTGTAGCATGGTCTCCAAATTCGAATTTTTGGGTTGAAACACAGTCTAGTAAGTTCATGGACATCAATGGAGAGCTCTGCCTAGTGTAGATTTGCATGCCAGAATGAGAGAATGAGGGTTGACTCCAAGGGATATGAGAAAATGGTGAAAAGACAACTGACATAGCTTCTGACAGTAGAAGAAATGACTCTTGATAGATGCAGACTAACTTATGGCATGACAGAACTATCACAAAAGTGCAATTAGCCCCATGCTTCAATAACTGCATGAGGTGACTTTTCCCACCAACCTCATACATGCATTCAATGATTGGAGAATAGTAAAAAAGGAGATAATTGGTTTATTCAAAGCACATGACACAATTTGGGTGATTTCTAAGGTTGACACTTGGTAGCAAGGATTTAGTCTCCCATGGACCCCCTTTCCTCTTCCCCTCTGGTGGAATTATATCCCCTTTGGTGCTCTTTACACAACCATTCTTGGACCATTTTTTTATTTATGCACATAACATTTACATATTTCTAAATCAGCATGACAAGCTAACCACACAGTCCAAATAAAATCTATACATCATACACGCCTAGCCATTCACTAGTTAGGCCTTGGCCTTGAGCTCTCGACTAGGAATTCGCACTAGCATATTTACAAATTTGGATATGCATTTGGTTTCATTTCATTAGTGTAAGATATGGTTCATAATATTTTACCAAGGTTAAAATAATTTTATTTGATTTGATATGTTAGGTGGACTATTAGTTCAATTAAAGTTGGGAATAATATTGTATTATTTTTTTATTATTACCCTTCCTAGAAAAGGGGGCAACACCTCTCTCGAGGGAAAAAAGCATCGGGAAGTTCTTAACAGGGACTTTTGGGAAGAAGGGAGGGGGGAAGGTTGTTTGGAAAACTTAGGAGAAATATGGAAGGAAGAGAGGAATGAGTGGGAAAACCAAATCTAAATTGGAGGGGTTGGATTGGGAAGTTGGGATATGACCTAAGGTATTTTGTTGAGTCTTATTTCTCTTCTTGTTGTTTTTAATACCACGGGCACAAAGAGCTAGAAATTTGATAGGAATCCTAGAGCTAGGGATCCAGATACGCTACTCCTAATTGGTTGGGAGGCAAATCCTAGTTTAGGCATACTAGGATGGACTCTTATCATTTACATAATTTTGGAGAAATACATTCCAAGTCAAAACTAAGGGTATTACAAAGTCTACAATAAGCTCTGTGAAAAGGATTGAGTGCCCTTCTTCTCGATCACCGGCTGAAATGATAGCAAACACTCCAACTAGTTCTAGTTACATAGGGGCACATCTCCCCACTGTCACAAGGGGCACATCTGCCTAGCATAGAGAATCCATGAGCTACTCCAATCTCAATCAAAATCTACAAAAACATCCCTCCAATAGGTGCACCCTCATTGATATTTGTGTCGTTCAAAACTGCCTTGCGTTTTGGTGATTTTTTTATGCCAAGTGGTACCTCCTTTCCTCAAGTGTGCCCTCTTGCTTTTCTGGCAATTTTCTCATGCCAAGTGGTCCATCCTTCCTCAATTTTGCCCTCTCAAGTCTCCTTGGTTGCTTTCTTGTTTTTTCTTGAGTTAGATTAGCAAAATCTAAATTCTATTGTTTTCTTGCCTTTATTTTTCTTTTCTTGCTTTTCCCTCCTTTACTTTGCTTTTCCTATTTTTTCCCACTTTCCTTTATTTTTTTTACTATTTTTATGAGAGACACCTCATATGGGTCCGAATTAACCTCCTAGGTGCTTGCTTGAACCAATTAGACAAAATCCTTGAATTAAATAATCAATTTTGTGGACCTACATGACTTAATTTACTTGTGCATAATAATTATAGGCCAAATAATTCCTATCTCAATTATTTTTCCACTTGAACCTATGGTAATTAATATGGGGACATTACAGACACCGACTAGTTTTTTTGGCTACAAATTCTAGAATATAACCAATAAGGATGCTTTCTACCCAGAAGTCAATAACTTTGGTCAAGGGTGAATCCAAACGATTCAATTCAATCAAATCCCTATGTGTCCACTATAAACTTCTTCTTTGTCGACGATGATATTCAGGTGCTCCCGCAAGTGTTCTTAATCATTATGTAAGTACTAGTGGAATTTCAACCAACATAATTTTGTATTAGTCTAGTGGTGGTCCCTCGGAAAGAATATATTGCTTGAGCTTTGAGACTTTTCATCCTCACAGTTCGACTTCTTGTGTCACAAAACCGTCGATCTTCTTGTCCCACCATCGTTGGATCTGGCTTGTTGTCACATATGTATCCATTAAGTTAAAATTGTCCTATTAAAACTAGGTCTCAGCAATGGAATCATTCTTTTGCACAAAAATAGAAACCGGGTTCTTGCGCATGAGCCAATAAAAGGGCGTCGTTGTAGTCTAGTGTCCTAGCATTTTCAATTCCCAAAGGGGGAGGTCTCACTTGAAGCACAACCAAGATCTACATGTGATAGGGAATGTTAAATTGTAAGGATACATGTATGAGGGTTTGTTATCCGTTTTGCAAAGACATTCATCAATCAAATACCATAACAACAATTCATTAACCATAATAAGCAAATACAGAATAAATAATTGATTCAATGGACAATAAATAGATACACATAAATTTGAGGGGTCCAAAATTCCTTCATTCTTATTATCAATAACATTTGTTACATTCAAGCAATGGCTTTGCGGCCTTACAACAACTGCGGAATTACCCATTACAGTATATACAAAACAAAGACTAAAACCCAAAACCCAGATACATCATCTTCTGCTGCAGCTCGATCTTCTTTACTCTGATCCTCTTCTATGTTTTGATCTCTCTCTCTCTCATCTCTATCTCTTTTCTGCTTGCACTCCTCTTCCTTATATACTTGCGAGGCAGGTCCAAAACGATTACTGCCATTAAAGCCTTTCCACAATTCTCATTCCTTTACCTAGTGTTTCCTTTCATGATCCTTTTCTTTTCTACTTTAGACCATCCTTTCGAAAAACAAAAAAGCCAACAACCTCTAATATACCATAATTCTTTTACCAATTAAAATAATTACAAGAAAATGATGGTAACTCTTATAATACAATGATTAAATGATTAACTTTACTCCTTTTAACCATGTCGAGTATTAATCTCTCCAAATGATATATACTACATAAATACACCTTTATATTTTACACCACCATAACAGTTAATAAAACAAATAATTAATTAATTACAATCATATTTAGAAACTCCAATAAACTATTGAGGCCGGTGGGCTTTTTGGACTTCTAATCATGGCCTGAGCAATCTTATTATTATTCCAATTTCACATTATTGGTCTCAAATATCGGTGGATACCTCCTCACCACCTAGGTGGGCTGTTTTTGACCTCTCGTTAATATAATGAGACTGACCTCTCGTTATTATAATGAGACCAGTCTTATCGTTGCAATTTCACATTGATACCATCCTTTCCGGTCGTCACAATAAGCCGGCCAATACTTTGCCCAGAAGCAACAACCACTTTTCCTTTACTTTGTCTAGAAGCGACGGACACTTCCTCCCGACGTCCTGACACACGTCACCTTATTCTCCCAACCCCCACTCCAAATAATAGTTATGAATCAGGTTTTTAAAACAATTTTAGAATATGCCAGAAGAAGCCAATTGGAACCAAGTGGGAGGCTATAACACGACACGTCGACTCTTTGGTTCTCTCTGGGCCGTTCAATTTTATAACATATAAAATTGTGCAATCGGATTGGAAAGAATCTTCTTGCCTATCTATATATTTCTCCTCTCCCTTGTATTTCGAACCCATCAAAGCTTTTTGTGTGTCTACTTTCAAGCGCTGCGGAGTCTTTGTGCGTATTTGTGCGTCGTTGTGCGTCTGCTTTGAATTCCAACGGTCTTCAGTTCGAAACAGAGAACTTTCATGTCAAATCTAGACATCCAGATCCCCACCTTTGGTAAGTTGCTGGCCTTCTTTCTGGAATTTAAATACCCATTCATGATGTTTTTGAATTCTGGGTTTATTCGCTGGTTCTGAACATATGTATTGGCTGGCCTACGTTTAGATGTGCTTGCGGTTATTCGACAATCAAGTCTTTGCAAAATTAGTCCTTCTCTTAGGTAGGGTTAGGGTTTGCCTCCTCTCCAGGATAAGGTTGCGATGCCCTTTTAGTGTCACCACTCGGTGTAGCTTTGTTGGTTTCTTCTGTGGAGGGTGATTTCGACACTACTTTGGGTAACTGAGATTGCTATAATTGAAATTGTAACTGTTCAGATAGTCATGATGAAAATCTCCTGGAAATATGGGTACCTAATGATCAGAGGGTTATATTTGACTTCTCAGCTTCACCATCCTAATATCAGAATTATTACTGATGCCATAGGGATCATGGGTTACTAAGATTCTATGATTGAAATTGTAAATGTTCATATTGTCATGATGAAAATCTTGTACCTTAGTAATCACAGGGTTATGTTTGACCTCTCAGTTTCACCATCCCAATATCAGAATTATTACTGATGCCTTAGCTAAAGGCTTTATCTGGGCATGGAGTAGTAAGCTGCAGGCGTATGTGGTCCTTTTTGGTGATCTTTCGTCTTCCACACAGGATTCTAGTGTCTCATAGCTGTTTTTCTATTTGTAATCTTTAGTTTAAAAATATAAACATGGATCAAATTACGGTTTATTTGCTTGTCAAATCTAAGTTCACTCTGAGAGGTTATCACATCTAACTTCAGGGATTTGTTTACATTCTTCGTATTAGTTCAGTCTGGATTTTCTTTTGGAAGTGTTTAGAGAAACATGGCCGACTTCCTTCATAGTTTACATGTCAAGTCTGATGGGTAGTTATTCTGCTAAAATTGCTCAGGGTTTCCGCCCGGCCTTATGCCTTTGAATCGTGCTATACAGTTGGGGCAGTTAACTCAGAAAATAGAACCCTGGTGAAAATATTAATACTCCATCAACCTCATTAACTCTGGGTTTGGCTTTTTTTATCATGTTTTCTTGCACAAGTGAGTCATTCCATATTTTTAAAAGCATCTTTCTTTATGGCTGGATCTGGCTATGGAAAATCAGTTAGATGAGATATCTCCCTGGCTTTTTTTGAATGCATCTGAACCTTGTTTCTTTTAGGTCTATTTTATTATCAGATGTGAAACGGTCCAAGTTAAAGGAGTCATCTCTGGCTTGAGGTCCGGGATCTTGTTATGCTAACATTCATTTGGGTTCTAGTTTTCATGGTGACCGTGAAAAGTGAAATCACTAGGAAAATTATAATACTTCGACAATTAAAATCCCGCTGCTACCCCCTTATGTCCTATTGTAGCCTAATCCCTTTTTCTATATCACAGACCCCTTCAAGGATTCGGAAGCAGAAGATATTGGAACAGGTACAAAGGATTATGTACACGTTCGTATACAGCAGAGGAATGGAAGAAAGTGCCTGACTACAATTCAAGGTCTTCGGAAGGATTACAATTATAATAAAATTCTCAAAGATTTCAAGAAAGAATTCTGTTGCAATGGTACTGTTGTGCAGGATCTAGAGCTGGGACAGGTATTGCAAATATGTTTTGTTATTATCCATTTCAATTAGGGATTTAGGAAGATGTTTTAGTTAAACTGTTCCTCATACAAGCTTTGATTTTTTTAGGTTATCCAGCTTCAAGGTGATCAAAGGAAGAACGTTTCTCAGTTCCTTATCAATGTAAGTTCCTAAACATGCATAATTGTGACTTTTCATTTTGTTTCAAATATGGTTGGTGTGTGTTTTAAAGAGTTGGGCAATTTTTCTGATTGATGAATTTTCTCTCGCAGGCTGGTTTGGTGAAGAAAGACAAGATCAAGATCCATGGGTTCTAGAAGATTTATTTGCTGAAGAAGCAGATCAATTAAAAATGCACTATGTGTTGTTTTTAGGTTTTAATCTGTAGTACATATGTACTATTAATACTGTGTTGTTGATCGCCTCATGTATTGGTGGTGGAGAAATTATTTTCCTTATTTTCTTAGGGATTTTAATGCTGCAAGGAATGTTCTCTTCTGATTCAAATTGGGTAATATATGTTGTCTGTAAACCTGTTCACTCTTCCAATTATAAATATCAGAAAAACTGGGAAATGCTTTTTCCAATATTTTGTTTATGTGATATTTGATTTGTAGTTTGAGGGACGATATTGCATGACATTAAAAGGCCGAGAAAATGTTGATGTTATTTAAGTGCGCAAAAAGAAGCAGAATGCTATGGTTTGGGAATATCTTAAAATGCAGATAGATGCATATTTATGGGGAATACATGTGTTTTGTAGTTTTCGTCTACTATATCGGATGGATATAGAAGACTGCTTTTTCATTGCCATTGTTTGATAATAGTATCAACTAGATTGGAAGGTTTCTATCCCTTGCTGCTGTTGTTAGTTTAATTTTCCTTGAATCACTGCTTTTCTTAAAAGATAAAAACACTCACCCATGTTGCAGTTGTTAGTTTAATTTTCACTCGGTCAAGGGCAGTTTAAGTGTATCAATATATTAATGGCTTTATCATAGTTAGTTTATGGGTTCACAATATTCGATGTAATGAAGCTTATTTAAAGACCTAGTGTTCTTCATTGTAAGGTGCCTAATATATTGGTTTTATCATACTTAGTTTATGGGTTCACAATATTCGATGTAGTGTTATCATAGTTAGTTTATGGGTTCGCAATATTCAATGTAGCGTTATCATAGTTAGTTTATGGGTTCACAATATTCGATGTAATGAAGCTTATTTAAAGACCTAGTGTTTTTCATTGTAAGGTGCCTGTTCTTTGGTTAGTTTGGCTGGATTGGTCAATGTAATAATAGATATTTATTTGGTGCTGGTTTTCTGGATAAAAGGTTTCCCAGGTAAATATGGCTCTTATGTGTGCTTGTTATTTAGTTTGTTTTTTCTCATGATTTTAATATATATCAGAGCCAAGCATGCTTGGATTCTCTAAAAAGGGGCATTATCCTAGATTCTCTGACAAGGGGCATGAGATAATGGGATTCTTGGAAGGAAAGCAGGGAATCCATGTGTTAAAATCTTCCCAGAGCATGAAAAATAGTGTTAATGATTTCAAGTGTTTGAAGTAGCATGTAAGGAGGGATAAGGATTGTTACTACCTGTGATACAAGCAGTTCGAGGAGTGCATTGGGGGAAGCACATAAATTCAATCCATGGTAACAATGTATTGAATTTATGTGTTACATTGTAGTGTTGGATTGTGTTCTTTGTTTGTTTACCAAATATGCATAGATCTGGATGTGAGGCAAGTTACATGAGAATCCAAGCCGGATTCCAATGTGCATGTGGTGTTTGATGGGGTGAGTTGAGAGCATGCTTTGCTTGTGCTTGGGTGTGGACATGTAAGTAGATAAGATAGTTGTGTCTTTAAATTCTCAAAGCAAGGAGTGATGATTGAAAGTACATGGTGTTAAAGTTAATGTAGCTGTGAGACCCATTCTCTGGGAGAATGGCACCCTAGTCAGTTAACTAGGGTTCCTGGTCAATTAACCAGATAGAGTAAGTCCCAACTCCCTAGAAGGTACCCTAGGGCCCCTAGTAGTCTATTGGGGTTCTTGGTCTGGGACCAAGTAGGTTGATGCCATGGAAAAGTCCCTAGCATGTGGCTAGGGCCCCTATCTATCTCTAGGGTATTTTGGTGTGGGACTAGACAGTTTCTTGGTCACGAGGACCAAGCAAATCCTGCAAATTGAGACAGAGACATCCTCATCTAGCACCAGGAAGTTAATTAGGTGGATCTTGGTCAGTTAACCAAGATGATGATGTGTGATGCCCTCATCTCCTAGGTCTTTGAGATGGTTGAGCTAGGTTGTCTTCTCAAGGGACTAGCCACCCCTTGATGGAGTCACTAACACTTGACCTCATGAGCAGTCAGGAGGACCATGGGATCACATCATCCAGTGGGGACTTTCCTTATATGGTGATGATAGAACTTTCAGTTAGTGTATGGAACATTTGTACATTTGAGAGAGATAAATAAGTTGTTTTCCCACCTTGCTTTTATACCCTTGGTCTTGTGGTTAGAAAGGTTGTCTTTCCATCTTGTTGTTCTTGATCTTGTGGGTAAAAGGGTTGTCTTCCCACCTTTGGTCTTGTGGTTTGAGGGGTGTTTACCCATCCTTGATTTACAGTGGTTAGCCTTGTCTTGTGTTGACCTTTACTTGTTGGTCCTATGTGCTAGCGCCCACCTTTGTCTTGAACCTAGTATCCTCTCCTAAGGACGTCATAATAAGTTATAACTTTATAATGGGTACTTTCATTATTTAAATGACATCTTAACTTAATTGTTAGAAACCTAGTCAATGAAGAATTAGAAGGGGATCCTTCTAGAAGCCACTAAGAGGCTATAAATATAAGTCTAATTATTCATTATGAGATCATCCAAAAAATATATATTTCAGCTTTGATTTCTTATGATGACAATTCAAATCCGATTACCTGTGATTGTCCTAGGGTTTGGTGCTTTGTCTGAAGGTGATGTCAAGGGTTTTTCAAGCTATCTTGGGCTTCTGTTTTTCCTGTGAAGACTTCATAGGGCTTCCACCACCTTATCATAGTCTTCCTTGTCTTCATAGGGTTGTCGCTTCCCCCTGAGGGTTTCATCTATTGTTATGTGCTCGTTTTTTACTGTTGAGAGGGAATCCACTGTCATTATGGACTCTTATAGGGATTCCATTTGTCATTTGAAGTATGTTGCCACCTATTTTGAGGGTATTGCAACAATTCTAGGATTCCTGGGGGTGACCGCTACTGTTGAGGGTTTGCTTGTTGCCCATCGTGGACTGTTTTAACTAAAAAGAAGAGGCAACTGCTTGTAGGGTTGCTTGCTGCCCCAATCATGGATTGTTTTGTCTGATAATAAGATGTCGCCTCTTGCAAGGGTGCCTGCTACCCCATTGTGTATTGTTTTGACTGATAAGGAGGACGTCGTTTCCTGTGTGGTGTTTCCTACTGCCATGGTGGATTGTTTTAGGGAAGTCGTTTCCAATGTGGACTATTTTAGGGCTTCCATGTGTCATATGAGGATGCCATCACCAATGAAGATTGTTTAGGCTTGGTTGGTGGTGCTACTAACCCCAGTGAGAGGTCCGTTCATTGCTATGAGGGTTTGGAGGGAGATATTGTCACCTAGGTGTGTTGTGAGGTGTCCTTACATGATTCTAAAGGTTTTGTGATTGCCACTTACTGTTGGGTACTTGTTGGATTTGATCTTGGAGCCTTTATTGTATTTATCTAACCCTATCCTACAACACATTATCTCTCTCTCAGGTATGTACAAACCCTCAAGTAAGGGTCAGTTTTTTTCCAGTAGTTGACTTTCCTCTGAGAGGCTAAGTCATATATGAAGGTTAAATTTCTGAGTATAAGGAAGTCTTATCTCTTTAAGTAGGTTATCAAACTTATTCACGTATTGCTGCTATACTTTTGTTTTTGTTAATTTAGTTTTACCACTGCATTTGCTCTACTGGTTATATATTTGCAGTCAAAACCTTAACTTTAACATAACGATCATTGGGGAGTGTTAAAGTTGAAAGAGATGAAAATTATGTTTTAATTTATCAGATCTAAATTTGCTTTGTTACAACTATACACTATTTTTGGTTTCAGTACTAGTCGTTGCATTAAAGTATAAAAAATTTAATTTTTTGCTTCAAACCCTAACATAACCCTAAAGTTAACACATGGATCACTTGAAAGCTGAAATGTCGTGCGAGCATGTTCCCTACCTACGTCATTGTCAATTGATAGCATTGGATAGTGTAAGTTTGACATCTATGGGGATTTACCTTAAGTTCAAGAAAGTGCATGCTATCTTGCTTCCATGTTGCTCAAGCTTATTGCAGGTGGTGGAGTGTTGAAACTTGTTGGTATTACAAATGTAGAGAACTCAAATTTCTCCTAGAGGAGGTTGTGGATGATTGAAGAATAAAAAGATGAAAATGAAGTCTATAGATCTATAGATTGAGTGTAGAGCTCTACTTTGTAAAGCACTTCTCGGAGAAGATCAATGTTGTTGGAACTTTGAGCTAGGGATGACATTGTTTTTATGGTTTCTATCCAAGTCTTTGCAAGTGTTTACTTATCAGAAGTAAGCATTACATGTAGATTGATGGTGGGAAATTCATGAAGGAATCATAATAATCGATGATGTATAAGAGCATAGCTCATGAAAACTGTGAGATTTTCAATTACTAGGAACTAGATTCATAAGACAATTTCACCATGGAATATTTTAGACAATGAGAGAAGAAGAATAGAGAGAATAAATTATGGAAAACACTTTGTATCTTATTCATTGATATGATAACAATATATAATACATCCTCCATGAAGAAAATCGAATTGCTTTGAAGCAATATGGAAAGAGCAAAAAGAAAGGCTTAGAAAAGACAAAAAACCCCCTAGGTGGGAAAAGCAGTTTCCAAAACTGTGCTAGCGGCTCACGAATTTGCAAAGTAGGGTATGGCAGCTCATGAGTGAGGTAAATGGAATGTAATGATCGCTTTAGAAGGTTATATATGATATGGAGGTCGAATTGGTCAAGTGGCAAAAGATTTCAAGTAAACTAGCTTTATCTTTTCCACTAGAAAGCAGAAAAAACATGACAAAGCTAACTAAAACTGGATAGTGTCTTTATAATTTAGGAATGGAATAAAATCAGACAGAATCAAAGGAAATGTTATTCAGAATCTATCCAAATTCATTTTTGTGAATGAGGATAGCATGTGGTCCACTAAAAGACAAAACTGACCTATTCTACCTAGTCAAAACTCAGGAAATTAATCATAAATGATTAATTAATTTTATCCTAAGTCTAGAATGACATAGTGGGTTTTTTAAATGTTCCAACACCCCCCCTTAAGCCTGACTTTATGTGATGGGAATTAGAAAAATATCAAAAACATAGGGCCCAAACAACAAGGCTTATGGTCACCCCAATACAAAAATAACTAGTCCATGTAAACCGAGGAAACAGGGAAAACCTCATGGGAACAAAATCCTCCCTAAAAAATGGACATGCTTGATGTCTTCATACTGTCATGTTGCTTATTTGAATGAGTTGAATAGGCTGCTTTCGAGTAACTGACTTGATGAAGAGATTGTGGATGTCATGATCATGCATCAGTGCATCGATGCTATGTAGGCAAGAACCATGTGTTGAAGCTCTATGAATTTCATCTTCTGATGATGTAGGAGCATCAAATGAATTTTTCTTGCTGCTGTAACATACATAATCAAATCTGAAAACATAATCAATGATGGAAAGAATATCTATGCATACTCCTCCCCAAGGAGAAACAATGAACTCAACGGGATCAATTTCTTCTGTAGTTGCAATGTGATGTACTAGTTCTTGTACTTTCTTCTCAAACTGATGTAGAACCTTTCTGATATTTAAAATGAGATCATGCAACTTTGAAATATTAGAATGTAAGTAATATGGAGCAGCAACCAGTAAAGATGTGGAGTCTCCATGATCGAACATAATTTCAGTATAAACAATTTGAAAAACTAGATCACCCGGATAGCTGAATGAGCCTGGAGAGTGTGAGGACTTGACTTTTGAACCATGAGTGATGGGTTCATGTCCAGTTGTGTGGAATATCAGTCCAAATAATGCCAAAACAATGGTTGTCCAACCAATGAAAGATATGCAAGACAAAAGTGCAATAGAGACAAGTGACACAGTGTACGAAAACATAGAATTGTGTAGTTTCTTAACTGAAGAACTTGGGGTTTGTAGGGTCTTTTGTGCATCCAAAGGTTAGGAATATGATGTGGGATATGTAACGACCTGCATATTAGACTGTAAATCATCTTCTAAATCAGAATATAAAAGATTTGAATGATGGTAAAAAGACCTTTCAGAAGACAAATAAGAAGCTAGTAAAAAATGACTAGTTTTGAGAGTGGACTTGAATGAACTGACTGAAGATTGTTCCAAGGAAGACGTGGAGGTTTCTGATTCTGATATATCAGAATGTGAATCAATATCAGAGACCTCAAAATTATATTTCACTCTAGCACTCAAAGCATAAACATTATTACCTTTGGAAGAGGCTTGGAGACAGAGTTCTTGTTCTACAACAACCTTGCCTTGTTCTTTCTTTGCAAAGTCAGGAACATCTATGTTATGCTCTTCAAGCATGTTGGCCATGATGTCTAATTTCTTCTTGAAGCAAGATTTCTTAGGATGAGTGCCTTTGCAACAATAAGAACACTTGGCTTCTCCTTCTTCATCTTCTTGGATTTGGAATCTCCATCAGAATCCTCTTCATCTGACAATATCTTCTGTTTGGATTTGTCATTCTTGAAACTCTTTGCTACATGAGCAATAAGTGAAAAGTATTTGGAGGGTGATTGATCCCTCATTTGGACCATCCTGTCCTTTTCTTGAGTGAGTGAATCAATGAATGCATCCAAGGTTGGCATCTTCCACTTGCGAACTGCAAGTCTGTCATGTCCCAAATTTGGTATTGGGTCACAATGGCCTAATCACATTGGCCCTATTCATTAGAGTTTGTCAAATTGATGCTAAAGGTCGAATAATTGCCAATGAGGAAAATTACTAGTTTCCTAGGTTTGGGGTGGAAGCCTTGGGATTTGGAATAATGGGGATATAAAAGGATGTTTGAACATTAGAATGGCATAAATATTTAATAAAGGAGCTAAATAAATATATACAAGTGAAAATCAAAGTGGCATTTCATCATGAAGACACATGGAGGAAGTGGGACCCACATATGGCTAGATTTCCCCACTACATTTGGCATCATTCTCTCACCAATTCAAATTCAAGGTGAATGGTAACATACTTGGGGGATTCCATAAGGTATTATTCATGGTATGACTCATCCAAGGTCAAAATATAGAGGAAGAGTAACTCCCATGGAAGAGGAAGAGGCAATTTGGAGCTAGTGAGACACTTGGGCTAGATTCCCTAGCTCTATGATAACAATGATGAAGATGCTATGACACCTATGACACAAATCAGACCTGAAGGCTAACATATGACATATATGACATGTCAGGGCTAAAAATAGACTCCAAGAGGGCGCTCAAGGGTGTTAGGGCAGCTAAGATGCTTCCACATGTGATTTGGTAGAAGTGGGAGACTAGGAATTGTTGTACAAGTGGTGTTCTTTGGAATCTCTTCCCAACTTGAGTTGGCATGAGCCTCTTGGAAGGAATTCGACCCATGGAGGAAATTAGTAGTTTATAAATGTCAATAAAAAAGAATGAAACCAGATTTTGATCATTTGTAGAATTTGCAATTGCATTTGTGGAGAGGGAGAGCTAGTGGATGGCTAGTTTCTTGCCTTAGCCAATTTCGAGGGTGAAAGATTCCCATCCAAGTTGGTAATTGGAAAGGTCATTCAGAACTTTCATTTGGAGCTTTAATGGATTCTTTATTTGCAGGTGTAAGCTAAAGGGAATCTCATGGTTTCTTCTATTGCAGCACATTCTCTCAACCATTTCCAGTTTTGATGGCATATTCTTGATCCTTGAGGGAGGGCGTTTTTGGTGAGCTATTGTACTCTTTGGGGGAGCTTATCATGCCCCATTTCTTTTGTAATATGAATTAAATACTCTTTTCTTCATATCCAAAAAGTTTCAGGTCGAAATTCCAAGTAGAAATGTATAAATCTCATTTTTAATGGAAGAACAATGCCATTTCCCCACTACCTTGTTTTGAGCCAATGTATTGATGATGATTTCGAATGAATGGATGATTCTTTGATGAATGTGTGATCAATGTACTGATATGGATGTATTTTACAAGTTTCATGTATTGTACTTGAGCATTTGAAGTATTTTTACTCAGTTTAATTGCATTGGGAGAAGAAATACTGCCATTTCCCCAAGGGTCGAATTGGTGATTTTTGCAGTTGAATGGGAGAGGGTGAGAACAGTTGTAATAATCCATTAATGGTGCATATGAGACTTTAATAAAATAATTAACACATTACATACCTCTGTTCATAAATTTGAGTGGGTTTGGAGGCATTTGGGAAGCCATTTTCAGTACTTACCCCAGGGGGATTTGAACCCCAAATTACTAGTAAAATTGCATAATTGGTCCAGAATCTTAAGAGAGTTTGCAGAGGTTTTTTGGTGGACATATGTCATCCATAAACATCATATTCAAATTCTAATACCATTCATACACCTTCCTTGAATATTTGAAGGCATTTGCAATCAATTTGAGACCTAGAGACCAATACTAGTCAAAGGAAAATCACTAGTAAAGTTACCTACATTGATCAGAATTGAAAGAGGATTTGTAGAAGTATTTTAAAGGTCCAAAGGAATCCCTGAAACACATATTTATGTTCTAATATCATTCATATACCTTCTCAGAATATTTGGGATCATTTGGGGCAAATTTGGGACCTAGAGATCAAAACTAATCAAAGGTCGAACTAGGGAAAAAAAGTGGAAAATTGTCATTTTAATAAAATTCCTAACAAGGGACATTACAAAGTCTTGTAGAATGAAAAGTAGACACAAATACTGAGTATTCAAAGCTCAGTTTTGATAGAATGGTAAGGATTACTTGCTCATCCTTCTTCTCTATACCACATTGCTTGAGTTGAAGCACTAGGTTCTTGAATTTTGATATGAACGCCCCCATAGAATCGAAATTACTTGGACTAAGAGAGATCATCTCAATCTCCAACAAATGACCTCTGAGCTTGTCCATTTTTCCAAAGAGAGACTCTAGCTTTGTCCACACTTCATTTGGAGTTGATAGAGAATCGATATGGAAAAGAAGATCTGGAGATACAGAGAGACAAAGTAACCCATAAGCTTCATCAAGCCTATTGAACCATTTGGATTTTAATGCAACAACTCCTAGCTCAGTTTCAAGCCCCATAGTGACTCTATACAATCCTTTGCTCTGAAGCAGGATGATCATATGCGCCTTCCAGTCAAAAAAATTGAAGGGAGTGAGAGTCATAGCTTTGGCTTGATTTTTCTCCATACTGATGTGCTCCTGGTAATGGTAGTACCTGCAAAAAACACTCTTGGAAACTGTTTTGAATCAAGCTAGCTTTGATACCATGTGAGATTTTCAATTACTAGGAACTAGATTCATAAGACAATTTCACCATGGAATATTTTAGACAATGAGAGAAGAAGAATAGAGAGAATAAATTATGGAAAACACTCTGTATCTTATTCATTGATATGATAACAATATATAATACTTCCTCCATGGAGAAAATCGAATTGCTTTGAAGCAATATGGAAAGAGAAAAACGAAAGGCTTAGAAAAGAAAAAAAAAACCCCTAGGTGGGAAAAGCAGTTTCCAAAACTGTGTTAGAGGCTCACGAATTTGGTAAGTATGGTATGGAAGCTCATGAGTGAGGTAAATGGAATTTAATGATGGCTTTAGAAGGTTAGATATGATGTGGAGGTCGAATTGGTCAAGTGGCAAAAGATTCCAAGTAAACTAGCTTTATCTTTTCCACTAGAAAGCAGAAAAAACATGACAAAGCTAACTAAAACTGGATATTGTCTTTTTAATTCAAGAATGGATTAAAATGAGACAGAATCCAAGGAAATCTTATCCAGAATCTATCGAAATTCATTTTTGTGAATGAGGATAGCATGTGGTCCACTAAAAGACAAAACTGGCCTATTCTACCTAGTCAAAACTCAGGAAATTAATCATAAATGATTAATTAATTTTATCCTATGTCTAGAATGACATAGTGGGTTTTTTAAATGTTCCAACACCCCCCTTAAGCCTGACTTTATGTGATGGGAATTAGAAAAATATCAAAAATATAGGGCCCAAGCAACAAGGCTTATGGTCACCCCAATACAAAAATAATTAGTCCATGTAAACCGAGGAAACAGAGAAAACCTCATGGGAACAAAACCCTCCCTAAAAAATTGACATGCTTGATGTCTTCATACTGTCATGTTTCTCATTTGAATGAGTTGAATGGGCTGCTTCCGAGTAACTGACTTGATGAAGAGATTGTGGATTTCATGATCATGCATCAGTGCATCGATGTTATGTAGGCAAGAACCATGTGTTGAAGCTCCATGAAATTCATCTTCTGATGATGTAGGAGAATCAAATGAATTTTTCTTGCTACTGTAACATACATAATCAAATCTTAAAACATAATCAATGATGGAAAGAAGATCTATGCATACTCCTTCCCAAGGAGAAACAATGAACTGAATAGGATCAATTTCTTTTGTAGTTGCAATGTGGTGTACTAGTTCTTGTACTTTCTTCTCAAACTGATGTAGAACCTTTCTGATATTTAAAATGAGATCATCCAGCTCTGAAATATCAGAATGTAAGTCATATGGAGCAGCAACCAGTAAAGATGTGGAGTCTCCATGATCGAACATAATTTCAGTAGAAACAATTTGAGAAACTAGATCACCGGGACAGCTGAGCGAGCCTCGAGAGTGTGAGGACTTGACTTTGAACCATGAGTTATGGGGTCATATCCAGATGTGTGGAATATCAGTCCAAATAAGTCCAAAGCAATGGCTATCCAACCAATGAAAGATATGCAAGACAAAAGTACAATAGAGGCAAGCGACACAGTGTATGAAAACATAGAATTGTGTAGTTTCTTAACTGAAGAACTTGGGGTTTGTAGGGTCTTTTGTGCATCCAAAGGTTGGGAATATGATGTGGGATACGTAATAACCTGCATATTAAACTGTAAATCATCTTCTAAATCATAATCTAAAAGATTTGAATGATGGTGGAAAGACCTTTTAGAAGACAAGTCAAAAGCTAGTAAAAAATGACTAGTTTTGAGAGTAGACTTGGATGAAGTGACTGAAGATTGTTCCAAGGAAGAGGTGGATGTTTTTGATTCTGATATATAAGAATGTGAATCAATATCAGAGACATCAGAACTATATTTCACTCTAGTACTCAAAGCATAAACATTATTACCTTTGGGAGAGGCTTGGAGAGAGAGTTATTGTTCTACAACAACCTTGCCTTGTTCTTTCTTTCCAAAGTGAGAAACATCTATGTTATGCTCTTCAAGCATGTTGGCCATGATGTCTAATTTCTTCTTGGAGTATTATTTCTCAAGATGAGTTCCTTTTCAGACATAAGAACACTTGTCCTTCTCCTTTTTCATCTTCTTGGATTTGGAATCTCCATCAGAATCCTCTTCATCTGAAAATATCTTCTGTTTGGATTTGTCATTCTAAAAACTCTTTTCTCCATGAGCAACAAGTGCAAAGTCTTTGGAGGGTGATTGATACCTCATTTGGACAAGCTTGTCCTTTTCTTGAGTGAGAGAATCAATGAATGCATCCAAGGTTGGCATCTTCCATTTGGGAACTACAAGTCTTGTAGAGTGAAAAGTAGACACAAATATTGAGTATTCAGAGCTCAGTTTTGACAGAATGGAAAGGATTAATTGCTCATCCTTCTTCTCTATACCACATTTCTTGAGTTGAAGCACTACGTTCTTGAATTTTGATATGAACTCCTCCATAGAATCGAAATTACTTGGACTAAGAGAGATCAACTCAATTTCCAACAAATGACCTTTGAGCTTGTCCTGTTTTCCAAAGAGAGACTCTAACTTTTTCCACACTTCATTTGGAGTAGATAGAGAATCAATATGGAATAGAAGATATTGAGATAGAGAGAGGAAAAGTAACCCATAAGATTCATCAATCCTATTGAACCATTTGGATTTTAATGCAACAAATCCTGGCTCAGTTTCAAGCCCCATAGTGACTATACAATCCTTTGCTCCGAAACTGGATGATCATATGCGCCTTCCAGTCAAAGAAATTGAAGGGAGTGAGAGTCACAACTTTGGCTTGATTTTTCTCCATACCGATGTGCTCTTGGTAATGGTAATACCTACAAAAAAGACTCTTGGAAATTGTTTTGAATCAAGCTAGCTCTGATACCATGTGAGATTTTCAATTACTAGGAACTAGATTCATAAGACAATTTCACCATGGAATATTTTAGACAATGAAAGAAGAAGAATAAAGAGAATAAATTATGGAAAACACTATGTATATTATTCGTTGATATGATAAAAATATATAATACATCCTCCATGGAGAAAATCGAATTGCTTTGAAGCAATATGGAAAGAGCAAAAAGAAAGGCTTAGAAAAGACAAAAAAACCCCTCGGGTGGGAAAAGCAGTTTCCAAAACTATGTTAGGGTCTCATGAATTTGGCAAGTATGGTATGGTAGCTCATGAGTGAGGTAAATGGAATGTAATGATGGATTTAGAAGGTTAGATATGCTGTGGAGTTAGAATTGGTCAAGTGGCAAAAGATTCCAAGTAAACTAGCTTTATCGTTTCCATTAGAAAGCAGAAAAAACAGGACAAAGCTAACTAAAACTGGATAGTGTCTTTCTAATTCAGGAATGGAAAAAAATTAGACAGAATCCAAGGAAATATTATCCAGAATCTATCCAAGTTTGTTTTTGTGAATGAGGATAGCATGTGGTCCACTAAAAGACAAAACTGGCCTATTCTACCTAGTCAAAACTCAAGAAATTAATCATCAATGATTAATTAATTTTATCCTAAGTCTAGAATGACATAGTGGGTTTTTAAAATGTTCCAGCACCCCCCTTAAGCTTGACTTTATGTGATGGGAATTAGAAAAATACTAGAAATATAAAGCCCAAGCAACAAGGCTTATGTTCACCCCAATACAAAAATAACTAGTCCATGTAAACCCAGGAAACAAGGAAAACCTCATGGGAACAAAACCCTCCCTCAAAAATGGACATGCTTGATGTCTTCATACTGTCGTGTTGCTCATTTGAATGAGCTGAATGGGCTGCTTCCGAGTAACTGACTTGATGAAGAGATTGTGGATGTCATGATCATGCATCAGCACATCGATATTATGTAGGCAAGAACCATGTGTTGAAGCTCTATGAAGTTCATCTTCTGATGATGTAGGAGCATCAAATGAATTTTTCTTGCTGCTGTAACATACATAATCAAATCTGAAAACATAATCAATGATGGAAAGAAGATCTATGCATACTCCTTCCCAAGGAGAAACAATGAACTCAACAGGATCAATTTCTTCTGTAGTTGCAATGTGGTGTACTAGTTCTTGTACTTTCTTCTCAAGATGGTGTAGAACCTTTCAGATATTTAAAATGAGATCATGGAGCTCTGAAATATCAGAATGTAAGTCGTATGGAGCAGCAACCAGTAAAGATGTGGAGTCTCCATGATCAAACATAATTTCAGTAGAAACAAATTGAGAAACTAGATCACCCGGACAGCTGAGCTAGCCTGGAGAGTGTGAGGACTTGACTTTTGAACCATGAGTGATGGGGTCATGTCCATATGTGTGGAATATTAGTCCAAATAATGCCAAAACAATGGCTGTCCAACCAATGAAAGATATGCAAGACAAAAGTGCAATAGATGTTAAATTTTTAGCAATAATTCACAATACTCTAGGATCTTTACTGAGAGAATAACATATGCAGTATATGAATGCATAACAATCACAATAAGCATGACAATCATCACAAGAATCAAAAGCATGAGAGACAAGAGACACAGAGTTTCCATGGGGAAAATCCCTAAGGTGAAAAACCCCACAACTTCCTCAGAGATAGAGAGAACAATGGCTCAACCAAAGTACAACCAAAATACACTAAGATAGTCTCCTAGTAGCAGATGATCCTCCTCCTCACTAGTACGCCACTTTCTGAGTGAGAGAAGTGTGACTTTTCGAATGATGAAAATAGAGATCTCCCGATCTCTATTTATACTAAATTGTTTTCCCAGTTACACTATGGGGCTGACTTGTCTATCTAGATACATCCACAATATAATATATATTTCAGAGCCGACCCCACACATGGTGGTCTAATAACCCATCGGCAAGTACACACACTTGCGACACTTGTCAATCCACATGACAACACTTCCTTATAGAAGAATAACACATCTCTTATAAGGGTACAATAAATATATATGAAATACATAGATGAAATACATTCCGAAGTTACATATACATCAACACTCCCTCTTAACTAGGAATGTATTTCTCGACACAGATCTGCTAGAAAAGTCTTCTTCTCAGGATCATCGTCATCATCATCGTCACTGTTGCTGCTATCTCAACCAATCTCTGACTCTACTTGTCATAGGAAGTTCTACAGAGCCAGTCATTTTTCATACTAGATGTAGGCCCACCACCTGCAGGTCTTCGTCATCACTGGCCATAATGTGGAATCCTCAGGATTTATTACGTGCATCACAAAACCTCGAAAGAGCATCCCAGGCTGTTACAAGCACACGACTCTACCTATAGGATCTCCCAGGGCCATATTATATGTGACCTCACAACAAAACCTTGCAAGAGCATCCAAGGCTGTTACGAGCACACAACTCTACCTATAGGATCTCCCAGGGACAGATTATATGTGGTCACCACAAAATCTCGCAAGAGCATCCCAGGCTGTTACGAGCACACAGCTCTACCTATAGGATCTCCCAAGGATAGATTATATGTCGTCATAGTAAAACCTCGCAAGAGCATCCCAAGACTTATTACGAGCACACAACTCAACCTATCGGATCTCCCAGGGACATATTATATGCCATAGGACAAAACCTCGAAAGAGCATCTTCCAGATATCCCAGGGCCAGATTATATGCCATAGGCAAAACCTTGAAAGACTATTTGCAGATCTCCCAAGGCCAAATTATATGTCCTCCCAGAGAAAAACCTCGAAAGAGCATTTTCCAGATATCCAGGGCCAGATTACATGCCATAGGCAAAACCTTGAAAGACTATTTGCAAATCTCCCAGGGCCAAATTATATGATCATCTACACAACCTAATCCACGGCCATAGAGTATCAACCTGATAATCACCATACATCATCCTGATGTACACATGATCATCCTGATCATCATCACTGCAACATCCTGCTGCATATCATCTGGAGCAACATCCTGAAGCTCGTCATCCATGACCATCCTGACCATACAAGGCATCGACTTGATGCATACCAAGTATCTAGCTGATACATATCATCATACATGATCCACCTGATCATACAATGTATCTACTTGATACAAATACAAATACATGATCCACTTGATCATACATGATACATATCAACATACATGATCTACCTGATCATACAGTGTATCCACCTGATACATATACAGATACATGGTCCAAGCATCCAACATGATGCATATACAAAATACATACAAATGATCCTACTGATCATATCCAGCATCCAACATGATGCATAGATACATATAAATGATCCAACTGATCATATCCAGCATCCAACATGATGCGTACATACATATAGATGATCCAACTGATTATATCCAGCATCCAACATGATGCATACATACATATACATATAAATGATCCAATTGATCATATCCAGCATCCAACATGATGCATAGATACATATACATATAAATGACCCAACTGATCATACAAAGCAGAAACTAGAACATCATCCTGATGCTCATCATTCAACGCTTACATCCACGGCCATGTGAAGGATCCTCCTTCCAACATGCTTGGAATGGCTTCAACAAATGTGTCCATCACTTCTTCCTCGAAGTGTCCACGATCTGAAGAAAACCAAGCCTCTCCCTGAAGTACTCGAACTTCACCCTGGCTAGTGGCTTCGTCAGCACATCTGCAATCTGCTCGTCCGTTGCAACATATAGGAGCTTCACAGCTTCTCTCTGCACCATATCTTTGATATAGTGATATTTGATCTCTATTTGTTTCGACATGTCATGAAACACTGGGTTCTCAGACAGCTTCACACTACTCTGGCTATCGCAGAAAATACCAGTAGCATCGAATGGGAGATCAAATAACTCAGACAATAGCTTCCGTAGCCATACTGCCTCACAACTAGTTGAATAGGCTGCAACATACTCTACCTCAGCTGTACTCAGTGCTACGCAGGACTGCTTCTTGCTAAACCAAGAGATCACACCTAATCCCATACTGAAGCAACACCCAGATGTGCTCTTCCTATCTGTAGCACTACCAGCCCAATCTGAATCAACATAACTCTGTAGGTTAAACTTTTGATTCGCTTCATACTTGATCCCATAATCCACTGTACCCTTCAAGTACCTCAGAATATGCTTTACAGCAACCAAGTGAACACTCCTCGGATCTGTCAGGAACTGGCTCAATGTGTTCACAACAAAGCAAATATCTGGTCTCATGTTCATCAGGTACATCAAGGACCCAATCATCTGATGATACATGGAGATATCAATTGGCTCAGATGAAGCATCACATATAAGCTTCAGGTTTGATGCCATAGGTGTGGCCATGGCCTTGCAATCCATCATCCCGAATCTCTTCAGGATATCTACTATGTACTTCCCTTGACCAAGGAATATCCCACCTGCACTCTACCACACTTCTATACCTAGGAAATAATGCATAATTCCCAAATCTTTCATATCGAACTCAGTAGCAAGCTTCCTCTTAGTATCTGCAATCAATCTGTCATCTCCTGTTACAAATAAGTCATCCACATACAGAAGTAGAATCACAGGATTCCCTTCCTCAACCTTGTAGTAAAGGTTGGAATCCGCTTTACTCTTGGTAAAGCCCAAACTAGATAGGAAACTATCCATCCTACCATACTAAGTTCTGGGAGCTTGCTTCAAGCCATACAAGGCTTTCTTCAATCTACACACATATGACTCCCTGTCATGTATTTCAAAACTGAAGGGCTGCTCCACATATACTTCCTCTTCAACTACACCATTCAAGAAAGCAGTCTTGACATCCATCTAGTGTATTTTCCATTTCATTGCTGCAGCCAAGGAAAGTACTGTTCTAATGGAAGTATACCTAGCTACAGGTGCAAAAGTTTCTTCATAATCTATTCCCTTTTTCTGAGAGAAGCCACGAGCTACAAATCTTGCCTTGTATTTCTCTACACTGCCATCTACAGCATGTTTGATTTTGTAGATCCATTTAGAAGTCACAACATACTTCTCTTTAGGTCTTGGGACAACATCCCAAACATCATTCTTCATTATTGATTAGTATTCCTCGACCATGGCATCCTTCCATTCTTTCTTTTCCGCTGCTTCTTCATAACTGGAAGGTTCTTTATTCATGATGTCACAGAGTAAAGAAACATAGTTGGTATGTGATCTGGTTCTCTTCTTTCTTTGTGTTCTTCTTCTGGAATGCCAAATCTTTCTGCATCTTGAATGAGCTCTCTATCCCATGCAGGTTTCCTCTTGTGAGAGTTATCGCCACGGGGTGGATCTACAGGTTCTTGTGGATCTTCAAACTCACGAACAAATTCTGGAATTGCTTCAGTCATGGTAGTGTCTTGAAATCTAGTTTTCTTAGGTTCTTCATAAACTTCAATAGGTGCCTTCCTTGATTTGATGAATGCTGAGTTTTCATCAAATGTTACATCCCTGCTGACATCAATCTTCTTGAACCCTAGAAAGTATATTCTGTAAGCCTTCGAGCTTTCACTGTAACCCACAAAGATACCCTTCTTTCCTGAAGGATCTAGTTTGGTCCTCTTTTCCTTTGGGACATGAGTGTATACTGGACAACCAAATATTCTGAGATGGCTGACTTCAAGTTTCTTACTAGAAAAGACCTCTTCTGGTGTCTTGTTGTACAATATATTGTGGGGTGTTATGTTCTGCACATATACAGCTGTTATAGCTGCTTCTGCCCATAGATGCATAGGTAGATCCTGGTCATGCAGCATTGCCCTTGCTGCTTCCATGATTGTTCTGTGCTTCCTTTTTGCAACTCCATTCTATTGAGGATTACAAGGAGAATTCAACTCCCTCTTAATCCCCGAATCACTGCAAAGCTTCTTGAAGTCACCTGAGGTGAATTCTCCACCATTGTCAGATCTGAATGTTTTGATCTTCTTGTTAGTTTGATTCTCCATCAAGGTTTTGAATTCCTTGAACTTATCAAACACCTCATCTTTGTTCTTCAAGAAGTATACCCAAGTCTTCCTGGAGAAGTCATCAATAAATGAGACATAGTAAACATACCCACTTAGAGAACTGGAAGACATAGGACCACATACATCTGAGTGGACGATTTCCAGGATATCCTTTGCCTTGCTTTCACTGCTTGGGAAAGCCTTCTTAATGTTTTTACCTTTTGCACATCCTTTGCAAACACCTTCGTGTTTGGTCTTGATTTCAGGAAGACCCTCTACAGCCTTGTTTGCAATTGGAAGTGCCCTATAATGCATATGAGAAAGTCTTCTATGCCAAAGTTCCCTTGGCTCCATGGATTCATGTACCATGGCATGTTCAGGTTGACCCTTCAATTTATACAAACCTCCCTCTTTCTCTCCAATCACTACTGCATCATCGATTGTTTTACCCTTTGGCCACATTA
The DNA here is from genome assembly GCA_027924585.1 of Larix kaempferi. Lineage (NCBI taxonomy): Eukaryota > Viridiplantae > Streptophyta > Pinopsida > Pinales > Pinaceae > Larix > Larix kaempferi. Next base: position 3,661,474 of record BSBM01000073.1, read on the forward strand.
GGACTTGGCCATCTACAAATGCAACCCTCATGCCTTTTGCATCTAATGCAGAGATGGAGAGAAGATTCTTCTTGAGCCCAGGTACATAAAAGACTTCTTTCATCTTCAAAGATTTTCCAGAATCTAGGTTATAGGAGGCTTCACCACTTCCTTTGATTGGGTATTGATAATCATCCCCAAGTTTCACCTTATGAGGTGATTCATGTTCAGATAGGTTTACAAAAGATTCCTTAAACCCAGTCATGTGTTTGGAAGCCCCACTGTCAATCAACCAATCATTACAACCATGGGAGATAGTAGCTATGAGAGCAGAGATTAGAACATACTCTTCTTCACTTGATGAGTCATCATCACTATCATCACTTTTTGCCCTAGCCTTCTTCTTTGGAGGTTCATCATCCTCGGCAGCATGAGCATGGAATTTTCTTTTGCTGCCCTTCTTCTTCTTGCTGGATTTGTTGTTATTATCCCTTTTGTTCTTGGGACAATCTGAGGCAAAGTGACCCTTCTTATTGCATGTGAAGCATCTTAGATCCTTCTTATTCTTTTGATAGGATCTCTTGCAGCGAGAGTGCTCCTTCTTGGGCTTGCTTCTTTTGGTGTGAGCTGCGAGAGCTTGATCTTCACCTCCCATCTTTTCCTCATGAGCTACAAGTCTAGCTTCTTCTTGAGAGCATTCCTCCCACAGTTTACTAAAGAGATCAATTTCTTTCTTGCACAGATTCCTTGAATAAAGGAGTCCCATGACCCAGGTAGGCCATTCAGAGTGGTCATAACAACTTCACCATTTTCCACTACTTCATCCATAGCTTCAAGTTGTTCCTTGATCTGAGAGACCTTGGAGAAGTAAGATTGAATGGTTTCTCCATTCAACATATTGACCCCTTTCAATTGATTCCACAGAGTCATCTTCTGATTTATGTTCTTCCCTTCAAATAGCTTGGTCAAAGAGTCAAACATCTCCTTGGGTGTCTTTAGAGAAGACACATGGGGTATGAGATGGTCTTTGATAGAATCAACAATGATTCTCTTTACCTTGACTAAGTTCTTCTTATTCAATACTTTAGCCTCTTCATCCTCTGGGATAGGGATGTATTCTTTTATATATGAGTCCAACTCATTCTCTTCTAGGATTAACCCAATCCTAAACTTCCAAGCTTAGAAGTTATCAGCTCCTTCAAGCTTATCCTCAAGCTTGGTGTGGAGAGACATCTTAAAGAGCACTTCAAATGAAAATAAAAAAGATTTAGGTCTTACCACTTGAAATGCTGAAAACGGGATCTGGTCCCATATTAGGGTTTGTTAGAAAAACCCTAAAAATTAAAAATATGAATTTCAACTTTCTAAAAGGATAGAAAGATGTGGCTTGATGAGCTGATCATCCTGGTGTATTTATAATTTGAGATCAACAAATCTTTACCCTTCATATTTGTCTTTTTGTCCTCCTGGGTTGACTAGGGAGAGCCCTGAATTAGGGTTTGAGTTTCCCGGAGATCTACCTAGACAAAAATCTCGATCCAAAGCTCTAAACTTCGATTTTTGCAAGGAGCTTCCAGCTATGTCTTCAGATTTTAGAAATTCCTATTTTTGTGGAAACCCTAATGTTTAGGGCCAAATCTGAAAAGGCTCGGAATTGAATTCTGATTGGACAGATGGATTCGCCTTGATGAGTAGAGTCAATCTACTATATTTATTTTCCAAAATCCGTGGAGAGAAATCCAATAAACAAGAAACTCAAGTTTCCATCACTACAAAATTTCTTCTCAGGTTAGCTCTGATACCATGTTAAATTTTGAGCATTAATTCACAATACTCTGGGATCTTTACTGAGAGAATAACATATATAATATATCAATGCATAACAATCACAATAAGCATCACAAGCATCATAAGAATAAAAAGCATGAGAGACAAAAGACACAGAGCTTCCGTGGGGAAAAACCCTAAGGTGAAAAAACCCACAACTTCCTCAGAGATAGAGAGAGCAATGGCTCAACCAAAGTACAACCAAAATACACTGAGATAGTCTCCTAGTAGTAGATCATCCTCCTCCTCACTAGTGCGCCACTTTCTGAGTGAGAGAAGTGTGACTTTCCGAATGATGAAAATAGAGATCTCTTGATCTCTATTTATACTAACCTATTTGCCTAGTTACACTATGGGGCCGACTTGTCTATCTAGATACATCCACAATATAATATATATTTCAGGGCCGACTCCACACATGGTGGTCTAATAACCCATCGGAAAGTACACACACTTGCGACACTTGTCAATCCACATGAAGACACTTTCTTATAGAGGAATAACACATCTCTTATAAGAGTAGAATAAATATATATGGAATACATAGATGAAATACATTTCGAAGTTACATATACATCAACAACAGAGGCAAGTGACACATTGTACGAAAACATAGAATTGTGTAGTTTCTTAACTAGAGAACTTGGGGTTTGTAGGGTCTTTTGTGCATCCAAAGGTTGGGAATATGATGTGGGATGTGTAATGACATGCATATTAGACTGTAAATCATCTTCTAAATCAGAATCTAAAAGATATGAATGATGGTGGAAAGACCTTTCAGAAGACAAGTCAGAAGCTAGTAAAAAATGACTAGTTTTGAGAGTAGACTTGGATGAACTAACTGAAGATTGTTCGAAGGAAGAGGTGGAAGTTTCTGATTCTAATATATTAGAATGTTAATCAATATCAGAGAAATTAGAATTATATTTCACTCTAACACTCAAAGCATAAACATTATTACCTTTGGGAGAGGTTTGGAGACAGAGTTCTTGTTCTATAGCAACCTTGCCTTGTTCTTTCTTTGCAAAGTCAGGAACATCTATGTTATGCTCTTCAAGCATATTGGCCATGATGTCTAATTTCTTCTTGAAGCAAGATTTCTCAGGATGAGTGCCTTTGCAGCAATAAGAACACTTGGGCTTCTCCTTCTTCATCTTCTTGGATTTGGAATCTCCATCAGAATCCTCTTCACTTGACAATATCTTCTGTTTGGATTTGTCATTCTTGAAACTCTTTGCTCCATGAGTAACAAGTGCAAAGTCTTTGGAGGGTGATTGATCCCTCATTTGGACCAGCTTGTCCTTTTCTTGAGTGAGCGAATGAATGAATGCATCCAGGGTTGGCATCTTCCACTTAGGAACTGCAAGTCTTGTAGAATGAAAAGTAGTCACAAATACTGAGTATTCAGAGCTCAGTTTTGATAGAATAGTTAGGATTAATTGCTCATCCTTCTTCTCTATACCACATTGCTTGAGTTGAAGCACTATGTTCTTGAATTTTGATATGAACTCCTCCATAGAATCGAAATTACTTGGACTAAGAGAGATCAGCTCAATCTCCAACAAATGACCTCCGAGCTCATCATGTTTTCCAAAGAGAGACTCTAGCTTTGTCCACACTTCATTTGGAGTTTATAGAGAATCGATATGGAATAGAAGATCTAGAGATACAGAGAGACAAAGTAACTCATATGCTTCATCAATCCTATTGAACCATTTGGATTTTAATGCAACGGCCCCTAGCTCAGTTTCAAGCCCCGTAGTGACTCTATACAATCCTTGCTCCGAAGTTGGATGATCATATGTGCCTTCCAGTCAAAGATATTGAAGGGAGTGAGAGTCACAGCTTTGGCTTGTTTTTTCTCCATACTGATGTGCTCCTGGTAATGGTAATACCTGCAAAAAACACTCTTGGAAATTGTTTTGAACCAAGCTAGCTTTGATACCATGTGAGATTTTCAATTAATAGGAACTAGATTCATAAGACAATTTCACCATGGAATATTTAGACAATGAGAGAAGAAGAATAGACAGAATAAATTATGGAAAACACTTTGTCTCTTATTCATTGATAGGATAACAATATATAATACATCCTCCATGGAGAAAATCGAATTGCATTGAAGCAATATGGAAAGAGCAAAAATAAAGGCTTAGAAAAGACAAAAAAACCCCTAGGTGGGAAAAGCAGTTTCCAAAACTGTGCTAGAGGCTCACGAATTTGGCTAGTATGGTATGGTAGCTCATGAGTGAGGTAAATGGAATGTAATTATGGGTTTAGAAGGTTAGATATGATGTGGAGGTCGAATTGGTGAAGTGGCAAAAGATTCCAAGTAAACTAGCTTTATCTTTTCCACTAGAAAGCAGAAAAAACAGGACAAAGGTAACTAAAACTGGATAGTGTCTTTTTAATTCAGGAATAGAATAAAATCAGACAGAATCCAAGGAAATCTTATCCAAAATCTATCTAAATTCGTTTTTGTGCATGAGGATAGCATGTGGTCCACTAAAAGACAAAACTGGCCTATTCTACCTAGTCAAAACTCAGGAAATTAATCATAAATGATTAATTAATTTTATCCTAAGTCTAGAATGACATAGTGGGTTTTTTAAATGTTCCAACACCCCCCCTGTTAACACCTAAAAAGTGCTCACTAGCTCATTCCCTTATTCACATGACCCATTTGTCCACTTTTCCACCATCTGAGCCTCTGAAACCAACAAAAGGTCACCAAAAGACCTTAGTACACCCCTTTTTCCATTAAAAAATATTATTTTTCCTGAAAAGCATAAAAAACCCTCAAAAAGGGTCCAAATTCCCAAAAATATTAAAAAGGGAATTAAAATATTAATTTTATTCAAAATAGGAAAAAAGAGGGAAAAGCACCTAAACCATGTTGGTCAATACCATTGGTTTCCACAAAACCACAAATGGTATTCCCCACCACCAAAACCTATAAAAAGGTGGTAGGGGCTCCTCATTTCACATCCATCCATTATCTCATCCTTATGTTGCTGAAATCTCCCTTGAGCATTTTAGCCATTAAAGCAACCTTGGAGAAGGAGACCTCTTGGAGCTTGGAGCTACTCATCTTGGGAGTTGCTCAACATCAACCTTCACCATTGAAGGTATTATCGCAAGCACTTGCTTGCCCCCCATTTTTCAATACAAATTCATTCTTTAATATTTTCTTGTTCTTGTTTTTTAAATGTTTACATTATTTGCTTAGATTCTTGCATAAGATTCATGATTAGTTTAGTTTAGATTAGTTTCTTGTTTAATTATATTGAAACTGCTGCTACTAGTTAGCAGGTGCCCATAGCACTAAGCCTGGTTGCAAAACCGGGCTAACAGTTTTTGGCGACTCCGTTGGGTTTTGAACAATAGATCTCTAGTTTTTCTTTTAATCTTAGTTTTTTATTAGTTTTTAACCTTTAGATCCATAGATCTGCCATCTTAGACAGCAGATCCATTGCTGCTCTAAGTTTTGGCCACATCTATTGCCATTAACAACCCGGAATTCATACTTTTCGGGTTTGTTTTTCGGCTTCCGTGCACATCTTTCGCCTCACGGTTTTTAGCCTGACAGTCGCGCGGTCCATCGCGGCTTTTGGCCTTTTTTCCCGCGCGGTTCACCGCGGCTTTGTCGCCGGTTTCCGCGTTGCACATCGCGGCATCGCGGTCATTTACCGCGCTGCACATCGCGACTGCGCGACCCTTTTCCGCGCGGTTCACCGCGACTTCGCGGCCTATTTGCGCGCTGCACAGTGCGGCTTCGCGAACATTTTCTGCGCGGTCCATCGCGACTGTGCGACCGAAACCCGCGCGGTCCATCGCGGCTTTTCTGTCAAAACCCGCGCTGCTGATTTTTTCATTCGGCCATTCCGATTTTAAAAATTAATTTTTACTGTACTTCCTGCCCACATAGCACATTTTTTACAGTATTAAATTCTGCATATTTTACAGCCTTGAAAATTTTTTTTACTATTTAAAATGCATATCTAGAAATCTTTTTAAAATTTTCAAGAAAGTGAAAGAAGGACTTATTTCTGCATTTTTATCTAGATTAAAATTTTTCCTGTTTACTTCTTTAAAATCTTGCCCTTAGCAATTTACTTGAAAGAAGAAATCCATTTATTTCATTAAAAGAAGTCTATTATTTGCTTTCATAATTCAAAGGATCCATTTTTTTTTGAGTTGATATTTGCAAAAGCATTTAATTTCCATTTATTTGAAAAAGTCATAAATATTTGCTTTTTGTTTTCAAAAGCTCCTTTGTTTTTTGAAAATTTCCTGTAAAGCATTTACCTTTTTTCAAGTTCAGTTTACAATACCTCACGTGCACTCACTCGATCATTTAATTGAACTAAGCCTTAAAACGTACCCTAATTCCAACACACTTTTAACCCCACTTGGGGAACACTAAAAGAACTTTGTAGCTAGGTAGTATTGGGGGGATAGGTGTTCCAATAACACCCCTCAGTTATTACATCTGAGACATAGAAGTTGTCCAATTAGGGAGCTAAAATCTCTTAGTACTTTTTGGCACGGTCACAACCGGTTTGTGGGAAGGCCTCTCCCCTAGGAGGGTTGAAGTCGCGAGGATGGTTCCGGAAGCCTGAGTGGAATACCGAAATCCATTCAATAACCGAAGGGCTACCATTCACAGTTCTCGGGATATCCCTGTATTGGGATATTGCGATCAAAGGACCAAACGGTAGATTTACCTTTTCTCGACGCGTCATGAACGGAGTATCCTAGTAGCCTGTATTTAGGATTGATTACCCGGTGTCCCTCCCGGTAGGGGGATATCTAGCCGTTGTCTCAACACTCATATTGTCTGACTTGGATTTCATCACCTTGCAGAGGATATCGTTTGTTTGAGTCACAATACTTTTAGTTAGGTGTTTGCATGACTCAACCCACCTTTGGTCTAGTTACACCTATTTTTTCTAGAAGCCGTTTGCATGTTGGTACTCTGACCATTTGTTGCATTCCTCCACTTATTGTAGCACAGCTGCTAGAATAAGTGCCTTTTTTGAGGTTGATTTTTTGGCCTGAGAGCCTTCTTTTTCACTCCCCTTCTTGCACCCTTGGTTGCATTAGGGTTTTGAGTCTTTTATAGATATATCACCACCTGATACTTAAAACAAATTTTTTACACAAAAAACTTAATTCTCACCATTGAGAATTTTAGACGCTCTCGTCGTCTACAGGGCGAACTCCCAGAGTTTAGTCCACTTGGCTCTCCACATCACGGACGCAGAGACTTATCCCTTGATTCGACACATCGTCAATCAGCTAGACAATCATCCGATTCTGACACACCTCACTTCACATTTGATTTGGAGGTAGAATCCGAAAACCTCACAGAGTTACCACCAACCACCATTATGGCTGGAACACCATTTGATCCACTGTTTACCAGCACCATAGGTGAGACATCCACAGACCCTTCTGCGGTGGTGCCATCCATGGCGACAACCACCCCCCTGGGTATGCCCAACATGGGTAACACTCCACATTTAGGAATGCCCAACACAGGGCCACCACCTGTTATGGGTATACCCAACATAGGGGTCACACCCCCTCTGGCTTCCACAAACCCTATCCCAGGAATCCCCACTGCTATTCCTAACCCAAGTGTAACCCATGTTGCACTTGGAGGCGCTGGCCCATACCAGACTACACCTATTGGAGGGCACATACCCTCCATACCTAGCATACCTTTAGGCGCTACTGGACCCCTACATCATACCACAATGACTAGGCATGTCCCAGTTCCAGTCACCACATCTGCTAGCTTACCATACATGGCGAGTCTGAACCTGCCAGACTTAGCTAGGCTCACAAATGACCCCATCAGACATGATCCTGCGTGGCCTCACATGCCCACCAAACTCCCCTCTGACATCCCTAAGTTTGAGGGCAAGGCAGGTGAAGACCCCCAGAACCATATCATGTCCTTCCATTTATGGTGTTCCTCCAACTCCATAGTGGACGACTCAATCCGCCTCCGACTTTTATAGTGCACCTTCACTGGCTCTGCAGCTAAGTGGTATATCGAGCAGCCTCATGGGATGCATGCCACCTTTACCTCCCTTACCTCGACCTTCCTGCAGTTCTTCCAGTTACCTGTCCGCTATGATGTGGGAGTCGAGATCCTACTGTCTTGCAGACAAACCACGGCCACCCATATCACTGACCACATTCATGAGTGGCATCGACGCCAAAGCCTCTGCAAAATTAAGTTAGACGACCGTATCTTTTTAGTTTGGTTTCTAAAATCCCTCCTCCCTCTTATTGCGAAGGATGTGGCATCTGAAAGACCCCAGTCTGAAGAAGAGGCCATCCTCAAAGCCCAACAGTTTGATCTCATTTACGCCCAGTCGGGTTATCTATACACAATCATACCTGACGCCCCACGAGGTGACTCTTCACGTGGTGACGCACCGGGGGCATCACATGCCGCTGATGGCATCATTGGCCAAATCACCCCGCAACCTAAACCTTTCAGCATGGTGAGCACCATGCCCGCCCCAGACCTCTCCAGGGCTACATCCAGTTCCGGAGCAACAACTTCTTATGCTCCAACAAACCAGACCCATCACATTCATGGACCCTCTTGTCCACAACATTGCTATGGGCAAGCGCCATTAGCATATGTACCTCCTACATACTATACTCAACCTACCACACATACCCCCATGCAGTTCCCACAACAGTAGATGCATTACCCACAACCAGCTGCACCAGCTAATCTCACACCTCCAACAGCTCAGGGGTACCAACAACCCCAACAGGCAGCTGGACCACCTCCAGCTCCACCTGCATACTACCCACCGCAACCTGCTCCTGCACCTGCGGCTCCCCAGAATCCCCCCAATGCTCAAGGGCATGTGTACGCACAACAACATCAGCCCCAATACCAAAATAACCAACGCAACCAGGGTGGGAAACCAAACTGCGGAAGAGGACGTAACCGTGGAAACAACCAAAACCATAACCAAGCTCCACAACCTACCCATCCTCCGCAAAACAATAATGCGGCGCCTGCTCATCAGAATCCTGATCGGCCACCTAAGCAAGCCAAAAATGCTAATTTACGAACAAACCATCCTTGTTCTATTTGCGGTGTCTATGGCCACTATACACACGCTTTCCCACATCTGGAGCGAGCTCGGCAACTATTGACAGATGGCGCCCATCGTCAAGGGCAGGCGGCTCCTCAGCCGCCACCCAACCCTCCACCACCTCAACAACAACCTTTGGTGCTACAAAACCCTTTTCCAACACAAGGAGTGGTGAACACTCAGCCGTTAGCCCCCCCATAGGGCAACGTGCAACCACAACAAATCACTTATGCCACTCCTAATCAACCCATGTTTGATTCAGGCACTCACCACTTATTGATGATGTCCACTGCCGACGTCAATATCCAAACCCGTCGGAACCAGTATGGCCCTACCTCCGAAAACCCCCCCACCGATAAGGATACTAACGCTCATCCCACCGATCAGACGTTACGGATACCACCTCTTCCACTCGATGGCGCATCTAAAGCACCTCGTTTCCCACTCCGCCGTATCAACAACAACCCCAATGCACGGGCTACGTCAAATTACAACATCGTAGATGACCTAGCTCAATCTCCCGCAGCCATGTCTGTGTTAGAAGTCTTGAAAAACTGTCCTACACAGCGCAAGACTTTACTTTCTGCCATTGGGGCGATTGACCCAAATGATACAAAATTAATGACCTTTGATTTGGCCCAGTCCGAACCACGTCTGCCTTCCACTATAGCAGTCCAAGTTTCTGTTTCTATTCGGAATCTTGTCATCCATCAATGTATCATCGACGAGGGTGCCTCCACATGCGTCATGTCCACATTTGTTTGGCAGAAGTTGGGATCCCCTGCTCTCCAACAATCCACCACTGCATTGCGGGCCTACGACGGCTGGTCAGCTCAGCCTCAAGGTCTACTACCCAAGGTCCCCGTCCAATTAGGTGGGAAAACTGTGAGCATTGACATAGAGGTCATTAATGCCCAGCTCGATTATAACCTTTTACTTGGCCGCAGTTACATGTACGCCATGAAAGCCGTCGCCTCATCCATTTTTCGCACCATGATGTTCCCCCACAAGGGACGCGTGGTCAAAATCAACCAACTCACATACTATGATCCCAATGCCCCTGCAGCACCCAAAAATGTTCTTCCCATGATTGAACAACCAGCTTCTAGTGCAACTACCTCCTTCGTTTCTTCCGTGGGACCCGGACTTTACTCAGATACACCAATGACCTCTACATTCCAGGCCATTCCACCACCGTCACCGGAGACCCACGTCGCAAACCTCTGTACTCTTTCACAGAATACACAAACATCCAGTAGTCAACCACCATTGATCCCTAGTCACATCGGTGTTACACCCATCCACACCATCCCCTTTCTATTTCCTCCTTCGGGTGTAGTAAGCGCCCCGGTTATGGCTACCCTTAGTCTACCTGGGTTAACATTGGGATTACCCGTGTGGTATATTTCGCCTCCCGTTCCACCGCCGACACCAAACGTCATCCTCCAACCAGTACAACCTATTGTTACCACAAATCAACCTCTTCCTGGTGTCGCAATCCCTTCATCGTCAATGAAACCTCCTCCTAGTCTCAATATCCCTTCGTCGTCAATGAATCCTCCCCCTCCTATCAAGCCCACTGGGGGCAGAGGTCCACAACCATACACTGCTATACCACCTCCTAAGGCAGTTAAACCCCCACCAGTGTTTCAAGCTCCCCCTAAATGCTCGTTGTGCGATGAGATAGGCCATCCAACTCATCAATGCCCACAGTTACCAGCACTCCAAGAGCATATGAATATGTTGGATGATGACACCGGCATCCGAGTCGTTAGACTTGAGCCACCACCTCAACCTCGCGACAAATCACTACGCACCAACCATCCTTGTGCCATATGCAGTGTTTACGGCCACTACTCTCACCATTGTCCCGATCTCCCTGACTATAGAGCAGCATTATACGAGTTAAACAATGTCAATTTGGAGATATCTCCTACCCTAATCGAGGAGATATACCCCCCTCCATCATCCTCGTCGGAAGAAGTCAATACAATATATATGATTTCAACAACTTTCAAACCAGAACCCCTTGATTTATGGTCTGACTACTTCAATACTGATGAGCAAATTTTGGAGACACTCACTGCACCCGACTACCCTTGGGATAATATGCATCATCACTCGTACTTCCTCCCGGAAGCATCTACATCCATCGCATCTAACCAGCTATCGGTCGAATCGAAAGATTTCATACCCACTAAGGTCGATTGGTTAAAGGACCCCATCCCAGCACCGGATGCCTTTGAAGAAGGGAACATGTCAAACATTTCCCCCACTATACAGATAGACATTTCCACAACACCAGGGAAACCTGAGCTCATCTCGCTGGGCGCATGTTGCACTCAAACAGAAAATTAGGCGTACAAAAAGCTCTTTCAAGAGTTCCATGATGTCTTTGCCTGGTCCTATACCGAGATGCCTGGTCTCGACCCCGCCATCATCGAACACCACATTGATACATGGCCTGAGGTACCCCCTGTTCGCCAGAAACAGCGACCCATTCATCCTTCCAAACTCCCCACCGTTAAAGCTGAGGTCGAGAAACTTCGCAAAGCAGGATTCATTTATCGTATTCCGTACACCACCTAGGTGTCGAACCCCATTCCCGTCAACAAAAAGCAAGGCTCCCTTAGAGTATGCACTGAATTGCGTGATTTAAACCACACTTGTCCAAAAGAGAATTTCCCCACGCCATTCATTGACCAACTCATTGATGAGTGTGCGGGCCATGAAGTCCTATCCTTCATGGACGGGTTTTCTGGATATAACTAGATTCACATCCGCAAAGAGGATCAGTACAAAACTTCCTTCACCACCCCATGGGGCACCTTTGCCTACCGCGTCATGCCATTTGGCCTAAAAAACGCTGGTGCCACTTTCCAGCGGGCCATGACCTATTGCTTTCACGACTTGGTGCATATCCTCCGAGTCTACCTTGATGACCTCACAGCTCGTTCCCGAAAACGATCAGACCACCTTAACGACCTTCGGCAAGTTTTCCTGCGTTGTCGCAAATATAAAATCCGCTTGAACCCACACAAGTGTGTCTTTTGCGTCCCGGCAGGCCGGTTGTTGGGTTTCATTGTTTCCCAAGATGGAATCACTGTCGATCCCCTGAAAGTCAAAGCCATCTTAGAACTTCCGCCTCCTCGCACGGTTCGGCAAATCCAAAGTCTACAAGGGTGGTCCAATTTCCTTAGGCGCTTCGTTCCTGATTATGCCACCAAATTCCACGGGTTCTTACGCTTACTTCGTACCCACATACCCTTTGTTTGGGATGAGCAAGCAGACACGGCATTCGAAGCCCTCAAGAAAGCTCTCACACAAGCCCCCTTGATATCCCCACCGGATTTCTCTCAAGACTTCACCCTTTATGTCTCGGCATCTGAATATGCTGTGTCCAGAGTTTTGGTCCAAGAAGATGCCTCCCACCAAGAGCATGTGATTTATTACGTCAGCCAGACCTTGTCTGGCCCGCCTCTGCGTTACCCATACGAGGAAAGATTAGCCCTAGCTGTAGTCTTTTCCGTACAAAAATTGCGACACTACATTCTACTCAGTCATACCACGGTCGTGGCCGACTCCAACCCTATGGTCTATCTCCTAACCCGGCGACTCCTACAAGGTCGTGTTGCTAAATGGGTCATTATCCTCTAGGAATATGACCTCACTTTCAGAACTCCCAAAAGCACTAAAGCACTCGCGCTTGCTCACCTCATCACTGACCTCCCATCCTCTTCAACATCACCCGTTATCCAAACGGACCTGATTGACGAGCAGATCTTCATCATTTCGTCTGACGACCCTTGGTACGGAGACATTTTGACTTACCTTCGTATGCAAAAATTTCGACCACACATCGATCGTGATGGACGCCGTCGTATACGACACCATGCCCCCCGATACGTCTTGTTAGGGGATGTACTTTACCGACGCGGCGTTGATACCATCTTATGCCGCTGCGTATCCCATAGTGAGGCAGAACAAGTCCTCAATGATTGTCATAGCGGTGCCTGCGGAGGCCATTTCTCCGGCATGGCCACCGCCCAGAAAATCATTCGGGTCGGTTATTTTTGGCCATCATTGTTTACTGATTGCATCACCGCAGTCAAGCATTGCCAGAACTGCCAACTATTTGCCCCCAAAGCAAGAACCCCCCCCGCCCCCCTTCATCCAGTCATCACTGTTGGACCATTCTGCAAATGGGCCATCGACTTCCTCGACTGCAACCCCACGTCAGCCGGCGGTCACAAACACATCGTTGTGGCTGTAGATTATTTCACCAAGTGGGAAGAAGCCATGCTGACCTATAATTGCAAAGCCGACACTGCAGCACGGTTTTTCTTCAACCATGTTATCGCTCGTTTCGGAGTGCCAAAGCAACTAGTCTCTGACCACGGCTCTCACTTCGAAGATGCTGTCTGGAAGGAATTATCAACCATGTTGAAATTTGAACACCATTTCTCTTCCACTTACTATCCCCAAGGAAACGGCCAAGTCGAAGCGATCAATAAAATTTTAAAGACCATTCTCCAACGTACTGTAGACAAGCACAAATCCAATTGGCACCACATGCTTTTCTCGGCACTATGGGCCTACCGCACCTCAACCAAAACCGCCACCGGTTTTACCCCTTTCCATTTAGTTCATGGTGTCGAATCCGTCCTCCCTATTGAGTGCCAGATCCCAGCCTTACATATCGCCGTTGAATTCCTACCGGAAACTTCCCCGATCGAGCAACGTTTACTACTCCTAGAGCAGGCCGATGAAGATCGGCGCACAGCCATTCAAAACATGGAAGCAGCTAAACAACGATCGAAACTAAGTTACGACAAACACATCCACCCAAGAACCTTTTCTGAGGGAGACCTTGTCCTCGCTTACGATCAAGCTCATGATAAAATCGGAAAGGGAAAGTTCGTGTCTATGTGGCAAGGCCCCTACATCATACACACCTGCCTCTGGCAGGGGGCATACATTCTGACCGATTCAGAAGGCAATCCCCTACGCAACCCACGCAACGGGTTGTACCTTAAACGATTTTACCCATAGAAAATATGATGGACACCATCGTCCATTTTAGTATAGGCATACTTTCTTTATTCACAAAAATTCAAAAAACCTAAATATTTGTTTTTCTCTGCATGACCACAGATGGAGCCTCTTCCACTCTGCCATGTCGGTTTCGCTGATGGTGCAAGCCGTTGGTCTCCCAATCTCGCCTCCGCAGCTTGGGTAATATACTCCCCTTCACATGAGTTAATTCACATTGATGGAGTATGTTTAGGTGTCGCTACCAATAATCAAGCTGAATACGATGCCGTGACCGGTCTCCTGGACGCTGCTCTCCAAATGAGCATCCGTCACCTCAACGTTTTCTTGGACTCACAGCTCCTAGTTTCCCAACTCAACAATGATTACCAGGTACGCGATCCCTGTCTTTTCAGAAAATTCCTATGCACTAAACAAATGGTTAGACAGTTTGAATCCATTTCATTCACACATGTCCTAAGACACCTCAATAGTGTAGCAGATAATATGGCCAACAATGTCCTCGACTGACACACCAATCACATCATGTCATATCCATAAACAAAATGCATCCACGTGCATAACAGGTGCCTCCACGGGCATAAAAACAAATAACCAAATAATGCATCCACGTGCATAACATCTGCCTCCACGGGCATACATAAATAAACCAACATACTGCATCCAAGTACATAACATGTGCCTCCACAGGCATATACAAAAGACAAAGGTGCATCCACGTGCATACACGACAATATATCCAAATATATATCCACATATATATATAAGACAAATAGTCAACATGTCATAGGTGCCCTCAGCACCCGATATACAAAAAATAAATATACATCTGTCATACAAAAATGCTTCCCCATATGCTCATCAGCATTTGGGGGCAGATACAATATCATCTACTCATCTGGATGCCTAAGATCCTCCGGCTCCTCCTCCGCTGGCCTCGCCGGGTCATGGCGAGCCCGAACTCTCCGCTCTGCCGGCCCCGCTGGATCGTCCCGCGGACGTATCCTCCCCTGAGCCGACCCTGCCGGATCATCTCGTCTACCATCCCTGTGCCCCGCCACGACCACCGCTGTCCTCAATAGGAGCGACTGCCACTCAGGCGGCGCACCAAAACAACCCTGCAAAATATCCCGATCTAGGTCTCTCCAACCATCCTCGGGGAGTCCAGCTAGGATCCTGGCAAAGGTCTGTCTGACACCCTCTATGGCATCATCTCGAGGGCCAACCCCTCACCCACGAGCCGCAAATCCTCCACCACGTGGAGGTGGTACCGCTGCGGGTGGATGGACGACCACCATCGCCCGCCCCTGACGAGGCATGTAGTCGTCTGGTGGCACTGGACCCACATCTGCACAAAGCAAGTAAGCCATCACATACTATACAACAAAAATCATCAATGATAAATCAAACAACATATGATATAATATCAAATAAAACACAAAACATATCGTCTAAACTCCAGGCCTGTCTTGGGGCACGAGGCATCTCTGGGTCACCTCGGTAGTCCATGCCGGCGTAGGGGTAGTCCTCAATCACCAGAGGCATCTGCTCCCACTGCTGATAAAAATCCTCTGTGAAGTAGCCGAGGACACCACCGCCGCCACGAGGCATCATCTGCCCCCATCTCATCATACGAGGCTCACTCGGAAGACCAGCACGAATGGGTACCCGTGGCCGCAAGGTCGGCACCCGCTCGAAGAAAAAACAGCATAAAAATGAGGCATAACAAAACTCGCCTCCCTCTCTAATGGCCTTGTCCAGATCTCTCCGGACACCAGCCAGAAACATCTGCCCCCAGGCATAATAAGTACCCTGAAGAACAGAATCCACCATCATCGTGTGTCCCCCAGACATACGATGTGGCGCAGCAGCACCCAATATCCGCAGAACGCAGGCCCCAACAGCTCGCATATCCCACTCACGTAGGGATCGCAGACTAATAGAGCTGTTCTGCAAAACAACATCATCAACACAGAAAGTCTGTAACAGGTCCTCCATATCTACACCTGGAGGCAACCTCGGCAAGATATCTCCCACCTCACCCAAGCGAGGCAACCCAGTCAAAAAATAGACATCCGTGAGAGTGATCTCTAACCTCTCACCACCAATAATGAATGCACCCTCTGCCGGCACCCACCAACTCACAAGCTTGTTCAGGAGTCGTCTCACTGAACGAATAGGTGGGATCTGAGCGAACTTCAAAAGTCCGCTCATAGCCAGAGTCTGTCTCACCCCTGCATCAGTCTCAATCCTAGCCATAAGATCATCATCGATCTCTCGCTCCCGCCACGAGGACTGTGGTCTCCTCAACATCCTGCCAGAAAACAGAAGAAATTTTTAGCCGCAGCATAAAATTCTTTTGAAAAAATCCCATCGCGGCTTTTACACAAAAAACCGCGATGCCCATCGCAGCTTTTCCATCAAAAGCCACGATGACCATCGCGGGATCCATGCAAAAACCTGCGATGAACATTGCGGGTTTTAGCCGGACAGTCGCGATGAACATCGCGACTATCCCCCATGAACCCGCGATGAACATCGCGGGTTCCAGCCTCCCAGTCGCGATGAACATCGCGACTGTCAGCCTAAAACCCGCGCGGCTCATCACGGGAACAGCCCCGAAACCCGCGATATTCCACGTTGGAGAGTCAACATGGAATTTCGCGGCCTTCGGGGGCCCGCCGCCAAACAAAAAAGACATAATTGACAAGGCTAAGGCAAATAGAGTTACCTGCAACTCGCTGAATCGAAAACCAACGGTGAAATCTCCCGGAAATCGAGAAATAGCTCTGACAGCTCTATCAAACTCGCACGTAACAATGACAAGTCATTTGGGCCCCACGCCCTATTTATAGAAATTCCACCAATTTTCCAACAACCATTGCGGTATCATACGAAGTCCATTTCTCAAACCGTTGGTACCGTTGGAATCAGCACAGCGAGAACTTCATGCAGGTTCCTTCCTTTTCCCGTTTTCACGGGGTCCATTTTTTGACCATTTTTTTTGCCCCCTCGTGACCTCAGTTTGCGTGCCACATCGGCCGTTCTCCATTTTGGACGTGCCTTATATCACCGGATTCAGTTTTCCGCGCTCGTGATGATGCTTGAGATCATTTCTCGTTGTCACGTCCCGATTTTCAGGGCATTTCTTCCATGCCCCCTCGTCACCTCGGTTTGCGTGCCACATCGACCGTTCTCCGTTTTGGACGTGCTTTATATCACCGGATTCAGTTTTCCACGCTCGTGATGATGCTTGAGATCATTCTCGCTGTCACGTCCTGATTTTCAGGGCATTTCTTCCATGCCCCCTCGTCACCTCGGTTTGCGTGCCACATCGGCAGTTCTCCGTTTCCGACATGCCTTATATCGCCGGATTCATTTTTCCACGCTCGTGATGATGCTTGAGATTATTTCTCGCTCTCACCTTTATATTTTTTCGTGCATTTTTTCCATGCCCCCTCGTCACCTCGGTTTGCGTGCCACATCGGCTGTTCTCTGCTTTCGACAATCCTTATGTCACCGGATCCAGTTTTCCGCACTGATGACGATGCTTGAGACCTTTTCTCGCCCTCATCAATCCATGTTTGTTCGGTATAAGTTTATCCCTTTTTCAGACCGAGCAACCCCTTTTACGGAAAAGGCACTTAGGGAGTTTTCTGTTAAGCTCTTTTCTGACTCCTAAAACAATGAAAAGATCGCCGAGCAATCTTGCTTCCTTTCATGCTCGCTAAACGTATCTGAAAGGGCGTCTACCTGGTGTAAGTTTACCCCTTTTCCGTACCTTGTACACTAATTACGAAAAATGTATACTCTAGTCGCATCGACTAGAAGAGTTCTCCATCCGCATCATTTTATGCTTTTTCGGGCCTTGGAGACTAAACTTACGAAAAAGAAACACCAATAGAGTCCACTTACCATTTTCAGACTCTCTAAACATGAAAGCAACCATGACCATGAGCCGTCCTGAGCTCACAAAATCCACAGGACCGTACCATTTCAGAGCACACTTTTATCCCTTCTTGGAGCTCATTAAAACTACGAAGAAGGAATCAATGGTGCCTCTTGGTGCCACAACAGATCACATCTACTCATTAGGCAGCTTCCCCATTTTGGTCTCCTTTGTTCAGAGTATTCTGCAGTATGTCACCTTGATAATCCCTCGATGGCACCTATCAGCTCGTCCTCCCCCCCAGAGTCAATATATACCATTCAGTCAAAGCAATGATCCCCACACCTACAAGTCAGTTCCCTACGCTGCCAGGTCAACCATGTCATCATGCTCTGAACAAAGGAAGTTTGAGTCTACCCATTTTTTGACCCAGTTATTTCCCATTCCCACAAGTATGTCAATCCTATCATCAGTACTACAACACTTCAGTTTTACACCTCGTGCTCCTATCAAGGAAACATCATTGCCTTGTTAGTTGCTGGTCTCCCTCTGTCGACGACAACCACATTGATTCCAGAGGATAGACCTAGAGGCCCCTGTGTCTTGGACTCATCACCATTTATGATGAGTGCCTACGAATCATTTCGAGAGGAATCTTCAGTGCCTCTCCAAATGGTTGTTTCTCGCATGCTCAACTTCAACACCTTGATCGCATCGTTGAGACTCGCACAGGGTATTCATCCGTTTCACTTATTAGTCGAAGACCCCGGATACCTCCTGACTCCTCCACATTTGAGAGTCTTCCTATGGATAACACCAGTTACACTTTTTCTATAGATATCCGGGTTGCGCATGGCGACAGTATTCAGATGTACCCCAGTTTCATACTCCCTTGAGTATACAGTTACATTATTTCTCAGAGATGACTCATAGTCTTTGAGTCCCTACAGATGTTGGACACCTTCAGTTTCAGCAGTTCACAAGTTATTCCAGTGTATCAGTTATTGAGATTAGTTATGATCAAGAGTATATCCCAAAATAATGTCCCCCCTGGACCATTATGATATACCAGTAGATTCTTTATGTATTAGATCCCCCTTCTTGGGACTAATTGTTATGTATATGTCTTGATACGAGCATGGGAATGCCCGCCTCATCCATTATCAGAGATTATACCTCATTCATATTGAGGCCATGTAATATGTTTTGTTTTTGCAGCTTCCAAGGGCCATGGCTCCAGTCTCCAACCGGTCTCTTCTCTCCCCTAAAACCCCAGAAAAAGACAAATGAACTATGATGTCTATCGGCCATACGATGAGCTCCTGCCCTCACACATCAGGGGGCAATCTGTTAACACCTAAAAAGTGCTCACTAGCTCATTCCCTTATTCACATGACCCATTTGTCCACTTTTCCACCATCTGAGTCTCTGAAACCAACAAAAGGTCACCAAAAGACCTTAGTACACCCCTTTTTCCATTAAAAAAGATTATTTTTCCTGAAAAGCATAAAAAACCCTCAAAAAGGGTCCAAATTCCCAAAAATATTAAAAAGGGAATTAAAATATTAATTTTATTCAAAAAAGGAAAAAGGAGGGAAAAGTACCTAAACCATGTTGGTCAATACCATTGGTTTCCACAAAACCACAAATGGTATTCCCCACCACCAAAACCTATAAAAAGGTGGTAGGGGCTCCTCATTTCACATCCATCCATTATCTCATCCTTATGCTGCTGAAATCTCCCTTGAGCATTTTAGTCATTAAAGAAACCTTGGAGAAGGAGACCTCTTGGAGCTTGGAGCTACTCATCTTGGGAGTTGCTCAACATCAACCTTCACCATTGAAGGTATTATCGCAAGCACTTGCTTGCCCCCCATTTTTCAATACAAATTCATTATTTAATATTTTCTTGTTCTTGTTTTTTAAATGTTTACATTATTTGCTTAGATTCTTGCATAAGATTCATGATTAGTTTAGTTTAGATTAGTTTCTTGTTTAATTATATTGAAACTGCTGCTACTAGTTAGAAGGTGCCCATAGCACTAAGCCTGGTTGCAAAACCGAGCCAACACCCCCTTAAGCCTGACTTTATGTGATGGGAATTAGAAAAATATCAGAAATATAGAGCCCAAGCAACAAGGCTTATGGTCACCCCAATACAAAAATAACTAGTCCATGTAAACCGAGGAAACAGGGTAAACCTCATGGGAACAAAACCCTCCCTAAAAAATAGACATGTTTGATGTCTTCATACTTTCATGTTTCTCGTTTGAATGAGCTGAATGGGCTGCTTCTGAGTAAATGACTTGATGAAGAGATTGTGGATGTCATGATCATGCATCAGTGCATCGATGTTATGTAGGCAAGAACCATGTGTTGAAGCTCTATGAAGTTCATCTCTTGATGATGGAGGAGCATCAAATGAATTTTTCTTGCTGTTGTAACATACATAATCAAATTTTAAAAGATAATCAATGATGGAAAGAATATATGTGCATACTCCTTCCCAAGGAGAAACAATGAACTCAACAGGATCAATTTCTTCTGTAGTTGCAATGTGGTGTACTAGTTCTTGTACTTTCTTCTCAAACTGATGTAGAACTTTTCTGATATTTAAAATGAGATCATGCAGCTCTGAAATATAAGAATGTAAGTCATATGGAGTAGCAACCAGTAAATATGTGGAGTCTCCATGATCGAACATAATTTCAGTAGAAACAAATTGAGAAACTAGATCACCCGGACAGCTGAGCAAGCCTGGAGAGTGTGAGGACTTGACTTTTGAACCATGAGTGATG
This sequence comes from Larix kaempferi, assembly GCA_027924585.1. NCBI lineage: Eukaryota > Viridiplantae > Streptophyta > Pinopsida > Pinales > Pinaceae > Larix > Larix kaempferi. The sequence continues at coordinate 3,682,152 of BSBM01000073.1, forward strand.
GGTTCATGTCCAGATGTGTGGAATATTAGTCCAAATAATTCCAAAACAATGGTTGTCCAACCAATAAAATATATGCAAGACAAAAGTGCAACAAAGGCAAGTGACACAGTGTACGAAACATATAATTGTGTAGTTTCTTAACTGGAGAACTTGGGGTTTGTAGGGTCTTTTGTGCATCCAAGGGTTGGGAATATGATGTGGTATATGTAATGAACTTCATATTAGACTGTAAATCATATTCTAAATCAGAATCTAAAAGATTTGAATGATGGTGGAAAGACCGTTCAGAAGACAAGTCAGAAGCTAGTAAAAAATGACTAGTTTTGAGAGTAGATTTGGATGAATTGACTGAAGATTGTTCCAAGGAAGAGGTGGAGGTTTCTAATTCTGATATATCAGAATGTGAATCAATATCAGAGACATCATAATTATATTTCACTCTAGCACTCAAAGCATAAACATTATTACCTTTTGGAGAGGCTTGGAGAAAGAGTTCTTGTTCTATAGCAACCTTGCCTTGTTCTTTCTTTGCAAAGTCAGGAACATCTATGTTATGCTCTTCAAGCATCTTGGCCATGATGTCTAATTTCTTCTTGAATCAAGATTTCTCAGGATGAGTTCCTTTGTAGCAATACGAACACTTGGGCTTCTCCTTCTTCATCTTCTTGGATTTGGAATTTCCATTAGAATCCTCTTCATCTAACAATATCTTCTATTTGGATTTGTCATTCTTGAAACTCTTTGCTCCATGAGAAACAAGTGCAAAGTCTTTGGAGGGTGATTGATCACTCATTTGGACCCGCTTGTCCTTTTCTTGAGTGAGAGAATCAATGAATGCATCCAAGGTTGGCATCTTCCACTTGGGAACTGCAAGTCTTGTAGAATGAAAAGTAGTCACAAATACTGAGTATTCAGAGCTCAGTTTTGACTAGAATAGTAAGGATTAATTGGTCATCCTTCTTCTCTATACCACATTGCTTGAGTTGAAGCACTAGGTTCTTGAATTTTGATATGAACTCCTCCATAGAATCGAAATTACTTGGACTAAGAGAGATCAGCTCAATCTCCAACAAATGACCTCTGTGCTCATCCTGTTTTCCAAAGAGAGATTCTAGCTTTGTCCACACTTCATTTGGAGTTTATAGAGAATCGATATGGAATAGAAGATCTGGAGATACAGAGAGACAAAGTAACCCATAAGCTTCATCAAGCCTATTGAACCATTTGTATTTTAATGCAATAGCTCCAAGCTAAGTTTCAAGCCCCATAGTGACTCTATACAATCCTTTGATCCAAAGCTGGATGATCATATGCGCCTTCCAGTCAAAGAAATTGAAGGGAGTTAGAGTCACAACTTTGGGTTGATTTTTCTCCATACTGATGTGCTCCTGGTAATGGTAATACCTGCAAAAAACACTCTTGGAAATTGTTTTGATTAAAGCTAGCTCTGATACCATGTGAGATTTTCAATTACTAGGAACTAGATTCATAAGACAATTTCACCATGGAATATTTTAGACAATGAGAGAAGAAGAATAAAGAGAATAAATTATGGAAAACACTCTATATCTTATTCATTGATATGATAACAATATATAATACATCCTCCATGGAGAAAATCGAATTGCTTCGAAGCAATATGGAAAGAGCAAAAAGAAAGGCTTAGAAAAGACAAAAAACCCCCTAGGTGGGAAAAGCAGTTTCCAAAACTGTGCTAGAGACTCACGAATTTGGAAAGTATGGTATGGAAGCTCATGAGTGAGTTAAATTGAATGTAATGATGGCTTTAGAAGGTTATATATGATGTGGAGGTCGAATTGGTCAAGTGGAAAAAGATTCCAAGTAAACTAGCTTTATCTTTTCCACTAGAAAGCAGAAAAAATAGGACAAAGCTAACTAAAACTGGATAGTGTCTTTCTAATTCATGAATGGAATAAAATCAGATAGAATCCAAGGAAATCTTATCCAGAATCTATCCAAATTTATTTTTGTGAATGAGGATAGCATGTGGTCCACTGAAAGAAAAAAACTTGCCTATTCTACCTAGTGAAAACTCAAGAAATTAATCATAAATGATTAATTAATTTTATATTAATTCTAGAATGACATAGTGGGTTTTTTAAATGTTCCAACACCCCCCCTTAATCCTGAATTTATGTGATGGGAATTAGAAAAATATAAAAAATATAGGGCCCAAGCAACAAGGCTTATGGTCACCCCAATAGAAAAATAACTAGTCCATGTAAACCGAGGAAACAGGGAAAACCTCATGGGAACAAAACCCTCCCTAAACAATGGACATGCTTGATGTCTTCATACTGTCATGTTGCTCATTTGAATGAGCTAAATGGGCTTCTTCCGAGTAACTGACTTGATGAAGAGATTGTGGATGTCATGATGATGCATCAGTGCATCAATGTTATGTAAGCAAGAACCATGTGTTGAAGCTCTATGAAGTTCATCTTCTGATGATGGAGGAGCATCAAATGAAATTTTCTGGCTACTGTAACATACATAATCAAATCTAAAAACATAATCAATTATGGAAAGAATATCTATGCATACTCCTTCCCTAGCAGAAACAATGAACTCAACAGGATCAATTTCTTCTGTAGTTGCAATGTGGTGTACTAGTTCTTGTACTTTCTTCTCAAACTGATGTAGAACTTTTCTGATATTTAAAATGAGATCATGTAGCTCTGAAATATCAGAATGTAAGTCATATGGAGCAGCAACCAATAAATATTTGGAGTCTCCATGATCGAACATAATTTCAGTAGAAAAAAATTGAGAAACTAGATCACCCGGACAGCTGAGCGAGCCTGGAGAGTGTGAGGACTTGAATTTTGAACCATGAGTGATGGGGTCATGTCCATATGTGTGGAATATCAGTCCAAATAATGCCAAAACAATGTCTGTCCAACCAATGAAAGATATGCAATACAAAAGTGCAACAGAGGCAAGTGACACAGTCTACGAAAACATAGAATTGTGTAGTTTCTTAACTGGAGAACTTGGGGTTTGTAGGGTCTTTTGTGCAGCCAAAGGTTGGGAATATGATGTGGGATATGTAATGACCTGCATATTAGATTTTAAATCATCTTCTAAATCAGAATCTAAAAGATTTGAATGATGGTGGAAAGACCTTTCAGAAGACAAGTCATAAGCTAGTAAAAAATGACTAGTTTTGAGAGTAGACTTGGATGAACTGACTGAAGATTGTTCCAAGGAAGAGGTGGAGGTTTCTGGTTCTGATATATCAGAATGTGAATCAATATCAGAGACATCAGAATTATATTTCACTCTAGCACTCAAAACATAAACATTATTACCTTTGGGAGAGGCTTGGAGACAGAGTTCTTGTTCTATAGCAACCTTGCCTTGTTATTTCTTTGCAAAGTCAGGAACATCTATGTTATGCTCTTCAAGCATGTTGGCCATGATGTCTAATTTCTTCTTGAAACAAGATTTCTTAGGATGAGTGCCTTTGAAACAATAAGAACACTTGGGCTTCTCCTTCTTCATCTTCTTGGATTTGGAATCTCCATCAGAATCCTCTTCGTCTGATAATATCTTCTGTTTGGATTTGTCATTCTTGAAACTCTTTTCTCCATGAGCAACAAGTGCAAAGTATTTGGAGGGTGATTGATCCCTCATTTGGACCAGCTTGTCCTTTTCTTGAGTGAGAGAATCAATGAATGCATCCAAGGTTGGCATTTTCCACTTGGGAAATACAATTCTTGTAGAATGAAAAGTACACACAAATACTGAGTATTCAGAGCTCAGTTTTGACAGAATGGTAAGGATTAATTGCTCATCCTTCTTCTTTATACCACATTGCTTGAGTTGAATCACTAGGTTTTTGAATTTTGATATGAAATCCTCCATAGAATCGAAATTACTTGGACTAAGAGAGATCAACTCAATCTCCAACAAATGACCTCTTAGCTCGTCCTATTTTCCAAAGGGAGACTTTAGCTTTGTCCACACTTCATTTGGAGTTGATAGAGAATTGATATGGAATAGAAGATCTGGAGATGCAGAGAGACAAAGTAACCCATAAGCTTCATCAATCCTATTGAACCATTTGTATTTTAATGCAACAAATCCTGGCTCAGTTTCAAGCCCCATAGTGAATCTATACAATCCTTTGCTCTGAAGCTGGATGATCATATGCGCCTTCCAGTAAAAGAATTTGAAGGGAGTGAGAGTCACGAATTTGGATTGATTTTTACCCATACTGATGTGCTCCTAGTAATGGTAATACCTATAAAAAACAATTTTGGAAATTGTTTTGAATCAAGCTAGCTCTGATACCACGTGAGATTTTCAATTACTAAGAACTAGATTCATAAGACAATTTCACCATGGAATATTTTAGACAATGAGAGAAGAAGAATAGAGAGAATAAATTATGGAAAACACTCTGTATCTTATTCATTGATATGATAACAATATATAATACATCCTCCATGGAGAAAATCAAATTTCTTTGAAGCAATATGGAAAGAGAAAAAAGAAAGGCTTAGAAAAGACAAAAAACCCCCTAGGTGGGAAAAACAGTTTCCAAAACTGTGCTAGAGGCTCACGAATTTGGCAAGTATGGTATGGAATTTCATGAGTGAGGTAAATGGAATATAATGATGGATTTAGAAGGTTATATATTATGTGGAGGTCCAATTGGTCAAGTGGAAAAAGATTCCAAGTAAACTAGCTTTATCTTTTCCACTAGAAAGCAAAAAAAAAAGGACAAAGCTAACTAAAACTGGATAGTGTTTTTCTAATTTAGGAATGGAATAAAATCAGATAGAATCCAAGGAAATCTTATCTAGAATCTATCCAAATTCATTTTTGTGAATGAGGATAGCATGTGGTCCAGTAAAAGACAAAACTAGCCTATTCTACCTAGTCAAAACTCAGGAAATTAATCATAAATGATTAATTAATTTTATCCTAAGTCTAGAATGACATAGTGGGTTTTTAAATGTTCCAACAAATACTCATTGAGAATATTTTATTGATTGCTTTAGCGTCAACTTCACTAGATCAAGTTTGTAATCAATTTGTTGATCCTTGTTGGTGTGTGTGGTTAGGTGAGAACCCATTGATGCATGGTCTAGTGAGATAGGTAGATTTGATCCACCGTGTCAGTTATGTTTAAGATGTGTGTGTGCCTTGTGTTTGGGACAAGGATTTTTAGCGTCGACATAACAAATCAATTTTCATTAGGCAATTTTGATGTGTGTGTGTGTGTTAACATTGGTAAAATCAAACTTTTATTTGCATGTATATTGCTTAAATATATTGTTAGTTGGATTCATGATGAAGACCAAGGCTAAAATCTTGGCTGGTGCATTATTACTAGAAGGTTAAATGTCACATGTAAATGGGCATATGGTTGTAAGATATTGTTTTGGTATGTGAAGTGGTCCAAGGAAATCTATTTAAGAATGAACACCTGAGGGAGCTATGATACCATGAATGGGGAAAGTTAAGGGGGTCCAAGGGAATGTCTATATGCCTAGATACCTATGTCTCTTATGCCTTATTGTAAGCCACTTTGTTCTTATCCTAACCCTTGATTTGTTGTGGATGATTGAACAATAAAAATATGAAAATGAAGTCTATAGTTCTATAGATTGAGTGTAGAGCTCTACTTTGTAAAGCACTTCTCGGAGAAGATCGATGTTGTTGGAACTTCGAGCTAGGGATGGCATTGTTTTTATGGTTTCTAGCCAAGTCTTTGCAAGTGTTTACTTATCAGAAGCAAGCATTACTTCTAGATTGATGGTGGGCAATTCATGGAGGAATCATAATAATCGATGATGTGTAAGAGAATAGCTCATGAAAACTCATTGAGAATATTTTATTGATTCCATGAGCGTCAACTTCGCTAGATCAAGCTTGTAATCAATTTATTGATCCTTGTTGGTGTGTGTGGTTAGGTGAGAACCCATTGATGCATGGTCTAGTGACATAGGTAGATTTGATCCACTGCGTCAGTTACATTTAAGATGTGTGTGTGCCTTGTGCTTGGGAAAAGGATTTTAAGCATCAACATAACAAATCAATTTTGATGTGTGTGTGTGTGTGTGTGTGTTTGTGTGTTAACATTGGTAAAATCAAACTTTTATTTGCATTTATATTGCTTAAATATATCCTTAGTTGAATTCATGATGAAGACCAAGGCTAAAATCTTGGCTGGTGCATTATTACTAGAAGGTTAAATGTCACATGTAAATGGGCATATGGTTGTAAGATCTTGTTTTGGTATGTGAAGTGGTCCAAGGAAATCTATTTAAGAATGAACACCTAAGGGAACTATGATACCATGAATGGGGAAAGTTAAGGGGGTCCAAGGGAATGTCTATATGCCTAGATACCTATGTCTCTTATGCCTTATTATAAGCCACTTTGTTCTTATCCTAACCCTTGATTATTTATTATATTGATGTTGATCCTAGCCTATAATCTAATATGATATAGAAGTGGTGTACCTAACCATCTCCTACGTTTAGGAAACCACCTCTACATTCTGGAACTTGTCACCAACATTGTTGGAACTAAGAGAAGTTGGATTGGGACTTCCATGACTTCTCACTCATGCCAAGAGAGGAAAATTCGAATAAGAAAAGGGGAGGTTCTTTTGGAATCTTTAGAGAAGAAAAAAATGTGTTTTACCTTGGAGAAATGGAGTTTCCATACTATGGGATTGAAGGACCCATGAAAAAATCTAGAGAGCCTAGTCGACAAGAGGAAAAGAAGATGAAGCCATAGATAAAAAGTGAAAGGGGCTGATTTATAGAAATAGAATCGAACTAACCATGTGAATCCCTTAGTAAAATTGGTCATAAAATTCCCAATAACCAAGAGAACTTCCATTGGAGTTAAATTTGTAATAGACAAAATTTGATTTTTATGTGCACACATTGAATAACATTAAAGGGAAGAAGTTTCAAGGGATTGTTAAGTAGAGATGGAAGTAACCTCTTTGTACCGTGTGGTGTAGGTATTGTGTGCTAGAAGTCCATCTGATTAAATAACTCAATAGTTGGTTGCTTGATTGATCTTTTAGTTCCTATTGGAATGGGGAGACTAACTTGAGAGTTTTGTAATTGTCTTCTTTTCCTTGGTGGCCTTGTAACTTGGCTAGGGGGTGGAATCCATAGAGGATTGCTTATAATTAGGTGGAAAATTACTATCTCAATGAGTTGCTTGTTATTTAGCTATTGGAAAAAATGTCTCTTTATTGCTTAGAAATTTCTTATGTGTTTTGAATTGTAAATTGATCTCTAGATAATTGCATTTGAGAATTCTCTAGTCTTGTAAATTGTTCTCTAGATATTTTGAATGCTACCTCTTTTAGGCTAATGCAAGCGTCAAGAATCCTTGATTGTTGCATTCAAAAAAATATTTACCTCCTTTTTGATACCTATAACAAATATTACTTTTGCAATTGAATGAAGGAAATTTGCATTCTTTTATTTCTACTTGTATTAGCCCTTTTTATTTTTCCAAATTTATGTTTGTAACAACCACAAGAATACTAAATTCTCCATATGATTACACAATGAGCAAGTGTAGTATGTTTGAGGTACATTACAATATGGTATCAAAGCTTATTGGCCATATCATTGATTATGTATGGGCACAAGGAAATAGTTCACAACATAAAAACCCTAGCAAACAAGTTGCTTGAGCTTTGTTTGTTGGAGGTTCAATTTTAAACTTGCATGATAGTGAAAAGACATAAAAATGATTTTATGTTATACATCTAATAGAACTGAAACTATACCATTGTATTTACACTGGTGTCCTAAGAGCATTGTATTGGAGAAAACTTTCTATGGCTTGGGGTGGACCACAACAAACAGTTGACTACCAGAGATTAAATCAATTCTCAATGCTATGTTATATAAATGACAATGCTGATATAATGAAGAGCATAACCAACCTTGATCCAAACATTTGATGTAGATCCCCGTTGGAGCTTTCAATCCGTGCACTTGAATCTGTGAATTAGTCTTGATAGCCAATATACAACAAGTGCATATAATATATAAACAACATTAACATCATCAATAGCAATGGTCCATGATATTATAAGTAAATGCAACCCAATGTAATATAAACAACATTCACAACATTAATGGACGAGAATATGAGTATTTCTATTAATAAATAACAAGAAGTATAATGTGATACGACCTCTCGTCGGCAACCAATCTGAACCAAGATCTAGGTCAATCCACTTGTGCCTCCACCAATTCAATCCTACATGGAATGGAAAACTAAAACTATGATAGGAGTTTGGAAGGTGAACATAAGGGGTTCACAACTACAAGGATCAAATGAGTGTAGACTCAAGATAAGGAAAAAATCCACTAGAGTTCTCTTGCTCTCATTTCTCCTCCCGTCCATAAGCCATATGTGCTCAATATATAGTCCTCCCAAAGGTAGGTGAAAAGACACATCGAGGCGTTTCTAGGGAAAATGGAGGGCCAAAGGTCACCCAATGATCGCTTTTTGGGAGTAAAAAGTAATTACCTAGTGATTTTTACCATTTTACATGCTATTCGCGGGCTATAGTGATGCAACTCATGGGTACTCCCACTGTAATGATGTAGCTAGCGTACAGAGGAAAAAATAGGGAAAATAGTGTATGGAGGATAAAAAGTGGATCTGAGTCAATAAAATGGATCCTCTAGGCCAAAGAGTGTTGATGCTCACAAGGTGGAAAATTACGTTGTAACAGATGCCCCCTAATGTGTGAGGTCAGAGACTGATGATGGCCAAAATACATTATAAATCTTAGAAGTGGAGTGATGGAGACACAAGTGGAAAGAGCAGCTCACTCGTCATAATACAATAGTATCCCTGAGTACATGTCGACATAGTACAACAATCTAATACAATGACCATGAATAGGCAGTACATAGTGAATACATGTCATAAGTTATCATAGCCATGATCCCTGTACATTAAGATATGGTCTCTTGCTGAAAAGGAAACAACTGGTGTGAACTGGAGGTACAAACTGCTGAAATATGAGAGGTGATATCTTAGATGTAAAGTCATAATCATAAGTAGCATACTGAATGCCACTATCGCCTGGGGTCTTCTACACAAGTCTTCAATGGTGCAAGTCCCATCAAGTGAATAAAGAAGTTTAGGTCGAACCTGATGTGACATCGTTTGATTACCGGTCAATGATGTATACCATTAACAGACGCGAGATAACCCACCAATAATGAAAATGGGCATCAAGGCACAGAGCACAATCATCAAAGTGCAAATAGATGTGTTGAGGTTGAACACTAAGATGAATCTATCAATCAGGGGACATTGATGTATTCCCAAAACTGTTGATGGAAAGAGAACCTACCACTAATGATTGTAAGCCTCAAGGTACTCAACTGAACTCTAAGCCTCGAGTTCCGGAATAAATGGGTTGAAGTCGATGGAATGAGACTCGCTGGAAGGAGGGCATTAAGGCATCCCCCATCAACTAGTGCAAGGTACCAGCTACGCTGAAAGATTGGAAGAAATCAGGTGAAACAAATTGACTCAATAAGGATGGCCGACATGCAATAGTCAAGAGATCTGAGGAGTGGCCGATTCTGGTTTCAGGACTTCCTTTGAACAAGAGCATGAGAAGATGGATAGAATTAGGTAGTGTAGACTCAATATAAACTGTGCGATGCAGGAGGCATCACAAAGGGATCCATAATGACTGGAAGCTTAACCAATCGGTGGAGTAAACTGAGAAACAAGTATAGCTCCTAAGGTCCAACTATAGTCCCGACCAGAGTAATTTTTAAGGGCGAAATTTTGCCAATTAGCTATTTTTCGGGCTTTTTTTCAAAAAATAAATTCGCTATTTGGTCATTTTTAATCTCTAATATCGCCTATATTTACGGAAAATATGTTTTTTCATCATAATATTAGCCAAAATTTACACATTTTAGTATTAAATTGTATGTTTCAGATTTAATATTCGCCTACCTATCTATATACATGTTTTTCTCAATCCAAAATAATCGCCTAGTGTTATACCTCAATATTACACATTACATATTAGTGTTGCATCCTTGCATTACCGACCTAAACGACAGTTTCCCTTAAAGATCATCTGAACATCCAGAGTGAAAACCATTGACTGAATACTGAAAGCAAAACCTTTTTTCTGCCATCTTCCAGCCCAACTTAGCCCTGTTTGTGAGCACTGCCGCTCCTTGCACATCTACAAGGGCGCGGTAGTTAGCACTACCGCGCGTTGCTCCTTCTCTGGGGCGCGGTACTACCGCGTTATGCTCAGTTATAGGGGCGCGGTAGTCTGAAATTAGCCTTTTTGCCTTGGATTTTGGGATTTCGACCTTCGAGGAGATTTTGTTGGGATTACTACCTTTGGTTCGATCCTAACTCCTTCTTTGTTTAGCTGGATTGATCCACTAAACCCTCCATAGATCCACACTTCTCTCTTGTTGGTTAGCCTTCCCATGTGCTATAAGAGAGAAGCTTTCCATGAGCCAAAGGGAGGACTCTTGAGAGCACCAAACTTATGGTCTTGCAGCATTGTGGAGATAGCTAGAGGAGAAGACACTTGGAGTTGGAGGATTGGCTTGGGCATCAAGCACCCTTTGTAAGTAATCTTCAAGTTGTAATGGAATAACTTGTCTTGTTTTCCCAAATCATTTGTGTTAATCTTGTTTTAATGATATGGTTTGTATCTCTCATAGATTTAGATCCTAACTCATGTTTTCAGATTGCTAGAGAATAGTATATGCTTGTGTTTTGGTTCCATTGTTAACAGGTTTACTTGTGAGGACTTGGAGCTTGGAGCAAATATCGAAGACAAGCGTTTGGACATAAGGTCGGTTAAACTCCTTCTATTCTCTCCAACATTTTAATTCTGAAATGTTTGTTAGATCTAGGGATTCAAGGTTGCATTTGTTTTGTCTGTTCTTAGCCTAGAGTTAGTTAAAGTTTACTTTAGCCTAAGGGAATTTTGACTTATCCGTAGGGCAGAATTCCACATAACAAGAATGGCGACTCCGCTGGTTTTGATTACTGCTTGATTGATTTAATTCACAGTCATTTATCTTTGAATTGTGAGTTTTTGTTGCACTTCAAACCAGCTTGAATTTTGGTCTTTTTTGACCCTTATTCACCCCTCCTCGCAGTATTTATCTCCCTGTTCAATTACTGAGTCCCCTGGGTTAGCAACAACCCTGAAAACTTGATTTTTTCTTTCCCAGTTGCGCTTTTTTCATCTCTTGCCACAGTGTCGCGCCCTCATAACCACTTCCAGCGCGACAGTTACACAGTGCCGCGTCCTAGCCCTTAATACCAGAGCGGCAGTTACACAGTGCCGCGCTTCAGACAGGCTATAGCCCGCGGTAGTGTCTGCAAGTGTGTAAATTTTTTTAGTTTTTGCTTGGTTTCCTGAGTTTCTCCCTGCCTCAGATAGTCTTTACTGTTGCCTGTTAGCATCCTGGTTAATTCCCAGTCTGTATGGTCTGTGAGTTTGATTGATTAATTGAATTAAGTGGCACTTTTGACATATTGGTCATTTTTCAATTGGATTGCATTTGGCTTGACTTTTTCCCCACAACCAACTCAACACCACTGTCTTCTGTTACTGAACACTGTAGTTTTACAATCATATTGCCATTATCATTTTCAGTAAATTAAAAAGATCATTGGTTGAGAGCAAATTTTGTTGTTTAAATTGAAAAAGTCTAGTGGTATTTTGCATAGAGAAATGAACCATTAATTTTGCCATAGAAATTCTCATTATAGAAGCATTGTAGATTGTAAAATCAGTGCATTGAAAAGAGCATTTACTTCAGTTTGGCTTGGTTTATAAATCAAAAAGAAAAGAAAAATCTTTTACTTTGATTGCTTGTGAAAGTTGTTATGCATATTGGATCGAAGAACCTCTATCTTTACCTTAGCTAGATTTCATCGAAGACAAAGGCTTGTTTATGATTCATTCTCATTTGCATGGTTTGAGTCGTCATAACACCATCAAGTCTCACGTCCACTACCCGATTGAGTAAAGGCAGCCACTAAAATTAATCACCCTAATTAAACCAACTTTAACCTCACTTGAGGAAATCAAAAGAATTTGGTAGTTAGGTAGGACACCGGGGATAGGCATCAAAATAATTCCCCCTTGTCATTTTCATCTGAGACATAGTTGTTGTCTTTAGGGAACTAAAATCCTCTAGTACTTATTGACACGGTCACAGCTAGTTTGTGGAGGGGCCTCCTGACTGTTTCCAACTTTCAGGGGTTAAACGGCCGCGAGATTGAGAACCGGACGGACTCTGTGGAATACCGCACTCCACTTAGCCCTAAGGCAACATCGATCGCTGTCTTCTTTGGAAGGCTGAAGTGCCCAAAACCTTTTCCGACGTGTCATGAACGAGGTAGCTTAGTATCTATTCTACTAGGGCTCTTTTACCCAGGATCCCTTTCGGTAGAGGGATATCCTTCTTATATCGGTCTCTCATGTTGTATTGTTCGACTTGGATTTCATCACCTTGCGAAGGATACAATTTGTTGAGGTCTCCAGCTCTTAGTTAGGAGGTTTTGCTTGCTATCTTGTAGAGGGTCTTTTTCTTTGTAGGGCTGCTTGTTGGCATTCTGGCCGTTTTGTTGTACAGCTCGCTTACTTTGGCAGCGGCCTCAGTATAGTTTTTTGAGCTTGCTCTTTTGGCCTGTGAGCCTTGTCTTTTCCTAGCTCCCCTTTCGCACGCTCGGTTTCCTGAGGGTTTTTGAGTTCTTTTTAACAAAACTTTGTCTACATCACTTAGTTTTGTTCCATGGAGAATCCACCTCCATGCGCCCATGCTCCTTCTGGGACTACCAATCCGGAGACCCCTTTTCAAGGGGTACCTTTTACTTTTCCTCCAGTTGGAGATATTGGTCCTCCCTTTATTGCCACGTTAAATCTTCCTGGATTAACCATAGGATTACCGGTATGGCTGTTCAATCCGGTAATTCCGATTGCGCCCAATGTTTCGAATGTTAACTCTCCACCACGAGAGAGTCAATCCCAAACTAATCCTTCCCCTTCTCCGTCGGATGAATCTTCTTCCGTTCCTTCTTCCTCGCCTGACCAAAGCAATAGTGTTAGTAATCAGGTGGATAAGAAGAAGAAGAAAAGGAAAGTTAAGAAGAAGAAGGATAAAGAAGAGACCAAGCGTAAACCAGTTGCCCCTAATGGCACTCATTCTACGAAAACACCCCGTAAGCCCAAGTTCCCTTGCAAACTTTGTAAGGGTGATCACCTTCTCAAGGATTGTCCTGATCTTTCCCGTGTGTCAGAAGTGTGGTCTAAAAACCCCAAACCAATCGTATCGTCGACCTCTGACCATCATGTCGATGGCACCCCCTCAACCAGTGACCCCTTGGTGAAGGGTCGTAAGGGTAAGGTCCTATATCCCTGTTTGATATGCAAGGGTATGCACCGTACTTTCCTTTGTCCAAGCATGGATGAAGCCTCGCGGTGGTTGGAAGATATTACTAGTTCTCAACTGGTACCTCCAACAGACCATGGTAAACTGTCCCTCGACCCCCCGCTGGTTGACCAAGTGATCAATTCAGTTTCATCTGCAATTGATCCCACTCTCCCTTCCGAGAGTGAAGTGATTGAGTCGCTGTCATCCCCACTCGATCCCTCTCTTTCATTGGAGAAAGTCCAGACTGAAGCAGTCACCTTGACACAACCTTCGTCTCATTCTTATCTTCCAAGAGAGAGTGAATTGGAAACCACTGATGTTTTCATTATCGATTCAGAACGTCCTCGGCAAGGGGAAACCCTGTCCGTTTCCGCGAGACCCCCTCCAAGCACTGAGGCTATTTCCTTTGATTGGAATGGTCTAACAGAATCTCGTCTTCCTTCGAGTGTTCCTTTTCAAATATCTGTAGGAGTTTCCGATAAAGAAATTTTTCGTACGATAGTTGATGAAGGAGCTTCTGTTAGTATTCTATCCTCAACTGCTTGGCAAGCCTTAGGTTCTCCTCGGCTTGTGCCCGTCACTGACCAGATACTGGCTTTCAATAGAAGGCCTACTGGACCTTTAGGATCCCTTCCTCAGTTACCTATCACTTTGGGAGGGAAAACTGTCTGTGTTGATGTTATGGTCATCCAAGGTCCCTTAGATTTTAATCTACTCCTTGGACGCGATTACGTCCATGCCATGAAGGTTGTAGTGTCCTCACTCTTTCGAGTGATGTATTTTCCCCATCATGGGAATATTGTGACCATCGATCAGCTTTCCTTTGTGACGCCCACTCATCGCATGACTCCTAGTCACCAGACTTCCCTAAATGTTCCACATGTTTTAGTGGTTTCTTCCCCCTAGGAGGGGGAACGTTGGAGCAAAGTTCTATTCTGGTGTCAAGCTCGTTAAAAAATGAAACCATCATCCCAAGCATAGTTTGCTTTTGGTTTTAAGCTTGTGTAAAAATGAAACCAACCATCACTTGGAGCAAAGTTCTATTCTGGTGTCAAGCTCGTTAAAAAATGAAACCATCATCCCAAGCATAGTTTACTTTTGGTTTTAAGCTTGTGTAAAAATGAAACCAACCATCACTTGGAGCAAAGTTCTATTCCGGTGTCAAGCTCGTTAAAAAATGAAACCATCATTTCAAGCATAGTTTACTTTTGGTTTTAAGCTTGTGTAAAAATGAAACCAACCATCACTATGAGCATAGTTCCCTTTCTATGTCAAGCTCGTTAAAAAATGAAATAGATTCCCACGAGCATAGTTTATTCTTTGTTTCAAGCTCGTTAAAAAATGAAACCGACCCTCAAGCATAGTTTACCGTTGGTTTTGAGCTTGTGTAAAAACGAAACCAATCCCAAGCATAGTTTACGTTCGGTTTCAAGCTTGCGTAAAAATGAAACTACCCTCAAGCACAGTTTACTTTTGGTTTTAAGCTTGTGTAAAAATGAAACCAAATCCCAAGCATAGTTTACGTTCGGTTTCAAGCTTGCGTAAAAATGAAATTACCTTCAAGCATACTTTCCTTTTTAGGTTTTGAGCTCATTAAACCATGAAAATTATTTTGAGCATAGTTCATTTTCTGTTACAAGCTCGTTAAAAAATGAAGCAGACATCATGAGCATTCTTCCAACCTATCTTCGAGCTCGTTAAAAATAGTAAGATGGTGTTTGAGCTTACTTTTCACTTTTTTCGTGCTCTGGTTAAAAACATGAAAAGTGGTTTGAGCTTACTTTTTTCTTTTTCGTGCTCTGGATCCAAACATGAAAAAGATTCCGAGTGCTTTTGATACCATTATCGTGCTCGTTAAACAAATTGGAGTAAAAAGGTGTGTCTAACGAGTATAGGTTTATCACTTTATCCGGCCTCGCTAGACTATTTACGGAAAAGGAACTGTGCCGAGTTTACTTTTCCTTTGTCGTACTCGGTCATCAACCATGACAAAGTTGTACATGGAGTCCATAGTTAAGCTCTTTTCAGACTCCCTAAAATTGAAAAGATTGCCAAGCGAAATTGATTCATTCACGCTTGTAAAAGGATTTGAATGATCGTCTCCCTAGTGATAGTTTACCCCTTTTTCGGACTAGGGGGCACTACTTACGAAAAAGGAATACTCCAGCCAATCATGACTGGAAGAGTCCTCTCCCGCGTTGTTTTACCCTTTTTCGGGCGATGAGGCTAACCTTACGAAAAAGGACCGTTGGAGTCTTCTTTAGTTCTTTTCAGACTCTCTAAACATGAAATGACAATCGAGTTTTCCTTCCTTGGACTCGTTAAAATTTGACATCGAAGGACCCACTTTGGGACGAACCCCTCCTTTCTCAGGTTCGAAAAACATGTGAGATTGGACTCATCTATGAGATGAGCTATATCGAGCATCTGTTATCCTCCTCAAGCTCGTTAAAAAACAAAGAGGTACTCGTCCATCATGTCGGGGGAAAATGGGAAAATGAGTCAAGTTTACCTTGTTGGCAGCTTGTGAGTCGTCACCTTTGAACATGGCATACATCCTCACCTTGTCTGTTTTGGGTAGTCAGTCTTGCTGATAGTGTCATCATTATGATCATGCGTCCTCATTATTGCTATGAGTTCACACTTCCTGCGATTCTGTCTGTTCAATTAATCCCTGCTGCCAAGCTCTGTTTCATGCCGTTATATGTTCAAAGGGTTATTACCTTGAGTCCACCTCCACTTCATGTCAAACCTTCCCTTTGTGTCAGTACATATTCTATTGTTTCATCGGTCCATACTATCTCTCGTTCTGATTTCGTGTCGATGATGTGGGAATCTTTATGGCCCACCTTCGACAAGTCTATTCCTGTCGACACCAAATCACTATCCAGGAATTAGGCTTAGGAGTCAACCACTAGTACCTTGGTACCTGCATGCCTCAATGGTAGGTTTCCTCGTATTCAACAGTAGGTTTTCATCAATGACCTCTGATTGAATGATCTCTCGGATGCTCGACATCAACTCCTTTATTCGCATTTCGTTGAGATGTACTATAGATACCTTGGGGATCATCGTCATCATTGGTGATTTCCCTCGCATTTGTTAACGGTTCACATCATTGACCGGTAATCAAATGGTTTCTACCATGTTCGACTTCAACACCTTGTAATCACATGGCTAGATTCGTATCGTTTGCGATCGAGTAGAAGACCCTGGATACCCTTTTGTATTTTGATTACGTCCAGGTTGCAATGGAGATTTTTCTGTATTGTCACACAGATCCACTTTTGTATTGGTCGTGGCTGTGTCAGTACTGTCTCATGGATCTACGCTTGTTCATAGTAGCCATGACTTGTCTACAGTCTATATCATCTCAGTACTCTTGGATCTGCAATGTATTGGTCGGCAGCCATGCTCTGAGTCATTTGTTTCCGAGCATGGGAATGCCCGCCTCGGTGGTATATCTGACATTTTTGTTTCTATTTTTCAGCTCCTTGTTGCTCTCCTCGATGCTATCTCCGAACCATATTTGTAAAGTCTTTCGGCCATCAGTCTCTTCTGACCTCACACTTTAGGGGGCATCTGTTATACCTCAATATTACACATTACATATTAGTGTCGCATCCTTGCATTACCGACCTAAACGACAGTTTCCCTTAAAGATCATCTGAACATCCAGAGTGAAAACCATTGACTGAATACTGAAAGCAAAACCTTTTTCTGCCATCTTCCAGCCCAACTTAGCCCTGTTTGTGAGCACTGCCGCTCCTTGCACATCTACAAGGGCGCGGTAGTTAGCACTACCGCGCGTTGCTCCTTCTCTGGGGCGCGGTACTACCGCGTTATGCTCAGTTATAGGGGCGCGGTAGTCTGAAATTAGCCTTTTTGCCTTGGATTTTGGGATTTCGACCTTCGAGGAGATTTTGTTGGGATTACTACCTTTGGTTCGATCCTAACTCCTTCTTTGTTTAGCTGGATTGATCCACTAAACCCTCCATAGATCCACACTTCTCTCTTGTTGGTTAGCCTTCCCATGTGCTATAAGAGAGAAGCTTTCCATGAGCCAAAGGGAGGACTCTTGAGAGCACCAAACTTATGGTCTTGCAGCATTGTGGAGATAGCTAGAGGAGAAGACACTTGGAGTTGGAGGATTGGCTTGGGCATCAAGCACCCTTTGTAAGTAATCTTCAAGTTGTAATGGAATAACTTGTCTTGTTTTCCCAAATCATTTGTGTTAATCTTGTTTTAATGATATGGTTTGTATCTCTCATAGATTTAGATCCTAACTCATGTTTTCAGATTGCTAGAGAATAGTATATGCTTGTGTTTTGGTTCCATTGTTAACAGGTTTACTTGTGAGGACTTGGAGCTTGGAGCAAATATCGAAGACAAGCGTTTGGACATAAGGTCGGTTAAACTCCTTCTATTCTCTCCAACATTTTAATTCTGAAATGTTTGTTAGATCTAGGGATTCAAGGTTGCATTTGTTTTGTCTGTTCTTAGCCTAGAGTTAGTTAAAGTTTACTTTAGCCTAAGGGAATTTTGACTTATCCGTAGGGAAGAATTCCACATAACACCTAGGATACTATACTTAAGTATAATATTAGAATCCTTAAAAAATACCCTGGTCCTGACTCATAATGTATGGAGTGGAATGAATGCTCTGTTCAAAGGTGACACAATAGCTACCAACAAAAAGTAGTAACCATAATCCCGTCCGGCTTTTTGGAATATTTGATTTTTTTTTGGTCTTTTTCATATTTGGGAAAGCTTGGAAAAGAATAAAATTGCTTATAGTACAACAAGTGAGGGAACGAGTGTCAAATAGCGAGAAAACTATTTCCAAGCAGTGGAACATACCTATGATCAATGCAAGGAATCGCTTGCAGGATGTGGACACTCGGGGGAATGTTCCCTCAGGGTCAAAAGGTCATCAAATTGTGAAGGGAAAATGTAAGCTCTGCAGGGCTTGACAGGGAAAGTGCTTAGGCACCAGGCTAATAACTGAGTAAGCAGGAGCCGGCACAAGGCTCAAGCGGTAAGCAGGATAATGCAATGTAATCACAACTTGATATACATGGGGGAGACCTTATGGTAGATGGCCAGCATAAGACAAAGTAGAGTATGAGTCTTTATCGCAATGTCATGGCGTAACTACAAAGGACTCCCAATCCTAAGGACCAACAACGGCATGGGCACCATAATGCAAAAAGGGGTTCTAACTAGGGTACCCATGTTTGGAAAGGCCCTACTTCCACGTAACGATACTTCTATAACAATGTGAAGGTTCCGTGTCAGTTAAGAAGCGGGGTCGCACCTAGGGTTTATGAAAGTGGTCAAAAGGTCAAATGCATAATGCATGTGAAAATAACATCTAACCTATATGCTAGGTGTGAAATATACCTGTTGTAGGTGTGAAACGATCAGAAACAACTTTTGCCGAAGAAATATGGTAAAAAATGCTACTTCATGACATTGTATTAGTCCAAAACAACATTAAATGGCAAAAACTATAGACAAGTGGGTTTTGAAAATTATAAATAGTAACAAAAATTTACAATTTATAATTCATTTTTACTATTCACCCATTTGGAGTTTTGTGGTTAGTTTTAACCTCAAAGTTCAGCTACTGATTCTAGGAGCTACGGGTGTCCGATCATCGAACCGTCAGGAGCAGGTTGGTAGTCTCATCTATACCTTCCATTTCAATGCTTTTATTTCAATTTTCATTGGTTAAATTTTTTGTTTGGCCATGCCCTACATGGTCACGGTGCTACCCGCGGGCTATAACTATGCGGGTCATGGGTAGGACTGGGTATGCATAGTCAATGCATGTATTGACCGCGGGTACTCGCCTCTATGAGCACAATTGCCCGCGGGTACAACCGTGAAGCTGGTTTTTTAAACAAAACCGACTAAATTCTTTGGTTTTTTCTCTCTCCAGGATGGTTCTAGAGTGGAGAGAGAGAGAACATGACCTAGTGGATGAGGCCGTCTGCAATGATGTGCGTGCACAGCAAGCGCTACAAGCATGTGTTTTATACAAATTTTTGAGCATAGGGGGTTTAAGGGCCCAAAACCTATTGCTCCTCCATTTGATAGACTATTGGGACGTTGATGCACAGGACTTCAACCTAGACGAGAAAATACTCTCACTGAAAGTGGAAGATATCTACTTCATTACCGATTTGTCCTGCCGAGGTTAGGTGGCAAGCCTTTGATCTCAATCTGTGGGTGGTGGGATCACCATCCCCAACTATGTAGAGTGGTATTGTGTTCCAAATACTTAGGCAGTGGGGAGTTAGGTGCCCATCAGAGCCATAGTCAACCTGAGCATGAAGGTTGTCGTGGCGACTTTAGTGCGGATTACTGGTTCAAAAGCTCTTCACCAGGCATCCATGCCAGTTATGTTCTATGCATCACAGTGTATGCAGCCTATGATATTTGACTGGTCTATCACACTACTGGGGTCCATGAAGACCCAGCTGACAGAGGCAAGCAAGGGGATGCAAAAAACTTCGAATATGGCAGTATTTTGTGCAGCTTCTTCTTTGAGCGAGTTCTGGGGCTCAGTCTGAGGGTTGAGGTCCCTCCTCATAGTCTCCGCGACCCAGCCATGACCCGGTGGGCTGAGGTCTTGACGCGACAGGGTGGTGGCCTTCAGGAATCACCATACATAGAGAAGTTCTTTCACTGGTTGGACCGATAGGTCATAGAGATAGAGGACTACCCCTATGTAGGGATAGACTTCCGCCAGGATCGAGACATGCCGCTCCCACTAGATGCAACGTTCGGAGACATTGGTGAGTACTCTTTTTAAGTTTTTGGTATATTAATTTTTTATGGATTTTTTATTATAGATGTAAATGCAAAAATCTTTTTGGGGGTAGTATCATGTATTAATGTTTGACTGTTTTCTCACATACAAGGGCCTAGTGAGACCCGAGGGTTTTTCGAGACATCATCGCCAGGGTAGGGGTGATGATGTAGTAGGTGCTGCAGTAGAGCGGACACTACAGACTCTGTGGGCCAACCTATCACGGATGACCACCAAGATACCACAGGTAGAGGTGGCGTGGCTACCAGAGGATATGTAGTGCCAGGGAGTGGGGGTGCCGGGAAACTGGGTGCGACTATTGTAGCATGTCGCAAATGCAATGCATTATTTCTATCAAACACATCCTGTCGGGGCAACATCTAGGCCTTCTCGTAGGGATTAGACATCTTGGATTCCCATTTTGTATCGATATGTATATTTTTGAGAGCTACGGGCTCCAGTTTTGTATCATGACACTACCATTTTTTGGACGTATTACTTATAAAAACTTTGGTTCTCCAGTTCTACTATATGTGTGTATGTACAAATGTATGAATGTATCTTTTATTTGTGTGCTTCATTGGGAATGTGACAAATTCCAATCTAATACATAGTTAGTGTATGCATCAGATATATGTTTAAAACTTCTCGGAACATGAATGTATGTAATTGAAACAAAATGTCGTTCCAAGAGTCTTACCTTTAAGAATTTCCGTAGTAACGTAGGATCCCTCACACGGTACTGACCATTCAACTGAGACACAACTAGTTGTGAATCCAGGTGGACTTCTAAAGACTGGACACCATGTGATATGGCATCCTGAAGTAGCTCAATCATGACAATAGACTCAGCCACATTGTTAGATGTAGGACCAAGACAAGCACCTCCTGAGGACACAACTAGGTGGTCAGGTGAGAAAATAACCCAGGCAGTAGAAGAAAGCTACTACATATGACGGCTAGCACCATCCACAAATCCTAAGAATGTAGGAGATTCTACTGACATCTGTCAAACAAACGGAAGCTAATTAGCATACCTGAAAACCAAAAGAAAGCTAACCTATGTATAGAAATAACACTACAGTAGTATACAAAAGTATTAGCTCGAACTAGAAGTTCAAGCGTAATATCGCTTGAGGTAGAGCCCATTTCTAGGCCCCTTCAAGATGTTCCCCTCATTGTCCTTTAACTAATAGGCTACTTTTTTTAGGACACGCCTCATAATGTAAGGACCGTACCCCATGGGGTTGAACTTGCCTACCCCAGGGCTTCTTTAGCTTGGTCATATAAGAGGACCAAGTCACCTTCAACATAATGCCAGGGACGGACAGACCTATTGTACTGAACCTTAACATGACGTTTATTGGCATCAATAGCCACAACAACATCTCGACATTGCTCGTCAAGTTGCTCAAGGTGGATTAAACGTTGCTCAAGACCTATCGTATTAGGGAGGAGCTCTATGGCTAGTTTAAGCGAAGGGATTTTGCATTCAATTGGTAAAATCGACTCCACACTGTGTACTAGCTGAAACGGTGAGAACCTAGTGGCAGTCTTGACTGCGGTTCGATACGCGCACAAAGCAGGATATAACATAATGTGCTAGTTGTTCTTTATTTGTTGGATGGTACGTTGGAGAATGGTCTTTAAAGACTTATTGACTACTTCAACTTGACCATTCGCTTGGGGATAGTAAGAGGATGAGTGTTCTTGATGAAACCCAAGCTTGAGAGACAAATCCTCCATCATTTTGTTCTGAAAGTGACTGTCATGGTCAATGAAAATCTCTTTCAGAATACTGAACTGAGTACTGATCTGATTGAACACGAAATGGGGCTGCTGTAGCACTGTCATCTTTTACGGTAGGCATGGCCTCAGCCCATTTGGAAAAGTAGTCCACAGCCACTATGATATGGTGATGCCCCCTAGCCGAAGCTGGTTTGCAATCCATGAAATCCACCCCCCATTTGGTGAAGGGACAGACAGTGATGACCGGATAAAGGGGCACTGGATGCGAGTGTATATTCCGAGAAAACACCTGGCAAGGGTGACATCTCTTCATAGCATTTATACAATCCTTAAATATTGAAGGCTAAAAGTAACCAGCTCGCATAATATGTTGGGACATAGCAAGCCTAGATAAGTGACCGCCACACGCCCCAGCATGGCAATCATTAAGCACCCGCTCCACTTCTTCGTGAGTCAAGCAACGACAGAGAATAGAATCCTTTCCTTGGCGATACAAAGTGTCATCAACGATAGTATAATCTTTAGCGTGATGTTTCACACGCCGTCGCTCATCCTGTGAATAATGCGGAGGAAACTTCAAATTTTGGAGATATACAATGACATCCCCATACCAAGGGTCTTTGGACGAGATGAGAAATAAGTGTTCATCCACAAAGGAATCTTCATGGATGACATCCTCATCAAGTCTTGGAAGGTTTGACATAAGCTTAGCAAACACCAACGATTTCATCGACTTCGCCGAAGAAAAATCAAGATCGAACTCCTGAAGGATCACAATCCATTTATTGTACTTCCCCCTATAAGGCGTCATGATAGAACAAAATAAAACGGATTGATATGCGCTACAACTGTGGCTGTTCTAAGCAAAATATAGTGTCATAACCATTGGACTGCATGTATAGTTGCAAGAGCCAACTTTTCTACATGAGTATATCTCAGTTCAATGTCTACTAGATTTCGATTGAGGTAATAGATGACATGCTCGACGAGTGCATCATCCACCTGAACTAAGACCATGCTAATCATCTCTTGGGACGCAGCCACATAAAGTATAAAATCTTGTGCGAAGTCTGGTGGACTAAGCACAGGGGCTGATACCAAATCTTTCTTAAGGGCATCGAAAGACTGTTGGGCTCGCTCATCCCAGATAAACGGTGTGTCTTTCTTCAACAAACGCGCAAAACCTTTGGTAAGATTAGCATAATTGACTACAAAGAGACGCAGAAAAGTAGCTCTCCCTTGGAGGCTCTAAAGTTGAAACAAGTTGTGCGGAGGAGGCAACTGAAGTATTGCCTCAACTTTGAGAGGATCGACTCTAATACCCTCTTTCAAAACTATAAATCCTAAAGGGAAACCGGACCTTACTACAAAGATGCATTTATTGGGATTCAATTGGATCTTGTAGCATATACATCATTCGAGAATCCAATGAAGATGCTTGGGGTGGTCCATTCTCTTGCGAGAATGGCCAGGAAGATCATTCAAGAAAACCTCCATTATACTTTTAAGGACATGAAAGGCATAAGTCATGGCACGCTGAAATGTAGCTCCGGTGTTTTTAAGGCCGAAGGGAATTTTTCAATATGCAAACGTACCCCAAGGACAAATGAAAGTAGTCTTATGTTGGTCCTCAGGTTTGATTTGAATCTGGTTATACCCTAAAAAGCTGTCCATAAAGGAAAAATATCACTTCCCGCACATGCATCCAAGATCTGATCAATGAATGGGGTGGGGAAATTGTATTTCGGACACACACGATTCAGGTCTCTAAAATTAGTGCATACACGGATCGTTCCCTGCTTCTTATCCACAGGAATGGGGTTTGACACCCATTCGGTAAGGGGAACGAGGTAGATAAAACTAGCTTTGAGTAGTTTCTCCACCTCTTCCTTGATAGCGGCTTCTTTCCTAGGGTTTACAGCACGAAGACGTTGTCGAACCGGTTTAGCATGAGGATACGTTCTAATATTGTGCTCAACAATACTAGGATCTATTCCTAGCATCTCCTCGTATGAACAGGCAAAAGCTTCCCGAAGCTCAGTAAACAATTCAGTGTAGATGGCACCCTCCTCAGAAGAGAAATCATCACTGATGTAAACGTTCTCAATATTTCCAGGAGCACGAGAAATGTTGATCGGTTGAGTTGGGGAAATATTATCCATGTTCCCCTCCGCATAAATCTCATGTGAGCCCAAAAGAGCCACAGGGTTACCAACCATCTCTGCAAGAGTCATCCTAAACTCTTCTTGTTCGACGAGATCGAGGTTGGGAAGGAAATAAGAGCGATGATGCATATTTTCCCAAGGTCTCTCACTATCACACATGGATTCGATAATAGCTTCATCCGAAGGTAAAGTAATATCAAGGAAATCATTCGAACAAGATGAGTTGACTGCCCAAACTGACAGTGTAACAGGATCTTCCTCATCTATCCGAGGAGAGGGGAGATCTGGCTTTGCAGTGGCTTGTTGAATATCCTGATAAGCAAGCTCAGTAGCAGAAAGTGTCATAGACATCCCGACATGTGTAATGTCTCAAGACATAGAACTCGTGGACGGTAAAGTCCATGGATCATCAAAGTATGAAGTCCGAAATGGTACATTATGCAAAGGAGGAGGTGCATTGTCGGAAATGGTTCTAATAAAATTCACGGGTGTAGGGAAATTGTAACCATCAATGAAGGGTACATACCAACACCCATGCTCCCAGTTGTTGGTTGAGAGTCTGTAACTTGTGGGACTACTGGTCCCGTAGATGTTGTAGGAGGATTAACAAAGTTCAGCTGATCGATGGTCACAATCCTGCCTTTATGTGGAAAGCAAATGATCCTGAATACAGTAGACGCGACAGCTTTCATAGTGTACATCCAATTCTGACCCAGTAAAAGGTTGTAGTCAATGGGTGCATCAACCACTTCGACTTCAATAGGCACATGTTTACCTTCCAAGTAGACAATAAGGGAAGGGATTATCCCATGCAGCTTAAATGACCTACCATCAAATGCAGTGAGCATGGTCCTAGACGTGAGTAGAGGAGAAGAGCCAAGAGCTTTCCAACAAGCTAAAGACATCACTGACGCGGAAGCGCCTTCGTCAACCACCGTTCTCTTGACAAAAGTTTTAAGGCACTCCGCATGGATTTGAAAAGCCATGTGGTAAGGTAAGTGAGGTTGAACATCAGTAGTGTCGAACTTGATAACGTTGGGACTTCCCCCATCCTGAACTCCTAACGCACAAAAAAGGGCATGCCTTTGAGAAGGACATGCCTGTAAAACCTCAAGAGCCGACATGGCACACAGAGTTTGGCCCAAATATTCTATAATGGAGTAGTTCTGGGCGGCTTGGGAATTGGGATTATGCGTAGAGCGCTTAAGCACACCTTTCGGTATCTGCGGCATAATAGAGGGATTCTCGATATGCAAGGAACTATCAGGAGGAGGGGGAGGCTCATTCCCCATATTAGGTTGTGGTGCACCATAATCGCATTGACGAGTAGAAACACTAACTTCCGATTGGACCATATTCACTCATCCATAACCACTAGTATTGGAAGAAGACGTTGGAGTCTCATGAGGTCCATAACCAACGGCGGGAGCATGCGAAGCCATGTTTTGATGATGATGAGGAAGGGGATCCTTCAACACAGTTGGGATCTGTGCCAAATGCTTCGATGCTTCTTCAATTCGAGGACACAAATGAGTAAGATGATCTTCCCCACAAAGCTTACAAGGAAATTTCACCTTATGCCTAGGTTTATGGTCCTCACCAGCATTTCCGCCTTCCTGAGGAGGGTTGGCATTCTCCTTACGAGGGGTATTGCGATTTCTATTATTGTTCCCATTGTTTCCACCCTTACGGTTATTTCTCCCATTCTTCTTGCCACTAGGCCGCTAGTTACTTGATGGTTTTGTCGTTTGCACAGTGTGCACATCAGACGATGGGGTGGAACTGGACAAGGTGTGAAATTGTCCAGGAATAGACTAGTTTAGTGATAAATTTTGCATTTGATTAGCCACCAAATCTACAGGGCGAGTACTTGTGGATCCCACAATGCCGTCAACATGCGGTTCAGGAACTGTCTTGGGCTCATGTCTTGTTCGTGGTGCATCAGGGATGATGTCATATAAAATGCCAGACTGAGAGTATAGTAAATCTAACTACTGGACTTTTAATATGGCTTGTTCCTCAGTCATAATGTCAGACATCGAAACGTCCTTAGCAATAAATGGAAGTAGAGACTTGAGGAACCATTCCAACATAAACTCTAGAGGAATGTTGGCTTTCACTAATCACTTCCATCGACGCCACTCTTGAATGTGGTCAGAAATATGCATGGCCTTATTTTGATGGAAGGTAGACAAAAGTTCAGTACCAGTATCGTAATGAACTAGCACCTAGAAATGATCCAAGAAAACCAAAGCAATCTCATTGAATCCCCTATAAGTGTTCCTCGACATCTCAACATACCATTTCGCATCTGCCCCCGTGAGGGTGCATTGAAATAGTCGCAACCTAACATAATCGTGATTCAACGAGTTGGAAGAGCACCAAAGGTGAAATGTCGTGACATGATCACGCGGATCCTCACCACCTTTCCCCTCGAACATAGGAATGTACGAAGGAAGCTTGGTAGGAACCGGAGGCCAACTAGGGTCGTGACACATTGGATCATTCGTGAGCTTTGAAAGATCCGGAAGATTCAAATGTGCAAGGGACGGGAGTTGCGGCTGAAAATCTTGATTATAAGCTCCCATAAAAGGTTGATTGTAAGAACTTGAAGGATAAGAAGGACCAAAGTTTTGACCATGAGCATTAAACTGCTGATTATGTGGTCTCGACGGACCATAAGCTTGACCATGGCCATAAGGTTGATAACCTCCTCCGACTTGACCTGTATGAGAGTAAGCAGGTATATATGTGTTTTGGGCACCATATTGAGGTGGGTTGTACTAATGGCCAGCACCGACTGTATTGTAGTAAGTGTTGCCACCATAAGTATGGGGCATATACGTACTATTCGTAGCAGGAATCGTGTTGTAATAACCATGATTATAGGGTATGTTCCCACCCCCATCATAAGTGTTAGGATTGGCATGAGCAGTCGTGTGGTGACCATAAGAATGAGATGTATTCCCAGCCCCAACATTGGTGTTACTAGTAGAAGGAATGGTCGCATTATGACGAGGATAAGGTATATTCCCACCTCCTACATTAGCATTACTAGTAGCGGCAGCGGATGTAAAAGTATGCGGTATATGTTCACCACCGTGGTTGGGAGGAGTGTTAACATTTGAGAAAGTGGTCATGGGTTGACAGGTAGTGACATGTGTATTAAGTGGTAGATGGCGAGTCGGGTTGCGGACAATGTTCCTATTAGGTTGGGTAGTCTTAGGAGGTGGTCTTCTTCCAACATTAGCATTGTTAGGAGGAACATGACTAGTCCCCATACTATGTGTGTGAGTGGACAATGTGGTGCCCCCGACGAGAGTATTACCCCCAATGGGTGCAGTGTGGCTAATGTCATGACTAGTGCCAGCGTGACTACCAAAAGCAGCGGAAAGATCAACTGTGTCATAATTAGGCATACCAAAAGAGAATGCAGTGGGGTTGATCGTAGGACCTGTGTTGTCATGTAACTCTAGCATCCTGTGTATATAATTATGCGGAAACGAAGGATCGAACGGGTCATCCTCGGGCGGATCCGGACCAAACAGATTACGTCGAGTCTCAGGTGGATCACCCCCCCATGCCTCACGAGGAGTAGGGGTGTTTGAAGTGTGCTCGAATCTACCTGATGGAGTCATAGTTATTTCTTCTGTGTCAGAGTGTGTAGCATTCATGATGTCTAGGATGTATGTCTTTTAAGAATCTGAAGACTCGGAGGGAGCCCGCCGGCATCCCCTAGCAACACTGCGTGAAAGCTCGACCGATTTTAAACCAACCAACCGATGGGATTGGTGGAGAGTAGGACTCTGCCCCATGATATCTCTGGAGAGAATATAAAATCATAGCATCCCCTAACGACCAACTATCGATAAAAAACAGTAAATAAAAATCACACACCTAGAGAAACTACAGCCAAGAGAAAACAAAGAAAGTGGCTAAATGAGCTCCTGACACTAGAACCGGTATGTCTCACCTAGGAGAGGCTTGAGACTCCCAAACTGTAGTTGGAGTTAACATAATCAGTTATAGAGGCACCCAGGCTTCAGTGCATGCAAAGGGATATAACCCTCGGCAACAAAAAACTATGCTGTCCAACCTCTATCTGACTCAGGACACAAACAGTATAACCACTGCAAGTACCCTATGCGATACCTAGGTAAGGAAACTATGGTCACCGCAGTATAACCAATGCTCAGGGGGATA
The DNA here is from genome assembly GCA_027924585.1 of Larix kaempferi. NCBI lineage: Eukaryota > Viridiplantae > Streptophyta > Pinopsida > Pinales > Pinaceae > Larix > Larix kaempferi. The sequence goes on from BSBM01000073.1 coordinate 3,710,555, forward strand.
GTCGCAGGTGGGATCCATCATATGGGAAGGGTAGCTAAACCCGAAACTCAAGAGGGTCAAATCCCCCAAGAGTCCCCATATATGAACAAACCCTAGAAATATCTCCCACGTTCAGCCGGTATTGGAGGGATATCTCCGCAACCAACCTCCCGTGACCTCGTGCTTAACTCTAGTCTGAGTAGAGCTTCCCGAGAACACCGATGTATACCATGGATTTCACCACTCCCTGGTCAGACACATAATGTTTCGTCTAGTAGTCTTGGATTGTTTACTCACAATGATCTATTCCAAGACCCTAAACCTATGGTAGTTGGTGTACCCTATAAATGAAATCGTTCTAATCAATTTTAGATTAAGCGTTAATTTTAATGGCTGTGATTACTCAAAGGATATGGTCATTAAACTAGTGATGTATATGACTCAATAACATGCAAAATTGTTAGACTCTAGACTCATCTATCCAATAAAAACAATGTCACTAACATGCAAAATCAGTCCAACAGTTTCAAAATAAAAAATGCAACTCTTTTATATTTTCAGTGCACAAGCACAACCTAGATGAAAGCAGCAAGCACTCAATGCAAAATGCAGTACATGAAAGTAAATTTTTCTTTTTCACTTATAAACAAAAAGGGAAAATGCAAAGCTGTGTTTTAGTATTTTTCAATATAATGAAATGAAAAATGCAAGCAAAATATCACTATTTAGTTACATAAATGCCAAGGGAATCACTCAAACAACCTAGCAGATCCTAAAATGTAAGACTCAACCAATGGAATGAGCTTACAAATTAAAAATGGGTAAAAACCAATGAGGTTCAAAACCAAGAGAAAAGAGGAGTTCTAGTCACAAACAAGGCTTGGAACAGTCAGGAACAAGGCCGAAGAAGACTTAGGAACACTCAGAATCAACCTAGCAACAACCAAAGGACAAAAACAAATCACCCCCAAAGTTGTATGCTACTGTCGAAGGAAACCCTGCGGGTACCCGCGGGCTATAGTTCAGACAGAAGCGGGTACCTGCGGGCTATAGTTCAGACAGAAGCGGGTAGATGCAGGCAGAGCTAAGCTCACCCGCAGGTAGGGAAAAGTAAACGAGTAGAAAAAGAGTCCAATGGCTCAGAAAAAAGATGTTTTCTATAGAGTATCCTAACAGCCAATCATTGACACAGAGACTCAACACACAACAACTCTAAATAAGGACAAATGCTCAAAAATCCCCCAAAATGGATGTTCTCCCCAACGGAGTCACCATTTCTGTGTTGGAGAAAACTTCCTATGGCTTGGGGTGGACCACAACAAATAGCTGACTACCATAGATTAACTCAATTCTCAATGCTATGCTATATAAATGACAATGCTAAGATAATGAAGAGCATAGCCAACCTCGATCCAAACGTTTGATGTAGATCCCCATTGGAGCTTTCAAGCCGTGCACTTGAACCTGCGAATTAGTCTTGATAGCCAATATACAACAAGCGCATATAATATATAAATTACATTAATATCATCAATAGCAATGGTCCATGATATTATAAGTAAATGCAACCCAATGTAATATAAACAACATTCACAACATTAATGGATGAGAATATGAGTATTTCTATTAATAAATAACAAGAAGTACAATGTGATATGACCTCTTGTCGGCAACCAATCTGAACCAAGATCTGGGTCAATCCACTTGTTCCTCCACCACTTCAATCCTCCATGGAATGGAAAACTCAAACTATGATAGGAGTTTGGAAGGTGAACATAAGGGGTTCACAACTACAAGGATCAAATGAGTGTAGACTCAAGATAAGGCAAAAATCCACTAGAGTTCTCTTTCTCTCCTTTCTCCTCCTGTCCATAAGCCATATGTGCTCAATATATAGTCCTCCCAAAGGTAGGTGAAAGGACACATTGAGGCATTTTTGGGGCAAATGCAGGGACAAAGGTCACCCAATGACCTTTTTTGGGAGTAAAAAGTAACTACCTAGTGATTTTTACCATTTTACATGCTAACCGCGGGCTATAGTGATGAAACTCGCGGGTACGCCCAATGTAATGATGCAGCTAGCGTACAGAGGAAAAAATAGGGAAAACAGAGTCTAGAGGATAAAAAGTGGATCCGAGTCAATAAAATGGATCCTCTAGGCCAAAGAGTGCTGATGCTCACAAGGTGGAAAATTACGTTGTAACAAGCATGTTCCAACTTAGCATCTCTGTAATGTCTTTATGGTGAATGTTGTATATTCCTTGTGTTTGTTGGTAGATTTCCAATTTTAACAAATATGACAATCAAGGATTGATTTTACTTTGAAGCTATTACTGTTGAAAGCATAGGAATTTGAATTGAATGAAGAAAGAGGGTTGCATATTCCATGAACTCTTTATTTTCATTATGGAAGTCTATGGAGTTGCATGTATGCCCAAAGAAGCTCTTGGAATTTTTAATGCAATACTTGAATACTATTATTGAAAACCCACATTCAAGGATTTAAATGGTCTTTCAAAAGTATTGGTCCATGAGAATATCTTTCATAAGGCCCGTAAATTATATTCAAATAAGAATGAAACTAGAATTAGGGAAAATTTTCTTACCTTCAACATTTTCATCTGAGGCACTTTGGAAGGAGAATATGATTGGTGAGACAATTTTGTTGATAGATGAAATCAATGTTTATGATTTCTTGCCAAATGTTGAAAAATTTAATACTTTAATTCAAGGTATACCTTTTGGAGTTGACCTGCTTTCAATGGTCTTGTGATACTAGTTTTACATGTTGTACTCACAACAAATCCCACCATTCTTTCGTTTGAAAAATGATGGGAACCCCTTTTAAATTTCTCTTTTTCTTTCAAAATAAGTTGTTTTGATCCAATTTTTGTTGAAATAATAAATATTTTCATCTTTTATACTTTTAGAATAAATCCCTATGGAATTCTCTTCGAAACTATGTCTTTCCAATGTACTCGATGCTTATATTTTAAACTTTTGTACAAACATTGAATCTTGGATGTTGGAACCTGTAAGTTTTCAAATTTTTATCTTCATTGTTCTAACTTCGACGTATTCTATAATTCTCGAATATTGGAAGTTGGAAAATATTTTAAAGTTCAAGTTTGAGTCTTGACGTTCCGATGCTAACGTTTTAAATGTAATTAACCTCAAGTGTCATGAATCAGAAGTATAATTTCTTTACAAGGATCTTTTTACTCTCGACGTTTTGATGCCGATATTTAATTTTTTTGGATGTCGGAAGTCGGAAACCTAATTAACAAATAACTCAAAAAACGACCCGAGGCCCAACGATATGACATGGCCCCAGATCGAAACCACTATTTTACATTCGAAACTTTTCCCCACGACACACATGAGAACTAACCGCCCCAAAGAACCAATCAAATAGGAAAGTTAATTCATAATCATAATTTAACTTCCATTTCTGTATGGCACATTTATGGTTGATTGTAAGTGGATTTACTCGTAAGATGGTTCATACTTAGCTGAATTTTGGAGCAAGATTCATCATTTTACTTTGTTTTTACCTGTGGTTGTGAAATGCAAATCGCCTCCGTTCTCAGAAATAATGTGCTCTACATTGCATTGTAATTGTTGTAATTCATTTGATGTATTCTACAACTGCAAATTGCTTTTATCACATTCATTATAAGAATTTCAAGTTAGATTATGATTTAATGTTTTTGCAGACTAGATTCTAGACACCATGGCTCACAGGACTAGGTAAAAAACAGTTTTAGAAGAACTCAAAGAAAAATACCTGAATTTTGGCATATACTCAAACACCAATGGGTGGAATTGCGATAAAAAATGTGTAGATTGGGCCACTATTGATAGTATATTTGACAATGATGATTTTTCTTAGTTCGGGGAAGAGGCCCAAATTTATCAGAATATCAGTAAATCCCACCTTCACGCTATTGTAGCTTGGCCGACCATTATGCCCTACATGGACCTCGTCAAGTGGATGGTAGACTATGCATATATCCCAACTTCTACCTTATGGGATTCGAACCAGGATGCATATGCTTCTTTCAAGCCTAATACTTTTTCGAGGATGTTGCTTTGAAGACCCCTAACAGTTGCTAACACAATATTTCACAAAGGATTTCGAACAAAAATATGAAGTGGAGGAATTGGTTAAAAGCTAGTGGTTTGATCTTTACAGTTTTTCTCTACGACCTAACAGGTTGTACCCTATTTGATATCTGAGAGAACCCTACAAATTTCTCACTTCCATGCTCTAAATATTTTATGGGTTGGAAAACTGTGTATACTTTAGGCTAGAATGGACCCCTATGGTCCATCATATTGTTTCTATCGGGCAAGTATTCAATTGGGCACAAAAAATTTCTATCACTGTTAAAGATGCAATTGCTCAGCTGCAAAACATGCCACCGATCAGGAAACCTAATTTTTTCATGTTCACTTATTTAGTTGATGTAATGTGTTCTGCTTTTTCATTTTCGTCGACGAAATGTAAATGGACCACACAAAACCCCCAAGTTCCTATCTATTGTGCTATTCTATGGGAAGATAATGTTAGAACTCATGTTTATTATATTTGCGACAACTTTCTAAGTGCAATTTATTTGATTATATTGAATACGAATGCACCTAGGATCTTCAAGGATGCCAGGAATTTGGTAGCTCCCATGGGTGACTAGTACTGTGGTGATTCTTTCACCTATTTGAGGATTTGGGGTAACACTTCAGTTCATCTTCTTCCTAGGTTTGTCCTAGACAGGATGATCTTGGAAGAGGTGGCCTTCCAAACTACAGTTGATGGAGCACATGCTTGATGTTCCGACTTAAAGAGGAGAGCCTGGCCCAAATTCCATCTGTATATCGATCATTTGGTTATCCAAAATGCCTCCCATGCGCAAGTTTTAGGCACTCAGTTGAAATAATTAAAGCTAGGATTAGGAATTAAGGGGATGCATGATCATAAAAATTTCATTGAGTAACATTTTTTCCTAGCATAGTTAAAGAATACTTATATTCATGAGACACAACCTAATGATTCTATCTATCAAGGGGTTTTGAGTTTTGTTGGAACATAACTACTTCGACAAGGGTTCACTCAACTAATCACCAACAAACCCCAAGACACCGACGCTTTTGGCATCACCTGTGAAGCAAGTGAAATAAAGCCCGAGGTATCTATGGGAGCTGTAGGAACCAGATTTCTGCAGTAGTGAAGGGGTGCGATGGAAAAATACTAACCATGAAATTCCAGACTTCGACAGAGCACATTACTTATCGGTTCACAAGATTTCATGCATATTATTTAACTAACCGTGCCATAAGTTCATAAACTAGAAAACATCCATATCATTCATACATCCACATTGATCAACACTTATTTAGCAATATTCAAATTGCAATAGAATACACAACACATTATCAAATCATTTATGCACATTGAACACCACATGTAACGTGGAAACCCAAATGGGAGAAAACCACATAAGTGCTTTCTTTATTAATGAGTCGCAGTCAACATAAGCACTTCATGTTTTTATAATGAATTACATACTTCTTCGTCTTTTACAGTGGATCTGTACACACACCTTGTAGATCATGCGACTCTTTCCTCATAGCCTACAATATCTTTGCCATACATACCAAAACAGGACTAACTTAAAAGACTGAGTATCCACTAACCAGTGACCTATCCAACTAACTAACAGTCTCCAAAAATCCCAACCCATTACATATTTATAGGGCACACACAGTCTGCCCCACTCCCACTACCCCACTATTCACACTACAAGAAAAATACCTTATAGTAGAGGTTATAACAGAGGTTTTTAGTGTTACAAGATTGGTCAAAATTTTCCAAAAAACGTCTACTACAACCTCCACCAATGGTAGTGGATGTTTTAGTGGAGGATTTTATGGAAATTTATTATAACTAAAAAATCTCAATGGTCAGAGGCTTTAGAGGAGGTTTTTTTCACCACTGTGCTTCTGCCAAAGATGTAGTGGTGCACTTTTTCCAAAGATGCATCGATGCGCTTATGACAAATATGCATCGATGCAATTTTGATAAAGATGCATCGAGGCGTTTATACAAAAGATGCACCAGCGTGCTTATACCAATGATGCACTGGTGCACCTTCACCAAAAAGGAGCACCAATGGTTTTTGGTCCAAAACCACATGAGTGCAAATTTGTAATGGAGCACCAGTGCACCTACAATAAAGAATAATATATGCACTTATACCAAGGATGAGTATCGGTGCACCTTAATCAATAATGAGCACTAGTTTTTTAATACCAAAGAGGAGAACCGATGGAAATGTTTTTTTGTTATGTACAGAAACCTTGTGAGCATGCAAATAAAGGGAGTTGATTTAATAAATACACGATAATTTATTAAAATTTAGTGATATAATAACTTTTATTTTGAATATTCCAAGTATTAGTTCATACCCTTGTTTATTAATGAATCTCTTATTTATAATTTAAAAATGAAATGCTTGCCTAATATTAAAAACAATTATAATTTTGATTGTTTGAAATATAATTTTATAGTTAAAAGCATATGAAATAAGACATTATAAATAAACATAAAAATAATATTGTAAAACTGTACAATAATTAATATTGAAATGTTAAGCATTGCAATTTAAAGTCCTGGAGCACTGTTGTGCTTATAGTAAAGAAGCACCAATGCACTTATACAAAATATGAGAACTAGTGCACCTTAACCAACAATGATCATCGTCGTGCCCATACAAAATATGAGCATTGATGACAAAAAACAATATGACTTGTACAGAAACCTTGTAAACATGCAAATAAAGGGAAGTGATTTAATAAATACAAGATTATTAAAATGTAGTGATATAATAACTTTGATTTTGAATAATACAAGTATTAGTTCTTACTCTTGTTTATTAATGGATCTCTTACGTGAAATTTAAAAATGAAATCCTTGTGGAATATTAAACATAAATTATACTTTTGATTGTTTGAACTAAAAATTACAGTTAAAAGCATATGAAATAAGACATTATCAATAAAAAATAAAAATAATATTATGAAAATTTTTACTAATTAATATTTAAATGTTAAGCATTACAATGTATAGTAATGGTGATGGAACCACCCATACAAAACAATGATGAGTGTAAACCACTCCATTTACCACTTAATGAGTGGATCTCTTGTAATTACAAAACAACTCAATTGTTACATGAAAATTGTTTGATGAGAACTGTCCAAAACCTTTCATCCACTAGAGATAATATGCCTAACTGGAGAATCAATTCTCCCAGACCAAAGAAGAGCATTAGTGTTCCCACACCTTAAAACAGGACTATCAATGCACTTATACAAAAAATGAGCACTGATGTGCCTTAACCAAAGAGATGCACCTGTGCACTTCTACCAAAGATGCATCGGTGCACTTCTGACAAAGATGCACCGGTGCGCTTTTGCCAAACATGCACCAGTGTGATTTTTACAAAGAGAAGCATCGCGAACAGAAAATGGATTTCCGTCAACAGAAAATAGCTTTTTGCGAGTGCATAACCTTGTTAACCTACAAATAAGTGGAGGTGAAAACCCCTAAGTATATGCACCCATGCTGCACAAAAAGGGTATCATTTTATTTTCCAAACTTGCCACTCATTTTCAATTCATATATTTTGAATAAAAATCCTAAAATGAATCCACCATTAACCTACAAAATAGAGGAAAACCCCTGTAACCAACAAAAATGAACAACAAAATGAAATAAGAAATTAGGAACAATAGTGAGAAAGGATCATAAGAACTGGTGCGCCTAGAGTGTAAAAGGATCACTAGTGCGACTTGAACAAAGAGGAGCACCGACATCGGTGCACCTTGACCAAAGAGGAGCACTGAAACTAGTGCACCTCAACATACGAGGAGCATCGATGCATAGTTTCAAAAGTGGAGCACCGATGTTTTTTTTACAAAATAATATTGGTGCATGTGGGTCATGGAGGATCGATGCACCCACTCCTTAAAAAGAGCACCGATCCATCTTCACCAAAGATGATCACCGCCACCGGTGCGCCTTCACCAATGAGGAGCACCGACACTAGTGCGCCTTATCCAAAGAGAAGCACTGGTGCATCATTACAAAATTGGAGCATCGATAATTTTTTGTCTAAAATCACACTAGTGCACATGGGTCATAGATCATTGGTGTGCCATTAATAAAAAACAGGCACTAGTGCACAATTACTAAAAAACAAGCCCTGGTGTTCCTAAACCAAAGATGCACTGGTGCACCATAATGGTCTTGGGCACACCGATAAAAAACATTTGCTAAAACCTCCGCCTTCTTTCCTCTACTAGAAACCTCCAATATAAACGAAGACATGACATGTTTTTTCAGGAGGTTCCACTACAACCTCCACTACAAGGCGTTTTCCTTGTAGTGTCAACTACTCCACTCATAAATGTATGTGGACAAAAACTTCTAACTGACCTACCCAAATTTTCCCTTGAGATAGTCAAAATATCCATCTTCTTGGATTCTCGGTCACTATGTCGTAGTTGACCTTCTTCATTAGACCACTTTGCCTTAGCCTTATTCACACCAAAATTGTGCAAAAAATTACCCAAAACTTTACTTGGCCCAACGGGCCCCCAACACTCACATGTGGCTCGTCCTGAGCCACTTCAAGGTTGCACTGCTGCAGGCCTTGCAATCAACCAAAAACTCTGCATACCTTTGCTTCATCTCCTCGACGGCCTGTTGAACTTCGTATCGATTCTAGCACACTTCTCGTACCAGCTCCCTGGTCAAGGGAATGTGTATTTGATTTTCACTCCATTCAACTTCTTTCTGACATTGTTGCTCGCACCATTTATGATATGTAGTACCTATTATGATTCACCTTACAACTATTCGACCAGCTTGGTTCGCCTTTGCTACTTGATTCTCAGCGGATTGGCTTCATGTTGCATCTTCTTGTTCTTCACTACTTTAACCATTTTCCTGGCAGGTGATAGAGTCTTCAACTAACTCTTCATATTTTTCATTTTGTTCTGTGTCTTCTCCAACCTGACATTGATGTCCTGCAAATCCGAATCATCTAGTAGTGCTTCCCATGCTTGTGTTGCATCCTCAAACAATCTCCTACATTTACCTTCATAGCCCTTGATAAATTGTATGGATTTAGTGACTTCGTCATTGCGTCATGTTGTCACTTCTGACGGAGTACTTGGTACTAAATTCGCCTCCAATTCTCCAATATTATCATGAAACCCCGAAACGACTCCCGTGTTGAATATACAACATCAGGAGACATTCTCCAAACCAAACTTGTGTACATCAAAGATTGATCCTCCCATATAGAGGTGAGCACTTTGATTGCCTTCCGTGTAAAGGTTATTCCTTCTGTATACTGGTAATTGATCAAAGTAATGATGTTGTAAAGTCTTGTTGGACAAGAATCTAGACTTGCGTATCAATTCATGATTCTCATGTAAACCTTTCATATAAAGGTATCCATGGGATGGACCTCCCGTATAGAGGTGGAAATTCCGTTAAAGGTCATTATTTACTTAAAATCATTTAATATTGTGTGATGTATTATTAACCATGATCTTCTATTAAGTCTCCTTTAAATATTGATCACATCTAAAGTGAATTACTTTAGCATATGATCATTTGGGCCAAAATAATATAATATGACCACAACATCCGATAATTTCTCCAAGTATAATGTAATGTGATGGATAGTTAAAGTTAGCACATATTGACTATGCAGTAAGAGATAAAGAAATAAAATATAAAGCATAGAGATCAAGAGAATTCTAAATTTCCCATGCAGAAACTTCAACTAATTAAAGAGAACTTGAATTGTTAAAGCTTCAGTTGAAGCATCAATTAACTAAAGAAATCACAATGGTCGCTTCAAGTAAATCAATTAGCATGATTTCATTTAACTAATTGTTAAATAAGAAGGACTAGTTAACTAATTTTTTTTCACTTTAATTAAATGAAAAGACAACACTTAATTTAAAGAGAGTTAACTAAGTGACAACACAGAATATCTAATTAACTAAGTGTTATTGCATGATGAAACTTATGTTAAACTAAAAGATGACATGTGAGTTGTGACACTTGCATGTCAACACTTAAGTTAGCCACCTAACTAAGTGGGAAAGCTTTCAGGTAAGATGAGAATTCATCCTAAGTGACAACTCAGTGAGATAAAGCACTGTAGGAGAAGTGGGGTGCACCCTTGCATGCAAGATTAATGCATCCAGCTTGAAGGTGATTTCATCCTGAAGTTAGAAGTTAAAAATAGAAGAGAATAATGTATAAATATGATATACTAGATTGATGAATCCGGTGTAAAGCGAATTCTCTTCTCCATTGAAGGCAAGGCTCTTCTCTTTGTGTAGGGTATTGTTCGTGCCTGTTATTGTTGTGCTGGGCATACATCAGATTGATATCTCTTCTCTATTTATTTTTTATTTTCATCAAGAGTGTTTGGTTTTCTCTTATCTTCTGAAATCAATCTGCTATGTTGTAAAAGAAATCATTTTTTGCTATCCATTATATTATACTGAGAAGAATTGTTGGGGTTTTTTTCTCATAATTTTGAGGATTTTCCCTAGGGTATATCTTGTGTTATGGTTGTATGAATTTCATGGATTGAATTGTCTCATTGCTTCAAGTCTATTCATATAAAATAATTAAAGATAAAATCTCAACCAAATATGAACATGGTATCAGAGCTCGGGGTGTGAAGGAGCTCAGTTTTGCATGCCATCTAGAGCCTACATTGATCCTAAGAAGATGAGCACAAGATTTGAATACTATGGCATCAGTTTCTATACGACCAAAAGACTGTCCCGAGGGCACCTCAAACTTCAACACTTGGAAGGATATGATTCTTAACAACCTAGAGGAACATGTCTTGGATGGCTACGTATCCACTATGGTGGAGGATCCTACATCTAACTTTAGGGCACATCAACTTCAAGAATAATCAAGTCGGTAAAATATAACTTGATTTCCGTGATCACATTGCTGAAGACCGTGAAAGAATGTTATGATACATTGACTAATATATATGAGAAAAAATACCCAAGTCAAAAGAGGGCATTCAAGAATAATCTTCTAAACTTAAATATGGAGATGGATGAGACAGTGGCCTCCTTCTTCTCTAATATCTCTCAGCTAAGATATCATATTTCTAGTATTGGAGTAATGGTGGATGAAGATGATCTTATCCAAACCGCTATTGATGGTCTCCCATCCTCATGGGAGAAATTCTTGGATGTAGTAAATGGCCAAGAGGTACAAAATAAATTCAAAATTTTGTGGCATGACTGCCTTCAAGAGGAGGGGTGAATCTAGAGCAAGTAAGTGTGCATCAAAGAATAAAATCTTTCCCTCACAACAAGAATGAAGAAAGGAAAGAAACCATTCTTCGTAAAGAAGTTCTCTCATCCAAAGAAGAAGGATTTCAACAAAGGCTTTGAAAATTCAAAAGCTAGATGCTTCAATTGCAACAAGAAAGGCACTTATCATGAAATTGCAGAGAAAAACATAAAGGAAAGTTTCATGCTTCTACCACCATAGAAGATGAAATCACTCAAAATAATGCATCCGAAGAAAAGGAGACAAGAAGGGAGTATTATCTTGTCTCATCTTTTTCAGGATACATCATTACAAATGTAGACAGATGGTTGGTTTACAGTGGTGCATCCAAACATATGACTGGTTACAAGAGTGCCATCACTGATCCAAAGGAGGAAGAATTCACATGCATGGTAGAGTTGGAGGACAACTCAACTTATTCGATCCAAGGAATTGGATCCACCTCATTACAACTGAGCACCAGTGATATTCTACATGTGGAGGACATTCTATATGTTCCAGGATTGAAGAAGAACCTCCTTTCAGTTTCAGTTCTTGACGACAAAGGATTCTGAGTTATCTTCATGGATAACAAAGCACTTTTATGGCCGAAGAACAAAAACCTAGAATCAATTGTTGTGATTGGAGTTCGAGAGGGAGGACTCTACAAGGTACCCGAGAAGTACATTCAAGATATGATTCAACACACTATCATTCCATGCGAGCTATGGAATCAAAGGATTAAACACATACACTACAAAGCACTACCCGGAGTTCAAAAGATGGTAAAAGGTGTGCCCTTATTTAATTTTGAGCATGATAGTGTATGTTGGGGTTGTGCACTTGGGAATAATGTTAACAAAAAAATTTCTAGCAGTTCTACTAGATTTAAAGGGATTTTATATTTAATAGCTTCTGATGTATGTGGTCCCATGTCATCCCCATCACTAAGTGGCTTCTTATATTATGTATTGTTTGTAGATGATTTTTCTATGAAGTCATGGATTTATTTCATGAAGGATAAAAAGTGAAACTCTTAGCAAATTTAAAGAGTTTAAATCCCTAGTTGAAAATCAGAAAGAAAATCACATCCTTGCATTAAGGTCTGATAATGGAGGTGAATTTGATTCACATGTATTTAATGAGATATGTAGTGATGCATGAATATGTAGACAGTTAATAGTACCTTACAACCCTAAGAAAAATGGGGTTGCTGAAAGGAAGAATAGAACTATATGTGAGACTACAAAATCCATGATGCATGATCAAGATATGTCTACCTCATTATAGGAATAAGCCACCCATACAGTTGTGTGCATCCATAATAGAATCCTACATTCCATTCTAGATGAGAAGACACCAGAATAAGTGTTTACCGGTGAGAATCCATACATCTCACACTTAAGTATCTTCGGGATCCCACTATACATTCGTGTACTGAAAGAAAAGAGAACAAAGATGGATCCTTTTGGAAAGAAAGTCACCTTTGTGGGTTATAGTGAGTTGTCCAAATCTTACCAAATATATGTACCTGGTGAGAGACGCATTGAAGTCAGCCGAGATGTTACCTTCCACGAGGAAGCTGATTTCAAAACATAGAAAGAGATTCAATGTGATTCAGATATAGAGGATCTCGAGTCTGATTCTCCCCCTTCATAGTTTGAGAGAGAGAAACCAGAAGATGCCTCATATTCAATAGCTCTTGAAAAAATAGTAGAACTGGTTGAGAGGTCACCTGATGAACCTCCCACTAAAATAATATTTGCATGGTGCGGAGACATATTAAAAAATGTAGAGAAACATGGAGCACCAGTAGGATCATCCAAATCAGAGCGCAAGAAACCTAACAAATATTTAGGGTATGTTTCACTGATGAGTCACATCAGTGATTCAGAATGATCCTCATATGAAGAAGCTGCAAAGTAGCAAGTTTGGAAAGATGCAATGACAGAAGAGTACAACTCTATAATGAAGAATGATGTTTGGGAGTGTTAGGAACCCATGTCAACCCTTCTCTTTACTTTGGTAGTATATTGTTGTTGGACGCATATGCTTTGTAAGTTGTCCCGTGAGTATATTGTATTATCCCACATTGTTAGTATATTGTTGTTGGATGCATATGCTTTGCAGGTCGTCCCATGAGTAAATTGTATTATCCCACATTCATGGGGAGTAATAGTTGTTTAGCTTAGACTTAGTATATAAGTACGTGTTGAGGTCAATGAATACATCCACGAGTTATTTGTATTGAGCTTTATCAAAGGAAGTTTCCCCCTAAAAGTGGTATGTGATCAATAAATCTCTTCCATGTTCTTCTATTTCGGACATATCGTGCATTTTCATCATTTAATTCCCGGAGGTTCCTCACATATGGTATCAAAGTGCTTTCTTGGGCTCGCTGGGTGGAATTTCTGCCATTTTTTTTCACAGTGGCTTCCAGGCGCTGTGATTATTATAGCAGTTATTTTTCTTTGCATCTGTATTGTTCATTTCAATTGTAGGTTTAGGTCCGAAAATAATTCCTATCTGCTTAACTGTGGGAAGTACTTGGGCATAGCCCTAAAACTCATTATGAGGAGTGCCACATGAACCTTGAAGTAGTTGGCCCATTGAGAGGACCTGCTAATGAAAAGATAAATGACCCCTACCTGATTGACTAGTTCCCACCCGTGAGGTAAACCAAGAGCTGTTGATTGTGGTAAAGAGGTTATCAGTTTTACCTGAGCCATGGAGTGAGGGGTATTGCCCCAATATGCAAGTCGTCAGACAAAACTGGTGGTTGAGTAAATACCCTGAACTTTTAGGAAGTCGAGGATACCCGCGGTCCATATCTATTTCCAGATGATAAATAACATATTACATCTATCCAAATACGTTGCAGATCAATTATGATCCGTTGCCGATCAATTCCAAAACAAAAGGTACAAATTTCTGTATTTTTTTCCATATATTCTTTGTTTTAGTTCCATTTCCCTTGAAAATTCATTGGAACCCTTGCACTTCCATTCCTCATATTTCTTTTCTAAGGACCCTATCCCAAATTCCACTTCCCAAAGCCAAAAATCCCACATCTGTCTATTTTTAGGGTTTGACATAACTTCTTCGATTTTCACCCAATCACCTTCAAATTTTTCCATGGTGTTCATTTCCTAATTCTATTTCTTTGTCCCTCTTTGAAAATTTTTCCTATTCTTTCACCCTACTTCTGAAATCCCCATTTTTTGCTTCCATGTCCATTAGAAAGTGTCCAAAACCTAGTCAATGTAATACCCCATTTTTCCCTTGATGTGATTATTGGCTTCAATGTAAATACTGTGTATATACAATATGTTTATTTGCCCTAGTGTGGAGCTCAATGCCAAGTCCCCCACTAGGGGATTATTAAGTTATTTCTTAGGCAAGTATTTGTATAGCTTGATTATTCATGGGCTGCTAAGCCATGAAGGAATATAAATGATGTAATTATTATTGAATGAATAAAATAACCAAAAAGCTCGCTAAGGAGGAAACGAATGAGAAGGGGCAATGTGTATCCACTAGGGAGAGGTGAGGGGGTTTGGGATTGGTTTCCCATGTTGCCACATGTCTGACTGAGAACCTGTTCGAACCCCCTGCTGGCATTAATGCAATTGCAGTGGGTGGTCGAGAACCTTGATGGCTGAGGCCACTCGAGTATGGAGCATGCCTGCGATTTCGTATGGCAGGGCATGCCTTTGATTACTTGTGCTTAAATACACTCCATCTCCTGGGGGAACTCGCTGAACCTATTTGACTACTTGGGAGGGGGATTCATTCGAGGATTATTCATTCATGAAGATATACAAACATTCCTCATTATTCACTCACTTAGGAATCTTTCCATTGTCACGAGCCATCGACCCTCATAGAGAAATCGTTCCTGTACTCCCTGTATGCACCAAACTAGTCTGGAAAAAGGGAAATTAGAGTTTAAATGTGCTTCCAGTGTGTTAGAAAGGCTAGAGAATTGATAGTCATAACCACCTGTGTGTAAACCCCAGTTGCAGGGACATAGTAGTATTGATAGAAGATGTTACATAGTGGTTTTGGCAAGGAATTTGTGAAAAAACCCTAAGCCTGGTAATGAATTCAGTTGTTGAATTGTGGGAAAAGGGTTGGGTTGCTTGATAAACCCAGTGAAGGCTATAGTCTCAACAAACTAGTGACTAGACCTTTCTATGCCCATCCTGGAATTGCACTGGAATGGAAAGACCATGAGAGACTGCATAGCAGTGATAGGATCTTCCTTGTGTTGGATGTAGTAGGTATTGTGGTTTCCAGGTCGGCTGAGAGTGACTAGAACTTTCTATGCCCATCCTGGAATAGCACCGGAAGGGAAGATACCTTGAGAGACTGTGTAATAGTGCAGTAGGTCTTCATTGTGTTGGATGTGGTAGGTATTGTGCATGCCAGGTAAACTAATTGTTGAAAGGCCTGCAGTTCTGTGGATGAACTCACTGGCTTAGCAACACCTTCCCTGTTATCCATGAAGTGCTTGCTAACCACTGTAGGTTGGCTTAGCATGGTTAGGTGCCCTGGAATGCTTGATAAACCCAACTACAGACTGGTTTAGCATGAGAATGGAGCCTTGACTGTGAGAGAACCTATTATCCCTCCTCAGTGGATACACTGCCCAGCTTGGGGGTGATCTCTCAGCTGAAATAGTACAGGATGGACATAGATCTAAGGTTGGGTGGAACGTTGCTCTCACTTAGCCAGTTGCTTCAGAATTGAAAGATAAGTATTCCGTTATATGGTGATGTTGTTCATTGTGATGGAATGGTTGTTAATGTCTCTTTTGGAATTATGAATACTTGTTAAATGAAATGATTGATATGAATTCATGTATAAGCTTGAGTAAGAGGTTGAGTTCACTGTTGTATGTACATCTTATATTGCATGAGTTTAATGCCTTGTAGTTCTTGCATATGATAGATGTGTTGATTAAATCTGTTAATGCATCCTACCTCTTATGATGAATGATAGTATTTCATTGTTTTATGATGAATTCTTATGCATAACTAACCTGTGAGGGAGATGTATATTTACACCTGACTCTTGAGAAGGAAGAGAGCCTTAGAAGTGATTTCAGGAAGCCACAAGAAGTCAGATGGAATGGAAGATCTTAGCAGGTTGAAGGTTTGAAGTGTCTAAGTGGAGTTACAAGTAGAACTTTAGAGAAGGAAATGAGAAGGTTAGATGCCTCACCTGATCAAGGGGATTCTACCATTGAATAGAGATCTTCAAGAGCTTTCCAATGGTACCAACCTTGCCCCATTTGGACGCTGGAGGAAGAAGTTATGCCCCTTAGAAGAATTGTTGGAATTATAGTTACAGAGACAGGGTTCCGAATGCATGTTTTCGAATGGGCATTTCCAAAAATTAGGGTTGCGGGATCACCAAGTTCAAAAATTGGGCATTGAATATTTCTGCATTTTTGAATTCGAAATTGCGGGTTGCGGGTTGCGGGATCACCAAGTTCGAAAATTGGGTGTTGAGGATTTCCGCAATTCCGAATCTGAAATTGCGGGTTTCAGGTTTCGGGTTGCGGGATCTCCATGTTTGAAAGTTATGCATTGGAGATTTCCACAATTCCGAATCCGAAATTCCACATTTCGGGATTTAGGATTGCAGGTTGCGGGGGCAGCTGTTTTCAGGATTTCAGGTTGCGGGATTGCCGAGCACATAATTTCATATTTGGGATTTCTGCATTTCCTAATGCGAAATTGCGGGTTTCGAGTTTTGGGATGCAGATTGCGGATTCAAGTTTTCTAGACTGTGTGTATGGGCACTCAGTCAATGGTTTTTGGAGAAAAAAATGGATCATGGTCTCTAGTTGGACAGGTAGGTCGGTGGGGACGTGATAGAGTGGTATCAGAGCTTTAGTTGCAGCACTGGGAGCTGTTTGGCTGGATAGTGCATGAATTTTAGTCGAGAAATGCGCCATGGCATGATTTTAATCAACTTATTTGATTAATTAATTGTTCGAATGAATAATTCCTAGTTTGAATGGGTAAGATATAGCTTGTTTGTATGTTTGTGATGTCTAATAAAATGTATTTGATATACACATAGTTAGCAGCAGCTGTAAGACAAATTGCATCACAGTGCAACGTGCAGAACAGTGTAAGAATGGTTACTCTGAATGATGCGCAGGACTTGTTTGGACTAGAAGATGATGTATTGGGTGAGAATGTGCAAGAACCACATATAGAGGCCGAGTCTGATGGAAGAAGGGAGCAAGTGATGCCGCCAAACTTGGCAGAGACTATGGTTAGATTTATTGAGTGAATGATGAAAGCACAGGCAGAGCAACATCAGCTCAATGAATCCATTTTACAAAGTCTGACTGACTTGCAGCAAAGGATTAACGGTGGTTCTAACCCGAGCCACGAAGGTCGAGAAGAAAGAAATGCAGAAATTCAGTCTAGGGGCCGTTCCATGAGAAGAACTCCAATCGCTAGAAGAGATTCTGTAGGCAATAGGCACAGGACACCTTCTCCTAAGTTTTCTTCTAGCAGGTCAACCGACTCTAAGGGTTCTCAAGGGAGACCAAGATGCACTGCTAGTAAGGATAAAAGCAGGAAGAAGCACAGAGGTATTCCACAGGGTGAATTTAGGAAGGCAAGGCCTCCTACTTTTGATGGTGAAAGTAAAGAATTCCAAGAAGCAAAGGCATGGCTTCTTGGGATAAAGTACTTCAGAATGCATGAATATTCAGAGGATGAAAAAGCTAAGGTTGTTATCTACAATCTTAGTGGACGGGATTTTATTTGGTGGGATCACCTCATGCAAGTGAAAGGAATCAGTGAGAGAAGAGTCATCTGGGTTAGATTCCAAAGATAATTTTAGGAGAAGTACCTATCAACTAGGTACTATGATAGCAAAAGGAAGAGTTCAATGAACTTGGGATAGGACAGAACACTATGGATGGGCATGTTCATAAGTTTTTGGAGTTACTGAGGTATGTGGACTACATCACATATGAAAGAGTGAAGATTCAATGCTTCCTTGGTAGTCTACCACAGAGCTACAGAGATAGGATATAGTTTTTGAATCCACCAAGCTTGGATGAAGCTATCAGGATGGCAGAGCAGTACTATGAGTAGAATAAAGGTAAAGCAGAGGCACAACCAACATGGAAAGGTAAACCCAAGGGACGGTTTGATCAAAAGAAAGGTGAGTCTAAACTACCATTCAGGAATCAGCCTAGGAGATTTCCACAAGGCCAACAAGCAAGGAGAGAATTCAAGCCAGCTATAGCAGCCGACAAAGCATTTAAAGGGCCACTTTAGTGTTGACGTTGTGGGGAGAACCACATGCTTAGAGATTTCCCAACTGCACAGAAGAACCCCAGGAGTTTACACCATGTTAGAGGAGAAACTACAGTAGGGGATATGGTAAGAGAAACACCTAGAATTTATGCAGCACTGGATGATCACCAAGTGGACAATCAGTCAGCAGTGGTGGAGGTTGCAGGTAAGATTGCTGAGCAGCCTATTTCCATTTTGATTGATCCAGGGTCTACTCATAGTTATATATCTCCTAAGATAGTTGGAAGTTGTTCTCTTGGTAAAGTAAAGCATGACAAGGATTGGCTAGTTCAATTGGCCACCGGTACCAAGAGGAAGGTAAGTGAAGTAGTGAAGGAGTGTCCTATAGAATTGAATGGACTCCTCATGCATGCTGAATTGAATGTCTTGCCATTGGGATCATATGATGCCCTGATTGGCATGGACTGGTTGGAAAGACATAGAACTAAGGTGGATTGCTATGAGAAAGCATTGGAATGCTTTGATGATGAAGGCCAACCAAGGTTGGTTAAAGGGATTCCAAAGCAGGTTTCAGTGATGCAGATTTCAGCTCTACTGTTAAGGAATTTTTATAAAAAGGGTTTCCAGTTATATGTTGTACACATATTAGGTTAAACAGAAGATAAAGGACCTAGGGTAGAAGACTTACAGATATTGCAGGAGTTCTAGGATGTGTTTCCAGATGAGGTTCCAGGATTGCCACCCAGGAGAGATATTGACTTTTCCATTAATCTTGTTCTAGGAGCAGCACCCATATCCAAAGCTCCTTATAGAATCAGCACACTAGATTTGGTGGAGTTGAAGATGGAGCTACAGGAACTAATGGATAAGGATTATATCAGAGTGAATGTATCCCCATGGGGTGCACCAATTCTATTTGTTAAGAAGAAGGATGGAACACTGAGGCTATGTATTGATTACAGGCCGCTAAACAAGATGACAGTTAAGAAAAAGTATTCTTTGCCAATGATTGATGACTTGTTTGATCAAATGAAGGACGCTAGAGTGTTTTCCAAGATTGACTTGAGGTCAGGGTACCATCAAGTAAGGATAAAGGACGAAGACATTCATAAGACAACCTTCAGGACTAGCTATGGTCATTATGAATTTATAATAGTGCCATTTGGTCTTACCAATGCACCCGCTATGTTCATTTGTCTCACGAACAGTGTCTTCAGCAAGTACTTGGATAGGTTTGTAATTGTATTCTTGGATGACATTCTTGTGTACTCAAAGAATGAAGAAGAGCATGATGAGCATTTGAAGATGGTATTGCAAGTCCTCAGGGAGCACCAATTGTATGCTAAGATGATTAAATGTAACTTATATGAAGAGAAGGTGCAGTATTTGGGTCACATTATATCGGCAGAGGGCATTGTAGTAGATCCAGAGAAGATTGAGGCCATCATGGATTGGTCCACTCCAAGGAAAGCAGCAGATGTTAGATCTTTCATGGGCCTTGCTGGTTATTATGGAAGGTTCAATGAGGGCTTCTCCAAGATATCCCATCCAATCACTTCCTTGTAGAGAAAGGACATTAAATTCACATGGTCTGAGAAATGTGAAAGAAGTTTCTAGAAGCTAAAGAAGTTGCTTACTTGTACCCCTGTGTTGAAGATTGTAGACCCAAGTAAGGATTTTGTGGTATGCACAAATGCTTGCATTGAGGGACTCGATGGAGTACTAATGCAAGAAGGTTCTATAATTTGTTACGATTCAAGGAAACTGAAAGAACATGAAAGGAACTATGCCACCTATGACTTAGAGCTAGCATCCATCATTCACACTCTCAAGAGAGGGAGGCATTATCTTTTGGGAAGGAGATTTGAGCTCAGAATTGATCATATGAGTTTAAAGTACTTATTCGACCAGCCAAATCTGAATGCAAGGAAAACTAGATGGATGGATTTTATTTGTGAGTTTGATTTGGAAATTAAGCATGTCAAAGGAAAATAAGAGAAGGTTGATGATGCACTCAGCAGAAGATTCCATATTGCAGCATTAAGTAGATGTGAATCAGACTTGAAAGAAAGAATTTTAGAGGCTCGAGATAGTGATGAAGTCTATATCCATATCAAAGAGAAATTGCAGCAGAATGTTATAGAGGAGAAGTATGCAAGATATCAACTGGGTGAGGATGATGTTCTCATTTATCGGGACACCATATTGTACATTCCAAATAGTGCAGATTTGAAGAAGTTGGTGATGGATGAGATACATCAGAAGCCATACTTAGGGCACCTAGGATATCAAAAGACTATAACAGTAGCCAAGAAGTAGTACTTTTGGCATGGTATGAAGAAGGACATAGCTGAGTACATTGCTAGATGTCAGAAGTGTCAAAAAGTCAAGTTAGAGCACCAACATCCAGCAGGATTGTTGTAGCCATTACCCATTCCAGAGTAGAAATGGGAAGTGATTTCTATGGATTTCATAACAGGATTGCCTATGATAGTGAAGAAGCATGATTCAATCATGGTTGTGGTGGAAAAGCTCTCAAAAGTATCTTATTTCACTCCCGTCAAGTCCACCCATAAGGCTAATGATATTGCAGATATCTTCATGAGGGAGGTATTAAGGTTGCATGGATTACCCAAGGCGATAGTTTCTGATCAGGATACAAAGTTCACCTCCAACTTTTGGAAAGGTTTGTTCCAAGAGTTTGGAACTCAATTGAATTTTAGCACCGCCTATCATCCTCAGACAGACGGTCAGACTGAGAGAGTGAATCAGATCCTTAAAGATATGTTAAGGATGTATGTGATGGACAAGCCATCTAAGTGGGAAGACTATCTACACTTAGTGGAATTTGCTTACAACAATGAACATCAAGCATCATTGAAGATGAGTCCTTTTGAAGTGTTGTATGGCAAAGGATGCATAAATCCAATAAGCTAGGACAACCTAGTGAACAAAGTAGTGCTTGGACCAGAGATGATTGAGGAAATGGAACAGGAAGTTGTTAAGATCATGCAGAATTTGAAGGCAACATAGGACATGCAGAAGAGTTATTCATATCTAAAGAGAGTACATAAGGAATTCTAGATTGGGGATCATGTCTACATGAGAGTGAGACCCAGGAAGAGTTCCCTGAAATTGGGAAGTTGTGCCAAGTTGGCACCCAGATATTGTGGGCCATTTGAAGTCCCTGATAGGATAGGGCCAGTTGCACATAGAATTGCATTTCCTGTTAACATGAAAGCTCATAATGTTTTCCATGTATCTTTACTTAAGAAATATGTACATGATCCTAATCATATCATTGATTGGCATGTGATACAGGTGGAACTAGAGGGAGAGTTCCAGGTGGAGCCTACATGTATCCTCGACGAGAAGGTTAGCTTGCTCTAGAACTGGGCCATAGGGCAGGTAAAGGTGAAATGGAGGCACCTTATCCCAGAAGAGGCCACATGGGAGCTAGAGGATTCCATGAAAGAGGCATTTCCATTTTTGTTAAGTTTTGAGAACACCGAGGACAGTGTTATTTTAAGGGAGGCGGAGTTGTAATACCCCATTTTTCCCTTGATGTGCTTATTGGCTTCAATGTAAATACTATGTATATACAGTATGTGTATTTTCCCTAGTGTGGAGCTCAAGGCCAAGGCCCCCACTCGTGGATGTTTAAGTTATTTGTTAGGCAAGTATTTGTACAACTTTATTATTCATGGGCTGCTAAGCCATGAAGGAATGTAAATTATGTAATTATTATTGAATGAATAAAATAACCAAGAAGCTGGCTAAGGAGGCAAGGAATGAGAATGGGACATGTGTATCCACTAGGGAGAGGTGAGGGGGTTTGCGATTGGTTGCCCATCTTACCACATGTCTGTCTGAGAACCTGTTCGAACTCCCTATTGGCATTAATGTAACTGCAATGGGTGGTTGAGAACCTTGATGGATGAGGCCGTTGGAGTATGGAGCATGCCTACGATTTCGTATGGAAAGGCATGGCTCTGATTACTTGTGCTGAAAGACATTCCATCGCCTAGGGGAAATCGCTGAACCTGTTTGACTACCCAGGAGGGGGATTCATTCGGGGATTGTTCATCCATGCATACATACAAACATTCCTCATTATTCACTCACTCAGGAATCTTTCCATTGTCACCATCCATTGACCCTCGTAGATAAATCGTTCCTGTACTCCCTATATGCACCAAACCAGTCTGAAAAAAGGGAAATCGGACGTTAATCGTGCTTCCAGTGTGTTAGAAAGGATGGAGAATTGATAGTCATAACCACCTATGTGTAAAACCCAGTTGTAGGTACATAATTGTATTGATAGAAGATGTTAAAGAGTGTCTTTGGCAGGGCATTTGTGAGAAAAACCTAAGCCTGGTAATGAATTCAGTTGTTGAATTATGGGAAAAGGGTTGGGTTGCTTGATAAACCTAGTGAAGGCTATAGTCTAAACAAACTAGTGACTAGACCTTTCTATGCCCATCTTGGAATAGCACTGGAAGGGAAAGACCGTGAGAGACTGTGCAACAGTGATAGGATCTTCCTTGTGTTGGATGTGGTAGGTATTATGGGTGCCAGGTCGGCTGAGAGCGACTGGACCTTTCTATGCCCATCCTGGAATAGCACCGGAAGGGGAGATTCCTTGAGAGACTATGTAATAGTGCAGTAGGTCTTCCTTGTGTTGGATGTGGTAGGTATTGTGGGTGCCAAGTCAACTAATTGCTTAAACGCCTGCAGTTCTATGGAGGAATTCACTGTCTTACCAAACCTTCCTTGTTATCCCTGAAGTGCTTGATAACCACTCTAGGTTGGCTTAGCATGGGTAGGTGCCCTTGAATGCTTGATGAACCCAACTACAAACTGGTTTATCATGAGAATGGAGCCTTAACTGTGAGAGAACCTATTAGCTCTCCTTAGTGGATACACTGCCCAGCTCGGGGGTGATCTCTTAGCTAAAATAGTACAGGCTGGACAAATATCTAAGGTTGGGTGGAATGTTGCTCTCACTTAGCGAGTTGCTTCAGAATTGAAAGATAAGTATTTTGTTATATGGTGATGTTGTTCATTGTGATGGAATGGTTGTTCATGTCTCTTTTGGAATTATGAATACTTGTTAAATGAAATGATTGATATGCAGTCATGTATAAGCTTGAGTAAGAGGCTGAGTTCACTATTCCATGTACATCTTATATTGCATGAGTTTAATGCCTTGTAGTTCTTGCATATGATATATGTGTTGATTAAATTTGTTAATGCATCCTACCTATTATGATGAATGATAGTATTTCATTGTTTTGTGATGAATTTTTATGCATAACTAACCTGTGAAGGAGATGCATATTTACACCTGACTCTTGAGAAGGAAGAGATCCTTGGAAGTTGTTTCAGAAAGCCACAAGAAGTCATATGGAATGGAAGATCTTAGCAGGTTGAAGGTTTGAAGTGTCTAAGTGGAGTTACAAGCATAACTTTAGAGAAGGAAATGAGAATTTTATATGCCTCACCCAATCAAGGGGATTCTACCATTGGATATATCTCTCCAAGAGCTTTCCAATGGTACCAACCTTGCCCCATTTGGATGCTGGAGGAAGAATTTATGCCCCTTAGAAGAATTGTTGGAATTACAGTTATAGAGACATGGTTCTGATTGCATGTTTCCAAATGCGCGTTTCCGAAAATTCGGGTTGCAGGTTGCGGGATTACCAAGTTCAAAAATTGGGCGTTGAAGATTTCTGCATTTCCGAATCTGAAATTGTAGGTTTTGTGTTTCAGGTTGCAGGTTCTGGGATCACCAAGTTGGAAAATTGGGCATTGAGGATTTCCACAATTCCGAATCCGAAAATGCGGGTTTCAGGTTTCAGGTTGCGGGATCTCCAAGTTCGAAAGTTATGCGTTGGGGATTTTCGCAATTTCGAATCCGAAATTGTGCGTTTCGGGATTTGGGATTGTAGGAGCAGTTGTTTTTGGTATTTCGGGTTTTGGGATCGCCGAGCACATAATTTCATATTTGGGATTTCCACAGTTCCGAATCCAAAATTGCGGGTTTCGGGTTTCGGGATGTGGATTGCAGATTCAAGTTTTTCAGACTGTGTGTATGGGCACTCAGTCAATGGTTTTTGGAGAAAAAAAAATAGATCATGGTCTCTAGTCAACTAGGTAGGTCGGTGGGGATTTGACAGTCAAACCCCAATTACCCATCAAAGTTTTTCCCAAATCCAAATTTTCCTGTACTAAAGAAGTTTTTGTTTTTGTTTTTCTACCCATTCAAAAAAAATAAATAAATCCTGGTTATGGTTGTTACTCACGCAAGAGAAAAAAACATGGAGGAAGAACTTGCATCCCTCAAAACCAAACTCCAAGATCTGGATGAAAACATTCTCAGCCTCCATCTTCAGCATTCAACCATGAACAATAGATGACAACCAGAGTCTTATGCAGACACTAGGTACTCTTCTTATAGCAATTTTCGTGGGCTGAAGCTTGATTTTCCTCACTTCAATGGTGATGATCTGACTGGATGGATATATCGGGCAGAACAATATTTCGATCTGCATAATAATTTTGATGTCAACAAAGTTCCACTTGCATCCTTTAATTTGGAACATGAATCCCTTCAATGATACCGTTGGTACATCAAGGCTCGTGAAGACTCAAAATGGACATATTTTTTCCAACTCCTTTTGAAACAATTTGTTCCTAGTGCTTTTGATGACTTTACAGGAGCACTCACTAAACTTCTCCAAATTGGTACTGTGAGAGAGTATCAGATAGAATTTGAGAAACTGGCCAATCACACAGAAGGATTTCCTGATGAATTCTACAGGAGGTGTTTTGTCAGTGGCTGAAGGATGGAATCTGATCTAAGGTTAAAATGTTCTATCCCAACACAATGATGGAATCTCTAAGGTTGGCTAAGATGGTGGAGGAAAATATCACAACCCAACAACTCTCCAAATCCAATTTTGTTCCATTCATAAATATGGTTCCCCAATGACCTCCCATCACGCCAGCTCCTAGAGCAAATCCTATCAAGCATTTGTCTAAAGTAGAGATGCGGGCACATAGAGAAAAAGGGATTTTTTATAATTGTGATGATAAATTCACTTGGGGACATAGATGTGTTGAGAAAAATATCTATCTCTTGGATGTGGATTCTCCTCCTGCAACTGAAATTGGTGAAGAATCTCTAGATACAATAGATGATCAGGTCGACATTCAATAGCCTCTTGGTGACCCTCCTTCTCAGGACGACCACCCAGAGACATATCTCCATGCTTTAGCTGGAGTCACCACCCCACAAACAATGCGAGTCAAGGGTTACTTCAAGAAGCTCCCTCTTACAATATTCATTGATTCTGGTAGCACTCATAACTTCATTGACCCTCGGATCGCCAAACATGATGATTGTTTTGTCCATCCTTGCTCCAACTTTGAAGTCACGATTGCCAAAGGGGGCACCTTACCTTGCAAAGGGAAGTGTCACAATGTGCGTATCTCTATTGGACATTATAACCTATTATCTGACATGTTTTCCTTTCCCTTAGGTGGATGTTATGTGGTTTTTGGTGCCCAATGATTACACACACTTGGCCCCATCTTATGGGATTTTGCTGAACTTTGGATTCAGTTTTCAGTCAATGCGAAAAAACACACATTTATGGGCTTACAATCAGGGTCTCTCCACATCATCAGTTCACATCGCATGGAAAATATCCTTAAGAATAATTCACATGGTGTCATCTCTCAACTCCATTCCATTTATATGCACCCATCAATGGTCTCCACTACTCATTTGGATCTACAACAAATTTTGGATAGATATGCATGTGTCTTTGCTGAACCAGTGGGATTTCAACCTTCAATACCAGAGGACCATCGTATCCAAATCCTTCCTGGAAGCATTCCTCCCAACATCAGGCCCTATCGCTACCCATTTCACCAAAAAAAAGAGATTGAGATGCTCATTCAGGACTTATTGAAGCAAGGTATTATTCTCCCTAGTACCATTTCCTTTTCTTCACTAGTTCTTCTTATCCGAAAAATATAAGGGTCATGGCGCCTCTGCATTGAATTCCGAGCACTTAATCACCTCACAATTAAGGATAAGTTTCCAATTCCTTTTGTTCATGAGCTTCTTGATGAGCTTCATGGTGCTCATTTTTTCTCCAAGTTGGATCTTCATTCTGGGTATCATCAAATTCGGGTTCATGAGGATGATATCACTAAAACAACGTTTTGCACACATGATGGCCAATATGAGCTTTTGGTCATGCTCTTTGGCCTCTCTAATGCTCCTTCCAGATTCCAATAATTGATGAATAAAATATTTCAGCCCTACTTGCCCAAATTCATTCTGGTATTCTTTGACGATATCCTCATCTATAGTAAAACATGGGATAAGCATCTCTAGCATCTGGATCTTGTACTACAACTTTTATCTGAGCATCATCTCCATGCCAAGTAGTCTAAATGTGTTTTTGGACAGGAGGAAGTAGAGTATCTTGGGAATATTATTTCAGCACAAGGGGTTTGCGTGGATCCTGCCAAAATAGATGCCATGAAAAATTAGCCACATCCTTAGACACTCAAGAGCCTTCGTGGTTTTTGGGGATTGACTAGCTACTACTGCAAGTTTGTTAAGGATTATGGGAAGATTGCAGCTCCATTCACTGCTCTATTGAAAAAGGATTATTTTACATGGACACATGCTACTGAGTGTGCATTTGACAAACTAAAACAAGCTATGTGTACTACACCTGTTCTAGCTATGCCCGAGTTGTCCAACTCCTTCACTATTGAGAGTGATGCTTGCCACAATGGAATTGGTGCTATTCTCCTTCAAGATGAACATGCCATTGCATTCACTAGCAAATCCATTTCCGGTAAGAATTTAGTCGCCTCTACATATGAGAAGGAAATGATGGCTATTTTTCATGCAGTATAGAAGTGGTGGCCATACCTATTAGGGAATCATTTCTGCATCAAGACTGATCACCAGAGTCTGAAATATTTCCTGGAACAAAGGTTCTCCTCCCTAGCACAATGGAAATGGGTTAGCGAACTCATGGGTTATGAATATGAGATCATTTACAAGAAGGGTAAGTAAAATCTTGTGGCAGATTCTCTTTCTCGCACATTTGATGAACAAGTTTCTCTTTCAGCTATTTCTATTCGTGTTCCAAATTGGTTGCAATCTGTTCAGCAGGGATATGTCAATGAATCCTCACCATCTCAAATAATCCAACAGTTGGCCAACAACCCTTCTATTGTACTGCATTAATATTGGGATGGTGATTCCCTGAGATACAAGGGTTGTCTGGTGCTTCCCCAGAGCACATATATTCAACATGGTGTCTTCTATGAAATCTATGCTTCTCCATCGGCAGGGAACTCTGGGTTCCTCAAAACGTATGAGAGGGAACGTTGTAACTTATTTTGGAAGGGAATGAAATGACAATTCAATAGATGGTGGTTGAATGTGATACCTTCCTGTGCAACAAGGGTGAAACAATACTCCTTTCGGGATTGCTCGAACCCTTTCCCATACCTACACGTATTTGGACAGATATTTCTATGGATTTCATTAAAGGGATCCCTAACTATGGAGGGAAGACAATGATTTTGGTTGTGGTTGATCGCCTCTCCAAATATATTCATTTTTGTGCCCTCAACCGTCCATATACCGCCTCCTCAATTGCACAGATTTTCCTAGACCAAATCTTCTGTCTTCATGGAATCCCTTCTTCCATTGTGTTAGATTGTGACACAACTTTCACTAGTCATTTTTGGACATAACTATTTTGCCACACTGGCACCAAACTGAAGATGAGTTCAGGGTATCACCCACAAACATATGGTCAGACTGAAATTATCAATAAAGTTTTGGAAACTTATCTTCGTTGCTTCACCTTCAAACAACAACATCAGTGGGAAAAGTGGCTCCCTCTCGCTGAATGGTGGTACAATACCTCCTACCATACTACATCTAAAATGAATCCATATGAAGCAGTCTATGGTCAGGAACCGCCAATGCTTCTTCCATACACCCCCAATAGTTCACCAGTTCAGGCAGTTGACATAGTTCTTTGGACCCGAGATCAGATTCTTCACATTTTGCAGGACAATCTTAACATGGCAAGAAATTGAATGAAACAACAAGCCGATCAACACCATTCTGAGTGCACTTTTCAAGTAGGTGATATGGTTTTTCTTCATCTACAGCCTGACAAGAAATCCTCCCTGAAACTCAAGGGGCATCATAAGCTCGGTCCAAATTTCTATGGGCCATATAAGGTTTTTAATAAGATTGGGTCGTTTGCTTATAAATTGGAACTCCCTCCTTTCCACATTCATCATGTATTTCATGTCTCTTGTCTAAATAAATTTCTTGCACCAACATCAGAGCACATAATGTTTTACCATAACTGGATAACGAAGGATCCATCATTTTGGAGCCATAGGACATCCTCAATAGGCGCACTCGTCAGATTCGCTCTCGATCCATCACAGAGGTATTAATTCAGTGGCATGGAATGCAACCAGATGATGCTACATGGGAATCACTCCTTCATATTCAACACCAATTTCCACATCTAAAGCTTTGAGGACAAAGCTTTTTCTAAGGGGGAGGGGATGTTTGGAACCCATGTCAACCCTTCTCTTTACTTTGTTAGTATATTGTTGTTGGATGCATATGCTTTGTAAGTCGTCCCATCAGTATATTGTGTTATCCCACATTGTAAGTATATTTTTATTGGACGCATATGCTTTGTAATTCGTCCCGTGAGTATATTGTATTTTCCCACATTCTTGGGGATTAATAGTTGTTTAGATTAGACTTAGTATATAAGTACGTGTTGATTCCAATAAAGGCATCCATGAGTTATTTGTATTGAGCTTGCTGAAAGGAGGCTGCCCCCTTGAAGTGGTCTGCGGTCAATAAATCTCTTCTATGTTCTTTTATTTATGATATATCGTGCATTTTCATCATTTAATTGCTGGAGGTTCCTCACAGGGATGTTGTTCAAAAAGATGATGGGAAGTCCATTGTGACTTCTAGATGGCTTTAAAATATAAAGCATGTTGCGGATGGTAGAATTAAGAAGTATAAATCCAGATTCATTTTCAGAGGTTTCTCTTAGAAAGAAGGCATCGATTATGATGATGCCTTGGCCACTGTGTCAAGGTACACCACAATATGAGCATTGATTTTCTTACATCTGTTCTTGGATGGAAACACCACCAAATGGATGCGAAGACATTCTTCCTCAATAGTGAGGTTGAGGAAAAGGTTTATATTCAGCAGCCTAAATTATTTTTGGTGCATAGGAAGGAGTTTCATGTTTGCAAGCTAAAGAAATATCTATATGGACTCAAGCAATCTCCCAGAGCTTGGTACTCCAAAATTGATAGATACCTTCATAAACTAGGTTTCTGTAAGAGTGAAGCTGATCCAAATTTGTACTTCAAAGTAGTGAAGAACCAACCATTGATATTGGTTCTGTATGTTGATGATTTTCTTCTCATTGGAGGAACATCTGATTTCTTGGTGCAAGAGGGAGCTCACCTCAGAGTTTGAGATGAAATACTTAGGTCTAATACACTACTTTCTTGGCCTTGAGATATGGAAAAGAAAAGATTAAATTTTATATCTCAAGGGAAGTACACTGTGGATATATTGCGCAGGTTTGGCATGATAGATTGCAAATATATGACTACTCTGATGGTTTCCAATTTGAGGAAACTTCATGAGTTTGGCTCTGGATCAAATCCATTAGATCCCACTTTGTATAGATAGCTTATAGGGTCTCTAATATAATTGATACATTTGAGGTCTGATATATGTTATGCCATGAGAATTTTGAGTGAATTTATGTCTAATCTGAGACATGGACACTGGACAACTACTAAGCATGTGCTTAGGTACCTTACAGGTACAATTTATGGACTTAGATATGCCTCCAGTGGAGGAGTCATGTTACTTGGCTATACACACTTAGATTGGGGAGGAATCATTGTGTACCATAAGAGTACATTCGGCTACTGTTATAGCATAGGATCAAATATGATATCTTGGTCCAGCAGAAAGCAGGGCACCATATCCCAGAGCACTACTGAAGTAGAATACATAGTTGCTAGTGTTGATTGTTGAGAAGCAGTGTGGCTCAGAAAGCTACTTGCGGGCTTGTTCGGTGAAAAGCTTGAGCCTACAATTATTAGGTGTGAAAATGAGAGTTGCATCAAGCTTTCTGAAAACCTAGTGTTTCATGACAAGTCAAAGCACATTGAAATGAAGTATCAATTAATTTGAGAAATGGTCTAGAAAGGTACAATGAAACTTCAGTACATTGCTACTGATGAGTAGATTGCAGATGTGTTAACAAATCCTCTGTTAGTGACAAAGTTTAGGTACTTCTGAGACAATCTTGGTATGGCAGAGAATCCTCCCTCGCTGAGAGGGTGTGTTAAATATACAACATCAAGAGACATTCTCCAAACCAATCTTGTGTAGCCAAGATTGATCCTCTCGTATAGAGGTGAGCACTTTGATTTCATTTTGTGTAAAGGTTATTCCTCCTGTATAGAGGTAATTGATCAAAGTAATGATGTTGTAAAGTCTTGTTGGACAAGACTCCAGACTTGTGTGTCAAGTCATGATTCTCATGTAAACTTCCATATAAAGGTAACCATGGGATTGTTGATGTATTTGTAACTTCGGAATGTATTTCATATATGTATATTGTATTCCTATAGAGATGTTATTATTCCTCTATACAAAAGTGTTTGTATTCCTATAGAGATGTTATTATTCCTCTACACGGAAGTGTCATCATTTATATTGTAAGTGTCGTAACTTATACTTGATGGGTTATTAGACCACCTTGTTGGGTTCGGCCTTGTATAATTCATGTAGGTTAAAGGGTTATTAGACCACCCTATTGGGGGTCGGTCCTATCAGCATTCTGTTATGTGGTTAAGTTAAGGCCGACCTAGTAAAGGTTATTAGGCAAGTCAAGTCAAGTATAAATAGAGTGCGGGAGGCACTCTATTCAATCATTCACTTCTCACTCACACACTCATTGGAGAGTGGTGCACTAGTGGAGGAGGAGAAGCTGCTGCTAGG
Source organism: Larix kaempferi (assembly GCA_027924585.1). Lineage (NCBI taxonomy): Eukaryota > Viridiplantae > Streptophyta > Pinopsida > Pinales > Pinaceae > Larix > Larix kaempferi. Next base: position 3,742,338 of record BSBM01000073.1, read on the forward strand.
AGGACTATCTCTTGTAATTGGGTTGTATCATTGCTCTATCTATCTATGAGGAAGTTGTGGGGTTTTTCACCTTCTTGGTTTTCCCTGGTGAAACTCTTTGTCTCTTGTGTGCTTGCATTATTGTGTCCATGATTGATATGCTGTAGATATGTTGTACATGTTATTCTCTCAGTTAATATATTAGATCATATTGAAATTCCTGAAAAACTAACATGTTTTGAGAGCTAGCCTAAAAGAAGGCATGGTATGGCATTTCTAACACTTGTTGCACTTGCGAAGCTAGGGCTTGATATAGAAAAAACCAGTCATCGTAGAACTTTAGCTATAAATTCATTTCGGCGAGGCTTCAGGATCTTAAAATCTTACAGGTCGAAGATAAGATCCCCGTGTACCTTGTGTCCAAAGGAAAAGATATAATTCGTTGTACTTTGTGATTTATGATCTGTACAATATAGGTTTTCTACCTCTTCTAGATCTTAGTCATAAACAGGTGACCTAGGAAAAAAGGTCATAACTTGGGCTATGAAGCTCCAAATGAAATTTTGTAAAACTTGAAAGGTAGGGAATGGACTGTACTTTTGCAAGTAAGTTGTTCAGAGGCCGAAACAGAACCAGGGACACGTGGCATGCCGTACAAGTTCGCTCTCATGTTTTATCCAATAAACAGGTCACGTTGTGACACTTGGCATAAATCTCTCTTAGAGAATCCAATTGAGGTCAGACCTATGGGGTTGGAAAGATAATAGGTTGGGATACCACAGGAATAATTTTTAGACCATGTAGATCTGAAATTTGGGAGTTACACAAGAAACAATCAGGTACATATTTCTGTCAAAATAGAATTGGATTTTGAGCACCTTCATTCATGGCTCCGGGAATTTAGGGTTTCGAAGAATGTTGGAATTTTTTGTATCGGAGACCACGGCTGGATGCTCCTCATCAAAATCAAAATTTAGAGACCAAGATCGAATTTTTTCATTGGGCAGAAGGTCATGCTTGATCAAACCCTAGTTCGAGAGTTTTATCGAAAAGGTGGAAAATTAGGGCTTCTCCAAAAGTTGGAATTTCTAAAGTCTGTGACCACAGCTGGAAGCTCTTAATAAAAATAGAAGTTTAGAGCTTTGGATCAAACCTTTTGGTTGGGAAGAAGGGTGGGCTTTATCAAACCCTAGTTCGGGATCCTGTCTAGAAGATCCAGAAGTTTCAAAGGCAATTTTGAGGGGTGAAACTTTGCAATTTTCAAATTCTAAGTATACCGGCTTGATCAACTCATCAAGGCACATATTTCTATCCTTTAAGAAGTTTGAAATTCAAAGTTTGAATTTTTAGGGTTTTTCTGACAAACCCTAATCCATCTCCAGATCCATTTTCTGCAAATCAAGTGGATTGGGTTAATCCTAGAAGAGAATGGATTGGTCACCTGCATAAGTGAAGAAGTTCCTGTGTCAGAGGGAGATGAGGCTAAGGCCTTACATAAGAAGATTACAAGCAATATCGACAGGTATGACTTACGAGTATGTTTTGAAATCTGTTCATGATTAAGTTTATGATATGTTTGTCTTCATTAATATTAGTACAATCTTGATTAACTTCAGACTTGTCGTATCACCTTAATAAAAATATGAATGCATGATAGAAGATATTCATTGATTAGGGTTTTGACACTTATGATTGTACTAATGCATTGTGGTGTTGTATAAGGTTGATGTTGTCCGCTAACATGAAACGTACATCAAGAAAGACAAATCATGTTCTAGTTCAAGAACATCTGACCATGGTGACATGAAGACAAATATTCATCCATTGTCATGGATCACATAGAAGCTCTACCTACAAGGTATGTATAATTTGGTTCTACAATGCTTAACCTATTAGATATGCAGGTTACTAGCACAAGTCATTAAAGAGAACAAGAAAACATTGCTACACATAACTAGCAAATATGATAACCAAGTATGTTTTTCCTATATCAAGTTAGAATCCTACCTTGTGTTAGGATCTTATACAGTTGTATGGTTGATAATGATTATTCATGAAGTTAGAAATGTAAGTAATCAAGGGTTTATGCATATTATGTCTCTTACCTTGATTGATGATATGACTAACCAGAAAAGTCCTTTCGTCAAATAAGAATATGCATGAGTAAAATAAGTATTCCTTGAAACCTTGAATACTAATGTTTATTATTTGTGTTTGAAATGATCATGACTATACATGTTTAAGATTAGTGTGTTTTGATAGTATTGAGATTATACTAATGAATGTATGTATGAGACCTCGAGGATAACACAATGATGATACTAGTAAGTATGCATAAGTGATCAAGGATGGATATAAGTTCAAGGACAGGTAATCCAGGAAGCAAAGATCAAGAGGGAGCACACTCCAGTAGTTCCTACAAGGAAGCAAATATTGAGAGGGAGTCCACCCTACAAACCAAACAAAGATAAGTATTTGAATTGTCATTTCTTGCATATCTGTTTGTTTAAATAATATTGTCCAATGATGTATATGCTTATGTTCCTAGACTTAGGGTGTGTATTATGCATATTAGAATAATTGCATTAATGAAGAGTATACTACTAATATGCATGTGATGGGTAAGTGGCCTATGGCACTGTACAACATTCCATTTCTATTTATCTAGAATGAAACCTCTTTGCTGACATGTTGGGAGCTGTGCACACTCTTAACAATGTTATGGTAGAGATTGGAAGGCATCTAGAAAGTTATGTGATATGGATAAATGTTGTATTGAAGCATTGGCTAAGATAATTGCATGAATGTATGACATATTTATTTATGTGTAAGAATTTGTTCTGAAAACTATGAGATGTTTCTAATCATGCAATTTAACTTGTTTTGTAGGAAAGATCATATACCATCACCTACAAAAGGACTACAACATTTGTTCAGCAACAAAGTTATCTATTTAATTTATTGAAGTTCCTAGGATTCGGGAAGAATGCCATGATCGAGGAGTACTAGTCGATCATGAAGAATGATGTTTAGGATGCAGTCCCAGGACCTGAAGGGAAGTCTATTGTGACTTCCAAGTGGATCTATAAGATCAAGCATGCTACATATGGTAGCATAGAAAAATACAAAGCTAGGTTTGTAGCTTGTGGCTTCTCTCAGAAAGAGGGAATAGACTATGAAGAGACTTTTGCACCTGTATCAAGATACACTTCCATCAGATCGGTACTTGCTCTGGCTGTAGTGAAAAAATGGAAGATACACCAGATGGATGTCAAGACAGCTTTCTTGAATGGTGTAGTTGAAGAGGAAGTGTATGTGGAGCAGCCACTCAGTTTTGAGACATATGACAGGGAGTCATATGTGTGAAGATTGAAGAAATCCTTGTATGGCTTGAAGCAATCTGCTAGGACTTGGTATGGTAGGATAGACATCTTTCTATCTAGTTTGGGCTTTACCAAGAGTAAAGTGGATTCCAACCTTTACTACAAGGTTGAGGAAGGAAATCCTGTGATACTACTAATGTATATGGACGATTTGTTTGTAACAGGTGAGGATGGGTTGATTTCCAACACCAAGAGGAAGCTTGCTGTCAAGTTCAAGATAAAGGACTTGGGGATGATGCACTATTTTCTAGGCATGGAAGTGTGGTAGAGTGCAGATGGAATCTTCCTTGGACAAGGGAAGTATACAGTAGAGATCCTGAAGAGGTTCAGGATGATGGACTAGAAGCCCATGGCCACACCTATGGCATTGAACCTGAAGCTTCTGTGTGATGCTTCATCTAATCCGGTTGATGTCACGGTGTATCGTCAGATGATTGGGTCCTTGATGTACCTGACGAACTCGAGACTAGATATTTGCTTTGTGGTGAACACATTGAGCCAGTTCCTGATGGATCCCAGAGGTGTTCACCTAGTTATTGTAAAGCATATTCTGAGGTACCTGAAGGGTACAATTGATTATGGGATCAAGTATGATGTGAATCAAAAGTTTAACCTACAGGGTTATGTTGATTCAAACTGGGCAGGTAGTGCTGCCGATAGGAAGAGCACATCTAGGTGCTGCTTTAGTATGGGATCAGGTGTGATCTCATGGTTTAGCAGGAAGCAGTCCTGCGTAGCACTGAGTACAACCAAAGCAGAGTATGTTGTAGCTTGTTCGGCTAGTTGTGAGGCAGTATGGATCCGGAAGCTACTGTCTGAGTTATTTAAAATCCCTTTGGATGCTACTGGTCAAAACACATTGAGATCAAATATCACTATATCAGGGATATGGTATAGAGAGGATCAGTGAAGCTCCTGTATGTTGCGATGGATGAGCAGGTTGCAGATGTGTTGACAAAACCACTAGCCAGAGTGAAGTTTGAGTACTTTAGAGAGAGGCTTCGTGTTCTTCAAATTGACGACACTTTGAGGAAGAAGTGATGGACACATTTGTTGGAGCCATTCCGAGCATGGTGAGAGGAGGATCCTTCCCATGGTTGTGGATGTAAGCATTATGTGATGAGCATCAAGATGATGCTACAGTTACTTCTCTGTATATGCATCATGTTGGATGCTTGTTATGATCAGTTGGATCATGTATATGTATATGCATCATGTTGGATGCTTGTTATTATCAGTTGGATCATGTATATGTATATGCATCATGTTGGGTGTTTGATATGATCAGTTGGATCATGTATTTATGTATGCATCATATTGGATGGTTGATATGATTAGTTGGATCATGGATTTGTATATGTATCAGGTGGATACATTGTATGATCAGGTAGATTATGTATGATGATATGTATCAGGTGGATACATTGTATGATCAGGTAGATCATGTATGATGATATGTATCAAGTGGATACATTGTATGATCAGGTAGATCATGTATGATGATATGTATCAGTTAGATACTTGGTATGCATTGGGTGGATGCATTGTATGATCATGATGATCATGGATGATCATGGATGACAAGCTTCAGGATGTTGTTCCAGATGATATGCATCACGATGATGCTATGATGATGATTAGGATGATCATGGATGACGAGCTTCAGGATGTTGCTCTAGATGATATGCATCGGGATGATGCTATGATGATGATCAGGTTGATCATGTGATGATGTACATCAGGATGATGTCTGGTGAGTATCAGGTTGATACTCCATGGTTGTGGACAGGTTGTGCAAGGGTAGCATGTAATAAGTCGTGGAGATCTGGACAGGTTGTGCTAGTCACGTAAAAGTCCTTAGATGCTCTTTAGAGATCTTACTTGGCAAGACACTCTTTTAAGGTTTTGCTAGACCACATGTAATACGTCCTAGAGATCTGGACAGGTTGTGCTAGTCACGTAAAAGGCCTCAGATGATCTTTAGAGATCTTGCTTGGAAAGACACTCTTTTAAGGTTTTGTGGGGACCACATGTAATAAGTCCTAGAGATTTGGACAAGTTGTGCTAGTCACGTAAAAGGCCTCAGATTCTCTTTAGAGATATTGCTTAGCAAGACACTCTTTTAAGGTTTTGTGGTAGGGGTCACATATAATAAGTCCTGGAGATCCAGACAGGTTGTGTTAGACACATAAAAGGCCTCGAATGCTCGTTAGAGATCTTGCTGGGCAAGACACTCTTTTAAGGTTTTGTGACAGTCACATGTAAAATATCCTAGGAGATCTGATAGGTTGAGCTGTGTGCTCGTAAAATGCTTGGGATGCTCTTTCGAGGTTTTGTTGACGCACATAATTAGTCCTGAGGATTCCATAGTATGGCCAATGATGATGAATACCTACAGGTGGTGGGCCTACATCCAATATGAAAAAAAGGACTGGCTCTGTAGAACTTCCTATGATGAGTAGTTCAAAGATTGATTGAGATAGAAACAACAGTGATAATGATGATGATTCGATGATGATGATCCAGTGACGATGATCCAGAGAAGAAGACTTGTGCTAGAAGACCTGTGTCAAGAAATACCTTCCTAGTTAAGAGGGAGTGTTGATGTATTTGTAACTTCAGAATATATTTCATATATGTATATTGTATTCCTATAGAGATATTATTATTCCTCTATACGAAAGTGTTTGTATTCCTATAGAGATGTTATTATTCCTCTATACGGAAGTGTCGTCATTTATATTGTAAGTGTTGTAACTTATACGTGATGGGTTATTAGACCACCTTGTTGGGGTCGGCCCTGTATAAGTCATGTGGGTTAAAGGCTTATTAGATCACCCTATTGGGGGTTGGCCTTGTCAGCATTATGTTGTGTGGTTAAGTTAAGGCCGACCTAGTAAAGGTTATTAGGCAAGTCAATTCAAGTATAAATAGAGTGCAGGAGGCACTCTATTCGATCATTCACTTCTCACTCACACACTCATTGGAGAGTGGCACACTAGCAGAGGAGGCGAAGCTGCTGCTAGGAGGACTATCTCTTGTACTTGGGTTGTATCATTGCTCTATCTATCTCTGAGGAAGTTGCGGGGTTTTTCACCTTATTGGTTTTCCCTGGTGAAACTCTGTGTCTCTTATGTGCTTGCATTATTGTGTCCATGATTGATATGTTGTAGATATGTTGTACATGTTATTCTCTCAATTAAGATCCTAGATCAGATTGAAATTACTGAAAAACTAGCAGGGATGGACCTGTCGTATTGAGGTGGACCTTCCATTAAAGGTCATGATTTACTTGTTAAAAGCATTTAATGTTATGTGATGTATTATTAACCATGATAACCAGTTGCTATTATGTCTCTTCTAGAGATTGATCACCTCTAAAGTGAATTAATTTAGCATACGATCATTTGGTCTGAAATAGTATAATATGATCACAGCATCCGATAATTCTTCTTAGTATTGTCACATCCCCTCAGACCTCCCTGGTCATTGGAGACTGTGATCCATTTTTTTTTCTCCAAAAACCATGACTGTGCGCCCATACACACAGTTTTAAAAAATCACATCCATAATCTGCATCCCGAAACCCGCAACCCGCAGTTGCAGATTCGGGATTACGGAAATCCCAATGCAAAATTGTGTACCCGAAGATCCCGAAACCCGAAACCCACAATTTCAGGTTCAGGAATGCGGAAGTACCAACAGTCCATCTCGATTCTCGAGACCCGAAACCCGAAACCCACAATTTCAGGTTCAGGAATGCGTAAGTCCCAACAGTCCATCTCGATTCTCGAGACCCAAAACCCGCAATTTCGCATACCCCGCAATGCACAATTCGCAAACCCCGCAACCCGAAATTGCGGGTGCGGGGTTGCGGGTATCGCAAGTATGGTTCGGGTTTGCGGAAACCCAAACACGCACATTATGACTTAGTGATCCCGCAACCCGCAACCCGACACTACAGATTCAAGGATTGTTAAATCCTGCTTCTATGAGGGAAACCTCACCAATCTTCCAAGGGGCATAACTCCTCCCTCCAGTGTCCAAATGGGGCAAGGTTGGTACCATTGGGAAGCTCTTAGAGAGATCTATATAATTATGACATCCCCTTGACCAGGTAAGGCATCTAATCTTCTCATTTCCTTCTCTGAAGTTCTGTTCCTACCCACACTTTAACATTCCAACATTCCAACCTTTCCTTCATAGGGTTAGTACACATCACATTCTTTACCAAAACAATGGAGCACGATACATCATCACATATAAAATGAATCCAAAGAATTAACTCATACATCTATCATATGCAAGAATTACAAGCATTAGTTCCTGCAATACAAGATAAATACACACAGTGGATTCAACCTGTTACTTAGGCCTGTACATGACTTCATGTCATCCATTCATATAACCATACATACAACAATTCCATGATTATACAAGAATTCATCATAATAATGAAACCACATCATTTACCATAACAGAATACATAATAATGAAACCACATCATTTATCATAACATAATACTTATCTTTGAATTTCGAAGCAACTCGCTAAGTGAGAGCAACATTCCACCCAACCTTAGATCTTTGTCCATCCTATACTCTTTCGGATGAGAGATCACCCCCGAGCTGGGAAGTGTGTCCACTAAGGAGGGCTAGTAGGTTCTCTCACATTCAAGGCTCCATTCACATGCTAAACCAGTCTATAGTTGGGTTTATCAAGCATTCTAGGGCACCTACCCATGTTAAGCCAACCTATAGGGGTTCTTTCAACACACAGGGGTAACAAGGAGGCATTGCTAAACTAGTGAGTTCAACCACAGAACTATAGGCATATCAGCACTCAGTTGACCTGGCACCCACAATACTTGCAACATCCAACACAAGGAAGACCTACTGCACAATCACATAGTCTCTCAAGGCATCTTCCCTTCCAGTGCTATTCCAAGATGGGCATAGAAAGGTCTAGCCAATCACAACCGACCTAGCACCCACAATACCTACCACATCCAACACAAGGAAGATCCTATCAATGTTGTACAGTCTCACAAGGTCCTTCCCTTCCAGTTCTATTCCAGGAGGGGAATAGAAAGGTCCAGTCACTAGTTCATTGAGAATATAGCCTTCACTCAGTTCCTCCAGCAATCCAACCCTTCTCCCACAGTTTTCAACAAGACATATCCCGGCTTGGGGTTTTCCCATGGTTGCTCTGCGCAAACCTCTCTGCAACCTTCTCTATTGACTCTACCCGTCGGTGTACTAGGGTTCTACACACAGGGTGTCATGGCTTCTCATTCTTGGGTAGTTCTCACACACAGGGGCATGCTACTTATAGGAAAACATACAGGTGAATCCTCTGCGAGGTTCAATGGTCTCAACAATGGTAGTGCGAGAGTTCCAAACAGGGAACCGAGTGCGTGAGTCATCAATGGACAAGTCTCTGTGTGTCTCCATGAATCCTTCCCCCCCAGTTCACAATAGGCTTTGCGATTTGTCCTAGGCAGTTCGATGCCTTCACACACAAGTGATCAGAGCCATGCCCTGCCATACGAAATCGCAGGCATGCTCCACACTCCAGCGGCCTCAGCCATCAAGTTTCTCAACTACTTACTGCAGTTGCATTAATATCAGCAGGGAGGTCAAATGAGTTCACAATCAGACATGTGGCAACATGGTCAACTAATCCCAAACCCCCTCACCTCTCCCTAGTGGATACACATGGCCCCCTTCTTGTTCGTTTCCTCCTTAGCTAGCTTCTTGGTTATTTTATTCATTCAATAATAATTACATCATTTACATTCTTCATGGCTTAGCAGCGCATGAATAATCAAACTATATCAATACTTGCCTAAGCAATAAACCGAAACATCCATTAGTGGGGCCTGGGCCTCGAGCTCCACACTAGAGCATTTACACATACTGTACATAAGCAGTATTTACATCAAGGAAAAATGGGGTATTACAACTCCCTCTCTGTTAAAATAACACCATCCTCGGTGTTCTCAAAACTGAACAAAAATGGAAATGCCTCCCTCATGGCATCCTCCAGCTCCCACGTGGCCTCCTCTTGGATAAGGTGCCTCCATAGCACCTTTACCTTCCCTATGGCCCATTTCTAGAGCAAGGTAACCTTCCTGTCGAGGATGCATGTAGGCCCCACCTAGAACTCTCCCCCTGGTTCCACTTGTAGCACATGCTAATCAATGATATTGTTAGGATCATGTACATATTTTTTAAGTAAAGATACATGGAAAAAATTATGAGCTTTCATATTAGTCGGCAATGCAATTTTATATTCAACTGGCCCTATCCTATCAAGGACTTCAAATGGACCATAATATCTTGGTGCCAATTTGGCACAACTTCCCAATTTCATGGAACTCTTCCTGGGTCTCACTCTCAAGTAGACATGATCCCTAGTTTGAAACTCCTTATGCACTCTTTTTAGATCTGCATAATTGTTCTTCCTGTCCTGTGATGCCTTCAGATTCTGCCTAATCTTAACAACTTCCTATTCCATTTGCTCAACCATCTCTGGTCCAAGCACTACTCTGTTCACTGGGTTGTCCCAACTCACTGGAGTTCTGCATCTTCTGCCATACAACACTTCAAAAGGACTCATCTTCAATGATGCTTGATTCCCATTGTTGTAAGCAAATTCCACTAAGTGTAGATAGTCTTCCCACTTAGATGGATTATATATCACATACATCCTTAGCATATCCTCAAGTATCTGATTCACTCTCTCAGTCTGACCATCTATCTGGGGATGATAGGCTATACTAAATTTCAATTGAGTTCCCAACTCTTGGAACAAACCTTTCCAAAAATTGGATGTGAACTTGGTGTAACGATCTGAAACTATTTCCTTGGGAAATCCATGCATTCTGAATATCTCCCTCATGAAGATATCTGCAATGTCATTAGCCTTGTGAGTGGACTTGACCGAGACGAAATGAGCTACCTTTGATAGCTTGTCCACCACAACCATGATTGAATCATGCTTTCTCACTATCATGGGAATTCCTATTATAAAATCCATGGAAATCACTTCCCACTTCCACTCTGGAATGGGTAAGGGCTGCAACAATCCTGTTAGATGTTGATGTTGTTCCTTGACCTATTGGCACTTCTGACATTTAGCAATATACTCAGCTATGTCCTTCTTCATACCGTGCCAAAAGTACTGCTTCCTTTCTGCTGTTATAGTCTTTTGATACCCTGGGTGTCCTGAGTATGGATTCTGATGTATCTCATCCATGACCAGTTTCTTTAAGTCTGAACTATCTGGAATGTATAGCCTGGTGTTCTGATAGATGAGAACATTATCCTTACCCAACTGATATCTTGCATACTTCTCCTCTATAATGTTCTGCTGCATTTTCTCTTTAATTTGGAGATAGAATTCATCACCATCTTGAGCCTCTAAAATTCTTTCTTTCAAATCTGATTCACATCTGCTTATGGCCGCAATATGGAATCTCCTGCTGAGTGCATCAACAACTTTATTCTCTTTACCTTTGATATGCTTAATCTCCAAATCAAACTCGTAAAGGAACTCCATCCATCTAGTCTGCCTTGCATTTAGGTTTGGCTGGTCGAACAAGTATTTCAAACTCATGTGATCAGTTCGTAGCTCAAATCTCCTTCCCAAAAGATAATGCCTCCATCTCTTGAGAGCGTGAATTATGGTTGCTAGCTCTAAGTCATGGGTGGCATAGTTCCTTTCATGCTCCTTCAGTTTCCTTGACTCATGAAAAATTATAGAACCTTCTTGCATTAGAACTCCACTGAGTCCCTCAATGCAAGCGTCTGTGCATACCATGAAATCCTTTCTTGGATCTGCGATCTTCAAAACAGGTGCACTAGTAAGCAACTCCTTCAGCCGCTGGAAACTTCTTTCACATTTTTCAGACCATGCAAATTATTGTTCTTCCTCTGCAATGAAGTGATGGGGTGGGCTATCTTGGAGTCAATGAACCTTCTGTAGTAACCAGCAAGTCCCATGAAATATTTAACATCTGTTGCATTCCTTGGAGTGGACCAATCCATAATGGCCTCAATCTTCTCAGGATCTACAACAATACCTTCTGCTGATATAATGTGGCCCAAATACTATACCTTCTCTTGATAGAAGTTACATTTACTTAGCTTAGCATATAGCTGGTGCTCCCTTAGGACTTGTAACACCATCCTCAAATGCTCATCATGCTCTTCCTCATTCTCGGAATACACCAAAATTTCATCCAAGAACACAATCACAAACCTATACAAATACTTGTTGAAGACGTTATTCATGAGACACATGAATGTAGCAGACGCATTGGTAAGACCAAATGGCACCACTGTAAATTCATAATGACCATACCTAGTCCTGAAGGATGTCTTATGAATGTCTTCATCCTTTATCCTTACTTGATGGTACCCCAACCTCAAGTCAATCTTGGAGAATACTCTAGCTTCCTTCATCTGATCGAACAAGTCATCAATCCTTGGCAAGGGATACTTGTTCTTAACTATCACCTTATTGAGCTTCCTGTAATCAATACACAACCTCAATGTTCCATCCTTCTTCTTAACAAACAATACTGGTGCACCCCATGGGGATACACTCGGTCTGACATATTCTTTGTCTATCAATTCCTACAGCTACATCTCCAACTCTACCAACTTTGGTGTGCTCATTCTATAAGGAGCTTTGGAGATGGGTGCTGCTCTTAGAACAAGATTAATAGAAAAATCAATGTCCCTCTTAGGTGGCAATCCTGGAACTTCATCTGGGAACACATCCTGGAACTCCTACAATATCTGGAAGTATTCTATCCTAGGTTTCTTATCCTCCATTGAACCTGATATATGGACAACATATAACTGGCAACCCTTTTTATGAAACTTCCTCAATTGCAGAGCTGAAATCTGTCTTACTAAAACATGCTTTGGAATCCCTTTAACCAACCTTGGCTTGCCTTCATCATCAAGACATTCCAATGCTTTATCATAACAGTCCACCTTGGCTCTATGCCTTTCCAACTAGTCCATGCCAATCAAGGCATCATATGACCCCAATGGCAAGACATTCAATTTTGCATGTGTGAGGAGTCCATTCAATTCTATAGGACATTCCTTCACCATTTCACCGACCTTTCTCTTGGTACTAGTGGCTATCTGAACTAACCAAGCATTCTCATGCTTCTCTTTACCAAGGGAAAAACTCTCAATTACCTTAGGAGATACATAACTGTGAGTAGACCCCGGATCAATCAAAACAGAAATAGGTTGCTCAACAATCTTACCTGCAACTTCTACTACTACTGACTGATGGTCTGCTTGGTGATCATCCAGTGCTGCATAAATCCTGGGTGTTTCTCTAGCCATATCCCCTACTATAGCTTCTCTTCTAACATTGTGAAATACCTTGGGGTTCTTTTTTGCAGTTGGGAAATCCCTGAGCCTGCGGTTCTCTCCACAACCCCAACACTGAAGTGGCCCCATTAGTGTCCTATTCTTTGCTGGCCTGAATTCTCTTCTTGCTTGCTGGCCCTGTGGAAATCTCCTAGGATAATCCCTGAATGGTGGTTTAGAGTCACCTTTCTTCTGATCAAACCTTCCCTTGTGTTTACGTTTCCAAAGTGGTTGTGCCTCTACTTTACCTTTATTCCGCTCATAGCAATGCTCTGCCATCCTGATAGCTTCATCCAAACTTGGCGGATTTACAAACTCTATCCTGTCTTTGTAATTCTGTGGCAGACTACCAAGGAATCATTGAATCTTCACTCTTTCATCCCTAATGTAGTCTACATACCTCAGTAACTCCATAAACTTGTGAACATGCTCATCCATAGTGTTCTGTCCAAGTTTGAGTTCATTGAACTCTTTCCTCTTACTATCATAATATCTAGCTGATAGGTATTTCTCGTGGAAGTACCTTTGGAACCTACCCCAGGTGACTCTTCTTTCATTGATTCCCTTCAGCTGCATGAGGTGATCCCACCAGATAGAAGCTCTTCCACTAAGGTTGTATATAGCGACCTTAGCCTTTTCATTCTCTGAATACTCATGCATTCTGAAGTACTTCTTCATCCCAAGAAGCCATGCCTCTGCTTCTTGACATTTTTTACTTTCACCATCAAAAGTAGGAGGCCTAGACTTTCTAAATTCACCCCGTGGAATACCTTTGTGCTTCTTCTTGCCTTTACTCTTACTTGCAGTGTGTCCTCGGCTCTCTTGAGAACCCTCAGAATCCTCTGACATGCTGGAAGAAATATTAGGAGAGGGTGTCCCGTGCTTCCGGCCCACAGAACCCCTTCTAGGGATTGGAGTTCTTTTCATGGAACAACCCCTAGACTGAATTTCTGCATTTCTTTCTTCTCGGCCTTCGTGGCTAGGGTTAGAACCACCGTTAATCCTTTGTTGCAAGTCCGTGAGACTCTGCAAAATAGCTGCATTGAGCTGATGCAGCTCTTCTTGCGCTTTCATCATTCACTCATTGAAGCTAACCATAGTTTCAGTTAAGTTTGGGGGCGTCACTTGCTCCCTTCTTCCATCAGACTCGGCTTTTGTATGTGCTTCTTGCACATTCTCACCCAATACATCATCTTTCGACCTAAATGGGTCCTGCGCATCATTCAGGGTAACCATTCTCACCTCGTACTGTGTGCTGCACCATGATACAATTGTCTGACAGCTGCTGCTAATTCTGTGTATATCACATACAATCTATTAGATATCATAAACATGCAAATACAGTATATTATACTCATCCAAACCATGAATTATTCATTGAGCAATAAATCAAGCAATTAAGTTCATAGAAAAATCATGCCTTGGGCGCATTTCTTGACCAAAATTCATGCGCCGTCCGGCCCAAACAGCTCCCAGTGCTGCAACTGAAGCTCTGATACCACTCTGTCACATCCCCTCAGACCTCCCTAGTCACTGGAGACCGTGACCCATTTTGTTTTTCTCCAAAAACCATGACTGTGCGCCCATACACACAGTTGGAAAAACTCACATCCACAATCCACATCCCGAAACCTGCAACCCGTAGTTGCGGATTCGGGATTACGGAAATCCCAATGAAAAATTGTGTACCTGATGATCCCGAAACCCGAAACCCGCAATTTCGGGTTTGGGAATGTGGAAGTCCCAATGGTCCATCTCGATTCCTGACACCCATAGAACTGTAGGAATCTCTGCACTCAGTTGACCTGGTACCCACAATACCTGCCACATCCAACAAAAGGAAGACCTATTGCACAATCACACAGTCTCTCAAGGCATCTTCCCTTCCAGTGCTATTCCAGGATGGGAACAGAAAGGTCTAGTCACTCACAACCGACTTAACACCCACAATACCTACCACATCCAACACAAGGAAGATCCTATCACTGTTGTAAGTCTCACAAGGTCCTTCCCTTCCAGTGCTATTCCAGGAGGGGCATAGAAAGGTCCAGTCACTAGTTCTTTGAGACTATAGCCTTCACTCAGTTCCTCCAGTAATCCAACCCTTCTCCCATAGTTTTCAACAAGACATATCCCGGCTTGGGGTTTTCCCACAGTTTCTCTACACAAACCGCTCTGCAACCTTCTCTATTGACTCTACCCGTCACTGTACCAGAGTTCTATGTGCAGGGCGTCACAACTGCTCATTCTTGGGTAGTTCTCACACACAGGCGCACGCTACTTACAGGAAAACACACAGGTGAATCCTCTGCGAGGATCAATGGTCTCAACAATGGTAGTGCGAGCATTCCAAACAGGGAACTAAGTGCGTGAGTCATCAATGGATGAGTGTGTGTGTGTCTCCATGAATCGTTTCCCCCCCAGTTCACAATAGGCTCTGCGAGTTGTCTGTGTTAAATTTTCAGAATTTACTTCAATTTGATCTAGGATCTTAACTGAGAGAACAACATGTACAACAAATCTACAACATATCAATCATGGACACAATAATGCAAGCACACAAGAGACACGGAGTTTACTTGCGGAAAACCATAAAGGGAAAAACCCTAATAACTTCCTCAGAGATAGATAGAGCAATGATACAACAAGAATACAAGAGATAGTCTTCTCCTAGCAGTAGAGCCTCCTCCTCCACAAGTGTGCCACTCTCCCAAGTGTGAGTGAGAGAATAGAATTTGTAAAATGAGAGAGACACACTCTCTATTTATACACTAACTTGACTTGACCTTTACTCAACTAGGCCAGCCTCAACTTAACCACTTAACATAATGCTGACTGGGCCGACACCCAATACGGTGGTCTAATAACCCTTTGAACCACATGGTCGACCCCCAATAGGGTGTTCTAATAACCCTTCAACCCACATGACTTATATAGGGCCGACCCTAACAAGGTGGTCTAATAACCCATCAAGTATAAGTTACGACACTTCCATATAGAGGAATAATAATGTCTCTATAGGAATACAATATACATATATGTGAAATACATTCCAAAGTTACATATACATCAACACTCCCTCTTAACTAGGAAGGTATTTCTCAACACAGGTATTCTAGCACAAGTCTTCTTCTCTGGATCATCGTCACTAGATAATCGTCATCGCGTCATCGTCATCGTCACTGCTACTACTATCTCAATCAATCTCTGAATCTACTCGTCATAGGAAATTCTATAGAGCCAGTCCTTTTCATACTGGATGTAGGCCCACCACCTGCAGGTCTTCATCATAAATGGCCATACTGTGGAATTTTCAGGACTTATTATGTGCATCACAAAACCTGGTGGTAGCATCCCAAGCTGTTACGAGCACACAGCTCTACCTGTCGGATCTCCCAGGAGCACATTACATGTGACCCATCACAAAACCTGGCTGAATCATCCCAGGTTGTTACGAGCACACAGCTCTACCTGTCGGATCTCCCAGGAGCACATTACATGTGATCTCACCACAAAACCTTGAAAGAGAATCCCAGGACTGATTACCAGCACAAGGCTCAACCTATCAGATCTTTCAGGGCACAAATTACATGTGGTCACCACAAAACCTCGAAAGAGCATCCTAGGATTGATTACGAGCACAAGGCTCAACCTATTGGATCTCCCAGGGCACAAATTACATGTGGTCATGGAAAAACCTCGAAAGAGCATCCCAAGACAGATTACGAGCACACGACTCAACCTATCGGATCTCCTAGGGCATAAATTACATGCCATAGGATAAAACCTCGAAAGAGCATCTGCTAGATATCCCAGGTCACAAATTAAATGCCATAGGAAAAACCTCGAAAGACTATCTGCAGATCTCCCAGGGCACAAATTATATGTCCTCCCAAGCAAAACCTCGAAAGAGCATTTTCCAGATATCGCAGGGTACAAATTACATGCCATAGGAAAAACCTCGAAAGACTATCTGCAAATCTCCCAGGGCACAAATTACATGCTTATCTGCATAACCTGTTCCACAGCCACAGAGTATCAAACTGATACTCACCATACATCATCCTGATCATCATCACTGCAACATCCTGCTGCATGTCATCTAGAGCAACATCCTGAAGCTCATCATCCATGATCATCCTGATCATACAATACATCTACCTGATGCATACCAAGTATCTACCTGATACATATCATCATACATGATCCACCTGATCATACAGTGTATCCACCTGATACAAATACAAATACATGATACATATCACCATACATGATCCACCTGATACATATACAGATACATGGTCCAAGAATTCAACATGATGCATATACAAAAATACATACAAGTGATCCAACTGATCATATCCAACATCCAACATGATGCGTACATACATATAAATGATCCAATTAATCATATCCAACATCCAACATGATGCGTACATACATATAAATATAAATGATCCAACTGATCATATCCAGCATCCAACATGATGCATACAGAGAGCAGTAACTGGAGCATCGTTCTGATGCTCATCATCCATGATCCTTTTGATCATCATAGCATCGTCCTCTTCAAATCATCTCATCATCCACGAAGCACAGCCTAGATGCACATCATCCAACACTTACACCACCAACATGGGAGAACACATCTACCACCATTCGGGGAAGGCTCCAGCCCTTACTTTTTCACCATGGGAGAACACATCTACCACCATGTGAAAAATGGCTCAACAATTACATCACGACCAAGGGAGAACACATCAACCATGTCAGGAAAGCTCATGTGCATCTGCATCTTCCGGAGTCATCACTTCCCTTTGGAAGGAACCTCGATCTGAAGTGCACCAAGCCTCTCTCTGAAGTACTCAAACTGCACTCTGGCCAACAACTTGGTCAATACATCTACAACCTGCTCATCTGTCGCAACATACACTGCTTTGGCTGTACTCAGTGCTACGCAGGACTGCTTCCTGCTAAACCAAGAGATCACACCTGATCCCTATCTGCAGCACTGCCTACCCAATCTGAATCGACATAACCCTACAGGTTAAACTTTTGATTCGCATCATACTTGAGCCCATAACCAACTATACCCTTCAGGTACCTCAGACTATGCTTTACAACAACCAGGTGAACACTCCTCGGATCTGTCAGGAACTGGCTCAATGTGTTCACCGCAAAGCAAATATATGGTCTCGTTTTTGTCAAGTACATCAAGGACCCAATCATCTAACGATACATAGTGATATCAATTGGCTCAGATGAAGCATCACACAGAACCTCCAGGTTCGATGCCATAGGTGTGGCCATAGCCTTGTAGTCCATCATCCCGAATCTCTTCAGGATCTCTACTGCATACTTCCCTTGTCCAAGGAAGATTCCATCTGCACCCTGCCACACCTCCATGCCAAAAAAAAATAGTGCATCATCCCCAAGTTCTTCATCTTGAACTCAGCAGCAAGCTTCCTTTGCGTGTTGGCAATCAATCTATCCTCAACTGTTACAAACAGGTCATCCACATATTAGTATCACTGGATTGCCTTCCTCAACCTTGTAGTGAAGGTTGGAATCTGCTTTACTCTTGGTAAATCCCAAACTAGATAGAAAGCTGTCTATCCTACCATACCAAGTTCTGCACATATGTGACTCCCTGTCATGTGTCTCAGAACCAAGTGGCTGCTCCACGTACACTTCTTCTTCAACTACAGAAAGCTGTCTTGAAATCCATATGGTGTATCTTCCCTATCATCACTACAGCCAGAGCAAGTGCTGATCTAATAGAAGTGTATCTGGCTACAAGAGCAAAAGTCTCTATGCTACCACCTGTAGCATGCTTGATATTGTAGCTTCTCTTGGAAGTCACTACAGACTCTCCTTCAGGTCTTGGGACTGCATCCCAAACATCTTCGTGATCGACTGGTACTCCTCAATCATGGCATTCTTCCCAGATCCTGGGAACTTCAATATTTTCAATAGATAACTTTGTTGCTGAACAAATGTTGTAGTCCTTCTTTTGTAGGTGATGGTATATGATCTTTCCTACACAACAAGTTAAATTGCATGATTTAGAAAACATCTTATAGTTTTCAGAACAAATTCTTACACATAAAGAAATATGTCATACAGTCATGCAATTATCTTAGCCAATGCTTCAATACAACATTTATCCATATTCCGTAACTTTCTAGATGCCTTCCAATCTCTACCAGAACATTATTAAGAGTGCGAACAACTCCTAACATGCCAGCAAAGAGGTTTCATTCTAGATAAGTAGCAATGGAATGTTGTATAGTGCCATAGGCCACTTACCCATGTATATTAGTAGTATACTGTTCATCAATGCAACTATTCTAATATGCATAATACACAACCTAATTCTAGGAACATACGCATATGCTTTATTGAATAACATTATGTAAGAAATGACAATTCAAATACTTATATTTGTTTGGTTGCTGGGTGGACTCCCTCTGAATCTTTGCAACTCCATTCTGATGTGGATTGTGAGAAGTGGTCAACTCCCTCTGAATATCTTCATCCTTGCATAAACTACTGAATTATGCTCCTTTGCTTTCTTGCAGGAACAATTGGAGTGTGCTCCCTCTTGATCTTTGCTTCCTGGATTATTTGTCCTTGAACTTATGTCCATCCTTAATCACTATGCATGCTTATTAGTATCATCATTGTGTTTATCCTTGAGGTCTCATACATAATCACACATTTATTAGTATAATCTTAATACTATCAAAACACAATAATCTTAAACATGTATAGTCATGATCATTCACAGATAATAAACATTAGTATTCAAGGTTTCAGGGAAGTCTTCTTTTACTCATGCATATTCTTATTTGATCCTAGGACTCTTTGATTAGTTAAATCATCAACGCATAAACCCGTGATTACTCAAACCTATACCTTCATGATTCTTCTGGTTAGTCATATCATCAATTATTGTAAGAAACATAATATGCATACAACCATAACTATTCAAACCTATGACATCATGAATAATCATTATCAACAACACAACAGTATAAGATCCTAACACAAGGTAGGATTCTAGCTTGATATAGGAAAAACATACCTGGATTAGCATGCTAGCTAGTTATGTCTAACATACCCACATAATGTCTTCTGGTTCTCTTCAGTGACTTGTGCTATTAACCTGCATGTCTCATAGGTTAACCATTGTAGGACCAAGTTATACATACCTCGAAAGTAGATCTTCTATGTGATCCATGACAATGGATGAATCTTTGTCTTCATGTCACCATGATCATATGTTCTTGAAGTAGAACATGATTTGTCTTTCTTGGTGTACCTTTTATGTTAGCGAACAACATAAACCTCATACAACATCACAATGCATTAGTACATTCATAAGTGTCAAAACCTTAATCAATGAATATATTCTATTAAGGTGATACGACAACTCTAGTAATTAATCAAGATTGTACTGTAATGATATGAAGACAAACATATGATAAACTTAACCATGAAACATACCTATAAGCCATACCTATCAAAATTGCTTGTAATCTTCTTATGGAAGGCCTTAGCCTCATGTCCCTCTGAGACAGGAACTTCTTCACTTATGCATGTGACCAATCCATCTTCTTCTAGGATTAACCCAATCCACTTGATTTGCAAGAACTGGACCTGGAGATGGATTAGGGTTTGTCAAAGAAACCCCAAAAATTCAAACTTTGAATTTCAAACTTCCAAAATGATAGAAATATGCGCCTTGATGAGCTGATCAAGTTGGTATATTCATAATTTGAAAACTGCAAAGTTTCACCCCTCGAAATTGCCTTTTAGATTTCTGGATTTACTGGGGAGGACCCTAAATTAGGGTTTGATTTTCCTAGAGCTTAACCCAACATAAATATTTGACTCAAAGCTCTAATCTTCAATTTTTCTAAGGAACTTCTAGCCATGGTAATAGATTTCCAAAATTCCAATTTTTGCAGAAGCCCTAATTTTCCATCTTTCCGATCAAAGTCCCGAATTGGGGTTTGATCAAGCCTGGCTTTCTGCCCAACCAAAAAATCTGATCTTGGTCTCTAAATTTTGATTTTGATGAGTAGCATCCATCCGTGGTCTCCGATTACAAAAATTTCAACTTTCTCCGAAGCCCTAAATTCCGAAAGCCATGAATGAAGGTGCTAAAAAATAATTCTGTTTTGACAGAAATATGTAGTTGATTGTTTCTAGTGTAACTCCGAAATTGTAAATCCAAAGGGTCTGAAAAATTTTCTTGAGATATCCCGACCTATTATCTTTCCATCCCGATAGCTCTAACCTCAATTGTATTTTCTGAGAGAGATTTATGCCAAGAGTCCCAACATGACCTGTTTATGGGATAATACACGAGAGTGCACTTGTATGGCATGCCACGTGTCATGGGTTCAACTTCGGCTCTGAAATTTTTTCTTGAGATAGTACAGTTTGTGTACTACCTGTCACTTTTTATGAAATTTTATTTGGAGATTCCTAGCCCAAGTTATGACCTTTTTCCCAAGGTCACCTGATTTTCACTCAGATCTGGAAGGGGCAGAAACCCTA
Organism: Larix kaempferi; assembly: GCA_027924585.1. Taxonomy (NCBI): domain Eukaryota; kingdom Viridiplantae; phylum Streptophyta; class Pinopsida; order Pinales; family Pinaceae; genus Larix; species Larix kaempferi. Next base: position 3,763,669 of record BSBM01000073.1, read on the forward strand.
TATTGTACAGATCATAAATCACAAAGTACAACGAATTAGATGTTTTCCTTTGGACACAAGGTACATGGGGATCTGATATTCGACCTATAAAATTTTTCGATCCGAAAACTTCGCCAAAACGGATTTATAGCGAAAGTGCTACGATGACTGGTTTTTGCTATATCAAGCCCTAACATCGTAAGTGCAACAAGTGTCATACATGCCATATCATGCCTTCTTTCAGGCTAGCTCTGATTCCATGTTAAATTTTCAGAATTTACTTCAATTTGATCTAGGATCTTAACTAAGAGAACAACATGTACAACAAATCTACAGCATATCAATCATGGACACAATAATGCAAGCACACAAGAGACACAAAGTTTAGTTGGGGAAAACCATAAAGGTGAAAAACCCCAATAACTTCCTTAGAGATAGATAGAGAAATGATACAACCCGAATACAAGAGATAGTCTTCTCCTAGCAGCAGAGCCTCCTCCTCCACAAGTGAGCCACTCTCCCAAGTGTAAGTGAGAGAATAGAATGTGTAAAATGAGAGAGACACACTCTCTATTTATACACTAACTTGACTTGACCTTTACTCAACTAGGTCGGCCTCAACTTAACCACTTAACATAATGCTGACTGGGCCGACACCCAATAGGGTGGTCTAATAACCCTTTGACCCACATGGCCAACCCCCAATAGGGTGGTCTAATAACCTTCGACCCACATGACTTATACAGGGCCGACCCCAACAAGGTGGTCTAATAACCCATCAAGTATAAGTTACGACACTTACAATATGAATGACGACACTTCCATATAGAGGAATAATAACTTCTCTATAGGAATACAATATACATATATGTGAAATACATTCCAAATTTACATATACTTCAACAGTCCGAGGCAGTTCAATTCCTTCACACACAAGTGATCAGAGCCATCCCCTGCCATACAAAATCGCAGGCATGCTCCATACTCCAGCGGCCTCATCCATCAAGGTTCTCAACTACCTACTACAGTTGCATTAATGTCAGCAGGGAGGTAAAATGAGTTCACAATCAGACATGTGGCAACATGGTCAACCAATCCTAAACCCCCTCACCTCTCCCTAGTGGATACACACGGCCCCCTTCTTGTTCGTTTCCTCCTTATCCAGCTTCTTGGTTATTTTATTCATTCAATAATAATTACATCATTTACATTCTTCATGGCTTAGCAACCCATGAATAATCAAACTTTATCAATACTAGCCTAAGCAATAAACTGAAACATCCACTAGTGGGGTGTTGGCCTTGAGCTCCACACTAGGGCATTTACACATACTGTACATAAGCAGTATTTACATCAAGGAAAAATTGGGTATTACAAGTATAATGTAATGTGATAGATAATTAAAGTTAGCACATATTGACCGTGCAGTAAGAGATAAATAAAGAAAATATAAAGCATAGAGATCAAGATAATTCAAAATTTCCCATGTAGACACTTCAGCTAATTAAAGAGAACTTGAATTGTTAAAGCTTCAGTTACAATGCTTTAGTTAAAGCACCAGTTAAAGATATGCCTCAATTAACTAAAGAACTCATAGTGGTCACTTCAAGTAAATGAATCAACATGATTTCAATTAACTAAGTGTCAAATAAGAAGGACTTTTTAACTAAAGTGTTTTCACTTTAAGTAAACTAAAATACGACACTTCAGTTAAACAGAGTTAACTAAGTGACAACAAAGAAGATATAGTTAACTAAGTGTTATTGAATGATGACACTTATGTTAATCTAAAACATGAAACGTGAGTAGTGACACTTGCATGTCAACACTTGAGTTAGCCATCTAACTATGTGGGAAATATTTAAGTTAAGAGGAGAGATCATCCTAAGTGACAACCCAGTGAGATAAAGCACTGCATGAGAAGTGGGGTGCACCCCTACATGCAAGATTAATACATCCATTTTGAGGGATAGCTCTTCATGAAGTTAGAATTTAAAAATAGAAGAGAAGAATGTATAAATATGATATACGGGATTGATGAATCCGGTGTGAAGTGAATTCTCTTCTCCATTGAAGGAAAGGCGCTTTTCTTTGTGAAGGGTATTGTTCGTGCTTGTTAGTGTTGTGCTTGCCATGCATCTGATTGACCTCTCTTCTCTATCGCTTTTGTATCTTCATCAAGAGTGTTTGGTGATATCTTATCTTCCAAAATAAATATGCTATGTTGTAAAATAAAGCATTCTCGGCTATCCATTATATTATATTGAGAAGAATTGATGGTGTTTTTGTTCTCATAATTTTTAGGATTTTCCCTAGGGTATATCTTGTGTTATGGTTGTATGAATTTCATGAATTGAATTGTCTCATTGCTTCAAGTCTCTTCATTTAAAGAATTACAGATCAAATCTCAACCAAATTTCAACATCTATTCTATCTCATAATATTTTATTCAGTAGATATATCTTCAGCTACCTCGACCTCAGGTATTATGCGGCAAGCTACCGCAGCAGCATTGTGCAGCTGCTCCTCTTTGGAAAATTATTCATGTTCCTTATACATATTCTCATAATCCTCTTGCAGTGTATTATGCTGCATATGATACTTGATCATTTTACCATAATTTTTCTCTTCTCGTACCTTGATATCCTCTACGACATGCTGTTGAAGGTTCTACAACATAAACATGGGTGATATTGAAAATTTTAGATCAATATAGATTAGTTGATGAGATTTCTCCAGTAATCTTAGATTTCCAAAAGTTAACGCTTGTGGAAACAATTGTACTTCCTTTCCCATCGTAGTAGTGGATTCTTGGGGAATCACTTCCTCATCTTCGCTTTCCTTTTCCTACTTTGTATCTCCCAAGTAGGCCGTAGCTATATGAAGTCCCTAGATAGCTCATTGCAGACCATCGATTTGATCTGTCACTCTTCTAAATAACTGCAAAGGTTTATCCTCATCCAACTTGGATGTCTCTTCTGCTACCTCCATGATACGATCATATAGGATGATAATTTCATCCATAGTCAAGGACATGACAACATTTTTCTTCTCCTCTTTTGAATTCTTTCTTTGTCCGTTTGCCGCAGTCGTGACCTTTCTCTTATCACTAGGCTCAGGATCTGTCTCTCTCGCACTCGAATCTCGAATTTCTTCCTGCGAATTTTCTTGATTGTGACTATCTCCCCCAAGACTCCCTATAGGATGGGAGTCTCTATCATCACCATGGGATCCATTTTGTGTGGAGGTCCCATCCTATTCCTGATCTTGATGTGACACATATGTGGAGATCTGCTCAACCCCGATAGGGACTTTCAATTCTAATGGCCATTCAATAGTAATGGAGAGGATATCCTGCTATCATAACTTATAACTATTGACCAACCACTTCTTATCGGGATCATGTCTTGCTTGTACGTACATGTGGTGAGGTCCTAACTTAAATTTTATCACTCCCCTGAACTTTGAAACCAACAAATATTCTAAGTGTGAAATCATTGGTAAATAATGTCTGAGTGTTTCTTTGTGCATGTAAAATTGTGCATTGTTGTTAATTTTCCTCTTTGACTTGTCATTGAACCACATGTTAGCATACCGCGTGGCCAAACACTGACCAGGATGACAATCCATCGCCTGATATTCTTCGGGTTCCACCCAAGCAACAAATGAAATCAATATGATGAGACAAGAATAATGAAATGGGCCACCTTTATCCATCATTTCTTGGCATTCACTGAGAAATTCATTTAGTAGGAAGGTGGCCTAGTTCATCTGCACCCCTTGTACACAATGCTCCACTACTGCAATCACTGTTGCAAGTACTTGGTTTGACCGACACTTCCTCAACACCTTTCTTGCTAGTACCTTTTCTTTGAAGTGCACTCCTTCATTATTGATTGAGGCTATCTCATATCCCGTCTTATCTTTCATTAGATGTATTTTTCCTTCATATGGTTTGCAAGCTCCCTATCTTGCATAGGCTCTAGAAAAATAGTTTGAGTTCCTGCGTGTAAAATTGGCTGCATATACTTCGTAGGGGTGAAATATGGGAACTTCGTAAGGTCATGATCTACATAGGACAACTTGGAAATATTTCCAATAATATATCCTTGAGTGATAACCCCTTTTGGTATTGTGGGAAGTACCATGGAGTACTTAGCATTCCTCCCTATTTTCATCATTTTTGTGCTTGGATTCCTCGGAGGCACATATGGTGGAAGCAATGATGCAAAGACAACTCTAGATCCCTATGCTTCCTGATCATTCTTTTGTTTCAAACTCATTTCGGTAACTTCCTGTTGTGTTGATGACCGCTTTTTCCTTGGCAACTCAACCGAAACATGCATAGACATAATTTCTAGTTGTTCGTGCTCAACCGGTATGGTTGCTCTAACATCAAATTCTGGAACAAAGATATGTTCAACACTCATGTCAGACATCACGGCCTCCACCCTTATAGACCTGAACTTAGATTTCTTCAACACTTTAACACTCTACACTCTCGGCTCTCACAATGCACTTAATCACTCAGAAAACAATAGACCAAATTGTCATTCTAATCGGTTTTTAAATCCGTCCTTCAATCTATCATGTCATTTCTTTTTCCAATATTTAGTGAATCAGACCAAATATTTGGAAAGGATTATCCTTTTCGGAGACAATTTTTTTCACACAAGCATGTCTTTTTGTTATTTAATGTGAAATGCTCAACTAATGCCGCCACTTTATATGCCATAAATATAGCATTTAATGAACACTCAAGCAACTATGACATAGCCTTCACTTAAAATTAAATATGACTTATGTATAAATACCTACTACGAAAGAATAAATGGAGACACATACTAGACTTCGACCTAGGCTAACTTTGACACTAACTAAGCTTCGACACAAAAATAACTTGGGGTTTCCAATTTTTTTTTTTTTACAAACATATTAAATGTAGGAAGGCGCGACTGTACCTGTAAGTTTTCAGTTGGATTCCATTTAGCAGAACCTTGATTATTTCTCCATTCAAATTATGCGATTGTTCAACACCTCCTTATATCACATAGTTAATCACATATGGTCCCAACCAGTGCATTCTTAGTTTACCTAGATGTTTAAAGAACTTACTGTCACATAAGAGTACTATATGTCCTCTTTGAAACCACTTCCTTGAAATTTTGCGATCATGGCATGCCTTCTCTTGATCCTTTTGTACTTTCCATTCAAATCGTATGATAAATCTATGTTCTTTCAACTGTAGTAGTTGCGACAACCTCTATTCGACAACACCAGTGTCTGACATACCTATGAATATAGCAACCCTCAAGCTCAACACAATGCAATCCATTGGAATGAAAACCTCTTGATGATAGACCAACTTGAAGGGTGTCTTTCCCGTTAACTTCTTGCATGTTGTCCTATATTCCCACAAGAGTACAAGGATCCTCAAGTCCCAATCGTCACGGTTCACATTACATATTTTTGTCAAAGCATGTTCAAGTATTTGTTTGAATGCTTTGATAGTCCCATTAAGTTGTGGATGATATGGATTTATTTTCCGATGATAAATTTGAAACTCTTGAGTGAGTTCCTCAATAATATTATTGACAAAGTGAGATCCTTGATCAATCAACCAAACTCGTGGACAACCAAATTTAGTAACTACATTTTGAGACAAGAACTTTGCAGCAGTTGTAGAACTATAGTCCTTCAGCGATTCAGTTTTATCTCACCTGGTCAAGTAATCTGTCGTAGTAATAATGTAATGTTCTCCTGAACTCTTTGTAGGTGGGTTGATTGGTCCCACAAAGTCAACAACCCATATCTCAAAAGCTTCTAAAGTAACCCATGGCAAGAACGGAATTTTACCCCTTATAGATTGTTTCCCAGTTCTCTGACTGAAATCACAAGATCGAAAATAATCCTTAGCATATTTATGAAGTGTAGGCCACTAGAGCCCTGCTATCAATATATTTTAAGTTGTGTATTTTCCTGTGTAGTGACCTCCTATGACACCTTCATGAGATCCAACCAAAATCATTGGCCGCTCATGATTTATAACACAACATATTAATACTTCATCTAGTGCCAACTTATATAACTGACCTGCTATCTGTTGATAATCTACTGCTTTGAAAACCAAGTGTTTCTTTGGATTGACAGACAACCCTACTAGTGTCATTCATGTCGCCAAAAAGGTTACAATATCTTCAAAGCATTCATCCACCATACCAACCGAAAACAATTGTGCATCAGGGAGCTTATCATCCAAATTGGTTGTCTCTTCCCCTGTTTCTAACCTCAATAGATGTTCAGGTCCGACATTTAACTTTCCAGGTTTAACTATAATCTCAAAATCATACTCCTTAAACAATAAGATCCATATGCAGATTCTCCCCCCCCAACACTGGCTTGTTAACTAGGTATCTCAAAGCAGAATGATCTGTAAACATTTTAAAGTGACCTCGTAAAAAATAATGCATGAACTTTTGTAATGCATAAACCATATCTAACCCTTCCATTTCTGACGTAGTATAATTGATTTCTACAATGGATAATTTCCTGCTAGCAAATGGAATGGGTGATCAATAGATCCCTCTCATGGTTGAACCAAAACTACACCCAATGCAATCAATGAAGCATAAACATGAAAATTAAATTATTTCCACCAGTCAGGGAACAATAAAATAGGCACAATCACCATATTTTCTTTCAATGTGCTAAGGCTCTACTGGCACTCTTCATTCCATTGAAACTTAGTATGATTCCTCAATAGATTCTCCATCGGTGCTATGATTTGTGCATACCCTTTAATAAAATTTATATAATACCCTGTATGGATCAAATTTGTTCTCAATTGTCGAACTGATGTTGGTGGTGGTGGATCTACTATAATGGTGACCTTCGCGGGATCCACCAGTAGACACTGTTTACAAACCACATGACCCATCAATATACCAAATGGGGCACAAAAAATACACTTCTTCAAATTTAACGATATCTAATATTGCTTGCAACGATCCAACATCAGCCTAAGGTTCTCAATATGGTTCTTCAGTAGTTCATAGAGTGTCCAATCATCAAAGTATAACTCCAAAAATTTATGTATGGAATCCTTAAAGGTTGCGACCACAACCATGGAAAAAATAGTTGGCATATTCTTTAGACCAAAGGGCATCACTATATATTGATAGCAACCCAATTTAGTCGCAAACGTGGTCTTATCTCAATCCTCCTTGGTGATTTTAATTTGATGATACCCCAAAAATCCATTCATGAATGAGTAAGCTTCCTGACCACCGACATTGTCTAATACTTCGTTTGTAAACAGTGTTGGGAACGGGTCATGGAGACAAGCATCATTCATCTTCCCAAGGTCTACAAAAATTCACATTTCACCAATATTTTTATCTTGGACCACCATTGGACTAATCCATTTAGACTCTTCAATAGGTTTGTAATTCCTGCATCGAGCATTCTGTCAAGCTTTGCTCTTACCTTTTCCTTATATTTTGGATTCAATCTATATGGCCATTGTTTGATAGGTTTCGCATCAAGGTTGAGTGGGATTTCCATTTCTCCTAGATCACCAGCAATACCTTTCTTCTCTGAAAGGTTAGTAGGAAATAAATATTGATATTCATGTAATAGGTTAGTAAGCTTACCGACAGTCTCATCATCCATGTACTCCCCAATATTAGCAAATTTAGGATTTTCACTTGAACTAATATTTACCTTATTTTTCTTCAATGGTTACAGGAATTTATCAGACTTGAATTCTGGACCCTCCAAATATCGGATTCCTTCTGTCTCTGGGATATGCAAGTCTCTTGGATCATCATCCAGGTCACCATTAATATTGTAACATTCCATTTCTTGCTAAAGTGTCACAGTCCACTGTGAAATATTAGATAGCTGCATGGGTACATCTTCACAAATATTAGCCTTAATTATATGTAAAGATGAATCTATTGACGAGTTCTCATCTTCATAACTAGAAGTCTTCCTCAAATTTATAGCCATGTCATCCCATTCTAATGTACCTTGCCGGAGTTCCAAAGTTGTATACCAGTTTCACAGTATAGTATCCAAGGTATGGATGAACATGTGGACCTACTCTTGTTTAGGTACATGTTCCCATTATTTTGTACATGATGCCAGATGATATACAGGACTAGTTAACCCATTATGATTTTCTTGATTATCATATATTCCTTCTCCAAATTTGACTTCTAGAATGTTTTTGCACTATGACCAATCTTGTATATTTTCCTTATGGGTAGCCCACCATCTTGCTGTAGTAGCTTTCAATGCTACATCTAAAGCTAATATTATTTGTTGTTCAAGTACCTTTACTTCAAAATCGGAAATGAAAACATTTAAATTAGGAAACCTTTCATAAGTAGGTATAACACATACCTCTTTTCCAACCCAATTAAGTGATTTTGAAACACAAGCACACCTCCTTGTAGATACTTCATATAGTTTGTTCTGTCGATTCTCCATTGCTTCCCCTGAGTCTAAAGAACATGATCCAATACTTTTCCAACTCAAGGTACCATCTGTATTTGGATTGAAATAATCATCCATTCTTAAAGCGACCTTATAGATATTATCTAAGTATTTAGCATTGTATTTCTTGATGACAGGTTCGACATACCTTGAACCCTCCAAAGGATCCAAAGGTGAAACAAATCTGATATCCCCTCCTTCAAATGTTGTTGGCCCGGTTTTGCAACCAGGCTTAGTGCTATGGGCACCTGCTAACTAGTAGCAGCAGTTTCAATGGAATTAAATAACAATAAGCTAAACTAAACTAAACTAATCATGGATCTATGTAAGAATCTAAGCAAATAATTTAAACATTTAAAAACAAGAACAAGAAAATCTTAAAGAATGAATTTGTATTGAAAAATGGGATGCAAGCAAGTGCTTGCGATAATACCTTCAATGGTGAAGGTTGATGTTGAGCAACTCCCAAGATGAGTAGCTCCAAACTCCAAGAGGTCTCCTTCTCCAAGGTTGCTTCAATGGCTAAAATGCTCAAGGGAGATTTCAGCAGCATAAGGATGAGATAATGGATGGATGTGAAATGAGGAGCCCCTACCACCTTTTTATAGGTTTTGGTGGTGGGGAATACCATTTGTGGTTTTGTGGAAACCAAATGGTATTGACCAACATGGTTTAGGTACTTTTCCCTCCTTTTTCCTTTTTTGAATAAAAATAATATTTTAATTCCCTTTTTAATATTTTTGGGAATTTGGACCCTTTTTGAGGGTTTTTTTATGCTTTTCAGGAAAAATAATCTTTTTTAATGGAAAAAGGGGTGTACTAAGGTCTTTTGGTGACCTTTTGTTGGTTTCAGAGGCTCAGATGGTGGAAAAGTGGACAAATGGGTCATGTGAATAAGGGAATGAGCTAGTGAGCACTTTTTAGGTGTTAACAGATTGCCCCCTGATGTGTGAGGGCAGGAGCTCATCGTATGGCCGATAGACATCATAGTTTTTTTGTCTTTTTTCAGGGGTTTGGGAAGGAGAAGAGACCGACTGGAGACTGGAGCCACGGCCCTTGGAAGCTGCAAGAAACAAAAAATATTACATGGCCTCAATATGAATGAGGTATAATCTCTGATAATGGACGAGGCGGGCATTCCCATGCTCGTATCAAGACATATACATAACAATTAGTCCCAAGAAGGGGGATCTAATACATAAAGAATCTACTGGTACATCATAATGGTCCAGGGGGAACATTATTTTGGGATATACTCTTGATCATAACTGATCTCAATAACTGATACACTGGAATAACTGAGGAACTGCTGAAACTGAAGGTGTCCAACATCTGTAGGGACTCAAAGACTATGAGTCATCTCTAAGAAATAATGTAACTGTATACTCAAGGGAGTATGAAACTGGGGTACATCTGAATACTTTCGCCATGCGCAACCCGGATATCTATAGAAAAAGTGTAACCGGTGTTATCCATAGGAAGACTCTCAAATGTCGAGGAGTCAGGCGGTATCCGGGGTCTTCGACGAAAAAAGTGAAACGAACGAATACCCTGTGCGAGTCTCAACGATGCGATCAAGGTGTTGAAGTCGAGCATGTGATAAACAACCATTTGGAGAGGCACTGAAGATTCCTCTCGAAATGATTCATAGGCACTCATCATAAATGGTGATGAGTCCAAGACACAGGGACCTCTAGGTCTATCCTCTGGAATCAATGTGGTTGTCGTCAACAGAGGGAGACCAGCAACTAACAAGGCAATGAGGTTTCCTTGATAGGAGCACGAGGTGTAAAACTGAAGTGTTGTAGTACTGATGGTCGGACTGACATACTTGTGGGAATAGGAAATAACTGGGTCAAAAAATGGGTAGACTCAAACTTCCTTTGTTCAGAGCATGATGACATGGTTGACCTGGCAGCGTGGGGAACTGACTTGTAGGTGTGGGGATCATTGCTTTGACTGAATGGTATATATTGACTCTGGGGGGGAGGACGAGCTGATAGGTTCCGTCGAGGGATTATCAAGGTGACATACTGCAGAATACTCTGAACAAAGGCGACCAAAATGGGGAAGCTGCCTGATGAGTAGATGTGATCTGTCATGGCGCCAAGAGGCACCATTGATTCCTTCTTCGTAGTTTTAATGAGCTCCAAGAAGGGATAAAAGTGTGCTCTGAAATGGTACGGTCCTGTGGATTTTGTGAGCCCAGGACGGCTCATGCTCATGGTTGCTTTCATGTTTAGCGAGTCTGAAAATGGTAAGTGGACTCTATTGGTGTTTCTTTTTCGTAATTTTAGTCTCCAAGGCTCGAAAAAGCATAAAATGATGCGGATGGAGAACTCTTCTAGCCGATGTGACTAGAGTATACCTTTTTCGTAATTAGTCTACGAGGTTCGGAAAAGGGGTAAACTTATACCAGGTAGACGCCCTTTCAGATACGTTTAACGAGCATGAAAGGAAACAAGGTTGCTCGGCAATCTTTTCATTGTTTGTAGGAGTCAGAAAAGAGCTTAACAGAAACTCCCTAAGTGCCTTTTTCGTAAAAGGGGTTGCTCGGCCCGAAAAAGGGGTAAAATTATACCGAACAAACATGGATTGATGGGGGCGAGAAAAGGTCTCAAGCATCGTTATCAGTACGGAAAATTGGTTCCGGTGACATAAGGATTGTCGAAAACGGAGAACGGCCGATGTGGCACGCAAACCGAGGTTATGTGAGGGGCATGGAAAAAATGTTCAAAAAATCTAAAGGTGAGAGCAAGAAATGATCTCAAGCATCATCACGAGCGTGGAAAACTGAATCCGGCGGTATAAGGCACGTCCAAAATGGAGAACGGCCGATGTGGCACGCAAACCGAGGTGACGAGGGGACATGGAAGAAATGCCCTGAAAATCAGGACGTGACAGCGAGAAATGATCTCAAGCATCATCACGAGTGCGGAAAAATGAATCTGGTGATATATGGCACGTCCAAAACGGAGAACGGTCGATGTGGCACGCAAATCGAGGCCACGAGAGAGGCCAAAAAATAGTCAAAAAATGGACCCCATGAAAACGGGAAATGGAAGGAACCTGCATGAAGTTCTCGTTGTGCTGATTCCAACGGTACCAACAGTTTGAGAAATGGACTTCGTATGATACCGCAATGGGTGTTGGAAAATTGGTGGAATTTCTATAAATAGGGCGTGGGGCCCAAATGACGTGTCATTGTTACGTGCGAGTTTGATAGAGTTGTCAGAGCTATTTCTCGATTTCTGGGAGATTTCACCGTTGGTTTTCGATTCAGCGAGTTGCAACTAACTCTATTTGCCTTAGCCTTGTCAATTATGTCTTTTTTGTTTGGCGGCGGGCCCCCGAAGGCCGCGAAATTCCATGTTGACTCTCCAACGTGGAACCGCGCGGGTTTCGTGGCTGAGCCCGCGATGAACCGCGCGGGTTTTAGGATGGCAGTCGCGATGTTCATCGCGACTGTGAGGCTGGAACCTGCGATGTTCATCGCGGGTTCATGCAGGATAGTCGTGATGTTCATCGCGGGTTCATGCGGGATAGTCGTGATGTTCATCGCGACTGTCTGGCCAAAACCCGCGATGTTCATCGCGGGTTTTTGCATGGATCCCGCGATGGTCATCGCGGCTTTTGGTGGAAAAGCCGTGATGGGCATCGCGGCTTTTTGTGTAAAAGCCGCGATGGGATTTTTTCATAAGAATTTTATGCTAGGGCTAAAAATTTCTTCTGTTTGCTGGCAGGATGTTGAGGAGACCACAGTCCTCGTGGCGGGAGCGAGAGATCGATGATGATCTCATGCTGAGGATTGAGACTGATGCGGGTGTGAGACAAACTCTGGCTATGAGTGAACTTTTGAAGTTCGCTCAGATCCCCCCTATTCGTTCAGTGAGACGGCTCCTGAACAAGCTCGTGAGTTGGTGGGTGCCGGCAGAGGGTGCATTCGTCATTGGGGGTGAGAGGTTAGAGATTACTCTCACTGATGTCTATTTTTTGACTGGGTTGCCTCGCTTGGGTGAGGTGGGCGATATCTTGCCGAGGTTGCCTCCAGGTATAGATATGGAGGATCTGTTACAGACTTTTTGTGTTGATGATGCTGTTCTGCAGAACAGCTCTATTAGTCTGCGATCCCTACGTGAGTGGGATATGCGAACTGTTGGGGCCTGCGCTCTACGGATATTGGGTGCTGCTGCGCCACATCGTATGTCTGGGGGGTAGACGATGATGGTGGATTCTGTTCTTCAGGGTACTTATTATGCCTGGGGGCAGATGTTTCTGGCTGGAGTCCGGAGAGATCTGGACAAGGCCATTAGAGAGGGAGGCGAGTTTTGTTATGCCTCATTTTTATGTTGTTTTTTCTTCGAGCGGGTGCCGACCTTGCGGCCACGGGTACCCATTCGTGCTAGTCTTCCGAGTGAGCCTCGTATGATGAGATGGGGGCAGATGATGCCTCGTGGCGGCGGTGGTGTCCGTGGCTACTTCACGGAGGATTTTTATCAGCAGTGGGAGCAGATGCCTCTGGTGATTGAGGACTACCCTTACGCCGGCATGGATTACCGAGGTGACCCAGAGATGCCTCGTGCCCCAGGACAGGCCTGGAGTTTAGATGGTATGTTTAGTGTTTTATTTGATTATTATATCATATGTTGTTTGATTTATCATTGTATAGTACGTGATGGCTTACTTGCTTTGTGCAGATGTGGGTCCAGTGCCACCGCCTGACTACGTGGCTCGTCAGGGGCGGGCGATGGTGGTCGCCCATCCACCTGCAGCGGTACCTCCTCCGCGTGGTGGAGGATTTGCGGCTCGTGGGAGAGGGGTTGGCCCTCGCGATGACGCCATAGATGGTGTTAGACAGACTTTTGCCCGGATCCTAGCTGGACTCCCTGAGGATGGTTGGAGAGACCTGGATCGGGATATTTTGCAGGGTTGTTTCGGTGCGCCGCCTGAGTGGCAGTCGCTCCTATTGAGGACAGCGGTGTTCGTGGCGAGGCACAGGGATGGTAGACGAGATGATCCGGCAGGGCCGGCTCAGGGGAGGATAAGTCTGCGGGATGATCCAGCGGGGCCGGCAGAGCGGAGAGTTCGGGCTCGCCATGACCCGGCGGGGCCAGCGGAGGAGGAGCCGGAGGAGGAGCCGGAGGATCCTAGGGATCCAGATGAGTAGATGATATTGTATCTACCCCCAAATGTTGATGAGCATATGTGGAAGCATTTTTGTATGATAGATGTATATTTATTTTTTGTATATCAGGTGCTGAGGGCACTTATGACATGCTGACTATTTGGCTTATATATATATGTGGATATATATTTGGATATATTGTCTTGTATGCACGTGGATGCACCTTTGTCTTTTGTATATGCCCGTGGAGGCACATGTTATGTACTTGGATGCAGCATGTTGTTTATTTATGTATGCCCGTGGAGGCAGATATTATGCACGTGGATGCATTATTTGGTTGTTTGTTTTATGCCCGTGGAGGCACATGTTATGCACGTGGATGCAATATTGTTTTTTGTATATGCCCGTGGAGGCACATGTTATGCACGTGGATGCATTTTGTTTATGGATATGACATGATGTGACTGGTGTGCCAGTCGAGGACATTGTTGGCCATATTATCTGCTACACTATTGAGGTGTCTTGGGACATGTGTGAACGAAATGGATTCAAACTGTCTAACCATTTGTTTAGTGCACAAGAATTTTCTGAAAAGACAGGGATCGCGTACCTGGTAATCATTGTTGAGTTGGGAAACTAGGAGCTGTGAGTCCAAGAAAAAGTTGAGGTGATGGATGCTCATTTGGAGAGCAGCGGCCAGGAGACCAGTCACAACATCGTATTCAGCTTGATTATTGGTAGCGGCACCTAAACATACTCCGTCAATGTGAATTAACTCATGTGAAGGGGAGTATATTACCCAAGCTGCGGAGGCGAGATTGGGAGACCAACGGCTTGCACCATCAACGAAACCGACATGGCAGAGTGGAAGAGGCTCCATCTGTGGTCATACAGAGAAAAACAAATATTTAGGTTTTTTGGATTTTTGTGAATAAAGAAAGTATGCCTATACTAAAACGGACGATGGTGTCCATCAGATTGTCTATGGGTAAAATCGTTTAAGGTACAACCCGTTGCGTGGGTTGCGTAGGAGATTGCCTTCTGAATCGGTCAGAATGTATGCCCCCTGCCCGAGGCAGGTGTGTATGATGTAGGGGCCTTGCCACATAGACACGAACTTTCCCTTTCCTATTTTATCATGAGCTTGATCGTAAGCGAGGACAAGGTCTCCTTCAGAAAAGGTTCTTGGGTGGACGTGTTTGTCGTAACTTAGTTTCGATCGTTGTTTAGCTGATTCCATGTTTTGAATGGCTGTGCGTCGATCTTCATCGGCCTGTTCTAGGAGTAGTAAACGTTGCTCGATCGGGGAAGTGTCCGGTAGGAGTTCAACGGCGATATGTAAGGCTGGGATCTGGCACTCAATAGGGAGGACGGATTCGACACTGTGAACTAAATGGAAAGGGGTAAAACCGGTGGCAGTTTTGGTTGAGGTGCGGTAGGCCCATAGTGTCGGGAAGAGCATGTGGTGCCAATTGGATTTGTGCTTGTCTACAGTACGTTGGAGAATGGTCTTCAAAATTTTATTGATCGCTTCGACTTGGCCGTTTCCTTGGGGATAGTAAGCGGAAGAGAAATGGTGTTCAAATTTCAACATGGTTGATAATTCCTTCCAGACAGCATCTTCGAAGTGAGAGCCGTGGTCAGAGACTAGTTGCTTTGGCACTCCGAAACGAGCAATAACATGGTTGAAGAAAAACCGTGCTGCAGTGTCGGCTTTGCAATTATAGGTCGGCATGGCTTCTGCCCACTTGGTGAAATAATCTACAGCCACAACGATGTGTTTGTGACCGCCGGTTGACGTGGGGTTGCAGTCGAGAAAGTCGATGGCCCATTTGCAGAATGATCCGAGAGTGATGACTGGATGAAGGGGGGCGGGGGGGGTTCTTGCTTTGGGGGCAAATAGCTGGCAGTTCTGGAAATGCTTTACTACGGTGATGCAATCAGTAAACAATGATGGCCAAAAATAACCAGCCCGAATGATTTTCTGGGCGGTGGCCATACTGGAGAAATGGCCTCCACAGGCACCGCTATGACAATCATTGAGGACTTGTTCCGCCTCACTATGGGATAGGCAGCGGCGTAAGATTGTATCAACGCCACGTCGGTAAATTACATCCCCTAACAAGAGGTATCGGGGGGCGTGGTTTTGTATGCGACGGCGTCCATCACGATCGATGTGTGGTCGAAATTTTTTTGTACGAAGGTAAGTTAAAATGTCTTCATACCAAGGGTCGTCGGACGAAATGATGAAGATCTGCTCGTCAATCAGGTCCGTTTGGATAACGGGTGATGTTGAAGAGGATGGGAGGTCGGTGATGAGGTGAGCAAGCGCGAGGGCTTTGGTGCTTTTGGGGGTTCTGAAAGTGAGGTCATATTCCTGTAGGATAATGACCCATTTAGCGACACGACCTTGTAGGAGTCGCCGGGTTAGGAGATAGACCATAGGGTTCAAGTCGGCCACGACCGTGGTATGACTGAGTAGGATGTAGTGTCGCAATTTTTGTACGGAAAAGACTACGGCTAGGGATAATCTTTCCTCGTATGGGTAACGCAGCGGCGGGCCAGACAAGGTCTGGATGACGTAATAAATCACATGCTCTTGGTGGGAGGCATCTTCTTGGACCAAAACTCCTGACACAACATGTTCAGATGCCGAGACATAAAGGGTGAAGTCTTGAGAGAAATCCGGTGGGGATATCAAGGGGGCTTGTGTGAGAGCTTTCTTGAGGGCTTCGAATGCCATGTCTGCTTGCTCATCCCAAACAAAGGGTATGTGGGTACGAAGTAAGTGTAAGAACCCGTGGACTTTGGTGGCATAATCAGGAACGAAGCGTCTAAGGAAATTGGACCGCCCTTGTAGACTTTGGAGTTGTCGAAGCGTGCGAGGAGGCGGAAGTTCTAAGATGGATTTGACTTTCAGGGGATCGATAGTGATTCCGTCTTGGGAAACAATGAAACCCAATAACCGGCCTGCCGGGACGCAAAAGACACACTTGTGTGGGTTCAAGCGGATTTTATATTTGTGACAACGCAGGAAAACTTGCCGAAGGTCGTTAAGGTGGTCTGATCGTTTTTGGGAACGAGCTGTGAGGTCATCAAGGTAGACTCGGAGGATATGCACCAAGTCGTGAAAGCAATAGGTCATGGCCCGCTGAAAAGTGGCACCAGCATTTTTTAGGCCAAATGGCATGACGCGGTAGGCAAAGGTGCCCCATGGGGTGGTGAAGGCAATCTTGTACTGATCCTCTTTGCGGATGTGAATCTGGTTATATCCGGAAAACCCATCCATGAAGGATAGGACTTCATGGCCCGCACACTCACCAATGAGTTGGTCAATGAATGGCGTGGGGAAATTGTCTTTTGGACAAGCGTGGTTTAAATCACGGAAGTCAGTGCATACTCTAAGGGAGCCTTGCTTTTTGTTGACGGGAATGGGGTTTGACACCCAGGTGGTGTACGGAATAGGATAAATGAATCCTGCTTTGCGAAGTTTCTCGACCTCGGCTTTAACGGCGGGGAGTTTGGAAGGATGAATGGGTCACTGTTTCTGGCGAACAGGGGGTACCTCAGGCCATGTATCAATGTGGTGTTCAATGATGGCGGGGTCGAGACCGGGCATCTCGGTATAGGACCAGGCAAAGACATCACGGAACTCTTGAAAGAGCTTTTTGTACGCCTGAGTTTCTGTTTGAGTGCAAGATGCGCCCAGCGAGATGAGCTCAGGATTCCCTGGTGTTGTAGAAATGTCTATCTGTATAGTGGGGGAAATGTTTGACATGTTCCCTTCTTCAAAGGCATCTGGTGCTGGGATGGGGTCCTTTAACCAATCGACCTTAGTGGGTATGAAATCTTTCGATTCGACCGATAGCTGGTTGGATATGGTGGATGTAGATGCTTCTGGGAGGAAGTACGAGCGATGATGCATATCATCCCAAGGGTAGTCGGGTGCAGTGAGTGTCTCCAAAATTTGCTCATCAGTATTGAAGTAGTCAGACCATAAATCAAGGGGTTCTAGTTTGAAAGTTGTTGAAATCATATATATTGTATTGACTTCTTCCGACGAGGATGATGGCGGGGGGTAGATCTCCTCGATTCGGGTAGGAGATATCTCCAAATCGACATTGTTTAACTCGTATAATGCTGCTCTATAGTCAGGGAGATCGGGACAATGGTGAGAGTAGTGGCCGTAAACACTGCATATGGCACAAGGATGGTTGGTGCGCAGTGATTTGTCGCGAGGTTGAGGTGGTGGTTCAAGTCTAACGACTGGGATGCCGGCGTTATCGTCCAACATATTCATATGCTCTTGGAGTGCTGGTAACTGTGGGCATTGATGAGTTGGATGGCCTATCTCATCGCACAACGAGCATTTAGGGGGAGCTCGAAACACCGGTGGGGGTTTAACTGCCTTAGGAGGTGGTATAGCAGTGTATGGTTGCGGACCTCTGCCCCCAGTGGGATTGATAGGAGGGGGAGGATTCGTTGACGACGAAGGGATATTGAGGCTAGGAGGAGGTTTCATTGACGACGAAGGGATTGCGACACCAGGAGGAGGTTTATTTGTGGTAACAATAGGTTGTACCGGTTGGAGGATGACGTTTGGTGTCGGCGGTCGAACGGGAGGCGAAATATACCACACGGGTAATCCCAATGTTAACCTGGGTAGACTAAGGGTAGCCATAACCGGGGCGCTTACTACACCCGAAGGAGGAAATAGAAAGGGGATGGTGTGGATGGGTGTAACACCGATGTGACTGGGGATAAACGGTGGTTGACTACCTGGTGTTTGTGTATTCTGTGAAAGAGTACAGAGGTTTGCGACGTGGGTCTCCGGTGACGGTGGTGGAATGGCCTGGAATGTAGAGGTCATTGGTGTATCTGAGTAAAGTCCGGGTCCCAAAGAAGAGACAAAGGAGGTAGTTTCACTAGAAGTTGGTTGTTCAATCATGGGAAGAACATTTTCGGGTGCTGCGGGGGCATTGGGATCATAGTATGTGAGTTGGTCGATTTTGACCACGCGTCCCTCGTGGGGGAACATCATGGTGCGAAAAACGGATGAGGCGACCGCTTTCATGGCGTACATGTAACTGCGGCCAAGTAAAAGGTTATAATCGAGCTGGGCATTAATGACCTCTATGTCAATGAGCACAGTTTTCCCACCTAATTGGACGGGGATTTTGGGTAGTAAACCTTGAGGTTGAGCTGACCGACCGTCGTAGGCCCACAATGCAGTGGTGGATTGCTGGAGAGTAGGGGATCCCAACTTCTGCCAAACAAATGTGGACATGACGCATGTGGAGGCACCCTCGTCGATGATACATCAATGGATGACAAGATTCCGAATAGAAACAGAAACTTGGACTGCTATGGTGGAAGGCAGACGTGGTTCAGACTGGTCTAAATCAAAGGTCATCAATTTAGAATCATTTGGGTCAATCGCCCCAATGGCAGAAAGTAAAGTCTTGTGCTGTGTAGGATAGTTTTTCAAGACTTCTAACACAGACATGGCTGCGGGAGATTGAGCTAGGTCATCTACGATGTTGTAATTTGACGCAGCCCGTGCATTGGGGTTGTTGTTGATACGGCGGAGTGGGAAACGAGGTGCTTTAGATGCGCCATCAAGTGGAAGAGGTGGTATTCGTAACGGCTGATCGGTGGGATGAGCGTTAGTATCCTTATCAGTGGGAGGGGCATCGGAGGTAGGGCCATACTGGTTCCGACGGGTTTGGATATTGACGTCGGCAGTGGACATCATCAATAAGTGGTGAGTGCCTGAATCAAACATGGGTTGATTAGGAGTGGCGTAAGTGATTTGTTGTGGTTGTACATTGCCCTGTGGGGGGGATAATGGCTGAGTGTTCACCACTCCTTGTGTTGGAAAAGGGTTTTGTAGCACCAAAGGTTGTTGTTGAGGTGGTGGAGGGTTGGGTGGCGGCTGAGGATTCGCCTGCCCTTGATGATGGGCGTCATCTGTCCATAGTTGTCGATCTCGCTCCAGATGTGGGCAAGCGTGGGTATAGTGGCCATAGACACCGCAAATAGAACAAGGATGGTTTGTTCGTAAATTAGCATTTTTGGCTTGCTTAGGTGGCCGATCAGGATTCTGATGAGCAGGCGCTGCGTTATTGTTTTGCGGAGGATGGGTAGGTTGTGGAGCTTGGTTATTGTTTTGGTTGTTTCCACGGTTACGTCCTCTTCCGCGGTTTGGTTGCCCACCCTGGTTGCGTTGGTTATTTTGGTATTGGGGCTGATGTTGTTGTGCATACACATGCCCTTGAGCATTGGGGGGATTCTGGGGAGCCGCAGGTGCGGGAGCAGGTTGCGGTGGGTAGTATGTAGGTAGAGCTGGAGGTGGTCCAGCTGCCTATTGGGGTTGTTGGTACCCATGAGCTGTTGGAGGTGCGAGATTAGCTGGTGCAGCTGGTTGTGGGTAATGCATCTGCTGTTGTGGAAACTGCATGGGGGTATGTGTGGTAGGTTGAGTATAGTATGTAGGAGGTACATATGCTGATGGCGCTTTCCCATAGCAATGTTGTGGACAAGAGGGTCCATGAATGTGATGGGTCTGGTTTGTTGGAGCATAAGAAGTTGTGGCTCCGGAACTGGATGTAGCCCTGGAGAGGTCTGGGGTGGGCATGGTGCTCACCGTGCTGAAAGGTTTAGGTTGGGGTGTGATTTGGCCAATAATGCCATCGACAGCATGAGATGCCCCAAGCGCGTCACTACGTGAAGAGTCGCATCGTGGGGCGTCTGGTATGATTGTGTATAGATAACCCGACTGGGCATAGATGAGATCAAACTACTGGGCTTTAAGGATGGCCTCTTCTTCAGACTGGGGTCTTTCAGATGCCACATCCTTCGCAATGAGCAGGAGGAGGGATTTTAGAAACCAATCTAAAAAGATACGGTCGTCTAATTTGATTTTGCAGAGGCTTCGGCGTCGACGCCAATCATGAATGTGGTCAATGATATGGGTGGCCGTGTTCTGTCTGCAAGACAGTAGGATCTCGACTCCCGCATCATAGCGGACAGGTAACTGGAAAAACTGCAGGAAGCTCGAGGCAAGGGAGGTAAAGGTGGCATGCGTCCCATGGGGTTGCTCAATATACCACTTGGCTGCAGAGCCAGTCAAAGTGCGCTGTAAAAGTCGGAGGCGGATTGAGTCGTCCACTATGGAGTTGGAGGAACACCATAAATGGAAGGACATGATATGGTTCTGGGGGTCTTCACCTGCCTTGCCCTCAAACTTAGGGATGTCGGAGGGGAGTTTGGTGGGCATGTGAGGCCACGCAGGATCATGTCTGATGGGGTCATTTGTGAGCCTAGCTAAGTCTGGCAAGTTCAGACTCGCCATGTATGGTAAGCTAGCAGATGTGGTGACTGGAACTGGGATATGCCTAGTCATTGTGGTGTGGGGTCCAGTAGCACCTAAAGGTATGCTAGGTATGGAGGGTATGTGCCCTCCAATAGGTGTAGTCTGGTATGGGCCAGCACCTCCAAGTGCAACATGGGTTACACTTGGGTTAGGAATAGCAGTGGGGATTCCTGGGATAGGGTTTGTGGGTACCAGAGGGGGTGTGACCCCTATGTTGGGCATGCCCATAACAGGTGGTGGACCTGTGTTGGGAATTCCTATAACAGGAGATGGCCCTATGTTGGGCATTCCTAAATGTGGAGTGTTGCCCATATTGGGCATACCCAGGGGGGTGGTTGTTTCCATGGACGACACTGTAGTAGAAGGGTCTGTAGACGTCTCTCCTATGGTGCTGGTAAAGAGTGGATCAAATGGTGTTCCATCCATAATGGTGGTTGGTGGTAACTCTGTGGGGTTTTCAGATTCTACCTCCAAATCAAATGTGAAGTGAGGTGTGTCAGAATCGGATGACTGTCCAGCTGATTAACGATGTGTCGAATCAAGGGATAAGGCCCTAGGTCTGTGACGTGGAGAGCCAAGTGGACTAAACTCTGGGAGTTCACCCTGTAGACGACGAGAGCGTCTAAAATTCTCAATGGTGAGAATTAGGTTTTTGTGTGAAAAATGTGTTTAAGTATCAGGTGGTGATATATATATAAAAGACTCAAAACCCTAATGCAACCAAGGGTGCAAGAAGGGGAGTGAAAAAGAAGGCTGTCAGGCCAAAAAATCAACCTCAGAAAAGGCACTTATTCTAGCAGCTGTGCTACAATAAGTGGAGGAAAGCAACAAATGGTCAGAGTACCAACATGCAAATGGCTTCTAGAAAAAATAGGTGTAACTAGACCAAAGGTGGGTTGAATCATGCAAACACCTAACTAAAAGTATTGTGACTCAAACAATCGATATCCTCTGCAAGGTGATGAAATCCAAGTCAGACAATATGATTGTTGAGACAACGGCTAGATATCCCCCTACCGGGAGGGACACCGGGTAATCAATCCTAAAGACAGGCTACTAGGATACTCCGTTCATGACGCGTCGAGAAAAGGTAAATCTATCGTTTGGTCCTTTGATCGCAATACCCCAATACAGGGATATCCCGAGAACTGCGAATGGTAGCCCTTCGGTTACTGAATGGATTTCGGTATTCCACTCAGGCTTCCGGAACCATCCTCGCGACTTCAACCCTCCTAGGGGAGAGGCCTTCCCACAAACCGGTTGTGACCGTGCCAAAAAGTACTAAGAGATTTTAGCTCCCTATTTGGACAACTTCTATGTCTCAGATGTAATAACTGAGGGGTGTTATTGGAACACCTATCCCCCCAATACTACCTAGCTACAAAAGTTCTTTTAGTGTTCCCCAAGTGGGGTTAAAAGTGTGTTTAAATTAGGGTACGTTTTAAGGCTTAATTCAATTAAGTGATCGAGTGAGTGCACGTGAGGTATTGTAAACTGAACTTGAAAGAAGTAAATGCTTTATAGGAAATTTTCAAAAATAAAGGATCTTTTAAAAATAAAAAGCAAATATTTATGACTTCTTTCAATAAGTGGAAACTAAATGCTTTGCAAAATTAACTCAAAAAATAAAGAATCTTTTGAATTCTGAAAGCAAATAATAGACTTCTTTAAAAGAAATAAATGGATTTATTTTTTCAAGGAAATTGCTAAGGGCAAGATTTTAAAGAAGTAAACAGGAAAAAATTTTAATCTAGATAAAAATGCAGAAATAAGTCTTTCTTTCACTTTCTTGAAAATTTTTAAAAAGATTTCTAGATATGCATTTTAAATAGTAAAAAAAATTTCAAAGTTGTAAAATATGCAGAATTTAATACTGTAAAAAATGTTCTATGGGCAGAAAGTACAGTAAAAATTAATTTTTAAAATCGGGATGGTCGAATGAAAAAATCAGCAGCGCGGGTTTTGACTGAAAAGCCGCGATGGACCGCGCGGGTTTCTGTCGCACAGTCGCGATGGACCGTGCGGGATTTGGGCACACAGTCGCGATGTGCAGCGCGGAAAAAATCCGCGAAGCCGCGATGTGCAGCGTGCAAATAGGCCGCGAAGCCGCGGTGAACCGCGCGGAAAAGGGTCGCGCAGTCGCGATGTGCAGCGCGGTAAATGACCGCGATGCCGCGATGTGCAGTGCGGAAACCGGCAGCAAAGCCGCGGTGAACAGCGCGAAAAAAAGGCCAAAAGCTGCGATGGACCGCGCGGAAAAAAGGCCGAAAGCCGCGATGGACCGCGCGACTGTCAGGCTAAAAACCGCGAGGCGAAAGCCGTGCACGGAAGCCGAAAAATGAACCCGAAAATCAAGAATTCTGGGCTGTTAATGGAAATAGATGAGGCCAAAACTTACAGCAGCAATGGATCTGCTATCTAAGATGGCAGATCTATGGATCTAAAGGTTAAAAACTAATAAAAAACTAAGATTAAAAGCAAAACTAGAGATCTATTGTTCAAAACCCAGCGGAGTCGCCAAAAACTGTTGGCCCGGTTTTGCAACCAGGCTTAGTGCTATGGGCACCTGCTAACTAGTAGTAGCAGTTTCAATGGAATTAAATAACAATAAGCTAAACTAAACTAAACTAATCATGGATCTATGTAAGAATCTAAGCAAATAATTTAAACATTTAAAAACAAGAACAAAAAAATCTTAAAGAATGAATTTGTATTGAAAAATGGGAGGCAAGCAAGTGCTTGCGATAATACCTTCAATGGTGAAGGTTGATGTTGAGCAACTCCCAAGATGAGTAGCTCCAAACTCCAAGAGGTCTCTTCTCCAAGGTTGCTTCAATGGCTAAAATGCTCAAGGGATATTTCAGCAGCATAAGGATGAGATAATGGATGGATGTGAAATGAGGAGCCCCTACCACCTTTTTATAGGTTTTGGTGGTGGGGAATACCATTTGTGGTTTTGTGGAAACCAAATGGTATTGACCAACATGGTTTAGGTACTTTTCCCTCCTTTTTCCTTTTTTGAATAAAAATAATATTTTAATTCCCTTTTTAATATTTTTGGGAATTTGGACCCTTTTTGAGGGTTTTTTTATGCTTTTCAGGAAAAATAATCTTTTTTAATGGAAAAAGGGGTGTACTAAGGTCTTTTGGTGACCTTTTGTTGGTTTCAGAGGCTCAGATGGTGGAAAAGTGGACAAATGGGTCATGTGAATAAGGGAATGAGCTAGTGAGCACTTTTTAGGTGTTAACAAATGTCATAAACCTTTTCTTCAGATTTATGATTGTCTAGTTCTCAATTTCCCAATCAATACCAAGTAATGTTGTATATGGGTTGGTTTCATCCACTATCTCTATAACTTTGAAATCAACATAGCTTTGTATTCCATCTATGTTGATAGGGACACTCACCATTCTTCTAAAGGGTATTAATTTGTGTTGATTAACTAATCGTAACTAGATAGGTGAAAATACCAACTTAGGTTTTCCCATAGATTCCCATGTATGTTTGGTAATAACATTCACATCTAACCCCAGATCTAGAATAATAAAATCCATGTCAAAAACCCCAATCCGTACACTAAGTCATAGTTCCCTCCTCGTTCTTATTCTCTTTTGCAGATTATTTAGAGCCTTTTCTTGAGGGATTTTTTTTTATTCATCAATTAAAGTCTACAATTCCCTTAAATCAATTTCATCTTTTACTAATTCTAGACAAATTTTTACAAAGTTCTTCAATGTACTTACCTTACCTGAGCTTCACTTTGGAGCTGATCGACTAAAGCAGACAATCATATCATATACAACGACTTCATCGAAAACCAAAGTTGTAGATGTTGAAGGTCAGCTCTAAGTTGTAGTAAATTCCTTCCTTGAGTCCACAAATGTCTATGTTTCCTTTTGAACATCAAATGGTTTCATTCACTGCATGGATGGTCTGATTCTAGGGGCACATGGATCCATACATATTTTTCTATCATCTCATGTCACAGATCCTTTTCTTGTAACATTAGCGACAATCAACTGCTCTGATCTCAGTTTGATTGAGATCTTTTGGACATTCTAGTTCTTGTTCTAGTTCTGATTTTGATTTTGATTTCCCTTAGCTTGCCACTTTACTATGACTTGCGCACAATCCTCGATAGTGTGTTCCAATGCTCTACAGTATGTGCATGTTGAACATGGGTTTGGACAATATATGGAAAAATATCCTGGCTGTCCACAATCGTAACAGATTATCTGACCTTGTTATACCTCAATACTACACACTAAACCTTAGTGTCACATACTTACACCATGCGACCTAAACAACACTTCCCCTTAATGATCATCTGGACACCCAGGAGTAAATTATATGGCTTGAATACCAAAGACAACATCTTACCTACCACGTGTCATATCTTACCTACCATGTGTCACCCAATCTGCATAAAGTATCACACTTTGCACATCTATTGGGGCATGATAATTAGGGTTGCCGCGCTATGCTCCGACCCTAGGGCGCAATAATGCCGCGTTATGCTTAGACCCAGGGGTGCGATAATCCTGTTTTAGGATTTTTTCCATGGGTCTTTGGATCTCACATTTTGAGATATTTTCTTGGGATTACTAACTTTGATTCGATCCCAACCCCTCTCTCTGTTTAGTAGGCCTAATCCACTAAACACTCATTAGATCCATTTTACTCTCCTTTTGGTTAAACCTTCCAAACACCATAAAGGAGAGGCCTTCCATGGGCCAAATGGAGACTTTTGGGGCATCCAACCTATGATCTTGAGACTTTTGTAGAGATAGCTAGAGGAAGGACTTGGAGATGAAAGTTGGCTTGGACATCAAGCAACCATTGTAAGCATCTTCAAGTTGTAATAAAGTTAACTTGTCTTGTTTCCCAACTCATGTGTGTTGATCGTGTTTCAATTTCATGATTTGTATCTAGTTAGATTTGGATTCTAACTTGTGATTCAAAGATATTGGAGAATTGTATATGCTTGTGCATTGTCTGATCTTAACAAGTTCATCGTGAGGACTTTGGGATTTGAACGACGAGTAGGACAAACATCAAGAGTGAAAGGTAAATTGTTTTCTCTCATCCTCTTCAATACAAAAACTATGAAATGCTTGTTTAATCTAGGATTCAAGATCGTATTTGTTTCATTTTTGTCTTAGTATAGAGTCAGTCTATCTTGCTTTATCCTAAGAGGGCTTCTTCTTACCCGTAGGAAGAAATCTCTACAACAAAAACTGGCAACTCCATTGGTTTAAACCCCTTTTGTTTTGAGTTCTTTTACTTTCATTCATCTTTGATTGTGAATTTTCTCTTATTTCAAACCAGTTGTGAAAGTTGGTCTCTTTGACCTCCATTCACCCCCCTCTCCTTTGCATCAGACCTCTATCGATGATCAGTGAGTCCTCTGGTTTGGAAAACCCTTGAAAAGTCAACAACTTTTCTCAAATTCCCACCCTTTTCCTCTTTCTGAGAATTATCACGCCCCTACCATTTCTTACAGAGTGATAATTACCAGTTTATTGCTACCCATACTATTTCCAGAACGTGATAATTCATAATTATCGCACCTGGGCTGATTACAGACACACGATAATCTCTGTAAAAAAGGATTTTTTCTTAGTTTCCTTGGTTACTTTGGGTCAATTTTTGAACTCTCTGCTTTTGGTTGTTGCTCTGATATTTATCAGACCTTTGTAACCTGCCCAGCTGCAGTACAGTGCTTGCACTTCATTTTTTGAAGTTTTGTAGACACTTTGGACATCTTTGGGTTTGTGGTCATTGTCATTACCATACCCACTTACTCATTACCTGTTGCCTCTTGTCTACATACCTTGTCACTTTTCGATCAGTTGCAAGTCTATTGTGGTTTGATTTTATTTGTTTTGTGCTTGGATTTCTTGAGTTAGTGGCACCACACCCATATTGATCACCTCCTCATTATTCTTGCGTTGGCTTGGTCCCTTTACGATAATCAAGTTTTGCTATTGTTTGCCTTTCCTTGATTATATGGTTTTCAAGACTACATTGTTCTTATAGCAATAAATTTCCATTCTTGTTATCAAAATCAATATTGAAAGATTTTTTTGGAACATTGTCTTGTTTTTGTTGAAAAGATCAAATTTATAATTTTTCATATTAGGAACTTAATCACTTATCATTGTTTGTCACATAATTTTACTCATTTTTTAAGTGCCATTAGTTGTATATTAGTTGCATTCTGAAAGTAGTTTTCATTAGTTTGGCCTATTTAAAAAGAAAACAAAATGTTTGTTTTTTGAGTGGTTTTTTCATTTCTTTTGAAAATTTTCATGCATTGTGATCAAAGAACTCACCCTTTACTTTAGCTAGATTTCATCGAACAGAAAGGATCATTTCGATTGATTTTCATTTGCATGGTTTGAGTCATCATAACACCACAAGTTTCACTTCCATTACCCTATTGAGTAATACAACCACTAAAATTTACACTCCCTAACTCAACACACTATAACCTCACTTGAGGAGAAAAAGAATTTGTTGGTTAGGTAGGACACTGGGGATAGGCATCCAAATAATTCCCCTTGTCATTATCAGCCGGGACATAGTTGTTGTCCTCTAGGGTGCTAAAAGACTCTAGTATTTATTGACACGATCATCGACCAGTTTGTGGAGAGGGCCTCCCACCGTTTCGGGGGTAAGCCATGAGGATTGGTTCCGGATGGACTTTGTGGAATACAGCACTCCACTTAGCACCTAAGGAAAATCGATCCATTATCTTCCTTTTACTCTACCGTATAGGTGATACAGGGGTGATAAGGCAGAAGTGCCAGTATCCTTCTCCGACGTGCCATGAACGAGGTAGCTTAGCGAATTTTCTTCTAGGGCTCTTTACCTAGGATCCCTTTCAGTAGAGGGATATCCTGCTATTATTGGTCTCTCATTTTTTATTGTTCGACTTGGATCTCATCACCTTGCGGAGGATACAACTTGTTGAGGTCTCCATCTCTTAGTTAGGAGGTTTTGCTTGCTATTTCATCTTCTTAGAGGGTCATTTTCCTTTTTAGTATTGCTTGTTGGCATTCTGGCCAACCTTGTTTCAACTTGCTTACTATGACGCCGTCTTAGTATAGTTTTTTGAGCTTGCTTTTTTGTCCTGCGAGCCTTTCCTTTTTCTAGATCCCCTTTAGCACACTCGGTTGCTTTAGGGTTTTTGAGTTCTTTTCTATGAGACTTCCCCCGAAACTTGTATTCTCATCATTATGGCTGATCAACGACGATCACGGAGGAACCAGGGATTAAGCCCTGAAACACCACCACCACCGTGCACTTTTGGTTTGCCTGCATCATGAATTCCTGCCCCTGCCGGCCACGGGGATGGCCGAGGGAGTGTTTTACCACCTATATGTACTACGTCTTCAGTTCCTTATGTACCTATAACTCACAACGCTATCTCAGAACCTCTTGCAATCCCTAAAACCAGTAATATACCTGAGATTTTGTCTGTCCCACAACCCATTGTCATTCCAGAAATTCCTCCCACAATGGACGACACATTAGTTGTTTAATTAAGTACTCCACATGATGCTATACCAGAGGTCATCACCCTCCCAGAGGCTAGCACTACCCCGCCAACAGACACTTTTTACGATGTTTCTGAAGGATCTGTTGGAACTATTGAAGGATCCGACGAAGACATGTCCGAGTTGATTCGAGTCCCGGAAGGATACGTTGAAATTATTGAAGAAACAAAACTACCTACCACACCGTTTCAACCTGAGTTTGAATTTATTACATCCCAGGCGGAACCTCCGCCTACCACCACTACACCATTAGGTGTTCACACTCAAGAAACAGGTTCTTCTAGCAATATACCGTTCACTGTGTCCCTCCCCGATCTCCCCTCAGGACAAGATATTATGGCATCTATTCCATCCAGTATGGTTATTCTCACTAATTCTCCTCTAGCATCAGAACAATTCAGGCATGATACAGAGAAAATGTTCTAATCGGCTTCCCAATACCCCCCTGCCACCCGTCCTCCTAGTTACTGAGATCCCCATATTTCGTCTAGCACATAGTTTTATCAGTCCTATGCTGATAGATACGGACCCTCAAATTTCACTATACCTGACCTCTTTCTGAACCCCGATTGGTTAGCTCACATTTTTTATCTCGCCTCCACCTTATGCAATACAAATCTGGGCCCAACCCTCGACGATCTTCATACTTTTTAAGTCCCCATGGACATGATGCCTGATACCCCTCGGTTAAATTCCCCACACTTGCTGTTGCACAATATGTTCGGAATACCTTCAGGGGACACACCCCTTATGAGGGATAACCCAATGTTCTCACCGTCCCCACTTTGAATGTATGGAAGACCCCCCGCACAAATCAGCACCTTTTGCACTATTCGCCAATTGACACTACCCCACCTTTATAGTATTGGAAGAACATCTAGCCATACTGTTGGATCATCCATGTTCACCAGAGGTTCATCTTCAGCCACCATCTATACCATTTCCGGAGGTGGACAATCGGCTACTGGAACCATTGATCCCAACAACCCACCCCCTCTGGGTGGACCATCAAACCCTCCTGTAGGAGGACAACCATATCTTGGGAACATTGGCCCCAGTAACCTGCCTCCTCCACTCCAATCCACCTGCTAGAGAGAAACCTCTTGGTGCCATCCAAAGCGGGGCTACTCAACAAACACCTCCATTCTTTCCATCGGTTCAACAAGGCCCTTCATTTGGAGGAATACCACTTGTTAATTTCCCCATTGGTACCATTCAACAACCCTCCCAATCAACACCATATGCTCAGTTGGGCACATATAATTCACCTGGCAGTGGACAACCTCATGTTGATATCCCAACCGGACCCCATTTTCAACATCCCTCATCAGACACTCTTCCTTCTTGGGGATCCCAAATCCCACAGACTGGGGGATACTCTTTGTTCGGAATCTGGAATCAATCTGGGGGGAAACCTACTCAACCTTTCATTCCCCCCAACCCGAACTTCGGCATTCCTTATCCTTCATTCGTGAATACTCCATGGAACCCACCTCTTCAGCCTCCACCTCTTCGTTAGGGTGGAGCCAATATTCCATGGAAACCATTCTTTTAGGCATCCCCTAACCCTGGTATAGGAAATCCTCCACCCAATCAAGGTGTTGGAAACATTCTCGGGATGCAACATCCCACGGAACCATACCCCAACAAGGAACAGGAAACATTCCTGGGATGCAAAAACCCTAGGGTACTATACCCGTCATCCCTACTCAGCAGAACATTCAACAACCGGCTACTACTATGATTCTGAATCATACGATAAATCCCATGATTTCGAACACACAACCGGTTAACCAGATGGTCTACTACCCTAAAAAATTCCAACAGTATCCCGTGAGAAACATGTATGGGTACAATACATAGTAGTATGCTGTGCAGGGTCCTACGGGCATCCCTATGCCATACAATTACTACTCGTACCCACATCCCAATCGTCAACTTCCTTTCTTGGCCATGCTAGACTTGCCCAATTGTTCCAGGCTTATTAACAATCCCATATGGCATGAACCACATTGGCCACCCATCCTAGCTAAACTACCATCGGACATTCCCAAGTTTGATGCCAAACCTAGGGAAGACCCCTAGAACCACGTAATGACCTTCCATCTTTGGTGTTCTTCGAACTCATTGAAGGACGACTCCATTCGGTTACGGCTCTTCCAGCGTACACTCACCGATACGGCAGCAAAATGGTACATCGAGCTGCCACAACACTACTTTCATTATTTCAATACCTTGTCCATGCAAAATTTGACACATTTCCAGCTCCCCATCCGGTACGAGACTGGAACAGACCTGTTGACCTCATTATGTCAAACCACTTCTACGCATATCTTAGATCATATTCATGAGTGGCGTCAGTGCCGTAGGTTAATCAAGGCACCCATTCTACACCAATTACTTGCTGATTGGTTCACGAAGTAATTTCTACCTCCCATCTCCAGGGATATTGCCATGGGTGGACCTATCATGGAAGAACAAGTGATTTCTCGCGCTCAGTATCAGGATTTGGTATATACCCAATCCGTAAATTTATACGAACTTATTCCCCATTCCTCTCGCACCACTACTAATCCAACCAATCCTACCATTGAACCCCCCATTAACGGTATCGTCGGTTCAATTAAGGCTCAACCTGCCACCAAACCAAGTGGGAAGCAAGCTACTACTTCCCCCTCTCCATCGCAGGCTGCTCCCAAAGCTTCTACCTCTCCTGCTCCTTCTTCCGAGGTGAACACGGTTCAATCCATGTCACAACAATCTGGGGAAAAGAAGAAGAATAACCATGGAAAATCCAAGAAACCTTCTAACCAACAAGAGAACCCCAAGCTGCAACCAACCAACAACGATCCCAAACCACGTTGGAAGCAAATTTCCCCTGCCTGATTTTCTAGGAATATCACTACACACAAGACTGTCCTTACAGGGACGAAGTCAACAAATATGTTAAAGGATCCTCCCACCCAACAGTTTTAACCGATTCTTTCCCCCATCAGTAGCAGCAGATGGTTACTCATGATCCCCTGCAAGGGGGCAATCTAAAAAACCCACCCCGTGGAGAAACGTCTGCAAACCGCGAGGTTTTCATGATGACTAATGAAGAGATTCATATATCCACTCGATCAAGGACATATGATACACCTCCAAGTTCAAACGAACTGGAGACAACCAATGGCAAGTCCCTTTCTGAAGATCCTTTTATCATCCCTCCCCCCAATGGTCATCTCCACATTGAGAGACCTGTCACAGACACAGTGCTATGCCCACCCAAGGGCACCATCCAAAAGGTGACATTTAATCCTAACGCGCGAGCAACCCAAAATTACATTATTGTTGAGGACCTAGCTCAAGCACCATGCGCGATGTCAACTCTCAATGTTCTCCAACACTGCTCCACACAGCGTAGAACCTTACTTTCAACACTGGGGGAAGTGGACCCAAATTCTTCTAACACGATTATGTTTAACTTGGAGTATTTTAAACCTAGGATTTCTCACCAGTTAGCCTTCCAGATCCAAAAAAAGATCCATGGAAACAACATTCATCACACCGTCTTAGATGAAGGCACTTCCACGTCAATCATGTCCTTGACTTGTTGGAGAGCCATAGGTTCACTTGAAGTTACACCTTCTCCCACTACTCTCAAAGCATTTGACGGACATGATTTTCAGCCATACGGACTCATTCCTACAATTGGCGTTGAACTAGGGGGCAAGACAGTATCTATACACATCGAAGTCGTAGATGCACCATTGGATTATAATATTCTACTTGGACGGAATTGGTTCTACGCCATGATTTTCGTTGCATCTTCCATCTTTCGACTAGTACAATTTTCTCATCAGGGGAAAATTGTCACTATAGATCAGTTAGACTTTTGTACTCCAGAAATTCATTCGAACTCCGCCTATAATGTACCATTGGTGGGTCAGTCCTAGTACCATTTTGAAGATGTTGGCATCGATCTTATGAAGGATTCCTCCCTCATGGGAGTATTCCCGGAGCTCAGATCCCCTATACATGCCATCAACATGATATTGTCAGGTATCACCCCATCCAATGGATCTACTGATTCTTGGGTGATGCTGGGTCCTACAGAGCTTGAAAACTACAGTGACTCCATGCCTTTAAACAAGAACCTCACAACTTATCTGCGATCCATTCAGCCACAGATTGGGTCGATCCTACTACACATCATTCCATGGCACAACTCTTGTTTGAGGCTGGCCCATCATCGTCACTTATCGATCCTCTCACACTGATTTTTCCTTCTAACGAATCAATCATGGAGGTTATGTGTGTCGATGAACCACCTTGGGAATATTACCATCATCAGTATTCTTTCCCTACTATCTAGGCGATCGAGCAAGAAACCAATTCCAGCAGTTAACTTAAACCCAAGTTTCCCACTTCATTCGATGATATATTTTCCGAAGGAAACTTGGTCAACATTATGGAAACTACTCTTATTAACATTTCATTGAAACTTGGTGTCGTGGAAAATATTCACATAGGAAATACATGTACTCCCACCGAGGTGGATTTCTATACTACCTTATTCAAAGAATTTCGTGATGTTTTTGCTTGGAGTTATGAAGAATGCCAAGAATAGACCCTTCCATCGTGGTCCACGAGATCCAAAATTTTCCTAGTGCCCGACCAGTTCGGCAGAAACTCTGGCCCGTTCATCCCCGCAAGGCAGCGGCTATCAAAGAAAAAATTGAAAAACTTCTACGTGTTGGTTTTATTTATCCTGTCCCATTGATAGAATGGTTGTCTAATATCATTCCCATGGAAAATAAATAAGGTACAATTAGAGTCTGTGTTGATTACCACGATTTGAACAAATCTTGTCCAAAAGATAACTATCCAACTCTATTTATTGACCAGATTATCGATAACTGTTCCGAGAGTGTCATCTTTTCATTCATGGATGGATTCTAGGGCTATAATCAGATAGAGATACTCCCCGCCAACTAGCATAAGACAACCTTCATTTGCCGATGGGGGACCTTTGCATACCGAAAGCTACCCTTTGGCCTCAAGAATGTCGGGGCGATGTCATACACATTTCACGACATTAAACATATTGTATAACGATATCTTGATGACCTCCCCGCCCATTCTCAGGCTCGAGATGATCACCCAGATCATTTGAGCACCATATTTTCTAGGTGTCACCACTACAATATTCGTTTAAATCCACACAAGTGCGTCTTTTGGGTCGAAGCCGGAAAACTATTGGGATTCATAATCTCCAAGGATGGTATATGTTTAGACCCGAGGAAGGTAGAAGCCATTCTAGCTCTACCTTCACCCACGGACATACCATCACTTCAAAGTTTGCAAGGGCATGCAAACTTTCTACTCCTTTTCGTGTGCAATTTTGCTGAGATCACAAAAGGCTACATGACGATTCTAAAAAAGAACATCCCTTTATTTTTGGACGACGAAGCCCAATGATATTTTGATAATCTAAAGGAAGCCCTCACTAAGGATCCCATAATTCAACCCCCCAATTACACATGGGATTATAGCTTATATCTTGCAGCTTCCACTTGCACCATTGGCATGTTGTTAGTCCAGGAAGACGCCAACGACATAGAACATGTAGTTTATTATCTTAGTAAGAGTCTCCTCGACTCTGAAACCTGCTACTCGCATGTTGAAAAGATGGCTCTGGCCAGATTTTTTGCTATCCAGAGGTTTCGCCACTACATTCTACTCCACCAGACCACTATCAAAGTTGATTTCAATCCAATGTACTACATCCTCCCATGCCAAGTGATTGGGGGCAAATACTGTCATTGGATTTTTCTCCTTCAAGAGTTTGACTTGGGATTTTCCAAAGCAAAATCCAAGAAATCTTTGGTATTCGCAGAGCTGATTTGTGCTTTGCCCCGTGTCACTGAACAACCAGAGCCCATCGATTCTCTCCCTGATGAATCATTGTTCCTCATTGGCATGTCCAATCCGTGGTATGGGGATATCATACTCTATCTCCAAACCCAACATTTTCAGCTCGAAATCAACTGCGATGAACGTCGACACATCCGACATCATGCCAAGTACTACCTCATCATCAACGATACCCTTTATCGTCGTGGTGTCAATACCGTTCTTCAATGTTGTTTAACTTTGGACGAGGCTGAACACGTTCTTAATGACTACCACTCTGGAGCATGTGGTGGTCATCTCTCTGTGATGGCTATGGCCCAGAATATTTTATGAGCGGGATATTTCTAGCCCTCGATTTTCAAAGATTGCATTGAAACGGTCAAGAAATGTCCACCCTGTCAATTCTTCCATAGCAAGAAATGCTCGCATCCTGCTCCACTTCACCCTATTGTTGCTGTCAGCCCCTTCGCCAAATGGGGCATCAATTTCACACATTGTAATCCCACTTCAGCCGAGGGGCATAGCTATGTCATAGTAGCTATTGATTATTTCACAAAATGGGCTGAAGCGATGCCTACTTTTGTAGAAGACAGTAAAACAACAACACAATTCATATTCAACCACATCATAGCTAGGTTCGGAGTTCCATAGTCTATTGTGACCAATCATGGTTCCCACTTTAGGAACCATATGATTGAAGAATTGAGTGCGAAGTTGGGTTTTCGTCATGAAAACTCAACCCCATACTACCCACAGGTCAACGACCAAGTCGAAGTTATAAACAAAGTTTTGAAGTGCATGATTCAATGCATTGTGGGTATGCATAAGTCCAATTGGCACTTAACTCTTTTTTCGGCATTATGGGTGTAGCTAGTATTTTCTCCCTAGTTGGTGAAAATGAGCACCTACTAAGGAGAAGGGCTTCCTTAGTAGCAGTTCAGTAAAACAATAAAACTTGACAGTAAAACAAGGTAAAATCTAAGCTAAGATGTGCATCGACAGAAAATAAAAAGACAACAATATAATGGGAATTTTTCTTTTGTATTAAAAATGAGAACAAAGTTACATTTACCTCAAATTTTGAGGTTGTTGGAACTATTGTAGTAGTCTAGGAGGGATGCTTTCGTGCTCCAATGGGTTCCTTCTCCTTCTCCAAGGTGGTTGGATAATGGGCCAAAAGGGGCACTCAAATGGAAAGTTAGCTCAAATGATGAGCTAGGGTTTCAAGAGTGATTTTGGCAGAGTGAGGCTAGGATAGATTGTGGATGTCAAATGGGGACCCTCCATCACCTATTTATAAGTTTTTTAGTGGTGAAGTGTTGACCCATGGTTTTTGGCACCATATGGTTTAGGTCAATTGTTTTAGGGTTTTTGCTTCCTTTTTCCCTCTTTTTCCTCTTTTATATATTTTTTATTCCCTTTTACTTGATTTTTGGGAATTTAGAGCCCTTTTAAAGGGTTTTTGCTATCTTTTGAGTAAATTTAATTATTTGGAGGGGGTGAAAAGGGTTTTTTGGCCTTTTGGTGGCCATTTAATGGTTTTTTGAGGTTTTAGAGGCAAATATGGTGGGAAAAATAGACAAATGAGTCATGTGGCGAGGGAGATGAGGTAATGAGCACTTTTTAGGTGTTAATAGATTACCCCCTGATGTGTGAGGGCAGGAGCTCATCATATGGCCGATAGACATCATAGGTCTGTTATGGTTTTCCTGGGGTGTGGAGAAGAGAAGAAACAAATTAGAGTCCGGAATAGTGGTCTCGTATAAACTGCAAAAACTGAAAATACATGACCTCAATAATGAATGAGGAATAATATGAATATAAGGACGAGGTGGGCATTCTCATGCTCGTATCAAGATATAGAAATAACAATGAATCCCAAAAAGGGGGATTTGAACAATACATGAAAACTGTTGTGTACATCATAAGGGTCTAGAGGGGATACAAATCTGGGATATACTCCTGGTCGGACCATACTGAAGTTGAAGAACTGATACAGTGTTGCTGAGTGTGGTACCAGAGGAACTGATGAGCTATTGGATTCGAAGATACCCAATAATTGGGTGGAAACAATGACAGAGAGTCATAGCCTTAATGGTACACTAAACTATAGCTATATTGGGTACTCAAGGAAGCATACAAGTGGATGGCTTCCGAATACTGTCGCCAATGCAACCCGAATACCCATGAGAACATATAACTGGGTGTTCCAAAGTGACTCACCAATGTGCTAGAGTCGGGGGAAGTCTGGGGCTTCAACCAATAAGTGAAGGGATGTATACCCTACACGAATCTCAATGGTGCGATCAAGGTGTTGAAGTCAAGCACGTGAGAAACAAAAATTCGGAGAGGCACTGAGGACTCCACTCAAATGGTCCGTAGGCACTCAGCACAGATGGTGATGAGTCCAAGGCACATGGATCTCTGGGTCTATCCTCTGGAATAGATGGGATGGCGTCGATAGAGGGAGACCTGTAACTAGCAAGGCAATGATGTTTCCTTGATAGGAGCACGAGGTGGATAAACAAGAGGTGATAGGGCTGACTGTGTAACTAGCATACTACGGGGGTAGGAAACATGGGTTTGTTGGGTGGGGGGACTCAAACTTCCTTTGTTCAAAGTATGATGGCGGGGGTGGTCGGGCAGCATATGACAATGACTTAGGGGAAGGGGATCATATATTTTAAAGGATCAGGGAGTGTGACTGTAAGGAGGGATATTCAAGTTGATATAGGATGACAAGAGACTGGAAGGATGGTATATCGTAGAATACTTTGAACAAAGGCGACCTTATTGGGGGTGCTGCCGAGAGACACCGGTGGGGCCTTCTTCATCATTTAAGGAGCTGGAAGAAGGGATAGAAGTGTGCTCATAATGGTACTGTCATGTGGATTTTTACGAGCCCAGGACAACTCAGGTTCATGATTGCTTTCAATTTTAAGGAGTCTGAAAGCGATAAGAAAACTCTGAAATAATTGAGTGGTACTGTCGTGTGGATTTGTACGAGCCCATGATGGTGCATGCTCATGGTTGCTTTCAATTTTAGAGAGTTTGAAAACAATAAGAAGACTCCAGGGGGTTTTCTTTTCGTGTGTTAGTCTCCAAGGCCCGAAAAAGCATAAAAAGATGCAATGGAGAACTCTTCTAGTCGGTGTGACTAGAGTATTCCTTTTTCTTAATTAGTCTACCAGGTCTAGAAAAGGGTTAAACTTATACCAGATAGACACCCTTTTAGGTACTTTAATTAGCATGAAAGGAAGCAAGATTGCTCGGCGATCTTTTCATTTTTTTAGGAGTCAGAAAAGAGCTTAACAGAAAATCCCTAAGTGTATTTGTTGTAAAGGACTTGGCCGGCCCGAAAAATGGATAAAATTATATTGAACAAAAGGAATGGCCAAGCAAGGAGAGAGTGTTCAATCAAGGGACATCGATGAGAACCAAGAGCGAGGGTTGGGGGGAACATTGATGGTGCCTCCTTGCGGGATGGTGAATGGTGGAAAAATAATGAAATAACTGCAGTATGAAGGGAGTGGAAAGTTCATGGATATGCTTGTAGTGTCAAAGCAAGTGTAAAGTGATGGTGGCTGATGTCGCTCGCAGACCGCAGTTGTGCGGTGGACAGAGAAAATGTCAACAAAAGGGGTGACTGTGACAGCGAGAAATGATCTCAAGCATCATCACGAGTGCGTAAAATTGAATCTAGTGATATAAAAAATGTCAAAAATGGATAACAACCGAGGTGGCACGTAAACCGAGATGACTACGAGCTGGTAAAAAATGCCCAAAAAATCTGGGGGTGAGAGTGAGAAATGATCTCAAGCATCATCATGAGCTCGGAAAACTAAATCTGATGGTATAAGGAATACTAAAAATTGATAACGGCCAATGTGGCATGCAAATCAAGATGGCGAGGGGCATGGAAAAAATTCCAAAAAAAGGGGTTCAGAGAAAACACAAAATCGAGTCGACCATTCGGAAGGTCTCGTCGTTCTGATTTCAGCAGTGGAAACAGTTTGGAAAATGGACTCCGTATGGATCCAAAATGGATGAATCCAGAAAAAGTCAACTGTCTATAAATAGTAAGTGGACCTATAATGCCAAGTGTCATTTGTGCAATTGACTTTGACAAGAGAGTGTGGTGGGCTAGAGTGGATTTGGCATTTCTAGGCGATCCGACCGAGCGATTTTATTTCCGTGAGTTGCAGGTATTTCACTGAACTTCTACTTTTAATTTTTTCTCGATTTGGGTGGGTAGTGGGTCCTCAGGGAGGGTGGTATGGTCCACGAGGGGTGTGGATCACGGGTTTCAAGGTGATGGCCGTGGTCATGGATGGCGGTCATGGCCTCCAGAGCTGCGATCCGAGATTGCCACTATGGCCTAGATAGTCACGATTTGCGACCGCGGCTGTGGCCTAGACAGCTGCGATCTGCGATCGCAACTATGGTCCCCACATGCACGATCTGCGATCACGGCTGTAGTCCTGATAGCTGTGATTTGGGATCGCGACATTGGGCCCCACAACCGTGACCTGGATCGGGATTGTGGAGTCATACCCGGGGGGGATGATGGTTTATTTTGATGATGTTATGACGAGGTTTCATTATGGGATTGACAGGATGCTGAGAGTACTATGGTGAGAGCGTGAGATACTTGATGATCTCATGGAGTACATACGGGATGATCGACATGTCTGGGGGACTTTGGGGTTGTCCGAGCTATTGAAGTTTGCACAGGTGTCAATGATGCATTCAGTAGTACTGCTGCTGAATAGGTTTATGGGATTTTGGGAGCCCGATATACGAGCCTTCATGGTGCAGGGGGAGAGACTGGAGCTCACCCTGCAAGATGTGTACTTTTTTATGGGACTTCCTTGTTTGGGTAGGGTGGTAGATACCCAGCCACAGAGGTCTGCAGATGTGGACATGGAGGAGATGTTGGACAAGTACTGCTTCCCTACGACAAGAGTGCATAAGAATGCACTTCTGATTTGTGATGTAGAGGAGCCATGAGCTTGGGCGATCGCAGCATGTGTGGTCCGAGTGTTGGGTCACAGGGGCCCAATCGGGTGTCGGGAGGACAGATGCAGTTGGTAGAGCGGGTATTACAGGGCACCTTCTTTGCTTGGGGCCAGATATTCCTCCAATATGTTCAGCGACAACTGAAGGTGAAGGTAGTTGGAAAGGGGTTCTATTATGGGTCATTTTTCTGTGCTTTCTTCATGGAGTGGGTTCCGACGCTGTGGCTGTGAGTGCTGATCTGGGCTGGGGGTTTGAGGGAGTTGCCGATGGTGTAGTGGGGTTAGATGATGCGTCGGTAGGGTGGTGGAGAGGTGGGAGATATTTATGCGGGAGATCTATTTGCAGTGGCTGCAGATGCCGGTGGTTTTTGATGACTACCCGTATCGCGAGATGGACTACCGGCGAGATTCGGAGGTGCCACAACCCCCAGGGCAGGTTTGGGGTCCAGATGGTATGTATCTAGTTTCTTGATTGTTTTATGTTGGATGTTTTGAGGTTAGAGATATATGATGATGCTTGTTATGTAGAATTTTTTCCTACGGATAAGTCAAAACTCTCTTAACTTTAAAGCAGATTTTCAACTAACTCTAAAGCAAGAAACAAGTCAAAACAAATGCTACCTTGAAATTCCTGAACTAACTTTTACAGCAAGATTAAATGTATTCAGAAACAATGAGAGATAAGACACACCTTTCAAACTGACGTTTGTCTTGCTTCTAGCTCTTGATCCAAAGCTCCAATATAGAACCTGTTAAGATCAACCAAAGAACAAACATGCAAGCTTCCAAATACCTTGAATGTAAAGATTAGATTCAAATCTAGATTAGATACATTCCATGCTAAGAACTTATGCTATACACATGAAATGGGAAAGACAAGACAAGTTATCTTATTACAACTTGAAGAATGCTTACAAAGGTTGCTTGATGTCCAAGCCAATCTTCTAGCTCCAAGTGCTTCCTCCTCTAGCTATCTCCACAATGCTGCAAGATCATAAGTTTGGTACTTAAAGAGTCTTTCCCTTTTCCCATGGAATGCCTCTCTTTTATAGTGTATGGTAGGGTTAACCAAAAAGAGAGATGGGTGGATCTAGGGAGAGATAAGTGGATCAAGGTTTCTAAACACAGAAAGTGAGTTGGGATCGAATCAGGGACCCCAATCTTCCACTATATTCGAAAATCCAAAATCCCACAAGCCATGGAAAAAAGACTATAAAAAGAGTACCACGCCCTTCAGTCTGAGCATAACCCAGTAGTACCGCGTGGCATGAACAAAGCATAGCGCGGTAGTGTGGACTACCGCGCACCGTTTCAACAACCATCTATGCCAGGTAAGAGTTCTTAAACTACTCTTTTCATTTCATGCATGAATCTTTTGCTTTCAGTAAGGAAAATCGATTTTTTGGGCAAGCCCTATTGGGAAAAAATCGCCCTTCACAGTACCGCGTGGGGGCTCTATCGAGAAATGCAGTACTGCTATAAAGTACTGCGCTGTGGTTCCAAACTGAGGCGCGATACTTTATAGTACCGCATGGAAGAGTTTGCCCCAGGTGCGATGAAGGCAATTTTTGAGATGAAAAAATCAATTTTTCTCAAATTTTTTGCTGAAGTTGAGTTGTTAAATAGTTACTGAAAGTTTCCCCTAACCTTTTGCAGGAGTTTGCAACTCGTTTGGATCAAAATGGTCAATTGGAAAGAAAGAGAGCACGAAGTAGATGATTTGGCAGCTGAAAATCATTTGCCAACTGTGACCGCATTGCGAGAATGTGGTTTGTTGAAGTTCTTTAAGACCAAAGGGATTCGTCAGCAACCCAAGCTTCTCACTCATCTTATTCAATTATGGGACCCTAACATTCAAGCTTTCCGAGTGGGAGAGCACGTTCTCGAAATTCAACTCGAGGATATTTATTTCCTCACGGGCCTCTCGAAAAGAGGGGCTCAGGTGAACTTTACTAGATACACAGCCTCAGGAACGAGTACAGATGACTTGATTGCTCTGTATTGCCGTCAAGGTTCAAGTAAGAAAAGCGGGAAGGTGGCCATAAAGGATGTTATAGAACTCCTGGTAAAAACCGTACTGTTCACCATTACGCGTGCGGCAGGAAGTGTGGGTCCACATCAGGCGTCCCGTACACAAGTGGATCTCACAGCGGAGTGTATGGGGGGAACAGTATTTAACTGGTGTGAAGCGGTGTTGGCCAATCTCAAAGGACAAGTGCACAAGTGTAGAGCTGGAACGAATTCCCAATTTGGCTATGGGAGCATCCTGGTCACCTTCTTTTTGGCAAGGGTGCCACTATTGCACCCGCAGATATCTATGCCCCCCCGTCCACCTACCGATCCATGGATGGCTCGATGGAGTGATTATGCTGTACGTCTCGAGGGGCCTCAGCGCTTAGCCTTTGGTGATGATTTCTTTTCCTGGCTCGAGGAGCAGATAGTTATGATTGATGACTACCCCTATGCCGGGGTAGACTTCCGTGAGGACATTGACTTGGCACTGCCAGAGGATGATGATTGGGACAACATAGGTAAGACCTTCATCGATATACATTTTTTTCTTTTTGAATATATAATTTTTATTTCTTTTTTAGAATGTGTAAAAGACTTCTAATGTATGTTCATATGCATGTCGCAGATCGTGGACCACAGAGACCAGCTGGGTACTCGCCACTACGTCGTGGTGGTGTTGATCGTCAAGCTGTTCCTGACGAGGAGGAGGACGAAGATGAAGCAGGAGGTGTTCGGGACATAGAGAGGAACTTACAGGGGTTGACTCATGGTATCCCTGCTATGAGGATGGATGACGTCCCTTATCATCTCCAGCGGCATACTGTAGGTGTGCCTAGTCGTATTGGTCGACTTCTTCGTAGGGTGGTTCGAGCTGTAGTATGTTACCACCAGCAGCGGGAGGAGTCTCATGAGGGACATGATAGGTCTCCCAGATCTCTGTAGATGATAGATTTTGATCTTTTTGCGGCATGTACATGATATGTAGGCTTTGAGAGCCAAATTTTGTATGGGATTTGGTCCCAAATTTTGTCTTTGACACAAACTTTATGTATTTTGGAAAAAACACTCTTATATACAGTGATATGGACCTATTTATGATCTAATTATTTACAATGACTTGTGCATTTTATCTTTTATGATGTGTTTATGTGTGGGTAAGATGCCAATCCAAAATGTAATTAGCCAATGAATCAGTTATACAATTGAATTCTCTCGGTATGTGTTGATATGTAATGAAATTAAATGATTGTTCCAAGAGGCGTACTCTCCGAAATAAACAGAGTAGTATAGGATTGTGAACTGTGTAAACATGGTTTAGATGAGAAACCACGAGTTGGGAGTCTAAAAAGACTGATAAGGAGTCAATTCCGAGTGAAGCAACCTCCGTCAAGAGACCAATGACTGCATGGTACTCCGCGATATTGTTGGTTGCAGGACCTAAAAATTTAGCTCCTGAAGAAATCAACTCGCGAGTGGGGGAATAGATTACCCATGCTGTGGAAGCGAGATTCTGGGTATGTCGGCTTGCACCATCGGTGAATCCAAAGTAGGCGGACATCTGCACATAAAGTCACGAGTCAAAGTAAGAGTGGATACATGAGGTCCACGCGCACACCAAAAAGAAAGTAAAAGCAAACTAAGTACATTATGTACAACAAGTAACCCGCGTAGGGTAACCTCATGCATAGAAACGTTTGAGGTATAACCCATTGCGGGGCCGTGCCAATGACGTACCATCACAATCGATTAGTTCATAGGCTCCTTTTTCTAAGACACGTTTTACAATAAAGGGGCCGTACCACATAGATTCAAGTTTTCCTTTTCAAGCTTATCATGCATTTGATCATATGTAAGTACAAGATCACCTTCATTGAAGATCCGAGGTTGAACGGATTTGTCATATTGAGCTTTGACGGGTTTTTTGTGAGATTCATTAGCTAAAGCAGCGTCGCGTCGGGTTTCGTCTAGCTTAGCTAGGTATAGAAACCGTTCCTCTTCGGAGTAGTGTGTGGAAGTAGCTCTATGGCTATCTTGAGTGATGGAATCTCACATTCAATCGGAAAAATGGCTTCTAGGCTGTACACCAGTTGTAATGGTGTAAACCCAGTAGCACTTTTCACTGAGGTTCGGTATGCCCACAGTGCTGAGAATAGGGCTTAGTGCCAGTTGGATTTCTGGGTACGCACAATGCACTGAATCATTCGTTTCAGGACTTTGTTAATGGCTTTGACTTGGCCATTAGCTTGTGGGTAATACGGGGTTGAGTTTTCATGGATAAAACCCAACTTGGCACTTAGTTCTTCGATCATATGGTTCCTGAAATGACAACCATGATCGGTCACAATAGACTGTGGGACACCGAATCTAGCTATAATATGGTTGAATATGAACTGCGTTGCTATTTTGCTGGCCTAAGCATACGTAGGCATCGCTTCAGCCCATTTTGTAAAGTAGTCGACAGCTACTATAACATAGCTATGCCCCCTGGCTGAAGTGGGCTTACAGTGCATGAAATCTATGCCCCATTTGGAAAAAGGGCCAACGAAAATAACAGGATGGAGTGGAGCAGGATGCGAGCGTGTTTTGCTATGAAAGAATTGACA
The DNA here is from genome assembly GCA_027924585.1 of Larix kaempferi. Classification (NCBI taxonomy): domain Eukaryota; kingdom Viridiplantae; phylum Streptophyta; class Pinopsida; order Pinales; family Pinaceae; genus Larix; species Larix kaempferi. The sequence continues at coordinate 3,807,742 of BSBM01000073.1, forward strand.
TGGCGGACACTTCTTGATTGTTTCAATGCAGTCTTTGAAAATTGAGGGCCAGAAGTATGCTGCTCGCAGTATTTTCTGGGCCATAGCCATCCCAGAGAGATGACCACCACATGCCCCAGCATGGCAGTCATTGAGAACGCGTTCCGCCTCATCTAAGGTCAAATAGCGTCGAAGGACGGTGTTGACACCATGCTGATAAAGAGTATCATTGACTATGAGGTAGTATTTTGCGTGGTGTCGGATGCGTCGCCGTTCATCGTGAGTGAGATCGGGACGGAAGTGTTGGGTTTGGAGATATAAAAGAATATCCCTGTACCACGGATCAGACATGCTAATGAGGAACAATGATTCGTCAGGAAGAGAATCAATGGGCTCGGATTGCTCAGTAGCACGGGGCAAGTTACAAATTAATTCCACGAAGACCAAAGACTTCTTGGACTTAGCCTTGACAAACTCCAAGTCAAACTCTTGAAGGATGACAATCCAACGAGAGTATTTGCCCCCAAGCACCTGACGTGTGAGGATGTAATACATTGGGTTGAAGTCGGCTATAACAGTGGTCCGGCGGAGTAAGATGTAGTGACGGAATCTCTAGACAGCAAATACTATTGCTAGAGCCAGCTTTTCAACATGTGAATAGCGAGATTCGGAGTCAAGAAGACTCTTACTGAGATAGTATACCACATGTTCTATGCCGTTTTGGTCTTCCTGGACTAGCACCATACTGATGCTGGAAGTCGAGGCTGCGAGATAAACAATGTAGTCCCGTGTGTAATCGGGGGGTTGGATCACAGGATCTTTGGTTAAGGCTGCTTTTAGATTGTCAAAGGAGCGTTGGGCTTCATCATCCCAAATAAAGGGAACATTCTTCTTGAGAAGCCGCATGTAGCCTTTTGTTATCTCGGACATATTGCAGATGAAACGACATAGAAAGTTTGCATGCCCTTGCAAACATTGAAGTTCTGGAATATTGGTGGGTGAAGGCAGGGCTAAGATAGCTGCTACCTTTGCGGGATCTAAACGTATCCCGTCTTTGGAGACTATGAAGCCCAACAGTTTTCCGGCTTCTACACAGAAGACGCACTTATGCAGGTTCAAACGTATATTGTAGCGACGACACCTTTCGAAAATGGCACTTAAGTGGTCTGGATGGTCTTCCCTGGTTCGAGAGTGAGCGGGAAGATCATCAAGATATGGTTCTTTAATATGTTTGATGTCATGAAATGCGTAGGACATCGCGCGTTGGAAAGTTTCCCTGGCATTTTTCAGGCCAAAAGGTAACTTTCGATATGCAAAAATCCCCCAAGGGCAGATAAAGTCCGTTTTGTGCTGGTCGGCTGGGAGGATATCGATCTGATTATAGCCAGAGAAGCCATCCATAAATGAAAAGATGACACTTCCGGCATATTTATCGATGATCTGGTCGATGAACAGAGTTGGGTAGTTCATGCCATATAGGATCGTTGATAAGCCTCGACAAATCAGGTAAGTCAAGTGTGGCCAAAAAGGGAAGTTGACGGTTGGTCTGCGGGTATGAGTAATAACCATGTGGTGCAGAGAAACCTGGAGGGCCCTGCATAGCATACTGCTGCGTGTTATACCCATATGTGTTTCCCGCGGGATACTGCTGGAAGTTCTGTGGATAGTAAGCCATCTGGTTAACCGGTTGATTGTAAGTAACCAGTTGGTGAGTGTTCTGCTGAGTGGGTATAGTACCCTGGGGTTGCTGAAATCCAGGGATGGTTGCTGCTCCTTGTTGGGGAAAAGTTCCTTGGAATTGTTGTGTTCCAGGAATGTTACCACTATACTATGTAAGTGGAGGATTTCCCATAGCAGGGTTGGGGGGTGGATGCGACGGTGGTGTCCATGGAAGGCTCGTTCCTGATTGAGGAGCGAGTGAAAATTTAAGTGATGGGTTCCATGGAGTTGTAGCAGCTGAAGGGTAAGGGAAGCCAAAATTCAAGTTGGGGGGAATCTGAGATTGCCCCCCAGCTTGGTTCCAGTTTCCAAAAAGTGAGTACCCCCCACTCTGTGGTATTTGAGGGTCCCAAGAAGGAAGCATACCTGACGGGGGAGGTTGAGAATAAGGTCCGATTGGAACACCGGAATAAGGTTTCCCGCTGCCAGGTGTGCTGTACATACCATACTGAGCAGATGTTGTTGGTTGGGAGAGTTCTTGGTGTTAAATATTGTAACTTCAAAGAATATTATATTTTGTACTTTATTATTCCGGAGATGTTTCATCCCTCCGAGGTAACCCTATTATGTATCCGGAGATGTTTATTCCTCCGAGGGTTAGTATTAACTAGGGTTATTAGACCCACCATGTGTGGGTCGGCCCTGTAGTTATATTTTAGGGGTTATTAGACTTCTCCAGGTGAGGTCGGCCCCAACAAGTCTTTTAGTCAGTTGAGATTCAAGTATAAATAGAGGAGGTGAACTCCTCATTAGATCATTCACTCACTTGTGGAAGAGTGCGCACTAGTTGAGGAGATCTGCTAAGGAGACTTAGGAGGAAGGAGCACATCTTGTATTTTGGTTGATCATCTTATTGAGGAAAGCTTTACTGGGTTTTCTACCCCATGAGGGTTTCCCATGATATATAGTGTGTTTATCTTGTGATTGTGTTTCTTTCAGAGATCTTGCTTGTCTATTTGGTTTAAATTCAACATGGTATCAGAGCTAGACTGAATAGGACATCTTTCACAAGGTAAGATTCTCTCTCTCTCTCTTTTTGGTGAAGTTAGGGTTTCAGCCCAAAGTTGGTATTATTGATTTTTGGTTGCATGGCTGTTATACCTCAATATTACACATTATGCATTAGTGTCGCATCCTTGTACTAGCGACCTAAACGACAATTTCCCTTAAAGATCATATGAACATCCAGAGTGAAAACCATTGACTGAATACTGAAATCAAAACCTTTTTCTACCATCTACCAACCCAACTTAGCCCTGTTTGTGAGCACTGCCGCTCCTTGCACATCTACAAGGGCGCGGTATTTAGCACTACCGCGCGTTGATCCTTCTCTGGGGCGCGGTACTACCGCGTTATGCTCAGTTATAAGGGCGCGGTAGTCTGAAATTAGCCTTTTTTGCCTTGGATTTTGGGATTTCGACCTTCGAGGAGATTTTGTTGGGATTACCACCTTTGGTTCGATCCTAACTCCTTCTTTGTTTAGCTGGCCTGATCCACTAAACCCTCCATAGATCCACACTTCTCTCTTGTTGGTTAGCCTTCCCATGTGCTATAAGAGAGAAGCTTTCCATGAGCCAAAAGGAGGACTTTTGGGGCATCAAACCTATGATCTTCATACTTCTGTAGAGATAGCTAGAGGAAGCACTTGGAGCTGGAAGTTGGCTTGGACATCAAGCAACTATTGTACATGACTTCAAGTTGGTAATGGAATAACTTGTCTTGTTTTCCCAAATCATTTGTGTTAATTTTGTTTTAATGATATGATTTGTATCTTTCATAGATTTAGATTCTAACTCATGTTTCAGGTTGCTAGAGAATAGTGCATTCTTGTGTCTTGGTTCCATTTTGACAGGTTCATTCGTGAGGGCATGGAGATTGGAGCAACTACAAAGACAAGCGTTTGGATAGAAGGTTAGTTAAACTCCTTCCACTCTCCTTAGCATTTTAATCCTGAGATATTTGTTAGATCTAGGGATTCAAGGTAGCATTTGTTTCTTTTTTGTCTTAGTATAGAGTCAGTACATCCTGCTTTATCCTAAGAGAGTTTCTACCTATCCATAGGGAGAAATTTCTACAACAAAAACTGGCGACTCCGCTGGGGATTTTTGAATCCATTTTCTTTGCTTGTGAAGTTTGCTTTCAATTTCACTCATTGATTGTAAGAATTGGGTTCTTTCACCTTCATTCACTTCCCTGTTCTCTGCATTAGACTTCTGTTACAGATCAGTAAGTCCTCTGGGTTGGCGAACCCTTGAAAAGTCAAGATCTTTTCTCAATTTTCTGCCTCTTTCCCTGTTCACACAGTGCCGCGCCCCCGTAACTGCCTACAGAGCGGTAGTACCGCGCCTTCACCACTTCCAGAGCGCGGTAGTCTTGCAGTACCGCGCCTTCACCACTTCCAGAGCGCGGTAGTCTTGCAGTACCGCCCTTTAAGCGCTGTCTACAGCGCGGTAGTCTTGCAGTACCGCGCCCAGGTGGCCCACGGGCCCGCGGTAGTTCCTGGAAAGTGTGTTTATTTGGTTTGTTTGGTTATTTTTGGGTCTTTTCGAGATTTGGATCCATGTTGGCCCTTTGAATCAATACTAGTGCATCCTTTAGTCGTTTTGACCCATATTAAGGTTTTGAGATCATTTTTGGTTTGGTGTGTTTTGGCATGATTGGATTGCTTGGCATCTTATTTCCTTTGCATCCTATCTAATGATTGTTTGAAAAGATTGATTCCTTGCCTCCGCTTTAGTTCAAAGAGAAGCTTGATTTTGTCATTATTTTACCATATTCATGAAATTGAAACACATAGGTATTCTTCTTGCTTTAATTTAATCATTTGACATTTTTGGTATTACATTCATGAGAAGAAGAAATGCTTGTTTCATATTTATGTGCATTTGAGTTAGACAATATCATTAGGTTCTTCTCTTTGTCTTGCATTTGATTGGAAGCATTTGTAGAATCTTTCTTTCCGTAGCTTGGATGTGTCTTTTTCAAGTGTAAAAAGATAGGAAATGAATTAGAATCATTACGTTTGGTGTTCATATGAAGAAATTTTTCATTACTTTGGGTTAGTTTTGGGTACATATTTTACTTCTTTCTATCATTTTGAAAAGAAATAAAATTACATGTGCATTGGGTTGTGCATATTGGGAACGGAAAGAATTCTTCCTTACTTTAGCTAGTATTCATCGAAGAGAAAGGCTCATTTCGATTCATCTTCATTTGCATGGTTTGGGTCGTCATAACACCATCAAGTTGCACTTCCATAACCCGATTGAGTAAGACAGCCACTAAAATTAATCTCCCTAATTAAACCAACTTTAACCTCACTTGAGGAAATCAAAAGAATTTGGTAGTTAGGTAGGACACCGGGGATAGGCATCAAAATAATTCCCCCTTGTCATTTTCATCTGAGACATAGTCGTTGTCTTTAGGGAACTAAAATCCTCTAGTACTTATTGACACGGTCACAGCCAGTTTGTGGAGGGGCCTCCTGACTGTTTCCAACTTTCAGGGGTTAAACGGCCGCAAGATTGAGAACCGGACGGACTCTGTGGAATACCGCACTCCACTTAACCCTAAGGCAACATCGATCGCTGTCTTCTTCGGAAGGCTGAAGTGCCCAAAACCTTTTCCGACGTGTCATGAACGAGGTAGCTTAGTATCTATTCTACTAGGGCTCTTTTACCCAGGATCCCTTTCGGTAGAGGGATATCCTTCTTATATCGGTCTCTCATGTTGTATTGTTCGACTTGGATTTCATCACCTTGCGAAGGATACAATTTGTTGAGGTCTCCAGCTCTTAGTTAGGAGGTTTTGCTTGCTATCTTGTAGAGGGTCTTTTTCTTTGTAGGGCTGCTTGTTGGCATTCTAGCCGTTTTGTTGTACAGCTCGCTTACTTTGGCAGCGGCCTCAGTATAGTTTTTTGAGCTTGCTCTTTTGGCCTGTGAGCCTTGTCTTTTCCTAGCTCCCCTTTCGCACGCTCGGTTGCCTGAGGGTTTTTGAGTTCTTTTTAACAAAACTTTGTCTACATCACTTAGTTTTGTTCCATGGAGAATCCACCTCCATGCGCCCATGCTCCTTCTGGGACTACCAATCTGGAGACCCCTTTTCAAGGGGTACCTTTTACTTTTCCTCCAGTTGGAGATATTGGTCCTCCCTTTATTGCCACGTTAAATCTTCCTGGATTAACCATAGGATTACCGGTATGGTTATTCAATCCGGTAATTCCGATTGCGCCCAATGTTTCGAATGTTAACTCTCCACCACGAGAGAGTCAATCCCAAACTAATCCTTCCCCTTCTTCGTCGGATGAATCTTCTTCCGTTCCTTCTTCCTCGCCTGACCAAAGCAATAGTGTTAGTAATCAGGTGGATAAGAAGAAGAAGAAAAGGAAAGTTAAGAAGAAGAAGGATAAAGAAGAGACCAAGCGTAAACCAGTTGCCCCTAATGGCACTCGTTCTACGAAAACACCCCGTAAGCCCAAGTTCCCTTGCAAACTTTGTAAGGGTGATCACCTTCTCAAGGATTGTCCTGATCTTTCCCGTGTGTCAGAAGTGTGGTCTAAAAACCCCAAACCAATCGTATCGTCGACCTCTGACCATCATGTCGATGACACCCCCTCAACCAGTGACCCCTTGGTGAAGGGTCGTAAGGGTAAAGTCCTATATCCCTGTTTGATATGCAAGGGTATGCACCGTACTTTCCTTTGTCCGAGCATGGATGAAGCCTCGCGGTGGTTGGAAGATATTACTAGTTCTCAACTGGTACCTCCAACAGACCATGGTAAACTGTCCCTCGACCCCCCGCTGGTTGACCAAGTGATCAATTCAGTTTCATATGCAATTGATCCCACTCTCCCTTCCGAGAGTGAAGTGATTGAGTCGCTGTCATCCCCACTCGATCCCGCTCTTTCATTGGAGAAAGTCCAGACTGAAGCAGTCACCTTGACACAACCTTCGTCTCATTCTTATCTTCCAAGAGAGAGTGAATTGGAAACCACTGATGTTTTCATTATCGATTCAGAACGTCCTCGGCAAGGGGAAACCCTGTCCGTTTCCGCGAGACCCCCTCCAAGCACTGAGGTTATTTCCTTTGATTGGAATGGTCTAAGAGAATCTCGTCTTCCTTCGAGTGTTCCTTTTCAAATATCTGTAGGAGTTTCCGATAAAGAAATTTTTCGTACGATAGTTGATGAAGGAGCTTCTGTTAGTATTCTATCCTCAACTGCTTGGCAAGCCTTAGGTTCTCCTCGGCTTGTGCCCGTCACTGATCAGATACTGGCTTTCAACAGAAGGCCTACTGGACCTTTAGGGTCCCTTCCTCAGTTACCTATCACTTTGGGAGGGAAAACTGTCTGTATTGATGTCATGGTCATCCAAGGTCCCTTAGATTTTAATCTACTCCTTGGACGCGATTACGTCCATGCCATGAAGGCTGTAGTGTCCTCACTCTTCCGAGTGATGTATTTTCCCCATCATGGGAATGTTGTGACCATCGATCAGCTTTCCTTTGTGACGCCCACTCATCGCATGACTCCTAGTCACCAGACTTCCCTAAACATTCCACATGTTTTAGTGGTTTCTTCCCCCTAGGGGGGGGGACTTTTGGAGCAAAGTTCTATTCTGGTGTCAAGCTCGTTAAAAAATGAAACCATCATCCCAAGCATAGTTTACTTTTGGTTTTAAGCTTGTGTAAAAATAAAACCAACCATCATCCCAAGCATAGTTTACTTTTGGTTTTAAGCTTGTGTAAAAATGAAACCAACCATCACTTGGAGCAAAGTTCTATTCTGGTATCAAGCTCGTTAAAAAATGAAACCATTTTCTCAAGCATAGTTTACTTTTGGTTTTAAGCTTGTGTAAAAATGAAACCAACCATCACTTATGAGCATAGTTCCCTTTCTATGTCAAGCTCGTTAAAAAATGAAATAGATTCCCACGAGCATAGTTTATTCTTTGTTTCAAGCTCGTTAAAAAATGAAACCGACCCTCAAGCACAGTTTACCGTTGGTTTTGAGCTTGTGTAAAAACGAAACCAATCCCAAGCATAGTTTACGTTCGGTTTCAAGCTTGCGTAAAAATGAAACTACCCTCAAGCACAGTTTACTTTTGGTTTTAAGCTTGTGTAAAAATGAAACCAAATCCCAAGCATAGTTTACGTTCGGTTTCAAGCTTGCGTAAAAATGAAATTACCTTCGAGCATAATTTCTTTCTGTTTTAAGCTCCTTAAAAAATAAAAAGGACCCTTTCAAGCATTGTTATTATCTATTTTTCAAGCTTGTGTAAAAATGAAATAGATCTCCTTTCCATTTGTTCGAGTCTCTCGCTAGAGTTAGGATTTGAACCTTCATTTCATCTGCCTGGGTCACTTGATCCTGGTTCTCCCTACTCCCCCTGGTGAACACATTCGTATTAGTAGCCAGGATTTCTGGGTAAGGAAGAAGAGTAGTCAGACGAAACGAAGCTTGGGGGGCATGTTTAGCCTTTAGCAATCATGCTGGGGGCATTTACCAACCTCTGATCATCATGTTGGGAGGGAACCCATCAATGGGCCTTAATCGTGAGCAGAGTTTACCTTTGGCTTCAAGCTCATTAAAAAATGAAACCAGTATTTTGAGCAAAGTTCTACTCCTGTGTCAAGCTCGTTAAAAAATGAAACATATCCTTTCCCTTTGAGTCGAGTCTCCTCGTAGACTTAGTAAATGAACCTTCTTTTCACTTGCCTATACCTTAGGCGAATGAAATGAAGCTTAGGGGCAGGTCTTCAACCTCTGGAAGTTACGTTGAAGTCAACTCGATCACCTCTCCACATCACGTTGGAGCTAAGTCACTTACTTCTAGCAATCATGCTGGGGGGCATGAACCAACCTTTGGATTTCATGACGGGAAGAAGTTCACCATTGGGAACATTTTCGAGCATACTTTCCTTTTTAGGATTCGAGCTCATTAAACCATGAAAATTATTTTGAGCATAGTTCATTTTCTGTTACAAGCTCGTTAAAAAATGAAGCAGACATCATGAGCATTCTTCCAACCTATCTTCGAGCTTGTTAAAAACAGTAAGATGGTGTTTGAGCTTACTTTTCACTTTTTTCGTGCTCTGGTTAAAACATGAAAAGTGGTTTGAGCTTACTTTTTCCTTTTTCGTGCTCTGGATCCAAACATGAAAAAGATTCCGAGTGCTTTTGATACCATTATCGTGCTCGTTAAACAAATTGGAGTAAAAAGGTGTGTCTAACGAGTATAGGTTTATCACTTTATCCGGCCTCGCTAGACTATTTACGGAAAAGGAACTGTGCCGAGTTTACTTTTCCTTTGTCGTACTCGGTCATCAACCATGACAAAGTTGTACATGGAGTCCATAGTTAAGCTCTTTTCAGACTCCCTAAAATTGAAAAGATTGCCAAGCGAAATTGATTCGTTCACGCTTGTAAAAGGATTTGAATGATCGTCTCCCTAGTGATAGTTTACCCCTTTTTCGGACTAGGGGGCACTACTTACGAAAAAGGAATACTCCAGCCAATCATGATTGGAAGAGTCCTCTTCCGCGTTGTTTTACCCTTTTTCGGGCGATGAGGCTAACCTTACGAAAAAGGACCGTTGGAGTCTTCTTTAGTTATTTTCAGACTCTCTAAACATGAAATGACAATCGAGTTTTCCTTCCTTGGACTCGTTAAAATTTGACATCGAAGGACCTATTTTGGGACGAACCCCTCCTTTCTCAGGTTCGAAAAACATGTGAGATTGGACTCATCTATGAGATGAGCTATATCGAGCATCTGTTATCCTCCTCAAGCTCGTTAAAAAACAAAGAGGTACTCGTCCATCATGTCGGGGGAAAATGGGAAAATGAGTCAAGTTTACCTTGTTGGCAGCTTGTGAGTCGTCACCTTTGAACATGGCATGCATCCTCACCTTGTCTATTTTGGGTAGTCAGTCTTGATAGTGTCATCATTATGATCATGCGTCCTCATTATTGCTATGAGTTCACACTTTCTGTGGTTCTGTCTGTTCAAGTAATCCCTGCTGCCAAGCTCTATTTCATGCCGTTATATGTTCAAAGGGTTATTACCTTGAGTCCACCTCCGCTTCATGTCAAACCTTCCCTTTGTGTCAGTACATATTCTATTGTTTCATCGGTCCATACTATCTTTCATTCCGATTTCGTGTCGATGATGTGGGAATCATTATGGCCCACCTTCGACGAGTCTATTCCTGTCGACACCAAATCACTATCCAGGAATCAGGCTTAGGAGTCAACCACTAGTACCTTGGTACCTGCATGCCTCAATGGCAGGTTTCCTCGTATTCAACAGTAGGTTTTCATCAATGACCTCTGATTGAATGATCTCTCGGATGCTCGACATCAACTCCTTTATTCGCATTTCGTTGGGATGTACTATAGATACCTTGGGGATCATTGTCATTATTGGTGATTTCCCTCGCATTTGTTAACGGTTCACATCATTGACCAGTAATCAAATGGTTTCTACCATGTTCGACTTCAACACCTTGTAATCACATGGCTAGATTCGTATCGTTTGCGATCGGGTAGAAGACCCTGGGCACACCTTGGTATTTTGATCACGTCCAGGTTGCAATGGAGATTTCCTCTGTATTGTCACACAGATCCACTTTTGTATTGGTCGTGGCTGTGTCATTACTGTCTCATGGATCTACGCTTGTTCATAGTAGCCATGATTTGTCTACAGTCTATATCATCTCAGTACTCATGGATCTGCAATGTATTGGTCGGCAGCCATGCTTTGAGTCATTTGTTTCCGAGCATGGGAATGCCCGCCTCGGTGGTATATCTGACATTTTGTTTATGTTTCAGCTCCTTGTTGCTCTCCTTGATGCTATCTCCGAACCATATTTGTAAAGTCTTTCGGCCATCAGTCTCTTCTGACCTCACACTTTAGGGGGCATCTGTTATACCTCAATATTACACATTATGCATTAGTGTCGCATCCTTGTACTAGCGACCTAAACGACAATTTCCCTTAAAGATCATCTGAACATCCAGAGTGAAAACCATTGACTGAATACTGAAATCAAAACCTTTTTCTACCATCTACCAACCCAACTTAGCCCTGTTTGTGAGCACTGCCGCTCCTTGCACATCTACAAGGGCGTGGTAGTTAGCACTACCGCGCGTTGCTCCTTCTCTGGGGCGCGGTACTACCGCGTTATGCTCAGTTATAAGGGCGCGGTAGTCTGAAATTAGCCTTTTTTGCCTTGGATTTTGGGATTTCGACCTTCGAGGAGATTTTGTTGGGATTACCACCTTTGGTTCGATCCTAACTCCTTCTTTGTTTAGCTGGCCTGATCCACTAAACCCTCCATAGATCCACACTTCTCTCTTGTTGGTTAGCCTTCCCATGTGCTATAAGAGAGAAGCTTTCCATGAGCCAAAAGGAGGACTTTTGGGGCATCAAACCTATGATCTTCATACTTCTGCAGAGATAGCTAGAGGAAGCACTTGGAGCTGGAAGTTGGCTTGGACATCAAGCAACTATTGTACATGACTTCAAGTTGGTAATGGAATAACTTGTCTTGTTTTCCCAAATCATTTGTGTTAATTTTGTTTTAATGATATGATTTGTATCTTTCATAGATTTAGATTCTAACTCATGTTTCAGGTTGCTAGAGAATAGTGCATTCTTGTGTCTTGGTTCCATTTTGACAGGTTCATTCGTGAGGGCTTGGAGATTGGAGCAACTACAAAGACAAGCGTTTGGATAGAAGGTTAGTTAAACTCCTTCCACTCTCCTTAGCATTTTAATCCTGAGATATTTGTTAGATCTAGGGATTCAAGGTAGCATTTGTTTCTTTTTTGTCTTAGTATAGAGTCAGTACATCCTGCTTTATCCTAAGAGAGTTTCTACCTATCCGTAGGGAGAAATTTCTACAACAATGGCTGGATAGCCCTCCTCAATACCTTTCTTTTGAGCTCTAGATCGAACTTTTTGGTTGGGTAGAACTCCGGGAATTGCAAACCCTAATTCTACCAAAAGTGCGATACGTCAGATTTTGGTTTCAGAAAAAAGTTGGAATTTTTTATTTCTGATTGCATGGCTGGATAGCCCTTATCAAGAGCATTCTTTTAAGCTATAGATCGAACTTTTTGGTTAAGTAGAACTCCGGGAATTGCAAACCCTAATTCTACCAAAAGTGCGATAAAATTCTGTTTCAGTTTCCGGAAAAGTGAAAAGTAACTTTCCAAGTAAGTCTACTCTGTCTCTTGGACTCCCCCAAGAGAAGATGGCTCCAAATACTAAGCTTGAAGACAAGCTAGAAGGCTTAGAGAATTTCCGGGCATGGAAATACAGAATTGGTCTCATTCTTGAAGAGAATGACCTTGCTCATTATATCAAGGAGGAAGTTGCAGAACCAGAAGAAGATGAAGCCAAGGAAAAACACAGGAAGGATATGATTAGGGCAAAGAGAATCATAGCTGATTCAATTAAAGACCACTTGATTCCCCAAGTGTCTTCCAAGAAGACTCCAAAGGAAATGTATGATGCCCTAGGAAGAATGTATGAAGGGAAGAACATCAACAGAAAGATGAATCTAAGGACTCAGTTGAAGAGTACCAAGATGCACAAAGGAGAATCCATTCAAGACTACTTCTCAAGAGTCTCTCTAATCAAAGAGCAACTAGATGCCATTGGTGATACTCTTGATGAAGATGAACTTGTGATGACAGCTCTAAATGGTCTCACTAGATCATGGGAATCCTTCATCCAAACCATGTGTGCCAGAAAAGAAAGCATGAAGTTTGATGTAGTATGGGAGGATTGTGTTCAAGAAGAAGCTAGGGTTGCCAATAGAGAGGCATTGCTCAAGGAAGATGACCAAGCCTTGGCCACCCATACCAAGAGAAGAAAGAATCGATCCTACTTTAAGAAGGATAGTCAAAAGGAGTCTCATCCTCCACAGAGATTTCAAAAGAAAAGAGGATCCTTCCAAGGAAGAGACTACTCCTCATTCCAATGTTTCATTTGTCACAAATTAGGACACATTGCCAAAGATTGTCCTAGCAAAAAGATTAAGGGTACTCACCACAGAAGACATCATGCACATCTTGCAGAAGATGAGAGTGAAGAAGAAGTTGAAGAAGAAAGGCCTCTCAAGAAAAGATCTAGAAAAGAAGAAGAAGATGAAGAAAGGACTTTCTCCAAAAGAAGATCTAGAAGAAATGAAGAAGAAGATGCAGAAGAGTATGTTCTTTTCTCCGCACTCTCTGGATCTATAACACCAGGAGAAGATACATGGGTAATTGATAGTGGTGCCTCAAAGAACATGACAGGACAAAAGAAGACTTTATAAAGTCTTGAAGAAAAGACCTCTCCACTAAAGGTATCTCTTGGAGATAACTATCAGTATCCCATTAAGGGAGTTGGAGAAGCAAACTACAAACTTGATTCTGGAACCCCCATGAAAATGAAAGAAGTTTTGTATGTTCCAGGGTTGAAGAAGAATTTACTTTCAATATCAGCTTTGGACAAGAAAGGCTATAGAGTTGCATTCATTGATGGACAAGTGTTAATGTGGTCCAAAGGCAAATCTATTAAGGATGCAATTGTCATTGGTGAAGAAGAAGGAGGCTTGTATAAACTCAAGGGTCATCCAGAAGCTGCCCTTGTTCATGAAACTTCTAGTCCCAGTGAGCTATGGCATAGAAGACTGGCTCACATTAACTACAAAGCCTTACCCTATGTAAGCAAGGTAGTCATAGGACTACCTGACTTGAAGGTGGATCATAATGGCTCTTGTAAAGGATGTAAGAAAGGGAAGAATGTCAAGAACCCCTTTCCAAAGAGTGAAACAAAAACTAAGAGTATCTTGGAGTTAATACACTCAGATGTATGTGGTCCAATGCCCACCACCTCTTTAAGTGGTTTTGAATACTACCTTTCTTTCATTGATGATCATTCAAGGAAAACTTGGATTTACTTTCTAAAAGGTAAGAATGAAGTCTTTGGAAAGTTCAAAGAATTCAAGGCTCTAATAGAGAATCTCACAGAAAAGAAAATCAAGATTCTCAGAACAGATAATGGTGGAGAATATACTTCAAAAGAGTTTGAAGATTTTTGTAGAGAAGCTGGAATCAAGAGAGAACTAACCACACCCTACAATCCCCAACAAAATGGGGTTGCAGAAAGGAAAAATAGAACCATCATGGAAGCTGTGAAGACTATGATACATGACCAAGATCTTCCCATGTATCTATGGGCTGAAGCAGCCAAGACAGCAGTTTATGTGCAAAATAGATTATCTCACAGTGCTCTTGAATTCAAAACTCCAGAAGAAGTGTTTACAGGTAAGAAGCCTGAGGTAAGTCATCTTAAAATATTTGGGTGTCCTGTGTACATCCACATTCCAAAAGAAAAGAGAACCAAGCTGGATCCCTCAGGAAAGAAGGGAATGTTTGTTGGTTATTGTGAAACTTCCAAAGCCTTCAGAATCTACATACCAGGTTTTCATCATATAGAAATAAGTAGAGATGTAACCTTTGATGAGGAAGCAGCTCTCAAGAAATCCAGGAAGTGTCAACTTGAATAAGTTTATGAAGAAGATTCTTCTCCCAGAATCTCAGAGACTGTTCATGTCCCTGAAGAGGATACACCAGAGGATCATGACATGCTGGAACCACAAGAACCTCCTGTAGCAGAATTATCTAGGAAGAGAAGACCAGCATGGGCTAGAGATATCATTCAAGGAGCTGAAAGATATGGTGCTCCCGAAGGTTCCACTAGAGAAAGGAAGAAACCAAAACTAGTGACCAACTATATGGCTTTGATGTGTGATCTTGTGGATCAACTACCTACCAGCTATGAAGAGGCAGCTCAAAAGAAAGAATGGGTAGAAGCAATGACAGAAGAATATCAGTCAATAATGAAAAATGATGTTTGGGATATAGTTCCCAAACCAAAAGATAAAAGTGTGGTTTCCTCTAAATGGATTTTTAAGATAAAGCATGCTGCAGATGGTAGCATTGAAAAGTACAAGGCAAGATTTGTAGCCATAGGATTCTCTCAGAATGAGGGAATTGACTATGAAGAAACTTTTGCACCTGTTGCTAGGTATACTTCAATTAGAACTATCATGGCACTTGCATCCATGATGAAATGGAAATTGCACCAAATGGATGTTAAGACAGCTTTTCTGAATGGTGTAATTGAAGAAGAAGTATATATAGAACAACCTCAAGGTTTTGAGGTCAAAGACGGAAGGACCCATGTATGCAAACTGAAAAAGGCATTATATGGCTTGAAGCAAGCTCCCAGAGCTTGGTATGGAAGAATTGACAGTTTCCTTTTAAGCATGGGCTTTACCAAAAGTAAAGCTGACCCCAACCTCTATCTTAAAGTAATGAATGATGAACCTGTTATATTGCTATTATATGTAGATGACCTATTTGTAACAGGAAATGAGAAACAAATCATTGAAAGCAAGAAGAAGCTTTCTTCAGAATTCGAGATGAAAGATCTCGGACTAATGCACTACTTCTTAGGCCTAGAAGTGTGGCAAGAGCCAAAAGGGATCTTTCTAAATCAAGGTAAGTATACTGTGGAGATCCTCAAAAGATTTGATATGTTGGAGTGTAAAGCTATGGCCACTCCCATGGACTCCAACTTAAAACTGCTAGCTAATGATTCGTCAGAAATAGTGGACATAACCCTATATAGACAAATCATTGGATCATTGATGTACTTGACAAATACTAGGCCTGATATATGCTTTGCTGTAAATACTCTCAGTCAGTTTCAAGTAGAACCTAGAAAGGTTCACCTTATAGCTGCAAAGCATATCATGAGGTACCTAAAAGGTACAGTGGACTTTGGCCTTTACTATCTTGGAGACAATGAACTCAAGTTGCATGGTTTCTCAGATTCTGATTGGGCAGGTAGTGTCTCAGACAGAAAAAGTACTTCAGGTGGATGTTATGGTCTTGGATCTGCCATGGTCTCCTGGTTCAGCAAGAAACAATCTAGTGTGGCTCTCAGTACCGCTGAAGCAGAATATATAGCTACTTGCTCTGCTAGCTGTGAAGCGGTGTGGCTTCGGAAACTCTTATCTGGAATCTTTGACTTAGAAATGGATCCCACTGTGATTATGTGTGATAATCAAAGCTGCATTAAGATGACTGAAAATCCTGTGTTCCATGATAAGTCAAAACACATTGAGATCCGCTACTTCTACATACGAGACATGGTGCAGAGAGGAGCCATCAAGCTCGAGTATATAAGCACTGAGGAGCAGGTTGCTGATATCTTAACTAAACCTCTGTCTCGAGTGAAGTTTGAGTACTTTCGATACAAGCTTGGTTTAGTCCAGAAGGACCTTCCTCGAAAGGGGGCGTAGTATAGTATTACTATCATTTACTTTCTGTTTTGTTAGCTACCTACATTTATTTAGATTTAGAACTCTTACATATCATTTATGCTAGATGTACACATGTTTTGATGTGATGTGTACATGTTTTGATTAGTGATGTATACATGTTTTGATGTACACATGTTTTGATGTGATGTGTACATGTTTTGATTAGTGATGTATACATGTTTTGATGTACACATGTTTTGATGTGATGTGTACATGTTTTGATTAGTGATGTATACATGTTTTGATGTACACATGTTTTGATGTGATGTGTACATGTTTTGATTAGTGATATATACATGTTTTGATGTACACATGTTTTGATGTGATGTGTACATGTCTTGATTAGTGATGTATACATGTTTTGATGTACATATGTTTCGATGTGATATGTACATGTTTTGATGTGATGAATACATGATTTGATGTACACATGTTTTGATGTGATGTGTACATGTCTTGATTAGTGATGTATACATGTTTTGATGTACATATGTTTCGATGTGATATGTACATGTTTTGATGTGATGAATACATGATTTGATGTACACATGTTTTGATGAGATGTATACATGGTTTGATGTGATACATGATTGTACCTGTATGGATAATAATACAGTTGAGGGGATTGGATCATCCCTGGACTTTCAGTCCTAAAGAGAACCGTAGACGTAAGGTCTCCGAGAATGAAGTCCTTAGTGGACAGTTGAGGGGATTGGATCATCCCTGGACTTTCAGTCCTAAAGAGAACCGTAGACGTAAGGTCTCCGAGAATGAAGTCCTTAGTGGACAGTTGAGGGGATTGGATCATCCCTGGACTTTCAGTCCTAAAGAGAACCGTAGACGTAAGGTCTCCGAGAATGAAGTCCTTAGTGGACAGTTGAGGGGATTGGATCATCCCTGGACTTTCAGTCCTAAAGAGAACCGTAGACGTAAGGTCTCCGAAAATGAAGTCCTTAGTGGACAGTTGAGGGGATTGGATCATCCCTGGACTTTCAGTCCTAAAGAGAGCCGTAGACATAAGGTCTCCGAGAATGAAGTCCTTGATGGACTTGAGGGGATTAAATCATCCTTGGACAGTAAATCCAGTAATTCCGAAAGGAAGGATAGTCCTAAATGAATTGTGGTTGGATTAAATCATCCTTGGACAGTAAATCCAGTAATTCCGAAAGGAATGATAGTCCTAAATGAATTGTGGTTGGATTAAATCATCCTTGGACAGTAAATCCAGTAATTCCGAAAGGAAGGATAGTCCTAAATGAATTGTGGTTGGATTAAATCATCCTTGGACAGTAAATCCAGTAATTCCGAAAGGAAGGATAGTCCTAAATGAATTGTGGTTGGATTAAATCATCCTTGGACAGTAAATCCAGTAATTCCGAAAGGAAGGATAGTCCTAAATGAATTGAGTGGATTAAATCATCCTTGGACAGTAAATCCAGTAATTCCGAAAGGAAGGATAGTCCTAAATGAATTGTGATTGGACTAATCATCCTTAGACAGCAAATCCAAGAGGGATAGTCTTAAATATGATTGTGGTTGGACTAATCATCCTTAGACAGCAAATCCAGGAGGGATAGTCTTAAATGAGATTGTGATTGGATTAATCATCCTTAGACAGCAAATCCAGGAGGGATAGTCTTAAATGAGATTGTGATTGGATTAATCATCCTTAGACAGCAAATCCAGGAGGGATAGTCTTAAATATGATTGTGGTTGGATTAATCATCCTTAGACAGTAAATCCAGTAATTCCGAAAGGAAGGATAGTCTTAAATATGATTGTGATGACGATGCTGCTGATTGTGTGATGACGATGCTACTGATCGTGTGATGACGATGCTACTGATCATGTGATGACGATGCTGCTGATCGTGTGATGACGATGCTGCTGATCGTGTGATGACGATGCTACTGATCGTGTGATGATGATGCTACTGATCGTGTGATGACGATGCTGCTGATCGTGTGATGACGATGCTGGTGATCGTGTGATAACGATGCTGGTGATCGTGTGATGACGATGCTGGTGATCGTGTGATGACGATGCTGGTGATCGTGTGATGACGATGCTGCTGATCGTGTGATGACGATGCTACTGATCGTGTGATGACGATGCTGCTGATCGTGTGATGACGATACTGCTGATCGAGTGATGACGACGTTGTTGATCGTGATGTTGATGTTGATGTTGACAGTGATGTACCAGTAACTGCTTGAGCTACTGATGAAGACAATTTGAAGAAAGCTTCCGATGATTTATAGATGTATCATGTGTAGTGACTCCTTGCTCCTGCAGATGCTGTTATAATATCCTTCTCGTTAAGGGGGAGTGTTAAATATTGTAACTTCAAAGAATATTATATTTTGTACTTTATTATTCCGGAGATGTTTCATCCCTCCGAGGTAACCCTATTATGTATCCGGAGATGTTTATTCCTCCGAGGGTTAGTATTAACTAGGGTTATTAGACCCACCATGTGTGGGTCGGCCCTGTAGTTATATTTTAGGGGTTATTAGACTTCTCCAGGTGAGGTCGGCCCTAACAGGTCTTTTAGTCAGTTGAGATTCAAGTATAAATAGAGGAGGTGAACTCCTCATTAGATCATTCACTCACTTGTGGAAGAGTGCGCACTAGTTGAGGAGATCTGCTAAGGAGACTTAGGAGGAAGGAGCACATCTTGTATTTTGGTTGATCATCTTATTGAGGAAAGCTTTACTGGGTTTTCTACCCCATGAGGGTTTCCCAGGATATATAGTGTGTTTATCTTGTGATTGTGTTTCTTTCAGAGATCTTGCTTATCTATTTGGTTTAAATTCAACACTTGGATGGAACCAATAGGTTGTCTGCCAACAGATGGGTTGGATGGCCCTATAGGAGGAGGCTGTTGACTAGGAATGGGGTTCCCAACAAAAGGTTGTCCTCTAACTAGTTGGGTTGATGGCCCTATAGGAGGAGGCTGTTGACCAACAATGGGGTTCCCAACAAAGGTTGTACCCCACCTGGTTGGGTTGATGGCCCACCAAGGGGGGTTTGCACGTTGGAGTTAGGGACCACTGCAGTCGGTTGTCCACCTCCTGAGATAGTGTAAATGGTGGCTGAAGGTGATCCTCCGGTCAAAACGGAAGATCCAGCAGTATGACTAGGTGTTCTTCCGCCGCTAGCCAAATATGATAGTGTGGATTGGCCAACAGCGCCAAAAGTACCGATTTGCGGAGGGGGTCGTCCATATCTGACAGGTGAGGACGGAGAAAAAACTGGGTTATCCCTCATAGAATGTGCGCCAAAAATGGGTGATGGTAGCAAATGTGGGGAATTTATCCCAGGGGTATCAACGTCGTCCATAATGTGTTCAATGATAGGAGGACCATCGAAAACTGAGTCCGAGTTCATGTCTTGAAAAGGGTTTTGGGGATCTGGAGGGAACCTAGGTATAGTAAAGTCCGAAGGTCCTGAGCCGTCTGCAAAGGAGTGACGAAACTCTGTGCTAGACAGGATGTTGGGAGCCCTATAGTCAGAAGGATGAGAAACGGGGAGATATCTAGACACTGTCGAGAGCATTTGCTCTGTGTTGTGTCTAAACCGTGCTGATGCTAACGGAGAGTTCGCTAGACTAACCATACTAGACTGGATGGAAGCCATGATTTCATGTCCCGGAGGGAGGTTGGGTAGATCTATAGTACAAGGTACGTTGCTAGAAGAACTTGTTTCCTGTGGATGAACACTGGGTGACGTAGTAATAACAGGCGGAAGTTCCGCCTGGGAAGTGATGAAGCCCATTAGAGAAATTTTGAGGTCAAAAAATGGCCTCAAAACAAAGAAAATGTACTATAAAATACAACCAATCACATTCTAGTAGATGACATCATCCCACTTGGTGAGGTGGCATTGCATGAGTTAAGAATGCTTATTTGTCAAATTTTCTATGGTGGATGAAAACACATAGTTAACCAAGGTAGTGGTGTAAGTACTTTTAAGTCATAAAGTAAAGTACTCATAATGATAGACTTTTCATAAAATACTATTATTGTCATTTTCAAGTAAAGTACTCATAATGAATGTCTTTTCACACTTTCACATAAAATAATATTATTGTCATTTTCAAGTGAAGTACTCTTAATTCATAAAGAAAGTCCTTTCACATTTTTTTATAAAATAATATATTATCATTTTTATGTTTTTAATTTTAAATTATATATTCACTCCATTCTATTTAATAACATAATGTCAAACTAATAAAGAATAATAATAGATTTAATAAATAATAATAATAATAATAATAATGCAATGTGGATTATAATAATATTATTGACATTTTACATGTAAATAAATTCTCAATTAAATTACATTATTAAATTCATGAGAAAAGTACTAAATATAAAAAGTCAACATAAAATTAAAAAAAAAGCTCTTAAATTTTTTTTTTATTATTTAATTTCATTTGCAAGTTCAAGACAAATAAATGTTAAAGGACAATACATTTTTGGGAATTTACAATGAATCTTAGTCACATCAATGTAGACTTATTTTATTAATTTTATTTCTATTGAATTTTGAAAAGTAACTCAACCATGGTTATTTATATTGTGCATAGAAAATAATGTGGGAGGTGACTTGTCATATATACCTACCCCATAAAACCCCCAATTCATAATATTTTAATATATCTCATATTTTTGTAGTACATCTCTTAGGAGGCCCTTTTTTGACCTCAAAATCTCTCTAATGCCATAATCAGGTTCAAAAGGTGTGTCAGGAAATCGAGTATCTTCAACGATTTCAACGTACCCGCCTGGGACTGAAATCAAGCTAGGTATGTCCTGGTCAGACCCTTCTGTGGTGCCAATAGATACGTTTGTGTCATCGTGAAAAGTGTTTGATGGACGGGAAGTGTTGACATCCGGTAGAAGGATGACCTCTGGTCTAGTACTTTGGGTTGCACTAGGTTCCGCTGCTGTAACTGTGTCCACTGTGGCAGATATATCTGGAATGACAGTGGGTGAAGTGACAGTGGAAGTCTCAGATATGCTAGTGGTTGCAGAAGCTGCAATAGATTCTGAGACTGTGCTGTGAGTGGCATTTACGGGCGGAACTGAAGATGTTGTACGTATCGACGGTGGAATGTTCCCTCGACCAACACCACGGCCAGGAGGAGTGGGAATGCGTGATGCAGGCGGACCAGAAGTCTGTGGCGGTGGTGGTGGTGGAGGGCTTTGGCCCTGTATTGTTATACCTCTATATTCCATAGTGTCGTATCTCTACCACAAACAGAGTTGACGACACTTCCCCTGCTGTTTGAACCACCCAGAAGATGAATGAATCTTGAAGGTAAATCTACCCTGACAAGTTCTGACCCAGCTGAGACTTTATTTGACTTTTTTTTTACTTACACTACCGCTCCTTGCTCATTTATATGAGCGCAGTACTCCACACTACCGCGTTATGATGTTTCCGCAGAACGCGGTAGTACCGCGTTGTGCTAAGATTACAGGGCGCGATACTCTTTTATTAGCCCTTTTTCCATGGTTTGTGGGATTTTGGATTTTTGAAGATAATGGAAGATTGGGGTCCCTGATTCGATCCCAACTCACTTTCTGTGTTTAGAAACCCTGATCCACTTATCTCTCCCTAGATCCACCTATATCTCTTATTGGTTAACCCTACCATACACTATAAAAGAGAGGCATTCCATGGGGAAGGGGGAGGACTCTTGAAGTACCAAACTTATGATCTTGCAGCATTGTGGAGATAGCTAGAGGAGAAGACACTTGGAGCTGAAGGATTGGCTTGGACATCAAACAACCTATGTAAGCATTCTTCAAGTTGTAATAAGATAACTTGTCTTATCTTTCCCATTTCATGTGTTTTAGTATAAGTTCTTAGCATGAAATGTATCTAATCTGGATTTGAATCTAACCTTTACATTCAAGGTATTTGGAAGTTGTCATGTTTGTTCTTTGATTAATCTTAACAGGTTCTACATCGGAGCTTTAGATCTAGAGCTAGAAGCGGGACAAACGTCGGTTGGAAGGTGTGTCACATCTCTCATAATTCCTAAATACATTTAATCTTGCTGTAAAAGTTAATTCAGGAATTTCAAGGTAGCATTTGTTTCGACTTGTTTCTTGCTTTAGAGTTAGTTTAAAGTCTGCTTTAAAGTTAAGAGAGTTTTGACTTATCCGTAGGACAAAATTCTACATAACAAGAATGGCGACTCCGCTGGGTTTGATTACTGCTTGATTGATTCAGTTCACTGTCATTTATCTTTTGATTGTGAGTTTTTATTGCACTTCAAACCAGTTTGAATCTTGGTCTCTTTTGACCTTTATTCACTCCTGCTCGCTGTATCTTTCTCCCTGTTTGATCACTGAGTCCCCTGGGTTAGCAACAACCCTGAAAACTTCATCTTCTTTTCTCAAGTTGCACTTTTTCCTTCCCTTGCCACAGTACCGCGCCCCCCTGAACTGCTTCCAACGTGGTAGTACCGCGTTCTCTACCTTCGTACCAGAGCGGTACTCCTACTGTGCCGCGTTCCAGTCAGACCCTGACCCACGGTAGTGTCTGCAAGTTTTTAATTTTTTTTTTTTACTTGCTTGGTTTCCTGAGTTTCTCTCTACCTTAGGTAGTCTTTGCTGTTGCCTGTCAACATCCTGATTATTTTACAGTGTGTGATCTGATTATTCCCCAGTTTGTGAGCTTGATTGTTGATTGAATTAGTGGCATTTTTGACATATTGGTCATTTTCCCAGTTTGATTACATTGGTTTGATTTTTTCACCCCAACCAACTCAACACCACTGTTCTCTGTTACCGAATCCTGTAGCTTTTACAGTCATATTATTATTATCATTTTCAGTAAATTAAAAAGATCATTATTTGAGAGCAATTTTGTTGTTTAAATTGAAAAAGTCTACCAGCATTATTCTGCATTAGGAAATGGATCATTGATTTTGGCACAAAAAATTCTCATAGTTGAAGCATTGTAGATTGTAGGATCAGTGCATTAAAAGGAGTGTTCATTTCAGTTTGGCTTGTTTACAAAAAGAAAAGAAAAATCTTTTACTTTGATTGCTCATGAAAAGTTTCATGCATATTTGATCGAAGAAACTCTATCTTTCCCTTAGCTAGATTTCATCGAAGACAAAGGCTTGTTTTTGATTCATTCTCATTTGCATGGTTTGAGTTGTCATAACACCATCAAGTTTCACGTCCACTACCTGATTGAGTAAGACAGCCACTAAAATTAATCACCCTAATTAAACCAACTTTAACCTCACTTGAGGAAATCAAAAGAATTTGGTAGTTAGGTAGGACACCGGGGATAGGCATCAAAATAATTCCCCCTTGTAATTTTCATCTGAGACATAGTCGTTGTCTTTAGGGAACTAAAATCCTCTAGTACTTATTGACACGGTCACATCTAGTTTGTGGAGGGGCCTCCTGACTGTTTTTAACTTTCAGGGGTTAAACGGCCGCGAGATTGAGAACCGGACGAACTCTGTGGAATACTGCACTCCACTTAGCCCTAAGGCAACATCGATCGCTATCTTCTTCGGAAGGCTGAAGTGCCCAAAACCTTTTCCGACGTGTCATGAAAGAGGTAGCTTAGTATCTATTCTACTAGGGCTCTTTTACCCAGGATCCCTTTCCGTAGAGGGATATCCTTCTTATATCAGTCTCTCATGTTGTATTGTTCGACTTGGATTTCATCACCTTGCGAAGGATACAGCTTGTTGAGGTCTCCAACTCTTAGTTAGGAGTTTGCTTGGCATCTCATCTTCATAGAGGGTCATTTTTTCTTTGTAGGGACTGCTTGTTGGCATTCTGGCCATTTGTTTTTTGCATCAACTCGTTTATTGAGACAGCGGTCTCAGTATAGATTTTAGAGCTTACTTTTTTGGCCTGTGAGCCTTGCTTTTTCTAGCTCCTCTTCTGCACACTCAGCTGCATTAGAGTTTTTGAGTTCTTTGTTTACGACACTACCCCTGATTTTCATTTTACCTGTCATCATGTCAGATCAACCACAAAGATCACGAAGACAACAGGGTCAAATTCCTCCACCACCACCACCGCCACGGACTTCTGGTCCGCCTACATCATGCATTCCTGCTCCTCCTGGCCGCGGTGCTAGTCGAGGCAACATTCCACCGCCGATACGTACAACATCTTCAATTACGCCCATAACTGCCACACACAGCACAGTCTCAGAATCTATTGCAGCTTCTGCAACCATTAGCATGTCTGAGACTTCCACTGTCACGTCACCCACTATCATTCCAGATTTATCTGTTACAGTGGACACAGTTATAGCAGCTGAACCTAGCACAACCCAGAGTACTAGACCAGAGGTCATCCTTCTACCAGATGTCAACACTTCCCGTCCACCAGACACTTTTCACGATGATACAGACGGATCTATCGGTACCACTGAAGGGTCCGACCAGGACATATCCGGTTTAATTTCAGTCCCAGGTGGATACGTTGAAATCGTTGAAGATACTCGACTCCCTGACACACCTTTTGAACCTGATTATGACTTCATCACTTCCCAGGCGGAACTTTCGCCTGTTATTACTATGTCACCCAGTGTTCATCCTCAGGAGACAAGTTCTTCTAGCAACTTACCTCGTACTTTAAATCTACCCAACCTCCCACCGGGACATGAAATCATGGCTTCCATCCAGTCTAGTATGGTTAGCCTAGCGAACTCTCCGTTAGCATCAGCACAATTTAGACGCAGCACAAAGCAAATGCTTTCGACAGCGTCTAGATACCCCCCCCATTTCTCGTCCTTCTGACTATAGGGTTCCCAACGTCCCGTTTAGCACAGAGTTTCATCACTCCTTTGCAGACGGCTCAGGACCTTCGGATTTTACTATACCTAGGTTCCCGCCGGATCCCAAAAATATTTTTCAGGATATGAACTCGGACCCAGTTCTCGTTGGTCCTCCTATCATTGAACACGTTATGGATGACGCCGATACCCCTGGGATAAATTCCCCACATTTGCTGTCATCACCTATGTTTGGTGCACATTCTATGAGGGATAACCCAGTTTTTTCTCTGTCCTCACCTGTCCAATATGGACAACCTCCTCCGCAAATCGGTACTTTTGGCGCCGTTGGCCAATCCATGCTATCATATTTGGCTAGCGGCGGAAGAACACCTAGTCATACTACTGAATCTTCCGTTTCGACCGGAGGATCACCTTCAGCCACCATTTATACTATTTCAGGAGGTGGACAACCGACTGCAATGGTCCCTAACTCCAACATACAAACCCTCCCTGGTGGGCCATTAACCCAACCAGCTGGGGGGCAACCTTTTGTTGGTAACCCCATTGTTGGTCAACAACCTCCTCCCATAGGGTCATCAACCCAACCAGTTGGAGGACAACCTTTTGTTGGGAACCCCATTCCTACTCAACAGCCTTTTCTCATAGGGCCATCCAACCCATCTTTTGGCGGACAACCTATTGGTTCTATCCAACAACTATCCCAACCAGCAACATCTGCTCAGTACGGTATGTACAGCACACCTGGAAGTGGGCAACCTTATTCCGGTATTCCAACCGAACCTCATTCTCAACCTCCCCCGTCAGGCATGCTTCCTTCTTGGGATAATCAAATCCCACAGAGTGGGGGGGTACTCACTTTTTGGAAACTGGAACCAAGCTAGAGGGCAATCTCAGATTTCCGCCAACTTGAATTCTGGCTTCTCTTACCCTTCAGCTGCTACAACTCCATGGAACCCATCACTTCAATCAGGAACGAGCCTTCCATGGACACCACCGTCGCAGCCACCCCCCAACCCTGCTATGGGAAACCCTCCACTTACACAGTATAGTGGTAACATCCCTAGAACACAACAATTCCAAGGAACTTTTTCCCAACAAGGAACAGCAACCATTCCTGGGTATCAACAACCCCAGGGTACCATACCCACTCAGCAGAACACTTACCAACCGGTTTCCTTCAATCAACCGGTCAACCAGATGGCTTACTATCCACAAAGCTTCCAGCAGTATCCCGTGGGAAACACATATGGGTATAACACGCAGCAGTATGCTATGCAGGGCCCTCCAGGGTTCTCTGCACCACATGGTTATTACTCATACCCGCAGACCAACCGTCAACTTCCCTTTTTGGCCACACTTGACTTACCTGATTTGTCGAGGATTATCAACGATCCTATATGGCATGAACCTCATTGGCCACCTATTCCAGCCAAACTACCATCGGACATTCCCAAGTTCGATGCTAAGCCCGGGGAAGACCCCAAGAACCACGTGATGACCTTCCATCTTTGGTGTTCATCCAACTCCTTGATGGATGATTCCATCCGACTTCGGCTCTTCCAACGTACGCTTACTAGAACGGAAGCAAAATGGTACATCGAGCTGCCACAACACTCTTTTCATGATTTCAACACTTTGGCTATGCAGTTTTTGACTCATTTCCAGCTCCCCATCTGGTATGAGACTGGAACAGAACTGTTAACTTCACTGCGTCAAACCACTTCTACACATATTTCAGATCACATATTTAGGATAATAAAGGTACCTATTCCAGATCAGCTACTTGTTAATTGGTTTACAAAATCCTTTTTGCCTCCCATAGCCAAAGATATCGCTATGCGCGGAGCGGTTACAGAAGAACAAGCCATCTCGGCAGCCCAGTACATGGATTTAGTATACACTCAATCCGGTACTTTACATGAACTTCTTCCACATGCCTCCTGCATTCACACTGATCCAACGAAGCCTACCACTGAACCCCCCATTGATGGTATTGTCGGTTCAGTCAAGACCCAGCCTGCTACCAACTCGATGGGACAACAAGCTTCTGCTTCCCCTGCTTTTACCCAGGCTATTTCAAAAACAACTACTTCTCCTGCTGTTTCCTCCGAAGTGAACGCAGTCCAGTCTATGTCACAACCATCCGGGGGAAAGAAGAAAAACAATCGTGGTAAATCCAAGAAAAACCAGCAGGAGAACCCCAAGCCACAACCCACCCAGAATGACCAGAAACCACGTCGGAAAGCTAAGTTTCCCTGCTTGATTTGTCAAGATGATCATTATACGCGTGACTGTCCCTACAAGGACGAGGTCAACAAATTCGTTAAAGGATCCTCTCGCCCGGCAGTGTTAACTGACCCTTTCCCCCAACAGCAATAGCAAATGGTTTCCCAAGAATCCCCACAAGGGGGCAACCCGACCAATCCCACCCGCAGAGAGACGTCCACAAACCGCGAAATCCTGATGACTAGTAACGAAGAGGTTCATATCACCACTCGTTCAAAGACGTATGACAACCCTCCAAGTTCAAACAAACAATCGGAGATAGCCAAAGGCAAATATCCCGTTGAAGATCCGGTTCCTATTCCCCCCCCTAACATCATCTCCATATCGAGAGACCGCTGATGGACACAGTGCTACACCCACCCAAGGGCACCATACGAAAGGTGACATTCAATCCGAATGCGCGAGCTACCCAAAACTACAACATTGTTGAGGATTTGGCTCAAGCACCTTGTGCCATGTCGACTCTCGAGGTTCTCCAACACTGCCCAACGCAGCGTAGAACCCTACTTTCAGCACTGGGGGCAATTGACCAAGATACTTCAAACTCCATCATGTTTAACTTGGAGCACACCAAACCTAGGATTTCTCATCAGTTAGTCTTCCAGGTACATACAAAAATTTGTGGAAATACCATCCATCGCACTGTATTAGACGAAGGTGCTTCCACGTCGATCATGTCTTTGAACTGTTGGAGATCCTTAGGCTCACCCGAGGTCACCACTTCTCCTACTACTCTCAGGGCGTTTGATGGACATGGTTTTCAAACTTATGGACTCATTCCTTCAATTGGTGTCGAACTAGGGGGAAAAACAGTATCCGTACACGTTGAAGTCGTAGATGCACCATTGGACTACAATCTCCTCCTTGGACGGAACTGGTTTTATGCCATGACCTCCATAGCATCTACATTCTTCCGGATTGTGCAATTTCCTCATGAAGGGTAAATTGTCACTATTGATCAATTGGATTACTGTATTCCAGACTCCCATCCAAACTCCGCCAACACTGTCCCGTTATTGGATCAACCTCGGTACCGGTTCCGAGACGTTGGTGTTGGTCTCATGAAGGATTCATCCCTCATTGGAGTTTTTCCAGAGCTGGGAACCCATGTTCAACCAATCAGCATGATTTCATCGAGTATCACCTCGTCCAATGATTCATGGGTGATTCCGAGTCCCTCTCAGATTGAAGACTACGGCAACTCTATGCCTCTGAACAAAAACCTAGCAGCATATAGCGCGATCCAATCAGCCACCGATTGGGTCGACTATTCTACTGATCACACCGTGGCACAGCTCTCGGCTGAAACTCATCCATACCCACCACTTTTCGATCCTCTCAATTTGATTTTTCCCATCGACGAATCAATTATGGAGGTTATGTGCAGTGATGAGCCACCATGGGGAGATTTTCATCATCGATCTTCATTCCCCACTATTCATCAACTTGAGTCTGATACAAAACTCAACACTTCACTTGGGATGGTTCAAACCAAGTTCCCCACTTCCCTCGACGAGGTATTTTCAGAAGGAAACTTGGCCAATCTTATGGCAACCACTCCCATCAATATTTCAGTGAAGCCTGGTATCGTGGAAAACGTACACATCGGCAAAACATGTACTCCCCTCGAAACGGAGTTCTATAGTGCCTACTTCAAAACTTTCCACGATGTTTTCGCTTGGAGTTATGAAGAAATGCCAGGGATAGACCCCTCGATCATGGTCCATGAAATCCCAACTTTCCCTGGCGCCCGACCTGTTCGGCAAAAGCTTCGACCCGTCCATCCTCGTAAGGCAGCCGCCATTAAAGCAGAAGTTGAAAAACTTTTGCGTGCTGGTTTTATCTATCCTGTCCCATTGATAGAATGGGTATCCAACATTGTCCCCGTAGCCAAGAAACAGGGAACGATTAGGGTCTATGTTGATTACCGTGATTTGAACAAGGCTTGTCCAAAGGACAACTACCCAACTCCGTTTATTGACCAGATCATCGATAACTGTGGCGGGAGTGTCATCTTTTCATTTATGGATGGCTTCTCTGGCTATAATCAGATCGATATCCTCCCAGCCAACCAGCACAAAATGGTCTTTATCTACCCTTGGGGGATCTTTGCAAATTGAAAGTTACCTTTTGGCCTGAAAAATGCCGGGGCAACTTTCCAATGGGTGATGTCATACGCATTTCATGACATCAAACATATTGTAGAACCATATCTGGATGACCTCCCTGCTCACTCTCGAACTCAGGAAGACCACCCAGACCACTTAAGTGCCATTTTCGAAAGGTGCCGTCACTACAATATATGTTTGAACCCGCATAAATGCGTCTTCTGTGTAGAAGCCGGGAAACTGTTGGGCTTCATAGTCTCCAAAGACGGGATATGTTTAGATCCCGCAAAGGTAGCAGCCATCGTAGGCCTGCCTTCACCCACCAATATTCCAAAACTTCAATGTTTGCAAGGGCATGCAAACTTTCTACGTCGTTTCATCTGCAATCTGTCCGAGATAACAAAAGGATACATGCGGCTTCTCAAGAAGAATGTTCCCTTCATCTGGGATGACGAATCCCAACGCTCCTTTGACAATCTAAAGGCAGCCTTAACCAGAGATCCTGTGATTCAACCCCCCGATTACACACGGGACTACATTCTTTATCTCGCAGCCTCGATTTCCACCATTGGTATGGTGCTGGTCCTGGAAGACCAAAACGGCTTAGAACATGTGGTATACTATCTCAGTAAGAGTCTTCTTGACTCCGAAACCCGCTATTCACATGTTGAAAAACTGGCTCTAGCAACAGTATTTGCTGTCCAGAGATTCCGCCATTACATCTTACTCCGTCGGACCACTGCTATAGCCGACTTCAACCCAATGTATTACATCCTCACACGTCAAGTGCTTGGGGGAAAATACTCTCGTTGGATTGTCATCCTTCAAGAGTTTGACTTGGAGTTTGTCAAGGCTAAGTCCAAGAAGTCTTTGGTCTTCGCGGAGTTAATTTGTAACTTGCCCCGTGCTACTGAGCAATCCGAGCCCATTGATTCTCTTCCCGATGAATCATTGTTCCTCATTAGCACGTCTGATCCGTGGTACGGGGATATTCTTTTATATCTCCAAACCTAACGCTTCCGTCCCGACCTCACTCGCGACGAACGACGACGCATCCGACATCACGCAAAATACTACCTCATAGTTAACGATACTCTTTATCGGCGTGGTGTCGACACCGTCCTTTGACGCTGTTTAACCTTAGATGAGGAAGAACGCATTCTCAATGACTGCCACGCTGGAGCATGTGGTGGTCATCTCTCTGGGATGGCTACGACCCAGAAAATACTGCGAGTAGGATACTTCTGGCCCTCAATTTTTAAAGACTGCATTGAAACAGTCAAGAAGTGTCCGCCATGTCAATTCTTTCATAGCAAAACACGCTCGCATCCTGCTCCACTCCATCCTGTCATTGCTGTCGGCCCCTTTTCCAAATGCGGCATCGATTTCATGCATTATAAGCCCACTTCAGCTGGGGGGCATAGCTATGTCATAGTAGCTGTCGACTATTTTACAAAATGGGCTGAAGCGATGCCTACATATGCTGAACACAGCAAAACAGCAGCGCAGTTCATATTCAATCATATTATAGCTAGATTCGGTGTCCCACAGTCTATTGTGACCGATCACAGTTCCCATTTCAGGAACCATATGATCGAAGAACTAAGTGCCAAGCTGGGTTTTCGCCATGAAAAATCAACCCCGTATTACCCACAAGATAATGGCCAAGTTGAAGCCATTAACAAAGTCCTGAAACGAATGATTCAGCGCATTGTGGGTACCCAGAAATCCAATTGGCACTCAGCTCTGTTCTCAGCACTGTGGGCATACTGAAACTCAGTGACAAGTGCTACTGGGTTCACACCATTCCAACTGGTGTATGGCCTAGAAGCCATCTTGCCAATTGAATGTGAAATTCCATCACTCAAGATAGCCATAGAGCTGCTTCCACACACTACTTCCGAAGAAGAACGGTTTCTATACCTAGCTAAGCTAGATGAAACCCGCCGTGACGCCGCTTTAGCTAATGAAGCTCACAAAAAATGCGTCAAAGCTCAAT
Source organism: Larix kaempferi (assembly GCA_027924585.1). NCBI lineage: Eukaryota > Viridiplantae > Streptophyta > Pinopsida > Pinales > Pinaceae > Larix > Larix kaempferi. The sequence goes on from BSBM01000073.1 coordinate 3,839,010, forward strand.
ATGACAAATCTGTTCAACCTCGGATATTCAATGAGGGTGACCTCGTACTTACATATGATCAGATGCATGATAAGCTTGGAAAAGGTAAACTTGAATCTATGTGGTACGGCCCCTTCATCGTAAAACGTGTCTTAGAAAAAGGAGCCTATGAACTAATCGATTGTGATGGTACGCCATTGGCACGGCCCCGCAACGGGCTATACCTCAAACGTTTTTACGCATGAGGTTACCCTACGTGGGTTACTTGTTGTACATAATGTACTTAGTTTATTTTTGCTTTCTTTTTGGTGTGCGCGTGGACCTCATGTATTCACTCTTACTTTGACTCGTGACTTTATGCGCAGATGTCTGCCTACTTTGGATTCGCCGACGGTGCAAGCCGACATACCCGGAATCTCACTTCCGCAGCATGGGTAATCTATTCCCCTACTGGCGAGTTGATTTCTTCAGGAGCCAATTGTTTAGGTCCTGCAACCAACAATATCGCGGAGTACCATGCAATCATTGGTCTCTTGACAGAGGTTGCTTCACTCGGGATTGACTCCTTATCAGTCTTTTTAGACTCCCAACTCATGGTTTCTCATCTAAACCGTGTTTACACAGTTCGCGATCCTACGCTACTTCGTTTATTTCGGAGAGTAGGCCTCTTGGAAGGATCATTTAATTTTATTACATATCATCACATACCGAGAGAATTCAATTATATAGCTGATTCATTGGCTAATTATATTTTGGATTGGCATCTTGCCCATACATAAACACATCATAAAAAATAAAATGCACGAGTCATTGTAAATATTTAGATCATAAATAGGTCCATATCACTGTATATATAAGTGTTTTTTCCAAAATACATAAAGTTTGTGTCAAAGACAAAATTTGGGACCAAATCCCATATATGCAAAATTTGGCTCTCAAAGCCTACATATCGTGTACATGCCACAAGAAGATCAAAAGACCATCTACGGAGACCTAGGAGACCTATCATGTCCCTCATCGGACTCCTCCCGCTGTTGGTGGTAACATACTACAGCTCGGACCACCTTGTGAAGAAGTCGACTAATACGACCAGGCACACCCACAGTATGCCACTGGAGGTGGTAAGGGACGTCATCCATCCTCATAGCGGGGATGCCATGAGTCAATCCCTGCAAGTTCCTCTCGATGTCCCGAACGCCTCCTACCTCGTCTTCATCCTCCTCCTCGTCAGGAACGGCTTGACGGTCAACACTACCTCGACGTAGTGGTGAGTACCCAGCTGGTCTCTGTGGTCCATGGTCTGCAACATGCATGTGAACACACATTAGAAATCTTTTACACATTCTAAAAAAGTAATAAAAAAATTAAATATTCAAAAAGGAAAAAATACATGTCCATGAAGGTCATACCAGAGTCGTCCCAATCATCGTCCTCTGGCAGTGCCAAGTCGATATCCTCACGAAAATCTACCCCGGAGTAGGGATAGTCATCAATCATAACTATCTGCTCCTCGAGCCAGGAAAAGAAATCCTCACCGAAGGCTAAGCGCTGGGGTCCCCCGAGACGTCCAGCATAATCGCTCCATCGAGCCATCCATGGCTCAGTAGGTGGATGGGGGGGCCTAGATATCTGCGGGCGCAATAGGGGCACCCTTGCCAGAAAGAAGGTGACCAGGATGCTCCCATAGCTGAATTGGGAGTTCTTTCCAACCCTACACTTGTGCACTTGTTCTTTCAGATTGGACAACACTGCATCACACCAGTTAAATACTGTCCCTCCCATACACTCTACTGCGAGGTTCACTTGTGTGCGAGATGCATGATGCGGACTTACACTTCCTGTTGCACGCGTGATAGTGAATAGTACGGTTTTTACAGGAAGTTCTATGACCTTTTTTATGGCCACCTTCCCACTTTTCTTACTTGAACCCTGATGGCAATACCGAGCAATCAAGTCATCTGTACTTGATTCTGAAGCTGAGTATCTGGTAAATTTCACCCGGGCCCCTCTTTTCGAGAGGCCCATGAGGAAATAAATATCCTCAACTTGAATTTCGAGGACATGCTCTCCCACACGGAAAGATCCAATGTCAGGGTCCACAACTGAATGAGATGAGTGAGAATCTTGGGCTGCTGGAGGATCCCTTTGGTTTTAAAGAACTTTAACAAACCACATTCTCACAGTGCGGTCACGGTTGGTAAGTCATTTTCAGCTGCAATATTATCCAATTCGTGCTCTCTTTCTTTCCAGCTTACCATTTTGCTTCAAATAAGTTGCAAAACCCTACAAAAGGTCAAACAAAGCAGTTAGTAACTATTTAGAAACTTACTTCCAGCAGAAAATTAGAGAAAATTTGATTTCTTGAACTAAACATTCGCCTCTACCGCGTCTGAGAGACATTATACCACGCGGCAGTCTACACTACCGTGCCTCGGTTTGGCGCTCCAACGCGGTACTGTTAGTCAGTACCGCGTTTTTTGATAGAGCCCCCATGCAGTAGTGTGAAGGGCGATTCTTGCCCAAAAGGGCTCGCCCAAAAATCAAATTTTTCCTGGTGAAAGAAAAAAATTCTTACATAAAATGAAAGAGGGGCTCAAGAACTCTTACCTGGCACAGACGGCTGTCGAAATGGTGTCCTAGAACTCCCGATATGGATCCTTGAAATCTTGCTCCTAAATAGGTGAAAATTTCTCCTTTGGGTAAAAAACACAAATGAATAGTAATTTCTATTTTTAACTATTCCTTATATAGCATTTTCAAATATTTTTTTTTAATTATTATTTTAAATAGTTAAAATAAACCCTTGTTCACATTGCTAATGTCCAGTTTTTGAGCATTTATTGACAGGATCCTCGGTAAAAATGCGATACGTTCACACTGGTGTTTATTCATAATCTGACCTTCATTTTTGAGCCCACTTGATCTTTTTCATGCTCTGGATTTAAAACTTGAAAATGATTCCAAGCGCTTTTACACCCGTGTCGTGCTTGTCAAACTCAAGTAAATGGTGTCGAGTATGGTCAGCTTTACTCAGGCTCGTTAAACGATGAGGAAAGTATTATCCTGGTTGTATTTTATTCTTTTTTCGGACCAGGATAATCAAAAATTACGAAAAAGACCATAGGAGTCCATAGTTAAGCTCTTTTCAGACTCCTTAAAATTGAAAAGATTGCCAAGTGATCTTGACTCTTTCACACTTGTAAAAGTATTTGAAAGGTCGTCTATTCGGTGATAGGTTACCCCTTTTTTGGCCCGTCTAGACTATTTACGAGAAAGGTATACCTCAGTCAATCTCGGCTGGGAGAGTTCTCTCGGGAATTGTTTTACACTTTTTCAGAATCGAGGGACTAAATTTTGCGAAAAAGTACGTTATGGAGCTTCCTTTAAGTTTTTCAGGCTCTCTAAATATGAAAAACTACCAAGTTTTCCTTCCTTGGACTCGTTAAAATGTTAACATCGAAGGACCCACTTTGGGACGAACCCCTCCTTTCTCAGGTTTGTAAAACATGTGAGATTGGACTCATCCATCAGATGAGCTACACCGAGCATCTGCTATCCTCTTCAAGCTCGCAAAAAAAGAAAGAGGTACTCGTCTATCATGTCGGGGAAATATGGGGGGATGAGTCAAGTTTATTTATGGCAGCTTGTCAGTCGTTACCTTTGAACATGGCATATGTCCGTCTCTTGTCTATATTGGGTATCCATTTTTCACTGAGTTATGGTCATCATCATGAGTCGTCTCCCTGGCCATGAGCCTACTCATCCGGTGTCTATCCTCTATTTGTCAATAATCCCTGCTGCCAAGTCCTGTTACATGCCGTTATATGTTCAAAGGGTTACATTGTTTTGAGTCGTTCATTGTGTCAAGACTCCGCTGTGTCAGTACATAATCCATGGTTCCATCATCTTATCGTTCATGCCGATTTCGTGTCGATGATGTGGGAAACATCATGGACCACCTTCGACGAGTCTATTCCTGTCGACACCAAATCACTATCCGGGAATTAGACTTAGGAATCAACCATTAGTACCTCGGTACCTGCATGCCTCAATGGCAGGTTTCCTCGTGTTTGACAGTAGGTTCACATCATTGACCTCTGATCAAGCGATCTCTTGAATGCTCGACATCAACTCATTTATTCGCATTTCGTTGAGATGTAGTATTGATACCTTGGGAATCATCGTCATCATTGGTGATCTCCCTCGCATTTGTTAACGGTCCACATCATTGACCGGTAATCAAATGGTTTCTACCGTGTTCGACTTCAACACCTTGTAATCACATGGTTAGATTCGTATCTTTTGCGGTCGGGTAGAAGACCCTGGGCGCATCGCTATATCTCGATTGCGTCCAGGTTGCGATGGAGATGTCCTTTGTATTTCCACACAGATCCACTTATTGTATTGGTCATGGCTGTGTCATTATTATCTCATGGATCTACGCTTGTTCATAGTAGCCATGGTCTGTCCACAGTCTATGTCATCTCAGTACTCATGGATCTGCAATGTATTGGTCGGCAACCATGCTTTGAGTCATTTGTTTCCGAGCATGGGGATGCCCGCCTCGGTGGTATATCTAACACTTTGTTTCTGTTTCATCTCCTTGTCGCTCTCCTCGATGCTATCTCTGCACATTATATTCGTAAAGTCATTCGGCCATCAGTCCCTTCTGACCTCACACTTTAGGGGGGCATATGTTATACCTCTATATTCCACATTGTCATATCTCCACCACAAACAGAGTTGACGACACTTCCCCTGCTGTTTGAACCACCCAGAAGATGAATGAATCTTGAAGGTAAATCTACCCTGACAAGTTTTGACCCAGCTGAGACTTTATTTGACTTTTTTTTTACTTACACTACCGCGCCTTGCTCATTTATATGAGCGCGGTACTCCACACTACCGCGTTATGATGTTTCCGCAGAACGCGGTAGTACCGCGTTGTGCTAAGATTACAGGGCGCGGTACTCTTTTATTAGCCCTTTTTCCATGGTTTGTGGGATTTTGGATTTTTGAAGATAATGGAAGATTGGGGTCCCTGATTCGATCCCAACTCACTTTCTGTGTTTAGAAACCCTGATCCACTTATCTCTCCCTAGATCCACCTATCTCTCTTGTTGGTTAACCCTACCATACACTATAAAAGAGAGGCATTCCATGTGGAAGGGGGAGGACTCTTGAAGTACCAAACTTATGATCTTGCAACATTGTGGAGATAGCTAGAGGAGAAGACACTTGGATCTGAAGGATTGGCTTGGACATCAAGCAACCTATGTAAGCATTCTTCAAGTTGTAATAAGATAACTTGTCTTGTCTTTCCCATTTCATGTGTTTTAGTATAAGTTCTTAGCATGAAATGTATCTAATCTGGATTTGAATCTAACCTTTACATTCAAGGTATTTGGAAGTTGGCATGTTTGTTCTTTGATTGATCTTAACAGGTTCTACATCGGAGCTTTGGATCTATAGCTAGAAGCAGGACAAACGTCGGTTGGAAGGTGTGTCACATATCTCATAATTCCTAAATACATTTAATCTTGCTGTAAAAGTTAATTCAGGAATTTTAAGGTAGCATTTGCTTCGACTTGTTTCTTGCTTTAGAGTTAGTTTAAAGTCTGCTTTAAAGTTAAGAGAGTTTTGACTTATCCGTAGGACAAAATTCTACATAACAGATGGTGTTTGAGCTTACTTTTCAATTTTTCGTGCTCTGGTTAAAAACATGAAAAGTGGTTTGAGCTTACTTTTTTCTTTTTCGTGCTCTGGATCCAAACATGAAAAAGATTCCGAGTGCTTTTGATACCATTATCGTGCTCGTTAAACAAATTGGAGTAAAAAGGTGTGTCTAACGAGTATAGGTTTATCACTTTATCCGGCCTCGCTAGACTATTTACGGAAAAGGAACTGTGCCGAGTTTACTTTTCCTTTGTCGTACTCGTTCATCAACCATGACAAAGTTGTACATGGAATCCATAGTTAAGCTCTTTTCAGACTCCCTAAAATTGAAAAGATTGCCAAGTGATCTTGACTCTTTCACACTTGTAAAAGTATTTGAAAGGTTGTCTATTCGGTGATAGGTTACCCCTTTTTCGGCCCATCTAGACTATTTACGAGAAAGGTATACTCCAGCCAATCATGACTGGAAGAGTCATCTCCCGCGTGGTTTTACCCTTTTTCGGGCGATGAGGCTAACTTTACGAAAAAGGACTGTTGGAGTCTTCTTTAGTTCTTTTCAGACTCTCTAAACATGAAAAACTATAGAGTTTTCCTTCCTTGGACTCGTAAAATCAAACATCAAAGGACCCTTTTGGGACCGAACCCCTCCTTTATCAGGTTCATAAAACATGTGGGATTGGACTCGTCCAAAGGATGAGCTATATTGGGCATCTGTTATCCTCCTCAAGCTCGTTAAAAAACAAAGAGGTACTCATCAAACATGATGGGGGTTGGGGGGGAATAAGTTAAGTTTCTTTTAGAAAGCTTCATGGCAGCTTGTGTCGCCCTTGAACATGGCACCTTTTTGCATCTCGTCATACAGTTGGGTAATCTACTTATCTCCGAGTCATGCCAATTCTATGAGTTGTCCCGCTCCTTCAAATCATCTGAATAATGCCTCAGTCATCGTTGCATTATGTCTTGGTCTCTGCCTCGTTGAGTCAATGCTGTCGAGTCATTATTGTCGTGCTGTTCATGTTCAAGGGAAGTTTACCTTAGTCATACTATGCAATATTGTCAGCCTTTACATCCCTATGTCAGTCCATACTCATCTGATTCGTTACTTCATATCACTTTCCTATGTCGGTTTCATGTCGATGATGTGGGATCCATTATGGCCCTCCTTCGACGAGTCTATTCCTGTCGACTTCAACTCATTATCCAGGAATTAGTCTTAGAAACCAACCTTAGTACCTTGGTACCTGCATGCCTCAATGGCAGGTTTCCTCGCATTCGACAGTAGGTTTTCATCATTGACCTCTAATCAAATGATCTCGCGGATGTTCGACATCAACTCATCTATGCACATTTCGTCAAGATGTACTATGATACCTTGGGATTCATTTTCATCATTGGTGATTTCCCTCGCACTTGTTAACGGTTTCAATCATTGACCGGTAATCAAGTGGTTTCTACCATGTTCGACTTCAACATATTGTAATCACATGGTTAGATTCGTATCAATTTGGGATCGAGTAGAAGACCCTGGATAGTTCTGAATTCTTTTTAGCACATCCAGGTTGCGATGGAGATTTTTTGAGTAGGTTCCCACATATATATTATGTTGGTGACCTCATTGATGTACTGTCACACAGATCCACTCTTGTATTGGTCGTGGCTGTGTCATTGTCTTTTCATGGATCTACGCTTGTAGTCTAGTAGCCATGATTTGTCTCCAATCACTGTTAAGTCAGTATTATCATGGATCTGCAATGTATTGGTCGGCATCCATGCTTTCAGTCAGTTGTTCCGAGCATGGGTATGCCCACCTCGAGGTCGTTAGACATATTGTCAATATTTGCTTGCAGCTCTTCTCCAACTCTCCTTCAGATATCCTTGTAGACTTATTATTTGTAAAGTGTTTCGGCCATCAGATTCCTTCTGACCTCACACTTTAGGGGGCATCTGTTATACCTAAAATTGCCACACCATGTGTAAGTGGGAATATACATGTGGGGCGGTGGAATGTTCCCTCGACCAGCACCACGGCCAGGAGGAGCGGGAATGCGTGATGCAGGCGGACCAGAAGTCTGTGGCGGTGGTAGTGGTGGAGGGCTTTGGCCCTGTATTCTTCATGATCTTCATGGTTGTTCTGACATGATGACAGGAAAATGAAAATTGGGGGCAGTGTCGTAACAAAGAACTCAAAAAATCTAGTGCAGCCGAGCGTGCAGAAGAGGAGCTAGAAAAAGCAAGGCTCGCAGGCCAAAAAAAGCAAGCTCTAAAATCTAAACTGAGATCGGCGTCTCAATAAGCGAGCTGATACAAAAAATGGCCAGAATGCCAACAAGCAGTCCCTACAAAGAAAAATGACCCTCTACAAAGATGAGATAACAAGCAAACTCCTAACTAAGAGTTAGAGACCTCAACAAGATGTATCCTTCGTAAGGTGATGAAATCCAAGTCGAACAATACAACATGAGAGACCGATATAAGAAGGATATCCCTCTACCGAAAGGGATCCTGGGTAAAAGAGCCCTAGTAGAATAGATACTAAGCTACCTTGTTCATGACATGTCGGAAAAGGTTTTGGGCACTTCATCCTTCCGAAGAAGACAACGATCGATGTTGCCTTAGGGCTTAAGTGGAGTGCGGTATTCCACAGAGTCCGTCTGGTTCTCAATCTCGCGGTCGTTTAACCCCTGAAAGTTAAAAACAGTCAGGAGGCCCCTCCACAAACTAGCTATGACCGTGTCAATAAATACTAGAGGATTTTAGTTCCCTAAAGACAACGACTATGTCTCAGATGAAAATGACAAGGGGGAATTATTTTGATGCCTATCTCTGGTGTTCTACCTAACTACCAAATTCTTTTGATTTCCTCAAGTGAGGTTAAAGTTGGTTTGATTAGGGAGATTAATTTTAGTGGTTGTCTTACTCAATCAAGTAGTGGACGTGAAACTTGATGGTGTTATGATGACTCAAACCATGCAAATGAGAATGAATAAAAAATAAGCCTTTGTCTTCGATGAAATCTAGCTAAGGAAAAGAGAGAGTTCTTCGATCAAACATGCATGAAATTTTTCACAAGCAATCAAAAATCAAAGTAAAATATTTTTTCTTTTCTTTTTGTAAACAAAGCCAAACTGAAAATAAACACTCCTTTTAATGCACTGATCGTACAATCTACAATGCTTCAACTATGAGAATTTTTTGTGGCACAATCAATGGTTCATTTCCTAATGCAAAATAATGCTACTAGACTTTTTCAATCCAAACAACAAAATTGCTCTCAACTGATAATTGTTTAATTACTGAAAATGATAAAAATAATGTGACTGTAAAATCTACAGGGTTCAGTAACAGAGAACAGTGGTGTTGAGTTGGTTGTGGTGAACAAATCAAGCCAATGCAATCAAACTGGAAAAATGAACCAATGTGTCAAAAATGCCACTAATTGAAACAAATCAAGCTCACAACAAGAAAATAATCAGACCACACAGACTGTAAAATGACCAGGATGCTAACAGGCAACAATAAACACTAACTAGAGTAGAGAGAGGCTCAGGAAACCAAGCAAGGATAAAAAATTTGAAAAATTGCAGACACTACCACGTGTCAGGGTCAGACTGGAGCGCGACACTGTGACAGTACCGCTTCGGTACTAATGCAGTACTACCGCGCTGGAAGCAGTTCTAAGGGCACGGTACTGTGGCAAGGTAAGGAAAAAGTGCAACTTGAGAAAAGAAAATGAAGTTTTCAGGGTTGTTTCTAACCGAGGGGACTCAGTGATCAGACAGGGAGAAAAATTACAGCGAGGAGGGATGAATAAAGGTCAAAAAAGACCAAGATTCAAAACTAGTTTGAAGTGCAATAGAACAAATCACAATCAAAAAATGTATGACAGTGAACTGAATGAATCAAACAGAAATCAAAGCCAGCGGAGTCGCCATTCTTGTTATGTAGAATTTTTCCCTACGGATAAGTCAAAACTTTCTTAACTTTAAAGCGGATTTTCAGCTAACTCTAAAGCAAGAAACAAGTCAAAACAAATGCTACCTTGAAATTCCTAAACTAACTTTTACAGCAAGATTAAATGTATTAAGAAACAATGAGAGATAAGACACACCTTTCAAACTGATGTTTGTCTCACTTCTAGCTCTTGATCCAAATCTCCAATATAGAACCTGTTAAGATCAACCAAAGAACAAACATGCAAACTTCCAAATACCTTGAATGTAAAGATTAGATTCAAATCTAGATTAGATACATTCCATGCTAAGAACTTATGCTATACACATGAAATGGGAAGGACAAGACAAGTTATCTTATTACAACTTGAAGAATGCTTGCAAAGGTTGCTTGATGTCCAAGCCAATCTTCTAGCTCCAAGTGCTTCCTCCTGTAGCTATCTCCACAATGCTACAAGATCATAAGTTTGGTAATTCAAGAGTCCTTCCCTTTTCCCATGGAATACCTCTCTTTTATAGTGTATGGTAGGGTTAACCAACAAGAGAGATGGGTGGATCTAGGGAGAGATAAGTGGATCAAGGTTTCTAATCACAGAAAGTGAGTTGGGATCGAATCAGGGACCCCAATCTTCCACTATCTTCGAAAATCCAAAATCCCACAAGCCATGGAAAAATGACTATAAAAAGAGTACTGTGCCCTTCAGTCTGAGCATAACGCGGTAGTACCGGGTGGCATGAACAAAGCATAGCGCGGTAGTGTGGACTACCGCGCACCTATAACTGAGCAAGGCGCGGTAGTGTAGGTAAATAAAGTCTCAGCTGGGTTAAAACTTGACAGGGTGGATTTACCTTCAAGGATTATTCATCTTCTGGGTGGTTCAAACAGTAGGGGAAGTGTCATCAACTCTGTTTGTGGTGGAGATGCGACACTATAGAATATAGAGGTATAATAGATGCCCCCTAAAGTGTGAGGTCAGAAGGGACTGATGGCCGAAAGACTTTACGAATATAGTGTGCAGAGATAGCATCAAGGAGAGCGACAAGGAGCTGAAACAGAAACAAAGTGTTAGATATACCACCGAGGCGGGCATCCCCATGCTCGAAAACAAATGACTCAAAGCATGGATGCCGACGAATACATTGCAGATCCATGAGTACTGAGATGATATAGACTGTGGATAGACCATGGCTACTATGAACAAGCGTAGATCCATGAGACAATAATGACACAGCCACGACCAATACAATAAGTGGATCTGTGTGACAATGCAAAGGACATCTCCATCACAACCTGGACGCAATCAAGATACAGAGGTGCTCCCAGGGTCTTCTACCCGATCGCAAAAGATACGAATCTAGCCATGTGATTACAAGGTGTTGAAGTCGAACATGGTAGAAACCATTTGATTACCGGTCAATGATGTGTACCGTTAACAAATGCGAGGGAAATCACCAATGATGAGGATGATCCCCAAGGTATCTGAAGTACATCTCAATGAAATGTGAATAGATGAGTTGATGTCGAGCATTCGAGAGATCATTCAATCAGAGGTTAATGATGTGAACCTATTGTCGAACACGAGGAAACCTGCCATTGAGGCATGCAGGTACCAAGGTACTAATAGTTGATCTCTAAGTCCAATTCCCGGATAGTGATTTGGTGTCGACAGGAATAGACTCGTCGAAGGTGGGCCATAATGAACCCCACATCATCAACACGAAATCGGCACGAATGATAAGATGATGAAACAATGGAGTATGTACTGACACAGCGGAGGCTTGACACAATGAACGACTCTGAACATTGCAATCCTTTGAACATATAACGGCATGTAACAGGATTTGACAGCAGGGATTATTGACAACAGAGGATAGACACCGGATGAGTAGGCTTGTGGCCAGGGAGACGACTCAGGATGATGACCATGACTCAGTGAAAAATGGATACCCAATATAGACAAAAGACAGACACATGCCATGTTCAAAGGTAACGACTGACAAGCTGCCATAAATAAACTTAACTTGTTCTCCCGTATTCCCTCGACATGATAGACGAGTACCTCTTTGTTGTTTTTCGAGCTTGAAGAGGATAACAGATGCTCGGTGTAGCTCATCCCATGGATGAGTCCAATCTCACATGTTTTACGAACCTGAGAAAGGAGGGGTTCGTCCCAAAGTGGGTCCTTCGATGTTAAAATTTTAACGAGTCCAAGGAAGGAAAACTCGTTAGTTTTTTGCATTTAGAGAGCCTGAAAAACTTAAAGGAGGCTCCATAATGTACTTTTTCATAAATTTAGTCCCTCAATCCCGAAAAAGTGTAAAACAATTCCCGAGAGAACTCTCCCAACCGAATTTGACTGAGGTATACCTTTCTTGTAAATAGTCTAGACGGGCCAAAAAAGTTGTAACCTATCACCGAATAGACGACCTTTCAAATAATTTTACAAGTGTGAAAGAGTCAAGATCACTTGGCAATCTTTTCAATTTTAGGGAGTCTGAAAAGAGCTTAACTATGGACTCCTATGGTCTTTTTCGTAATTTTTTATTATTCTGGTCCGAAAAAAGAATAAAATACAACCAGGATAATACTTTCCTCATCGTTTAACGAGCATGAGTAAAGCTGACCGTACTCGACACCATTTACTTGAGTTTGAAAAGCACGACACGGGTGTAAAATAACTTGGAATCTTTTTCAAGTTTGAATCCAGAGCACGAAAAATATAAAGTAGGCTCAAAATGAAGGTCAATCAGTGAATAAACGCCAGTGTGAATAAATCGCTTTTTACCGAGGATCCTGTCAAGAAAAAGCTCACAAAACCGGGTATTAGCAATGCGAAATGGGTTTTTGTTTTAACCATATAAAATAATAATTAAAAAATAGGTGAAAAAACTATAAAAGGATGGTTAAAAATAGAAATTACCATTTCATTTGTGTTTTTACCCAAAGAGGATATTTTTACCCATTTGAGGAGCAAAACTTCAAGGATCCATATCTAGAGTTCTAGGGCACCATTTCAACAACTGTCTGCGCCAGGTAAGATTTCTTAAACTGCTCTTTTAATTTCATGCATGAATCTTTTGTTTTCAGTAAGGAAAATCGATTTTTTGGGCAAGCCCTATTGGGCAAAAATCGCCCTTCACAGTACCACGTGGGGGCTCTATCTAGAAACGCGGTACTGTTATACAGTACCACGCTGTGGTTCCAAACCGAGGCGCGGTACTTTACAGTACCACGCGGCAGAGTTTGCCCCAGGCGCGATGAAGGCGATTTTTGAGATGAAAAAATCAAATTTTCTCAAATTTTTTGCTGAAGTTGAGTTGTTAAATAGTTACTGAAAGTTTCCCCTGACCTTTTGAAGGAGTTTGCAACTCGTTTGGATCAAAATGGTCAGTTGGAAAGAAAGAGAGCATGAAGTAGATGATTTGGCAGCTGAAAATCATTTACCAACTGTGACCGCATTGCAAGAATGTGGTTTGTTGAAGTTCTTTAAGACCAAAGGGATTCGTCAGCAACCCAAGCTTCTCACTCATCTTATTCAATTATGGGACCCTGACATTCAAGCTTTCCGAGTGGGAGAGCACGTTCTCGAAATTCAACTCGAGGATATTTATTTCCTCACGGGCCTCTCGAAAAGAGGGGCTCGGGTGAACTTTACTAGATAAACAGCCTCGGGAACGAGTACATATGACTTGATTGCTCGGTATTGCCGTCAGGGTTCAAGTAAGAAAAGCGGGAAGGTGGCCATAAAGGATGTTATAGAACTCCTGGTAAAAACCGTACTGTTCACCATTACACGTGCGGCAGGAAGTGTGGGTCCGCATCAGGCGTCCCGTATACAAGTGAATCTCGCAGCGGAGTGTATGGGGGGAACAGTATTTAACTGGTGTGAAGTGGTGTTGGCCAATCTCAAAGAACAAGTGCACAAGTGTAGAGCTGGAACGAATTCCCAATTTGGCTATGGGAGCATCCTGGTCACCTTCTTTTTGGCGAGGGTGCCACTATTGCGCCCGCAGATATCTATGCCCCCCCGTCCACCTACCGATCCATGGATGGCTCGATGGAGTGATTATGTTGGACGTCTCGGGGGACCTCAGCGCTTAGCCTTTGGTGAGGATTTCTTTTCCTAGCTCGAGGAGCAGATAGTTATGATTGATGACTACCCCTATGCTTGGGTAGACTTCCGCGAGGACATCAACTTGGCACTGCCAGAGGATGATGATTGGGACAACACAGGTAAGACCTTCATCGATATACATTTTTTCCTTTTTGAATATATAATTTTTATTGCTTTTTTAGAATGTGTAAAAGACTTCTAATGTATGTTCGCATGCATGTCGCAGACCGTGGACCACAGAGACCAGCTGGGTACTCTCCACTACGTCGTGGTGGTGTTGATCGTCAAGCTATTCCTGACGAGGAGGAGGACGAAGACGAAGCAGGAGGTGTTCGGGACATAGAGAGGAACTTACAGGGGTTGACTCATGGTATCCCTGCTATGAGGATGGATGACGTCCCTCATCATCTCCAGCAGCATACCGTAGGTGTGCCTAGTCGTATTGGTCGACTTCTACGTAGGGTGGTTCGAGCTGTAGTATGTTACCACCAACAGCGGGAGGAGTCTAATGAGGGACATGATAGGTCTCCCAGATCTCTGTAGATGATAGCTTTTGATCTTTTTGCGGCATGTACATGATATGTAGGCTTTGAGAGCCAAATTTTGTATGGGATTTGGTCCCAAATTTTGTCTTTGACACAAACTTTATGTATTTTGGAAAAAACACTCTTATATACAATGATATGGACCTATTTATGATCTAATTATTTACAATGACTTGTGCATTTTATCTTTTATGATGTGTTTATGTGTGGGCAAGATGCCAATCCAAAATGTAATTAGCCAATGAATCAGCTATACAATTGAATTCTCTCGGTATGTGTTGATATGTAATGAAATTAAATGATCGTTCCAAGAGGCGTACTCTCCGAAATAAACGGAGTAGTATAGGATCGCGAACTGTGTAAACACGGTTTAGATTAGAAACCACGAGTTGGGAGTCTAAAAAGACTGATAAGGAGTCAATTCCGAGTGAAGCAACCTCCGTCAAGAGACCAATGACTGTATGGTACTCCGCGATATTGTTGGTTGCAGGACCTAAACAATTAGCTCCTGAAGAAATCAACTCGCCAGTGGGGGAATAGATTACCCATGCTGCGGAAGCGAGATTTCGGGTATGTCGGCTTGCACCGTCGGCGAATCCAAAGTAGGCAGACATCTGCGCATAAAGTCACGAGTCAAAGTAAGAGTGGATACATGAGGTCCACGCGCACACCAAAAAGAAAGTAAAAGAAAACTAAGTACATTATGTACAACAAGTAACCCGCGTAGGGTAACCTCATCCGTAGAAACGTTTGAGGTATAGCCCATTGCGGGGCCGTTCCAATGGCGTACCATCACAATCGATTAGTTCATAGGCTCCTTTTTCTAAGACACGTTTTACAATAAAGGGGCCATACCAGATAGATTCAAGTTTTCCTTTTCAAAGCTTATCGTGCATTTGATCATATGTAAGTACGAGATCACCTTCATTGAAGATCCGAGGTTGAACGGATTTGTCATATTGAGCTTTGACGCATTTTTTGTGAGCTTCATTAGCTAAAGCAGCTTCGCGGCGGGTTTCATCTAGCTTAGCTAGGTATAGAAACCGTTCCTCTTCGAAAGTAGTGTGTGGAAGTAGCTCTATGGCTATCTTGAGTGATGGAATCTCACATTCAATCGGAAAAATGGCTTCTAGGCCGTACACCAGTTGTAATGGTGTAAACCCAGTAGCACTTTTCACTGAGGTTCGGTATGCCCACAGTGCTAAGAATAGGGCTGAGTGCCAGTTAGATTTCTGGGTACCCACAATGCGCTGAATCATTCGTTTCAAGACTTTGTTAATGGCTTCAACTTGGCCATTAGCTTGTGGGTAATACGGGGTTGAGTTTTCATGGCGAAAACCCAACTTGGCACTTAGTTCTTCGATCATATGGTTCCTGAAATGAGAACCATGATCGGTCATAATAGACTGTGGGACACCGAATCTAGCTATAATATGATTGAATATGAACTATGCTGCTGTTTTGTCGTCCTCAGCATACGTAGGCATTGCTTCATCCCATTTTGTAAAGTAGTCGACAACTACTATAACATAGCTATGCCCCCCGGCTGAAGTGGGCTTACCGTGCATGAAATCTATGCCCCATTTGGAAAAAGGGCCGACGGCAATAACAGGATGGAGTGGAGCAGGATGCGAGCATGTTTTGCTATGAAAGAATTGACATGGCAGACACTTCTTGACTGTTTCAATGCAGTATTTGAAAATTGAGGGCCAGAATTATCCTACTCGCAGTATTTTCTGGGTCGTAGCCATCCCAGAGAGATGACCACCACATGCCCTAGCGTGGCAGTCATTGAGAACACGTTCCGCCTCATCTAAGGTCAAACAACGTCGAAGGACGGTGTCGACACCACGCCGATAAAGAGTATCGTTGACTATGAGGTAGTATTTTGCGTGGTGTCAGATGCGTCGCCGTTCATCGCGAGTGAGATCGGGACAGAAGCATTGGGTTTGGAGATATAAAAGAATATCCCCGTACCACGGATCAGACGTGCTAATGAGGAACAATGATTCCTCAGGAAGAGAATCAATGGGCTCAGATTGCTTGGTAACACGGGGCAAGTTACAAATTAATTCCGCGAAGACCAAAGACTTCTTGGACTTAGCCTTGACAAACTCCAAGTCAAACTCTTGAAGGATGACAATCCAACGAGAGTATTTGCACCCAAGCACCTGACGTGTGAGGATGTAATACATTGGGTTGAAGTCGGCTATAATAGTGGTCCGGTGGAGTAAGATGTAGTGACGGAATCTCTGGACAGCAAATACTGTTGCCAGAGCCAGCTTTTCAACATGTGAATAGCGAGATTCGGAGTCAAGAAGACTCTTACTGAGATAGTATACCACATGTTCTATGCCGTTTTGGTCTTCCTGGACTAGCACCATACCGATGGTGGAAGTCAAGGCTGCAAGATAAAGAATGTAGTCCCGTGTGTAATCGGGGGGTTGGATCACAGGATCTTTGGTTAAGGCTGCCTTTAGATTGTCAAAGGAGCGTTGGGATTCGTCATCCCAAATAAAGGGAACATTCTTCTTGAGAAGCCGCATGTAGCCTTTTGTTATCTCGGACAGATTGCAGATGAATCGAAGTAGAAAGTTTGCATGCCCTTGCAAACATTGAAGTTCTAGAATATTGGTGGGTGAAGGCAGGGCTAAGATAGCTGCTACCTTTGTGGGATCTAAACGTATCCCATCTTTGGAGACTATGAAGCCCAACAGTTTTTCGGCTTCTACACAGAAGACACACTTATGCGGGTTCAAACGTATATTGTAGTGACGACACCTTTCGAAAATGGCACTTAAGTGGTCTGGATGGTCTTCCCGGGTTCGAGAGTGAGCGGGAAGATCATCAAGATATGGTTCTACAATATGTTTGATGTCATGAAATGCGTAGGACATCGCTCGTTGGTAACTTTCGATATGCAAAAATCCCCCAAGGGTAGATAAAGGCCATTTTGTGCTGGAAGGCTGGGAGGATATCGATCTAATTATAGCCAGAGAAGCCATCCATAAATGAAAAGATGACACTTCTGGCACATTTATCGATGATCTGGTCGATGAACGGAGTTGGGTAGTTATCTTTTGGAGAAGCCTTGTTCAAATCACGGTAATAAACACAGACCCTAATCGTTCCTTGTTTCTTGGCTATGGGAACGATGTTGGATACCCATTCTGTCAATGGGACAGGATAGATAAAACCAGCACGCAAAAGTTTTTCAACTTCAACTTTAATGGTGGTTGCCTTATGAGGATGGACGGGTCGAAGCTTTTGCCGAACAGGTCGGGTGCCAGGGAAAGTTGGAATTTCATGGACCACGATCGAGGGCTCTATCCCTGGCATTTCTTCATAACTCCAAGCAAAAACATCGCGGAAAGTTTTGAAGTAGGCACTATAGAACTCTGTTTCGAGGGGAGTACATGTTTTTCCGATGTGTACATTTTCCACGATACCAGGCTTCACTGAAATATCAATGGGAGTGGTTTCCATAAGATTGGCCAAGTTTCCTTCGAAAAATACCTCGTCGAGCGAAATGGGGAACTTGGTTTGAACCATCCCAAGTGAAGTGCTGGGTTTTGTATCAGGCTCAAGTGGCTGAATGGTGGGGAATGAAAATCGATGATGAAAATCTCCCCATGGTGGCTCATCACCGCACATAACCTCCATAATTGACTCGTCAGTTGGAGAAATCAAATTGAGAGGATCAAAAAGTGGTGGGTATGGATGAGTCTCAGCCGAGAGTTGTGCCACGGAATGATGAGTAGAACAATCGACCCAATCGGTGGCTGATTGGATCGCGTTATATGCTGCGAGGTTTCTGTTCAGAGGCATAGAGTTTCCGTAGTCTTCAATCTGAGAGGGACTCGGAATCACCCATGAATCATTGGAAGGGGTGATATTCGATGAAATCATGTTAACTGGTTGAATATGGGTTCCCAGCTCTGGAAAAACTCCAATAAGGGATGAATCCTTCATAAGACCAACACCAATGTCTTGGAACCGGTACCGAGGTTGATCCAATAATGGGACGGTGTTGGTGGAGTTTGGATGGGAGTCTGGGATATAGTAATCCGGTTGATCAATAGTGACAATTTTCCCTTCATGAGGAAATTCCACAATCCGGAAGACTATAGATGCTATGGCGGTCATGGCATAAAACCAGTTCCATCCAAGGAGGAGATTGTAATCCAATGGTGCATCTACGACTTCAATGTGTATGGATACTTTTTTGCCCCCCAGTTCGACACCAATTGAGGGAATGAGTCCATAAGGTTGAAAACTGTGTCCATCAAATGCCCTAAGAGTAGTAGGAGAAGTGGTGACTTCGGGTGAGCCTAAGGCTCTCCAACAGTTCAAAGACATGATCGACGTGGAAGCACCTTCATCTAACACAGTGCAATGGATGATATTTCCATGGATTTTTGTATGCACCTGGAAGGCTAACTGGTGAGAAAGCCTAGGTTTGGCGTGCTCCAAGTTAAACATGATAGAGTTTGAAGTATCTGGGTCCATTGCCCCCAGTGCTGAAAGTAGGGTTCTACGCTGCGTGGGGAAGTGTTGGAGAACCTCGAGAGTCGACATGGCGCAAGGTGCTTGAGCCAAATCCTCAACAATGTTGTAGTTTTGGGCAGCTCGCGCATTCGCATTGAATGTTGCCTTTCGTATGGTGCCCTTGGGTGGGCATAGCACTGTGTCCGTCAGCGGTCTCTCGATATGGAGATGACCGGTAGAGGGGGAATAGGAATTGGATCTTCAACAGGAGATTCTCCTTTGGCTATCTCCGATTATTTGTTTGAACTTGGAGGGTTGTCATATGTCTTTGAACGAGTGGTTATATGTACCTCTTTGTTACTCGTCATCAGGATTTCGCGGTTTGTGGACGTCTCTCCGTGGGTGGGATTGGTCGGGTTGCTCCCTTGTGGGGATTCTTGGGCAACCATTTGTTGTTGTTGTTGGGGGAAAGGGTCAGTTAACACTGCCGGGCGAGCGGATCCTTTAACGAACTTGTTAACCTCGTCCTTGTAGGGACAGTCACGCGTGTAATGATCATCTTGCCAAATCAGGCAGGGAAACTTAGCCTTTCGATGTGGTTTCTGGTCATTCTGGGTGGGTTGTGGCTTGGGGTTCTCCTACTATTTTTTCTTGGGTTTACCACGATTGCTTTTCTTCTTTCCCCAGGATGATTGTGACGTAGATTGATCTGCATTCACTTTGGAGGAAATAGTAGGAGAAGTAGTTGTTTTTGAAGCAGCCTGGGTAAAAGTGGGGGAAGCAGAAGCTTGTTGTCCCGTCGAGTTGGTAGCAGGCTGAGCCTTGACTGAACCGAAAATACCATCAATGGGGGGTTCAGTGGTAGGCTTCGTTGGATCAGTGTGAACGTGGGAGGCATGTGGAAGAAGTTCATGTAAAGTACCAGATTGAGTATATACCAAATCCATGTACTGGGCTGCTGAGATGGCTTGTTCTTCTGTAACCGGCCTGCGCATAGCGATATCTCTGGCTATGGGAGGAAAAAAATATTTTGTGAACCAATCAGCGAGTAGCTGATCTGGAATGGGTGCCTTGATTATCCTATGGCATCGTTGCCACTCATGGATGTGATCCGAAATATGTGTGGAAGTTGTTTGACACAGTGAGGTTAACAGTTCTGTTCCAGTCTCATACGGGATGGGGAGATGGAAATGAGTTAGAAATTGCATAGCCAAAGTGTTGAAATCACGAAAAGAGTGTTGTGGCAGCTCGATGTACCATTTTGTTGCCGTGCCAATAAGCGTACGTTGGAAGAGCCTAAGTAGAATGGAATCATCCATCAAGGAGTTGGATGAACACCAAAGATGGAAGGTCATCACGTGGTTCTTGGGGCCTTCCCTGGGCTTAGCATCGAACTTAGGAATGTCTGATGGAAGTTTGGCTAGGATAGGTGGCCAGTGAGGTTCATGCCATATAAGATCGTTGATAAGCCTCGACAAATCAGGTAAGTCAAGTGTGGCCAAAAAGGGAAGTTGACGGTTGGTCTACGGGTATGAGTAATAACCACGTGGTGCAGAGAACCTAGAGGGCCCTGCATAGCATACTGCTGCGTGTTATACCCATATGTGTTGCCCGCGGGATACTGCTGGAAGTTCTGTGGATAGTAAGCCATCTGGTTAACCGGTTGATTGTAAGTAACCGGTTGGTGAGTGTTCTGCTGAGTGGGTATAGTACTCTGGGGTTGCTGAAATCCAGAGATGGTTGCTGCTCCTTGTTGGGGAAAAGTTCCTTGGAATTGTTGTGTTCCAGGAATGTTACCACTATACTGTGTAAGTGGAGGATTTCCCATAGCAGGGTTGGGAGTGGCTGCGACGGTGGTGTCCATGGAAGGCTCGTTCCTGATTGAGGAGCAAGTGAAAATTGAAGTGATGGGTTCCATGGAGTTGTAGCAGCTGAAGGGTAAGGGAAGCCAGAATTCAAGTTGGGGGGAATCTGAGATTGCCCCCTAGCTTGGTTCCAGTTTCCAAAAAGTGAGTACCCCCAACTCTGTGGGATTTGAGGGTCCCAAGAAGGAATCATACCTGACGGGGGAGGTTGAGAATAAGGTCCGATTGGAACACCGGAATAAGGTTGCCTGCTGCCAGGTGTGCTGTACATACCATACTGAGTAGATGCTGCTGGTTGGGATAGTTGTTTGATGGAACCAATAGGTTGTCCGCCAGCAGATGGGTTGGATGGCCCTATAGGAGGAGGTTGTTGACTAGGAACGGGGTTCCCAACAAAAGGTTGTCCTCCAACTAGTTGGGTTGATGGCCCTATAGGAGGAGGTTGTTGACAAACAATGGGGTTCCCAACAAAAGGTTGTACCCCACCTGGTTGGGTTGATGGCCCACTAGGGGGGGTTTGCACGTTGGATTTAGGGACCACTGCAGTCAGTTGTCCACCTCCTGAGATAGTGTAAATGGTGGCTGAAGGTGATCCTCCGGTCAAAACGGAAGATCCAGCAGTATGACTAGGTGTTCTTCCGCCGCTAGCCAAATATGATAGTGTGGATTGGCCAACAGTGCCAAAAGTATCGATTTGCGGAGGGGGTCATCCATATCTGACAGGTGAGGATGGAGAAAAAACTGGTTTATCTCTCATAGAATGTGCGCCAAAAATGGGTGATGGCAGCAAATGTGGGGAATTTAGCCCAGGGGTATCGGCGTCATCCATAACATGTTCAATGATAGGAGGACCATCGAAAACTGGGTCCGAGTTCATGTCCTGAAAATGGTTTTGGAGATCCGGAGGGAACCTTGGTATAGTAAAGTCCGAAGGTCCTGAGCCATCTGCAAAGGAGTGACGAAACTCTGTGCTAGACGGGATGTTGGGAGCCCTATAGTTAGAAGGACAAGAAATGGGGGGATATCTAGATGCTGTCGAGAGCATTTGCTCTGTGTTGTGTCTAAACCATGCTGATGCTAACGGAGAGTTCGCTAGACTAACCATACTAGACTGGATGGAAGCCATGATTTCATGTCCCGGAGGGAGGTTGGGTAGATCTATAGTACGAGGTACGTTGCTAGAAGAACTTGTTTCCTGTGGATGAACACTGGGTGACGTAGTAATAACAGGCGGAAGTTTCGCCTGGGAAGTGATGAAGCCATAATCAGGTTCAAAAGGTGTGTCAGGAAGTTGAGTATCTTCAACGATTTCAATGTACCCGCCTGGGACTAAAATCAAGCAAGGTATGTCCTAGTCGGACCCTTCTGTGGTTCCAATAGATCCATCTGTGTCATCGTGAAAAGTGTTTGATGGACGGGAAGTGTTGACATCCGGTAGAAGGATGACCTCTGGTCTAGTACTTTGGGTTGTACTAGGTTCAGCTGCTGTAACTGTGTCCACTGTGGCAGATATATCTGGAATGACAGTGGGTGAAGTGACAGTGGAAGTCTTAGATATGCTAGTGGTTGCAGAAGCTGCAATAGATTCTGAGACTGTGCTGTGAGTGGCAGTTACGGGCGGAACTGAAGATGTTGTACGTATCGGCGGTGGAATGTTCCCTCGACCAGCACCGCGGCCAGGAGGAGCGGGAATGCGTGATGCAGGCGGACCAGAAGTCCGTGGTGGTGGTGGTGGTGGAGGGATTTGGCCCTGTATTCTTCATGATATTCATGGTTGTTCTAACATGATGACAGGAAAATGAAAATCGGGGGCAGTGTTGTAACAAAGAACTCAAAAACTCTAATGCAACCGAGCGTGCAGAAGAGGAGCTAGAAAAAGAAAAGCTCGCAGGCCAAAAAAGCAAGCTCTAAAATCTATACTGAGACCGGCGTCTCAATAAGCAAGCTGATACAAAAAATGGCCAGAATTCCAACTAGCAGTCCCTACAAAGAAAAATGACCCTCTACAAAGATGAGATAACAAGCAAAATCCTAACTAAGAGCTGGAGACCTCAACAAGCTGTATCCTTCACAAGGTGATGAAATCCAAGTCGAACAATACAACATGAGAGACCGATATAAGAAGGATATCCCTCTACCGAAAGGGATCCTCGGTAAAAGAGCCCTAGTAGAATAGATACTAAGCTACCTTGTTCATGACACGTCGGAAAAGGTTTTGGGAACTTCAGCCTTCCGAAGAAGATAGCGATCGATGTTGCCTTAGGGCTTAAGTGGAGTGCGGTATTCCACAGAGTCCGTCCGGTTCTCAATCTCGCAGCCGTTTAACCCCTGAAAGTTAAAAACAGTCAGGAGGCCCCTCCATAAACTAGCTGTGACTGTGTCAATAAATAGTAGAGGATTTTAGTTCCCTAAAGACAATGAATATGTCTCAGATGAAAATGACAAGGGGGAATTATTTTGATGCCTATCCCCGGTGTCCTACCTAACTACCAAATTCTTTTGATTTCCTCAAGTGAGGTTAAAGTTGGTTTGATTAGGGAGATTAATTTTAGTGGTTGTCTTACTCAATCAGGTAATGGACGTGAAACTTGATGGTGTTATGACGACTCAAACCATGCAAATGAGAATGAATCAAAAATAATCCTTTGTCTTCGATGAAATCTAGCTAAGGAAAAGAGAGAGTTCTTCGATCAAACATGCATGAAATTTTTCACAAGCAATCAAAAATCAAAGTAAAAGATTTTTTCTTTTCTTTTTGTAAACGAAGCCAAACTGAAAATAAACACTCCTTTTAATGCACTGATCGTACAATCTACAATGCTTCAACTATGAGAATTTTTTGTGGCACAATCAATGGTTCATTTCCTAATGCAAAATAATGCTACTAGACTTTTTCAATCCAAACAACAAAATTGCTCTCAAATGATAATTGTTTAATTACTGAAAATGATAAAAATAATGTGACTGTAAAAGCTACAGGGTTCAGTAACAGAGAACAGTGGTGTTGAGTTGGTTGTGGTGAAAAAATCAAGCCAATGCAATCAAACTGGAAAAATGACCCAATGTGTCAAAAATTCCACTAATTGAAACAAATCAAGCTCACAACAAGAAAATAATCAGACCACATAGACTGTAAAATGACTAGGATGCTAATAGGAAACAGTAAACACTAACTAGAGCAGAAAGAGGCTCAAGAAACCAAGCAAGGATACAAAATTTCAAAAATTGCAGACACTACCACGTGTCAGGGTCAGACTGGAGCGCGGCACTGTGACAGTACCGCTCTGGTACTAATGCAGAGAATGCGGGTACTACCGCGCTAGAAGCAGTTCTGAGGGCGCGGTACTGTGGCAAGGTAAGGAAAAAGCGCAACTTGAGAAAAAAAATGAAGTTTTCAGGGTTGTTTCTAACCCAGGGGACTCAGTGATCAGACAAGGAGAAAAATTATAGCGAGGAGGGATGAATAAAGGTAAAAAAAGATCAAGATTCAAAACTGGTTTGAAGTGCAATAGAACAAATCACAATAAAAAAATGTATGACAGTGAACTGAATGAATCAAACAGAAATCAAAACTAGCAGAGTCGCCATTCTTGTTATGTAGAATTTTGCCCTACGGATAAGTCAAAACTCTCTTAACTTTAAAGCAGATTTTCAACTAACTCTAAAGCAAGAAACAAGTCAAAACAAATGCTACCTTGAAATTCCTGAACTAACTTTTACAACAAGATTAAATGTATTCAGAAACAATGAGAGATAAGACACACCTTTCAAACTGACGTTTGTCTCGCTTCTAGCTCTTGATCCAAAGCTCCAATATAGAACCTGTTAAGATCAACCAAAGAAAAAACATGCAAGCTTCCAAATACCTTGAATGTAAAGATTAGATTCAAATCTAGATTAGATACATTCCATGCTAAGAACTTATGCTATACACATGAAATGGGAAAGACAAGACAAGTTATCTTATTACAACTTGAAGAATGCTTACAAAGGTTGCTTGATGTCCAAGCCAATCTTCTAGCTCCAAGTGCTTCCTCCTCTAGCTATCTCCACAATGCTGCAAGATCATAAGTTTGGTACTTCAAGAGTCCTTCCCTTTTCCCATGGAATGCCTCTCTTTTATAGTGTATGGTAGGGTTAACCAACAAGAGAGATGGGTGGATCTAGGGAGAGATAAGTGGATCAAGGTTTCTAATCACAGAAAGTGATTTGGGATCGAATCAGGGACCCCAATCTTCCACTATCTTCGAAAATCCAAAATCCCACAAGCCATGGAAAAAAGACTATAAAAAGAGTATCGCGCCCTTCAGTCTGAGCATAACGCGGTAGTACCGCATGGCATGAACAAAGCATAGCGCGGTAGTGTGGGTAAATAAAGTCTCAGTTGGGTTAAAGCTTGACAGGGTGGATTTACCTTCAAGGATTACTCATCTTCTGGGTGGTTCAAACAGTAGGGGAAGTGTCGTCAACTCTGTTTGTGGTGGAGATGCGACACTGTAGAATATAGAGGTATAACAATGCTAACCATTTGTGATTTGGTTTGATGCAGATGTGGGACCGCAGCCACCGTCGGGGCATGGGGAGCGTAGGGGGCACATAGCATTGACAGCCTTTCCAGATCAGGGGGAGGTGCGACGATGGGATGCGGATGGGACTTTGGAGTCCTTGCGAGTTACCTTCAACCGGCTACTGGTTGGGGTCTCCGACGAGGGGTGGTAGGAGCTTGATTGGGATGTGGTTTAGGCCTGTCATGAGGCTCCACGGGATTGGCAGGTGATTTTGATTCGGGTGATAGTATTGGCTGAGGAGAGGAGGGGTTAGGCTTGACAAAGCGATAAGGAGGATCCAGATGAGGAGCGAGGAGAGGATGAGTCCACAGTAGAGGCGACTGCGACGCAGAGTGGTGATGGTTTAGATGGGGGCTATGACTCTCATTAGGGGGTGCTGGGGACTCCCCCTGATGCGTATGGGCATTTGGGATTTTTTGTATATACGGCATGTATTTTATGACAAGGATGTTGTTGAGGATCCTCGATGTATATTTTTGTATATTTGAGTGCTGGGACACTCATGACATTTATATGACGATGATATATTTATATAGATATGCACATGGATTCATTTTTGTGGAGAGTATTTTTGTACGCATGTGGATGCGCCTGTATTGTTTTGTGTTGTTTATTGCACATGGATGCAAATGATTTGTTATGATGGGCACATGGATGTCCTTTGTTGTAAATGTAGTATTTTTGGGATTTTTATGTTTTTGATCTGTTGATATGTGATGATTATGCATGATGGATAATTTACATGGTGTGATTGATATGCCAATCGAGGATGTTGTTAGCCATTTGATCTATGACACTATTTTGAGCTCTTGGGACATGAGTGAATGTTATGGATTCAAACTGTCAGCTTAGCTGTTTTGTGCGTAGGAACTTTCTAAAGAGGCAAGGATCATGCACCTGGTAGTAGTTGTTGAGCTGGGAGACAAGTAGCTGGGAGTCAAGGAGCACATGAAGGTGACGTATACCCATTTGAAGGGCAATAGTCAGGAGACCGGTCACAGAATCGTACTCAGCCTAGTTATTGGTAGCAGTGCCTATGCACATTCCATCAAGGTGAATCAACTCATGTGAAGGGGAATATAAGACCCAAGCTGCAGAGGCCATGTTTAGAGACCAGGGGCTTGCTCCATCGGCGAAGCCAATGTAATAAGGTGGAAGATGGTCCATCTGTGATCATGTAGGAAAATGATGAATGTAAGGTTGCGGGAAAAAATTGGAAAACAAAAAGAAATCAAACTGTACATGACAGACCAGTGGGTCAGCTAGATTGTTAAGGATAAAAGCATTTAAGATACAACCCATTACAGGGGTTGCGCAAGGGGTGGCCTTCTGAATTATTTATAATATATGCCCCATGTCCAAGGCAGGTATGCACTATGTAAGGGCCTTGCCACATGGATTCAAACTTCGCTTTACATGTCTTGTCATGGGATTGGTTGTAAACGAGGACTAGATCTCCTTCACGGAAAGCACATGGGTGGACATGTTTGTCGTAACCAGCTTTGGATCGGTTCTTGGAGGCCTCAATTGTTTGGAGGGCTGCACGACGGTCTTCATCAGCTTGTTCTAATAACAGCAGACGTTGTTCAAGTGGGGAGGTGTTGGGGAGAAGTTCAATAGCGATGTGTAGGGTGGGGATCTTACACTTGATGGGGATGACGGATTTGACACCGTGAACTAAGTGAAAAGGGGTGAAACTGGTGGCAATCTTAGTTGATGTACGGTAATCCCATAATGCAGGGAAAATCATGTCATTCCAATTGGACTTATGTTGGTCAACAGTGCGTTGGAGGATTTTTTTCAAAATTTTGTTAATGGCCTCAACTTGACTGTTCCCTTGGGGGTAGTAAGCAGAGGCATACTGATGTTTGAAATTAAGGAGAGTTGACAACACGCGCCAAATGGCATCTTCAAAACGTGAACCATGGTCCATGACAAGCTATTTTGGGACCCTGAATTGTGTAATGACATGGTTAAAAAAAAAACGGGCAACATTGTCGGCTTTACAGTTGAAGGTAGGCATGGCTTCATTCCATTTGGTGAAGTAGTCGACGGCGACGATGATGTATTTATGGCTATTGGTGGATGAGGGTTTACACTCTATAAAGTCGATGGCCAATTTGCAAGAGGGACTGACGGTAATGATCGGATGGAATAGGGTGGGTGGTGTCCTTGCCTTCGGGGAAAAGAGTTGGAAATTATGGCAATGCTTGACCGCAGTGATGCAGTCAGTGAACAACGTGGGCCAGAAATATCCGGCGCAGATTACCTTCTGGGCTGTGGCCATCCCAAAAAATGTCCGCCATAGGTGCCACTATGACAGTCATTGAAGACTTGCTCAGCCTCCTCTCGTGTGAGACAACGATGGGGGATAGTGTTGGCACCATGTCGATAGAGGACATTGCCCAGAAGGAGGTACCGAGAGGCATGGTGGCGGATATGGTGGCGTCCATCACGATCAATATCGGGGGTGAAACTTCTGCATGCAAAGGTATATCAGAATGTCACCATACCATGGGTCATCCGACAAGATGGTGAACAAATGATTGTCCGGTAACTCATCGGGGATTAGAGGGGATGGTAAAAGTGATGGGAGGTTGGTTATGAGTTGGGCAAGTGCAAGGGCTTTAGTACTTTTCAGAGTTGTGAAAGTCAGGTCGTACTCTTGTAGGATAATTACCCATTTAGTGACGCATCCTTGCAGAAGGCGATGGTTCAAGAGGTAGATCATGCGGTTAGAGTCGGCGACAATAGTAGTATGACTTAGGAGGATGTGGTGTGACAATTTCTGTACGGAAAAGACGAAGGCAAGGGCCATCCTTTCCTCATATGGGTAACGTAGGGGTGGTCCAGACAAGGTTTGGCTAATGTAATAAATGACATGCTCCTAGCGAGCAATGTCTTCTTGAACAAGGACCCTTGACATGGTGTGGTTGGATGCCGAGACATAATGATGAAGTCCTGAGAGAAATCCACAGGGGAGATCAAAGGGGCTTGCATGAGAGATTTTTTAAGCGCATCGAATGCAGTTTGCACCTGGTCATCCCAAAAAAAGGGTATGTGAGTACGAAGCAGATGTAAGAAACCATGAACTGTGGTAGCATAATCAGGAATGAAGCGGCGGAGGAAATTAGATTCCTCCTGTAAGATCTGTAGCTGTCAGAGCATGCGTGGTGTGGGAAGGTCTAATATGAATTGAACTTTGAGGGGGTCGACAGTGATTCCTTTGTGGGAAACAATGAAACCTAACAACCGGCCTACTGGAACGCAAAAGACACACTTGAGTGGGTTCAGGCAGATCTGATACTTGTGACAACGCATAAACAATTGCCGGAGGTCATTAAGGTAGTCGGATCGTTTCTTGGAACGTGCTGTGAGATCGTCAAGATAGACTAATAGGATATGAACCAAGTCATGAAAACAATAGTTCATGGCTCACTGGAAGGTGGCCCCAGCATTTTTAAGGCCAAAAGAAAAAGGTGCCCCATGGGGTGGTGAAGGCAGTCTTGTATTGATCTTCTTTGCGGATCTGAATCTGGTTATACCCAGAGAACCCGTCCATGAAGGATAGGGATTCATGCCCTGCGCACTCATCGATGAGTTGGTCAATAAATGGCGTTGGGAAGTTGTCTTTGGGACATGCTTGGTTTAAATTGCAGAAGTCAATACATACCCTGATGGTGCCTTGTTTCTTGTTAACAGGGATGGGGTTAGAAACCCAAGTGGTGTATGCGATGGGGTAAATGAAACTTGCTGCATGAAGTTTCTCAATCTCTGCTTTAACGGTGGGGAGATTTGATGGGTGAATGGGGCGTTGTTTTTGGCAAACGGGGGGCACATCTGGCCACGTGTCAATGTGGTGCTCTATGATAGCAGGGTCAAGACCAGGCATTTCGGTGTAGGACCAGGCAAAGACATCATAGAACTCTTGGAATTTTTTTTTGTACTCTCTGATCTCGTACTCGGTGCAGGAGCCTCCCAAAGTAATGAGTTCAAGGGCACCTCCTGGGGTAGAGATATCAATGTGGATTGTGGGTGAGATATTGGCCATGTTACCTTCCTCGAAGGCCTCGGGACTGGGGATGGGTTATTTAAACTAGTCGACCTTGGTGGGGAGGAAATCTTTGGACTCAAATGAAAATTGGGTGGCTATGGTAGGGGAGGACTCCTCCGGGAGGAAATAGGAACAATGGTGCATATCCTCCCATAGGTAATCAGGTGCGATAAGAGCCTCGATAATTTCCTCATCATTGCGGAAACATTTTGTAGTCAAATCGGTTGACGAGGGGATGCTAGCAGTAGAGATCATGTAAATGGTATTGATCTCTCCTGTTGGCGGAGATTCTAGGAGGTGGATTTCTTCAATGGTTGGAGGAGACGTATCGAGGTCCAAGTTATTCATCTCGTAGAGGGTGGCTCTATAATCCAGGAGATCAAGGCAGTGATGTGAGTAATGGCTATAAATACCGCATATTGCACAAGGGTGATTAGTACGCAGTGATTTATCACGAGGCTTAGGGGTAAGGTCGAGCTGGACAACCGGGATGTTGGGGTCATCATCAAGCATTTGCATGTGCTCCTTTAGTGTGGGTAATTGTGGACATTGATGTGTAGCATGGCCAAACTCATCACATAACGAGAATTTCGGAGGAGCTCTAAATGATGGAGGGTTGTTTTACCATTTTGGGTGGGGTAGAGCGGTGTATGGTTGTGGTCCTATGCCCCTAGTGTGCTTTATAAGAGGGGATGGATTGGTGGATGAGGAAGGAGTAGTGACACCGGGAGGTGGTTGACTAGTAGTGGTAATGGGTTGCACTAGTTGTAAGATGACATTTGGTGTCGGAGGGGAAATGGGAGGTGTGAGATACCACATAGGTAGTCCTAAAGTTAACCCTGGGAGGCGAGAGTGGCCATAAGTGGGGCGATCACTACTCCCAAAGGGGGGAATAGGAAGGGGATTGTATGGATGGGTGTAACACCAACATGACTAGGTACCAACAGTGGTCGAGGCAGCAAGGGTGGTTGATAGTTGGGTGTTTGTGTATTGTTGGAGAGGGTACATAAGTCATATATTTTGGTCGCTGGTGATGGGGGTGGAATGGATTGGGATGTGGAAGTCATTGACGTATCTGCGTAGACTCTGGGTCCAACTAAGGAAACCAACGAGGTAAATGCACTGCGAACAGGTTTTTCAACCATGGGAAGAACGTTTTCGGGTGCAGCAGGGACATTCGGATCGTAATAGGTGAGTTGATCAATCTTGACCACTCGTCCTTCATGGGGGAACATCATGGTACGAAAAATGGATGAGGCAACCGCCCGCATGGCATACATGTAACTATGGCCAAGTAAGAGGTTATAATCAAGTTGGGCGTTGATGACCTCTATGTCAATAAGCACTATTTTACCAGCCAACTGGACTGGGACATTAGCTAAGAGACCTTGGGTTTGAGCCGAACGACCGTCGTAGGCTCGCAACGCAGTGGTGGATGGCTGGAGAGTAGGGGATACAGAAACTTGGAATGCTAATGTGGAAGGCAGGCATGGTTTAGATTGGTCCAAATCAAAGGCCATCATTCGTGAATCAGTCGGGTCGATAGCACCAATGGCTGATAATAGAGTCTTGCACTGTGTAGGATATTTTTTTAAGACCTCTAATGTAGACATGGTTGCGGGGGACTGAGCTAAGTATCCCACAATGTTGTAATTAGACACAAACCGAGCATTGGGGTTATTGTTGATGCGGCGAAGTGGGAAGCGAGGGAATTTTGGGGCTCCATCTAATGGGGTCGGAGGTATGCGTAATGGTTGATCGGTGGGAAGAGATTTGGTGGTTTTGTTGGTGGGAGGGCCTTTAGGGGTGGAGCCATATTGGTTTCGGTGGGTTTCAAGGTTGACATCAGTAGATGACACCATTAACAAGTGATGGGTTCCTAAGTCTAAAGTGGGGTGGGCAGGTGCAGTGTACGTGACTTGTTGTTGTGGTGGCGTGGTTCCTTGAGGAAGAGCTAACGGTTGAGTGTTCACCACTCCTTGGGTTGGTAAAGGGTTCTATAACACCAAGGGTTGAGTTTGAGGTGGTGGGGGGTTAGGTGGCGCCTGAGGTGCCGCATGCCCTTGGCAGTGGAAATCATTGGTCTAGATTTGTTGTGCCCACTCCAAATGTGGGCAAGCGTGTGTGTAATGGCCATAGACCCCACAAATAGAACAAGGATGGTTTGTTCACAAGTTACGGTTTTTAGCTTGTTTTGGTGGTCTGTCAGGGTTTTTGGTTGGCAGGTGCCATGTTATTATTGTTTGGGGGATTAGGTGGTTGGATGCCTTGGTATGGAGGTGGGTTGTTCCCGCGGTTACGTCCTTTTCTGTGGTTTTGCTGGCCTTGTTGGCATTGGGTATTTTGGTTCTGCTGTGGATTTTTTTTGCACATACACTTGCCCTTGGGCGGCAGGTGGGTTCTAGGGTTGTACATATGCGGGAGCAGGCTACAGTGGATAATAAGTGGGTGGGGGTGGAGATGGTGCAGGTGCTGGACATTGTGGGGGTTGTTGTTATGTCTATGTGACGGGTGGTTGATTTGTCGTAGGTGCTTCCTGTGGCGGATAATAAGCAGGGTGGGCTTGAGAGGATACAAGAGCATGTGCGACTTGCGGGTGGTAATATGGTTGAGGTGCAACCAGGGGAACGTAAGCAGGGGATGCATGTCCAAAGCACTGAGTTCAACATGAGGGTCCATGGGAATGGTGGTTATGCGCTATGGGAGCATACAAATTGGTTTCTCTAGAGTGGGATGTAGCCCATGAAAGGTTGGGGCCATTACTAGTACGTGACATGGAAAAGGGATAGTTATGCGATGCAACATGGATAATGATGCCATCGGTGGCATGGGATGGCCCCGACGCATCATTTGAGGAGGAATCGTTGCGGGGGGTGTAAGGTATAATGGTATTTAAGTAACCAAACTGGGTGTAGATAAGGTCAAACTACTAGGTTTTTAAGATGGCTTCTTCCTCGGACCAAGGTCGCTCAGATGCCACATCCTTGGAAATGGCGGGAAGGAGAGATTTGAGAAACCAATCTAGGAAGATACGGTCATCTAACTTGATTTTGCACGGGCTTCGGCGTCGACACCACTCATGAATGTGGTCAGTGATGTGGGTGGTCATATTCTGTCTGTAAGACAGTAGGATCTCAACTCCCACGTCATAGCAGACAGTTAACTGAAAGAACTGCAGGAAGGTTGAGGCGAGGGAAGTAAAGGTGGCATGGGTCCCATGTGGCTGCTCGATGTACCACTTGGTTGTAGAGCCAATGAGAGTTCATTGTAATAGACGGAGTCAAACAGAGTCATCCACTATGGAGTTGGAGGAACACCATAGATGGAAGGATATAATGTGATTTTGTGGGTCTTCACCTTCCTTGCCCTCAAACTTGGGGATGTCTGATGGGAGTTTGGTAGGAATGTGAGGCCACGTGGGATCGTGTCTGATGGGATCATTGGTCAATCTGGCTAGGTTAGGAAGGTTGAGACTGGACATGAATGGAAAACTAGTAGAAGGATGTGACATACTAGTGGGGGTGGCCATGGTGGGACCGCTGCCCCCAAGTGTGAGAGCTGGGTTCATGTTGGAGATGTTACCCCCCAAACGAAGGAACGAAGGTGGTATGGGAGGGTCCTGTGCCACCAAGTGTAACGTGAGTTGTAGATGGGGTTGGGTTGGCTATGGTAGCCGTTGCAATGGGAATAGTAACAGGAATGGTAGGTGTGGGACCCATTGTGGGAATACCCAAGGTAGATATGGGCCCCATCGAGGGCATAACCAAGGTAGGTGTAGTTGTGGCTAGTGTGCTCGTTGGGTTCATTGTGGACATTCCATCAATCGTGCCTACAAAGAAGGGGTTAGAGGTCATGCTAGCCATGGGGCTAGTTGGTGCTGTGTAGGTAGGGTTTTTCGACTCTTCCTTGGAATCAGATGTGAAATAATGAGCATCAGAGTCAGGGAATGGAGCTTTATAGAGTCGACGAATGGAGTCGAGTGACGAAGCTCTAGGTCTATAATGAGTGGTGTCGAGTGATGCAGCTCTATGTTTATGATGAGCGATGTCAAGTGAACCGTGCCGCGGGGGCTCACCCCGGAGGCGCTGAGAGTGTCTCAAGGAATCAATGGTGACAGATGGTGTCAAGTATCTGGGGGTT
Source organism: Larix kaempferi (assembly GCA_027924585.1). Classification (NCBI taxonomy): domain Eukaryota; kingdom Viridiplantae; phylum Streptophyta; class Pinopsida; order Pinales; family Pinaceae; genus Larix; species Larix kaempferi. Next base: position 3,872,390 of record BSBM01000073.1, read on the forward strand.
GTGTCGGGTGAAAAAAGGCTCACAAACCCTAATGCAGCTGAGTGTGCAGAAGGAGAGTGCAAAAAATATGGCACTCAGGCCAACAACCAACTCAAAACACTTACTATAACAGCTATGCTACAATAAGCAGAGTATCAGAAAAAATGGTCAGAATACCAACAAGCAAACAGTTTCCTAAAAATAAAAATGGTGGACTCGCTAGACCAAAAGGAGGTAAGGGAGCATGCAAACACCTAGCTAAATAGTATTCTGATTCAACTAGACATATCCTCTACAAGGTGATGGAATCCAAGTCAGACAATATGGATAGTAGAACCAAGTGGCTAAATATATCCCCCTACCGAGAGGGACACCAGGTAAGACAATCCTAAAAGAAATGCAACTAAGATACCCCGTTCATGACACGTCCAGAAAGGTGAATTTGCAGCTCCGGTCCTATCACCACGTGGGCCTAAAAGGAATCATCACACGCGGACCAACGATGCAATAGCCTTCAATTATTGGGTGGACTGCGGTATTCCACTTAGGCCTCTGAAACCAATCTGGTTACTTCAACCCTCTTAAGGGAGAGGCCCTCTGATAAATTGGTTGTGACTGTGTCAAAACATACTAGGGGATTTTGGTACCCTAAAGGACAACAACTATGTCTCAAGTGTAAGTGACTAAGGGGTGTTATTTTGATGCCTATCCCCCATGTCCTACTTAACTACAATATTCTTATGTTTTCCCCAAGTGGGGTTAGAATGTTGGTTGTGTTAAGTAGTGTTTTAAGGCTCACTTGAATTAGGTGACAGAGTGTGTGCGTGTGAGTTAATGAACCCAATCAAAAGTGCCACACGTAGGCAACTTTTTTAACCAATAATAATGGAGAAATTTAACTTGCAATGCAAAATTTTCTTTTTCAATGTAAATGCTTTAAACTTAAAAATTCTATAAATGGAACAGAAATCAAATTGCATAAAAAGGCTGTAGGTAACTGTGGCTGCAGATAGAACAAGTGGCTATGCAGGTGTAGAAAAATTATGGGTTCAAAAAAGGGTAAAAATGCAGAAAACAAATCGCAGGTTTGTGCCTAAAATGCGCGTCCTGGAGCGCGGCTATAGGGGTGAACCCTGCGATCGGATCGCGGGTCTATGGGTAAAATGCGCAGTCTGGAGCGCGACAAAGGGGCAGAAAGCTGCGGTTGGATCATGGGTCTGTGGCCAAAATGCGCGGTCTGGAGCACGGCAAAGGGGTAGAAAGCTGTAGTCAGATCATGAGTCTAGAGCCAAAATGCGCAGTTTGGAGCGTGAAAAAGGGGCAGAAAGCTGTGGTCTGGGCTATGGGCAAGGGGCAGAAGGCTGCGTTCAGTTCGTGAAAAAATGACAGGAAGTCGCGGTCTGGGCTGCGGGAAAAGGGCAGAAAGTTGCAATTTGGATCGTGGAGAAACGACCGAAAGATGCGATCTGGGATGCGGCTGTGAGGAATAGAACCACGGTCTGTGGCAGAAAACCCAACTAGCCGAAGCCACAGCTGAACAGGGAAAGCAAAAAAATACTTGCAGAAAATAAAAACTTTTAAATTTTTAACCAGAAATTCAAAGGCCAATAATGAAGTCACCAAAACTATAGTTAGGGTTTTCTCCCTAGCTGGTGCAAATGAGCACCTACTAAGGAGAAGGGCCTCCTTAGCAGTAGTTCAGTAAAACAGTAAAACTTGATAGTAAAACAAGGTAAAATCTAAGCTAACATGTGCATCAATAGAAAATAAAAAAATAGTAATATAATGGGAATTTTTCTTTTGTATTAAAAATGAGAACAAAGTTACATTTACCTCAAATGTTGAGGTTGTTGGAGCTATTGCAATAGTCCAGGAGGGCTACTTCCATGCTCCAATGGGTTCCTTCTCCTTCTCCAAGGTGTTTGGATAATGGGCCAAAAGGGGCACTCAAATGAGAAGTTAGCTCAAATGGGTAGCTACGGTTTCAAGAGTGATGTTGGTAGAGTGAGGTTAGGCTGTTGCAGTAGTCCAGGAGGGCTGCTTCCATGCTCCAATGGGTTCCTTCTCCTTCTCCAAGGTGTTTGGATAATGGGCCAAAAGGAGCACTCAAATGAGAAGTTAGCTCAAATGGTGAGCTAGGGTTTCAAGAGTGATTTTGGCAAAGTGAGGCTAGGATAGATTATGGATGTCAAATGGGGAGCCTCCATCACTTATTTATAGGTTTTTTAGTGGTGGAGTGTTGACCCATGGTTTTTGGCACTATATGGTTTAAGTCAATTGTTTTAGGGTTTTTGCTTCTTTTTTCCCTCTTTTTCCTCTTTTTTATAATTTTTATTCCCTTTTACTTGATTTTTGGGAATTTAGAGCCTTTTTAAAGGGTTTTTTATATATTTTGAGGAAATTTAATTATTTGGAGGGGGGGAAGGGGTTTTTTTTGCCTTTTGGTGGCCATTTAATGGTTTTTTGAGTTTTTGGAGGCAAATATGGTGGGAAAAATAGACAAATGAGTCATGTGGTGAGGGAGATGAGGTAATGAGCACTTTTTAGGTGTTAACAATGGGCCTACCGGACCTCAGTGAAAAGCGCTACCGGGTTCACACCATTTCAACTGGTGTATGGCCTGGAAGCCATTTTTCTGATTGAATGTGAAATTTCGTCACTGAAGATAGTCGTAGAACTACTTCCCAATACAACTTCTGAGAAGGAACGATTTCTATATCTAGCCAAGCTAGATGAAACCCGCCGCGACGCTGCTTTAGATAACAAATCCCACAAGAAACACGTCAAATCATAGTATGACAAATCTGTTCAACCTCATATTTTTAACGAAGGTGACCTTGTACTCACATACGACCAAATGCATGAGAAACTAGGAAAAAGTAAGCTAGAGTCAATGTGGTATTGTCCCTTCATTATAAAATGCGTATTGGAAAAAGGAGCTTACGAGCTCGTTGAATGTGATGGTACACCTTTGGCATGGTCCCGCAATGGCCTGTACCTAAAATGTTTCTATGCATCGGTTTTTCCCGCACGGAACATTTTGTACATAATGTACTTAGCTTATTTTTAGTTATTTATTTTGTGTGTGTGTGCATGGATTTTATTTCATGTATCCTCATGTACCTCGACTTATGCTTCTATGCGCAGATTTCTACCTATTACGGATTCGCAAATGGTGCTAGCCAACACACCCGGAACCTTGCTTCCGCGGCATGGGTTATCTATTCTCCTGCTGGTGAGTTGGTATCCTCAGGAGGCACTTGCTTGGGCCCCGCAACCAACAACATTGCAGAGTACCATGCAGTCATTAGACTCTTAACTAAAGTTGCTTCCCTTGGAATCTACTCCTTATCAGTCTTTCTAGACTCCCAACTTGTGGTGTCCCATCTGAACCATGTCTACACTGTTCGCGATCCTATATTACTTCGCTTATTGAGAAGGGTACGCCTCTTGGAATGATATTTTGATTATATTTTATATCAACATATACCAAGAGAATTCAATTTTTGTAGCTGACTCATTAGCTAACTACATTTTGGATTGGCATCTAGCTCATACATAAAAAATACATCATAAATCAAACACACAAGTCACCGTAAATGAATAAATCATAGAAATAAGTCCACATGTATATAATCACATATAAAAGTGTTTTTCTGAATACATATGATAAAGTTGTGTTTAAAGACAAAATTTGGGATTCCGTCCCATACAAAATTTGGCTCTTTGGCCTACATATCATGTACATGCTGCAAAAAGAAGATACTACTATCTAAGGAGACCTATCGCGATCCTCGTGCTATTCGTGGTAGCATACCACAGCTCTAGCCACCCTACATAGGAGTTGGTTGATATGCCTAGGCACACCCACAATATGCCGCCGGAGATGGAGATGGACGTCATCTATCCTCATAGCAAGAACTCCAAAGGTCAAACCCTCAAGATTCCTCTCTACATCATGGATACCTCCTACTTCTTCTTCATTCTCCTCTTCCTCCTTAGCAACATCTTGATGCTGGACCCCACCTCGGCACATCGACGAGTAGCCTGTTGGTCTCTTTGGTCCACGATATGTGACATGCACATGTACATACATTAGATCTTTTTAAACATTAAAAAATCACTAAAAATTATATATATTTAAAAAAGTTAAAAACACATTAGTGAAGGTCATATACTTGAGTTATCCCAGTCCTCATCATTGGGCAATGCCAAGTCAATGTCCTCTTGGAAATCTACCCCTGCGTAGGGGTAGTCCTCGATCATGACGATCTTCTCCTCGAGCCACAAGAATAAATCCTCACCGAAGACTAATACTTGTGGTCCCCCGAGCTGTCTTGCGTAGTCACTCCATCAACCCATCCGAGGCTCGGTCACAGGGTGGATAAGTATAGATATCTGTGGATGCAGCAATGGCACCCTCTCCAAAAATAAGGTGACTAAGATACTCCCATACCCAAATTGGTGAGTATCTCCATTTATGCACTTGGTTACTTGTTCCTCGAGGTTGGATAACACCCCCTCAAACCAATTGAACAAAGTCGGTGCCAAGCACTCTACGGCAAGAGTCATTTACGCTCGGTATTCCTGATGAGGGCTCACACTACCTACCACTTGTGTTATGGAGAACAATATAGTCCTCATTGGAAGCTCTATCACATCCTTGATGGCCACTTTCCCACTTTTCTTTGAAGAACCCTGTTAGCAGTAACGAACAATCAAGTCACTTGTACTCTCTTCTGAGGCCCTGTGCCCTGTCAGGTTCACCTGCGCCCCTCTCTTAGAGGGGCCAGTGAGAAATTAAATATCCTCAAGTTCAATCTCGAGAGTATGCTCTCCAACTTGAAAATCCTGAATGTCAGTATCCCACAATTCTATTATGCGAGTTAGCAATTTTCCCTGTTTTCGGATGCCCTTGGTCTTAAAAAATTTGAGCAACCCACATGCCCACAGTGCATTTAGTGTTATTTGGTCATCTGCAGCCAGCTGATCATCAGCTTCATGTTCCCTTTCCTTCCAATCAACCATTTTGCTTCAAATGAGATGCAAACTCCTGTAAAAATCCAAATAAAGTGTTCATGAGCAACTGGAAGTCTGATTTCATGTCAAACATGAGGAAACATCAAGAATTTTTTCCATTTTTCTGCAATTATCATGCCTAGGCATTGTCTAGCAGCACAGAAACTGTGAATTACCATGCCTCTAAAGAAATCCATAAAGTGGTAATTAGGGAATTACTGTGTTCCCTGACAGAGAGAGGCCATGATAATTCCAAACATGGAAAAAGCTCCCTAGGGCTTCCTCAAAAAATTACAAAACTGATGAGAAATAAAAAAAATAAGAACATGAATTGAAAGAGGAGCTTAAGAGATCTTACTTGGTGCAGACGGTTGTCGGATTGGTGCCTCGTATCTCCAGATATGATCACTTGAAGTTTTTCCCTTCGATAGGTACAAATCCCTCTATGAGCAAAAATAACCAAGTTAGAATGGTAACTTTCTATTTTTACCTCTTGCTTATATAAGTTACATGACTATTTTTTCTCATTATTTTATTTAAAAATCTTTTTAGGTCAAATTTTCCACATTACTAATATCTTTTTCCAAGGTTTCATAAACCATTTTTTACAAGATCTCTATACTTTGTTCACATTGGCGATATATCACTGTTTTGACCTTCATTTGAGCTGACTTTATCTTTTTCGCACTCTGGATTAAAACCTGAAAAAAGATTCCAAGAGCTTTTTCACACCTGTGTCATGCTTGTTAAAATTAAGTAAACGGTGTCGAGCTTAGTTGACTTTACTCATGCTCGTTAAACGATGAGGAAAGTGTCATTTTGGTATTATTTTATTCTTTTTTCGGCCCAAAATGATTAAAAAATTACGAAAAAGACCATCAAAATTCTCTTTAAGCTCTTTTCAGACTCCCTCATTACAAAAAGATTGCCAAGTGCGCTTGTATCTTTCACACTTGTAAAAGTATTTGAAAGGTCGTCTATTCGGTGATAGGTTACCCCTTTTTCGGCCCGTCTAGACTATTTACGAGAAAGGTATACTGTTCGGATATCCACATCATCATTTTCAGGACCTTGCATGCAATTATGGTTTGCATGCAAACTCTAGGGTTTGCATGCATCCAAGTCACCAGGTTGATGCCTCCAGCACCTTACCCACCTTATTCTAGCACTCGGGAGCTTCTTACATCATTTATTTATCCCTCCTAGTCATGAAGGCACCCACTTCTCACCTACTGCCAGAGAAGGGCGCACTTCTTCACCTACCACTGCAGTTCGACTTCAGTTACACTCAGTTAGCTTCGATTCTCCTTGATTTGAGGCTAGTTTCACTCCCGACTGACTGTTTCACTCCGTTGGACCTCTAGATTGACTAGATGAATTGTTCTTACTTCAGTTAGCCTATCATGCACCATCCACTAAGCCCACTTCCCTATATCAGTGCTACACACTTCAGTTACACATGTTACACACAGTTAGACTCAGATTAACACCTGGATGACTGGTTCTTGTGCATTGATGACCACCACTAATTGATGATGAGGACTCCTAGTTGGAGTCGAGCTACTCCATTTAGTGATTTGAATGACCTCCTTAGGAAATTCGAATTGCTCAGTCATTGTTACTGTATTGTATTGTAATTATTCACCCTCATTGGGATATTGAGCACTGATGCATGTTTTGCACAGCTTTACACCATATTTTCTATGTTCATCTGTTGTGATAGATTTACTTGTTCATTAGATATGTTGTGACTAATTTTACATGGTATCAGAGCCATGGAAGGGACAATATCTCTTTTTTGCAGGTGTTCTACATGAATATTGAGTGAATTGCTCACCAATATATTTAAGCATCGGCATGCAAAATCTCATGTGCATTCGCTTATGTGCATGCAAGGCTGAAAACATAGTGTTTGTTTGTGTGTGATTTGCAGGTTTCTTACTTCCTTCATGTGCATTCGCTAATGCAAAGATGGAGACTTCTTCTTCACAAAATATTCTTACTCCATTCAATTATGATGAATGGAAACCAAAGATGATTGCATTCTTGAAGAGACAATGTCTTTTTGATATGTGCATTGGTAATACAAGATTTTTTGATTCCGATGAAGAGAAGAATGATTGGCTCAATGATTGTGACGGAGATTTTGGAGCAATATGTCTTGCTATATCTCTTTGTATGCGCTACCTCAGTAAGACTGTTGAAAATCCAAGTGATCTATGGGTCCAACTTGACAGAGAATTTGGAAAGCAGGAAGAAGAGGATCATGCTAGCCTTTTGGAGAACAAGCCCAGTGAGATCTCCTTATGTGTTCTTTTCGATCATGTCTTGGCCTCAACAATTGTTCAAGATGAAGAAGAAACTATAGATTCAAAACTCACTCTCTCAAAGTCTTCTATTTTGAATTCTGAGCAAGATAAACCAACTCATACTCTAGATTCCGAAAATGTTCTTGAATCCTTTCTTTCACATGAGTTTTTCGACATGCAGAATAATGATCTACTTGATGTTTTGGAGGTAAAATCTGATTTTGGAGGTGAAGCATTCGTCCTCCTTGATTGCATGCCTCCTATAAACTTTTGTTCTATCATTTTCATAGTTTCTCAGAGTTTTACTGAAGATGAAGAGCACTACCATTCGCTTGAGTTCAATTCTCATGCACTTTTTGCTGATTTTGGTTTTGATCTCACCCTTGTTGGTTCAAAGGAGATCTCAAGAAACCATTCATCTATTTTTGGAGCTGATTTAACTTCTATTTATAATAAGTTCAAGTTTCAAGATATATTTGATCCGATTGGAGCTATTCCTACCTCACTTGGTTCGAATCACAGGTTCCAGGATCATCATCATATTTTCAGATTTGTTCTCACCATTTTCGTTATGAAGAACAAGTTCATAAAGTCTCCACATTCGGTTGCATCCAATGATGGAGAATTCGAGCACATATTTTTGGAGCATGATCCATTTAATCCCAAGAGTAACATACCTCCAGACATATCTACTTGACTTTGGAGCAATTAAATCTTTTGGTGTGCTACAGTCTATTTTTTAGGGGGGGTATTTTTCCCATGAGGTTTTCCCCATTTCCTCGGTTGATTGACTGTTATTAGTTTGGATTATTATTGTATTGGGGTGACCTTTGGTCTTAGTTACCAGGTCCCTACATTATTTTTTTACACATCATAGTATAGCTTGAGGGGGGGTGTTCGGATATCCACATCATCATTTTCAGGACCTTGCATGCAATTAGGGTTTGCATGCAAACTCTAGGGTTTGCATGCATCCCAATCACCAGGTTGATGCCTCCAGCACCTTACCCACCTTATTCTAGCACTTGGGAGCTTCTTACATCAGTTCTATATCCCTCCTAGTCATGAAGGCACCCAGTTCTCACCTATTTCCAGAGAAGGGCGCACTTCTTCACCTACCACTGCAGTTCCACTTCAGTTACACTCCGTTGGAACTCTAGATTGACTAAATTACTTGTTCTGACTTCAGTTAGCCTCCAATGTGCCCTCCACTAAGCCCACTTCCCTATATCAGTGCTACACACTTCAGTTACACATGTTACACTCAGTTAGACTCAGATTGACACCTAGATTACTGGTTCTTGTGCATTGATGACCACCATTGATTGATGATGAGGACTCCTAGTTGGAGTCAAGCTACTCCATTCAGTGATTCGAATGACCTCCTTATGCAATTCGAATTGCTCAATCATTGTTACTGTATTGTATTGTAATTATTCACCCTCATTGGGATATTGAGCACTGATGCATGTTTTGCACAGTTTTACACCATATTTTCTATGTTCATCTGTTGTGATTGATTTACTTGTTCATTAGATTTGCTGTGACTAATTTTACATATACGTCGGTCAAATTTTGACTGGGAGAGTTCTCTCAGGAATTGTTTTACACTTTTTCAGAACTGAGGGACTAAATTTACGAAAAAGTACATTCTGGAGCCTTCTTTAAGTTTTTCAGGCTCTCTAAATGTGAAAAACTACCAAGTTTTCCTTCCTTTGACTTGTTAAAATTCAACATCGAAGGGCCCACTTTGGGACGAACCCCTCCTTTCCTAGGTTCATAAAACTTGTGATATAGGACTCATCTATGAGATGAGCTATACCAAGCATCTGTTATCCTCTTCAAGCTCGTAAAACAAAAAAGAGGTACTCGTCCATCATGTCGGGGGAAAATGGGAAATGTGTCGAGTTTATCTTGTTGGCAGCTTGTCAGTCATCACCTTTGAACATGGCATGCGTTTGTCCCTTGTCTCCTTTTGGGTATTTATCTATTATTGCTGAGTTATGATCATCATCTCAAGTTGTCTCTTTGGCCATGAGCCTACTCGTCATGTGTTTGTTCTCTACTATCTATAATCCCTGCTGCCAGGTCCTGCTTCATGCCGTTATATGTTCAAAGGGTTTGCATTGTTCTAAGTCATCCACTATGTCAATCCTTCCGTTGTGTCAGTACATGTTATCTTATTCTATTGTTACATACTATCTCTCATTCTGATTTCGTGTCTATGATGTGGGAATCATTATGGACCACCTTTGACGAGTCTATTCCTGTCAATGCCAAATCACTATCCAGGAATTAGGCTTAGGAGTCAACCATCAGTACCTTGGTACCTGCATGCCTCAATGGAAGGTTTCCTTGTATTCGACAGTAGGTTTCCATCATTGATCTCTGATCAAATAATCTCACAAGTGTTAGACACCAACTCATCTATTTGCATTTCGTTGAGATGTACCAAAGATACCTTGGGGATCATTGTCATCATTGGTGATTTCCCTCGCATTTGTTAACAGTTCACATCATTGACCGGTAATCAAATAGTTTCTACCATATTCGACTTCAACACCTTGTAATCACATGGCTAGTTTTGTATCATTTGGGATCAGGTAGAAGACCCTAGACACCTTTTCATATATTGCTTACGTCCAGGTTTTGATGGCAACTTTTGATCAGGTTTTCCACCTAGCCATTACGTGGAATACCTCACTCTTGTATTGTCACACATATCCACTTATGTATTGGTTGTGGCTGTGTTATTATTGTCTCATGGATCTATGATTTTTTACAATAGACATGATCTATCTACAGTCTATATCATCTCAGTACTCATGGATCTGCAATGTGTTGTTCGGTATCCATCCTTCGAGTCAATTATTTACGAGCATGGGAATGCCTGCCTCGATGGTATATTTGACATTTTGTTTCTATTTCATCTCCTCATTGATCCCCTTGATGCTATCTCCACAAGGTATTTGTAAAGTCTTTCGGCCATCAGTCTCTTCTAACCTCACACTTTAGGGGGCATCTGTTATACCTCAATATTACACACTAAACCGTAGTGTCTCATACTTACACCATGCAACCTAAATGACACTTCCCCCTAATGATCATCTGGACACCTAGGAGTAAATTCTATGGCCTGAATACCAAATACAACATCTTACCTGCCACGTGTCACCCAATCTGCATAAATTATCCTGCTTTGCACATATGTTGGGGCACGATAATTAGGGTTGTCGCACTATGCTCCGACCCTGGGGCATGATAATGTCGTGTTATGCTTAGAACTAGGGGTGTAATAATCTTGTTTTATCCTTTTTGCCATGGATCTTGGGATCTCACATGTCGAGAGATTTTCTTGGGATTACCAACTTTGATTCGATCCCAACCCCTCTCTCTGTTTAGTAGGCCTGATCCACTAAACACTCATTAGATACATTTTACTCTCCTTTTGGTTAACCCTTCCAAACACTATAAAGGAGAGGCCTTCCATGGGCCAAATGGAGGACTTTTGGGGCATCCAACCTATGATCTTGATACTTTTGCAGAGATAACTAGAGGAAGGACTTGGAGGTGAAAGTTGTCTTGGACATCAAGCAACCATTGTAAGCATCTTCAAGTTGTAATAAAGTTAACTTGTCTTGTTTCCCAACTCGTGTGTTGATTGTGTTTCAATTTCATGATTTGTATCTAGTTAGATTTGGATTCTAACTTGTGATTCAGAGATATTGGAGAATTGTATATGCTTGTGCATTGTCTGATCTTAATAGGTGTTGGTAGAATTTTTCCCTACGGATAAGTCAAAATTCTCTTAAATTAAAGCAGATTTATAACTGACTCTAAGATAAGAACAAAACAAAACAAATGCTACCTTGAATTTCCTGAACTGATTTTTACAACAAGATTATTTGCATTCAGAAAGTAAGAAAGGTATAACTCACCTTTCAATTCGATGTTTGTCCCGCTTCCGATTCTTGATCCCAAAGCTCCGATGTGATATCTGTTGAAATCAAACAAGGAACAAGCATACAAGCTTCCAAATACCTTGAAGTAAATATTAGATTCAAATATATACTAGATACACTCCATGTTAGAAACATATATCATACACATGAAATGGGAAAAACAAGACAAGTTATCTTTATTACAAACTTGAAGAATGCTTACAAAGGTTGCTTGATGTCCAAGCCAATCCTCCAGCTCCAAGTGCTTCCTCCTCTAGATATCTCCACAAGGCTGCAAGATCATAAGTTTGATACCTCTAAGAGTCCTCCCTTTTTCTCATGGAATGGGTCTCTCTTATAGTGTGTGGTAGGGTTAACCAACAAGAGAGATGGGTGGATCTAGGGAGAGTTTAGTGGATCAGGTTTGCTAATCACAGAAAGTGAGTTAGGATCGAATAGGGACCTCAATCTTCCAAAATCTCTCGAAAATCAAAATCCCATAAGCCATGGCAAAAAGGATAAATAAAGTGTACCACGCCCCTAGATCAAAGCATAACGCGGTAGTACCGTGTGGCAAGGACAGAGCATAGTGCGGTAGTATATACTACCGCGCACCTATAACTGAGCAAGGCGCGGTAGTTAGGGTAAATGAAGTCTCATCTAGGGTGATTCTTGTCAGGGTAGGTTTACTTTCAAGGATCACTCATCATTTTGTCTCTTCTGGGTGTTTTGAGCAGTAGGGGAAGTGTCGTCAACTATATTCAAGTTGTAGATGCAACACTGTGGAATATGGAGGTATAACAGATGCCCCCTAAAGTGTGAGGTCAGAAGGGACTGATGGCCGAAAGACTTTACAAATATTGTGCAGAGATAGCATCGAGGAGAGCGAAAAGGAGCTAAAACATAAACAAGATGTCAGATATACCACCGAGGCGGGCATCCCCATGCTTGGAAACAAATGACTCAAAGCATGGCTGCCGACCAATACATTGCAGATCCATGAGTACTGAGATGATATAGACTGTGGATAGATCATGGCTACTATGAACAAGCGTAGATCCATGAGACAGTAGTGACACAGCCACGACCAATACAAAAAGTGGATCTGTGTGACAATACAAAGGATATCTCCAACGCAACCTGGACACAATCAAGATACCAAGGTGCGCCCAGGGTCTTCTACCCGATCACAAATGATCAACACAAAATCGGAACAAAAGATGGTATAAGATGATGAGACAATGGAGTATGTACTGACACAGCGGAGGTCTGACACAATGAACGACTCTGAACACTGCAACCCTTTGAACATGTAACGGCATGTAACAGGACTTGGCAGTAGGGATTATTGATAACAGAGGATAGATACCGAATGAGTAGGCTCGTGGCCAGGGAGACGACTCGGGATGATGACCATAACTCAGTGAAAAAATAGATACCCAGTATAGACAAGAGACAGACACATGCCATGTTCAAAGGTAATGACTAACAAGCTGCCAAAAAACATACTTGACTTGTTCCCCCTATTCCCCTGACATGATAGGCGAGTACCTCTTTGTTGTTTTTCGAGCTTGAAGAGGATAACAGATGCTCAGTGTAGCTCATCTCATAGATGAGTCCAATCTCACATATTTTACGAACCTGAGAAAGGAGGGGTTCATCCCAAAGTGGGTCCTTCGATGTTAAATTTTAACGAGTCCAAGGAAGGAAAACTCGGTAGTTTTTCACATTTAGAGAACCTGAAAAACTTAAAGGAAGCTCCAAAGTGTACTTTTTCATAAATTTAGTCCCTCGATCCCAAAAAAGTGTAAAACAATTCCCGAGAGAACTCTCCCAGCCAAAATTGACTAAGGTGTACCTTTCTCGTAAATAGTCTAGACGGGCCGAAAAAGGGGTAACCTATCACTGAATAGACAACCTTTCAAATACTTTTACAAGTGTGAAAGAGTCAAGATCACTTGGCAATCTTTTCAATTTTAGGGAATCTGAAAAGAGCTTAACTATGGACTCCAATGGTCTTTTTCGTAATTTTTAATTATTCTGGTCCGAAAAGAGAATAAAATACAACCAGGATAATACTTTCCTCATCGTTTAACAAGCATGAGTAAAGCTGACCGAAATCGACACCATTTGCTTAAGTTTGACAAGCACGACATGGGTGTAAAAGCGCTTGGAATCTTTTTCAAGTTTGAATCCAGAGCACGAAAAAGATAAAGTAGGCTCAAAATGAAGGTCAAACGATAAGTGAACGCCAGTGTGAATATATTGTCTTTACATGTCAATAAGTGCTCATAAAACCAGACATTAGTAATGTGAAATGAGTTTTATTTTAACTAGATAAAATAATGTGTAAAAATGAGTGAAAAAGCTATATAAAGGATAGGTGAAAATAGAAAGTTACCATTTCACTTGTGTATTTACCAAAACAGGAGATTTTACCCATTTGAGGAGCAAAACTTCAAGAGTTGATATCTGGAGATTTGGGGCACCATTCCAACAACCGTCTACACCAGGTAAGAGCTTACAAGCTTGTCTTTCATTTCATGTATGGATAACTTGCTTTAAGTAGGAAAAAGTGATTTTTTGGGCAAGACCTATTAGGCAAAAATCGCCCTCCATAGTACCGCGTGGGGCCCATATCGGGAACTACGGTACTGTTTAAGAGTACCACGCTGTGAAGTTAAATAGAGGTGTGGTACTGTACAGTACCGCGCAGCTCGATTTTTCCCAGACGTGATAGAGGCGAAAAATAGGATGAGAAAATCATTTTTTCCTAAATATTTAGCTGAGGTCAAGTTGTTAAATAGTTACTGAATGCTTCCCATGCCTTTTTGCAGGCGTTTGCAACTTGTTTGGATCAAAATGGTCAGTTGGAAAGAACGAGAGCATGAAGTGGACGATTTGTTGGCTGAAAATGACCTGTCGACTGTGACTGCACTACGGGAATGTGGTCTATTAAAATTCTTCAAGACCAAAGGCATTCATCAGCAAGCCAAACTTCTCACTCATCTGATTCAATTGTGGGACCCTGACATTCAAGCTTTCCGAGTGGGAGAACACACCCTCTAGATTGAACTCAAGGATATTTATTTCCTCATAGGCCTCTCAAAAAGAGGAGCCCAGGTGAACTTTACTGGATACATAGCCTCGGAGATGAGCACAGATGCATTGATTGCTTGGTATTGCCGTCAAGGTTCGAGTAAGAAAAGCGGCAAAGTGGTCATCAAAGATGTTGTAGAACTTCCTGTAAAAACCGTGTTGTTCACCATCACACGTGTAGCAGGGAGCATGGGTCCCCATCAGGTGTCCCGTACACAAATGAATCTCACAGTGGATTGCATGGTGGGAATAGTATTCAACTGGTGTGAGGCGGTGTTGACAAACCTCAAAGAGCAAGTGCACAAGTGTAGGGTTGGAGAGAGTTCCCAATTTGGTTATGGGAGTATCCTAGTCACGTTCTTTTTGGCGAGGGTGCCATTGTTGCGCCCACAAATAACTATTCCCCGCCGTCCACCTACCGAGCCATGGATGGCTCGATGGAGCGATTCTGCAGGACGTCTTGGAGGTCCATTACGTTTGGCATTTGGTGAGGATTTCTTCTCATGGCTCGAGGAACAAATAGTGATGATTGATGACTACCCCTATGCAGGGGTGGATTTTCGCGAGGGCATCGACTTGGCACTGCCGGAAGATGAGGATTGGGACAACTCAGGTATGACCTTCATGGATATATATTTTTTCTTTTTTTTGAATATATAATTTTTATTTCTTTTTTAGAATGTGTAAAAGACTTTTAATGTATGTACATATGCATGTCGCAGATCGTGGACCACAGAGACCAATTGGGTATTCGCCACTACGTCGAGGTGGTATTGATCGCCAAGCCACCCCAGACGAAGAAGAAGATGAGGATGAGGCAGGAGGAGTCCGAGATATAGAGAGGAACCTGCAGGGCTTAACTCATGGTATCCCTACTATGAGGATGGATGACGTCCTTTTGCATCTCCAACGGCATACCATAGGTGTGCCTGGGCATATCGGCCGACTCCTTCGTAGGGTGGCTCGAGCTGTAGTGTGTTATCACCAGCAACATGAGGATTCTGACAAGGGGCATGATAGATCTCCTAGATCTCCCTAGATGGCAGTTTTTATCTTTTTGCGGCATGTATACGATATGTAGGCTTTGAGAGCCAAATTTTTGTATGGGATTTGGTCCCAAATTTTGTCTTTAAAACACAAACCATATGTATTTGGAGAAACACTTTTATATACAGCGATATGGACTTACTTTCATGATCTATTTATTTACAATGACTTGTGTATTTTATTTTTTGTGACATGTTTTTTATGTATGAGCAAGATGCCAATCCAACATGTAATTAGCTAATGAGTCAGCTATAGAATTGAATTCTCTTGGTATGTGTTGATATGAAATAAAATTAAAAGATCATTCCAAGAGGCGTACCCTCCGAAATAAACGAAGTAGGATAGGATCGCGAACTGTGTAAACACGATTCAAATGAGAAACCACGAGTTGGGAGTCTAAAAAGACTGATAGGGATTCAATTGTGAGTGAAGCAACCTCCGTTAAGAGTCCGATGACTGCATGGTACTCTGCGATATTGTTGGTTGCAGGACCCAAACAATTGGCTCCTGAAGATATCAACTTGCCAGTGGGAGAATAGATTATCCATGCTGCGGAAGCGAGATTCCAGGTATGCTGGCTTGCACCGTCGACGAATCCGAAGTAGGCAAACATCTGCACATAAAATCACGAGTCAAAGTAAGGATGGATACATGAGGTCCATGCGCACACCAAAAAGTGAAAAAGAAATAAGCTAAGTACACTATGTACAAAAAGTAACCTGCATAGGGTAACCTTACGTGTAGAAGCGTTTGAGGTATAGCCCATTGCGGGGCCGTGCCAGAGGCGTACCATCACAATCGATGAGTTCATAGGCTCCTTTCTCCAAGATACGTTTTACAACAAAGCGGTCCTACCACATAGATTCAAGTTTTCCTTTTCCGAGTTTATCATGCATTTGATCATACGTGAGTACGAGGTCTCCTTCATTGAAAACCTGAGGTTGAATGGATTTATCATATTATGCTTTGACGCGTTTCTTATGAGATTCATTGGCTAAAGCAGCGTCGCGGCGGGTTTCATCTAGCTTGGCTAGGTATAGAAACCATTCCTCTTCGGAAGTGGTGTGGGGAAGTAGCTCTATGGCTATCTTAAGTGATGGAATTTCACATTCAATCGGTAAAATGGCTTCTAGGCCATACACCAGTTGGAATGGTGTGAACCCAGCAGTGCTTTTCACTGAGGTTCAGTATGCCCATAATGCTGAAAATAGAGCTGAGTGCCAGTTGGATTTCTGAGTACCCACAATATGCTAAATCATTTGTTTCAGGACTTTGTTGATGGCTTCAACTTGGCCATTGGCTTGTGGGTAGTACGGGGTTCAGTTTTCATGGCGAAAACCCAATTTGGCACTTAGTTCCTCGATCATATGGTTCCTGAAGTGGGAGCCATGATCGGTCACAATGGATTGTGGGACACCAAATCTAGCTATAATGTGATTGAATATGAATTGTGCTGCTGTTTTGCCGTCCTCCGCATACGTAGGTATCGCTTCAGCCCATTTTGCGAAATAGTCGACATCTACTATGATATAGTTATGCCCCCCGGCTGAAGTGGGCTTACAGTGCATGAAATCTATGCCCCATTTGGAAAAAGGGCCGATGGAAATAACAGGATGTAGTGGAGCAGGGTGCGAGTGTGTTTTACTATGAAAGAATTGACACAGTGGACATTTCTTGACTGTTTCAATGCAGTCTTTGAAAATTGAGGGCCAAAAATATCCAACTCGTAGTATTTTCTGGGCCGTAGCCATCCCAGAGAGATGACCACCACATGCTCCAGTGTGGCAGTCATTAAGAACGCGTTCCGCCTCATCTAGGGTCAAACATCGTCGAAGAACGGTGTCGACACCACGTCGATAGAGAGTATCGTTGACTATGAGATAGTATTTAGCATGGTGTCGGATGCATCGTCGTTCATCGCGAGTGAGGTCGGGGAGGAAGTGTTGGGTTTGGAGATATAATAAAATATCTCCGTACCACAGATTAGACATGCTAATGAGAAACAATGACTCATCAGGAAGAGAATCGATGGGCTCGGATTGCTCGGTAGCACGGGGCAAGTTACAAATCAACTCAGCAAAGACCAAAGACTTTTTGGACTTGGCTTTGACAAATTCCAAGTCAAACTCTTGAAGGATGACGATCCAACGAGAATATTTTCCCCCAAGCACTTGGCGTGTGAGGATATAATACATTGGATTGAAATCGGCTATAACAGTGGTCCGGCGGAGTAGAATGTAATGACGGAATCTCTGGAAAGCAAAAACTGTTGCCAGAGCCAGTTTTTCAACATGTGAATAACGCATTTTGGAGTCGAGAAGACTCTTACTAAGGTAGTATACCACATGTTCTATGTCATTGTGGTCTTCCTGGACTAGCACCATACCGATGGTGGAAGTCAAAGCTGCGAGATAAAGAATGTAATCCCGTGTGTAATCGGGGGGTTGGATCACAGGATATTTAGTTAAGGATGCCTTGAGATTATCAAAGGAGCGTTGGGCTTCGTCATCCCAGATGAAGGGAATGTTTTTCTTGAGAATCCTCATATAGCCTTTTGTTATCTCGAAAAGATTACAGATGAAACGGCGTAGAAAGTTTGCATGCCCTTGCAAACTTTGAAGTTCTGGAATATTTGTGGGCGAAGGCAAGGCTAAGATAGATTCTACCTTCGCGGGATCTAAGCATATCCCGCTTTTGGAGATTATGAAGCCCAGAATTTTTCCGGCTTACACGCAAAAGACACATTTATGTGGATTCAAATGGATATTGTAGCGACAACACCTTTCGAAAATGGCACTTAAATGATCAGGATGGTCATCCCGGGTCTGAGAGTGAGTGGGAAGATCATCAAGATATGGTTCTACAATATGTTTGATGTCGTGAAATGTGTATGACATTGCCCATTGGAAAGTTGCCTCGGCATTTTTAAGGCCGAAAGGTAGCTTTCGATATGCAAAAATCCCCCAAGGGCAGATAAAGGTTGTTTTGTGCTGGTCGGCTGGGAGGATATCGATCTGATTATAGCTAGAAAATCCATCCATGAATGAAAAGATGACACTCCCGGCACAGTTATCGATGATCTGGTCGATGAACGGGGTTGGGTAGTTGTCCTTTGGACAAGCTTTGTTCAAGTCGTGGTAATCGACGCAGACTCTAATCATTCCTTGTTTCTTGGCTAAGGGAACGATGTTAGATACCCACTCTGTCAATGGGACAGGATAGATAAAACCAACATGCAAAAGTTTTTCAACTTCTGCTTTAATAGCGGCTGCCTTACGAGGATGGACGGGTAGAAGTTTCTGCCGAATAGGTCTGGTGCCAGGAAAAGTTGGAATTTCATGGACCACAATCAAGGGATCCATTCCTGGCATTTCTTCATAACTCCAAGCAAAAACATCGCGGAAGGTTTTGAAGTAGGCAGAGTAGAACTCCATTTCTAGGGGAGTACATGTTTTTCCAATATGTATGTTTTCCACGATACCAGGCTTCACCGAAATATCGATAGGAGTGGTTGCCATAAGATTGGCCAAGTTTCCTTCAGAAAATACTTCGTCAAGGGAAGTAGGAAACTTGGTTCGAGCCGTTCTGGGTGAAGGACTGGGTTTTGTATCAAGCTCAAGCATTTGAATGGTGGGGAATGAAGATCGATGGTGAAAATCTCCCCATGGTGGCTCATCACTGCACATAACCTCCATAATTGTTTCGTCAGTGGGAAAAATCAAATTGAGAGGATCGATAAATGGTAGGGGCGAATGAGTTTCAGACGAGAGTTGTACCACAGTGTGACGTGTAGAACAGTCGACCCAATCGGTGGTGGATTGGATTGCTTCATATGCTGCGAGGTTTTGATTCAGAGGCATGGAGTTACTATGGTTTTCAATTTTAGAGGGACTTAGAATCATCCATGAATCATTCGAAGGGGAGACATTGGATGAAATCATGTTGACTATTTGTACATGGGTTCCCAGCTCTGGAAAAACTCCAATAAGGGAAGAATCCTTCATGAGACCAACACCAATGTCTTGGAACCGGTACCGAGGTTGATCCAATAACGGGACAGTGTTGGCGGAGTTTGGATGAGAATCTGGGATACAGTAATCAAGTTGATCAATAGTGATAGTTTTCCCTTCATGAGGAAATTGCACAATCCCGAAGATGGTAGATGCTATGGTGGTCATGGCGTAAAACCAATTCAGACCAAGTAGAAGATTGTAATCCAATGGTGCATCCACGACTTCAATATGTACGGATACTGTTTTTCCCCCCAGTTCAACACCAATTGAGGGAATGAGTCCATAAGGTTGGAAACCATGTCCATCAAATTCCCTGAGAGTAGTGGGAGAGGTTGTGACATCGGGTGAGCCTAAGGCTCTCCAGCAATTCAAAGACATGATCGACGTGGAGGCACCTTCATCTAACACAGTGCGATGGATGATGTTTCCACGGATTTTTGTATGAACTTGGAAGGCTAACTGATGAGAAAGCCGAGGTTTGGCGTGCTCCAAGTTAAACATAATGGAGTTTGAAGTATCTGGGTCCATTTCCCCCAGTACTGAAAGTAAGGTTCTACGCTGCATGGGGCAGTGTTGGAGAACCTCGAGAGTCGACATGGTGCAAGGTGCTTGAGGTAAATCCTCAACAATGTTGTAATTTTGGGAAGCTCTTGCATTGGGATTAAATGTTGCCTTTCGTATAATGCCCTTGGGTGGGCGTAGCACTATATCCGTAAGCGGTCTCTTGATATGGAGATGGCCGGTAGGGGGGGGGAACAGGAGTCGGATCTTCAACGAGAGATTTGCCTTTGGCTGTCTCTGATTGTTTGTTTGCACTTGGAGGGTATTCATATGTCTTTGAATGAGTGGTTATATGAATCTCTTCATTACTCGTCATCAGGATTTCGTGATTTGTGGACGTCTCTCCGCGAGTTGGGTTGCTTGGGTTGCCCCCCTGTGGGGTTTCTTGGGAAACCATTTGTTGTTGCTGTTGAGGGAAAGGGTCAATTAATACTGTCAGGCGAGAGGATCCTTTAACGAACTTGTTGACTTCGTCCTTATAGGGACAGTCACGTGTGTAGTGATCATGTTGACAAATTAGGCAGGGAAACTTACCCTTTCGACATGGTTTTTGGTCATTGTGGGTGGGTTGTGGCTTGGGGTTCTCCTGCTGGTTCTTTTTAGATTTACCACGGTTTTTTTTCTTCTTTCCTCCGGATGGTTGTGATATAGATTGAACTGCGTTCACTTCAGAAGAGATAGCAGGAGAAGTAGTAGTTTTTGAAGCAGCCTGAGGTAGAGCGGGGGAAGCAGAAGCTTGTTGTCTCGTCGAGTTGGTAGTAGGCTGGGCCTTGAATGAACCGACAATACCATCAATGGGGGGTTCAGTGGTAGGTTTCATTGGATCAGTGGTAATGCGGGCGGCATGAGGAAGAAGCTCGTGTAAAGTGCTGGATTGGGTGTACACCAAATCCATGTACTGAGCTGCCGAGATGGCTTGTTCTTCTGTAACTGGTCCATGCATAGCGATATCTCTGGCTATGGGAGGCAAAAAGGATTTCGTGAACCAATCAGCGAGTAGCTGATCCAAAATGGGTGCCTTGATTAGCCTACTGCGTCGTCGCCACTCATGGATGTGATCCGAAATGTGCGTAGAAGTGGTTTGACGCAGTGAGGTTAACAGTTCTGTTCTAGTCTCATACCGGATGGGGAGTTTGAAATGAGTCAGAAACTGCATAGCCAGAGTGTTAAAATCGTGGAAAGAGTGTTGTGGCAGCTCGATGTACCATTTTGCTGCCGTGCCGGTAAGCGTACATTGGAAGAGCCGTAGTCGAATGGAATCATCCATCAAGGAGTTGGATGAACACCAAAGATGGAAAGTCATCAACGTGGTTCTTGGGGTCTTCCCCAGGCTTAGCATCGAACTTAGGAATGTCCGATGGAAGTTTGGCTAGAATGGGTGGCCAGTGAGGATCATGCCATATGGGATCGTTGATGAGCCTCAAAAAATCAAGTAAGTCTAACGTGACCAAAAAGGGAAGTTGACGATTAGTCTGCGGGTATGAGTAATAACCGTGTGGCGTAGAAAACCTTGGGGGGCCCTGCATAGCATACTATTGTGTGTTATACCCATATGTGTTTCTCGGGGGGTACTGCTGGAAGTTCTGTGGGTAATAAGCCATCTGGTTAACCGGTTGAGTGTTGGTAACCGATTGGTGGATGTTCTGCTGAGTGGGGATGGTAGGTATGGTACCCTAGGGTTTTTAAAACCCAGGAATAGTTAATGCTCCTTGTTGGGGAAAAGTTCCTTGGAGTTGTTGTGTTCCAGGGATGTTACCACTATATTGAGTAAGTGGAGGGTTTCCCATAGCAGGGTGGGGGGGCGGCTTCGACAATGGTGTCCATGGAAGGTTTGTTCCTACTTGAGGAGCGTGTGGAATTTGAGGGGATGGGTTCCATGGAGTTGTAGCAGCTGAAGGATAAGGGAAGCCAGAATTTAGGTTGGGGGGAATCTGAGATTGCCCCCCAGCTGGGTTCCAGTTTCCAAATAGTGAGTACCCCCCACTCTGTGGGATTTGAGGGTCCCAAGAAGGAAGCATACCTGGCGGGGGATGTTGAGGATGAGGTCTGGTTGGAAAGCCGGTATAAGGTTGTCCGCTGCCAGGTGTGTTGTACATACCATACTGAGCATATGATGCTGGTTGGGAGGGTTGTTGGATGGAGCCAATAGGTTGTCCTCCAGCAAATGGGTTGGATGGCCCTATAGGAGGAGGTTGTTGACTAGAAACAGGGTTCCCAACAAAGGGTTGTCCTCTCGCTGGTTGGGTTGATGGCCCACCAGGAAGAGTTTTGTTGTTAGAGTTGGGGACCATGGCAGTCAGTTGTCCACCTCCTGAGATGGTGTAGATAGTGGCCGAAGGTGATCCTCCGGTCAAAATGGAAGATCCAGCAGTACGACTTCGTGTTCTTCCGCCGCTAGCCAAATACGATAGTGTTGATTGGCCAACGGCACCAAAAGTGCCTATTTGTGGAGGGGGTCTTCCATATCTGATAGGCGAGGATGGAGAAAAAACTAGGTTATCCCTCATAGAATGTGCACCAAATATGGGTGATGGAAACAGATGTGGGGAATTTAACCCAGGGGTATCGGCGTCATCCATAGCGTGTCCAATGATAGGAGGACCATCGAAAACTGGGTCCGGGTTCATGTCCTAAAAAGGGTTTTCGGGGTCCGGTGGGAACCTAGGTAAAGTCACGTCTGAAGGTCCGGAGCCGTCTGCATAGGAGTGATGAAACTCTGTGCTAGACGGGATGTTGGGATCCCGATAGTCAGGAGGACGAGTAACAGGGGGGTATCTAGAGGTTGTCGAGAGCATTTGCTCTGTATCGCATTAAACTGTGCCGATGCTAACGGGGAATTTGCTAGACTAACCATACTAGACTAAATGGAGGCCATGATATCATGCCCTAGAGGAAGGTTGGGTAGAGATATTGTACAAGGTACGTTACTGGAAGAACTAGTTTCCTGGGGATGAACACTAGGTGGTGTGGTAATAACAGGCGGAAGCTCCGCCTAGGAAGTGATGAAGCCATAATCAGGTTCAAAAGGTGTGTTAGGAAGTTGAGTGTCTTCAATAATTTCGACGTATCTGCCTAGGACTGAAATCAAGCCAGGTATATCCTGGTCGGACCCTTCGGTGGTGCCAACAGATCCGTCTGTGTCATCGTGAATAGTTTCTGGTGGAAGGGAGGTGTTGACATCATGTAGGAGGATGAATTTTGGTCTAGTATTTTGGGCTGTACTAGATTCAGTTGCTGTAATGTTGTCTACTGTGGCAGATACATCTGGAATAACAGTGGGTGAAGTGACAGTAGAAATCTCAGATATGCTAGTGGTTGCAGAAGCTGTAAGAGATTCTGAGACTGTGCTGTGAGTAACAGTTACAGGTGGAGCTAAAGATGTAGTATGTATTGGCGGTGGAATGTTCCCTCGACTAGCACTGCGTCCAGGAGGAGTGGGAATGTGTGATGCAGGTGGACCAGAGGTCTATGGTGGCAGTGGTGGTGGAGGGCTTTTTCCCTGTACTCGTCGTGATCTCCGTGAAGGTTCTGACATGATGGCTGGAAAATGAAAATCGGGGGCAGTTTCATAACAAAGAACTCAAAAACTCTAATGCAGCCGAGTGTGCAGAAGAGGAGCTAGAAAAAGCAAGGCTCGCAGGCCAAAAAAGCAAGCTCTAAAATCTATATTGAGACCGGTGTCCCAGTAAGCGAGCTGATAAAAATAATGGCCAGAATGCCAACAAGCAGTCACTAAAAAGAAAATTAACCCTCTATAAAGATGAGATAACAAGCAAACTCCTAACTAAGAGCTGGAGACCTCAACAAGCTGTATCCTTCGCAAGGTGATGAAATCCAAGTCGAACAATACAACATGAGAGACCAGTATGAGAAGGATATCCCTCTACCGAAAGGGATCCTGGGTAAAAGAACCCTAGTAGAAAAGTCATTAAGCTACCTCATTCATGACACGTTGGAAAAGGTTTTGGGCGCTTTTGCCTTATCACCCTTGCATTACTATGAATTACAAGGAAGACAATGATCGATGTTGCCTTAGGGCTAAGTGGAGTGCGGCATTCCACAGAGTCCATATGGTTCTCAATCTCGCGTCCGTTTAACCCCTGAAAGTTAAAAACAGTCAGGAGGCCCCTCCACAAACTAGTTGTGACCGTGTCAATAAATACTAGAGGATTTTAGTTTTCTAGAGTACAACAACTATGTCTCAGATGAAAATGACAAGGGGGAATTATTTTGATGCCTATCCCTAGTGTCCTACCTAACTACCAAATTCTTTTGATGTCCTCAAGTGAGGTTAATGTTGGTTTAGTTAGGGAGATTAATTTTAGTGGTTGTATTACTCAATCAGGTAAATGGACATGAAACTTGGTGGTGTTATGACGACCCAAACCATGCAAGTGAGAATGAATCGAAATAAGCCTTGTCTTCGATGAAAACTAGCTATAGAAGAGAGAGAGTTCTTCGATCATAAATGCATGACTTTCACAAGCACAAAAGCAAAGCAAAAAAAAATTGTTTTCTTTTTGTAAATAGAGCCAAACTGAAACACTTCTTTCAAATTCACTGATTTTACAACTAATATGCTTCAAAAAATGGGAGTTTTTGTGGCAAATTTCAATGGTTAACTTCCTAATGCACAATGATGCTACCAGACCATTTTAATCAAAATAACACAAATGTTTTCCAATGACAACTTTCAATGTGAATTTTAAGAATAGTAATGGAAACAATGTGAATATGAACACTACACAATTCAGTAACAGAGAATAGTAGTAATGGTCTGGTTGTGATCAGAAGATTAAGCCAATGCACTCAAAGTGAAGGGATGACCCTATGTGCCAATAATGCCACTAATTCACATAATAATCAAGCTCACAAAAAAACAATAAACACACCTTACAGACTGTAAAATGAATAGGATGGTAACAACAAGCAGAAAATACCAACTAAGGAAGAGGAAATAAAAAAATGACTCAGTAAACCAAGCAAGTAAGAAAAAAATGACAGTATGCAGACACTACGACAGGGCAGAAAAAGGCTATAGCGTGGCACTGTGAAAATACCGCTCTGGTATTAACTGAGGAAACGTGGTACTACCGCGCTGTAGTCAGTGCAGAGGGCGCGGTACTGTGGCAAAGCATGAAAAAGCGCAACTTGTGAAAAGGAAGATGAAATTTTCAGGGTTGTTGCAGACCCAGAGGACTCATTGATCACACAGGAAGGAAAAATATTGAGAGGAGGGGTGAATAAAGGTCCAAGAGACCAAAATTCAATACTAGTTTGAAAAAAAAGAAAAAGTCACAATCAAAAGATGGATAACAGTGAACTCAATCAATCAAATAAAATTCAAACCAGCGGAGTCGCCATTCTTGTTGGTAGAATTTTTCCCTACGGATAAGTCAAAATTCTCTTAAATTAAAGCAGATTTATAACTGACTCTAAGATAAGAACGAAACAAAACAAATGCTACCTTGAATTTCCTGAACTGATTTTTACAACAAGATTATTTGCATTCAGAAAAGTAAGGAATGTATAACTCACCTTTCAATTCGATGTTTGTCCCGCTTCCGATTCTTGATCCCAAAGCTCCGATGTGATATCTGTTGAAATCAAACAAGGAACAAGCATACAAGCTTCCAAATACCTTGAAGTAAATATTAGATTCAAATCTATACTAGATACACTCCATGTTAGAAACATATATCATACACATGAAATGGGAAAAACAAGACAAGTTATCTTTATTACAAACTTGAAGAATGCTTACAAAGGTTGCTTGATGTCCAAGCCAATCCTCTAGCTCCAAGTGCTTCCTCCTCTAGCTATCTCCACAAGGATGCAAGATCATAAGTTTGATACCTCTAAGAGTCCTCCCTTTTTCTCATGGAATGGCTCTCTCTTATAGTGTGTGGTAGGGTTAACCAACAAGAGAGATGGGTGGATCTAGGGAGAGTTTAGTGGATCAGGTTTGCTAATCACAGAAAGTGAGTTAGGATCGAATCAGGGACCTCAATCTTCCAAAATCTCTCGAAAATCAAAATCCCATAAGACATGGCAAAAAGGATAAATAAAGTGTACCTCACCCCTAGATCAGCGCATAACGCGGTAGTACCGCATGGCAGGGACAGAGCATAGAACGGTAGTACGGACTACCGTGCACCTATAACTGAGCAAGGTGCGGTAGTTAGGGTAAATGAAGTCTCAGCTAGGGTGATTCTTGTCAGGGTAGGTTTACTTTCAAGGATCACTCATCATTTTGTCTCTTTTGGGTGTTTTGAGCAGTAGGGGAAGTGTCGTCAACTATATTTAAGGTGTAGATGTGACACTGTGGAATATGGAGGTATAACAACAGGTTCATCGCAAGGACTTTGGGATCTGAACGACGAGCGGGACAAACATCAAGAGTGAAAGATAAGTTGCTTTTTCTCATCCTCTTCAATAGAGAAACTCTGAAATGCTTGTTGAATCTAGGATTCAATATCGCATTTGTTTCATTTTTGTCTTAGTATAGAGTCAGTCTATCTTGCTTTATCCTAAGAGGGCTTCTTCTTACCCGTAAGAAGAAATCTCTACAACAAACCTCTACCTCAACCAAGTCCTCCTTGTTCTCTTCCGCAGAAGCCATCCCTTGGTTTATTAAACTACGCACTACTCCCTTCACCCTTTTCATCACCTTTCATTCTATAAGCATTTGTTGTTCAATTTGTGAGAAACTGATATGCTCGATAGTCCTTCTCATCATGGCCAACTGATCAACAAAATTTACAGAATAGGTTTTTGGGAGTACTTACAATGTTTTGCAATAGTTAGCATTCTTCTAGTCGATGTCCCCTAGTTTGAAAAATCCTACACCATATTCTATCCCCAGGGTTCAACAAATTAGGATATCTGACAGATATGTAGTCCTGAAACGATGTGTTGGTCTTTAGAATGACCCTCCTCCTTACACCTTTTTAATGCCTAAATTTCGCACATATGCGACATTTCGGTGATTCTTGCTGTAAGGTGTCATCGACATAAAGAATGGATTTCACCAAAGGCATCCTCAATAAATCCAAAAGGAAACATGAGTCTAAAAAGTTCCCAAGAATAGTCGAAATAATAGGTCACGTGGTTGAACTATTTCTATCCTGTGCTATAGTGCATGTTATCATTTTGGTGCACATGCGATACTCACACAAATTTTCCTTCGATAGCTATGCTATTGTCAAAATGGCAGGACCACCTACTTCATGCAACGCAATTAAGGATCCATCACATCCACCAATCTGAATTTGGATCCTCATACACTTGGTGGCCTTAAATATCTCCTTTGGTGTACCTTGGAACTAGTTCATGGAGTGTATGAGTTCAAATTTGGATCTAGTTGTTTCTTTTCCACATATTGGCCTATAAAAGGAAACCATTGGCATGCCTTTTGTAGAGAGAATTAATATCAACGTTATGATGTTGAATTTTTGTTGGATCTTCCTTATAGCTCACCTCTTCCTACCTTTGTAAGCATTCCTAATCTCCCTTTCCACCTTCCTCCAAGGGGCAATAGTTTCTCTCCATTGTTCTGCCATCCACTTAGCATATAGTTTGGACAAGAAGGACCTCCCTAAGGGATATTTTTGGCTTCCCTTAAAGCCCACACCTCCTAGGTGTTGTATAGCTTGACCATTGGGAAATACAAAGTCGTTGTACATACATTTGGTTGTTGTTGGAGTTTACATTCTCCCCCCATTTCCCTTTGTTATATTTTGTTTAAATTTTCTTTATCTTATGTGAATTCCACTAACAATCTCTTGCACGATTATTTGGAGGAAAACCACATCCCCACTAGGGGATTCAAGGACTGAGGCCTTGCTGCAGCCTACAAGGCCTGGCCCCTTACCAAGTGGAAGGATGCACCCTTGTGCAATTTGTTTCACAACAATTCTAATGACGAATCCACTTATTTTTGTTTATCTCTTTTAAACTAGGTATTTTTTATGCTAAGTGATTGATTTTGGGTGTTTATCATTTGTAGGAATTAGGTTTACCACCTCTTACTCTAGAATTTAGCCCCCTATTGGCCACACTTAATTTTTACATAGTAGCGTGGATCCCAACCTCTCGGCTGCATTACCAGTGCAAAAACACCTCCGACCATTGTTCTACTTGCGTAGGTAACTAGTTCATGATCTGTACGACATTCCTTTGTTTGACTTGTGCACCTTTTTCGTGTTTTGCTCACTAATGAACTCAAATTAAGTTAATTTGAAATAATTACTTAAGTTTTTAGTAATTATTCCAAATAGACCAATATTAGGGAGTAAAGAGTTCATATCTCTTGAAACTTACCTAGGTAACCAACTTTGAGGCTTTTAATGGGCCTCATTGTTGTCACTAGTTGATCTGAAATTTTCAAGATCTTTTTAACCAAAAACTTGCATGTGAAATTTGCATGTAACATTCATAAAAATGGCTTAAAGAATTATTTTTAAATGCTTTAAAATTTAACACATAAGAAAATTAAAGAGAGATGCAAACTAGAAAATGAAGACAAGAACTAATAACGGAGTTCACCCTTCTTGGGCTACGTCTCCTTTCCGCTTCCAATGGAAAGGAGGATCTTAATAAATCTTTAAAGCTTACAAAATGAGTGTTCTGGAAACACTTATGAGTTCTTTTTGTCAAAATCATAAACAGATTGCACAACTTCCTTCCCCTCAAAATTTTGATAAAAATGAGTATAAATTTGACTATTAATGTCTGAGGCCTCCTTTGGAACACAAATCGAGATAATACGCCTGCAAATAAGACAAAATAGTATGGAATTTGTACGGATTCCACCTCGGGATCCATTCCAATTAATGGCCTGTGCACCTTGGGAACTGTGCATGTACCGTGTCTTGATTCCTATGCAACTCTACGCTCTGTTCATCCGAACTCTGCACCATGTCTAACAACTAGTGGTTTTTATAGAGTTTTGGCATTGCAACTTCTTAAGGATTAAATGTTGTTGTTCACTCAATGGTGGAGCGGTGCCCCAATGGTAAAGTTTAGAAATATTTGGGGTGAGGTCCTGGGGTCAATACTGCAAGCATCTCCTCCTTCGATGCTCTTTTGGATTAAGTTTGAATGTGGGGTATATTGCATAGTTCATGTTATATTATGGTTGCGATATAGTATGGTTTGTTGGCACGGTGTCATGGTTTGTTCGTTTCATAATTTCATGGTGTTGGCTCCACGTTTGATATATGACTTGGCATACAGTTCCACCATTCCACATTGGCTAATGACTTGGCATAAGGTTTTATATTAGGGGTCTCGGTGTTGACATGGGGACGAGGGCTATGCCCTCAGCCCCACCCCATTTCAAAACATTAACATTACTCAACTTTAAATAAATCTTCCACCCTATGCTTATTAAGTGACATCGATGACAACTTGGATAATGGATACTTTGTGAAGAATTTGGTGGGTTATGGAGGTGTTGGGTTCGATTCCTACAGAATTCATCCACCTTTTACGAATTATCATATAAACCATTTTTTTACCATTTTTAACCATTTTTTATGAAACTTCAAATGTTGACAACTTCTTCATCCAGATGTCGTTTTGCATGAAACAATTTTTTATGGAAAGCTATCGACTAGCTCTTTACCACTACAACCTTTGTTCCGTTTTTTGAATAATTTTTAACTAATTGATCCTTGAAGATCCCCCTGGATCAAACCTTCCCACTGGGAATTGTTTGTGTTGTAGATATTTGTCCCTACGGATCGGTAGAAACTCTCTTAGGTTAAAGTAGACTTAACTGACTCTATTAACTGACTCTAAACTAAGACAAAAAGATAACAAATGCTACCTTGAATTCCTAGATTCAAACAAATAGTTCAATATCACAATGTTGGAAGAAATGGAAGAGATCTGACTGACCTTTGATTTAATCGCTCGTCCTAGTTGTTGTTCCAATATTCAAGTCCTCGCGAATGAACCAAGATACAAGCAATATACAATCTTCTAGCAATCTTGAAACATATGTTAGAATCTAAATCTATAGCAAAAACAAATCATATGACTGAAACAAGATCAGCATACATGATTTGGGAAACAAGACAAGTTATGTTTTATTGCAAACTTGAAGTCACTTACAATGGTTGCTTGATGTCCAAGCCAACTCCCAGCTCCAAGTTCTTTCTCCTCTAGCTATCTCCACAAAAATTCAAGATCATAGGTTTGATGTCTCCAAGAGTCCTCCCCTTTGCACATGGAAGGCCTCTCTCTTATAGTGTGTAGTAGGGTTAACCAAAAAGAGAGAAGGATGGATCTTGGGAGTGTTTAGAGGATCAGATCCACTAATTTGAGAAAGTGAGTTAGGATTGAATCAGGGATGCCAATCCTCAAAAATCTTTCAAAGATCAAGATTCCATAAACCATGGAAAGAAGGCTAAAAAAGGAGTAACGCGCCCCTGAAATTGAGCATAACGCGGTAGTACCGTGTACCAGAGAAGGAGCATGGTGCGGTAATGGGGACTACCACACTCCCAAGCTTGAGAAAGGAGCAATAGTGTAGGTATATGAAGTCTTAGCTAGGTTGATTCCCGACAGGACAGGTTTGTCTTCATGGATCATTCATCATTTTTCTCTTCTGGGTGTTTTAAGCAGTAGGGGAAGTGTCGTCAACTATTTTTATTGTGAAGATGTGACATTCTGAAATATGGAGGTATAACAGATGCCCCCTAAAGTGTGAGGTCAGAAAGGACTGATGGTCGAAAGAATTTACAAATATTGTGCGAAGATAGCATTGAAGAGAGCAACAAGGAGCTGAAACAGAAACAAAATGTTAGATATACCACTGAGGCGGGCATCCCCATGCTCGGAAACAATTGACTCAAAGCATGGCTGCCGACCAATACATTGCAGATCCATGAGTACTAAGATGATATAGACTGTAGACAAATCATGGCTACTATGAATAAGCATAGATCCATGAGACAGTAATGACACATCCACGACCAATACAAAAAGTGGATCTGTGTGACAATACAAACGACATATCCATCGCAACCTAGACGCAATAAAAGTACAAAAGTGCGTCCAGTGTCTTCTACTTAATCGCTATGAATCTAACCATGTGATTACAAGGTGTTGAAGTCGAACATGGTAGAAACCATTTTATTACCGGTCAATGATGTGAACCATTAACAAATGCGAGGGAAATCACCAATGATGACGATGATCCCCAAGGTATCTATAGTACATCTCAACGAAATGCAAATGAATGAGTTGATGTTGAGCATTCGAGAGATTGTTCGATCAGAGGTCAATGATGTAGACCTACTGTCGAACACGAGGAAACCTGCCATTGAGGCATGTAGGTACCAATGTACTAGTGGTTGATTCCTAAGTCCAATTCCCGAATAGTGATTTGGCGTCAACGGGAATAGACTTGTCGAAGGCAGGCCATAATGATTCCCACATCATCGACATGAAATCAGAACAAATGATAGTATAGGGAAATGAAACAATATAACATGTATTGACACAGTGGAGGTCTAACACAATGAATGACTCTAAACAATGCAACCCTTTGAACATATAACGGCATGAAGCAGGACCTAGCAGCAGGGATTATTGATAATAGAGGATAGACACCGAACGAGTAGGCTCGTGGCCAGAGAGACAACTCAAGATGATGACCATAACTAAGCAAGAATAGATACCCAAAAATAGACAAGGGACAGACACATGCCATGTTCAAAGGTGACGACTGACAAGCTGCCAACAAAATAAACTCGACTTGTTTCCCATTTTCCCCCGACGTGATGGATGAGTACCTCTTTGTTGTTTTATGAGCTTGAAAAGGATAACAGATGCTCGGTATAGCTCATCTCATAGATGAGTCTGATCTCACATGTTTTATGAACCTGAGAAAGGAGGGGTTCGTCCCAAAGTGGGTCCTTCGATGTCAAATTTTAATGAGTCCAAGGAAGGAAATCTTGATAGTTTTTCACATTTAGAGAGCCTGAAAAACTTAAAGAAGGCTCCAAAGTGTACTTTTTCATAAATTCAGTCCCTCGATCCTAAAAAAGTGTAAAACAATTCTCAAGAGAACTCTCCCAGTCAAAAATTGACTGAGGTATACCTTTCTCATAAATAGTCTAAAGGGGCCGAAAAAGGGGTAACCTATCACCGAATAGATGAACTTTCAAATACTTTTACAAGTGTGAAAGAGACAAGATCACTTGGGAATCTTTTCAAAACAAGGGGGTCTTGAAAAGGGCTTAAAAAGAACTCCAATGGTCTTTTTTGTAATTTTTAATTATTTTGGTCCGAAAGAAGAATAAAATACAACCAAAATAATACTTTCCTCATAGTTTAACGAGCACGAGTAAGGTTGACTAAGCTCGACACCATTTACTTGAGTTTGATAAGCACGATTCAGGTGTAAAAGCGCTTGGAATATTTTTCAAGTTTTAATCCAGAGCACGAAAAAGATAAAGTAGGCTCGAAATGAAGGTCAAATAAGTGAATAAATGTCAGTGTGAACATCTTTAAAGGAGAGCCTGTCAACAAATGCTCATGGAACTAGATATTAGTAATGTGAAATGGGTTTTATTTTAACCAGATAAAATAATGAGTAAAAAAAAATAAGTGAAAAAGTTATATAAGGAATAGGTAAATATGGAAAGTTACCATTTCACTTGTGCATTTGCCCAAAGAGGAAAGTTTACCCATTGAGGAGAAAAAACTTCAAGAGCTCATATCTGGAGATCCAGAGTACCGTTTCAACAGCCATCTGCACCAGGTGAGAGCTTTCAAACCCCTCTTTCATTTCATAGGTAGAAAACTTAATTTCAGTAGGAGAAAATTAATTTTTGGGTAGGCCCTAATAGGATTTTTTTGCCCCTGACAATACCGCGTGCTTGCTTAATCGGGAAGTGTGGTACTGTCGGTGGATACCGCTCTGTAGGGTTAAATGGGGGTGCGGTAGTGTAGACTACCGCACAGTAGTGTTTTCCCCAGGCACGGTAGTGGCGAGCATTAGGGAAGAAAAATTGATTTTTTTTTTCAAATTTTTTCCTGAGATCAAGTTATTAAATTATTAATGAATGCTTCTTGTGACCTTTTGCAGGTGTTTGCAACTTGTTTGGGGCAAAATGGTCAACTAGAAAGAAAAGGAGCATGAAGCGGATGATTTGTTGGCCGAAGATGACCAAGAGACCTTGACTGCACTGCAGGAATGTGGGTTGTTGAAATTCTTCAAAACAAAAGGTATCTGCAAGTAAGCAAAACTTCTCACCCACATTATACAAATGTGGGACCCCGACATTCAATATTTCCGAGTTGGAGAACACACCCTCGAGATTGAGCTCGAGGACATTTATTTCCTCATAGGTCTCTCAAAGAGAGGTGCCCGGGCAAATTTTACAGGGTTCAAGGAAGAAAAGTGGTAAGGTGGTCATTAAGGATATTGTAGAACTTCCTTTAAAAACCGTGTTGTTCACCATCACACGTGCAGCAGAGAGTATGGGTCTCCATCAGGAATCCCGTACACAGATGAATCTTGCTGTGGATTGCATGGCACCGACACTATTCAACTAGTGTGAAGCAGTGTTGACCAACCTCAAAGAGAAAGTAAACAAGTGTAGGCTTGGAGAGAACTCTCAGTTTGGGTACAGGAGTATTTTAGTCACCTTCTTCTTGGAGAGGGTGCCATTGTTGCATCCGCAGCTGACCATGCCCCCCGTCCACCTACCGAGCCACGGATGGCTTGATGGAGTGAGTATGCAGGATGGTTTGTAGGGCCGCAACATTTGGCCTTTGGTTAGGACTTCTTCTCATGGTTCGAGGAACAGATCGTGATGTTCCATGACTACCCTTATGCGGGGGTGGAATTCCGCGAGGACATAGACTTGGCACTGCCAGAAGATGAGGATTGGGACAATTCAAGTATGACCTTCATTAATGTGTTTTTTAATTTTTTGAATATATGCTTTTTTTATTGTTTTTTAGAATGTGTAAAAACATTTTAATATACGTACATGTGCATGTCGCAGATCTTGGACCACAGAGACCTACAGGGTATTCGCCGTTATGTCGAGGTGGTGTCGATCATCGAGCTGTTTCAGACGAGGAAGAAGACACAGATGAGGTGGGAGGGGTCAGGGAGATAGAGAGGAACCTACAGGGTTTAACCCACAGGATCCCAGCTATGAGGATGGATGACGTCCCTTTGCATCTCCAGTGGCATATCGTAGGTGTGCCTAGGCGTATTGGCCAACTCCTCCGTAGGGTGGCTCATACTATAGTTTGCTATCATCAACAGTGTGAGGAATATGAGGAGGAACATGATAGATCTCCTAGATCTCCTTAGATAGTAGTGTTCTACTTTTTGCGGCATGTACACGATATGTAGGCTTTGAGAGCCAAATTTTGTATGGGATTAGATCCCAATTTTTTTCTTTTTGAACACAAACTTTATGTATTTTGAGAAAAACATTTTTATATACAGTGATATATATACATGGACCTACTTTATGATCTATTTATTTACAATGACTTATGTGTTCATTTTATGATGTGTTTTTATGTATGGGCTAGATGCCAATCCAAAATGTAATTAGCTAATGAATCAGCTACACAATTGAATTCTCTCGGTATATGTTGATATGAAATAAAATTAAAATATCGTTCCAAGAGGTGTACCCTTCGAAATAAGCAAAGTAGGATAGGATCGAGGACTGTGTAAACACGATTCAGATGGGAAACCACGAGTTGGGAGTCTAGAAAGACCAATAGGGAGTCAATTCTAAGGGAATCAACCTTTGTTAAGAGTCCAATGACCACATGGTACTCTGCAATATTGTTGGTTGCGGGCCCCAAGCAAGCGGCTCCTGAAGATAACAACTCGCCAGTGGGAGAATAAATTACCCATGTTGCAGAAGCAAGGTTTCGGGTGTGTCGGCTCGCACCATCGGCGAATCCGTAGTAGGCAGACATCTATGCATAAAAGCACAAGTCAAGGTAAGAATGGATGTATGAGATCCGTGCGTGCATACAAAAATATAAATGAAAACCAACTAGGTACATTATGTACAAAAAGTATCTCGCGCAGGATGAACCTACATGTAGAAACGTTTGAGGTACATCCCATTGTGGGGCCGTGCCAACGATGTGACATCACAATCGACAAGTTCATAGGCTCCTTTCTCCAAAACATGTTTTACAATGAAGGGATCGTACCACATGGACTCTAGCTTTCCTTTTCCAAGTTTGTAATGCATTTGGTCATATGTGAGTACGAGGTCACCTTCGTTGAAAACCTGAGGTTGAATGGATTTGTCATACTGTGCTTTGACGCATTTTTTATGAGCTTCATTGGATAAAGCAGCGTCTCGGTGGGTTTCATCTAGCTTGGCTAGGTATAGAAACCGTTCCTCTTCAGAAGTGGTATGGGGAAGTAGCTCTACGGCTATCTTCACTGACGGGATTTCACATTCAATTGGTAAAATGGATTCCAAGCCATACAAGAGTTGGAATGGTGTGAACCCGGTAGCGCTTTTTACTGAGGTTCGATATGCCCGTAATGCCGAAAAAAGAGCTGAGTGCCAATTGGACTTATGAGTACCCACAATTCGCTGAATCATGCGTTTCAGAACTTTGTTAATGGCTTCCACTTGGCCATTAGCTTGTGGGTAGTACGGGGTTGAGTTTTCATGACAAAAACCCAACTTGGGGCTCAATTCTTCAATCATATGGTTCCTAAAGTGGGAGCCATGATCGGTCACGATGGATTGTGGGACACCAAACCTAGCTATAATGTGGTTGAATATGAACTGTGCTGTTGTTTTGCCGTCTTCAGCATAAGTAGTCATCGCTTCATCCCATTTTGTGAAATAGTTGATAGCTACTATGACATAGCTTTGCGCCCCGGCTGAAGTGGGATTACAGTGTATGAAATCTATGCCCCATTTGGAAAAGGGGCCGACAACAATAACGGGATGGAGCGGATTAGGATGCGAGCGTGTTTTACTATGAAAAAATTGAAACAGTAGACATTTCTTAACTGCTTCAATGCAGTCTTTGAAAATCAAGGGCCAGAAATATCTTGCTTGCAGTATTTTATGGGTCGTAGCCATCCCAGAGAGATGAACACCACATGCTCCAGTGTGGCAGTCATTAAGAATGTGTTCAGCCTCGTCTAAAGTCAAATAGCGTCGAAGAACGGTATCAACACCACGCCGGTAAAGGGTATCGTTGACTATAAGGTAGTACTTTGCATGGTGTCGAATACGTCGACGTTCATCGCGGTTGAGGTTGGGCTGGAAACATTGGGTTTGGATATATAATAAAATATCCCCGTACCATGGGTCAGACGTGCTAATGAGGAGCAACAAATCATCGGGGAGAGAATCAATGAGCTCAGGTTGCTCAGTAACATGGGGCAGGTTACAAATCAACTTGGTAAAGACCAAAGATTTCTTGGATTTGGCTTTGGCAAATTCCAAGTCAAAATATTGTAGAATGACAATCCAACAAGAATATTTTCCCCCAAGCACTTGACGTGTGAGGATATAATACATTGGATTGAAATCCGCTATGACAGTGGTCTGGCAGAGTAGAATGTAATGACGAAACCTATGGACAGCGAAAACTATTGCCAGAGCCAGTTTTTCAACATGTGAATAGCGAGTTTCGGAGTCACGAAGGATCTTACTAAGATAGTATACCACATGTTGTATGTCGTTATTGTCTTCTTGGACTAACACCATACCGATGGTGGAAATCGAAGCTGCAAGATAGAGAATGTAATCACGTGTGTAATTGGGGGGTTGAATCACAGGATCTTTAGTTAAGGCCGCCTTTAGATGATTAAAGGAGCATTGGGATTCGCCATCCCAAATGAATGGGGTATTCTTCTTTAGAAGCCTCATATAGCCTTTTGTTATCTCGGCAAAATTGCAAATAAAACGGCTTAGAAAGTTTGCATTCCCCTGCAAACTTTGAAGTTTTGGTATGTTCATGGGGGAAGGCATGGCTAAAATAACTTCTACCTTCGTAGGGTCCAATTGTATGCCGCTTTTGGATATTATGAATCCTAAAATATTTCCGTCTTCAATGCAAAAGACGCATTTATGCCAATTCAAACGAATATTGTAGCAACGACACCTTGCAAAGACGGTGCCTAAGTGATCAGGATGATCTTCCTTGGTCTGAGAATGAGCGGGAAGGTCATCAAGATATGGCTCTGCAATATGTTTGATATCGTGAAATGCGTATGACATCACCCATTAGAAAGTTGCCCCGGCATTTTTCATGCCAAAAGGTAGCTTTCGATATGCAAAGATGCCCCGTGGGCAGATAAAGGTCATTTTTTGTTGGTCCACTGGGAGTATCTCGATCTGATTCTAACTAGAAAAGCCATCCATAAATGAAAAGATGACACTCTCGGTGCAGTTATCGATGATCTGGTCGATGAACGGAATTGGGTAGTTGTCCTTTGGACAAGCTTTGGACAAGTCACGGTAATCGACACAGACTCTAATCATTCCCTGTTTCTTAGCTACGGGAATGATATAAAATACCCATTCTGTCAGTGGGACAGGATAGATAAAACCAGCACGCAAAATGTTTTCAACTTCTACTTTAATAGCGGCTACCTTATGGGGGTGGATGGGTTAGAGTTTCTGCCGAACAGGTCGGGCACCATCAAAGGTTGGAATCTCGTGGACCACGATAGACGGGTCTATTCCTGGCATTTCTTCATAACTCCAGGAAAAAACGTCGTGGAAAGTTTTAAAGTAGGCAGTGTAAAACTCCATTTCTGTAGGAGTGCATGTCTTGCCAATATGAATGTTTTCCACAACACCAAGCTTCACTGAAATGTCAATGGGAGTGGTTGCCATAAGGTTGGACAAGTTTCCTTTGGAAAATACTTCATCGAGGGAAGTGGGAAACTTGGTTTGAACCATTCCAAGTGCAGGGTTGGATTTTGTATCGGGCTTAATCGTCTGAATGGTGGGGAATGAAGATCGATGATGGAAATCTCACCATGGTGGTTCATAAACGCACATAACCTCCATAATTGATTCATCAGTGGGAATTATCATTGTGAGAGGATCGATAAGTGGTTGGGATGAATGAGTCTCAGACAAGAGCTGTGCCACGGTGTGATGGGCAAAAAAATTGACCCAATCGGTGGCTAACTGGATCACTTTGTATGCTGTGAGGTTCCCATTTAATGGCATGGAGTTGCCATATTTTTCAATCTCAGTGGGACTCGGGATCACCCAAGAATCATTGGAAGGGGTGACATTCGATGATATCATGTTGACTGGTTGAACGTGGGACCCCAACTCTGGGAAAACTCCAATAAGGGAAGAATCCTTCATAAGACCAACGCCAACGTCTTGGAACCGTTACCGAGGTTGATCTAATAACGGGACGGTGTTGGTGGAGTTCGGATGAAAGTCCGGGATACAGTAATCAAGATGATCTATGGTGACAATTTTTCCTTCATGAGGAAATTACACAATTCGAAAGACAATGGATGCTATGGTGGTCTGTTAAATTTTCAGAATTTACTTCAATCTAATCTAGGATCTTAACTGAGAGAACAACATGTACAACAAAACTACAGCATATCAATCATGGACACAATAATGCAAGCACATAAGAGACACTGAGTTTACTTGGGGAAAACCATAAAGGTAAAAAACCCCAATAACTTCCTCAGAGATAGATAGAGCAATGATACAACCAGAATACAAGAGATAGTCTTCTCCTAGCAGCAGAGCCTCCTCCTCCACAAGTGCGCCACTCTCCCAAGTGTGAGTGTGAGAATAGAATATGTAAAATGAGAGAGACACACTCTCTATTCATACACTAACTTGACTTGACCTTTACTCAATTAGGTCGGCCTCAACTTAACCACTTAACATAATGCTGACTGGGCCGACCCCCACTAGGGTGGTCTAATAACCCTTTGACCCACATGACTTATATAGTACCGAACCCAACAAGGTGGTCTAATAACCCATCAAGTACAAGTTACGATACTTACAATATAAATGACGACACCTCCGTATAGAGGAATAATAACATCTCTATAGGAATACAACCACTTATGTATAGAGGAATAATAACATCTCTATAAAAATGCAATATACATATATGTGAAATACATTCCTAAGTTACATATACATCAACACTCCCTCTTAACTAGGAAGGTATTTCTCGACATAGGTCTTCTAGCACATGTCATCTTCTCTGGATCATCATCACTGGATAATCGTCATCGAGTCATCATCATCGTCACTGCTGCTGCTATCTCAATCAATCTCTGAATCTACTCGTCATAGGAAGTTCTACATAGCCAGTCCTTTTTCATATTGTATGTAGGCCCACCACCTGTAGGTCTTCATCATCACTGGCCATACTGTGGAATCCTCAGGACTTATTACGTGCATCACAAAACCTAGCTGCAGCATCCCAGGCTATTACGAGCACACAACTCTACCTGTCGGATCTCCCAGGAGCACATTACATGCGACCCATCACAAAACCTAGCTGAAGCATCCCAGGCTGTTACGAGCACATAGCTCTACCTGTTGGATCTCCCATGAGCACATTACATGTCATCTCACGACAAAACCTGGCTGAAGCATCCCATGCTGTTACGAGCACATAGCTTTACCTGTTGGATATCCCAGGAGCACATTACATGTGGTCCACCACAAAACCTGGCTGAAGCATCTGAGGCCTTTTTCATCCTGTCCAGATCTCCCGGAAAAAATATTACATGTGGTCATGGAAAAACCTGGCTGAAGCATCTGAGGCCTTTTTCATCCTGTCCAAATCTCCTAGAAGCAAATTACATGCGATAGGAAAAAACCTCGCAAGAGCATCTCAGGATGTTACAAGTACACAACTTCGACCTGAAGATCTCCCAGGGCACAAATTACATGTCCTCCCAGAGAAATGTCTCGAAAGAGCATCCCAGGATATTATGGGTATGCAACTCCGACCTATAGGATCTTCCAGACATGCTCATCTACACAACTTGATCCACTGCCACAAAGTATCATCTGATGCTCAACATACATCATCTTGATGTACACATGATCATCCTGATCATCATCACTGCAACATCCTGCTGCATGTCATCTGGAGAAGCTCGTCATCCATGATCACCCTGATCATACACTGCATCCACTTGATGCACACCAAGTATCTACCTGATACATATCATCATACACAGTGTATCCACCTGATACATAGATACAAGATCCACACAATGTATCCATCAACATACATGATCTACCTGATCATACAATGTATCCACTTGATACATATACAGATACATGGTCCAA
Source organism: Larix kaempferi (assembly GCA_027924585.1). NCBI lineage: Eukaryota > Viridiplantae > Streptophyta > Pinopsida > Pinales > Pinaceae > Larix > Larix kaempferi. The sequence goes on from BSBM01000073.1 coordinate 3,912,700, forward strand.
GCATCCAACATGATGCATATACAAAATACATACACATGATCCAACCAATCATATCCAACATCCAACATGATGCGTACATACATATGAATGATCCAACTGATCATATCCAACATCCAACATGATGCATATATAAATGATCCAACTGATCATATCCAACATCCAACATGATGCGTACATACATATACATATAAATGATCCAACTGATCATACAAAGCAGAAACTAGAACATCCTGATGCTCATCATCTAGCGCTTACATCCACATCCATGTGAAGGATCCTCCTTCCAACATGCTTGGAATGGCTTCATCAAATGTGTCCATCACTTCTTCCTCAAAGTGTCCCCGATTTGAAGAACACCAAGCCTCTCTCTGAAGTACTCGAACTTCACCCTGGCTAGTGGCTTCATCAGCACATCTACAATCTACTCATCCGTCGTAACATAAAGGAGCTTCACAGCTCCTCTCTGCACCATATCCTTGATATAGTGATATTTGATCTCTATGTGTTTCGACCTGTCATGAAACACTGGGTTCTCGGACAACTTCACACAACTTTGGTTATCACAGAAGATACCAGTAGCATGCAATGGGAGATCAAATAACTCAGACAGTAGCTTTCATAGCCATATTTCCTCACAACTAGCTGAACAGGCTGCTACTCTGCCTCAGCTGTACTCAGTGCTATGCAGGACTGCTTCCTGCTAAACCAAGAGATCACACCTGATCCCATACTGAAGCAACACCCAGATGTGCTCTTCCTATCTGCAGCACTGCCATCCCAATTTGAATCAACATAACCCTGCAGGTTAAGCTTTTGATTCGCTTCATACTTGAGCCCATAGTCCACTGTACCTTTTAGGTACCTCATAATATGCTTTACAGAAACCAGGTGAACACTCCTCGGATCTGTCAGGAACTGGCTCAATGTGTTCACCGCAAAGCAAATATCTGGTCTCGTGTTCGTCAGGTACATCAAGGACCCAATCATCTGACGATACATAGAGACATCAACTGGATCAGATGAAGCATCACATAGAAGCTTCAGATTCGATGCCATAGGTGTGGCCATGGCCTTGCAATCCATCATCTCGAATCTCTTCAAGATATCTACTGTGTACTTCCCTTGACCAAGGAAGATCCCACCTATACTCTGCCACACCTCCGTACCTAGGAAGTAATGCATCATTCCCAAATCTTTCATATCGAACTCGGCAGCGAGCTTCCTCTTAGTATCTGTAGTCAATCTCTCATCTCTTGTTACAAATAATTCATCCACATACAGGAGTAGAATCACAGGATTACCTTCCTCAACCTTTTAGTAAAGGTTGGAATCCACTTTACTCTTGGTAAAGCCCAAACTAGATAGGAAACTGTCCATCCTACCATACTAGGTTTTGGGAACTTGCTTCAAGCCATACATGGATTTCTTCAATCTGCACACATACGACTCACTGTCATGTATTTCAAAACCGAGTGGTTGCTCCACATATATGTAATGTCCCTTGTTATGAATTTTATTAAAATTGCAATTTTCCACTTTTTTCCTTGGTTCGACCTTTGACTAGTTTCGATCTCTAGGTCCCAAATTTGCCCCAAATGATCCCAAATATTCTGAGAAGGTATATGAATGATATTAGAACATAAATATGTGTTTCAAGGATGCCTTTGTACCTTTAAAACACTTCTGCAAATACTCTTTCAATTCTGGTCAATGTAGGTAACTTTACTAGTGATTTCCCTTTGACTAGTATTGGTCTCTAGGTCTCAAATTGACTCCAAATGCCTTCAAATCTTCAAGGAAGGTGTATGAATGATATTAGGGATTGAATATGATGTTCAGGGATAACATATGGCCACCAAAAGACCTCTGCAAACTCTCTTAAGATTCTGGACCAAGTATGCAGTTTTACTAGTAATTTGGGGTTCAAATCCCCCTAAGGTAAGCACTGAAAATGGCTTCCCAAATGCCTCCAAACCCACTCAAATTTATGAACAGAGGTATGTAATGTGTTAAATATGTTATTAAGGTCTCATATGCACCATTAATGGTTTATTACAACTGTTCTCACCCTCTCCCATTCAACTGCAAAAATCACCAATTCGACCCTTGGGGAAATGGCACTATTTCTTCTCCCAATGCAATTAAACTGAGTAAAAATACTTCAAATGTTCAAGTACAGTACATGAAACTTGTAAAATACATCCATGGAAGTCCATTAATCACAAATGCATCATATAATCATCCATTCATTCTAAATCATCATCAATACATTGGTTCACAACAAGGTAGTGGGGAAATGGCATTGTTCTTCCACTAAAAATGAGATTTATACATTTCTACTTGGAATTTCGACCTGAAACTTTTTGGAGATGAATAACAGAGTATTTAATTCATATTAAAAAATAAATGGTGCATTATAATCTCCCCCAAAGAGTACAATAGCTCACCAAAAACGCCCTCCCTCAAGGATCAAGAATATGCCATCAAAAGTGGAAATGGTTGAAGGAGCAAGCTGCAATAGAAGAAACCATGAGCTGCCCTGTAGCTTACACCTGAAAATAAAGACTCCATTAAAGCTCCAAATGAAAGGTCTGAATGGCCTTTCCAATTTCCAACTTGGATGGGAATCTTTCACCCTCGAAATTGGCTAAGGCAAGAAACTAGTCATCCACTAGCTCTCCCTCTTCACAAATGCAATTGCAAATTCTACAAATGATCAAAAGCCATTCTCATACTTCATTTCTACATTTTCTAACCAACATTAGCCTTCTAAGGGTCAAAATCCTCTCAATAGATTCAATAGATTTCCATTTAGGAAATATTCCGCATTTGCCACTTGTCTCCTAGTTCCAACCTTCCATCTTCTCCCAAATTTAATTTTGAGTCTCTTTGGCTTCTCCAACTCCCAAATTCGACTTCCTTGAGCCTATTTTTGGGGCTGACATGTCATAGTGGTCATATTTCAGAGGTCAGGTCTGCAATTTGTCATAGTTGTCATAGATGCTCCATCATTGGTGTCATAGGGGCTAGGGAATCTAGCCCAAGTGTCCACAAACTTCCACTTTGACTCTTTATCTTCCATGGAGGTTACCAATCCTTCCCAATTCGACCTAAGATGATAAATGACATGTGTTATGACTTACCAACTCACCCAAGAGTGTTCACATTCCCATTAATTCGAATTTGCAAAAGAGAGATACCATGTATTATGAAAAATCAAGCTAGTGTGGGTCCCACATCCTCCATATGTCTCCAAAACCATTTGTCATCTAGGATTTCTCTTGAATTTCTTTATTCACTCTATTTATTAAATAATTGAACCCTTATAATGTCTAAACATCATTTATTATCCCCCTTATTCCAAATCCCAAAGCTTCCACCCCAAACCTAGGAAACTAGTAATTTTCCTCCTTGGCAATTATTTGACCCTTAACATCAATTTTACAAACTCTAATGAATATGGCTAATGTGATTAGGCCATTGTGACTCAATTCCAAATTTGGGACATGACAAATCCTCCCTTCCCAATATTGCTTGTCCTCAATCAATTTCAAACATGGGTGTTGAAGAACCTGCTTTCTGTATAATTCTTTGAAGTTGCCATTAAATTGCCAAACCTTGAGTCTTTGAGTTTCCATGAATATTTTAGAGAGGAACCATTATGCTTGCTACTGCACTACTCTTATTAAAATCACTTTATTAAGTGGGGAATCCATCTCCCATGCTGCTTGCTTCCCCCCCAAAAATGAAACCAATGAGACAAAAATTATTCCAGGGTCCCATTGCTTGTATTGCACCCCAACAATTAAGAGTGCTCTCCAACCTACACCATTAGATAAGAGGATTCCTGGATCCCATTTTCTTGTATGCATTCTTCCAAACATCATGAGTACCAAATATATATAATCAAAGTACATAACAACATAATGAAAATGTACATCAAGGATATGCTTCATCAAAGAGTCATGAAAGTGCTTATACCTCCAAACAAGTAGACCACCATTTTCCAAGTGCATACAAGCTTCAAGTGACCCATCAAATCTGCTCCAATGACATAGGTGAGGATCCCATGTCCTATAATGCTGCTCCAAAAGGATGTGATATGCATCAAAAGATTCAGCCATGTATTCTTTCATCCAAGAAGTGAATGAAGAATCTCCACTAGAATCTGAACCAAATAATGAGCAGAAAAAACAAGGAGACTTCAAATGACTCAAAGAAGTCTCACCCATACATCCATGAATGTGAGAATCATAAAGATGTAACAAAGTATGTGGCTGCCAACAAAAATGTTCTCCCATCATAAATCTATTCATCGAAGTGTTGGATGAAGTTCCTCTAACATCAAATGAACCCAGTGTTGAGCAAGAAAAACCATGAGTATTCAAGTGACTCAAATCCATATCATAGGTGCATCCATGTAGATATGAATCATCATAAAGTGACAAATTATGCTGCTGCAAATGTGAATAAGAATGTGTTCCAACCATGTCATCATAAAAGTTAAATCTAGGAGTTTCATACTCCTCAAGTGGCACCATCAAAAAGAACCCTTTCACCCATACTTCATTGAGACTAATACTGCAAAACATGGAATTGTAGGATGTAGGAGAATGTACTAACTCACCCAAATGATCAAAAAGTTCAGGAGTTTCATCATGGGAAGGATCCATGTGGGTAGTATCATGCAGCTCCTTCAAAAGTGTGAACTCTTTGTCATAGTTTGGTTCCAATGTAGAGGAATCATGCTCTTCTTTAAAAATTGCATAACCTTCATCAAGAGGCAATTCAAATTCCTCTTCCACCACATCAAGTGTTTGGATCTATTCAAGTTCATATTCAAACACATCAAGAACATTCAAATTTTCACATTTCTCATGATCCACCATGTCATGAGAATCATCCAAACAATCTACCATTTGACAATCTGAAACATAGGAGGAAAAACGAGTATCTTGCAACTTTTCAAGAAGTTGCTCATTTTGAATTGTGAGCTTATGAATATCCTCATTATTCTTCAAGTATGCATCATGTAACAATTCATTAAGCTCAAACAAATGGTTTCTATCAAAAAGCAAAGACATGAAATTACCTTTGATGTAGCACATTGCTCTTTGAATCTTCTCCATGTCTTCAAGGAAGGATGTTTCCTCCAATGAAGTAGCTCTCCAACAAGAATTTGACACCAATGCTTGAGTGTCATGGAGAATGCTGAGGGACTCTTGGATATTATTTTCATTCATCTTTAAGGACCCTTCAAGAAAATGAGGCTCTTGCAAATGAACCTCCTCATCTTCTTCAATTTTGCTTGGACCAACTTCATGAAGCTCAAGTGGTGATGGGGAAGTTGATCTTGGTTCTTCTTCAACTACTACAAGGTCTTCATTATCATGCTTAATGAAACTTGTACTTGTAGAAACACTTTCAAAAGTGATCTCTATGTCACCAACATAGAGGTGTGAGCACCCATCAGTAGGTACTCCTTCATAGTTTAAGCATCCATCAGTAGATGCTCTTTGGTTCATGTCTAAGCTAGAAGGTGTCTCGAAATGATCTTCCATATTTTCAATAGAATCTTCTTCATGCTCTTGTGATGTCTCTTCCTTTTGCTCCTTAAAGCAAGCTGATGCGTTTTGCCCCTTGTTTTCCTTAGGATCAATATATTTGGAATCTCTTCTTGAATAAATCTCAAAAGCTCTCCTCAAGGAGGACATCATTTCATGCACACATATGTGATACTCGCTCCAAGGGTTTTTACAAGAAGGGCATAAACCTTTCTTCACTAACTCCACATCTTCATTTTTGGGCCTATTTTCAAAAACATGTTCAGCATAGTACTCAAAAGACATGGCATTTTGTGTATTTTTGCTAAAAGCAAGATATTCTTGATATTTTTGATATTGTTGGGGCAAGGTTTTATATTTTGCTCTCCATCTTTGGAACTCACTCATAGAATTATCCTTGGTTGGTGTGACACACTCATATTCATCAGATTTAAAGTCATAAGAATAATCTTCATTTCTCTTGAAATTGTAAGAAGTGTTGCATGATGGCACCTCTTCCTCGTACCATTCACATTCTGCTTCATATTGCTCATAAGCATCTGCATATTCCTCATAAGAATTGTACTCATAGGATTCATCATAATAGTAAGACATGGCTGCCAATTAATCTTGAATGTATGTACCTAATACACAGGTGCAAGGACCATGCTCTGATACCACTGTAATGTCCCTTGTTATGAATTTTATTAAAATTGCAATTTTCCACTTTTTTCCTTGGTTCGACCTTTGACTAGTTTCAATCTCTAGGTCCCAAATTTGCCCCAAATGATCCCAAATCTTCTGAGAAGGTATATGAATGATATTAGAACATAAATATGTGTTTCAAGGATGCCTTTGTACCTTTAAAACACTTCTGCAAATACTCTTTCAATTCTGGTCAATGTAGGTAACTTTACTAGTGATTTCCCTTTGACTAGTATTGGTCTCTAGGTCTCAAATTGACTCCAAATGCCTTCAAATCTTCAAGGAAGGTGTATGAATGATATTAGGGATTGAATATGATGTTCAGGTATAACATATGGCCACCAAAAGACCTCTGAAAACTCTCTTAAGATTCTGGACCTAGTATGCAGTTTTACTAGTAATTTGGGGTTCAAATCCCCCTAAGGTAAGCACTGAAAATGGCTTCCCAAATGCCTCCAAACCCACTCAAAATTATGAACAGAGGTATGTAATGTGTTAAATATGTTATTAAGGTCTCATATGCACAATTAATGGTTTATTACAACTGTTCTCACCCTCTCCCATTCAACTGCAAAAATCACCAATTCGACCCTTGGGGAAATGGCACTATTTCTTCTCCCAATGCAATTAAACTGAGTAAAAATACTTCAAATGTTCAAGTACAGTACATGAAACTTGTAAAATACATCCATGGCAGTCCATTAATCACAAATGCATCATAGAATCATCCATTCATTCGAAATCATCATCAATACATTGGTTCACAACAAGGTAGTGGGGAAATGGCATTGTTCTTCCACTAAAAATGAGATTTATACATTTCTACTTGGAATTTCGACCTCAAACTTTCTGGAGATGAAGAAAAGAGTATTTAATTCATATTACAAAATAAATGGTTCATTATAAGCTCCCCCAAAGAGTACAATAGCTCACCAAAAATGCCCTCCCTCAAGGATCAAGAATATGCCATCAAAACTGGAAATGGTTGAAGGAGCGAGCTGCAATAGAAGAAACCATGAGCTGCCCTATATCTTACACCTGCAAATAAAGACTCCATTCAAGCTCCAAATGAAAGGTCTGAATGGCCTTTCCAATTGCCAACTTGGATGGGAATCTTTCACCCTCGAAATTGGCTAAGGCAAGAAACTAGTCATCCACTAGCTCTCCCTCTTCACAAATGCAATTGCAAATTCTACAAATGATCAAAAGCCATTCTCATACTTCATTTCTACATTTTATAACCAACATTAGCCTTATAAGGGTCGAAATCCTCTCAATAGATTCAATAGATTTCCATTTAGGAAATATTCCGCATTTGCCACTTGTCTCCTAGTTCCAACCTTCCATCTTCTCCCAAATTTGATTTTGAGTCTCTTTGGCTTCTCCAAATCCCAAATTCGACTTCCTTGAGCCTATTTTTGGGGCTGACATGTCATAGTGGTCATATTTCAGAGGTCAGGTCTGCAATTTGTCATAGTTGTCATAGATGCTCCATCATTGGTGTCATAGGGGCTAGGGAATCTAGCCCAAGTGTCCACAAACTTCCACTTTGACTCTTTATCTTCCATGGAGGTTACCAATCCTTCCCAATTCGACCTAAGATGATAAATGACATGTGTTATGACTTACCAACTCACCCAAGAGTGTTCACATTCCCATTAATTCGAATTTGCAAAAGAGAGATACCATGTATTATGAAAAATCGAGCTAGTGTGGGTCCCACATCCTCCATATGTCTCCAAAACCATTTGTCATCTAGGATTTCTCTTGAATTTATTTATTCAGTCTATTTATTAAATAATTGAACCCTTCTAATGTCTAAACATCATTTATTATCCCCCTTATTCCAAATCCCAAAGCTTCCACCCCAAACCTAGGAAACTAGTAATTTTCCTCCTTGGCAATTATTTGACCCTTAACATCAATTTTAAAAACTCTAATGAATATGGCTAATGTGATTAGGCCATTGTGACTCAATTCCAAATTTGGGACATGACAATATACTTCCTCTTCAACTACACCCTTCAAGAAAGCAGTCTTGACATCCATCTGGTGTATTTTCCATTTCATTATTGCAGTGAGGGCAAGTATTGTTCTGATGGAAGTATACCTAGCTACAGGTGCAAACATTTCGTCATAATCTATTCCCTCTTTCTGAGAGAAGCCACGAGCTACGAATATTTCCTTGTATTTCTCTACACTGCCATCTGCAACATGCTTGATTTTGTAGATCCATTTGGAAGTCACAACATACTTCTCTTTAGGTCTTGGGACAACATCCCAAACATCATTCTTCATTATTGATTGGTATTCCTCAACCATGGAATCCTTTCATTCTTTCTTTTCCGTTGCTTCTTCATAAATGGAAGGCTCTTTGTTCATAATGTCATAGAGTAAAGCAACATAGCTGGTATGTGATCTGGTTCTCTTCTTTGCTCTGTGTTCTTCTTCTCGAATGCCAAATCTTTCTACATATTGAATGAACTCTCTAGCCCATGCAGGTATACTCTTGTGAGAGTTATCCTCATGGGGTGGATTTACAGGTTCTTGTGGATCTTCAAACTCACGAACAACTTCTAGAACTACTTCAGTCATGGTAGTGTCTTGAAATCTAGTTTTCTTAGGTTCTTCATAAACTTCGATAAGTGCCTTCCTTGATTTCATGAATGCTAAGTTTTCATCAAATGTTACATCCCTACTGACATCAATCTTCTTGAACACTGGAAAGTATATTCTGTAAGCCTTCGAGCTTTCACTGTAACCCACAAAGATACCCTTCTTTCCTGAAGGATCTAGTTTAGTCCTCTTTTCCTTTGGGACATGAGTGTATACTCGACAACCAAATATTCTGAGATGGCTAACTTTAGGTTTATTACCAGAAAAGACATCTTCTGGTGTCTTGTTGTCCAATATCTTGTGTGGTGTTCTGTTCTGCACATATACAACTGTTCTAGCTGCTTCTGCCCATAGATGCATAGGTAGATCCTGGTCATGTAGCATTGCCCTTGCTGCTTCTATGATAATTCTATTCTTCCTTTCTGCAACTCCATTTTGTTGAGGATTATAAGGAGCAGTCAACTCCCTCTTAATCCCTGAATCACTACAAAGTTTCTTGAAGCCACCTAAGGTGAATTCTCCACCATTGTCGGATCTGAATGTTTTGATCTTCTTGTCAGTTTGATTCTCCATCAAGGTTTTGAATTCCTTGAACTTATCAAACACCTCATATTTTTTCTTCAAGAAGTATACCCAAGTCTTCCTGAAGAAGTCATCAATAAATGAGACATAGTAAACATACCCACTAAGAGAACTGGATGACATAGGACCACATACATCTGAGTGGATGATTTCCAGGATATCTTTGGCCTTGCTTTCACTGCTTAAGAAAGCCTTCTTAATGTGCTTACCTTTTGCACATCCTTTGCAAACACCTTCATGTTTGGTCTTGATTTCAGGAAGACCTTCTACAACCTTGCTTGCAATTGGAAGTGCCCTATAATGCATATGAGCAAGTCTTCTATGCCAAAGTTCACTTAGCTTCATGGATTCATGCACCATGGCATGTTCAGGTTGTCCCTTCAATTTATACAATCCTCCCTCTTGCTCTCCAATCACTACTGCATCATTTATGGTCTTTCCCTTTGGCCACATTAGGACTTGGACATCCACAAATGCAACCCTCATACCTTTTGCATCTAATGCAGATATGGAGAGTAAGTTCTTCTTGAGCCCAGGTACATAAAGGACTTCTTTCATCTTCAAATATTTTCCAGAATCTAGGTTGTAGGAGGATTCACCACTTCCTTTGATTGGGTATTGATAATCATCCCCAAGTTTCACCTTATGGGGTGATTCATGTTCAGATAGATTCACAAAATATTCCTTAAACCCAGTCATGCGTTTGGAAGCCCCAGTATCAATCAACCAATCATTACAACCATGGGAGATAGTACTTGTGAGAGCAGAGACTAGAACATACTCTTCTTCACTTGATGAGTCATCATCACTTTTTTCCCTAGCCTTCTTCTTTGGAGGTTCATCATCCTTGGCAGCATGAGCATGGAACTTTCTTTTGTTGCCCTTCTTCTTCTTGTTGAAGTTGTTGTTATTATCCCTTTTGTTCTTGGGACAATCTGAAGCAAAGTGACCCTTCTCATTGCATGTGAAGCATCTTAGATCCTTCTTATTCTTTTGATAGGATCTTTTGTAGCGAGAGTGCTGCTTCTTGGGCTTGCTTCTTTTGGTGTGAGTTGCGAGAGCTTGATCTTCACCTCCCATCTTTTCCTCACGAGCTACAAGCCTAGCTTCTTCTTGAGAGCATTCCTCCCATAGTTTACTGAAAGAGATCAATTTCTTTCTTGCACAGATTACTTGAATAAAGGAGTCCCATGACCTAGGTAGGCCATTCAGAGTGGTCATAAAAACTTCACCATTGTCCACTACTTCATCCACAGCTTCAAGTTGCTCCTTGATCTAAGAGACCTTGGAGAAGTAATATTGAATGGTTTCTCCATTCAACATCTTGACCCCTTTTAATTGATTCCGCAAAGTCATCTTCCGATTTATGTTCTTCAGCTTGGTCAAAGAGTCAAACATCTCCTTGGGTGTCTTTAGAGAAGACACATAAGACACATGGGGTATGAGATGGTCTTTGATAGAATCAGTAATGATTCTCTTTGCCTTGACCAAGTTCTTCTTATGAAATACCTTGGCCTCTTCATCCTCTGGGATAGGGATGTCTTCTTTTATATATGAGTCCAACTCATTCTCTTCCAGGATTAACCCAATCCTATACTTCCAAGCTCGGAAGTTATTATCCCCTTCAACCTTATCCTCAAGCTTGGTGTGGTGAGACATCTTAAAGAGCACTTCAAATGGAAATAGAAAAGATTTAGGTCTTACCACTTGAAATGCTGAAAACTGGATTTGGTCCCGGATTAGGGTTTGTGAGAAAAACCCTAAAAATTCAAAATGTGAATTTCAATTTTCTGAAAGGATAGAAAGATGCGCTTTGATGAGCTGATCAGCCTGGTGCATTCAGAATTTGAGATCAACAAAGTTTTACCCTTCATATTTGCCTTTTTGTCCTCCCGGGTTTAGTGGGGAGAGCCCTGAATTAGGGTTTGAGTTTCCCAGAGATCTACCCAGCCAAAAATCTCGATACAAAGCTCTAAAATTCGATTTTTGCAAGGAGCTTCCAGCTATGTCTTCAGATTTTAGAAATTCCTATTTTTTATGGAAACCCTAATTTTTAGGGCCAAATCTGAAAATGCTCAGAATTGAATTCTAATTGGATAGCTAGATGCGCCTTGATGAGTAGAGTCAATGTACTATACTACTTTTCCAAAATCTTTGGAGAGAAACCCAATAAACAAGAAACTCAAGTTTTCGTTACTGCAAAATGTCTTCTTCTCAGGTTAGCTCTCATACCATGTTAAATTTTGAGCATTAATTCACAATACTCTAGGATCTTCACTGAGAGAATAACATATATAGTATATCAATGCATGAAAATCACAATAAGCATGACAAGCATCACAATAATCAAAAGCATGAGAGACAAGAGACACAGAGTTTCCGTGGGGAAAACCCTAAGGTGAAAAACCCCACAACTTCCTCAGAGATAGAGAGAGCAATGGCTCAACCAAAGTACAACCAAAATACATTGAGATAGTCTCCTAGTAGCAAATGATCCTCTGTGAGGCACCTGCAACAATTAATTAACAAGAATACGCGAAATAGCAGAAATGACAGAACTCAGAATCACTTTTGTATTGATCACAGGCCACTTCGAGGGGGCAACCTCCTTTGAGCAAGCTCAATAAAAATAACTTCACGATGCCTTCATAGGTCTCAAAACACACTTATATACTAATTCTAGGCGCCAATACTATGGGTCGAAACCATGGGCCGTTACAAACTATGGATTAACAATACTACGGGCGGCTTACAAAGCATATGCGCCAACAACAATAACACAAACTATTGATTAACAAATACTACGGGATGACTTACAAAGCATATGCGTCCAACAACAACATACTAACAAAGTAAAGACATGGGTTCCTAACATCCCCTCCCCCTTAAAAAAAGCTTTGTCCTCAAAGATTTAGATGTGGAAATTGTTGTTGAATTTGAACGGTGGTTCCCATGTAGCATCCTCTGGTTGCATGTCGTGCCACTGAATTAAGACCTCTGTGATAGAATGAGAGCGAAGATGATGCGTGCGCCGATTGAGGATGGCCTCTGGCTCCAAAAGGATGGATCCTTCATTATCCAATTCGGGTAAAATCGTTTGGCCGCTGATGTTGGTGCCAAGAACTTTCTTCAGACAAGAGACATGAAAGACTGGATGAATGCGGGAAGAAGGAGGAAGTTCCAATTTATAAGCAACGGACCCAATCCTCTGAAGAATCCGATATGGCCCATAGAACTTTGGAGCGAGCTTATGACGCCCTTTGAGTTTCAAGGAGGATTGTTTGTACGGCTTGAGACGAAGAAAAACCATATCACCGACTTGAAAAGTGCGCTCCGAACGGTGCTGATCAGCTTGTTGCTTCATGAGATTTCTTGCCATGTGAAGATTGTCCCGCAAAATGTGAAGAATCTGATCGCGGTTGCGAAGGACCTTGTCAACTTCCTGAACTAGTGAACTGGTGGGGGTGTATGGAAGAAGAGCTGGAGGTGCCTGACCGTAGACTGCTTCATATGGGGTCATTTTAGAGGCAGTATGGTAAGAGGTATTGTACCACCATTCAGCGAGAGGGAGCCACTTTTCCCACTGATGTTGTTGTTCCGAGGTGAAGCAACGAAGATAAGTTTCCAAGCATTTATTGACAATTTCAGTCGGACCATCTGTTTATGGGTAATACCCTGAACTCATCTTCAGTTTGGTGCCAGTGTGGCGAAATAGTTCTGTCCAAAAATGACTAGTGAAAGTCGCATCACGATCCGAGACAATGGAAGAAGGGATGCCGTGAAGACGAAAGATCTGGTCCATAAAAATTTGAGCGACAAAGGAGGCTGTATAGGGATGGTTGAGAGCGCAAAAATGACTATATTTGGAGAGACGATCAACCACAACGAGAATCACTGTCTTCCCGCCAGATTTAGGGAGCCCTTCAATGAAATCCATAGAAATATCTGTCCAAATCCGTGTAGGTATGGGCAAGGGTTCAAGCAATCCTGGAAGGAGTGTTGTTTCACCCTTATTGCGTTGATAGGTATCACATTCGACCACCATCTGTTGAATTGTCCTTTTCATGCCCTGCCAAAAGAAGTTACGCCGTGCTCGTTCATATGTTTTGAGGAACCCAGAGTGCCCGGCCGATGGAGAGGCATGGAGTTCATAGAAGACAGCCTGTTGAAGATCTGTGCTCTGGGGAAGCACCAGACGACCCTTGTATCACAGAGAAGCACCATCCCAAGAGTAATGTGGGACAGCTGAAGGATTGTTGGTCAAGCGTTGGATGATCTGAGATAAGGAAGAGTCATTGACGTAACCCTGTTGAACAGATTGCAACCAATTTGGAACATGCATAGAAATAGATGAAAGAGAACCTTGGGCATCAAATGTGCGAGAAAGAGCATCTGCCACAATATTGTCTTTACCCTTCTTGTAAGTGATCTCATAGTCATAACCCATGAGTTTGCTAACCCATTTCTGTTGTGCCAGGGAGGAGACACGCTGGTCCAAGAAATATTTCAGACTCTGGTGATCAGTCTTGATGTAAAAATGATTCCCTAATAGGTATGGACGCCACTTCTATACTGCATGCAAAATAGCCATCATTTCCTTCTCATAGGTAGAGGCAGCTAAATTCTTACCTGAAAGGGCTTTGCTGGTGAACGCGATGGGGTGTTCATCTTGAAGGAGAACAGCACCAAGTCCATTGCCGCAAGCATCACTCTCAATAGTGAAGGGCTTGGAAAAATCGGGCATAGCTAGCACAGGTGTAGTACACATAGCTTGTTTTAGTTTGTCAAATGCACACTGAGCATCAGGTGTCCATGTAAAAGCATCTTTTTTTAATAGAGCAGTTAATGGAGCTGCAATCTTCCCATAATCCTTGACAAACTTGCGGTAGTATCCATTCAACCCCAAAAAACCACGAAGGCTCTTGAGTGTCTGAGGATGTGGCCAATTGTTCATGGCCTCGATTTTGGCAGGATCCACGCGAACCCCTTGTCCTGAGATAATGTGCCCGAGATACTCAACTTCCTTTTGTTCAAAAACACATTTAGACTGCTTGGCATGGAGATGATGGTCAGAGAAAAGTTGCATGACAAGATCCATATGCTGGAGATGTTCATCCCATGTTTTACTGTAGATGAGGATATCATCAAAGAATACCAGAATGAATTTCCGCAAGTAGGGTCGAAATATTTTATTCATTAAGGCCTAGAATGTGGAAGGACCATTAGTGAGGCCAAAGGGCATGACCAAAAACTCATAATGGCCATCATGTGTGCGAAAAGTTGTTTTAGGAATATCATCCTCATGAACCCGAATTTGATGATACCCAGAACGAAGATCCAACTTGAAGAAAAAGTGAGCCCCATGAAGCTCATCAAGAAGCTCATAAACAACAGGAATTGGAAACTTATCCTTGATGGTGAGGTGATTAAGTGCTCAGAAGTCAATGCAGAGGCGCCATGACCCATCTTTTTTGCGGACAAGAATAACTGGAGAAGAAAAGGAACTAGTGCTTGGGCGAATAATACCTTGCTTCAATAAGTCCCGAACGAGCATTTCAATCTCCGTTTTTTGGTGAAATGGATAGCGATAGGGCCTGATGTTGGGAGGAATGATGCCAGGAAGGAGATGAATACGATGGTCTTCTGGCCTGGAAGGTGGTAATCCCACTGGTTCAGCAAAGACACCTGTATATCGATCCAGAATTTGTTGTAGATCCAAAGGAGTAGTGGAGACCGCTGATGGTTGCATCTGGATGGAATGGATCTAAGCGATGACACCATGTGAACTCTTCTTGAGGAGTTTTTCCATGCGATGTGAACTGATGATGCTGAGAGAACCTGGTTGTAATCCTGTCAATGTGTGTTGGTGTCCATTGAGGGAAAACTGCAGCCAAAGTTCGGCAAAATCCCATAAGATAGGGCCGAGTGTGCGTATCCATTGAGCACCCAAAACCACATCACATCCGCCTAAGGGAAAGGCAAACATGTCCGAGCGCAAGATATAATCTCCCATAGAGATACGCACATTTCGACACTTCCCTTTGCAAGGTAAGGTGCCCCCATTGGCAATCATGACTTCAAAGTTGGAGCAAGGATGGATAAAACAATCAGCTTGTTTGGCGATCCGAGGGTCAATGAAATTATGAGTGCTACCAGAATCAATGAGGATTGTAAGAGGAAGCTTATTGAAGTAACCCCTGACCCGCATTGTTTGGGGGGTGGTGATTCTAGCTAAAGCATGGAGAGATATCTCTGGCTGGTCCTCCTAAGACAGAGGGTCAATAAGCGGTTCCTGACTGTCGACTGGAGCATCCAGTGTTTCTGGATCTTCGTCACCCATTTCAGAGGCAGGGGGAGACTCCACATCCAGGAGATAGAGCTTTTGCTGAACACATCTATGTCCCCGAGTGAATTTCTCATCACAATTATAGCAAAGTCCCTTTTCTCTGCGTGCTTGCATCTCTGTTTCAGACAAACGCTTGATAGGAGTCGGTCGAGGAGCCTGCGGTATAGGTGGTCGCTGAGAACCCATATTTTGGAAGGGAACAAAAGTAGGCTTGGAGCGTTGTTGGGCTGCAAGCTTGTCTTCTGCCAACTTAGCCAACCTGAGTGCTTCCATCATTGTGTTGGGGCAGAACATTTTGACCTCAGAGCGAATGGCATCCTTTAGACCACTGATAAAACAACTCCGGTAAAATTCATCAGACAATCCTTCGGTGTGGTTGGCTAGATTCTCAAATTCGGTTTGATACTCTCTCACAGTGCCAGTTTGGCGAAGTTTAGTGAGGGCTTCTGTGAAGTCATCAAAAGCACTAGGACCAAATTGTTGCAAAAGGAGCTGGCAAAAGTCTGGCCAGTTGGGCTCTGGATGAGCCTTGATGTACCAGCGGTACCATTGAAGAGCTTCCTGTTCCAAATGAAAGGATGCCAGTGGAGCTTTGTTGACATCAAAAGTATTATGCAGACTGAAATACTGTTCTGCACGATAGATCCATCTAGTTGGATCGGTACCATTGAAGCGAGGAAAATCAAGCTTCGGACCACGGAAATTGCTGGAAGCAAAGAACCCATTGTCTACTGAAGACTCGGACTGTCGTTTGTTGTTCATAGCTGAATGTTCAAGATGGAGACCGAGAAATTTTTCATCCAGATCTTGGAGTTTGGCTTGGATGGCTGCAAGTGCTTCCTCCTTGGTTTTTGCTCCTGCACGGGTGACAACCATAACCAGGTTTTTATTTTATTTTATTTTATTTTATTCTGACTGGGTAGGAAAAAAAAAACAGGAACTACTTCAGTAAGGGAAAATTTGGATTTGGGAAAAAATCAGAAGGGTAATTGGGGTTTGACTAAATTTTGGACACTGTTGGATAGACAGGGAAGCAAAAATGAGAATTTCAGAAGCGGGGTGAAAGAATGGGAAAATTTGGCAGAGGGGAACAAAGAAGTAGAATTCAGAAAGGAACTCTGTGGTAAAATTTGAAGGTGATTGGGTGAAATCTGAGGAAGTTATGGCAAACCCTAAAAATAGACAAATGTGGGATTTCGGGCTTTGGGAAGGGGAATTGAGGATAGGGTCCTCAGGACTGAAATATGCAGAATGGGATGACAGGGGTACCCTAAAAATTTCAAGGGAAACAGAGTAAAAATAAGGGAGATATGGAGAAAATACTGAATTTTTTTTTTTTCTTAGACTGGAGCAGCTACGGCTTGAAAGAAATCTGGAACAACGCTGAATGGACTGAAAATGGCTGAATCTGGAATGGATTGCAAAATAGATCTGAAACGACGCAGCAGTGATCGACAATAGTTCAACTGAAAGTAGATATGGACCCCAGGTATGTGTGGCTTCCTAACAGTTCAGGGGTTTCACTCGGCCACCAATGCTGTCTGACGGCTTGCGTATTGGGGCAATACCCCTCACTCCACGGCTCAGGTAAAACTGATAACCGCTTTTCCACAAACGACAACTCTTGGTTTACCTCACGGGTGGGAACTAGTCAATCAGGTAGGGGTCGTTGTTCTTTTCGCTGGCAGGTCCTCTCAATGGGCCAGCTACTTCAGGGTTCCTGTGGTACTCCTCACAATGAGTTTTAGGGCTTATTCCCAAGTACTTCCCACAGTTAAGCGGATGGGGATTATTCCCAAATCCGAACCTGCAATAGATGCGAAAAAAAAATTTGGTAGAAATTTCACCCAGCGAGCCCAAGAAAGTGCTCTGATACCAGATGTGAGGCACCTGCAACAATTAATTAACAAGAATACGCGAAATAGCAGAAATGACAGAACTCAGAATCACTTTTGTATTGATCACAGGCCACTTCAAGGGGGAAACCTCCTTTGAGCAAGCTCAATACAAATAACTTCACAGTGCCTTCATAGGTCTCAACACACACTTATATACTAATTCTAGGCGCCAATACTATGGGTCGAAACCATGGGCCATTACAAACTATGGATTAACAATACTACGGGCGACTTACAAAGCATATGCTCCAACAACAATAAAACAAACTATTGATTAACAAATACTACGGGACGACTTACAAAGCATATGCGTCCAACAACAACATACTAACAAAGTAAAGACATGGGTTCCTAACATCCTCCTCCTCACTAGTGTGCCACTTTCTGAGTGAGAGAGATATACTTTTCTGAATGATGTAAATAGAGATCACCTGATCTCTATTTATACTAACCTGTTTTCCCAGTGACCTTATGGGGCCGACTTTTCTAGCTAGGTACATCCACATTATAATATATATATTTCAGGGCCGACCCCACACATGGTGGTCTAATAACCCATCGACAAGTACACACACTTGCGACACTTGTCAATCCACATGACAACACTTCCTTATAGAGGAATAACACATCTCTAATAAGGGTACAATAAATATATATGAAATACATAGATGAAATACATTCCGCAGTTACATATACATCAACAGCCCATGTTCAAGAACACATTCATCACTCATTATTTTCAGTCAGTACACACGTCGTCATGTCGTTGTTACTTTGAGTCAGTCTCACATGTTATTGTACCATCCGATCCACTCTACACATATTTTGTCGTGTCTCGTGTCGATTGATGAGGGATTCATTATGGCCCTCCTTCGATGGATTCATCCTTGTCGACTTCAACTTATCATCCAAGGATTGAATCTAGAAACCAGTCAAGTACCTTTGTCTTGCATGCCTCAATGACAGGTCACCTCGCTTTCATCATGAGTTTACATCATTGACTCTTGATTGGAAGATTTCATCTTGCATTCGACGTCAACTCATTTATTCACACTAGATGATATGTACTATGATACCTTGGGAATCATTGACATTAATGGTGATCTACCTCGCACTTGTTAATGGTTTACATCAATGACTGGTAATCAAGTGGTTTCTACCATGTTCGACATCAAGACATTTGTAATCACATGGATAGATTCGTATCATTGCAGGTTCAGCTTGAAGACCCTGAGGAGTCATGTTTTTACCCAGGTTGCGATGGAATTTGTATTGAGTCATGTTACACGGATCCACTTTTGTATTGGTCGTGGCTATGTTATCATCTCATCATGGATCTACGCTTGTGTCTAGTAGCCATGATTGTGTTCATTCGGTCATTACTCTCATGGATCTGCAATGTATTGGGCAGGTACCATGTTGTACTACATATGAGATTATCAGTTCAGAATCAGTTGTACTGCAGCAGTGTCCTTCATCCGACAAGTCTTTTGCCATTATTTCTATCAAAGTACTTCACCTGCACATCCTTAAAAGCTTCATGCTTTGGGGGGCATTCTATTACACCTAAAATCTACCCATCATCATGATTTAGTGTATACATCCCTGAAGTCACCTGGACCTAGTGCTCATTTGGAGGATTTGTGCTCAATTTGTACACCCTTTTGATAGGTCGTCGCAGATTGCACACTAGCAACATGCGATGTCGCAGGTTGCTCTATAGCAGGGTGCGACGAAGTCTGTTAATGGGAAAAAATAGCCATTTCAAGATTTTTCTCGAAGCTTTCCCATTTGGGGGCTTATCCCTAATCTCTTGGAGAGCAGGTACTCGACCCCTAACTCATTGGGAGGATCTCCTATCTCTCTCCTATCATATCTCATCCTATCCTATCCATAACCTCATCCACTTAGTGTTCGGATATCCACATCATCTTTTTCAGGATCTTGCATGCAATTAGGGTTTGCATGCAAATTCTAGGGTTTGCATGCACTTTGCATGCATCGCAGTCACCAGTTTGATGCCTCCAGCACCAATTTGGGCAGGTGATAGCATTGATCGGAAGTCCACTTCTGGTTATGTTTTCATGATTGGTCATGGTCCTATTTGCTAGTCCAGCAAAAATCAAGCAGCCATTGCACTTTCTTCAGCAGAGGCAGAGTATCGAGGGGCAGTCAATGCCTGCATTCAGGCAATTTGGTTGCAGGGTATTCTTTCCGAGTTTGGTTTTGGTGGCACTACTTCGACTGTCCTATTTTGTGACAATCAAAGTGCTATCAAGATCTCCATAGATCCAGTTCAGCGGCAGAGGACCAAACACATTGAGATTCATATGCATTACATTCGACAGTTGGTGCATGACCTCACCATCATTCTGCAATATTGCCCTACTGATGAGCAAATTGCAGACATCTTCACCAAGAGCTTCACTGAGAAGAAGTTCTCTTACCTCCGTTCACTGTTGGGGGTGAGTTCCATCATGGTGGAGACAGATTGATTCATTATTATGCTTTAGCTTGAGGGGGGGCTTTCTTCCCACTAGGTTTTCCCTCTTTCCTCACTTAGTTTATTTTCAGCATTTTTTTTGGATTATTGTATTGGGGTGACTTTTGGTCTTAGTTACCAGGGCCCCACATTATTTTTTGCACATCATAGTCTAGCTTGAGGGGGGGGGTTCGGATATCCACATCATCTTTTTCAGGATCTTGCATGCAATTAGGGTTTGCATGCAAATTCTAGGGTTTGCATGCACTTTGCATGCATCCCAGTCACCAGTTTGATGCCTCCAGCACCTTAGCCACCTTATTCTAGCACCCGGGAGCCACTTCCTTCAGAGTTTTATCCCTCCTAGGCTGAAAGGCGCACACTTCTCACCTACTGCCAGAGAAGGGCGCACTTGTTCACCTACCACTGCAGTTCCACTTCAGTTACATTCAGTTAGCTTTGATTCTTCCTGATTTGAGGCTAGTTTCACTCCCGACTGACTGTTTCACTTCCATTGGACCTCCATTTGACTAGATGACTTGTTCTGACTTCAGTTAGTCTCCCATGCGCCCCCCACTGAGCCTCCTTCCCTTAATCAGTGCTACACACTTCAGTTACACATAACACACTCAGTTAGACTCAGATTGACACCTGGATGACTGGTTCTTGTGCATTGATGACCACCACCGATTGATGATGAGGACTCCTAGTTGGAGTCAAGCTACTCCATTCAGTGATTCGAATGGCCTACTTAGTCAATTCGAATTGCTCATTGACAGAGATTGTATTCTATTGTAATTCATTCACCCTTACTGGGATATTGAGCACTGCTGCATGTTTTGCACAGTTTTACACCATATTTTCTATATTCATCTGTTGTGATTGATTTACTTGTTCATTAGATATGCTGTGACTAATTTTACACTTAGTCCTATATATATGAATCTCACTCCCATACCAAAGGGAGGAAGACTATGGTATCTACATGCTGGTGAAATCTCTCTTAGGATACCTTTAATCACCTCTTGGAGAATTCATGCTTCCTTGGAAGGGATTAGCAATTGGCTTGTGTGGAGAAGGGCTACTACGTTAAGTCATTGGTTGTGGTTCTATATCTCTATCATGTACTCCTCTATTTGCAGTAATACAAATGCTTTCCACCAATATCGTTCTTGATGTGTGATGATGTTGTGTTGTTTACCTACTTAACTGTTTACATAGATCTCTTATTGTATAGATGCTCTTTACTCATTTCTCTTTTCTATGTCTTAACAAGTCTTGCAGCTTGGATCTGACGACCTCAGGACCTAGAGAAACATTCGGGAGAAACGATAGCGAAATCAAAGAGGTAAGACATCTAGTACTCGATCCTTAAGTAGATCTAGGAAACGTGTTTGTAGTATGTTCTATTTGTTCTAGACTAACATTGAGCTAGGGAGATTTGGTTCGCCTCCGATCGAGTGGATTGTCCGGTAACAATCCAATATTCCGGAGGAGACTACATCTAATGTAGGGTGCATCAACTTCAATAATAATCAATTTAATTCCAAACAAATCATCTATGATTTAGTAAAAGATAACTTGATGCCCGTGATCACACCACTGAATACCGTGAAATAATGCTATGATACATTGACTAATATATATGAGAATAAGGCCCCTAGTCAAAATAAGGCATTGAAGAATAAGCTTCAAAACTTAAAGGTGAATAAGGATGAGACAGTGGCATTCTTATTCACTAATATCTCTCACGTAAGAGATCAACTTGCTAGTGTTGCAGTAGTGGTGGATGAAGATGATATTATCCAAACCGCTATTGATGGTCTCCCATCCTCATGGGAGACATTCTTGGTTGTGGTAAATGGCCAATAGGTACAACCTAAATTTGAAAGGTGGTGGCATGATTTCCTCCAAGAAGAGGGGAGAATCCAGATCAAGTCAATGTGCATCAAAGAATAAAACCTTTCCCTCATGGAAAGAATGAAGAAAGGAAAGAATCCCTTCTTCCAAAAGAATTTCTCTCATCCAAAGAAGAAGGAGTTCAACAAAGGTTTTGACAATTCAAAATATAGATTCTTCAATTGCAACAAGAAAGTCCATTTCTGAAGAGATTGCAAAGCAAAACGGAAAGGAAAGTTCCATGCTTCTACCGCCATAGAATATGAAACTATTCAAAAGAATGCATCCGAAGAAAAGGAGACAAGAAGGGAGTTTTACCTTGTCTCATCCCTTTCGGGATCCATCATCACAAATGTATACACATGATTGATTGAGAGTGGTGCATCCAAATATATGAATGGTTAGAAGAGTGCCATCATTGATCTAAAGGAGAAAGGGTTCACATGGATGGTATAGTTGGGGGACAACTCAATATGTTCGATCCAAGGAGTTGGATACACTTCATTCCAGATGAGCACTGGTGATATTCTACATTCAAGTTATTAGTCACCACACTATCAGTCCATGTTATATATGGAACCAAAGGATTGGATACCTACACTAAAAAGCGCTACCAGGACTTCAAAAGATGGTAAAAGGTATGCCTGTATTTGATTTTGAGAATGGTAGTGTATGTTGGGATTGTGCACTTGGGAATAATGTTAAGAAAACAATATCCAACAGTACTACTAGATCTAAAGGGATTTTAGATTTAATACATTATGATGTATGTGGTCCCATGTCACCCCCCTCCCTGAGTGGATTCTCATATAATGTATTATTCATAGATTATTTTTCTAGGGAGTCATGGATTTATTTCATGAAGGTTAAAAGTGAAACTCCTAGAAAATTTAAAGAGTTTAAAGCCCTAGTTGAAAATTAGAAATAAAAGCACATCTGTGCATTAAGGTTTGATAATGGAGGTGAATTTGATTCACATGCATTTAATGAGCTATGTAGTGATGCAGGAATATGTATATAGTTAACAATACCATACAACCCTTAGCAAAATGGGGTTGCCGAAAGGAAGAATAGAACCATATGTGAGGCTGCAAAATCCATGATGCATGATCAAGATATGTCTACCTCATTATGGGAAGAATCCACCCATACAGCTGTGTACATATAGAATAAAAGCACGCATGCCATTCTAGATGAGAAGACACAAGAAGAAGTGTTTATCGGTGAGAATCCATACATCTCACACTTCAGGATCTTTGAGATCCCAGTATACATTCATGTACCAAAAGAAAAGAGAGTAAAGATGGATCCTTCTGGAAAGAAAGGCACCTTTGCAGGTTATAAGGAATCATCCAAAGCATACCAAATATATGTACTTAGTGAAAGACAAATTGAAGTCAGTCGAGATGTTACCATCCATGAGGAAGCTGCTTTCAAAATATCGAGAGAGATTCAATGTGATTCACAAATGGAGGATCTCGAGTCTGATTCTCCCCCTTCAGAGTTTGAGAGGGAGGAATGAGAAAATGGCTTAGATTGGCTAGCTCCTAAAGAACCAGTAGAACTGATTGAGAGTTTGCCTAGTGAACCTCCCGCTAAAACAAGATCTTCTTGGTGTCGAGACATCTTACAAAATGCAGAGAAACATGGAGCACTAGAAGGCTCATCTAGAGAGCACAAGCAATCTGACATATATTCAGGGTATGTGGCATTAATGAGTCACATTAGTGATTTAGAACCATCCTCATATGAAGAAGATGCAAAGCATCAATTTTGGAAATATTAAATGACAGAAGAGTGCAACTCTATAATGAAGAATGATATTTGGGAGGTTGTTCCCAAACCTGATGGTAAGTCTATTGTGAATTCCAGATGGATTTACAGGATAAATCATGTTGTCGATGGTAGCATTGAGAAGTATAAAGCCAAATTCATTGCCAGAGGTTTCTCTTAGAAAGAATGCATCGATTATGATTATACCTTTTCCCCTATGGAAAGGTACACCACAATCCGAGCAATGATTATACTTTCATCTATTCTAGGATGGAAAATTCACCAGATGGATGTGAAGGCAACCTTCCTCAATGGTGAGGTTGAGGAAGAGGTTTATATTCAGCAGGCTGAAGGATTTTTGGTGCATGGGAAGGAGTCCCATATTTGCAAGATAAATAAATCTCTATATGGGATTAAGAAATCCCCCATGGCATGTGCTTAGGTATCTTCAAGGTACAATTTCATATGGACTCAGATATGCCTCCAGTGGAGGAGTCATGTTACTTGGTTATACAAAATCAGACTGGGGAGGAAGCATTGTGGACTGTAAGAGTACATTCAGTTATTGTTATAGCATAGGATCAACTATGATATCTTGGTCCAATAGGAAGCAGGGCTCTGTATCCCAGAGCACTACCGAAGTAGAATACATAGCAGCTAGTGTTTCCTGCTGAGAAGTAGTGTGGCTCATACAACTACTTGCAGGGGTTTTCAGTGAAAGGATTGAGCCTACAGTTATTAGGTGTGACAATCAGATTTTCATAAAGCTTTATGAAACCCAATGTTTCATGACAAGTAGAAGCACATTGAAATGAAGTATCACTTCATCTGATACATGGTCTAGAAAGGTATAATGAAAATTCAGTACATTACTACTGATGAGCATATTGCAGATGTGTTAACAAAGGATCTATGAGTGAGGAAGTTCAGGTACTTCTGAGACAAGCTTGGTATGACAGAGAATGCCTCCCTCACTAAGAGGGAGTGTTAAATATGCAGCATCATGAGACATTATCCAAACCAATCTTGTGTATCCAAGATTGATCCTCCCGTATAGAGGTGAGCACTTTGATTTCCTTTTGTGTAAAGGTTGTTCCTCCCGTGTAGAGGTACTTGATCAAAGTAATGATGTTGTAAAGTCTTCTTGGACAAGGCTTCGGACTTGTGTGTCAAGTTATTATTCACATGTGAACCTCCCATATAAAGGTATCCATGAGATGGATCCCATATAAAGGTGAAACTTTCGTATAAAGGTATCCATGGGATGGACCTCCCGTATAGAGGTGGACCTTCCGTATAAAGGTCATGCTTTACTTGTTAAAATAATTTAATGTTGTGAGATATATTATTAACCATAATTACCATTTTCTATTAAGTCTCCTTTAGATATTGATCACCTCTAAAGTGAATTACTTTACAATATGATAACAACACCCGATAATTCTTCTTAGTATAATGTAATGTGATGGATAATTAGAGTTAGCACATATTGACCATGCAGTAAAATATAAAAATATAAAAATATAAAGCATAGAGATCAACAGAATTCGAAATTTCCCATGCAGACACTTCAACTAATTAAAGAGAACTCGAATTGTTAAAGCTTCAGTTATAAAGCTTTAGTTAAGTATCAATGTATGCCTAAATAAATGCTTCAGTTAAAGCATCAGTCAAAGATATGCCTTAGTTAACTAAAGAACTCATAGTGGTCACTTTAAGTAAATCAATTAGCACGATTTCAGTTAACTAAGTGTTAAATAAGGACTAGTTAACTAAAGTGTTTTCACTTTAGTTAAACTAAAAGATGACACTTCAATAAATCAAGGAGAATCAGTTAAAGAGAGTTAACTAAGTGAAAAAAAAGAATATCTAGTTAACTAAGTGATGAAACTTAAGTTAGCTACATAACTAAGTGGGAAAGCTTTCAGTTAAGAGGCGAGTTCATCCTAAGTGACAACTTAGTGAGATAAAGCACTACATGAGAAGTGGGTTGCACTTCTGCATGCAAGATTGATACATCCAAGTTGAGGGTAAGTTCATCCTGAAGTTTGAAGATAAAAATAGAAGAGAAGAATGTAAAAATATGTTACATGGGATTGATGAATTCAATGTGAAGCGAGTTATCTTCTCCTTTGAATGCAAGGCGCTTCCCTTTGTGTGTGGAATATTATTATTGAAGGAAAGGCACTTCTCCGATTGATCTCTCTTCTCTATTTATTTTGTATCTTCACCAAGAGTGTTTTGGTGATTTGTTATCTTTCAAAATCAATTTGATATGTTGTAAAAGAATGAATTCTTTGCTATCCATTATATTATACTTAGAAGAATTGTTGGGGTTTTTGTTCTCATAGTTAATTTGAGGATTTTCCCCAGGGTATATCTTGTGTTATGGATGTATGAATTTCATGTGATTGAATTGTCTCATTGTTTCAATTTTCATCATATAAAAGAATTAAAGATCAAATCTCAACCAAATAGTAACACCTTGTTCAACCTTATTTCGCTCAAGAAGATCAACATTTTGAGCAGTTAAACATCGAAAACCTCAAGAATCCTCATATTCAGGGGTAAAGCAAAGGCAAGAACAAGCAAAACCAACAACAAGGGAAAGGGGACAACTCTCCTTCCCAATAACGCCATAATTCGGATAATCAAGATACGGGGAATAATAATCCCCCCAGGCACAGAAATAATTCCAACCCGAGGACCAATTAATGCTTCTTCATTTGTGAAAATTATGGTCATTACACCCATCATTGCACTCTTATCCCAAACTTCCAATAGTTAGTGGAAGCCAAGACGAAGACTGTGACAAATCCCCCTCATGCCACGAATCCTGCCCAACTCCAAACCGTAGTCTTACAAAAACCTTTTGCAAACCAAGGGTTTATTACACAACAACAACATCCCCACCCCTATGGTGATGGATCTTTCTAAAATATCTACATGTTGGATTTTAATCTTCAAACTCAAGCCAAAGGTTATGATAAGCCTGAAGCTCCCCAAGTGGAAGACATCCCTATCCCCTCAAGTGCCCCTTTGCAAATACCACGCCCAATATTTGATGACTTTCTACTCTTAAGAAAGATAAATTGGTCATATTCTGATCATCACTTGAATGCCTACATGTTGACAAAGGGAATGAGGATCAAGTAAAATTATAAAATGCAATACACGTCAACTTTTAAGAGGCTCTATGCCTTGCGGTCGAATCTAAACTTTTTTCCAATGGTGCAGGTAGAACCAAACAGGTATTTGTCTGATCTGTCTTCCTCGAGCGAGGGGAGTTTAGGAAGGCTAGAGAAAAGTGAGACATCCAGTAGGTCTAGAAGAATTGTATCAACTAGATGTCAAAAAATCAAAAGAAGATTCCATAGACGTAATGAATTTTTTCACGGTAAAGGGGGGGCATGTTCCTATGGTGATGAGACAAAAGATGATGAAGAGGTGCCCTTGAGGTACAAACATTTAGTGAAACAATGGGTACCAAAGGATCTTCCTCCACCGAACACTGATTTTTGTGTGAATGAGAGGAGATATCGAATTGCACCGTCGTCGATACATGGTTTTGGGTTCTTTTCCATGGATTGCATCTTGGTCAGTTACGGGACATGTACATAATTGATGGAGTATGTGGGACCCATATACAACTACAATGATTGGATGCGCCTTGTCTGATATACAAAAAGTATGCATAGCTATGGATTATCAACAAACTATTTACAATTGAAAGACAAAAATCAAAATAAAGGAGGACGTTGTACATGGACGGAAGACCAAAGGCCACAGGCAATATTGTGGGGTTTATAAATAGTTCACAACTAGGGTCTACAATTAAGCAACCAAACTGCGAATTTGAGGGGCATGAAGGAAACCATGTTTTTGTAGTTGCTATTAAAACAACATATGTAGGGGATGAGTTGCTTATTAATTACCTTGTGAATCGAGTAGATACAAACAAGGTTACTATAAAACATTTTACCCAACCTTTTAGTAATAAATTAAACATCATAAGGATTTTTTGTTAGTTTATTTCGTTTAAATTTCCCATATTTACTTTGTAGGCCAGTCATCGAGATAAATCCCTGCTAACAAATGGTCGTAGGAGTACTTCCTCGAGGGAGTAGGTATACATCTTTCTAATAGTACAAATATAATAAGAAAAAAGAGTTTTTATTTGCTTTGTTTTTCCATTATTAATAACTTGGTTTGTTTTATATAATGTTATTTATATTTGATGCAGAACGTTGATCGGGAAATACACCCATCGAATGTTGATTAGACAACAACACCCTCGGGGCAACATGTAGACTTGATTTGAATTGTACAATTAAAATATGTCAAAATTTTTTAGCATTATATTAATGTTTCAATGAATATTTTGGTTTCGTTTACGTAATTTTCTAGTCTATGTTTTTTATGCAGGCCGGTTCCTTAAGGTCGGCTACACCAGGGTCCATGAAACGGGTATACATCTTTGTAATATTAAAAATATAATATGAATAATAATTTTTTTGATGTGTTTTCTCATGAATAGTTTTGGAATCGTTTAGGTGACTTTCACTATGTTTTTTTATTAGGGTGTTGTTAGGGGCAGCTCCCAGATATTAGCAGATCGGGGCAAGTTGCCTATGACCATTGATCCAATGAGTGGATCGTGATCCTTGAGGTCGCAGGTATAATTCATTTCAATTGTGGCAATATAATACGTAGCATAATGTTAATTTTGTTATGTATTTTTCGTGTGATATATTGGTTTCGTTATGATAATCTAAACCGTGTTGTAATTTTATGAATCTATCATGATAGATGTGTTACGTTAATATAAAATTTGGAATCTATCAATAGAGAACTCAGTAGTGCTTTATATATGTTTGTTGCATCCCACTAGTGAATCACAGTATGAATCAGTATTGCAATATTTTCCGTTAGAACCTGAAGTGGCAGAGGTGCTTCACGATTGCGAAAAATTGGTAAAGCCACACACCCGCTAAAGATGGCAGAGAAATTGTTGAATAGATAAATTGTGGAAATCCTTTCTCTACTAATCCAGGTTCCGCAGACAAGCGCAATTATAGAAAGGATTGCATTTTTGGAACATAGACCTAATAACTTGTGAGTAAGTTGAGGAATCCTGAATCATAGAATAATTCGTTTAAATCTTTATAATGTTCTCTTTTATATGATAGTATTGAACGTATAAGACATGGTGTGTATTTACAGAATTATAAGGGACCACACAATATTGGTCAAGGTGGTGTTGGCCCCAGTGAGGCTCGTGGAGAGACTTCGCATCAAGACCAAACGACTCCACCTAGTTCGAATCCTTCGCCATTGTTGTCGATCGAACAGTCGGCAACACATTCCGAAACACCACAAACCCCTGCTGTGAGCACAACAGCCGCTACTGACCAACACACAATAGATCGTCCACAAGAAGGGGTTGACACCGAGTCCCCTATCAATTTTGATGTTGAAGAAGCTACATTTCTAGGATCTTCCTGTGTCAAAAGCATGGGAACACTAGAGACAACATTTTTGGTGGACGAAGATCTCGTCCCAATAAAGATACTGACGATCCCAGGTAATTAATCATAGTTGATCAGGTTAATTAGTGTTTATAATTTCATTTTAATACACCGATAAAACATTTTTTATCAACTAATTATGATCATGGCATGATCGTTGTGCAGGAAACAATGTTTTCTATAAACATATGAATGACTTTTTCTTGGAGATATTTGGGCCCACCATCTGAACAAGGTGGGATACACAACCGAAACATTTAAAATATGAACTCACTAATCAGTTGGTTGGCCTGTTCAGGGAGAAAACCTTCAGTCATGCCAATGTCTTGAAAAAGGCTTGTCAACATGTGAAGGTTGTCCGAGACCAATATAGGGCACACCTCAGAAAAAACCATAGGTATGAGCACCCACCAATGATTCCAGCAATGGAGTGGAGAGCTCTAGTGGAAGATGGAAAGGAGAAGGCTCTGAGAAGAGAAGGCAAGCTAACACCAGGCACAGGGAGGTATGCAATACTTTCTGCAATGTAATTCTAAACCTTATTATCCTTGATTTCTATATCGAACTTGGAACATCTAACGTATTTCAACACTTGCATAGTCTACCAGACACATCAAAGGCCAAAAAGGCAAGACTAGAAAAAATAGGTCAGCACAAGCTTGGCCCTGGTGGTTATTCGAGTTTGGAGGCATAGATTGTAAGTTTCGAGAAACCAACAATGAATACAAATAATAAATTGAAAATTATTTTTCGTTTTATTGCATCGTAAAATGTTAATTAATGACGATAAGCAAATATGCAGGCCGATCGATTAAATGAAGTACCCACAGAGGAAGACATGAAGCTTGGCTTCCAGGAAGGCTTTGGAGTTGTTGTTGAACGTAGAAGAAGCTTATCTAGGCAAACACAGTCTTGTGGTACCAATCCATCCGGTGCACAGGTATATAGAATCTATATAGTTTAATGAGGTTTTGCGCTTGTGGAATAATTTCATTCCAAATACTTGATGTAAAATATTGACTTTGTTTTTAATAGGAAAGTAATGATCCCATTAGTGTCGAGAAGGGACAACAACAAATCGACGATCAAGCTTCAAATCCTGGCAATGAATTTATTCATATGCTACAATTTTATGTATAAAATTGCAAATGGTGACCATTAATTGTAGTTCACCGTATTTCAATTGCAGAGCATGTAGAGGGTGAAACTGTACAGGTTGAGACTAGATAAGAACATCAACAACATGATTTGGTCACACCTGGTAAAAAAAACACCTTCGTAATGAATTTTTTTAAATGAAAAACTTGTCATTGCAATAGAAAAATATAACGATGTAACATTTTCACATCATTGCAACAAATCCGAACCCCTTGCCACAAAATCCATGTCTAGAACAACAATCAACTAGGATAATGCAAACATCACCAAAAGCACCTGCTAAAGAACCAAGAAATGGAAGAGAAAGTCCAGATGATGTAGATGGTCCTCTTATAGATTATATACCACTGAAGAGAAGAAAAACTTATAAAAAGAAGGATGGGAAAAACAACGTCTAAATATTTTTGATAACAATATATCGTCCACTATTTTTGGTCTAATGAATGAATGAATGGTTTAATGAATGTTCTAATGTTTTAATGATTCAGTGTAGTAAACTGTTACCTTCATTGAATTTCAACTTTTATTGAATGAATGTGTTGACTGAATGATTAATGAATGGTGTATTGAATGTTATCTTTTATTGAATGAATGTGTTGATCGACTAAAACGATGGTTTAGCAAATGTTAGCATTTATTGAATAAATAATGGATGAAAGTTCATGATGAAATATGGATGAATTTGCACATATTTGTTTTTTTCAAGTACATGCATTGGGTATGGGGAATTGAGAGTGATGTGATGGGGGGGGGATTAAGAGCTTCCATCTTCACGTGGTTGGCCCTATTCAGTAGAGAATATGAAATTATTCTCAAAAAAGAGAGGAGCTCAATGAATGGCTATGATGCTGGCTTTCTACAACCCACTCACGTGTTGTCTAAATTTTCACAATTTCTTGGAGCTTGTTGTGATTTTTGGTTGCTCCTCATAACCAATTTCCAGTTTCCACAACATCAAAGGTTGAGTAAATGATGCACTGGAATTAATATCCTTAACATTATCTTTAATTTCCTTGGAATCAATATCCTTAACCTTACATTAAACCCTTTCAAATTGGTATATTTACCATTCAAGGCTGGCTTCTTCTAAAGCATGATATTTGCAACTAAGCTAGCATACACCGACAACAATTAGAGACATGCTGCTTGTTGTCAATGTTCATATTTTTTTTAGGAATGAAACTTGACCATAATGGCTCCTCCTATGCTAGGGAATTAAAGTCAACAACAAATTAAAGAAAACATATAGTTTGCATCGAAAAAATAATAGGGTACGAACTAAACTGAGGAGATTCGAACCTGCGACCTATGTCTAGTCCCAAGGCTACCACATTCAAGCTTGAAGTGCAACTGGCAAGGGAGAACACCTTCACACTCGATTAATTCTGCATGCATTTCACAATGGGATATGGCGGGCTACCACATTCAACCTTGATTCATCCTGTATGCATTTCACTATGCAATCATCTCATATTCTCGTTGTGTTTTCCCTCTATTAGTTTATCAATTCGGTATGACCCACGCCTACCATCCGAGGAGCGTTTCCGCGGTCTTGAGTTCCATCCTGACAACGGTGATGATTCATTCTATATTTACGTTTCCCTTCAGATGCAATATGGCAAACTCATAGTTCACTATCAAGATTTCTTTGACCATCAGCTTTGTCAGACAAACCTTAATAGTGAACTATGAGTTTGTCATTTACAGCTGAAGGGAAACATAATACCATGAATCATCAACCATTGCCAGGATGAAACTGAAGACCGCGGAAACACTCATTGGATGGCAGACGTGGTACTGAATTGATAAACTAATTGATGGAAAACGCAATGGGAATTTGAGACGGTTGCATAGTGAAATGCATGCAGAATAAATGAAGAGTGGGTCTCGAGAGAAATGGTTTTGGGACGTCGTATGAGAGGAAATGGCGATGGGAATTGATTGATAAGGTCAAGCTTGAAGGTGGTATCCTTGGGACTAGACATAGGTTGCAGGTTCAAATCTTGTCTAAATATTTCTGATAACAATATATCGTCCACGATTTTTGGCCTAATTAATGAATGAATGGTTTAATGAATTTTCTAATGTTTTAATGATTCAGTGTAGTAAACTGTTACCTTTATTGAATTTCAACTTTTATTGAATGAATGTGTTGACTGAATGATTAATGAATGGTTTATTGAATGTTATCTTTTATTGAATGAATGTGTGGATTGACAGAAACAATGGTTTAGTGAATGTTAGCATTTATTGAATGAATAATGGATGAAAGTTCATGACAAAATATGGATGAATTTGCACATATTTGTTTTTTTCGAGTGCATGCATTGGGTATGGGGAATTGAGAGTGATGTGAGGGGAGGGAGGGGCCATAAGAGCTTCCACCTTCACATGGTTGGACCTATTCAGTAGAGAATATGAAATTATTCTCGAAACAGAGAGGAGCTCAATGAATGGCTACGATGCTAGCTTTCTACAACCCACTTGCGTGTCATTTAAATTTTGACAATTTCTTGGAGCTTGTTATGATTTTTGGTTGCTCCTCATAACCAATTTCGAGTTTCCATAACTTCAAAGGTTGAGTAAATGATGCACTGGAATCAATATCCTTAAACTTCTCTTTAATTTCCTTGGAATCAATATCCAGCTTAACCTCAAATAAATATAAGTGAATAAAAGAAAATGCAAGAAAGAGATTAAACTTGCAAAATATAACACTTGTATTAATAAATTCAAAAAGAAAGAGTAATGTTCATGGGCCTCTTGGAGAGGATGATCTCCTTTGAGTAAAGCTTCAATACAATACCAATCTTTGACAAAACAATATACATCCTTCTAGCGCTATAAATAGTTTCTTAATAACTACCAAAACCCTAACTACATGCAATCTCAAAATTAATGACTACCAACCACCTACTGGTTCTTATTTAATAAAAATGAGGCTTTTACATTAAGTAACTACCCATTAACTATCTAATGAGCCTTATTCAAAGAATATGATCTCATACATGAATATACAAACTCCTCAGTATACCAAATTAGAGAAGTTAGGTAAGAGTACCTTGAAACAATGGAAGCACACTACCATCTCTTTGTGATGAATATGCCACAATGTTACATAAGCATAGGGATTAGAGAACATGTATTCAATATGAAAATTTTTATTTCAAAAATGTTATTTTTTTAAAATGTATTGGGTAGTCGCTTAACCGACGACCGTAGGGTAATATCCGACGGTTTTGCAATACTTCTGACGGCTTGGAACGTCGGATCCAAATTTTTTTTGTATGGCATCCACGTCGCTTAACCGACACCCTATCTGATGATTGCAGGGTAATATCTGATGCTTTTGCTATACTTTCGACGGCTCGGAACGTCGGATCCGAATTTTTTTGTATGGCATACATGTCACTTAACCGAAGACTGAACCAGCGCATAATCGATGGGGAAAGGATGGTATCCGACCAATATTGGAAGTTAATGCTGTCGCTTATCCGACTATTTATGAGGCTGGAGGAAGTCGGTTAACCGACGAGGTAGGGTAGTTGAATATCCGACATCTTCAACTATGTCGGATTTTAGTCGATATCCCACCGACGATAAAAAAGGATTGGAATTGTCGGATAGTCGACCATAGGTGGTAGCAAATTTGACTTTTTCGTCGGCGGATTTTGGGTCAAAAAAACTTAGTGCACCGATTCCCAATGTTTCACTTTAGCATACCCATAATAACCCCCACATGAAATCCTCCCACAATTACAGTATTGTGGATGACTTAGCTCAATCCCCTGCATCCATGTCCACGTTAGAGGTGCTACAATCATTCCCAACCCAATGAAATGAATTACTCAACACACTCAGTGCCATCAATCCTTCTGACTCACTTATCATGACCTTTGATCTTGACAAAGGTGAACCGCGACTACCCTCGTTAGTCACATTTCAAGTTTATGTTGCTGTAAATAACATTATGATTCATTGATGTATCATCGACGAAGGAACATCCACTTGTGTCATGTCCACTAATGTTTGGAAATGATTAGGGTCACCAAAGATGGTCCCCTCATCTATCGACCTTAGCACATATGATGGTAGACCATCCCAATTGAGAGGATTATACCGAAGTGTCCCTATAGATCTAGGGGGAAAGATGGTCATGATCGACATTGAGGTAGTCGATGCTCAACTCAAATACAAAATCCTCTTGGGGAATAGTTACATTCATTCCATGAAGGCAGTCGCCTCCTTGATATTTTGTATCATGATGTTTCCCTTAAATGGTCAGGTCATCACCCTGACCAACTTAACTACTATGACCCTAACACCACTACTAACCCTTACAATATCTTACCTAATTTCACTAGCACAAATCAACCCTATGTTGGCATTGTCCCTGTCATGTATAAGGACTCCAATTTGTAAGGAGTGTACTCAGGACCCCCACCTGAGATCCCCATATCCACTGATGGCATAATGTGCACAAGTTTCACCACCAAAAATGGGTCCACCTACACCTCAACACCATCATCAACACCTCCCATGAGCCATGGCATTGAACAAATGTTAAGTCCATCGGTACCTCCCATTTCCAGGTCCCATTCGTGTACCCCCCCATATGTGTACAAGGGACATTAGTCATGGCTCAGTTAACTCTACTAGGACTTGATTTGGGTGTTCTAGTATTGTACCTTAAAACACA
The DNA here is from genome assembly GCA_027924585.1 of Larix kaempferi. NCBI lineage: Eukaryota > Viridiplantae > Streptophyta > Pinopsida > Pinales > Pinaceae > Larix > Larix kaempferi. The sequence goes on from BSBM01000073.1 coordinate 3,947,929, forward strand.
CTACCCAAAAATGGCTTCCGAACCAGTCGCTCACTATGAGTTTGTCCTTGTTTCAACTTCAACGCCTGTAAGGTCACTGACACCTTCTATCCCAACACTCAAACCTATCACATTCATAGTTAAACCACAACCGATCATCACTAAGAACACCAACAGGGCCACACAACAACCAAAATTGAAAGGACCCCTCCTACCAAACCATACACCCGACTTGTCAACGGTCACGCAACCTAAAGCAGGGGGCATCAACCATCAATTATTAAAATCCCTAACAATGACCAATACTCCCACCCAGAGAGTCACACCAACATGTTCTCTTTGCTAGCAACAAGGCCATGCAACCAACCTATTCCTCACCTTGCCATAGCTCCTAAAATTTATCAATACCTCGGTTAGTATAACCCATGGTCCACCGAATGTAGAAGGGGGCAAATAATCACCACTTACACCCAAGTATAAGACATTGCATATGAATCACGCATGTTCGATGTGCTCTCTATATGGTCATTACACACACCATTGTCCTGGTCTCCCTCGATTTCAAGATGCTTTAGCAACCATTCACCTCACTCAAGTGATGGTCAAGAACTCTTCCCCATAAACCCAGGAAGCAACTTCTATCAATATGGTTATTACCTCAGTGACAACGCCAGTTGCTACTCCCAAATAGGTAGCCTCAGTGGAAGTTCTAGTTTTGGATCCTATAATGCCACATGATCCCCAACATACCAATATTACGAGTATAGGACCACATACCCAGTGCTCCCCCTCTGGGAATTACATGCACATGATCCCCCCTAGGGACATAATTGTTATACCTCAATATTACACATTATGCATTAGTGTCGCATCCTTGTACTAGTGACCTAAACGACAGTTTCCCTTAAAGATCATCTGAATTTGGTAGTTAGGTAGGACACCGGGGATAGGCATCAAAATAATTCCCCCTTGTCATTTTCATCTGAGACATAGTCGTTGTCTTTAGGGAACTAAAATCCTCTAGTATTTATTGACACGGTCACAGCTAGTTTGTGGAGGGGCCTCCTGACTGTTTCCAACTTTCAGGGGTTAAACGGCCGCGAGATTGAGAACCGGACGGACTCTGTGGAATACCGCACTCCACTTAGCCCTAAGGCAACATCGATCGCTGTCTTCTTCGGAAGGCTGAAGTGCCCAAAACCTTTTCCGACGTGTCATGAACGAGGTGGCTTAGTATCTATTCTACTAGGGCTCTTTTACCCAGGATCCCTTTCGGTAGAGGGATATCCTTCTTATATCGGTCTCTCATGTTGTATTGTTCGACTTGGATTTCATCACCTTGCGAAGGATACAATTTGTTGAGGTCTCCAGCTCTTAGTTAGGAGGTTTTGCTTGCTATCTTGTAGAGGGTCTTTTTCTTTGTAGGGCTGCTTGTTGGAATTCTGGCCGTTTTGTTGTACAGCTCGCTTACTTTGGCAGCGGCCTCAGTATAGTTTTTTGAGCTTGCTCTTTTTGGCCTGTGAGCCTTGTCTTTTCCTAGCTCCCCTTTCGCACGCTCGGTTGCCTGAGGGTTTTTGAGTTCTTTTTAACAAGACTTCGTCCACATCACTTAGTTTTGTTTCATGGAGAATCTACCTCCATGCACCCATGCTCCTTCTGGGACTACCAATCCGGAGACCCCTTTTCAAGGGGTACCTTTTACTTTTCCTCCGGTTGGAGATATTGGTCCTCCCTTTATTGCTACGTTAAATCTTCCTGGATTAACCATAGGATTACCGGTATGGTTATTCAATCTGGTAATTCCGATTGCGCCCAATGTTTCGAATGTTAACTCTCCACCACGAGAGAGTCAATCCCAAACTAATCCTTCTCCTTCTTCGTCGGATGAATCTTCTTCCGTTCCTTCTTCCTCGCTTGACCAAAGCAATAGTGTTAGTAATCGGGTGGATAAGAAGAAGAAGAAAAGGAAAGTTAAGAAGAAGAAGGATAAAGAAGAGACCAAGCGTAAACCAGTCACCTCTAATGGCACTCATTCTACGAAAACACCCCGTAAGCCCAAGTTCCCTTGCAAACTTTGTAAGGGTGATCACCTTCTCAAGGATTGTCCTGATCTTTTCCGTGTATCAGAAGTGTGGTCTAAAAACCCCAAACCAATTGTATCGTCGACCTCTGACCATCATGTCGATGACACTCCTTCGACCAGTGACCCCTTGGTGAAGGGTCGTAAGGGTAAAGTCCTATATCCCTGTTTGATATGCAAGGGTATGCACCGTACTTTCCGTTGTCCGAGCATGGATGAAGCCTCGCGGTGGTTGGAAGATATTACTAGTTCTCAACTGGTACCTCCAACAGACCATGGTAAACTGTCCCTCGACCCCCCGCTGGTTGACCAAGTGATCAATTCAGTTTCATCTGCAATTGATCCCACTCTCCCTTCCGAGAGTGAAGTGATTGAGTCGCTGTCATCCCCACTCGATCCCGCTCTTTCATTGGAGAAAGTCCAGACTGAAGCAGTCACCTTGACACAACCTTCGTCTCATTCTTATCTTCCAAGAGAGAGTGAATTGGAAACCACTGATGTTTTCATTATTGGTTCAGAATGTCCTCGGCAAGGGGAAACCCTGTCCGTTTCTACGAGACCCCCTCCAAGTACTGAGGTTATTTCCTTTGATTGGAATGGTCTAACAGAATCTCGTCTTTCTTCGAGTGTTCCTTTTCAAATATCTGTAGGAGTTTCCGATAAAGAAATTTTTCGTACGATAGTTGATGAAGGAGCTTCTGTTAGTATTCTATCCTCAACTGCTTGGCAAGCCTTAGGTTCTCCTCGGCTTGTGCCCGTCACTGACCAGATACTGGCTTTCAATAGAAGGCCTACGGGACCTTTAGGGTCCCTTCCTCAGTTACCTATCACTTTGGGAGGGAAAACTGTCTGTATTGATGTTCAGATGATCTTTAAGGGAAACTGTCGTTTAGGTCACTAGTACAAGGATGCGACACTAATGCATAATGTGTAATATTCAGGTATAACATTTCAGTTTGGGTTTTCACCCTCTGTTGTTAGCCTTAGAACCCATTCCAAAAACCTACACATCCGAGGCTTAAAAAAATGGTGCTAGAAGGAGGGCCTGAAGCAAGATATGCCTAAAAAAAATACCAATAGACCTCCGCCAGCAAGAATATCGATTGTCACCCGTAGTCACACGCAAGCATCTACCTCTGTTGAACAACTGGTGCAAGATCTAAACGCCATTTCTGTTACCCCTGTGATAGAGTAGGAAACCAGAAGGGGAGACATTATTTTTTGTATCACCCACTAGGGGATCCCTCACACTCAAACAAATACTCAAAGGTTCTTATGATAGCGTTGCTAGGTTACAACAAAGGATCGTTGAAGAGCGTAATCGGGGACTAGTAGCAATTCAACACTAGAACACCGATCCACAAGCTAATAACTCAGATAACCAACATTCAGATCGCCCAAACCCTGAATAACATAATTCAACTCGCCATAATCTGCTTCCTGATTTCAATATTGATACATTATTCGATGAAACAGAACTAAACCAACCAAATGCTGCCACAAGTGGACCACCACTGACACCCCCCTTCATCTTCATCGTCTTCGCTGACGAATAATATGGTAGTGATTCATCATCCAGTTCAGATTAAAAATATCTATCCATGGTAGAAGGTAGAAACAGATCCTGGCTGGACCAGGATGCTGTGTTCGTTGTTGGTGAACAACACAGACTACCCAAAAATCCTGAGAAATGGCTCCCCAAGTTTAACCCTGATGACAAATCAACTACACTTGATCACATCAAAACTTTCATGCAGACCATTAGGATTAAGAGTGTCGCTCATGAGGATGTAGTTTGTAGGTTGTTTCCATACACCTTTGAGGGAAAAGCATCCTCATGGTACTTTTCCCTAGAAGCCCGATCCATTCCTTCATGGGATGACTTCGAAAAATTGTTTATCCAGAAATTTGGAGATGATAAGACACCATAAGACTTGCTTTTAGACTTATCTTCAATGAAAATTAGAGGCAAGGATAGGGTAAAAGATTATAATCAAAGGTTTTCATATTTAAAAAATAGAATCCCTATTACTCTTCTCCCTGCAGAAGAATTGTTGGTTGCTTATTGTGTTAAGGGTTTACCTGTTCTTATTGCTATGTGGGTAAAAAGAGAACAAAAAGAAAACTTGCAGGAAGCCTTTGTTGAGGCTATCCAAGTTGAAAAAGGCATATTCTTCCTAAAGGATAATCCTGATGTTGCATTAGATCAACCTTCAACCTCCAAAAGAAAGAAAGAAACTTCAAAACCCACAGTGCAAAACAAAGACCCATTTGAGATGACTTACATGAAGAAGTTCCTCCAAAAGATCTCAAATGAAATGGTAGACCTGAAGAAAGGAAACACGGAAAAGCAGAACAATAACAGGGGTTTCAACATACAACCTTTCAGAAGACCCTACCAACCTCCACAAAACCAAGTCCCACCTAATTCTGATGAAGGATTGAAATCAAAAGAATTTATTTCTATCTTTAAGGATTTGGTTTCATAATCACATAATTCTCCTGATCAACAAGATGAAAATCCACAAGAGAATCAAGATCCTAAACCACCAGATGAAGTAGAAGACCAGCATATAAACACAATTAGCTTATTTTCAGAAATTCCCAGGGTTGAGGAGGAAGATGAGCTTGAGGTTGTCTTCAATGTCCAACACCCCTATAATACCAGGAGTAAAGGACAACCCACTCAAGAAGCTTCCACTTCAGCACTTACACCAAACAAAGGTAAAGCACTAGCAGTTAAGGACTTGAAAAGAGTAAAAGCCAATATTTCTCTTTTTGGACTTCTAAAAATCCCTACAATGAGAGACAATCTGCCCAAGAGTATGATTCTCAACAAACCCAGGGAGGATCAGAACAACAATTTGGAAACATACTCTAAACTTGGAAATGAGAAGCCAGGTAGCAATAAGACACCTCCTTTCTTGCTTAATTTTGAAGTATTCAATAGAAATGTCCATAATTGTATGATAGATTCAGGGGCTTCATCAAATGTGATGCCTCTATCTGTTTGCAAGAAATTGAATGACTTTGTGGAGCTTTACCTTACTCAAATTGTCCAAGTTGATAGATCCAAAGTTAGGATAGTGGGAGAACTGAAAAATGTCTTTTTAACACTATCTGCTGACCCTAGAATCCACCAGACAGTGGATATTATTGTGGTTGACATTACAAAAATGTATGGCATGTGGCTGAGCAGATATTGGTCAGAGAAGCTCAAAATATACTTTGCTACTGACTGGTCTCACTCATGGCTTCCCTACAATGGAAGACCAAACATAATTAAAATCAGCAGGGAACCTTATATGAAACAAATTGTCACAGGCTTAAATGATCACAGTGACGCTACTTCATACTTCAGCTCACATGTGGAACATTACACTTTTGATACTTTCTTTGGGGATCTGCCTGTGGATTTGTCACCAGCTGAGAATGTACAAAATTTGTCCCAAATTGTCAACCTTATTTCTGTTCCATTCTCAGGTACTATTGTACATAATGTATACAATGTAAATACTAATTTTGGAATAGACTTGAATGCATGGACTCTATTTTTTTATGGCTCCATATCTAAAGATGGAGCTGGTGCAGGTTGTGTCCTAATTGATCCAAAAGGGACCAAAACTATGATTGCCTGCAAACTTGAGTTTGAATGCACCAACAACATAGTTGAATATGAGGCCTTGGTCCAGGGACTCAAGAAGGCCATTGATATGGGTGCCTAGGTAATTGAATGATATGGAGATTCTGAGATCATAGTAAAACAGGTAAGAAACAAAATACATTGTTTGTCTCCTCGTTTGGTTAACTATCAAAAATTGGTAAGAGATCTCACTAACTCTTTTTCTTCATTTAACATCAAGTCGGTCCCCAGATCACATAATTTTGATGCAGATTTAATGGCTAATACTGCATCTAGGTTGATTCCACTAGAAGGTTTGTCCCCTAACAGTTTTTCAATTGAACTTATGTATAGGCCTTCTGTTCCTGATAATGTGACGAATTGGAAGGTGTTTGATGATGATAAAAAAATATTAGACTTTCTCACAGCCCAGGACACTTTTCAAGATGTGGAAATAGATGAGGCTGAGCATGATAAATCTCTATCTGATCCTTCTAACCTCATCCCTAAATCAATAATCAACCTGGAGAAATACTACGATCTGCAGGATAAGTTCAAGCAAAAGACCAAATGTAAAACCCATAGTTCATCCCTCAACTATGAGCCTGTCAACCTAAGAATTGAACAGAATCCTCGTTTCATCAACCTTGGGGTTGATTTCTCCGTTGAGGAAAAGAGAGATTTTATCAAATTATGCAAAGAGTTCAAAGATGTTTTTTCATGGACATATGATGAACTCAAAAATTTTGACACCATTATCATGCACCATAATATACCAATGAAACCGGAAGTAAAGCCTTATCAACAGAAGTTAAGGAAGATGAATCCCAGTCTGGAACCCTCTGTAAAGAAGGAGCTTGAGAAATTACTAACATCATGAATTATACTCCCTGTCATACATACACAGTGGATTTCCAACCCGGTTGTTCGAAAGAAGAATGGGGAAATTAGACTCTATGTTGATTTCATAAACTTAAATACAGCTTCCGAAAAGGACAACTACCTTGTTCCTCCTATGGAGCAGATTCTACAGAAAGTAGCAGGGTCTGAGATGTTTTATCTAGGCTTGATGGCTTCTCGGGATATAACCAAGTCCTAGTCACCCCTGATTATCAACTTAAAACAACTTTTAGGACCCCTTGGGGAACCTTTGTCTATAGGCGAATTCCTTTTGGGATGATAAATGCAGGTGCCACATTCTAGAGAGCTATGGATATAGCTTTCAGGGGTTTGATGCACAATTCTATCATTGTATACTTAGATGATATTACTATTTATTCTAAAAAATGACATGAACATTTGTCTGCTCTGAAACATGTGTTTGAACGCTGCAGAAGATATGGAATCTCATTGAACCCGAAGAAATCTATATTTGCAGTCACTGAAGGTAAGTTGTTAGGTTTTATTGTTTCGAAAGAAGGCATGGTTATCGATCCAGAACACACAGAGGCCATTTCGAAGATCGGCATACTTGGTTTAGGCAAAGCCATGCAATATTTTCTCGGTAAGATTAATTTCGTTCGTATATTTGTTCCGAATTTTACTCTAATTGTTAAGCCATTGCAACAATTAGTTAAAAAATATGCACAGTTCAAGTGGTATGAAAAAGAAAAAGATGCCTTTGTTGAAATCCGGAGAGCCATTGTAGAAGCCCCCACTCTGATGTCTCTAGACTTCAACAAAGATTTTATTCTGTACACCTTTTCTACTAATTTCTCCTATGCAGCTGTCCTGACACAGAAACATGATAATGATGCTAAAAATCCTATTTCATTCATGAGTTCCACTTTCAAAGGAGCAGAACTCAACTACTCCCAAATCGATAAACAATCTTACATGGTTTACAAATCGGTAAAACATTATAGACCACATTTATTGAAATCTCAGACTAAAGTTATCGTTCCTTATGCATCTATCATAAATTTTTTGGTTCAGAAGTAACTAGGAGAAAAGAGAGCTCACCAGATGATAGATTTGCAAGAATATGACTTGGAGATCAGACCAACAAAGATTGTGAAAGCCAAGGCTTGTGTTTGCTGACCGCTCAATCCAATGATCCTATACAACAGCAGATTGAGTGGGAACAAGAAGAGAGTACAAGAATAGGTTTTGTTAATGTTATCAGAACCCAAGCATCTGAATGGTATGATGACATTAAATTCTTCCTTACCCATGGGTTTGCTCCTGAAACCCTTGAATTTAAAAAACACAGATCTCTAAGCTTAAAATCTATGCCATATCAATTTATAGATGGAGTTTTGTTTAGGAAGAATTATGATGGTGTTTTTCTCAGGTGTTCAGACAAAGAAGAAACTGATAATATTCTTTTGCAATTTCATGAAGGACCTGCGGGAGGGTACTTCTCAGAAGAAACCACTGCACATAAGATTCTGAGGGCAGGATACTACTGGCCTACTTTGCTAAGGGATGCCTATGCTTATGTTATAAAATGTGAACCCTGTCAGAAGTGTGCTGGGAAAATGAAAATGCCTGCCTTTCCTTTGCATCCAGTAGCAGTTCGGTTTCCATTTCAACAATGGGGATTGGATTTTGTTGGACCCATTAACCATGTTTCCTCCCTGCATCACAAGTATATCTTGACAAACACACACTACTTTACCAGGTGGGTATAGGCAGTCCCCATCAGACAAAGCAATACAAAAAAAGTGATATCCTTCCTTGAAAGCCAAATAGTCACTAGGTTTGGTGCCCCTGAATTTCTAGTATTTGACAATGCATCTTATTTTTCTTCCATTGATATTACACAGTATTCCCTTGAAAAAGGGATAAAGCTGAATTTTTCCGCCAATTACTATCCACAATGGAATGGACTAGCAGAGTCTTCTTGTTGATGTATATGTAACTTCAGAATGTATTTCACATATATGTATATTGTATTCCTATAGAGATGTTATTATTCCTATATACGGAAGTGTCGTCATTTATATTGTAAGTGTCGTAACTTATACTTGATGTGTATATTGTATTCCTATAGATATGTTATTATTCCTCTATACGGAAGTGTTGTCATTTATATTGTAAGTGTCGTAACTTATACTTGATGGGTTATTAGACCACCTTGTTGGGGTCGGCCCTATATAAGTCATGTGGGTCAAAGGGTTATTAGACCACTCTATTGGGGGTCGGCCATGTGGGTCAAAGGGTTATTAGACCACCCTAGTGGGGGTCAGCCCAGTCAGCATTATGTTAAGTGGTTAAGTTGAGGCCGACCTAGTTGAGTAAAGGTCAAGTCAAGTTAGTGTAAAAATAGAGAGTGTGTCTCTCTCATTTTACACATTCTATTATCTCACTCACACTTGGGAGAGTGGCGCACTTGTGGAGGAGGAGGCTCTGCTGCTATGAGAAGACTATCTCTTGTATTCTGGTTGTATCATTGCTCTATCTATCTTTGAGGAAGTTATTGGGGTTTTTCACCTTTATGGTTTTCCCCAAGTAAACTCTGTGTCTCTTGTGTGCTTGCATTATTGTGTCCATGATTGATATGCTATAGATTTGTTGTACATGTTGTTCTCTCAGTTAAGATCCTAGATCAGATTGAAGTAAATTCTGAAAATTTAACATAGTATCAGAGCTAGCCTGGAAGAAGGCATCATATGGCATGTATGACACTTGTTACACTTACGATGCTAGGGCTTGATATAGCAAACAATAGTCATCGTAGCACTTTCACTATAAATATGTTTTGGCGAATTTTTTGGATCGGAAACATTTACAGGTCGAAGATCAAATCCCCATGTACCTTGTGTCCAAAGGACAACCTCTAATTCGTTTTACTTTGTGATTTTTGATCTGTACAATATAGGGTTTCTGCCTCTTCCAGATCTGAGTAAAAATCAGGCGACCTTGGGAAAAAGGTCATAACTTGGGATAGAAATCTCCAAATGAAATTTCGTAAAAAGTGATAGGTATTACACAGACTTTACTATCTCAAAAAATGTTTTCAGAGGCCGAAGTTTAACCAGTGACATGTGGAACACCATACAAGTTCGCTCTCCTGTACTATCCCATAAACAGGTCACGTTGCGACACTTGGCATAACTCTCTCTCAGAGAATCCAATTGAGGTCAAACCTGTTGAGATGGAAAGATAACAGGTCGGGATATCTCAAGAAAACGTTTCAGACCCTGTGGATCAGAACATTTGGAGTTACACCAGAAACAATCAGGTACATATTTCTGTCAAAACAAAATTATTTTTTAGTACCTTCATTCATGGCTTCCAAAATTTAGGGCTTTGGAGAAAGTTGGAATTTTTGTAATCGGAGACCACGGCTAGATGCTTCTCATCAAAATCAAAATTTAGAGACCAAGATCATATTTTTTGGTTGGGTAGAAGGCCGGGCTTGATCAAACCCCAGTTGAGGACTTTGATCGGAAAGATGGAAAATTAGGGCTTCTGCAAAAATTGGAATTTTGGAAATCTGTGACCACGACTGGAAGCTCCTCAGAAAAATTGAAGCTTAGAGTTTTGAATCAAATATTTTGGTTGGGTGGAGCTCCGGAAAACTCAAACCCTAATTCAGGGTCCTCCCTAGTGAAGCCGAAAATCTAAAAGGCAATTTTGAGGGGTGAAACTTTGCAGTTTTCAAATTCTGAATATACCAACTTGATCAGCTCATCAAGGCGCATATTTCCATCCTTTCGGAAGTTTGAAATTCAAAGTTTGAATTTTTGGGGTTTCTTTGACAAACCCTAATCCAGCTCTAGGTCCAGTTCTTGCAAATCAAGTGGATTGGGTTAATCCTAGAAGAAGATGGATTGGTCACCTGCATAAGTGAAGAACTTCCTGTCTCAGAGGGAGATGAGGCTAAGGCCTTCCATAAGAAGATTACAAGCAATCTTGATAGGTATGGCTTACAGGTATGTTTCATGGTTAAATTTATCATATGTTTGTATTCATATCATTACAGTACAATCTTGATTAATTACTGGACTTGTCGTATCACCCTAATAGAATATATTCATTGATTAAGGTTTTGACACTTATGATTGTACTAATGCATTGTGATGTTGTATGAGGTTTATGTTGTTTGCTAACACAAAAGGTACACCAAGAAAGTCAAATCATGTTCTACTTCAAGAACATATGCTCATGGTGACATGAAGACAAAGATTCATCCATTGTCATGGATCACATAGAAGATCTACTTTCGAGGTATGTCTAACTTGGTTCTACAATGGTTAACTTATGAGACATGCAGGTTACTAGCACAAGTCACTGAAGAGAACCAGAAGACATTATGTGGGTATGTTAGACATAACTAGCTAGCATGCTAATCCAGGTATGTTTTTCCTATATCAAGCTAGAATCCTACCTTGTGCTAGGATCTTATACTGTTGTGTTGTTGATAATAATTATTCATGAAGTCATAGGTTTGAATAATCATGGTTGTATGCATATTATGTTTCTTACCATAATTGATGATATGACTAACCAGAAGAATCATGCAGGTATAGGTTTGAATTATCATGGGTTTTATGCATATTATATCTCTTATCTTGATTGATGATTCAACTAACCAGAAGAATCCTATGATCAAATAAGAATATGTATGAGTAAAAGAAGACTTCCCTGAAACCTTGAATACTAATGTTTATTATCTGTGAATGATCATGAATATACATGTTTAAGATTATTGTGTTTTGATAGTATTAAGATTATACTAATAAATGTGATTATGTATGAGACCTCAAGGATAACACAATGATGATACTAATAAGCATGCATAGTGATTAAGGATGGATATAAGTTCAAGGATAGGTAATCCAGGAAGCAAAGATCAAGAGGGAGCACACTCTAGTTGTTCCTGCAAGAAAGCAAAGGAGCACACTTCAGTAGTTTCTGCAAGGATGCATATATTTAGAGGGAGTTGACCACTTCTCACAATCCACATAAGAATGGAGTTGCAGAAAAGAAGCAAAGACTGAGAGGGAGTCAACCCAACAAACAAAAAAAGATAAGTATTTGAATTGTCATTACTTGCATATTTTATTGTTTAAATAATACTGCTCAATAATGTATATACTGATGTTCCTAGAATTAGGTTGTGTATTATGCATATTAGAATAGTTGCATTGATGAATAGTATACTACTAATATGCATGCATAAGTGGCCTATGGAACTGTACAACATTCCATTGCTACTGATCTAGAATGAAACCTCTTTGCTAACATGTTGGGAGTTGTGCACTCTCTTAACAATGTTCTGGTAGAGATTGGAAGACATCTAGAAAGTTACGGGATATGGATAAATGTTGTATTGAAGCATTGGCTAAGATAATTGCATGACTGTATGACATATTTCTTTATGTGTAAGAATTTTTTCTGAAAACTATGAGATGTTTTCTAATCATGCAGTTTAACTTGTTGTGTAGGAAAGATCGTATGCCATCACCTACAAAAGAAGAACTACAACATTTGTTCAGCAAAAAAATTATCTATTGAAGATATTGAAGTTCCTAGGATATGGGAAGAATGCCATGATCCGTCGATCATGAAGAATGATGTTTGGGATGTAGTCCCAAGACCTGAAGGGAAGTTTGTTATGACTTCCATATGGATCTATCAAGATCAAGCATGTTGCAGATGGCAGCATAGAGAAATATAAAAGTGATGAAATAGAAGATACACCAGATGGATTTCAAGACAGCTTTCTTGAATGGTGTAGTTGAAGAAGAAGTGTATGCTGAGCAGCCACTTGGTTCTGAGACACATGACAGGGAGTCATATATGTGCAGAACTTGGGTATGATGCACTAATTTCTAGGTATGGAGGTGTGGCAGAGTGCAGATGGAATCTTCCTTGGACAAGGGAAGTATGCAGTAGAGATCCTGAAGAGGTTCAGGATGATGGACTGCGAGGCTATGGCATCGAACCTGAAGCATCTGTGTGATGCTTCATCTAAACTAGTTGATGTCACTATGTATCTTCAGATGATTGGGTCCTTGATGTACCTGACAAACATGAGACCAGATATTTGCTTTGCGGTGAACACATTGAGGCAGTTCCTGACAGATCTGAGGAGTGTTAACCTAGTTGCTGTAAAGCATATTCTTAGGTACCTGAAAGGTACAGTGGATTATGGGCTCAAGTATGAAGCGAATCAAAAGTTTAACCTGCAGGGTTATGTTGATTCAGATTGGGCAGGCAATGCTACAGATAGGAAGAGAACATCTGGGTGTTGCTTCAGTATGGGATCAGGTGTGATCTCTTGGTTCAGCAGGAAGCAGTCCTGCATAGCACTTAGTACAGCTGAGGCAGAGTATGTTGCAACCTGTTCAGCTAGTTGTGAGTCAGTATGGCTATGGAAGCTATTGTCTGACTTATTTGATCTCCCGTTGGATGCTGCTGGTATCTTTTGTGATAACCAGAGTTGTGTGAAGCTGTCCAAGAACCCAGTGTTTCATGACAGGTCGAAACACATAGAGATCAAATATCACTGTATTAGGGATATGGTGCAGAGAGGAGCTGTGAAGCTCCTGTACATTGCGAAGGACAGGCAGATTGCAGATGTGCTAACGAAGCCACTAGCCAAGGTGAAGTTCGAGTACTTCAGGGAGAGGCTTGGTGTTCTTTAGATTGATGACACTTCGAGGAAGAAGTGATGGACACATTTGCAGAAGCCATTCCAAGCTTGTTGGAAGGAGGATCCTTCACATGGCTGTGGATGTAAGCGCTGGATGATGAGCATTAGGATGATGCTCCAATTACTGCTCTGTATATGCATCAGGTAGATGCATTGTATGATCAGGTGGATTATGTATGGTGATATGTATCATGTATTTATATTTTTTTTCAGGTGGATACACTGTATGATCAGGTGGATCATGTATGATGATATGTATCAGGTAGATACTTGGTATGCATTAGGTAGATGCATTGTATGATCAGGTGGATCATGTATGGTGATATGTATCATGTATTTGTATTTGTATCAGGTGGATACACTGTATGATCAGGTGGATCATGTATGATGATATGTATCAGGTAGATACTTGGTATGCATCAGGTAGATGCATTGTATGATCAGGTGGATCACGTATGGTGATATGTATCATGTATTTGTATTTGTATCAGGTGGATACACTGTATGATCAGGTGGATCATGTATGATGATATGTATCAGGTAGATACTTGGTATGCATCAAGTAGATGCATTGTATGGTCAGGATGATCATGGATGACGAGCTTCAGGATGTTTCTCCAGATGACATGTGTTATACCTCCATATTCCACAGTGTCACATCTCCACCACAAAAAGAGCTGACGACACTTCCCCTACTGCTTTACACCACCTAGAAGAGACAGATGATGTGTAATCCTTGAAGGCAAATCCACCCTGTCAAGAATTAACCCAACTGAGACTTTATTTACCCTAACTACCATGCCTTGCTCAGTTATAGGTGCGCGGTAGTCCGTACTACCGCACTATGCTTTGTCCCGGACACGCGGTACTACCGCGCTATGCTCAGATTGCTGGGTGCGGTACTCTTTTTATAGCCTTTTTGCCATGGCTTGTGGGATTTTGGATTTTCGAGAGATATTGGAGGATTGGGATCCCTGATTCGACCCTAACTCATTTTCTATGATTAGAAACCCTGATCCACTAAGTGCTCCCTAGATCCACCCATCTCTCTTGTTGGTTAACCCTACCATACACTATAAAAGAGAGGTATTCCATGGGAAAAGAGGGAGACTCTTAGAAGTACCAAACTTATGATCTTGTAGCATTGTGGAGATAGATAGAGGAGGAAGCACTTGGAGCTAGAGGATTGGCTTGGACATCAAGCAACCTTTGTAAGCATTCTTCAAGTTTGTAATAAAGATAACTTGTCTTGTTTTTCCCATTTCATGTGTATTGTACAAGTCTTTAGCATGGAATGTATCTAATCTAGATTTGAATCTAATCTTTACTTCAAGGTATTTGGAAGCTTGTATGTTTGTTTTTTGTTTGTTTTCAACAGGTTCTACATTGGAGATTTTGGATCAAGAGCTAGAAGCAGGACAAACGTCAGATTGAAAGGTGAGTCATATCTTTCATTGTTTCTGAATGCATGTAATCTTGTTGTGAAAGTTAGTTCAAGAATTTCAAGGTAGCATTTGTTTTGTTTTGTTCTTACCTTAGAGTCAGTTAGAAATCTGCTTTAAGTTAAGAGAATTTTGACTTATCCATAGGGAAAAATTCTACCAACAACATGCAACAGGATGTTGCAGTGATGATGATCGGGATGATCATGTGTACATCAGGTTGATGTATGGTGAGTATCAGGTTGATACTCTATGGTCATGGATCAGGTTGTGCAGATGAGCATATAATTTGGCCCTGGGAGATTTGCAGATAGTCATTCAAGGTTTTTCCTATGGCATATAATTTGGCCCTGGGATATCTGGAAAATGCTCTTTCGAGGTTTTGGTTTGGGAGGACATATAATTTGGCCCTAGGAGATCTGCAGATAGTCTTTCGAGGTTTTGCCTATGGCATATAATCTGGCCCTGGGATATTTGGCAGATGCTCTTTCGAGGTTTTTTCCTATGGCATATAATATGTCCTTGGGAGATCCGATAGGTTGGGCTGTGTGCCCGTAATAAGTTCTGGGATTCTCTTGCGAGGTTTTTCCATGATCACATATAATCTGTCCCTGGGAGATCCTATAGGTAGAGCTGTGTGCTCGTAACATCCTGGGATGCTCTTGCGAGGTTTTGTGGTGAGGTCACATATAATATGGCCCTGGGAGATCCTATAGGTAGAGCTGTGTGCTCATAACAGCCTGGGATGCTCTTTCAAGATTTTGTGACGCACGTAATAAGTCCTGAGGATTCCATAGTATGGCTAGTGATGACGAAGGCCTGCAGGTGGTGGGCCTACATCCAGTATGAAAAAGGACTGGCTATGTAGAACTTCCTATGATGAGTAGATTCAGAGATTGATTGAGATAGAAGCAGCAGTGACGATGATCCAAAGAAGAAGACTTGTGATAGAAGACCTGTGTCAAGAAATACCTTCCTAGTTAAGAGGGAGTGTTGATGTATATGTAACTTCAGAATGTATTTCACATATATGTATATTGTATTCCTGTAGAGATGTTATTATTCCTCTTTACGGAAGTGTCATCATTTATATTGTAAGTGTCGTAACTTATACTTGATGGGTTATTAGACCACCTTGTTGGGGTCCGCCCTATATAAATCATGTGGGTCAAAGTGTTATTAGACCACCCTATTGGGGGTCGGCCATGTGGGTCAAAGGGTTATTAGACCACCCTAGTGGGGGTCAGCCTAGTCAGCATTATGTTAAGTGGTTATGTTGAGGCCGACCTAGTTGAGTAAAGGTCAAGTCAAGTTAGTGTATAAATAGAGAGTGTGTCTCTCTCATTTTACACATCCTATTCTCTGACTCACACTTAGGAGAGTGGCGCACTTGTGGAGGAGGAGGCTCTACTGCTAGGAGAAGACTATCTCTTGTATTCTGGTTGTATCATTGCTCTATCTATCTCTGAGGAAGTTATTGGGGTTTTTCACCTTTATGGTTTTCCCCAAGTAAAATATGTGTCTCTTGTGTGCTCGCATTATTGTGTCCATGATTGATATGCTGTAGATTTGCTGTACATGTTGTTCTCTCAGTTAAGATCCTAGATCAGATTGAAGTAAATTTTGAAAACTTAACACTTCTAACAAAAACTTGATTAACATCTTGAAGAAGACAGTTTCTACTCATCATAAATATTGGCACACCCAGCTATAGAATGCTCTTTGGGAAGATCGGGTCACCCCAAAGGCAGGCATAGGAAATTCCCCTTACTATTTAGTTTATGGTAAGGAGGCTATCTTGCCATCCAACCTCATGATCCCTTCACTACAGTTGACACAGTCTATACAAGAGGATGATTCTTCCCCACTCCAGCACATAATTGATATGTTGCTCAAGCTGGAAGAAGATAGGGAGAAGTCCAAAAACAAGTTGTATCAACATCAACAGTTGGTAAAGAGTTGGTTTGATGAGAAGTCCTCATATGACAGGGAGTTTACTGTGGGGGACTTGGTGTTAAAGTGGGATAAAAAACATAAAGATAAAAATGATTACACCAAGTTTCAATGCCTATGGATAGGACCATTCATTGTTAGAGAGAAGCTTGGTCCTAGCACTATCCAGTTGCAAAAACTGTAAGGTATCACAGACACCTACCCAGTAAATGTGCAATTGCTCAAAAAATATTTTGTTTGATTTAGCAGATTCACTTGCTCTACATAAAGTGTGGTTTGTTTGCTTTTGTTCTTTGTTTTCATTTGATTTTTCTTTTGTACATTAGTTTTTATTTTATTTTTAATAAAGTCCACACATTTTGGCAAAGGCTGTTAATTAGTATGTCTCAAGTTAGCACAAATCTGATGTTTCAAGGTAAACGGTGTCAGTTTTAATTTCACTCGGCCTGTATTAGAAATTTTTTTTCATGAAATTGAACAATCAATATTTGCAAAGCCTTGATTGATACCTTTCCACCTTAGCCAATATCTTTATGGATGTTTCGTGTGGTTAATTGAAGTTGAGGAAGCAATTGGTTTTTCCTGCCTTATGTTTCATTAATGAATGGCAGCATATATTCTTAGCCTTGTCAACCTTACCTATTCTGGATCCCACTCTGATCACCTTGAAAATAATTCATTTTAATGACTATAGATTACAAGATGGAGGGTCTTATTACAATCCATCCCATTATGTTCATAGATGTTTAAGTGGAATTACATCTCTACATCTAGCCACCAAACTTGGGGGATGAATTTTAGCTGCTACTGGAAGGTGGAAGATCCTATCACAGGTCGGTCCATTCATGATCTGCAAAACATCGGTGAGTAACACCACTGTCATATGGTTACCAATCCATGTTAGTGTCTTGTAATATATGCACTAATAAATTTTATTTTCCTTTGTGAGACAATTCGTTGCATATGAGGATAAGGGGGGTCTTATTACAAGCCATCCCTACCATGATCATGGGTCTAATTTTGGACTGAAATTACCACTTGTGGTCACCAAGCCATGGTAATTTATTTTAGTGTCAAAAGCTAAAAGACATGGAGTCTCCTTACCGAGCTTGCTTGTTCAGTTTCTAGATCAGGTTTGTGAATGGCATTGCCAACATCTGATCACCAAGTCAAGGCAATGGCCTTGTATCAACAGAAGCCTGGTTTGCATATTTTCATTCTGTTTGAGAAAAAAAAGAGGCGAAAATAAAATGTATATATTGTAAGTAATGCATTTGTACATAAAAAAATAATTAATAAAGTCAAGGTGATTCAAGATTTGGTAACCTAGAATGGCTCTAGGTTTTCTCTAAGGCTCATCACAAACTGCCTTCCTATGACTGCGTAATCGTAAGGGATTTTATGTTTACTTCTAAGATTTATTTGTCATATGAACATCATCATTAAATGGTTTTGAAGGGGATATATCAATCATATGACTAACTTTTCTATTTTGATTGTGTTTTATGAGAACGTTTTGTAAATTACAATTTGAAACATCAAGTTTGCTGACATGTCTTCCTTGTAATTACAGATTTTATTTACAAAGATAACTAGTTCGTCCTAGCCAGTTGCCATTTGTTGTAGGTACAACAGATCCCATGTTTTCAAGAAAACATGGGAGCCCCAAATTTTTATATGCAAAGGTAATGATTAAATTTCATGATTATTTTGTGGTTTTTCATCATGCTTGTATTGCTTTGCTATGATTTGATTAAGTTAGTAATTTTCCCTTTTAAAAATTCCCTTGATTTTGTGTGTTTTTGTGAGTTGTGGAAGGCTTTGGTTTTCCCAAAAGTTAACTCATTCCGCAACCCACAATCCGCAATGTGGATTGCAGAAGCTTGGTTTTTAGATTTTGAAACATGTTTGTTCCACAACCCGCAACCCGCAATGCGGATTGTGGATGCGGAGTTGGTTTCAAATAAATGCATTATTAGCACCTGCAACCTATAACCCGCAATGCGGATTGTGGGAACACCATTTAATTATTTTTGCGCATTGTGATTATGCAATACGCAACCCGCATTTGTGGATTGTGGATTACAGAAGGTGTTTAAATAATAAAGCTTGCGTTTTGAGTTTTCGCAACCCGCAACCTGCAATGGCAGATTGCAGACTGCAGAAACCTTTGTTTAGTTAATTTGTGATCCCGCAACCCGCATCCCGCAATTGTGGACTGCGGATTGAGGGAAGGGTGTAAATATTTTCAAAATAAACGCTTGTAACTTTCTTCTGCTTCCTCCATTATTAATCGTAACCGTTCATTCACCTTGATCATGCGGTTGATATTGGATTGTTTTGATTTGGTTAACTATGTTTGTTTTCTATTTTTCTTTGTTGATGTATATGTAACTTCAGAATGTATTTCACATATATGTATATTGTATTCCTATAGAGATGTTATTATTCCTCTATACGGAAGTGTCGTCATTTATATTGTAAGTGTCGTAACTTATACTTGATGGGTTATTAGACCACCTTGTTGGGGTCGGCCCTGTATAAGTCATGTGGGTCAAAGGGTTATTAGACCACCCTATTAGGGGTTGGCCATGTGGTTCAAAGGGTTATTAAACAACCATAGTGGGGGTTGGCCCAGTCATCATTATGTTAAGTGGTTAAGTTGAGGTCGACCTAGTTGAGTAAAGGTCAAGTCAAGTTAGTGTATAAACAGAGAGTGTGTCTCTCTCATTTTACACATTCTATTCTCTGACTCACACTTAGGAGAGTGGCGCACTTGTGGAGGAGGAGGCTCTGCTGATAGGAGAAGACTATCTCTTGTATTCTGGTTGTATCGTTGCTCTATCTATCTCTGAGGAAGTTATCGGGGTTTTTCACCTTTATGGTTTTCCCCAAGTAAACTCTCTGTCTCTTGTGTGCTTGCATTATTGTGTCCATGATTGATATGTTGTACACGTTGTTCTCTCAGTTAAGATCCTAGATCAGATTGAAGTAAATTCTGAAAATTTAACATGGTATCAGAGCGATCCTAAAAGAAGGCATGATATGGCATGTATGCCACTTGTTGCACTTACGATGCTAGGGCTTGATATAGAAAAAACTAGTCATCGTAGCACTTTCGCTATAAATCCATTTGGGTGAAGTGTTCGGATATGAAACTTTCACAGGTCGAATATCATATCCCCATGTACCTTTTTTCCAAAGGAAAACCTCTAATTCGTTGTAATTTGTGATTTATGATCTCTACAATATAGGGTTTCTGCCTCTTCCAGATTTTAGTCAAAATCAGGTGACCTTGGGAAAAAGGTCATAACTTCGGCTAGGAAGCTCCAAATGAAATTTTGTAAAATTTGACAGGTATTACACTGACTGTAATATTTCAGAAAAAAAATTTAGAGGCCGATGTTGAACCAGTGACATGTGGCACACCGTACAGGTTCTATCTCCTGTATTATCCCATAAACAGGTCACGTTCGACACTTGGTATAAATCTCTCTCAGAGAATCCAATTGAGGTCAAACCTATCAGGATGGAAAGATAACAGGTTAGGCTATCTCAAGAAAATTCTTTAGACCCTGTGGATTGAAAAGGTCGGAGTTACACTAGAAACAATCAGGTACATATTTCTGTCAAAACATAATTATTTTTGAGCACCTTCATTCATGGATTCCGGAATTTAGGGCTTCGGAGAAAGTTGGAATTTCTCTAATCAAAGACCATGGCTGGATGCTACTCATCAAAATCGAAATTTAGAGACCAAGATCAGATTTTTTGGTTGGGAAGAAGGTTGGGCTTGATCAAACCCCAGTTCGGGACTTTGATCGGAAAGATGGAAAATTAGGGCTTCTACAAAACTTGGAATTTTGGAAATCTGTGACCACGGCTGGAAGCTCCTCGGAAAAATAGAAGCTTAGAGATTTGAATCAAATATTTTGGTTGGGTGAAGCTTGGGGAAACTCAAGCCCTAATTCAGGGTCCTCCCCAGTGAATCCAAAAATCTAAAAGGCAATTTTGAAACTTTGTAGTTTTCAAACTCTGAATATACCAACTTGATCAACTCATCAAGGCACATATTTCTATCCTTTCGAGAGTTTGAAATTCAAAGTTTGAATTTTGGGGTTTCTTTGACAAACCTTAATCTAGCTCCAAGTCCAGTTCTTGCAAATCAAGTGTATTGGGTTAATCCTAGAAGAATATGGATTGGTCACCTGCATAAGTGAAGAAGTTCCTATTTCAGAGGGAGATGAGGCTAAGGCCTTACATAAGAAGATTACAAGAAATCTTGACATGTATGGCTTACAGGTATGTTTCATGGTTAATTTTATCATATGTTTGTCTTCATATCATTACAGTACAATCTTGATTAATTACTAGACTTGTCATATCACCTTAATAGAAGATATTCATTGATTAAGGTTTTGACACTTATGAATGTACTAATGTATTGTGATGTTGTATGAAGTTTATGTTGTTCGCTAACATAAAAGGTACATCAAGAAAGACAAATCATGTTCTACTTCAAGAACATATGATCATGTTGACATGAAGACAAAGATTCATCCATTGTCATGGATCACATAGAAGATCTACTTTCGAGGTATGTATAACTTGGTCCTACAATGGTTAGCCTATGAGACATGCAGGTTACTAGCACAAGTCACTGAAGAGAACCAGAAGACATTATGCGGGTATGTTAGACATAACTAGTTAGCATGCTAATCCAGGTATGTTTTTCCTATATCAAGTTAGAATCCTACCTTGTGTTAAGATCTTATACTGTTGTGTTGTTGATAATGATTATTCATGAAGTCATAGGTCTGAATAGTCATGGTTGTATGCATATTATGTTTCTTACCATAATTGATGATATGACTAACTAGAAGAATCATGAAGGTATAGGTTTGAGTAATCCCGGGTTTATGCATTGATGATTTAACTAATAAGAAGAGTCCTATGATCAAATAAAAATATGCATGAGTAAAAGAAGACTTCCCTGAAACCTTGAATACTAATGTTTATTATCTGTGAATGATCATGACTATACATGTTTAAGATTATTGTGTTTTGATAGTATTAAGATTATACTAATAAATGTGTGATTATGTATGAGACCTCAAGGATAACACAATGATGATACTAATAAGAATGCATAGTGATTAAGGATGGATGTAAGTTCAATGATAGGTAATCCAGGAAGCAAAGATCAAGAGGGAGCACACTCCAGTTATTCCTGCAAGAAAGCAAAGGAGCACACTTCAATAGTTTCTGCAAGGATGCAGATATTCAGAGGGAGTTGACCATCTTTCTACATTCCAAAACAGAAAGGTGTAGAAGAAGCTACTTCAGTAGCTCCTGTAAGGAAGCAAAGACTCAGAGGGAGTCCACCCAGCAACCAAACAAAGATACGTATTTTTAATTATCATTTCTTGCATATTTGTTTGTTTAAATAAAATTGTTCAATGATGTATATGCTCATGTTCCTAGACTTAGGATATGTATTGTGCATATTAGAATGATTGCATTAATGAATAGTATACTACTAATATGCATGTGATGGGTAAGTGGCCTATGGCACTGTACAACATTCCAGTGCTACTTATCTAGAATGAAACCTCTTTGCTGACATGTTGGAAGTAGTGCAAACTCTTAACAATGTTCTGGTAGATACTGGAAGGCATCTAGAAAGTTGTGGAACATGGATAAATGTTGTATTGAAGCATTGGCTAAGATAATTGCATGACTGTATGACATATTTCTTTATGTGTAAGAATTTTTCTGAAAATTATACCTTCACCTACAAAAGAAGGACTACAACATTTGTTCAAGCAACAAAATTATCTATTGAAGATATT
The DNA here is from genome assembly GCA_027924585.1 of Larix kaempferi. Taxonomy (NCBI): domain Eukaryota; kingdom Viridiplantae; phylum Streptophyta; class Pinopsida; order Pinales; family Pinaceae; genus Larix; species Larix kaempferi. Next base: position 3,970,463 of record BSBM01000073.1, read on the forward strand.
GAAGTTCCCAAGATACGGGAAGAATGCCATGATCCGTCGATCATGAAGAGCAATGTTTGGGATGCGGTCCCAAGAGATGAAGGGAAGTCTATTGTGACTTCCAAATGGAACTATCAGATCAAGCATGCTGCAGATGGCAGCATAGAGAAATATAAAAGTGATGAAATAGAAGATACACTAGATGGATTTCAAGACAACCTTCTTGAATGGTATAGTCATATATGTGTGCAGAACTTGGTAGGATAGACAAATTTCTATCTAGTTTGGGATTTACCAAGAGTAAAGCAGATTCCAACCTTTACTACAAGGTTGAGGAAGGAAATCTAGTGATACTACTTTTGTATGTGGATAACATGTTTGTTACAAGTGAAGTTAGATTGATTGCCGACACACAGCGGAAGCTTGCTACCAAGTTCGAGATGAAGAACTTGGGGATGATGCACTATTTGTTTTTGGCATGGAGGTGTGGCAGAGTGCAAATGGAATCTTCCTTGGACAAGGGAAGTATGTAGTAGAGATCCTGAAGAGGTTCAGGATGATGGATTGCAAGGCCATGGCCACACCTATGGCATAGAATCTGAAGCTTCTTTGTGATGCTTCATCTGAGCCAGTTGATGTATCTATGTATTGTCAAATGATTGGGTCCTTGATGTACCTGACAAAAATGAGACCAGATATTTTCTTTGCAGTGAACACATTGAGCCAATTCCTAACAGATCTAAGGAGTGTTCACCTGGTTGCTGTAAAGCATGTTCTGAGGTACCTGAAGGGTACAGTGGATTATGGGCTCAAGTATGAAGCAAATCAAAAGTTTAACCTACAGGGTTCTGTTGATTCAGATTGGGCCGGCAGTGATGCAGATAGGAAGAGCACATCTGGATGCTACTTCAGTATGGTATCTGGTGTGATCTCTTGGTTTAGCAGGAAGCAGTCCTGTGTAGCACTGAGTACAACTGAGGCAGAGTATGTTGCAGCATGTTTAGCTAGTTGTGAGGCAGTATGGCTACGGAAGCTACTGTCTAAGTTATTTGATCTCCCATTAGATGCTACTGGTATCTTTTGTGATAACCAGAGTTGTGTGAAGCTGTCCAAGAACCCAGTGTTTCATGACAGGTTGAAACACATAGAGATCAAATATCACTATATTAAGGATATGGTGAAGAGAGGAGCTGTGAAGCTCCTGTACATTGCGACGGATGAGCAGATTGCAGATGTGCTGACGAAACCACTAGCCAGAGTGAAGTTTGAGTACTTCAGAGAGAGGCTTGGTGTTCTTCGGATTGATGACACTTCGAGGAAGAAGTGATGGACACATTTGCAGAGGCCATTCCAAGCATGTTGGAAGGAGGATCCTTCACATGGTTGTGGATGTAAGCACTGGATGATGAGCATCAGGACGATGCTCCAGTTATTGCTCTGTATATGCATCAGGATGATGTTGGATATGATCAGTTGGATCATTTATATGTATATGTATGTATGCATCATGTTGGATGCTAGATATGATCAGTTGGATCATTTATGTTTGTACGCATCATGTTGGATGTTGGATATGATCGGTTGGATCATTTGTATGTATTTTGTATATGCATCATGTTGGATGCTTGGACCATGTATCTGTATATATATCAGGTGGATACATTGTATGATCAGGTAGATCATGTATGGTGATATGTATCATGTATGATCAGGTGGATCATGTATCTGTATATGTATCAGGTGGATACATTGTTTGATCAAGTAGATCATGTATGTTGATATGTATCATGTATGATCAGGTGGATCATGTATTTGTATTTGTATCAGGTGGATAAATTGTATGATTAGGTGGATCATGTATGATGATATGTATCAGGTAGATACTTGGTATGCATTAGGTAGATGCATGATATGATCAGGATGATCATGGATGATGAGCTTTAGGATGTTGCTCCAGATGACTTGCAGCAGGATGTTGCAGTGATGATGATCAGGATGATCATGTATACATCGGGATGATCTAAGGTGAGTATCAGGTTGATAATCTATGGCCATGGATCAGGTTGTGCAGATGAGCATATAATTTGGCCCTGGGATATTTATATATAGTCTTTCGAGGTTTTGCTTATGGCATATAATTTGGCCCTGGGATATCTAGAAAATGCTCTTTCAAGGTTTTTCTCTGGGAGGACATATAATTTGGCCCTGGGAGATCTACAGATAGTCTTTCAAGGTTTTTCCTATGGCATATAATCTGGCCTTGGGATATCTGGCAGATGCTCTTTTGAGGTTTTGTCCTATGGCATATAATATGTCCTTGGGAGATCCGATAGATTGGGCTGTGTGCTCGTAATAAGTCCTGGTATGCTCTTGCGAGGTTTTTCCATGACCACATATAATCTGTCCCTGGGAGATCCTATAGGTAGAGCTGTGTGCTCGTAACAGCCTGGGATGCTCTTGCGAGGTTTTGAAATTACCACATATAATCTGTCTCTGGGAGATCCTATAGGTAGAGCTGTGTGCTCATAACAGCCTGGGATGCTCTTGCGAGGTTTTATGGTGAGTTCACATATAATATGGCCTTGGGAGATCCTATAGGTAGAGACGTGTTCCCGTAACAGCCTGGGATGCTCTTTCGAGGTTTTGTGATGCATATAATAAGTCTCGAGGATTCCACAGTATGGCCAGTGATGGCGAAGACCTGCAGGTGGTGGGCCTGCATCCAGTATGAAAAAGGACTGGCTCTATAGAACTTCCTATGACGAGTAGATTCAGATATTGATTGAGATAGCAGCAGTAGTGACGATGATGATGACTCGATGACGATTATCCAGTGATGATGATCCATAGAAGAAGACTTGTGGTAGAAGACCTGTGTCGAGAAATACCTTCCTAGTTAAGAGGGAGTGTTGATGTATATGTAACATCAGAATGTATTTCACATATATGTATATTGTAATCCTATAGAGATGTTATTATTCCTCTATACGGAAGTGTCGTCATTTATATTGTAAGTGTTGTAACTTATACTTGATGGGTTATTAGAGCACCTTGTTGGGATCGGCCTTGTATACGTCATGTGGTTCAAAGGGTTATTAGACCACCCTATTGGGGGTCGGCCATGTGGTTCAAAGGGTTATTAGACCACCCTAGTCGGGGTCATCCCAGTCAGCATTATGTTAAGTGGTTAAGTTTAGGCCGACCTAGTTGAGTAAAGGTCAAGTCAAGTTAGTGTATAAATAGAGAGTGTGTCTCTCTCATTTTACACATTTTATTCTCTCACTCACACTTAGGAGAGTGGTGCACTTGTGGAGGAGGAGGCTCTGCTGCTAGGTGAAGACTATCTCTTGTATTCTGGTTGTATCATTGCTCTATCTATCTCTGAGAAATTTATTGGGGTTTTTCACCTTTATGGTTTTCCCCAAGTAAACTTTGTGTCTTTTGTGTGCTTGCATTATTGTGTCCATGATTGATATGTTGTAGATATGCTATACATGTTGTTCTGTCAGTTAAGATCCTAGATCATATTGAAGTAAATTCTGAAAATTTAACATTCTTCATCATTTTTTAAAATTTGTAATCAGGTTTTAAACATCGATTTTCACCTACGGCCAAACATGTACTGGTAGTCATTAATCCCACTAATTCATAGCTGATCGACTGTTGAGATTTGACATTAAATCATATGTGAATTAATGCAAATATTATCTTATCTTAACCTAATTTTTGTCTACACATGGTATCGGTTATTTCGATACAGACATGATAATTGCAGGTTCCAGACCATAAGATGTCAATCATGGCAATTCATTACGCTCAGTCATTCCTGGAATCTTTATTGTTTTCCTTTAGATACAGACATCGACATGGGAAATTTTTTGATCATCATATTGTAATCAAAAGGTCTTGTTAATAAATTTTCACAAGTTTTCCTTCTGACAGTCATACTGTGAGCAACATGTAGAGATATCACAAATCTTTGGTCATATTTTGTGAAGAAAAAGAACTTCCACCTATTCTATACCAAGAACCTGTGTCACCACCTTTTGATGCAGGTGTTCCTGATGAAATCAATGGTAGTGAAGAAGAGGATTCTGAGATTCAATCCTTCTGCATACGGCTCCCTCAGAGGAAGAGAAGGAAGATCATTGAGGAACCAACTGATCGAGACGATACCATTATCCAGGATTTTATAATCAATAAAGTTCCTATCATTTCATCAATTCCTTTGAAAGAGGAACAAGTGGCTGACTTTTCATTTTTTGAGGACATTGTTCATCATTTTCAATCTTCTAAGGAAGATCTTTTGGTTCCCCTGTCATCTGTCACAGATAGCTAGTAGACTGTGGTTAAATTCCACATTTTTTTATGGGATGTTTCCCCGAAGTCGTGTGATGAAAATATTTTGAAATTTTGTAAAATATTCGGTATTAATCACTGCTTAGGATGTCCTTGATCATGATTAGAATAGTATGGTTTTGTAAATCCCTATTTTCATGGGATGCCTATCCTTTGTAACTAGTTTTTTAATTATTATTTAAATGGTAAAGGTCTCATGGGTAAAGGAGGGGGGGAGATAATCACCAGAGAAGGACTGGAGAAATGTTGTTTCACTTGTGATCTTGTAATTTTTTGCATACCAAACCAATGAATCAAAGTTAGTTTCTTTTGGCATATTCTTTGTTTATGTTATCAAATTTATTTGATGATGTCTAATTTCTTCACCTTAATTATCTATGAATATCGTTGATTTTGCAGCCAATCATTAATGCATTGATCTATGATTTGGATTTGTCTTAATTCATTGACTTTGTGTATTTATGTTTTAATTGAATTTATTTAATTAAAATATTGATCTATTTATGCAAATGATTCACAGAAACATAATTAATGTTAATTTTTCAATTAGCATAAGAACTACATGATAATTTTGCATGCACTCAATCTTTAAACTGTTATCAGTAATTTTCATTTTTTGATTATATTTTGAAGTAATAAGTAATGATCCAATTTTACATTTCTATTAAGTTGGTGAATTAACTTATTAGAATTCAAACCAAGTTATCCTGCACACAAGCAATACCCTTCCTTTAGATTAGATTTGACTTAGTCTAGATTTCCTTTAAGGTAGATTTTTTCTAGGTTTAGATCCATTTAGAGTTAGAACACTTTAATCTTCCCTCACAAGAAGATTGTTCCTTTGGGATCAAACCCCATAAGTGCCAGTGGAGGCCTTTGTATCCATGGGAGTTAACTACACCAAACAGGATGGGGATAGAAATTATCTTGCATAGAGCCTTTTGAAGCCTTTTGGTATGGGTTCTCACCCTATGCTGTTAGCCTTAGAACCCATTCCAACAACGTACACATCCGAGGCTTCAACATAGAGGTATAAAGACATGATGTTTTGTTGTTACAAGAATCTATGCCGATTGGTTTGGATATAGTTTGTTGACTGTAGAAGATGTATCCCACGATGCGTTTTTTTGTTGTTGATGCATGTGGGCACTCTGGAGGCTTGGTTCCATGTGTTTCTTCAAATATGAGATGTTTAATACTTTTGCGAGGCACTCGGTTCTGGGGGTGGAAGCTCATAGACTCGAATTGAATCATAGTTTCCAGTTTCTTAATATTTATGGTCCTTATAATGAAATGATGGAGTTTTGGACCTCTATACTGTAGAAGGATTGCTACAAGGCTAATTCGCTGCTTGTGGGAGGAGATTTGAACCTTACCTGTGTGCAGATGATATTTGGGGTTGTCTGGCCCGTGAAGATTAATGTGATGCTGATTTTCAGGAGATTTTTGAGTCACGTGGATGGATTGACGTAAAGTCGGTGGAACTCAAGCCTACCTGGTCCAATAAACATGCATGGGATCAAGGTATTTCTAAATGAATGGATATATTTTTTGTGAATGTTGATTTATTTGAAGATTGGCATCTATTCGAGTCTTGGTTAGGGCCTTATTTTTTTTCAGATCATTTTCGTATCTTTTTGGAAATTGGGGCTCCGATGGACAATCTTGGAGCACCCTTTAAGTTCAATACTAGTTGATCGAATTTACCTTGTTTTCGTACTTCAGTGGAAACTTCTTGGGTTCATTTCCGAGAGGGATTTGGTCATGCCTCGAGTCATCTTTCAATGAATTTAAAATTCCTTAAGAATAAAGTGAGGTAGTGGAATTCAGGAATAAGGATCTCTAGGGATGCTAAATTGTTGGGAGTTGAATAGAAGTAGGAGGTTTTATAGAATTTAGACCATATTATGTTTGATGAAGATGATAAGAAGGTAGAAATAACTCTTTTGGGACATGAAAAACAAAGGTTATTAGAGGATAAGGAGAAGAATTGGAGATTAAAGAGAAGGATTCTCTGGTTTGAAGTAGGGGATTTGAATACCAAATATTTCCATAGGATGGCCTCTCACCGTAGGAAAGTAAAAATGATTTGGGACATTCAAGACTCTTTGGGGAATTTTGTCAGGGGCTTCTATGGATTGGTGGAGGAGGCAGTTTCTTACTTCCGAGTGTTATATTCAGAACATGCCCAACATGATATGTTAGGGATGATGCAGGTTATTCAAAAATTCCCTACAATGTTGTCCCATGAGGAGAGTGAGGATCACTTTAGGGCTATGACATTAGATGAACTTTCAATTTCTTTGAAGTGTTTCTGTAGAGACAAGGTCCATGGTCCAGATGGTTGGCCACTGGATTTCTACTTGGATTTCTTTGAGTTGGTTGGTGATGATATTCTTAAGGTGGTGGAATAAGTGTTGGACTCTTTGGGCTGAACCAGGTTCGACGAAGTTATTGGAGACACAACAAAACCCCTTTCACTAGCCCTTCCGGCATTAACCTGTAAACATATTGACGTCTCACCCAAAGCGAAGTATGGAGGGGTTATAGAATCAGGTTTCTGTAACCATGGTGATGCACATATGTGGTATGCGGCCTCACAGCATGTTCATTGATTAAAATATACTTAACATGACTATAGAAATAGATGAATTCACACTTCGCAGTTACCAACAGCCTTGAAAACTACATTGAATCATTGTTATCTTTATTGACTAACAACACATTCATCATACTTAGTGTTACTTCGTAGTATGTGTACACATCTGTTCTGAATAATTAACATATGATTTCCATTTGCATATACACATGAAAGAATCACATAACATATCATAACATGAACTCAATACATACAATAACCTCATACATAACACACATATTTACATGGTTCACCTCTAGGTGGGAGCTATGTCCACAGGAACTATTATTATATTACTTGGAAGGGTAATAGTTTCAGTCTATGCATTCAGCTACAGACTCTTCTCTACAATCAAATCTCTACTCACTCAGCTGTAGAGTCTGTTCTTTCTCAGTCTAGATCTACAATCCTCTAATGTCATTATTCGTCTAACTTTCAAACCCTTCCTTATACAAAATTACCCTTATATATAGATGTGCCAGAAGGTCACATATTACAATAGCTATGGGCCAACCCCCATAGTACCCTTAAAATAAACAACCTAGTGGTTCTCCTGTAGACCACCCATAGCTTTTACTTCATTGTCCCTTTGATGCCGCTTCTTCTGACTCTGATGCTTCTCTGACATGCATAGTTCTGACTTCTGCAGTGGCATGTCCTTTACACCATTCATCTTCTTTACTTTCTGCTCGTGTAGTAGTTAGGTCATCACTTGGTCTTTAACTGCTTCAACCACCTTTGGTCGTCCTTAGTACTTCGCCTTTACTAAGGAGATATGTTCCTTTCTTATCGACTGTACTTCACTCCATACCCTCTGCCCTGCAATTACGGAGTCGCTTATCTCCAAAATTGGTCAAAGTCAGGCCTTGCCTAACTATACTTTGTTTCCAAAAATTGCTTTACTTGCACCCAACAGGAACCTAACACTTACTAATGGCTCGTCCCCAAGCCACTTACACTAGGATTATTTGGCTTCACAGTACTTGGAGTGCTTATCTTCGCTGCAAACAGTTGGTCTGTTGTGCTCAATTTTGCAACAGCCTCATTAGTCTCTTGCTCAAACTATTTCACCATGTCGAGCAACATCTCGGATATACGTTCTTTCATTTGGTCCTTTACTATGTTCTATGTTGTTTGAAGCTCTTGCAGCTTTGCCTCTATCTCCTTAGAGAGTGCCAATGCCTCTTCTTGCATAGGTTGTAACTTCACTGAAGTTTTGACTTCCCTTTCTCTCAATGACTTCAAATCTTTCTGAATTTCCTTCATCTCTGCAAACTTTTGTATTATTTTCCTTGGCAGAAAATCATTCATAGCCGTGTTCATTATGTCAAGGTCCTTCTACTTTGTCTCGAATTTATCCTGAATTTTCTATAAGTCTGGGTCTTCTTGCACCATTGCCCATGACTTAGTCACTTCTTCTAGCAAGTCTTGACACCTCGCAACTTTTGCGGAGATGTTCTCTGTTGAAGTCTTCAATTCTTCAGCCCTTGCTTCTTTCACTTTTGGAAGAGTGTTAGGTTGTTTCCTTGACTCTAAGTCAGCAATATTTTCTTTATAGCCAATCTCCATATCTTCCATTTCTAATTTGATATTTTCTACTACAACACTAATTTTAACAATGGTTTCTTCCACTTCGGGTTCTTCTTTGCAATTTGGGATATTTGCACAAAATTATGCTACAACCCTCTTTTGCTTTTTATGCTTCTCATTAGCACTTACGAGCTCATTGGTCTTCACTTTGCATTAATTTCCCAACTCTTTATAACTTTCTTATAACTTGAGATGCTGGTTGTAGGAAATCATATCTTTGTCCTTGATTTCTTCTACCACTTGTAGGTGTAGATCATGTAGTCCTTCAATGGGAAATATTCCCACATTGATATCCAAATGTGTGAGCTGCTTCACACCTTCAATGGTTTTTTCAGATGGGAATAACACATTCGTTGGTTCTATGTAGATTAACCGAACTCACATTGTGAGTGCATGCACTTTTCTTTTTCTTCTGCTTGACTCCTCTGATCTATCTTTGGAGTTTGATTCCATTATTAAGTCTCTCTAGACTTGATCTACTCTCTCGACCATGCTATTTAGTTCTGTGATGCTCTCTATCATGCTTGCTTGGATTTTCTCTTTCTGACTATCTTTCATTGCGAGCATATCTTCAATATGCGCATGGACTCTGGATGCGATGCAGTCGTAGTCATCATCATGCAACTGGGTTTCGGGTAGAGTCTTGGTTGATTTTTTTTATATTTCTTTTTGGTCCTTCTAACACGTATGTGTCGAGATTCTTCCTCTTATATCGTTCTGGAAAATATTCAGTCTGCTGCTGCTCTTGTTCTCGATCTTACTCTGGGTTATTTGTTTCATTGATGCTTTCCTCAGATGTTGTGATTAATGTCTCTGGTGCATCGATTTTCCATTCAGGTGGCCAATGTTCAATGATGAGGTCAATATTCTGATGGTTATCTAATCTCAACTATATAGGAGATCAAGATAACATTGGTTTCCCCATCTACTCCCATGTTTTTTTTGTTAGGACGTTCACCTCTGATCCTAAGTCAAGAATGACCTGGTTCATTTCAAAATCTCCAATCTGCGCATTTAGCCTAATTTCTCTTCATGTTCTCTTATGATTCTTAATGTGATGGAATTCTCTATGTGCGTTGTTCACTGTACTACGTTGTTCATAGTATCCCAATATGTTATGTAATTCTCCTAAGGTGTGTTCATGACTTAGCAGTTTTACGCAGCTCTGTAGAAGCCGTGGTATAGGACTTGTCTGCTCTGGAGAATCTTGTGGCTTGCCATACAAGGACGGCATACCCATTACAAGTGTTTTTGCACTTCACAAAGGGATCCTTGCAATCGAAGCTCCTGAGTCCTGGAATTATTTCCTTGCTTCCATGAATACTTCTTTTTCTCTGTTAGGGTCAAATATAGGTTTCTTCCCAACTATTTTTTTCACCAAAGCCCCATCAGTAGGATTTGATCCATTTATATAATTATCAAAATTCGAAGCTTTGTTTTTTCTATCATCTCTAATCAAATATCCACTTCGCATCACAACATGGGTGTTGCGATCTTTGTTTCTTTTCTCAGCTGCGATCATCTGAATATTATGGTTCTTTCCTTTTGGTCTTCTTTCTTTCATTTTTCCTAACAAAACGGGGCATGCTTCAATGATATGGTCATAGGATTTACAATACTTACACGTAGTGCATGGGCTTTGACAATCACGTGCCAAATTTTTAGTTTGAGCGCAATTATAACAGAAAATATGACCTCTTCCTGGTCCTTGGCCAGTATTACGTCCTCTTCCTCTAAATCCACCACTTCCTCTGTATGTACCTTGATCATACTTTGCATTCTCATTATTGTTTTGTGCTTCTCCTTGGACTCTGTAGACATCATGTTTTATTTCTTTCATAAGGTCATATGCTCTACAATTAGTGTCATCATGGACAGCTGGCTTACAAAATGTGCAGTACAGGTTCTTTGGTGTTTGTACATACTTATGAAGTAGGTAACAATCCTCTGGTCGATGTCCTCTGCATCGAAAAATTTCGCACCATGGTCCTTGAGGTTGATTTAATGGATTCGGTGCCCCACTAGTGAGGTAATCTCTCAATACAGGACAATGTTCCTTGTGTTGGACACACCGAGCACACTGAGAGGGGGGGGTGAACAATGTGTATAGATTTTTATTACTTTTTCAACTTTAACAATCATCAACAGCTTATTCAATACATTATTCATCATCACATTATCATTATATCATCAACATTATTAACAATTACAGCCCATCATATCATCATCACATAGGAAGCATAGCAAAAACATAGTACACAAGATTTTTATGTGGAAACTCAAGTCTTGGGGGAAAAAACACAGAAGCCTTTATAATAATAATTTACCAACAACAACTGGAAGGAGGAAACAAACCCCTTTGTTACAAAGACTTCAACTCTCCAGCTACAACTGGAAGGAGGCTACAATGCCCTAGTTTACAGGCTACAACTTGAAGGAAGCCTTAGCTCCCTAAATTTCCTTGCCCCTTCCTACCACCCTGATATGAAGATAGATACTGAACTAATAAACCACAAACTACACTGATCATGCGGACCTGCTATCCAACACCTATACCACACTGCATAATTTGTATCACACTGCACAACCACTGTCACTGTTCATCCACTGACCATTTCTCATCAACTATCCACTGACCACTACACCACAAATGTGCAACACTGCTCGTCAATTAATCAATCTGTCTTTACCAAACAATCTGTTGTTCACATTATTCGAATCAGTAATCTGAGTTCAACCAACTGTATACTAGAGCACCTGGTTCAAACCAACTACTCATACAACTCAACCAATCTGAGTAAGACCAACTACACATATAGTAATCTATGCTTATCTTGCTCAATTGAACCAACTTGTGTCGAATCAAATATGTACCTATCTCAATCTGATCAAATGCCTGACCTAATTTGTTTTGATAGTTAGTTTAGTCACAAGGTTAGGATAGTTAATCGAAGACTCACTCATGCATCATAACCAACATCAAAACTCATCAAACGACTCAGTCAAGCAAAGCTTGATAAACAACCCCAACCACTTCAAAGATAAGATGGTCAACCAACACATCAATCATCTTCAGTCAATAGTTGTAGACAAATTCATCTTATTCAGATAAGAGAATCAAAGTCAACAGTCAAGGCTCATAGTCATAAAATCTCTTTAATTCAAATACACTTACAATCAATATTTTCAAAACCAATTTCTTCCTGTCAAACAATCAGAATGTACTATTGCAAAAATCAAACCTACAGTTAAGATGTCAATTCAATCAGTTACACTCAGTCAATACAATCATTCACTGGTCAACTAGGTCAATTACTTAAGGTTAAAGATGTTGGTCTTTACAAGATGTACAACACTTCCACAATCACCAAAACAGTGTTATTACTGCAAAACAAGAGTTCCAAATCTCTGCTAAGCTAAAATAGTCTAGAAAATTATAATACCAAGAAGGGACAGTCAATTTTGTCAACCTCACTCAATACAATTGGATTAAGAACAATTGTACAGTAACTTGGCAACAATCAACAACCTCTAGCATTCAATCAGTCAACCTCTACTCGGTCAAAAGAGACTCTTGAACACAATCACTACTGTTTCAGCTTATTAGTTCTCTTAAAGTATTGTTATAAACATAACACTTGTTGAGAAAATATACAAGGTAATCACTTACAAGGTTTCTTTGACAACTTATCACTTCAATTAGTTTCACAATCACTACTTCAGATGTCTTGAAAAATCAAGACAGACTTTTAGATAAAATACTTAGGTCAATCCTTAAATGTCAACTTCAATCAATTTGCGAAACAAAATTACTAACTTTTTACTGTGCATACTTGAGATAGGGGACAGCCTGAATTTTGAAATAGACAGCCTGAAATAGCAGCCCGATTTTATGTTGAAAGCATACAACCCCCCCCCCAAAAAAAAAAAGCTGAAAAATGATCTTTTTGCAGCAGCTTGAAATTGCAGAAAGAAAATGTCTGAATTTCCTCAGTAAGAAGTTGAAACACAGTCCGAGTTTCAGAGGGAAGCAACCACCGAGTTCAGAGCCTTAAGACCACACCTTCTCTCTGAAATGGGTGGATTAGGTCTTATTTATAGACATTCAAAAAAAAAATATATGGGCCAACCTAGTAATAGGTTAGATTAAATTTTAAATTAAAGTCTAGTTGACCTTGCATTAGGGATTTATTTTAATTATTAATTAAATTTAAATGATTCTTTCTTGACAGGCCGACTTCACAAAATACTTATTCACTCAAGATAACTTAATTCATTATTTAATGATTTAAAAGGGGCTTTCTTAATCTTGCAAAAGACTACATTAAAGGCTTCAACACTATGTACATTAGGCCACCAAAGGAGGGTAATAGATCCATCAAAATTTGTGGGTCAAGGAGCAAGATCCCCACAACTCCTTTAATATGGGATAGTCACTCATGTCCATAAGGTGTACCAAAGACCCCATAAGTAATGATTTCATCATTATTATAGCAAGGTATTTAGCAATGTCCAAAGGCTCCACATTACCAAACTACATATGTGTGGGTTCAAGGACCAAGCTTCCAGGTATAAGGGCACCATCATTAAGGATTATGGGTTTCTTCAAACTTATGGGAATATGAACAATTTGTGGGATTTCATCATGATTTCCAAGGGATTATTTAATGGCACAAGGTCATCATAGGTGCATTAAAAGCATATGCAATGGTTTCATTACCAAATGGGTTCATATCCATCAAAACCCCAAGATAAGGGTACTAAGGGCTTCATGACCTCATCAACTTTAAACGAAAATAACTCATCAACCGTAAGGAGTTAGGAGACACTCCACTTATCAATTAAAAGGGATTGACGATGGTTATCACCCTATGAGGATCTTGCTTGCATTGGAAGGTTCCTTCAACTTTGTTTTCTTTAATTAGTGCAGGATCTCTTCAAGGATATCATCAAAAGAAAGACTTCATCATGTAAGGGCACAAGTCAACTGTGTGAGGGATACATTCATTCAACAATCAATCAAGAGACCATAACAAGTACAAGAAGAATAGAAATCATCAACCAAAATACAACCAAGAGCAGGGGATATAACAATGGACTCAACTGGGACCAAGATACAACATAGGGTCACTCAACTAAGTCAATGAGTAACCAGGGATTTTGCCCTTGTCCCAAGGATTCCAAGGGCTTCAGACTTGGGCTTGGACAAGGTCAAAAGGTCTCCTTTGACACAGACAACCATAAACCAAATAATAACCCTCAGGGGCTCCATAAGGGGCACCAAGACTCAACTGTTAGAATCAATGACCAGTCACTATTGGCATCAATGACAACTTAATCAACACCTTGGAGTGTCCTTCTGCTTTACATTTAGTGCATCAAACCTATTCTCTTACTTCTTTTCCTTTTTGTATATATTGTAATTGTAATGTTAGTATTTCTATATATGTCTATATCTGTACCATTCCTGCGCTAGTTTATCCTATGGGAGAAGATTCTAGCTTCATCGCAATTTCCAATGCTTCTATTTGCGAGGTAACCTTTTGTTGCATTAACACTAATATGATGTGGGGAAACAACGCAATAATAAACCATTCTTGATTCTGTTGAGGTGCTATCTCAAAGCTAACTTGATCTAACAAGGCTTTGAATTTTTGATCAAATTCCCACACAGTCTCATTAGGTTTATGTTTTATCTCTTTTAGCTCTGTAATGCATTGAGATTCTAATTTAGGTTTCTTAAATTCTTTAATTAGTGCAGTTCTGATATCAGCTAGTGTTATGTTCTTTCCAATAAAGTATTTCATGAACCATGTTAAAGCTCTATCTCTGAATGTGGTGACTAGTTGAGCTTTCTTTATAGCATCATCTTGTACTTTTTTAACATTCCAAAATGCATCACAAAGAAACCAATGTTGCTCTGGATCTTCCAAACTAGTTCCTTTAAAAATAGGTAGCTTTATGTCGTCTTCCATTCTTCTTCTAGGAGGTGTAGGATTCTAAAATACTGCAGTACTTCCTGCGGGGTAAAATGGTTGAGGTATACCACCACTCGGCTGATTATTTGTGCTTGTTCCTTTAGTATTGCTGCTACTAGTGTTCTGCGAACTAGGACTATGTTTTTCAATAGGTATATGTTTCTGCGGAGTGATAGGTTGATAGCCAATATGTCTATGTTTTGTCTCACTATCAGATTCATTTTGAGATGAATTTCTATCACTTCCTAACTTAGTTTCTAGGAATGTGCTAGGTTCAACTTCACAAGATCTATTTCTAGTGATAAATTTATATATTTTTACACTATGCAAAATGCCTATGTCTTCGTCTATGTCACTATCTATGTTTCTGAACATTACAGGTTGAAATCATAGGAATATGACTACATTCTTAAGACACCTTTTTCAGCTAATAGCATTTTAATGCATAAACATAGGTTTTTCAGGTACTTAACTCTAAATAATTTGAAGAAGTATCCTTCAGTTGCACTGTAATACTTCAAAGTGTCCACAACAAACTCTGTAACATAGCCTTCCAACAATCTATCCAGCCAAAATTCTATTGTTCTTGAAATCTGGTTATTAATCCCTTTAAGATTCTGAATCAACTCTGGATTCCAAACTATAGGTTCTTCACCCTAGAAACAGTCTTTTCTTTCAGCTACCCTGGATATCCACTCAAATAACGCGTTAGAAAAATAAGCCAGTATGTCCGTTTATTTCTTCGCAAACTCGCATCCTCTTTGACTCACCCAGTTTTGTATTTCACTCTTCTATGGATTCCACATCATCGATACGACAATCCAAAGTCAGAAACGAAACCATTTTTTGGACTGCCCTTATGTAGCAAGGAAACACAACCATTTGTTGGACTTCCCTTTTGTAGCGTGGAAATGGAACCATTTGTTGGATTCTCTGGGCTGACCCGAGTTCGGTGAAGTTATTGGAGACACCAGAAAACCCCTTTCATTGGCCTTTTCAGCATCAACTTGTAAATAGATTGACGTCTCACCCAAAGAGAAGTATGGGGGGGTTACAAAATTAGGTTTCTGTAAACGTGGTGATGCGTGGATGTGGTATGCGGCCTCGCATCATGTCCCTTTATTAACGTATACTTAACATGACTATACAAATATATGACTTTGCACTTCGCAGTTACCAACAACCTACAAAAATACGCTGAATCACTATTATCTTTACTGGCTAACCACACATTCATCATACTTAGTGTTACTTCGCAGTATTCATACACATGTGTTCTAACTACTTAACATATTATTTCCATTTTCATATACATATGAAATCATCACATGACATATCATAACATGAACTCAAAACATACAATAAATACATACATAACACACATATTTACATGGCTCACCCCCAAGTGGGAGCTACGTCCACATGAACTATTATTATATTAATTGGAAGGGTAAAAATTTCTATTTGCGCACTCAGCCGTAGAATCTTCTCTACAATCAGATATCTACGCACTTAGCTGTAGAGTTTGTTCTTTCTCAGTCTAGATCTACAATTCTCTAATGTCGGGATTCGTCTAACTTCTAAACCCTTCCTTATACAAAATTACCCATATATATAGATGTTCCCAAAGGTCACATCTTGCAATAACTATGGGCCAACCCCCATAATACCCTTAAAACCAAAAAACCCATGGTTCTCCTATAGACCACTCATAGATCTTACTTCGTTGTCCCCTCGATGTCGCTTCTTCTGAATCTGACGCTTCTCTGACAAGTGCATTTCTGACTTCTGCAGTGGCATGTCCTTTACACCATTCCACTTCTTCACTTTTTTCTCCTGTAGTAGTCAGGTCGACGCTTGGTCTTTAACTGCTTCAACCACCTATGGATGTCCTTAGTACTTCACCTTTACTAAGGAGACAAGTTCCTTTCTCGTCGATTGTACTTCGCTCCATACCCTCTTCCCGAGAATTGCGGAGTCACTTATCTCCAAAATTGGTCAAATTCATACCTCTCCTAACTGTACTTTGTTTCCAAAAATTTCTTTACTTGGGTCATTCCTAACAATAAGTGAGACTATCTAGGGTGATTCCAGAGGCTATCAATTTGAATTTTATATCTTTAATTCCCAATAAGGACAGGCATATCTCCTTTGTCTATTTCAGACCTATTTCTCTTTGTAATGGGTTATATAAGATCAT
Organism: Larix kaempferi; assembly: GCA_027924585.1. Lineage (NCBI taxonomy): Eukaryota > Viridiplantae > Streptophyta > Pinopsida > Pinales > Pinaceae > Larix > Larix kaempferi. Next base: position 3,987,207 of record BSBM01000073.1, read on the forward strand.
AGCTAAAGTTCTGTGTATTTGTTTAAATCCTTTTCTATCTGCCTATATGTCGATGGAACATTTTGGTTTTTCAAAGGGGTGTCTCATTCATTAGGTGGTGGGTGTGGCCCAGGAATGGTTTCACTCTATTAATATTAATGATTTGCAGGTGGTAACTATCAAAATTGATTTATCAAAATCCTATGATAAAGCCTCCTGGATATTTCTTAGGTTGGTCCTACTTCATATTGGGTTCATTCTAGAGTTGACTAATTGGATAATGGGGTGTGTGACCTCCCCTTACTTTACTATGCCCATTAATGGTTCTAGTTCTCCCTTCTTTAAGGCTTCCCGTGGGATTAGACAAGGTTGTCCTCTCTCCCCATACATGTCTATCCTAGTTATTGAAGGAATCAATAGATCCATAGTTTTTGAATGTATAACCGAAGGAACTTAAGGGGAATATCATTCAATGGAAGAGAGTCTCTCACCCATCTTATGTTCGTGGATGATTTTTTTTTTCGACAGACAAGTTTCTTCTGAGTGTTAGAGATTGGGGTCTATATTGGCGTGTTTTTGTAGGGCTACGAGAATGGTTATTAACATTAAGAAATCTACCCTGTATCTATTAGATAAATAGGAGCTATATCGAGACTTCTAGAGTGGTTATTTTCCATATGATTGCAGATCTATGGAGGAAGGAATTCCCTATTCAGGATTTAATTTGAATCCAAATAAATATGGAAAAAAAGATTGGCATTGGTTCGAAGATAAAGTGGCCGGTAGAGTCAATATTTGGTGTAATAATTGGTTGTCTAGGGGAGCGTGGCTTGTCCTTGTCAAGTTAGTGCTAGAGTCTATTCTTATTTATTGGCATGTGTTGGCTAAGATCCTTGTGGGGAACTTAAATACTATTAGGAATATCTATTTTAATCTTCTTTGGAGGAAAATCAAGGAAGGAAAGTCCTTTCATCTAGTTAATTAGAAGGTTTTAGATTCCCTTAAAATGTATGGAGGGTTGGGGACTTGAAAATATATTTGTTTTCAACAAATATCTGGAAGCAAAATCATTATGTAATTTATTGAAGAAGGATATTTTGTGGAAGCAGATTTTGGTGGACAAATATATTGCTTCGGATTCGGTGTTGGACTGGATTCGGTCCAGGGAGAAATTGGTCATCAATAGTTCTAATCAGTGGATAGCGCTTTCCAATATCTATTCTTCATCTGATGTTGTTCATGAATCTTTTATCTCTTCCTCCTATTGACAAGGACAACTAGAAGAAGATTCTAATTCCTCCTCTTGTGCAAAATTGTTCATGGATCCTCTTCTACTTCCAGATATATAGACTCAACCCTAGTGGAAATATTGAACTTTGGATAAGGATTTTAACAAGATCCTTGTAGTGGCATGTCCTCCTCTACTCAAAACATTCTTTGAGCATATTCAAATTCTTGTTGGCCTAGATCTCCTTCTCACAAATGGATTAGTACATGGGGGTTCTTACAACACCCAATAAATATTACACAAGAAATGCAATTAAAGTAACTACAAAATGAAAACACACTGAAAAAAATTCAATCAAATATTTGGAAATTAATCATATATTCAAAGTGGTACCATGCTACTAGGATCCTGCAGTGTCACTAAGTTACCTTTTAATATGGTTTAGGCTTCTCTTCTTTCATGATTCAATTTTTTGAAAAAAAGAAAGAAATCATATGCAAGAAAAACTTAATGAACCAAACTATGAGTGCTCTAATCGATTTAGCACCTCCTCGACAATGATGCCAAAATGTCAATCAAATGAATTGCCTTAATTCTTGTTATAATTGAACATTAATCCAAGAAATCATAAAATTATGAGGTTCAAGAATAATAAATTCAAGATCAAAGCTTAATATATGATCTAGGCTTTGATGAAAAGTAATGCAATTTAAAAAAAATCACAAAATCAACCTATTCTAAGACTATGACTCTTATATTAGGGATCAAGCTGGTATTTGTAAAAACACCTGACACAACAAAATTCTGTAACCAAGAGTTATTGTTGTGATCATAGTTAATCCAAGTCATTGATTTGATCTATTTGATAATTTTGTTCTTAGAAATAAAGATATATTATGATAAAAATTACACCAGACACACTAAAAATGAGGATCTGATTTTTTGGGCTTGTCACCACCACCTCATGAATCACTAAGGTAGAATTGAAAGTCTAGTACTTATCTTATACTCGGCAGTACTCTATACATTTCACTTGGTTGAACTATTGGGGGAACGACACCAAAATATGCAACTATTGAAAGAAAATCTTGCAATTGGAAGGATTATCTTGACATTTTTCTTGAAAATTTGGAAGGTCTATTGTATATCTTTGAGTGTATGTAGATTATCATCAACATATCATATACATACACTACAATATATACAACAAACCTTCAATTTTTTTTGTAAAACATTGTTGCATGATCAAGATTAAATTTTTTGAATATTATTTTCAAAATATGCTCGGTTAGTTGTTCATATTATGTGCAATGTGATTGTTTAAGTCCATACAATAACATTATGAGTTTTCATACCATCTATTCTTGTCTCTTCACAAAAAAGCCTTCTGGATGAGAGATGAAGTCATTTTATTTCAAGTCACATTCTTGATAAGAGAAACATATTCATTCTTCATGGATTATTTCCTCTTGTCATGAGAAATAACTTATTTAAAGGAATTTGGTTCAAGGTTAATAGATAAATTCAATTCACAATCACATGAAACATCCTTATCTTCTACATCACCCAAATTTGAATTATCTTCATCTTTTCCATTTTATTTCCTTGTTGAATGTATGCTTCCTATCATTGTGACTTCATCAGGATGAACACTTTCAAGTCTCTTCATGACCCACTTTGAATCTTTCCCTGAAGCTCCAAGTTCTTCAGTTAGACATTCTTCATTCTCTTCAAGATTCAATCTTCCAATATTTTCAATCACATCATCCAATTGAACCTCTTGTTCTTGTGAAGTGGCATAAACCTCTTCACAAGGGGGATATTGTTATACAAAAAGTGATTCCAAATATAGTTCCAAGATAGGGATCCCCCCTTCAAGATGTGGAATCTCATTGTCAAATTCATGAAATGTCTTTACATGAGTAAATTTATTCGGACAATTAAGATGCCTCCCAATAGACTTGTCATATTTATTCATTTCAAGAAAAGGACATCTTTGGAAAGTGAAAACTTTTTGTTTACCTCATCGTAAAGGTGATATGCATGGGTGGTGTTTTGATATCCGAAGAAGATGCACTTTCAACTCCTTGCAGCAAGATTATTTATTTGTTCCTTTCGAATTAGGGAATAATAGGTGGAACCAAATACATTGGGATTCCTCATTGAAGGAATGCTTCCATAACAAATTTCATCATGAATCTTGTTTCCTAGAGCATGAGTTTGACTTCTATTTCCCAAATAAACTACACATAAAACTGCATCACCCCAACACATTGATTTCACATCCTTGAAAAATATCAAAGAGAATACCATATTCAAGAGTGTCTTGTTCATTCTTTCTTCTACACCATTCTATTGATGATGGTATAAAATAGTGGTTTGATGTTTAATACCATGTTGTTTAAGATAGGATTCAAATTCATTAGAATTATATTGTCCTTCATTAACAATATGAATGTAACCAATATGATATCGTTCTTAATTTTCAATCGATACATGAAAGTATTTAAATGTTTCAAAGTATTGATATTTATGTTTCAACAAATAAACCCAACACATCTTGTTGTAATAATCAATAAACTTCATAATATATTTGTTACCAAATTTTACGAAATCAGCAGGCATGTGTCTAAACAAGTCAGAGTGTATCAACTCTAATTTTCTACAAGATCTAGAATTTGAATCATAGAAAGGATACTTACTATGTTTGTAAAAAATACAAGCATCACATTGTTTCAACTTCTTTGGAATGGTGGGAAAACTAGAGAAATCATTCTTATTCAACAAATGAAGACTATCATAATTGATATGCCCATATCTAGCATACCACAAAAGTCTGGAAGGCATTGTATCTTCATCATGGTGAGAGAAGTGTGCAAACGTTTTTTCTCTTGAAAGTGTATTGTTCAACTACAACAATCTCTTATCTTCCCATCCAGTCATGATGACTTGGTTTTTAGAGGATCCTCTTATCTCAAGTTTCCCATCAAATATGTGGATGGAATTAACTTTCTTTGAAATGTGCACAAGATAAAACAAGTTTCTCTCGAAATCTAGAATATATAGAACATTCTGCAATAGCAATTCATGAAATACATGCAACTTGAGGCAATTTGAGACTCATGGTTCCAATTCCCTTAGGTTTGAACCAAATTTATTTGCAAAATATACTACACCATCTACATTGATTTAATTATTCTAAAAATATGTCTTATGTATTTCATGTGGGATTTTTGACTAGTGTCAAGAAGCCAAGTATTTCTCTAAGAAGAACATGAAGCATTGAAAAAAGATTCATTTACAACAATATTAGAATATGAAAAATGGAAGAAGTAGATTCACGACCTTTAACTTATTTAGGAGCTTAACCTCTTTCTCCTTTCTATTTTTTCTTATTTTCTACGGTATTATCCCATGGAACCCAACGATGCTATCTATCGTGACCATTCTTTCCACAATGGACATAGTGAAGTTCAAGTCTCTTGCCATAATTACGGCTACCTCCAATGCCTATGAAATTATTTCTTCCATGTCTTTTTTGAGAATGCATCTTCATATGAAACATTACTTCAAGTAAAAAGATACAAAGTTGACAATAAAATATCTACAACAATTTTTACAATACACTCTATGTAATACATGCTACTCCAATGTAAGATATGATTTTTCAATAATATTTGGAATATACAGTTTGGTCAAAAGCTGAATCTTAAAAATTCAAGGGTGATACAAATACAATCATCCCTTGGAAAAAAGTAAAAAAAGTAGGAGTATATGATACCACCTTGTGTCACTATAAATGATCCCTCCACATACAATTATATCTATAACTCATATTCACCCCATAGTAGAAAATAGTTTATGACTAGTGTACAAAACCATAAACAAAATCATCTTTCAATGCATGTCTGCATATATGAATTAAGAAAATTTAAATAATCAAAGGAACAATTCCTTAGCTTTTGAGGTTCACAATAGTAGATTGCTTATGTACCGCACCTTCATCTTTGCACTTGTTCGGTGCATGAATCCCATTTCTTGTGATCAAGGTGGAGGAGAAATAAATTCTGTTATGCCCAACAAATGTTCCATATCCACCATAAATGTTCCAAATATTTCAAGGTTAAAAATATGATGTGCCTGCATTGGAGAAGTGTAAATACCCAACAATAATTGAATATATTTTTTCCTTCAGTGTATTCATGGCATAGGGCATACAACAATTGGAAAAGTATTCTATGATTTGGATATGGGGAAAACGTTCATTGTGCAGGTAGAGGGTGCATAATCTGTGGGTATATTATTTTGAAATAAAAAGAAATGGTGATGTAAAATAGTAGGTCGAGTGGTTAGGTATGAATAATATTGCAAGTTTCATACATAAAGTCACCACTGAAGTACTATTTGCCAAGCTTAGTGGTAACAAGTGTTAAATTTTCAGAATTTACTTCAATCTGATCTAGGATCTTAACTGAGAGAACAACATGTATAGAAAATCTACAGCATATCAATCATGGACACAATAATGCAAGCACACAAGAGACACAGAGATTACTTGGGGAAAACCATAAAGGTGAAAAACCCCAATAACTTCCTCAAAGATAGATAAAGAAATGATACAACCAGAATATAAGAGATAGTCTTCTCCTAGCAGCAGATCCTCCTCCTCCACAAGTGCACCACTCTCCCAAGTGCGAGTGAGAGTATAGAATGTGTAAAATGAGAGAGACACACTCTTTATTTATACACTAACTTGACTTGACTTTTACTCAACTAGGTCGGCCTCAACTTAACCAATTAACATAAAGCTGACTGGGACGACCCCCACTAGGATGGTCTAATAACCCTTTGACCCACATGGTCGACCCCCAATAGGGTGGTCTAATAAACTTTTGACCCACATGACTTATATAGGGCCGACCCCAACAAGGTGGTCTAATAACCCATCAAGTATAAGTTACGACACTTACAATATAAATGACGACACTTCCGTATAGAGGAATAATAACATCTCTATAGGAATACAATATACATATATGTGAAATACATTCTGAATTTACATATACATCAACACTCCCTTTTAACTAGGAAGGTATTTCTCGACATAGGTCTTCTAGCACAAGTCTTCTTCTCTGGATCATCGTCACTGGATAATCGTCATCGAGACATCATCATCGTCACTGCTGCTGCTATCTCAATCAATCTTTGAATCTACTCGTCATAGGAAGTTCTATAGAGCCAGTCCTTTTTCATAATGGATGTAGGCTCACCACCTGTAGGTCTTTTCCATCACTGGCCATACTGTGGAATCCTCAGGACTTATTACGTGCATCACAAAACCTCGAAATAGCATGCCAGGCTGTTACGAGCACACGGCTCTACCTATAGGATCTCCCAGGGCCATATTATATGTGACCTCACCACAAAACCTCGCAAGAGCATCCTAGGCTATTACGAGCACGCAACTCTACCTATAGGATCTCCCAGGGACAGATTATATGTGGTCACCAAAAAAACTCGCAGGAGCATCCCAGGCTATTACGAGCACGCAACTCTACCTATAGGATCTCCCAGGGACAGATTATATGTGGTCATGGCAAAACCTCGCAAGAGCATCTCAGGACTTATTACGGGCACATAGCCCAACCTATCGGATATCCCAAGGACAGATTATATGCCATAGGACAAAACCTCGAAAGAGCATCTGCCAGATATCCCAGGGCAACAAATTACATGCCATAGGTAAAACTTCGAAAGACTATCTGCAGATCTCCTAGGGCCAAATTATATGTCCTCCCAGAGAAAAACCTCGAAAGAGCATTTGCCAGATATCCCAGGGCACGAATTACATGCCATAGGCAAAACCTAGAAAGACTATCTGCAAATCTCCCAGGGCCAAATTATATGCTCATCTGCACAACCTGATCCATGGCCATAGAGTATCAACCTGATACTCACCATACATCATCCTGATGTACACATGATCATCCTGATCATCATCACTGCAACATCCTGCTGCATGTCATCTGGAGCAACATCCTGAAGCTCGTCATCCACGATCATCCTGATCATATAATGCATCTACCTGATGCATACCAAGTATCTACCTGATACATATCATCATACACGATCCACCTGATCATACAATGTATCCACCTGATACAAATACAAATACATGATACATATCACCATACATGATCCACTTGATCATACAATGTATCCACCTGATACATATACAGATACATGGTCCAAGCATCCAACATGATGCATACAAAATACATATAGATGATCCTACTGATCATATCCAACATCCAACATGATGCGTACATACATATACATGATCCAACTGATTATATCTAGCATCCAACATGATGTGTACACACATATACATATAAATGATCCAACTGATCATATCCAGCATCCAACATGATGCGTACATACATATAAATGATCCAACTGATCATATCCAGCATCCAACATGATGCATACATACATATAAAAATGATCCAACTGATCATACATAGCATAAAACAAAACATCATCCTGATACTCATCATCCAGCGCTTACATCCACAACCATGTGAAGGATCCTCCTTCCAACATGATTGGAATGGCTTCAACAAATGTGTCCATCACTTCTTCCTTGAAGTGTCCTCAATTTGAAGAATGCCAAGCCTCTCTCTTAAGTACACGAACTTCACCCTGGCTAGTGGCTTCGTCAACACATCTGCAATATGCTCGTCTGTCGCAACATACAGGAGCTTCACAGCTCCTCTCTGCACCATATCCCTGATATAGTGATATTTGATCTCTATTTGTTTCGACCTATCATGAAACACTGGGTTCTCGGACAGCTTCACACAACTCTGGTTATCACAAAAGATACCAGTAGCATCCAACGGGAGATCAAATAACTCAGACAGTAGCTTCCGTAGCCATACTGCCTCACAACTAGATGAACAGGATGCAACATACTCTGCCTTAGTTGTACTCAGTGCTACGCAGGACTGCTTCCTGCTGAACCAAGAGATCACACCTGATCCCATACTAAAGCAGCACCCATATGTGTTCTTCCTATCTGCAGCACTGCCTACCCAATCTGAATCAACATAACCCTACAGGTTAAACTTTTGATTCGCTTCATACTTGAGCCCATAATCCACTATACCCTTCAGGTATCTCAGAACATGCTTTACAGCAACCAGGTGAACACTCCTTGGATCCATCAGGAACTGGCTCAATATGTTCACTGCAAAGCAAATATCTGGTCTCGTGTTCGTCAGGTACATCAAGGACCCAATCATCTGACGATGCATAGAGACATCAACCGTCTCAGATGAAGCATCACAAAGAAGCTTTAGATTCAATGTCATAGGTGTGGCCATGGCCTTGCAATCCATCATCCTGAACCTCTTCAGGATCTCTACTGCATACTTCCCTTGTCCAAGGAAGATTCCATCTGCACTCTGCCACACCTCCATGCCAAAAAAAAATAGTGCATCATCCCCAAGTTCTTCATCTCGAACTCGGTAGTAAGCTTCCACTGCGTGTCGGCAATCAATCTATCTTCACCTATAACAAACAGGTTATCCGCATACAAAAGTAGTATCACTGGATTGCCTTCCTCAACCTTGTAGTAAAGGTTGGAATCCGCTTACTCTTGGTAAATCCCAAACTGGATAGAAAGCTGTCTATCCTACCATACCAAGTTCTGCACATATATGACTCCCTGTCATGTGTCTCAGAACCAAGTGGCTACACCACATACACTTCTTCTTCAACTACACCATTCAAGAAAGCTGTCTTGAAATCCATCTGGTGTATCTTCTATTTCATCACTTTTATATTTCTCAATGCTGCCATCTGCAACATGCTTGATCTGATAGTTCCATTTGGAAGTCACAACAGACTTTCCTTCAGCTCTTGGTACGGCATCCCAAACATCGTTCTTCATGATCGACGGATCATGGCATTCTTCTCGTATCCTGGAAACTTCAATATCTTCAAAAGATAATTTTGTTGTTGAACAAATGTTGTAGTTCTTCTTTTGTAGGTGATGGAATGCGATCTTTCCTACACAACAAGTTAAATTGCATGATTAGAAAACATCTCATGGTTTTTAGAACAAATTCTTACACATAAAGAAATATGTCATACAGTCATGCAATTATCTTAGCCAGTGCTTCAATACAAAATTTATCCATATTCCATAACTTTCTAGATGCCTTCCAATCTCTACCAGAACATTGTTAAGAGTGTGCACAACTCCCAACATGTCAGCAAAGAGGTTTCATTCTAGATAACTAGCAATGGAATGTTGTACAGTGCCATAGGCCACTTACCCATGCATATTAGTAGTATACTGTTCATTAATGCAAGTATTCTAATATGCATAATACACAACCTAATTCTAGGAACATCATTATATACATTATTGAACAGTATTATTTAAACAATAAAATATGCAAGTAATGACAATTCAAATACTTATCTTTGTGTGTTTGTTGGGTTGAATCCCTATCAGTCTTTGCTTCTTTTCTGCAACTCCATTCTTATGTGGATTGTGAGAAGTTGTCAACTCCCTCTGAATATCTGCATCCTTGCAGAAACTATTGAAGTGTGCTCCCTCTTGATCTTTGATTCCTGGATTACCTGTCCTTGAACTTACATCCATCCTTAATCACTATGCATGCTTATTAGTATCATCATTGTGTTATCCTTGAGGTCTCATACATAATCACACATTTATTAGTATAATCTTAATACTATCAAAACACAATAATCTTAAACATGTATATTCATGATCATTCACAGATAATAAACATTAGTATTCAAGGTTTCAAAGAAGTCTTCTTTTACTCATACATTTTCTTATTTGATCATAAGACTCTTCTGGTTAGTTGAATCATCAATCAAGATAAGAGATATAATATGCATAAAACCTATGATTATTCAAACCTATGACTTCATGAATAATCATTATCAACAACACAACAATATAAGATCCTAACACAAGGTAGGATTCTAGCTTGATATAGGAAAAACATACCTGGATTAGCACACTAGCTAGTTATGTCTAACATACCCACATAATGTCTTCTGGTTCTCTTCAGTGACTTGTGCTACTAACCTGCATGTCTCATAAGTTAACCATTGTAGAACCAAGTTATACATACCTCAAAAGTAGATCTTCTATGTGATCCATGACAATGGATGAATCTTTGTCTTCATGTCACCATGAGCATATGTTCTTGAAGTAGAACATGATTTGAATTTCTTGGTGTACCTTTTGTGTTAGCAAACAACATAAACCTCATACAACATCACAATGCATTAGTACAATCATAAGTGTCAAAACCTTAATCAATGAATATCTTCTATTAAGGTGATACGACAAGTCCAGTAATTAACCAAGATTGTATTGTAATAATATGAAGACAAACATATGATAAACTTAACCATGAAACATACCTGTAAGCCATACTTGTCAAGATTGCTTGTAATCTTCTTATGGAAGGCCTTAGCCTCATCTCCCTCTAAGACAGGAACTTCTTCACTTATGCAGGTGACCAATCCATCTTTTTCTAGGATTAACCCAATCCACTTGATTTGCAAGAACTGGACCTGGAGCTAGATTAGGGTTTTTCAAAGAAACCCCCAAAATTGAAACTTTGAGTTTCAAACTTCCGAAAGGATAGAAATATGCACCTTGATGAGCTGATCAAGTTGGTATATTCAGAATTTGAAAACTGCAAAGTTTCACCCCTCAAAATTGTCTTTTAGATTTCTTGATTCACTAGGGAGGACCCTGAATTAGGGTTTGAGTTTCCCGGAGCTTCACCCAACCAAAAGATTTGATTCAAAACTCTAAGCTTCGATTTTTCTGAGGAGCTTCCAGCTGTGGTCACAGATTTCCAAAATTCCAATTTTTGCAGAAGCCCCAATTTTCCACTTTTCTAATCAAAGTCCTGAACTAGGGTCTGATCAAGCCCGGCCTTCTGCCCAACCAACAAATTCTGATCTTGGTCTCTAAATTTCGATTTTGATGAGTAGCATCCAGCCGTGGTCTCCGATTACAAAAATTCCAACTTTCTCCGAAGCCCTAAATTCTGGAAGCCATGAATGAAGGTACTCAAAAATATTTCTGTTTTGACAGAAATATGTACCTGATTGTTTCTGGTGTAACTCCGAACTTTTTGATCCATAGGGTCTGAAAACGCTTCCTAAGATAGCCCGACCTGTTATCTTTCCATCCCGATAGGTATGACCTCAATTGGATTCACTGAGAGAGAGTTATGCCAAGTGTTGTAACGTGACCTGTTTATGGGATAATACAGGAGAGCGAATTGGTATGGTGTGCCACATGTCACTGTTTCAACTTCGGCCTCTGAAATTTTTTTTGAGATATCCCAACCTGTTATCTTTCCATCCTGACAGGTTTTACCTCAATTGGATTCTCTGAGAGAGATTTATGCCAAGTGTCGCAACGTGACCTGTTTATGGGATAATACAGGAGAGCGAACTTGTATGGCGTGACACGTGTCACTGATTCAACTTAGGCCTCTAAAAACATTTCTTGAGATATTAAATTCTGTGTACTACCTGTCACTTTTTACGAAATTGCATTTGGATCTTCCTAGCCCAAGTTATGACCTTTTTCCCAAGGTCACCTGAGTTTGACTCAGATCTAGAAGAGGCAGAAACCCTATATTGTACATATCATAAATCACAAAGTACAACGAATTAGAGGTTTTCCTTTGGACACAAGGTACATGGGGATTTAATCTTCGACCTGTAAATATTTCAGATCCGAAAAATTCTCCAAACCGGATTTATAGCGAAAGTGCTACAATGACTAGTTTTTGCTATATCAAGCCCTAGCATCGTAAGTGCAACAAGTGTCATACATGCCATATCATGCCTTCTTTCAGGCTAGCTCTGATACCATGTTAAATTTTCAGAATTTACTTCAATTTGATCTAGGATCTTAACTGAGAGAACAACATGTACATCAAATCTACAGCATATCAATCATGGACACAATAATGCAAGCACACAAGAGACATAGAGTTTACTTTGGGAAAACCATAAAGGTGAAAAACCCCAATAACTTCCTCGGAGATAGATAGAGCAATGATACAACCAGAATACAAGAGATAGTCTTCTCCTAGCAGCAGAGCCTCCTCCTCCACAAGTGCACCACTCTCCCAAGTTTGAGTGAGAGAATAGAATGTGTAAAATGAGAGAGACACACTCTCTATTTATACACTAACTTGACTTGACCTTTACTCAACTAGGTTGGCCTCAACTTAACCACTTAACATAAAGATGACTGGGCCGACCCCCACTAAGGTGGTCTAATAACCCTTTGACCCACATGGCTGACCCCCAATAGGGTGGTCTAATAACCCTTTGACCCACATGGCTGACCCCCAATAGGGTGGTCTAATAACCCTTTGACCCACATGACTTATACAGGGCCGACCCCAACAAGGTGGTCTAATAACCCATCTAGTATAAGTTATGACACTTACAATATAAATGATGACACTTCCATATAGAGGAACAATAACATCTCTATAGGAATACAATATACATATATGTGAAATACATTCCGAAGTTACATATACATCAACAACAAGGAGGGAAAGAGATTACTCTATCCGAAGTGAGGATTTTCCCTTAAGTGGAGAGTACACTATAAATAAATATTTACTAGACCCTTTGTTGACGTAGAGCTCCTCTCACCGGATAGAATTGTTGATTTATGGGATATAGAGTCAAGATGCTTGGGAAAATGCCATAATAGGAATTAATTGGGAACCTTGCAATCATGGTGGGAGTAGGTATAGCTAGATTAGTTCTTGCAAAATTCGTAAAGACATAATAACTTATTTTCCCTCTACTTAGCATACCATAACATACCAACAATGAACTGGTAATAGGTTACAATGCAAAATGCATAGAACTAAGGATTGCTCAATCTCGATCCAGGAGGAAAAACCTTACTAAAATCCTTGAGGATCTTGTAATATCTATGCATTTAGACCATTATCAAACTATATATAAGTTTCAATATAAAAATGGAACACGAACATGCAATTTTCGCATCTCAGTCTATACTAGATGCCATTATCGGGTTGATTCAGCTAGTTGGAAGATAGTTAAAAGAAATTGACCCACATTAGGATACTATGGAGATGAAAAAAACTGGTGTGAGAGGTTAATTCACACACATATTAGGGTTTCATTCGATGGAGGTTATAGTGGAGATGAAACCACAAAAAATAAAATATTAGGTTTTGCATATTTTTACCAGAGGTAAGTATGAAGAAGCAACATGTAGTAATGTTTTTCCCATGCAGGTCCAAGTGAGCATTGTTTGTAGAAAATATGTAACATATAGGAATATTACATAGAGGTGAATAGTGTGTAGAGAGGAATCATGCAAAGAAGACAATCCTGATCTTGTAGGTTTAAGGGGCAAAGGAAGTAGGACGCCAAAGTTGGTAAAGTAGACAATCATGTAATTAGAATGACTAGGGATCTCATACCACTTTAACCTCTAATGGTGGATTTATTCTCCTTGAATGAAAATGAACCCTCTAACCAAATCATGTGTAATTTCCCTAACAACATAAAAAATCAATCATAATATAGTAAAACGACGACCTCTTCAACATGCATATCTTTCCATGTCATAATTAGATGTGTCCCCTCTGAATCTAGGGGGATATATTTCCATTGTTTCACATATCCATTATTTTCATATTGATCAAATCAACATCCCTTTGCATCAACACAGAATCCACAAAACTTGTGTACTTTCTTGTGTCAATGAAAAATATGTCTTCCATGTCTTTAATCCGAATAAAGTGTAATTCCATTAAGTTAGATATAGTTCCACAATACTGTTAGAGTTTGTACTTTAATTCAATATTATATAGGATATTTAACTAAAAGAATAACAAGCACAACAAAACACAATAGACACAATAGTTTTCCTCTGGGAAACCATAAAGGAGAAAACCACTCAACTTCCTCAAAGATAGATTTGTCACTAATACAATATAAAGCCAAAATTGGAAAACCCCAAAAAAGTCTTATGCATCTCTCTCTTTCTCCTCCAGCGAACTTGCCTTCTCTCCCTTTCTATGTGAACTTGTGTGAGTAAGTAGTGTGTCCAAATGAGAGAGAAAGGCTCTCTATTTATACTTTACTTTTTACTTGACCTTTTACCTAACTAGGTTGGCCTCACTAAAACTGCCTGGGCCGACTTCTCTAGGAAGACTCAATAACCATTTTACATTTGAATCTAGGGGACTATCACCTCGACTTACAATGGAGGTTTTACCTCGATGACTTTGCATGACCAAACATAATAATGACATTCCCTACCGGAGGAAAAACATTTCCGTCGGAGGTACAAATAAAATAAAATAATAATATCAATATAAAATACAAGTGAATATATTCCGAAGTTACATTTACATCAACACTCCCTCTTAACTAGGAAGGTATTCTCTTTCCATAGTCATCATCATCCTAGACACAATTCTAAACAACGTTATCATCGCTGGAACATTGATTAGTGATCATTCCTCGCTACTACAACAATCTTCATTCTGTTGATCATTGATTAGTGACATCTCTCGAATCTATCTATCATAGGAATTTCTACAAAGCCATCCCCTTTTCATGTTGGATGTAGGCCTATCCCTCATGCAGGTATTCATCATCTCTGTGAGAAATCCATCAAGTAGGTACAACCCAGGACCGATCATTACATTGCCACTGCAATCACTTGTGTCTCCTACTATTGCCTCATCATATCCAGATCATCTCATCATCACACAGAGCACAAAACAAATGCACATCTCATGTCCAAAAAACCACCTGTGTCTCCAACCTAGTGGGTACAACCCAGAATCACCCTAGGTGCATTACGTATCTCAACGGTAAGTGTTAGTCCCATAGATGTTCTAAGGCTATCTTTAGAACTGTGCCTGGGCATCAATAATACATTCTGGATTCTTTGCTAAATCAAAAACACATTTGACAGAAAATGACGTAGAATTCCAATCTTTGAAATAAATGGGCAATATTCCAATGTGCCAGAAACCAAACTTTAAGTATCATATGGAAAATGAATGGCATAAAATAAAGGTACCGCAGAGAGTAAGTCTTTATCCTATGTTAAAGAATGACGTGTTGAACCTAGGAGAGGAATTCAACAGTCCTGACAAAATAACCACAAAACCACCACTGATTAATGCAAGGATATCGTTTCCAGACTAATCAACATGAAAAATTCACGTACTAATTATCTTAGAAGACACAAATTTAAGAAGATGCACTCACATTAAACTCAGAACAGATCTGTGAATTATACATAAATGAAAGAGATGAAGAAGAATATAAAATACTAATCGTGCACATTAAAACTTTGAATCCATAAAGCTTCAAGATAGGGAAATAATATCCTTCTTTCTATATTGATCGAACTGTCAAATATATGAAGTGATACTTCTTACAAAAGAGAGCCGACTCTTTGGCTACTGCCTATTCGGCTATATATAGCCTTCCTATTTTCTACAACAGAAATTGTTACAATCAGTTTCAGCTCAACAACTTTAAGTTTTTCTATTTGTACTTTCTAACAGAGTTGTTACAATATCAGTCATATGGAACATTACTGGTTATCCTATGACTGTGACCCGGGACTACTTTGCTAAAAAAGTAGTACGTCCGACTGGACAAAATTTCTCACCACCTTAAGACATACATGTATTAACGATGTAACCTTCTTCAGAACCATTAAGAGCCTTTTAAACACTAGCTGGACCAACTACCGGCCTCATGGAAATATAGATGCGACCACCTTGCTGAAGAATGTTGTTTTACAGACCTTTATTATCTGTCTCTTCTACCCATCCAAGTCCTTTTCTCTTAGACCTTGTTTTCGACGGGGAAAAAGTTCACCTCTGCTACTGAGATGTGGAACAGGACCTAATTCTATGACTGCTTCTGTCAAACTGCTCAGGTGCTACTGCTTCATCATTTGATCGTCCTTTGCTAGGAGTGGTGTATCCCCTCCTTGTGTGCTTCTAAATCCAGAAGGTATATCTCCTTTTTAACCACTGTGATAACTGAACTCTCCTTAGACATATCGAGTGAGAAATTAGGTTTCTCCCGCCTGATTGTCTACAAATGCACGTTTGTCGGTTGCTCATGGACGTTGGTCATCCGAGTCTTCCATGATCCTTGCGATCCACCATTAGAGATAAAATGAACCATTGAGAGCACCTATATTTCAGTTTTAAACTAATCATCCGTGATCAATCTATGCATCTCAAGCTTTGTGCTCTGGATCGATGGCGCTCAGGAGCTTCATGACTTAGTCTTATGCACCAACAAGAGTATTTATAGCCTGTCTCACTTGATTCTTCAAAGGACGCACTGTACCCGATAAATGATTACATAGTTGTTTCCCAAGCTTCGCATGTTGGGAGCAGACTATGATCTGTATGGTGGTGGCGACAACAATAAGTACCGAGAGACGCTTCTTCAAAGTGACGGTGGGAGTTGACAAGACAGAAACCACTAGCGGTCTTTAGGATCCTCTGAAAGTGGTTTAGGAAACCTGCTTCAAGCCCATTGAATGATCTTGGGATTTCCCCATGAAAGTAGCGGTTTTACCTCAGGGGAGGAATGGGTGTGATAAACGTCATGCATTGTTTCACCCTGAAACTCGAATGACCGTCAATCCTCTACCAGGATGCCTTGAGATCAGCTCCCTAAAAGACATATCTTTTACGAATGGGCCCCGCTCCATGCCCAACCTTCCTGTCTGATGCTAGGCGCTTCATAAAACCACCGTGGTGGTTCTGGTGATTTCAGGGTCCCCAAAACATAGTCCGAGGAAACCTCCCTGAGGCCCCTGAATAGCTAAGAAACTGACACGTGTCTAGAGTGGTTTTTTGTCCAGGGAGACTTGGGCTAAGACAAACGTGAAGTGCTCATGGGTCCTGACTGCGCCTCTATAAGTCCGGCCTCTACTGACTAATATTTTGAGCTTCCGCTGCGCCATCTGGTCACTATGGCCTGCCACCTTTCTATATTGCTTGCGTCATTTTACTGCTCTGGATTCTTCTTCTGAAACATTCTTATATCCCATTGATGGCTTGCCTTCGGCTGATAATAACACTAACATTGGCTTCAGTGGGGACAACCTCTTCCTTCTGGGAGAGGTTGAGAACAATAGACTAGTGCCTCTTAGCTCATTGGGTTGTGGAGTCAAATCTGCTCATTGAAAATGCAACTACAGAAAAATAATCAGAAAATAGGTAGCAAAGTTGATTATGATTTTGAAAACAAAATAAAACAAAAAGGAAATGAAATGTGTTACAACTATGGTACACCGGATCCATTGACAGAGTGGGAGAAAGGAACTAGTAATGAAAGAACCACTTTAGGACTCTCTGTTGGACCTGGCCCAGATGGGGCATTTTTTAACAGAATGAATTTTGAGAGCTGCGGATATAAGCGCAGTTAAGTTTGAACAATTTTGGGATAAGTTTTGGTATGTTGCGAAGTTGCGCACGACATAGTATCGGAGGAGCTGTGAGGCCGGTGCTGTGAGGAGTACAGTGCCATGATGTGCCATGTCAACGAAGATCCAGCTAAGCAGAGCATGGAAAGATAAAGGTAGTTATTTTGGTTAGGTCATAGAAGACCTATTTTTGGCAAAGATCATAAATAACTACCAAGCAGTGGGTAGGTGCAGATCAAAGGTAGGTGACTGATCACAACGGGTAGAAGACTACTACTACTCCAACCAGTCATCTAAGGCTAGAAAGGAAGGAACAACTCAGTGGAGGCAACATGTTGGCGCACATATAACAGAAGATCCGCTGCCAGATATCAGTAGCCTGGTTTTGGGAAAATCGTGACAGTTTTTGTAAACCTAAGGGTTCTGCCTTCAAGATGTAAAAGACATGACCTACAGGTCTTGATCTATAAATATGGAAATTTTGTAAAGGGAAAGGGTTAATGTTAACTCTTCATTTTGTCAATTAATATTGAATATTCTGAGGTCTATTAGAGAGAAGCATTGTAAAGGCTCTGCAGTTGAGTGCGCAGAGACCTAATTTTGAGAGAGAAAGAGAAGAGCGTCTGCAGCTGAGTGCACAGGCGAAGAAATGTTGTACCCTTTCCAAGATAAATAAACAACAGTTCTTGTGGAAGTAGCTTCCCATCTGGGGGGGTGAGCCACGTTAAACTATTGTGTTATGTGATTGTTTTGTATGATTGCCATTAATTTGTGATCTAATTTACTTACAGTGCATGCATGAAGTTATTATTGCTTGTTATATGTTTACTGTGATCTGTATTTGCCATGGAAAGGATGGAATAAGATGCTAAGTAGTTCATGTAGGGAGGAATATTAAATAGTAAAGCACCTATAAGTATTGAATGAATGGATCGATAATATAACTACACAGTTAATTATTAAGGATTGAATCGCAGTATCAAAGCTCACAAACCTGATGCGCGTCTTGGGGGCCACACTAAGGGTGCCAATATCCTTGTTCCTGAAAATACTCGACGCAGAGTAGGAGACTCTGTGTGATCACCAAACGCAGTTGTGTAGTCTGTCACGCATTGAGCATTAAGCAGCTGAATCACTCACATCACAAGGTTGTGGAAACCTACTTCTGCAACCACCCCCTCAACTTCCCCTTGGGTGAGACCTCAGGCTGCTTGCAGTCTGTTTCCGAAAGGGCCGATAAATAGGGGTTTTGTTGGTATTTTGTACCGCAAAGTACCTGGGTCTACATTGGAAAACCTCTAGAACAGTGTTGCGACCAAGAAATGGTTTCGTTGTCGCGCTAAGACCAGTGATGCGATAGTGTATTTAGAAAAGTAATGTCTGACAACTGGCATCCAGAACAAAAAGAAATCTAGTCTTGGTGTGATAAGATCGAAAGAGACTTTGCAAAGAAAGAAAATAGACATCCCCATGTATCTGACATACAGTGGTTGAATAGATACTTGTGGAGGGACATCCATGAAATTTTTGGGGATTCGTTTCCAAACGAGCTACACGAGTGGATATCACACCTAGCAGAAAGAAAGAATTGTTCCCAAGGTGGAGTACCTACAGAGTGGAGTCCAGATCTTACTGAAAAAAATTAAAGCAATCGATAGCCCACTGTCACGAGTAGTTGAATTCTGGGTTGATAGCATATTAGAAGGATTTGTGACTGAATTTGCTGTAACCACATTGAAGTCCTACAGCCAAGCTGAAGCATACTTTTTCGAAGGATTTAGACGTAAGTTCCTAAAAAACCTTAGTTTATACATTAAAATTCTTTTAGCTAAGAAAGGTGTTTTAAGAATGCAATAATAATCCTAAATCTGTCATGGTAGAGAACACATACATTGATTCTGACGAAGAAAACCATACTTTGAGAAGTGGAAAGAGATACAAGCCTACTAATGAAAAGAAACCCACACCATGTAGAAACCGTATAGATACCGAAATTCCATGTGATCTCAATAATATCAACACTCAGTTATCAGCCACAATCCACTGTATTATACCTCAAAATCAATCAATCCAGAAACCACCCATTGTGAGTATCGCGCGGCCCATCCCATAGATCAGTAATACTAGTAACACCGCAGGAGCGAGTGCTCACAGCACTATGACACAGACTATTCTGCAGAATACTGTCCTTAGTACAATACAACAACCTGTATCTAATTTTGCCACAGGGAATCAGTTCCAGAACAGTACACAATCCAGAAGTAGAATGACGGATAATGATATAAAACTGCTGATATTCAAAGGAATGGGTTAGGAAGACCCTGATCAGCATTGGTTTCTCGGCGAAGCCATGTGGAGTGTTCAGCAAGTGACATATAATGCTATCAAGAGAGCGCAACTCATAACTACTTTTAGCGACAGAGCGCTGCATTGGTTTATGAAGTATTCTCAAGCACAGCCAAGAACCCTAGTAGAGATCAAAACTGTGATTGCAATAGAGTTTAAGAAACCCAAATCAAAATCATAGTTCATAATAGAGTTGAAAGAAATCAAGCAGAAACCTACTGAATCGGTCTGGGAATTCAACCAACAATTCAAAACATTGTTGGACCAAGTGAGCTTTGTTATAGCTCCGCAACAACATCAAGAATGGTTCATTGCTGCGTTGTTGCCCCACATTAGACAACCACTAATGCAACAGAAGGTTGTATCTCAAACTGAAGCCTTGGAGATCGCAATGAAGTTGGAAGCTTCACCAATTGGAGAAAGTAGTTTTGGAATGATACAGATTCAGAACCAATTGGCTACCTTGACATTAGAATTACAAGGTATGAAGAATGGAAAAGAGTAGAGACATGAACAACGACATGAAGTTTGGTGCACAGGATGCAAAGGAGAGGGCCACACAAGAGAACATTGCCCCTTATTTCAAGAATACCTTAACAGTGGTGCACCAAACCCAATAAATATGAATCAAAACCAGGCACTGTGGTGTGAAATTTGTAGAAGCAGAGGACACAGACCTGAAGATTGCTACCTGATACAAAAATATGTAAAGACACCTAAAAAATTATACTGCAATTTCTGTAAGTCAGTTGGACATGATGAGTCCAACTGTCACGCTTATGAACTGATGAATGAAAGAAAGCGAGATATGGAAGCAATGCGACGTGCTGGAATGTACCATGTCCAAGAGTAAAATTAGCCAAAGCAAGAGAACACCCACTATGATCAAAGAGGATATAGAGGCCACGGTGGTGGATATCGTGGGAGAGGAAGAAATACTGGTCAAAATCAAGGAAGAGGACAAGGCCAGGTAATATGCTATAACTGTGGCTAGCCAGGTCACGTATCAAGAGAATGTACTAATCCATGCAACACATGAAACTACTGTAAATCATTTGATCATGTGATTGAAGATTGTCTGCTGCTTGAGGTAGAAATACAGAAGAGGAGAAGAACAGAATCACCGAACCCTAACATCTAGTTGATCGCATCAGAGAACATACCTACAGGTCAAAGTGTCAATGTAGTAACGTAAAGTGGCATTGATACAGGAAAAGACAACAACACAGAATCCTCGACTTTTGGAACAACTGATCCTAAGAAGAACCCTGGAGAAACAGTATGGATAAGAAAATCTTTTGGGAAAGCACCTCCATTAAACTTACCAAAAAACAAATAAATATTCAAAGAAGCGCGGGACATGTTTAAACAACCACAACCTACTTCAACAAGGATTCCGCTGCGAAGTCAAGAACCACAAATACAAGACATGCCACTGGGATATGATCAGATGTGCACTGCACCGGATACCTCTAATTTTGTTGCGCAGTTTCTACAAAGCTGCATCAAGTTATTTAAAAACAAGGACACTCTTATGGAATTTGAAAAACTGATAAATCAATAAGAATCATGCAGTAAGAAAGGAATAGTAGATGGTGTAGTACATAACATTAGAAGTCACAAAAGAATCGACAGGGAAATGCGGTTCACTGCATAGATAGGAGACTATGAGATGGACGAGATCATTCTTGATCTCGGATCTGAAGTGAATGTCTCAACCAGGTAGACATGGTAGGCGATGGGAAAACCAAAGTTACAGTGGTCACCTATACAGTTAAGAATGGCTAATCAAGGCATAGTTATACCATTGGGAAGGTTAACCAATACCATTGTTGACATTAATGGAGTGCGAAGTTATGCAGACTTCAAAGTAATTGAAATTGTGGATGATAACAATCCTTATCCAGCACTGTTGGGCATCAATTGGGCAATGTTGAATTCCATTGTCATCAATCTCAAGACAATGAAAATGATATTTGAAGGCAATGACATAAGGGTCATTGCACCATTGGATCCTTCGCAGGGAGAGCGATATGTTGAACCTATTTAAGAAGAGTAAAGAGCTCAAGACCTTGAACGTATCTATCAAATGACAACAAATGCTATGGATTATATTGATCCTACTGTGGATGGAATGCTCATCTGGCGCTACGATAGTTCTTGCATCTTAGACTCAAATGCAGGATTAGAAAACTGGCAACATATAATGCATGAAGTATCTTCTAGGAGATGCACGATAATTACAAAGTCACTCCCCTGGATTGGAAAGAAGGTAAGTCCAATCCCCACTTATGATGGTACAACTAACATCTATTCATTTATCAAAGAATACAATGCAGCAGTGGCAGATGAACATCGCATCTCAGCATTAGACATGGCACTCAGAGAAACACCTGCCAGATGGTGGGCTACACACAAAAAGATAATGACAACTTGGGACCAATGCAGAATAAAACTACAGATTAGATTTGCTGATAAGGTTACGCTACCATTTCAGAAATATAATGCCCAGAGGGATCCAAGAGATCATATCACATCTTGTGTACAAGCTTGGAAGTAAAGACCGCAGACAGAATGGGTACATCTCTTTGTGCATACGTTGGAGGAGCCTATTCCAAAAAAGTGGTATCTAGAGGAGGAGATGCACACAGGAACCACGAATTGGTCCATCCTTACTGTGACCTTCCAGAAGGATTTTAATTTTCAAGATGACTCTCCAACTATACATGACGCGCTGCAACTGATCAAGCAAAAGATATTTAGCCCACATCGCAAGGAGGAAAATATAACTGTTAGGAACCCGTGTCAACCCTTCTCTTTACTATGTTAGTACATTGTTGTTGGACGCATATGCTTTGTAAGTCATCTCGTAGTATTTGTTGATCCATAGTTTATATTAGCCCATAGTATTGGACGCATATGCTTTGTAAGTCATCCCGTAGTATTATATGTCCCATGGTTTTGACTCATAGTATTGGGCATAGACTTAGTATATAAGTGTGTGTTGAGGTCATTGAAGGCACCGTGAAGTTAATGGTATTGAGCTTGCTCAAAGGAGGTTTCCCCCTCGAAGTGGCCCGTGATCAATATAAAAGTGCTCTAAGTTCTATTATTTCTGATATCTCGTGTATTTGCATTAATTAATTATTGTAGGTTCATCACAATAACACTTGAAGAGTTTTTTGACACAAACAATGTACGTGCAAGTCTATAACTAGATTGGTCAGAACAGATAGAGCAGGCTTTAGACAGCTACAACATAGCTGAAGAAGTTGAAGATAGCGACGCGAAGGACCCGCGCAACATAAAAATCCAAGAATCAGAGGGTATACGTGAGGTAGAGGGACCTCCACTAGAAATTTCAGATATGAGTGGACCAGTTAAAACAAAGAAAGTGAACATCGGCACCCCTGAAGAGCCGAATTTCACAGCAATAGGAGACTACTGGGATGATGCCATAGTTGTAGAGATCACAGCTATATTATAGGAATATCAGGAAGTATTCCCAACGAATTTCACAGAAGTGAAAGGTATCCTGGGAGACTTAGGAGTGATGAGAATTCCTCTTAATCCAGGAGCGAAACCTATTAAACAAAGGCCATATAGACTGAATCCACGCTACAAGGAACGAGTTAAAGCATAACTTGATAAGATGCTCGATGCAAGAATTATTGAGCCGATTGAAGAATCTGAATGGATAAGCCCAATGGTCATCCAAGATAAGAAAACAAAGGGTGAGATTAGAATCTGTGTTGATCTCATAAAGTTGAATGATGCCTCTATGCATGATCCATTTCCTACACCTTTTACCGATGAAGTACTTGATAACGTTGGAGGGAATGAAGCATACTCTTTCACTGATGGATTTTCTGGATATCATCAGATAAAAATTGATCCAGTCGATAGGCACAAAACCACTTTTGCAACAGAATGGGGGTCCTTTCAGTATACAATGATGCCTTTTGGCTTGAAGAATTCTCCAGCCATATTTTCAAGAGTAGTGATCGCAGCATTCAAAGACTTCATCCACAAGTTTCTAGAAGTTTACTTTGATGATTGGAAAATTTTTGGGTTACTGAAGAACAATGCCACGAACCTAAGAATGCTGTTAGAAAAATGCAGACAGCATAAGATTTCATTGAATTTAAAGAAATGTATTTTTTGTGTTCCGTGTGGGATTCTACTGGGACATATCATGTGTAAACAAGGGTTGATAGTTTATCCAACGAAGATAGCAGTTATTGTAAATTTTGTTACACTAAATTCAGTTAAACAATTGCGCACTACACTAGGGCATACCGGATACTACAGAAAATTCATAAAAGGTTATGCACATATAACCACAGCAATGGAGAATCTTTTGAAAAAGGATGCACCATTCATTTGGAATGAGGACTATGAGAAAGTATTCGACACATTGAAAGAAAAAATGGTCACCGGGCCGATCCTAGTTTTTCCAGACTAGGAAAAGCCATTTCACATACATGTTGATGCTTCATGTATAAAATTGGGTATCATTCTTGCGCAGCTAGGAGAAGGAGGAATTGATCATCCCATTGCAATTTCCAGTAGAAATTTGTCATCTGCTAAGAAAAACTATACCACTACCGAAAGGGAAGGACTTGCAAAAGTATATGCGCTACAAAAATTCAGACACTATTTGCTTGGTCTGCACTTATCAATGTTTACTGACCATTCTGCATTTAAATACCTGGTCAATAAGCCAGTGTTAGGGGGACGAATTTGCAGATGGCTATTACTCTTCGAAGAGTAGTGACCCAAGGATAATTTTAAGGGCGAAATTCAGCCCATGGGCTATTTTTCCATGTTTTTTTCCAAAAAAGTATTTGCCAATTTGCAGTTTTTGAAGCCCCATTTTGCCCAATTTTGATGGGGAAAACTTTTTTCACTCTACAAATCATCAAATTATTATATAAAATATATAAAATCGTTAGAAATTGAAATAAGTTTAGAAAAATATCGCCAAATATTTTATAGTTGACATTTTAAGAATTGGTAAGATTCGCCAAGGTTTATACACTTGTAAATAAGTATGGGTCCTTAAAATTATCCCTAATAGAGTACGATTTTGAAATAATAGTTAAACTAGGAAGATTAAATCTAGGCCCTGATCATCTATCAAGGATCAAGTCAGGAGAAGAAACAATGAATCTAGAAGACAATTTGCCCGATGCACAATTATTTTCTATACATGTTGCCGATGATTACTATCAGGATATCATTCACCTTCTAACTACTAGGTTCACACCTACTGAATTCACTACGCAACAAAGGAAGCAATTGATAGTGCAAGACACAGACTTCACCATTATCGCAGGACAACTCTACAAGTTAGGACCTGATGAAGTGCTGCAAATATGTGTATTAGAACATGAGAAGCCATTTATATTAGCTTATGCACATTCAGGAGTTGTAGGAGGTCATTATGTAGGAAGGGCTACTACATAGAAGATATTGCGCGTAGGGTTATGGTGGCCTACAATTCATAAGGACTCCAAAGAACATTACCATAACTACGATGTTTGTCAAAGGAAAGGGAAATCGTCAAGAAGAGACAAAATTCCATTGAACCCTCAGCTGACCTTACAGGCATTCGAGAAATGGGACCTATTAACCCACTAGGGAAAAGAACCGGTGCGAGGTACATTATTAAAGAACCTAAATACCTCACCAGATGCGTAGAAGAAAAACTAGTCAAAGACTGTAGCGTAGCTACAACCATGCAATTTATTTTTGAGAAGATCCTTACATGATTTGGATGCCCAAAAATTTTGATGAGTGATCAAGGCACCCATTTTCTAAACAGAACTATTGAAGTTTTAACTGAAAAGTTCTACATCCATCATCAGCGCAATATGCCTTATCACCCACAAGCAAATGGTACTGTCAAAGCATTTGATAAAGTACTTGAGAATGCGTTAACTAAGGTATGCAATGTAAACCGTGATGACTGGGACCTACGCATTCCATCTGTATTATGGGCATACATAACAACATGCAAGAAATTAACTGGACATACACCTTTCAGATTGGCTTACGGACAAGAAGCAATAATGCCAATGGAGTACATTATACCTAGCTTGAGAATAGCTGCATTTACAGGGATGGAAGACCGCACAGCACTAGAAGAAAGGCTATCACACTTGGTTGTATTGGAAGATGAATGCTTCATCGTGGGATTCCACCAGCAAGTGCAGAAAGACCGAGAAAAAGCATGGCATGATCGCCACATCAAGAATAAGTCTTTTCAGGTAGGTGATCTAGTCCTACTGTATGATAGTAAATTCATGAAGTTTCCTGGAAAATTTAAAATGCATTGGATTGGATCATATACTGTAATAGATGTTACTAATGGTGGCGCAGTCTAGTTAGCTACTTTAGCCGGTGATACACTACCCAGTTTGATAAATGGAAGCACACTAAAGCTTTACCGCGATAGTCCTGCTTCGCAACATCCAGAATGATCAATAAGAAAGGAAAGTTTCTTAGTGCCAAGTATAGTTGGAATTAGGTACTAGAAACTGTGGAAAATTCTGTACATAGACTGATAAAGATAGATATATACAGTGCACCGCGTTAACAAAAAAATAAAAAGAAACAATGCGCTATTTCAACATTCAAAAAGCAGCAACTGGAAAGAAAAGAAACTATATGCCATGAAGTAACTGCACAGAACCAAAAATTACCTGCTGCGCAGTTCGACGCAAGAATCCAAAAAATAGTCATTGCAGTGTCGGTTGGGAATATAGCCGTTATACAATAGCTTTCCGACCAATTTCTCGAGCATTTAAAGAACATATAGCCGTTCTGAACAACTTAATGACAAAAATGACCCAAGAATCTGCCGGATTTAGCTAACGGATATTACATTTAATGATTATTTAACCGTTAAGGGGCACGGACATGGATCAACCACAGCTATATATAATGCAGGACTTAGAACTGCGGGTGTTACCAAATCACTTAGAAATTCTTACAATTATTGTTTGCTGAGTCTTAGACTATAAGTTATCCACTAGGTAGTCGACTAAGTGTGTAGGTGAATGACACAAAGGTTCTGTATTGATAAAGAGTTCACGGTCAAAGAGACTGTGAATTTGTTCCAACACAAAGGTATTGACGAGTTAATGAGAACCCCAAACAAGAAAGTCTTCACGGAATTAGAACAAGGTCCAAGGAGATCACCAATACATGGGCCCTCAATGCAAGACAAAGGGAAAAATCCAGCAGCGCCCAGATCAAAACTACCGTAGACAAGTTCAGTAAGGCCAAAAAATACCCTTGCTGATAAAGAAATACCATTAACTATGAATCTAGACTACATCTTGCCGTGTGCAGTAGATGCACCGGCCATTAGACTGCTGAAGAGTCCAAAGTATGAGATACCACTCTCACCAATATCGAAGCATGTAGAGGTGGACAAAAATATGTTAAGAAAGATTCTAGAATGCAAATGGTATGACTATGATCTGCTAGCAATGCAGAAAGAGAATCCAACTGAACCAAAGTTCCACAGTTCCAGCTCGATAAATACATGTGCTGGAAGAAGAATGCAAAAGGTGACCTCACCTTGGTCGCCGAGAGCTGGTTGTCAGGAGTAACCAAGTTTGGGCTGCTCAACCTGCTAAGGCTTCCACATTTCGACAGATCACCGTAGCTCAATGCAGTGGTGTGAACTCTTATGGCTCGCATCTACCAGGTATATTTATGGCTAGACCATAATATCAACCTGACAATTGACTTAATCCATCGTATAACTGGGTTAAGAAAAAGGGGAGAAGACCCAAGGAAGTTCTTCTAGGGAAAGACAAAGGATAAAGAGGTAGCAACATTAATGAAGCAAACACAATCTGTGGTCAAAAGGAAGCAAGGCTTCCAGATGGATGACATAAAGGATGATGCAATAAGGTTTGTCACACAACTGTTAGCAGGAAAAATCTTAAGGAAGTGTAGACCATTAGAAGTAAATGTAGGCGCAGTACTACTTGGCGCTGCAGCTACCGAGGAACAAGAATTCAACTAGTCCCAATTCCTATTAAATGAGTTCCTTGAAGAACTGAATGAGACACAAATCAATGGTGGAAACTTCCACTTCACCTAGCTCATCGTATTGATCGTCTTCCTAGGGTGCAGGGAACCAAAGCAATATGTCAGAGTGGTCACAAACACTTTGGACTACAGAGGCGTTAGATTTCAGAATTTATGGGCGAACTTCAATCTAGTGCGACAGCACGAGACAGTGCTAGTATTTTACACATATTATGACTAGCTGTGTGGGGCCATCATGATCACACCTCGCATACAAAAGCAAATAACAAACAAATATATCCGCATTATAAATTTTTATGCTGCGATGAAATGCATCTCCATTTCACCCAAAGCGCAGACGAAGAATTCTGATTGGTATCCAAGAAACTACAATATGTATGAGGAATATATTGAGAACTTAATGAAGGAATGGCCAGCTGAATTTCGAGTTGAGGTCATGGATATTGAAAGTGATTATGGCGAGGATAACCCTATTCCATGTCCCATTGTAGAAGATAAAGAGTCATCCAAAAGGAAGTACGTTGGAAGTCCTTTAGGATGCAAGGAACCAAGGAAAAAGAAGAAAGCAAACAAAGATCAATTAGACATAGTGCTTCGCGAAGATGATTATTTAATGATTGCCACGAGGGTAACTGAACAAATGGAGTAAATTTCGATAGACAAAGAGAAGAAGGAAAAGGCAATTCAAGACAGCTTAAATCAGAACCTCATTACACTGCCAGGTTTATCCCAAAAATTTGATGAAGTCAGCAGAAGATTACCATTACACCATGAGTCAATAGCTGAAAAAGGGTCCACGGGGACTTTGTAGCAGCAAATGTCAGTTCCCGCAAGGTCCCACATTGTTCATTTGCAGCCACTATCTATCAGGTTACCATTACAAGATCAAGAAATGCTAAATACAGAGAATGTAGAGTGCATGGAGCTTGATCTTGCAAGCATACCATTACCAGGATTCCATTACTTGCAGATGCAAGTTGCTGAAGAAATGCATGAAAGAACCACATATGCAATAAAGGAGAGCTCGCGGAGAACTATGCTACTGCAGGACGAGAATGATCGTCGACTGAGATTGGAGACAATGATCATAGCGATTGCATAAAACATTGATGATTTTGAAGTACAAATAGAATGAGAAGATAATATTATAAAGATTGGCGATCTGGTCAATAGTCTTAAGAATGAGAAGGAAGACATGGAGATTCTCCATGAGTCTAAAATTGCTGCCCTAAAAGCACAGCTCAATCCACAAACTCCACCAGATGAACAACAATTAAGACAGGGAGTAGTGAAGACCGTAGTGCAGAATATTGTTATCGAAGTCACTAAGTGCCAAAGTCTACTGGAAGCAGCATTGAAGGCATTTAGTGCCCTTGAAGAAGATGAACAATTACAACAAGTAAAGAAGGAAGTGAAGGAAAAACAAGAAGAACTAGAAAAGATGAGTGAGGAGGTTAAGGTGCTGCCAGCAAGGGAGAAACTCCTAACATATAGGGAAATCAACAACCTCAAGAAGGAAGTTAAAGCATTGCGGGAGAAGGAAACATAAATGGGCGATAAGTCGCAACCATTATTAGAAGACACCGGCACTATATCACAGGAGATCGAAGAAAAGTTAAAGGAACTGAACCAGAATCAAGAACAAGTGGAAGGCTAGATCGGCCAAGAGATAACACTTGAAATGGTAGAAACAGTTGGGCAAATTGAACAAGATATGAAGGCTACGGTTGAAAAGCTTATGGAAATATTCAACGAGTTCACTGCGAAGATCAGCCCATAGGTAGTGGAAAACCTTCAAGAAGTTCCAAGTGGCTCAGGGGCAAGCCACATGTAAGTGTTAGGGGCCTGTTGGGCCTAGCCCAGATGGGGCATTTTTTAACAGAAGGAATTTTGAGAACTGTGGAGATCAGCGCAGTTAATTTTGACCAATTTTGGGATAAGTTTTGGTATGCTGCAAAGTTGCGCGTAGTATAGTATCAGAGGATCTGCGAGGTCGGTGCTGCGAGGAGTACAGCCTCGCAATGTTCCATGTCAACGAAGATATAGCTAAGCAGAGCATGGATGGATAAAGGCACCTATTTTGGTTAGATCACAAAAGACCTTTTTTTGGCAAAGATCGTCGATAACTACCAAGCAGTGGGTAGGTGTAGATCGAAGGTAGGTAACTGATCACAATGGGTAGAAGACTACTACTACTCCAACCAGTCATCTAAGGCCAGAAAGGAAGGAACAACTCGGCGGAGGCAACATGTTGGAACGCATATAACAGAACATCCGTTGCCAGATATCAGTAGCCCGGTTTTGGGAAAACCAGGACAGTTTTTGCAAACCTAAGGGTCCTTCCTTCGCAATGTAAAAGACATGACCTACGGGTCTTGATCTATAAATAAGGCAATTTTGTAAAGGGAAAGGGTTAACGTTAAGTCTTCATTTTGTCGATTAATATTGAATATTGTGAGGTCTGTTAGAGAGAAGCATTGTAAAGGCTCTGCAGCTGAGTGCGCAGAGACCTAATTTTGAGAGAGAAAGAGAAGAGCGTCTGCAGCTGAGTGCGCAGGCGAAGAACTGTTGTACAGTTTCCAAGATAAATAAACAACAGTTCTTGTGGACATAGCTTCCCATCCGGGGGGGTGAACCAAGTTAAACTATTGTGTTATGTGATTGTTGTGTATGATTTCAATTAATTTGTGATCTAATTTACTTACAGTGCATGCATGAAGTTATTATTGCTTGTTATATGTTTACTGTGATCTGTATTTGCCGTGGAAAGGATGGAATAAGATGCTAAGTAGTGCATGTAGGGAGGAATATTAAATAGTAAAGCACCTATAAGTCTTGAATGAATGGATCGATAATATAACTACACATTTAATTGTTAGGGATTGAATCGTAGTATCAAATCTCACAAACCAGCTGGACGGCTTGGGGGCCGCACTAAGGGTGCCAATATCCTTGTTCCTGAAAATACTCGACGCGGAGTAGGAGACTCCGCCAATCACCAAACACAACTGCATAGTCTGTCACCGTGCTGTGCATTAAACAATTGAATCACTTGTATCACAAGGTTGTGGAAACATGCTTCTGCAACCACCCCCTCAACTTCACCTCAGGTGAGACCTCAGGCTGCTTGCAGTTTGTTTTCGAAAGGGACGGTGAATAGGGGTTTTGTTGGTATTTTGTACCACAAAGTACCTGGGTCTACATTGGAAAACCTCTAGAACAGTGTTGCGACCAACAATCTCCCATTCATAGGATTCCCAAATATTTCACCATTAAGTTGGCCCAACTCATATGTGTTGTTGTCCTGGACTGTGATAATATTAAAAGGACCCAGCCATAGGTTGTCGAACTTCCCCTACTTAAACCTTGGCTCTCTTCTGGCGTCCCATTTTAGAATAAGATTGTATGTAGAATTTTCTCCCTACGGATAGGTAGATATTCTCTTAGATTAAAGTAGACTTTAACTGACTCTAAACTAAGACAAAACTAAACAAATGCTACCTTGAATTCCTAGATCTAAACAGACATTTCAAGATTAAACTGCTGGAAGAAACAGAAGAGATCTAACTGACCTTCAATCCAATTGCTTGTCTTTATAGTTGCTCCAATTTCCAAGTCCTCGTGAATGAACCTGTCAAAATGAAACCAAGATACAAGCATATACGATTCTCTAGCAACTTTAAATATGACTTAGGATCTAAATCTACAATAGATACAAATCATATCATTGAAACAAAATCAATACATGTGATTTGGGAAACAAGACAAGTTATGTTCTATTACCAACTTGAAGTCACTTACAATGGTTGCTTGATATCCAAGCCAACTCCCAGCTCCAAGTGCTTCCTCCTCTAGCTATCTCCACAAAGCTTCAAGATCATAAGTTTGATGTCTCCAAGAGTCCTCCCCTTTGCTCATGGAATGCCTCTCTTTTATAGTGTGTGGTAGGGTTAACCAACAAGAGAGAAGGGTGGATCTTGGGAGAGTTTAGTGGATCAGGCCTACTTATAACAGAAAGTGAGTTAGGAACGAATCAGGGACACCAATCCTCAAAAATCTCTCGAAAATCAAGATCCCACAAGCCATGGAAAAAAGGCTAAAAAGGTGTACTGCGCCTCTAAAACAGAGCATAACGCGGTAGTACCGTGTGGCAGATAAATAGCATAATGCGGTAGTGTGGACTACCGCACACCTAAGCTGGAGCAAGGTGCGGTAGTGTGAGTATATGAAGTCTCACCTAGGTTGATTCTTGACAGAATGGATTTGTCTTCAAGAATCACTCATCATTTTTCTCTTCAGGGTATTTTAAGCGGTGGGGGAAGTGTCGTCAACTCTTTTTGTGGTGAAGATGCGACACTGTGAAATATGGAGGTATAAAAGATGCCCCCTAGAGTGTGAGGTCAGAAGGGACTGATGGCTGAAAGACTTTACAAATATTGTGCAGAGTGATCCAGGTGGATATCGGTGGCGGCCCACCTCTTCCAACTGGCTCAAAACAGTCTTCTGGCAATTTTGGTAAATTACTATTTTTAGCAGTTTTTCGGGTGCTGAACTTCCGGAGCCATTTTGAGGCCCTAAACGACATTTTTTGGCAATTTGGGGGGCCAAATGGTTGCCCCCGACATACATTTGGCCCCAGTCGAAAGTTGTAAATCTCGGATAGACCTTTCCAACGGGCTACCGAGCGCCCCAAACGGAGATCGTATGCAAAAGTTACGACCCCGGGAAGTTGATGTACTAACTTACCCAAACGGGGCCCACATGACTTTATGACGGTTCATCTTCTAGGGTTAGGTTTTTGGATGTTTGGGATTCTTTCCCTCATGCTTATGATAAATAGGCCCTTTCGGCCTCTCTTTGTATTCATCTTGGCACGAATGAGCATAGCGGCCACATCTCTTCTCAGAGATAGCTACCACCATTCCAGCTATTGTATTTTACAGTCTGTTCTATTTCCGCTATTTAATAGAATATGTGTTTACTGTATCACTGTGTTATTTGCAATATATCTCTGTGTATGATTCTGTATATGCTATCTTTTGTTTCGTTCCCACATAAATCCGGATCACGGAGATAGCATCGAGGAGAGCAACAAGGAGCTGAAACAGAAACAAAATGTTAGATATACCACCGAGGCGGGCATCCCCATGCTCGGAAACAAATGACTCAAAGCATGGCTGCCGACCAATACATTGCAGATCCATGTGTATTGAGATGATATAGACTGTAGACAAATCATGGCTACTATGAACAATCGTAGATCCATGAGACAGTAATGACACAGCCACGACCAATACAAAAAGTGGATCTGTGTGATAATACAAAGGACATCTCCATTGCAACCTGGACGCAATCAAGATACAAAGGTGCGCCCAAGGTCTTCTACCCAATCACAAATGATACGAATCTAGCCATGTGATTACAAAGTGTTGAAGTCGAACATGGTAGAAACCATTTGATTACCAATCAATAATGTGAACCGTTAACAAATGCAAGGGAAATCACCAATGATGACGATGATACCCAAGGTATCTGAAGTACATCTAAACAAAATGTGAATAGATAAGTTCATGTTGAGCATTCGAGAGATCGTTCGATCAGAGGTCAATGATATAAACCTACTGTCGAACACGAGGAAACCTGCCATTGAGGCATGCAGGTACCAAGGTACTAATGGCTGATTCCTAAGTCCAATTCCTGGATAGTGATTTGGCATTGACAGAAATAGACTGGTCGAAGGTGGGCCATAATGATTCCCACATCATCGAAACGAAAGATAGTATAAGGTGATGAAACAATGGAGCATGTATTGACACAACGGAGGTCCGACACAATGAATGACTCTGAACAATGCAACCCTTTGAACATGTAACGGCATGTAACAGGACTTGGCAGTAGGGATTATTGATAGCAGAGGATAGACACTGAACGAGTAGGCTCGTGGCCAGAGAGACGACTCAGGATGATGATCATAACTCAGTGAAAAATAGATACCCAAAATAGACAAGGGACAAATGCATGCCATGTTCAAAGGTAACGACTGACAAGCTGCCAAAACAAACTTGACTTGTTTCCCATATTCCCCCGACATGATAGACGAGTACCTCTTTGTTGTTTTTTCGAGCTTGAAGAGGCTAACAGATGCTCGGTATAGCTCATCTCATAGATGATTCCAATATCACATGTTTTACGAACCTGAGAAAGGAGGGGTTCATCCCAAAGTGGGTCCTTTGATGTTAAATTTTAATGAGTCCAAGGAAGGAAAACTCGGTAGTTTTTCACATTTAGAGAGCCTGAAAAACTTAAAGGAGGCTCCAAAGTGTACTTTTTTGTAAATTTAGTCCCTCGATCCCGAAAAAGTGTAAAACAATTCCTGAGAGAACTCTCCCAGCCAAGAATTGACCGAGGTATACCTTTCTCGTAAATAGTCTAGATGGGCCGAAAAAGGGGTAACCTATTACCGAATAGATGACCTTTCAAATACTTTTACAAGTGTGAAAGAGTCAAGATCACTTGGCAATCTTTTCAATTTTAGGGAGTCTGAAAAGAGCTTAACTATGGACTCCAATGGTCTTTTTCGTAATTTTTAATTATTCTGGTCCAAAAAGAGAATAAAATACAACCAGGATAATACTTTCCTCATTGTTTAACGAGCATGAGTAAAGCTGACCAAACTCGACACCATTTACTTGAGTTTGACAAGCACGACACGGGTGTAAAAGCGCTTGGAATCTCTTTCAAGTTTTAATCCAGAGCACGAAAAAGATAAAGTGGGCTCAAAACGAAGGTCAAACAATAAATGAACGCTAATGTGAATATTTTTTAAAGGAGATCATGTCAACAAATGCTCATGAAACTGGATATTAGTAATGTGAAATGGGTTTTATTTTAACCAGATAAAATAATGAGTAAAAAAGATAAGTGAGAAATCTATATAAAGGATGGGTAAATATGGAAAGTTACCATTTAACTTGTGCATTTGCCAAAAGAGGAGATTTTACCCATTTGAGGAGCAAAAACTTCAAGAGTTCATATCTGGAGATTCGGGGCACCGTTTCAATAGCCGTCTGTGCCAAGTAAGAGCTTTCAAGCCCCTCTTTCATTTAATGTATGAATAACTTGTTTTCGGTAAGAAAAAATAATTTTTGGGCGAGCCCTACTGGGAAATTTTTCCCCTTCACAGTACCGCGCGGGCTCTATATAGAGAAGCGTGGTACTTTGCAACAGTACTGCACTGTAAGGTTAAACCTGGGCGAGGTACTGTGCAGTACCGCGTAGTCAAATTTCCTCCACGCGCGATAGAGGCGAATTTTAAGATGAAAAAATTATTTTTTCTCAAATTTTCAGCTGAGATCAAGTTGTTAACTTATTAATGAATGTTTCCTATGACCTTTTGCAGGTGTTTGAAACTTGTTTGGAGAAAAATGGTCCATTGGAAAGAAAGAGAGCATGAGGCGGATGATTTGTTGGCCGAAAATGACCAAAGGACTATGACTACACTGCGGGAATGTGGTTTGTTGAAATTCTTCAAGACCAAAGGTATTCGTAAGCAGGAAAAACTTCTCACCCACATTATTCAAATGTGGGACCCCGACATTCAGTCTTTTCGAGTAGGAGAACACATCCTCGAGATTGAACTCGAGGACATTTATTTCCTCATAGGCCTCTCAAAAAGAGGAGCCCGGGTGAGTTCTATTGGGTTCACAGCCTCGAAGGCGAGCACAAATGCTTTGATTGCTTGTTATTGCCATCAAGGTTCAGGGAAGAAAAGCAGCAAGGTGGTCATCAAAGACATTATAGAACTTCCTGTAAAAACTGTGTTATTCACCATCACACGTGCAGCAGGGAGCATGGATCCCCAGCAGGGAGCACGGGTCCCCATCAGGCGTCCCGTACACAGATGAATCTTGCAGTGGATTGTATGGCAGGAACAGTATTGAACTGGTGTGAGGCAGTGTTGACCAACCTCAAAGAGAAAGTGAACAAGTGCAGGCTTGGAGAGAATTCTCAATTTGGGTATGGGATCATCTTAGTCACCTTCTTTTTGGTGAGGGTGCCGTTGTTGCACCCACAGATAGCCATGCCACCCCGTCCACCTACTGAACCATGGATGGATCGATGGAGTGAATACGTAGGATGACTTGGGGGCCGCAATGTTTGGCTTTCGATGAGGATTTCTTCTCGTGGCTCGATGAACAGATAGTGATGATCGATGACTACCCATATGCAGGGGTGGATTTCCGCAAGGACATAGACTTGGCACTGCTAGAATATGAGGATTAGGACAACTCAGGTATGACCTTCATCGATATATTTTTTATTTTTTGAATATATAAATTTTATGGTTTTTTAGAATGTGTAAATGACTTTAATATATGTACGTGTGCATGTCGCAGATTGTGGACCACAGAGACCGGCAAGGTACTCGCCATTACGCCGAGGTGGTGTTGATCATCAAGCCGCTCCGGTCGAGGAAGAAGATGAGGATGAGGCGAGAGGGGTCCAAGAGATAGAGAGGAACCTACAGGGTTTAGCCCATGGTATCCCCGCTATGAGGGTGGACGACATCCCTTTGCATCTCCAGCGGCATACCATAGGTGTGCCTAGGTGTATTGGCTGACTCCTCCGTAGAGTGGTTCGAGCTATAGTGTGTTATCACTAGCAGCGTGAGGAATCTGATGAGGGACATGATAGATCTCCCAGATCTCCTTAGATGGTAGCTTTTATCTTTTTGCGGCATGTATACGATATGTAGGCTTTGAGAGCCAAATTTTTGTATGGTATTAGGTCCCAAATTTTGTCTTTAAAACACAAACTTTATGTATTTGAAAAAACACTTTTATATACAGTGATATACATGTGGACCTATTTTTATGATCTATTTATTTACAATGACTTGTGTGCTTATTTTTATGATGTGTTTTTATGTATGGGCAAGATGCCAATCCAAAATGTAATTAGCTAATGAATCAACTATACAATTGAATTCCCTTGGTATGTGTTGATATGAAATGAAATCAAAAGATTGTTCCAAGAGGCGTACCCTCCAAAATAAATGAAGTAGGATAGGATCGCGAACTGTGTAAACACGATTCAGGTGAGCAACCACGAGTTGGGAATCTAAAAAGACTGATAGGGAGTCAATTCCAAGGGAAGAAACCTCCATCAAGAGTCCGATGACTGCATGGTACTTTGCGATATTGTTGGTTGCAGGGCCCAAACAATTGGCTCCTAAAGATAGTAACTCACCAGTGGGAGAATAGATTACCCATGCTGTAAAAGCGAGGTTCCGGGTATGCCGACTTGCACCGTCGACGAATCCGAAGTAGGCAGACATCTGCGTAAAAAATCACAAGTCAAAGTAAGAATGGATACATGAGGTCCATGCACACACCAAAAAGATGAGTGAAAACAAGCTAAGTACATTATGTACAAAAAGTATCCCGTGTAGGGTAATCTCACGCATAGAAGATTTTGAGGTATAGCCCATTGCGGGGCCGTGGCAATGGTGTGCCATCACAATCGATGAGTTCATAGGTTCCTTTTTCCAAGACACGTTTTACAACAAAGGGGTCGTACCACATAGATTCTAGTTTTCCTTTTCCAAGTTTATCATGCATTTGATCATATGTGAGTACGAGGTCACCTTCATTGAAAATCTGAGGCTGAACGGATTTGTCATACTGTGCTTTGACACATTTTTTATAAGCTTCGTTGGCTAAAGCAGCGTCGCGGCAGGTTTCATCTAGCTTGGCTAGGTATAGCAACCGTTCCTCTTCGGAAGTGGTGTGGAGAAGTAGCTCTATTGCAATCTTAACTGATGGAATTTCACATTCAATCAGTAAAATGGCTTCCAAGACATACACCAGTTGGAATGGTGTAAACCCAGTAGCACTTTTTACTGAGGTTTGGTATGCCCATAGTTCTGAAAATAGAGTTGAGTGCCAGTTGGATTTATGAGTACCCACAATACGCTGAATCATTCATTTCAGAACTTTGTTAATGGCTTCAACTTGGCCATTGGCTTGTGGGTAGTATGGGGTTGAGTTTTCATGGCGAAAACCCAACTTGGCACTTAGTTCCTCAATCATATGGTTCCTGAAGTGGGAGCCATGATCGGTCACAATGGATTGTGGGACACCAAATATAGCTATAATGGGATTGAATATGAATTGTGCTACTATTTTTCCGTCCTCAGCATAAGTAGGCATCGCTTCAGCCCATTTTGTGAAATAGTCAACAACTACTATGACATAGCTATGCCCCCCAGCTGAAGTGGGCTTACAGTGCATGAAATC
The DNA here is from genome assembly GCA_027924585.1 of Larix kaempferi. Lineage (NCBI taxonomy): Eukaryota > Viridiplantae > Streptophyta > Pinopsida > Pinales > Pinaceae > Larix > Larix kaempferi. The sequence goes on from BSBM01000073.1 coordinate 4,025,680, forward strand.
TATGCCCCGTTTGGAAAAGGGGCCAACGGCAATAACAGGATGGAGTGGAGCAAGGTGTGAGCGTGTTTTACTATGAAAGAATTGACATGGTGGACATTTCTTGACCATTTCAATGCAGTCTTTGAAAATCGAGGGCCAGAAATATCCTGCTCCCAGTATTTTATGGGCCGTAGACATCCCAGAGAGATGACCACCACATGCTCCAGCGTGGAAGTCATTAAGAACGCGTTCTGCCTCATCTAGAGTCAAACAACGTCGAATAACGATGTCGACACCACGTCGATAAAGAGTATCGTTGACTATGAGGTAGTACTTGGCGTGATGTTGGATGCGTCGACGTTCATCGCGAGTGAGATCGGGGTGAAAACATTGGGTTTGGAGATATAATAAAATATCCCCGTACCATGGATCAGACATGCTAATGAGGAACAACGATTCATCAGGAAGAGAATCGATGGGCTCAGATTGCTCGGTAGTACGGGGCAAGTTACAAATTAACTCAACAAAGACCAAAGACTTCTTGGACTTGGCTTTGACAAATTCCAAGTCAAACTCTTGAAGGATGACGATCCAACGAGAATATTTTCCCCCAAGCACTTGACGCGTGAGGATATAATACATTGGATTGAAATCGGCTATAACAGTGGTTCGGCGGAGTAGAATGTAATGACGGAATCTCTGGACAGCGAAAGCTGTTGCCAGAGCCAATTTTTCAACATGTGAATAACGCGTTTCGGAGTCGAGAAGACTCTTACTAAGATAGTATACCACATGTTCTATGCCATTATGGTCTTCCTGGACTAGCACCATACCGATGGTGGAAGTCGAAGCTGTAGGATAAAGAATGTAATCCTATGTGTAATCGAGGGGTTGGATCATAGGATCTTTAGTTAAGGCTGCCTTTAGATTATCAAAGGAACGTTGGGCTTCATCATCCCAGATGAAGGGAGTATTCTTCTTGAGAAGCCTCATATAGCCTTTTGTTATCTCAGAAAGATTACAGATGAAACGGCGTAGAAAGTTTGTGTGCCCTTGCAAACTTTGAAGTTCTGGAATGTTTGTAGGGGAAGGCAGGGTTAAGATGGATTCTACCTTCGCAGGATCTAAGCGTATCCCGCTTTTGGAGATTATGAATCCCAAAAGTTTTCCGGCTTCTACAAAAAAGACACACTTATGTGGATTCAAACGTATATTGTAGCAATGACACCTTTCGAAAATGGCACCTAAGTGATCAGGATGGTCATCCCGGGTCTAAGAATGAGCGGGGAGATCATCAAGATATGGTTCTACAATATGTTTGATATCGTGAAATGCGTAAGACATCGCCCGTTGGAAAGTTGCCCTGGCATTTTTAAGTCCGAAAGGTAACTTTCGATATGCAAAAATCCCCCAAGGGAAGATAAAGGATGTTTTATGCTGGTTGGCTGGGAGGATATCAATCTGATTATAGCCGGAAAAGCCATCCATAAATGGAAAGATGACACTCCTGGCGCAATTATCGATGATCTAGTCGATGAACGAAGTTGGGTAGTTGTCCTTTGGACAAGCTTTGTTCAAGTCGTGGTAATCGACACAGACTGTAATCGTTCCCTATTTCTTGGCTACGGGAACGATGTTAGATACCCATTCTATCAATGGGACAGAATAGATAAAACTAGAACGCAAAAGTTTTTCAACTTCTACTTTAATAGCAGCTTCCTTACGAGGATGGACGGGTCGAAGTTTCTGCCGAACAGGTGGGGTGCCAGGGAAGGTTGGAATTTCATGGACCACAATCGAGGGATCTATTCCTGGCATTTCTTCATTACTCCAAGCAAAAAAATCGCGAAAGGTTTTGAAGTAGGCAATGTAGAACTCCATTTCGAGGGGAGTGCATGTTTTGCCAATATGTATGTTTTCCACAATACCAGGCTTCATTGAAATATCTATGGGAGTGGTTGCCATAAGGTTATCCAAGTTTCCTTTAGAAAATACTTCATCAAGGGAAGTGGGAAACTTGGTTTGAACCATCCCAAGTGAAGAACTGGGTTTTGTATTGGGCTCAAGCATCTGAATGGTGGGGAATGAAGATCGATGATGAAAATCTCCCCATAGTGTCTCATCACCGCACATAACCTCCATAATTGATTTGTCAGTGGGAAAAATCAAATTGAGAGGATCGATAAGTGGTGGGGATGAATGAGTATTAGACGAGAGTTGTGCCACGGTGTGATGGGTAGAACAGTCGACCCAATCGGTGGCTGATTGGATTGCTTCGTACGCTGCGAGGTTTCTATTCAAAGGCATGGAGTTGCTGTAGTTTTCAACCTCAGCGGGACTCGGAATCACCCATGAATCATTGGATGGGGTGACATTTGATGAAATCATGTTGACTGGTTGAACATGGGTCCCCAACTCTGGAAAAACTCCAATAAGAGAAGAATCCTTCATAAGACCAACACCAATGTCTTGGAACCGGTACCGAGGCTGATCCAATAACGGGACGGTGTTGGCGGAGTTCAGATGAGAGTCTGGGATACAGTAATCAAGTTGATCAATGGTGACAATTTTCCCTTCATGAGGAAATTGCACAATCCGGAAGACAGTAGATGCTATGGCGGTCATGGCGTAAAACCAGTTCCGACCAAGTAGAAGATTGTAATCTAATGGTGCATCCACAACTTCAATGTGTACGGATACTGTTTTTCCCCCCAGTTCAACACCAATTGAGGGAATGAGTCCATAAGGTTGAAAACCATGTCCATCAAATGCCCTGAGAGTAGTGGGAGACGTTGTGACTTTAGGTGAGCCTAAGGCTCTCCAACAATTCAAAGACATGATCGATGTGGATGCACCTTCATCTAAAACAGTGTGATGGATGCTATTTCCATGGATTTTTGTATGAACCTAGAAGGCTAACTGGTGAGATAGCCGAGGTTTGGAATGCTCCAAGCTAAACATGATAGTGTTTGAAGTATCTGGGTCCATTGCCCCCAGTGCTGAAAGTAAGGTTCTACGCTGCATAGGGCAGTGTTGAAGAACCTCGAGAGTCGACATGGCACAAGGTGCTTGCGCTAAATCCTCAACAATGTTGTAATTTTGGGCAGCTCGCGCATTGGGATTAAATGTCGCCTTTCATATGGTGCCCTTGGGTGGGCGTAGCACTGTGTCCGTAAGCGATCTCTCGATATGGAGATGACCGGTAGGGGGAGGGGTAGGAGTCGGATCTTCAACAGGAGATTTGCCTTTGGCTATCTCTGACTGCTTGTTTAAACTTGGAGGGTTCTCATATGTCTTTGAACGAGTGGTTATATGAATCTCCTCATTACTTGTCATCAGGATTTCACGATTTGTGGGCGTCTCTCTACGAGTTGGGTTGCTCGAGTTGCCCCCTATGGGGTTTCTTGCGCAACCATCTGCTGTTGTTGCTGAGTGAAAGGGTCAGTTAACACTGCTGGGCGAGAGGGTTCTTTAACGAACTTGTTCACTTCATCCTTGTAGGGACAGTCACATGTGTAGTGATCATCTTGACAAATTAGGTAGGGAAACTTAGCCTTTTGACATGGTTTCGGGTCGTTGTGGGTGGTTTGTGGCTTGGGATTCTCTTGCTGGTTCTTCTTGGATTTACCACGATTGTTCTTCTTCTTTCCTCCGGATGGTTGTGACGTAGATTGAACTACGTTCACTTCAGAGAAGATAGCAGGAGAAGTAGTAGCTTTTGAAGCAGCCTGAGGTAGAGCGGGGAAAGCAGAAGCTTGTTGCCCCATCGAGTTGGTAGTAGGCTGGGCCTTGACTGAACCGACAATACCATCAATGGGGGGTTCAGTGGCAGGTTTCATTGGATCAGTGGTAACGTGGGCGACATGGGCCAGAATTTCATGTAAAGTGCCGGATTGGGTGTATACCAAATCCATGTACTGAGCTGCCGAGATGGCTTGTTCTTCTGTGACCGTCCCATGCATAGCGATATCCCTAGCTATGGGAGGTAAAAATGATTTCGTGAACCAATCAGCAAGTAGCTGATCCAGAATGGGTGCCTTGATTAGCCTAAGGCGTCGATGCCACTCATGGATGTGATCCGAAATGTGCGTAGAAGTGGTTTGACGCAGTGAGGTTAACAGTTCTGTTCCAGTCTCGTACCGGATGGGGAGCTGGAAATGGGTCAGAAACTGCATAGCTAAGGTGTTGAAATCGTGGAAAGAGTGTTGTGGCAGCTCGATGTACCATTTTACTTCCATGCCGGTAAGCATACGTTGGAAGAGCCGTAGTCGAATGGAATCATCCATCAAGGAGTTGGATGAACACCAAAGATGGAAGGTCATTACGTGGTTCTTGGGGTCTTCCCCGGGCTTAGCATCGAACTTAGGAATGTCCAATGGAAGTTTGTGTAGCTATGGTTTTCACCCTAGCTTGTGCAAATGAGCACCTACTAAGGAGAAGGAACTCCTTAGTAGCAGTTCAATAAACAGTAATTAAAAGACAAGATATTAAAATGAAAATTATACTAAGCATGTGCATGAAACATAAAAAGACAAGAGATAATGTAAATGGTTTTTTTTTGTATTAAAGCTTTACCTCCAATGTGAAGGTTGGTGAAGTTCTTGTAATGATCCAAGATATTTGCTCCAAACTCCAGCCTTGCTCCTTCTCTTTCTCCAATGGTGGAAATGGGCCAAAAGGGGCTCTCAATGGTGAAAGTAGCTCAAGGGTGAGCTAGGGTTTCAAGAGAGATTTTGGTAGAGTAAGGGTATACTAGATTGTGGATATTAAATGAGGGGTTTCCATCACCTATTTATAGTTTTTTGATGGTGGAGTGATGGCCCATGGTTTTGGGAACCATATGGTTTAGGTCAGCTGTATAGGGTTTTTTCCTCCTTTTTCCTCATTATTTTATATTTTTTATTCCCTTTTTAGAGGGTTTTTTCTATTTTAGAGGAATTTTAGATATTTTTGGAGGAAAAGGGGTTTTTTAGCCTTTTTGAGGCTTTTTTGATGGTTTTGTGGCCTTTTGGAGGCATTTTAGGCCTTTTGGAGGCTTTTTAGTGGGATTTTTAGGATTTTTAAGGGAAATATGGTAGGAAAATGGACAAATGAGTCATGTAATGGGGTAGATGAGGTAGTGAGCACTTTTTGGTTGTTAACAGTTTGGCTAGAATGGGTGGCCAGTGAGGTTCATGCCATATGGGATCATTAATGAGCCTCGACAAATCAGGTTAGTCTAGCGTGGCCAAAAAGGGAAGTTTACGATTAGTCTGCGGGTATGAGTAATAACTGTATGATGCAGAGAAACCTGGGGGGCCCTGCATAGCATACTGTTGCGAGTTATACCCATATGTGTTTCCCACAGGGTACTGCTAGAAGTTCTGTGGGTAGTAGGCCATCTGGTTAACCGATTGAGTGTTGGTAACCGGTTGGTGGATGTTCTGTTGAGTGGGGATGGTAGGTATGGTACCCTGGGGTTGCTGTAACCCGGGAATGGTTGCTGCTCCTGATTGGGAAAAAGTTCCCTAGAGTTGTTGTGTTCCAAGAATGTTACCACTATATTGAGTAAGTGGAGGGTTTCCCATAGCAGGGTTGGGGGGTGGCTGCGACAGTGGTGTCCATGGAATGTTTGGTCCTACTTGAGGAACGTGTGGAAATTGAAGGGATGGGTTCCATGGAGTTGTAGCAGCCGAAGGATAAGGGAAGCCAGAGTTCAAGTTGGGGGGAATTTGAGATTGCCCCCCAGCTGGGTTCCAGTTTCCAAATAATGAGTACCCCCCACTCTATGGGACTTGAGGTTCCCAAGAAGGAAGCGTGCCTGACGAGGGATGTTGAAGATGGGGTCCGGTTGGAAAACCGGTATAAGGTTGTCCATTGCCAGGTGTGTTGTACATACCATACTGAGCAGATGTTGTTGGTTGGGAGGGTTGTTGGATGGTGCCGATGGGTTTCCCTCTAGCAGATGGGTTGGATGGCCCTATATGAGGAGGTTGTTGACTAGGAACGGGGTTCCCAACAAAGGATTGTCCTCCAGCTGGTTGGGTTGATGGCCCACTAGGAGGAGTTTGGTTGTTGGAGTTGGGGATCGCGGCAGTCGGTTGTCCACCTCCTCAGATAGTTTAGATAGTGGCCGAAGGTGAACCTCCAGTCAAAATGGAAGATCCAGCAGTATGACTTGGTGTTCTTTCGCCACTAGCCAAATATGATAGCGTCGATTGGCCAACGGCACCAAAAGTGCCGATTTGTTGAGGGGGTCTTCCATATCAGACAGGCGAGGACGGATAAAAAACTAGGTTACCCCTCATAGAATGTGCGCTAAACATGGGTGATGGCAGCAAATGTGGGGAATTTAACCGAGGGCTATCGGAGGTATTGTCCATAGTGTGTTCAACGATAGGAGGACCATCGAAGACTGGGTCTGAGTTCATGTCCTGAAAGGGGTTTTCGAGGTCCGGAGAGAACCTAGGTATAGTAACATCTGAATGTCCGGAGCCGTTTGCATAGTAGTGTGAAACTCTGTGCTAGACGGGATGTTGGGATCCCAATAGTCAGGAGGACGGGTAACAGGGGATATCTGGAAGCTATCAAGAGCATTTGCTCTATGTCGCGTTTAAACTATGCCGACGCTAATGGGGAATTTGCTAGACTAACCATACTAGAATGAATGGAGGCCATGATCTCATGTCCCGGAGGGAGGTTGGGGAGATATATGGTATGAGGTACGTTGCTGGAAGAACTGGTTTCCTGTGGATGAACGCTGGATGGCACGGTGATAACAGGTGGAAGCTCCGCCTGGGAAGCGATAAAGCCATAATCAGGTTCAAAAGGTGTGTCAGGAAGTTGAGTGTCTTCAATAATTTCGACGTACCCTCCCGGGACTGAAATCAAGCCATGTATATCCTGGTCGGATCCTTCGGTGGTGCCAACAGATCCATCTGTGTCATCGTGGAAAGTTTCTGGTGGAAGGGAGGTGTTGACATCAGGTAGGAGGATGGCCTCTGGTCTAGTATTTTGGGTTGTACTAGATTCAGCCGCTGTAATGTTGTGCACTGTGGCAGATATATCTGGAATAACAGTGGGTGAAGAGACAGTGGGAATCTCAGATATACTTGTGGTTGTAGAAACTACAAGAGGTTCTAAGACTTTGTTGTGAGTAACGGTTACAGACGAAACTGAAGATGTAGTGTGTATCGGCAGTGGAATGTTCCCTCGACCAGCACCGCGCCCAGGAGGAGCGGGAATACATGATGCAGGTGGACTAGAGGTCCATGGCAGTGGTGGTGGTGGAGGGATTTTTCCCTGTTCTCATCGTCATCTTCATGGTGGTTCTGACATGATGACAGGAATATGAAATCCGGGGGTAGTCTCGTAACAAAGAACTCAAAAAATCTAATGCAGCCGAGTGTTCAAAAGAGGAGCTAGAAAAAGCAAGGCTCGTAGGCCAAAAAAGCAAGCTCTAAAATATATATTGAGACCGGTGTCTCAGTAAGCGAGCTGATAAAAATAATGGCCAAAATGCCAACAAGCAGTCACTAAAAAGAAAAATGACCCTCTATAAAGATAAGATAACAAGTAAACTCCTAACTAAGAGCTGGAAACCTCAACAAGCTGTATCCTTCACAAGGTGATGAAATCCAAGTCGAACAATACAACGTGAGAGACCAATATGAGAAGGATATCCCTCTATCAAAAGGGATCCTAGGTAAAAGAGCCCTAGTAGAAAAGTCACTAAGCTACCTCATTCATGACATGTTGGAAAAGGTTTTCGGTGCTTCTGCCTTATAACCCTTGCATTACTATGAATTACAAGGAAGACAATGATCGATGTTGCCTTAGGGCTAAGTGGAGTGCGGCATTCCACAGATTCCGTCCGGTTCTCAATCTCACGGCAGTTTAACCCCTGAAAGTTAAAAAAAGTAAGGAGGCGACGGGGGGTGTTTTGGAAAAAATACCCGAAAAATATGGGGGTGAGAGCGAGAAATGATCTCAAGCATCCTCACCAGCTCGAAAAAATGAATCTGATGATATAAAATATGCTAAAAATGGAGAGCAGCTGAAGTGGCATGCAAACCAAGGCGACTAGTGGCGTCTAAAAAATGTGCAAAAAATGGCATGGAAAAAATAAGAAAATGAGTTAACCATCATGACAGTCTCGTTGTGCTGATTCCAGTGGTGGAAACGGTTCGAAAAATGGACTCCGTATGGGCTCAGAATGGCCAAAACAAGAAAACGTCAATGGACTATAAATAGTTAGTGGGTCCAACATGGCAAGTGTCATTTGTACTTGTTGACTTTGACTAGTGATCAGAGTTGACCAGAGCTTAGTTGGTGTTTCTGGATGATCCGACCGGCCGATTTCAGATCCGGGAGATACAAGTATTCCGTCAAACTCATACCTGCATGTTTTTTAGGTTCGGGGGGTGGGTAGTGGGTCCTAGAGGGTATTTGTACGGTCCATGTGGGGTGGACCGCGGGTTTGTAGGAGGGAGCCACGGTCGGAGACTGCGGGTTCCACGGCGGATGATGCACGTGGAGACTGCAGGGCTCAGGTCGGAACACGCAGTCGGGGACCGCGCGTTCCGAGGCTGAACACGCGGTTTGGTACCGTGTGTTCGGCTCCAACAGTCGTGGTTTTGGACCGCAACTATAGGCTAGACAGCCATGGGCGGAAACCACAGCAAGGGGGCCTAAAGCCGCATTTTGGAGCGAGCTGTTAGGACTTCCCCCGAGGGGGGGCAGGTTTTATTTCTTTGACATGAGTCTGATGAGTTTGCCTTGTGTGTTTGACAGGATGCCGCTAGTACTATGGAGAGAGCAGGAGATCCCAGATGAGATAGTGACTGTCATCCGGGAGGAGCGCCATGTGCGATTGGTGTTGGGGATGTGTGGACTGCTGAAGTTCGTATAGGTACCTATGATGCGGTTAGCAGGGTTGCTGCTGAACAGGCTAGTGAGTTTCTGGGAGCCCAACATACAGGCGTTCAGGGTGCAGGGTGAGAGGGTGGACCTCATCCTGACAGACGTATACTTCCTGACGGGGTTGCCCTGTCTGGGTAGGGTGGCGGATACGTAGCCGCGAATATCTGCGGATGTAGATATGGAGGACATGCTGGAGCGGTATTGTGTTCTAGAGGCTAGGGTGCATAGGAATGCACTCCGGGTGATAGACCTACAGGAGTCGGTGATACAGGCTATTGCAGCATGCGTGGTTCGTGTGTTGGGGTCCCAGTCACCGGAGAAGGTGTCTGGGGGCCAGATGCAGCTAGTGGAGCGCATACTAGATGGTGTCTACTATGCGTGGGGCCAGATGTTCCTCACCTATGTTCAGTGACAGCTAACATTGGTGAAGGAATCTGGCAAGGGGTTCTGCTACGGGTCCTTTTTATGTGCGTTCTTTATGGATCGGGTACCAACACTGCGGCCACAGGTACCGGTCAGGGAGGGAGGATTGAGGGATCCAGGCATGGTGCAGTGGGGAGAGATGATGCGCCACCGGGGTGGCGGTGAGGTGGGTAGATACTTTACCCAGGAGTTGTACCTGCAGTGGCTACAGATGCCGCTGCCACTGGATGACTACCCGTAAAGGGATATGGACTATACCGGGGACCCAGAGGCACCACGGCCGCCAGGGTAGGCATGGGGACCAGATAGTATGTATTGATTTACTTACATGTTATGGATGTCAAGGTTTATGTATGATGTGTGTTATGATATAGACTGTGACTGACTGATGTGTGATCTACAGATGTGGGTCTGAGACCACCGCCAGGACACATCGCGCAGAGAGGGTATGTGGTGGTACCAGCCTTACCGTGTCGAGGGGAGGTGCATCGACGGGACACAGAGGGGACTTTGAAGTCTGTACGGGTGTTGCTGGATTGGTTACTAGTTGGAGTGACCGACGAGGGATGGCGGGACGTGGATCTAGATGTGATTCAGGATTGTATGAGGGCGCCCCAAGAGTTCCGGTCGATTGCGATCCGTGTGGCTATCCTGGCGGACAGGGCTCGGGCACAGGATCCCGTAGGGGATGAGGACCTACCGGAGGAGGAGCGGGGGGAGGACTCGGGGGTAGGTGATGTAGGCAGTGATGCAGGGTATGAATCTCATTAGGGAGTGCAGGGGACTCCCCCCGAGTTTTGTAGCTCCGGCATGTATCTTATGAGATGTATAGATATTTTTTGTGTATAGATGAGTACGGGGGTACTCAGGACATGTATAGCCAATGAACATGTATTTTTTGATATATATATATATATATGCATGTGGATGCACCTTTTTATGATGATGTTTTAGTTGTACGCACGTGGATGCGCTTATGGTTTGTGATATGTTTGTACTGCACGTGGATGCAAGTAGTATAGGATGTTGGGCACATGGATGCCCCTTGTGTATGTTATGTGTTTTTATTTTTATTGCACATGGATGCAAATGTTTATGTGATGATAGGCACGTGGATGCCCCTTGCAATCTTTTTGGGTTTTTATATATTTTTATGAGATGCTATGGAATGATGATGCATGATGGAGGTTTTACATGGTGTGATTGATGTGCCAATCTAGGATGTTGTTGGCCATTTGATCTGCGACACTATTTTGAGCTCTTGGGACATGGGTGAATGTTATGGATTCAAACTGTCGGGTGAGTTGTTTTGTGCGCAGGAATTTTTTAAAGAGGCAGGGATCACACACCTGGTAGCAGTTTTTGAGCTGGGAGACAAGTAGCTAGGAGTCAAGGAACACATGAAGGTGACATATGCCCATTTGGAGGGCAGCAGTCAGGAGACCGGTCATAGCATCATACTCCGCTTGGTTATTGGTAGCAACGCCTATACATATTCCGTCAAGGTGAATCAAGTCGTGTGAAGGGGAATATAAGACCCATGCTGCAGAAGCTAGGTTCGGAGACCAGTGGCTTGCTCCATCAGCGAAGCCAATGTAATGAGGTGGAAGAGGGTCCATCTGTGATCATGCAAAAAATGATGAATGTAAGATCGCGGTAAAAAAGGTGAGAAACAAAAAAGAGAGAAAACTATACAATGCGGACCAATAGGGCCGCGAGTTATTCTAATAATAGAAACGCTTAAGATACAACCCATTATGGGGGTTGCGCAAAGGGTGACCTTCTGAGTCAGTTAAAATGTATTCCCCCTTGCCGAGGCAAGTCTGTACGATGTAAGGGCCTTTCCACATGGATTCAAACTTTCCTTTTCCAGTTTTTTCGTGGGCTTGGTGATAGGCGAGGACGAGGTCCCCTTCGTGGAAAGTTCGAGGGTGTACATGTTTGTCGTAACTAGCCTTGGAGCGGTTCTTGGCAGCTTCAATGGTCTGGAGAGTGGCACGACGGTCTTCATCAGCTTGTTCGAGGGATAGCAGACGTTGCTCAAGTGGGGAGGTGTCGGGGAGAAGCTCGACGGCGATGTGTAAGGTAGGTAACTGACACTCGATGGGGAGGAAAAACTCTACACCGTGAACTAAATGAAACGGGGTAAAACCAGTGGCGGTCTTGGTAGAGGTATGGTAAGCCCATAAGGCAGGGAACAACATGTGGTGCCAATTGGACTTATGCCGGTCAACAGTACGTTGAAGGATGGTTTTAAGAATTTTGTTAATGGCCTCTACTTGGTCGTTCCCTTGGGGGTAGTAAGCAGAGGAAAATTGATGTTCAAACTTGAGGAGGGTGGATAACTCACGCCAAATGGAATCTTAGAAGTGTGAACCATGGTCTGAGACCAACTGTTTTGGAACCTCGAATCTAGTGATAACGTGGTTAAAAAAAAAACGGGCAGCGGTGTCAGCAGTACAATTAAAAGTAGGCATGGCTTCGGCCCATTTTGGTGAAGTAATCGACGACGACAATGATGTATTTATGGCCGTTGGCCGATGGGGGTCAAAACTCCATGAAGTCGATGGCCCACTTACAAAATGGACCAATGGTGACGACTGGATGTAACGGAGCAGGTGGTGTCCGGGCCTTGGGGGTGAAAAGTTGGCAATTATGGCAGTGCTTGACCGCAGTGATGCAGTCGGTGAAAAGTGTGGGCCAGAAGTATCCGGCGCTGACGACCTTTTGGGCGGTAGCCATCCCAGAGAAATGGCCGCCACAGGCACTGCTATGATAGTCATTGAGGACATGTTCAGCTTCCTCGTGTGTAAGGTAACGATGAAGAATCGTGTCAACCCCTCGCCGGTAAAGGACATCGCCTAAGAGGAGATAGCGAGAGGCCTGGTGGCAAATACGACGGCGTCCTACATGAGTAATGTTGGGTCTAAACTTTTGTGTGCGAAGGTATAACAAAATGTCACCATACCATGGGTCATCAGACGAGATGGTGAACAAGTGGTTGTCGGGTAACTCGTCGGAGATTTGGGGGGACGGCAGAAGGGATGGGAGATCGGTGATGAGCTGGGAAAGCGCGAGGGCTTTGGTGCTCTTAGGGGTTCTGAAAGTGAGGTCATATTCTTGGAGGATAATGACCCATTTAGCAACACGACCCTGCAGTAGTCACCGGGTTAAGAGATAGACCATAGGGTTAGAGTCAACGACGACTGTGGTATGACTGAGCAGAATGTAGTGTCGCAATTTTTGGATGGAAAAGACGACAGCTAGGGATAACCTCTCCTCATATGGGTAACGTAGGGGTGGGCCAGACAAGGTCTGGCTAACGTAATAAATGACATGCTCTTGGTGAGAAACATCTTCTTGAACCAAGACGCCGGACATAGCATGTTCGGATGTCGAGATGTAAAGGATGAAGTCCTAAGAGAAATCCGGAGGGGAAATCAAAGGGGCTTGTGTGAGAGATTTCTTGAGGGCTTCGAACGCAGCTTCTACTTGCTCATGCCAAACAAAGGATACGTGGGTATGAAGCAGGTGTAAAAATCCATGAACTTTAGTGGCGTAATCAGGAACGAAGCGTCGAAGGAAATTGGACCGCCCCTGCAGACTCTGGAGTTGCCGAAGCATGCGAGGAGAGGGAAGGTCTAAAATGGCTTGAACCTTCAGGGGATCAACAACAATTCCTTTTTGGGAAAAAATGAAACCTAACAAACGGCCTGCCAGAATGCAAAAGACACACTTGTGTGGGTTTAAGCGGATTTTATATTTGCGACAATGCAGGAAAACTTGTCGGAGGTCTTTAAGGTGGTCAGATCATTTCCGAGAACGAGCTGTAAGGTCATCAAGATAGACTAGCAGGATATGGACCAAGTCGTGAAAACAATAGGTCATGGTCCGCTGGAAGGTGGCACCAGCATTTTTGAGGCCGAAAGGCATGATGCGGTAGGCAAAGGTGCCCCATGGGGTGGTAAAGGCAGTCTTGTACTGATCCTCCTTACGGATCTAAATCTGGTTGTATCCGGAAAAACCGTCCATGAAAGAGAGGACTTCATGCCCCGCACACGCATCGATGAGTTGGTCAATAAATGGCATGGGGAAGTTGTCCTTGGGACAAGCTCGGTTTAAATCACGGAAGTCAGTACATACTCTAATGGTGCCTTGTTTTTTGTTAACTGGAACGGGATTTGAAACCTAGGTGGTATAAGCAATAGGATAAATGAATCCTGCTTTGCGAAGTTTCTCGACCTCGGCTTTAACAACAGGTAGCTTGGAAGGATGAATGGGATGTTGTTTCTAACGAATGGGGGGTACATCAGGCTATGTGTCAATGTGGTGCTCTATAATGGCGGGGTCGAGACTGGGCATCTCGGTATAGGACCAGGCAAAGACATCACGGAATTCTTGGAAGAGTTTTTTGTACTGCTCAATCTCAGACTCACTGCAGGAGGCTCCTAAGGTGATGAGTTCAGGGGCACCTCCGGGGGCAGAGATATCTATGTGGATAACAGGAGAAATGTTGGCCATGTTACCTTCCTCAAAGGCATAAGGAGCAGGAATAGGATCCTTAAACCAATCGACTTTAGTGGGAAGGAAATCTTTGGACTCAACCGCGAATTGGGTAGCTGTGGTGGAGGAGGAGTCTTCTGGAAGGAAATACGAACGATGGTGCATGTCGTCCCAGGGATAATCCGGGGCAGTCAGAGCTTCTAGGATCTCCTCATCAGTACGGAAAGTGTGGGATGTCAAATCGGTTAACGAGGGAATGGTAGTTGAAGAGATCATATAAATGGTGTTGATCTCTCCGGATGGGGGTGAGATCGGGGGGTGAATCTCCTCAATGGTGGGAGGTGCTGTCTCAAGATCCACATTATTCATCTCGTAGAGAGATGCCCTATAATCGGGGAGATCAGGACAGGGATGTGAATAATGGCCGTAAACACCGCATATTGCACAAGGGTGGCTAGTGCGTAATGATTTATCATGAGGCTTAGGGGTTGGATCGAGTTTGACAACCAGGATATTGGGGTTGTCGTCAAGCATCTGCATGTGTTCCTGTAATGTAGGTAACTATGGACATTGGTGAGTCGAATGGCCTAACTCATCGTACAACGAGCATTTGGGGGGAGCACAAAAAATGGGAGGGGTTTTAACTATCTTGGGAGGAGGTACAGCAGTGTATGGTTGTGGGCCTCTGTCCCCAGTGTGCTTGATAAGAGTGGGGGGGATTCGTAGAGGATGAAGGAGTATTGACACCGGGAGGTGGTTGACTAGTAGTAGCCATGGGTTGCACCGGTTGTAGGACGATGTTTGGTGTCAGCGGGGGAATGGGAGGAGAAAGATACCACACGGGTAATCCCAAGGTTAAACCAGGGAGGCTAAGGGTAGCCATGACCGGGATGCTTACTACTCCCGAGGGAGGGACTAGGAAGGGGATTGTGTGGATGGGTGTAACACCAATGTGGCTAGGTACCAATGGTGGTTTAGGTAACAAGGGCGGTTGATTGTTAGGTGTTTGTGTATCGTGGGAAAGGGTACATAAGTCAGACACTTCAGGCGCAGATGACGGGGGAGGAATGGATTGGAAGGTGGATGTCATCAGTGGATCTGAGTAAACTCCAGGTCCCAAGGAGGAAACAAACGAGGTAGCAGCACTGGGAACAGGTTGTTCAACCATGGGGAGAACATTTTCGGGTGCAGCAGGGGCATTTGGATCGTAGTAGGTGAGTTGGTCAACCTTGACCACGCATCCGTCATGGGGGAACATCATGGTACAGAAAACGGAGGAGGCAACCACCTTCAAGGCATACATGTAGCTGTGGCCAAGTAACAGGTTATAATTGAGTTGGGCATTGATGACCTCGATGTCAATGAGAACAGTTTTACCAGCCAGCTGGATGGGGATGTTAGCTAACAGGCCTTGGGGTTGAGCCGAACGGCCGTCGTAGGCTCGTAATGTAGTGGTGGACTGCTGGAGAGTAGGGAATCCCAACTTCTGCCAAACGAATGTGGACATGACGCATGTAGAGGCACCTTGATCGATGATGCACCGATGGATGACAAGATTCTGAACGGAAACAGAAACTTGGAATGCTAAAGTGGAAGGCAGGCGTGGTTCGGAGTGGTCCAAATCGAAAGCCATCAGTTGTGAATCATTTGGGTCAATAGCCCCAATGGCAGAGAGCAAAGTCTTGCACTGTGAAGGACAGTTTTTCAAGACTTCCAACGCAGACATGGCAGCAGGAGATTGGGCTAAGTCATCTACAATGTTGTAATTTGACGCAGCACGAGCATTGGGATTATTATTGATTCGAGGAAGTCGGAAATGAGGTGCTTTGGAAGCGCCATCGAGGGGAGCCGGAGGTATACATAACGTCTGATCGATGGGATGAGCGTTAGTGTTTTTGTCGAAGGGAGGGGCATCAGGGGTGGAGCCATATTGGTTCCGCCGGGTTTGGAGGTTGACATCAGCAAATGACATCCTCAACAAGTGGTGGGTTCCTGAATCGAACATGGGTTGATCATGAGTGGCATACATGATCTGTTGTTGTTGTGGTGGCACGTTGACTTGAGGGGGAGCCAACGGCTGAGCATTCACTACGCCTTGAGTTGGTAAGGGGTTTTGCAGCACCAAAGGTTGCTGCTGGGGGGGCTGGGGGTTGGGCTGCACTTGAGGAGCTGCATGCCCTTGGCAATGGGCATCATCGACCCAGAGTTGCCGAGCTCACTCCAAATGTGGGCAAGCGTGTGTGTAGTGGCCATAGACCCCGCAAATAGAACAAGGATGGTTTGTTTGCAAGTTAGGGTTTTTGGCCTGCTTGGGTGGCCGATCAGGGTTTTGGTTGGCAGGTGCCACATTATTGCTGTCTGGGGGATTTGGAGGTTGACCACCTTGGTCTGGAGGAGGGTTGTTTCCACGGTTGTGGCCTTTGTCACGGTTTTGCTGGCCCTGTTGGCACTGGTTGTTTTGGTTTTGTTGCTAATTTTGTTGGGCGTATACTTGCCCTTGGGCAGCAGGTGGGTTCTGGGGTTGCGCAGGTGCTGGAGCAGGCCGCGGAGGATAATATGTAGGTGGAGGCTGCGCAGGTGCTGAACCTTGTGGGGGTTGCTGATATGTCTGTAGAGCGGGTTGCGGGTTGGCTGCAGGGGCTGCCTGCGGCGGGTAATAAGCAGGTTGGGCTTGGTAGGACACAGGAGCTGGTACAGCCTGTGGATGGTAATATGGCTGAGGTGCGGCCGGGGGAGCATAAGTGGGGGATGCATTCCCAAAGCACTGAGGTGGACATGAGGGTCCGTGAGAATGGTGATGATGTGCCATGGGAGCATATGAATTGGTAGCTCCGAACTGTGATGTAGACCGCGAAAGGTCGGGGCCATGGCTAGGACGTGCTATGGAAAATGGTTGGGGATGCAAGGCAATATGGCCAATGATGCCGTATGCGGTGTGGGATGCCTCGGCGCATCGTGTTGGGAGGAATCACCGCGAGGGGCGTCAAGTATAATGGTATAAAGGTAACCCGACTGGGCGTATATGAGGTCAAATTGCTGGGCTTTGAGGATGGCCTCTTCTTCAGACTGGGGTCGTTCGGATGCCACATCCTTGGCAATGACAGGAAGGAGGGATTTTAGGAACCAATCTAGGAATATACGGTCGTCTAACTTGATCTTGCAGAGGCTGCGGCGTCGATGCCACTCATGAATGTGGTCAGTGATGTGGGTAGCCATGTTCTGTCTGCAAGATAGTAGGATCTCTACTCCCGTGTCATATCAGACAGGTAACTAAAAGAACTGCAGGAAAGTTGAGGCAAGGGAAGTAAAGGTGGCATGGGTCCCGTGGGGCTGCTCGATGTACCACTTAGCTGCAGATCCAGTGAAGGTGCACTGTAACAGACGGAGGCAGACAGAGTCATCCATGATGGAGTTGGAGGAACACCATAGATGGAAGGACATAATATGGTTCTGGGGGTCCTCACCTGCCTTGCCCTCAAACTTAGGGATGTCAGAGGGGAGTTTGGTGGTCATGTGAGGCCATGCAGGGTCGTGTCTAATGGGATCCTTAGTCAGTTTGGCTAGGTCAGGTAGGTTGAGGCTAGCCATGAATGGAAAACTAGAAGAAGGATGTGACATACTAGCGGGTGTGACCAAGTTGGGGCCAATGCCCCCAAGGGGAGGGGCAGGATTCGGGATGTTACCCCAAGGGGGGGAACGGAGGTGGTATAGGATGGTCCTGCACCACCCAGGGTAGCGTGAGTCACTGGTGGAGTGGTGATAGGTATGCCAGCTACTGGAATGGGTACGGTGACCAGAATGGTGGACGTGGCCCCCATTGAGGGCATACCCAAAGCAGGTGTGGTAACTAGTGTAGTGGTGGATGTGCCACTAATGTCCCTACAAAGAAAGGAGTGGAAGTCGTGCCACCAATGGCTAGTAGGGGAAGTGTAAATGGGGTTCTCAGACTCTGCATCAGAATCGAAGGTAAAGTAAGGGGTGTCAATATCTGGTGACGAAGTCCTATGCCGTTGACGGGTGGAGTCAAGTGACAAAGCTTGAGATCTATGATGAGTGGAATCAAGTGATGATGATCTAAGTCTATGACGGGTGGTGTCAAGTGAACCGTGTTGTGGGGGCTGTTAGAACATTTTTACACCTATGTACATTAATCATTTATTAATTGATGATTAATTAGCCCAAGTGATTAATGATTACATCCCTAAGTTGATTAGATTGGTAAATGGTCAAACTGTCTTGAACTAGTTAGCAATGTGAACAAGTGCTGAGTCAAACCAGCTGTTTGGAGCGCTCCCCAGGGAAATTAATGCATTCAGCATGCCTAGAGCGCCCTCCTCAGGTCAATTAATGCACTCAGCATGCTTCTCTTCTACCTAGGGCGCATTTGCTCAGTTTGTGGACAATCTTGCCAACTTTGTCATAATTTTGGCCAATTTTAGCTACCAAACCTCTAACCAACCAGTTTCTTCACATGTGTGAGGTCACATGGGCCTGTCCAGTCATTCCTAGCATTCACACAGCTGATTCGAACCAGTTTGGGATGGTTTGGGATATTTTGGTCAACCTAGGGGGGTTTGAGCTATTTCTAAGCTAGATCAGTGTGAACACTCCAGATGGATTCGAATTCTTCCATATTTGTATATATGAGTGTTCTTAACCTATGTTAAGGTTGGACAGTTAATAATATTGACATTATTCACCCATCTTATGTGTATTGTTCTTCATTCATTTAAATTTTTATGCTATTCTTGCAAATGTTGTGCAATCTTTCACTAGTGAGGAATCCATAGTAGCTAGGTTCTGCTGTGATTGAGATTTTACATGGTATCAGAGCTCTTGGAGCTAGAATTCGAACCAGCAAGACTGTTGTAGTGGATTGCCAGAAGCAGTGGAGAAACCACATAATTCCTGAGGCCATTGCCTTGAGCTTACTTGAGAAATCTAGTGGCTCCTCTCAGGTGTGATGCTCTCCCGAATGCACCCACTATCCATACAGGGTTCGAATCTGTTAGTGTAGATCCCTCCTGAGTGATTTGAGAGTTGTTTGCAGGTATTGAAGATCAACATTGTCAGCAAGTGCAAATTGCAGCAGAGGAGAATGGAGCCATCTCACCCAAACGTGCTCACTCCCTTCAACTATTTCGATTGGAAGGCAGAAATGGTGATTTTGCTGAGATCTAAGGGTCTCTACAGAATTACGATGGGCACTGAGGTTGAGCCAAACTCAGCTGTGGAGAAATCCAAGTTTTTTAACAGAATGGATGAGGCATTTGGCCTCCTTTGTCTCAGCATTTCGAGAGACCTCCTGTTTCATGTAGAAAGTCTAGCAACTCCAAATGAAGTGTGGCTCAAGCTTGAGACACTGTTTGGAAAGACTGACGAGATGAGAGGCCACCAGCTCGAAAATGAGCTTGTCTCACTGAGCCCAGGGAATTTCGATTCCATCCAGGACTTCTTCACCAAGTTCAAGAACTTGGTCTTGCAGATCAGACAATGTGGCATAGAGAAGAAAGAAGAACAGTTTGTGTTGTCCATTCTCTCCAAATTGGGTTCTGAATACTCAGTTTTTGTGTCTTCCTTCAACTCCACAAGGCTCACAGTTAGAGGTTGGAAGATGCCATCTTTGGCTGACTTCATGGAGATGCTAGCTCAAGAGCAAGACAAGCTGGTCTTGATGGGCTCCATCAAGCAAAAAGATCAAGTTCTTGCAGCTGGAGATTCGAAATGTGGAAGAGGCAAGCAAAAACCCAAGGGGTCGAAACCTCAAGAGAAGAAGAGGAAGGATGAGAGGCCCAAATCCTCTGAGGGGGTTTCGAATCCTGTCAAGAACAAGGGAAAGAAGGATGAGAAGACAAAATGTAGCTACTGTCAAAGAGGTTTTCATCCAGAGAGCTCATGCATGAAGAAAACCATAGACACCATGACCCATCTCCTACAGAAAAATAATATTCCTCTTCCTGAAAGTTCCAAGAAGAAGGAGTGCATTTCTGAAGATAAGGAGAGCTGCCATGCTTTGGTGGCTAGCTCATCTCATTCACCTTTGTTCATCATTGATTCAGGTGCCTCAAGGCACATGGCTTCCTCAAGAGACTCATTTTCTGAACTTGCTCCCTACAGTGGCCTCTCAATTCGAATGGGAGATGACTCAGAAATCCCTGCTCATGGCATTGGGAAAATCTCTATGGAGAATGGCTTCTTCTCCAATGTGTTGTATGTGCCAAATCTTGCAGCAAACTTGCTCTCTGTATATGAAATGACACATACTGGAGCAGCAAAGAAGGTGGTCTTCACTCAGGATGAAGTGGAGATATCAGAAGTTTCCACCGGGAAAATTGTTGCAAAGGGTGTTGCAGACCATGACATGAAGATGTACAAGTTCTCCCACTTCCTCGAATTCTCTTCACCAAGTGTGCTTCTGTCACATGGGAATGAGACCAGCAAGCTATGGCATCAAAGGTATGGTCACCTAAACTACAGATATCTTCAAGCTTTAAGCAAAGGAAATATGGTAGAAGGGCTGCCACAAATCAGTTTTTCAAGTGGAACATGCAAGGGTTGCATGATTGGGAAGCATCCTGAAAAGAAGTATGACAAAGGGAAGGCAAGGAGGGCTGATCAACCACTTGGGATACTGAATTCTGATCTCATAGGGCCACTCCCCACACCCTCCTATGGCTGCAGCAAATATGTGCTCACCTTCATCGATGACTACTCAAGGTACTGCTGGTTATTTTTCCTTAAGCAAAAATCTGAAGTCTTTGAATGTTTCAAAATTTTTAAGAGCATGGTTGAGAACTTCAGTGGGAAGGCCATGAAGGTTTTGAGGACTGATAATGGCAGAGAGTATGTCAATAACAATTTGCAGCAGCTCTGTCAAGAGCATGGCATTCAGATGCAACACTCAGTGCCCTACACACCACAGCAAAATGGTGTTGCAGAGCGCAAAAATAGAGCACTGAAAGAGATGGCAACTTGCATGTTGCAAGCAAGGGATTTGTCTCCCAAATTATGGGATGAAGCTATGAATTGTGCAGCATATGTTCAGAACAGAGCACCACACAAAGCATTGCAAGGAATCACTCCATTTGAAGCATGGATGGGCCACAAGCCCAATGTCTCACATTTCAGAATTTTTGGCTCAAGGGCTTGGGCCAGAATTCCACTGGAGAAGAGAAAGGCCTTGCAGCCCCAAAGCAAGGAGTCAATCATGGTTGGGTATGCATAGGATTCCAAGGGCTACAAGCTCTTTGATCCATCCACTCACAAAACTTTCATTGAAAGAAGTGTCAAATTCGAAGAGGAAGAATTCTTGCAAGCTAGTGAACAAGGTGATGGGGAATGCTCATTCCCTCGTCTTGATGATGAAGTAAGTAGTGATTCTTTCTCTGATATTTCTGATTCTGATATTGCTGAAGATGATGTTGATATGGATTCTGAACATATCCCTCCCTCAAGGCCCAAGTGGGCAGAGAAAACAATTCAAAGTGCCGGAGAGCTTGTGGGAGATCCCCAAGATGCTAGGAAAACTAGATCTCAATTTCACAATTCCTTTGCATGTGATAATTCTGATCTGAGTGAGGCATGTTATTTGATGGTTGGATCTGATCCAATGTCATATTCAGAAGCATGTACAGACCCAAGGTGGCAATCAGCCATGCAAGAGGAGATGAACTCACTCCATGAGAACAAAACTTGGGATTTGGTCCCTCTTCCTCCCAAGAGGAAACTAGTGCAATGCAAGTGGATTTATAGAACCAAAATTGGATCTGATTGCTCTGATCTGAAGTATAAGGCCAGGTTGGTAGCTAAGGGTTACTCTCAGGTCCAAGGAGTGGACTATACAGAGACATTTGCACCGGTGGCAAAGATGGACTCCATAAGACCAGTTTTGGCCATTGGGGCTTCCAAGCGCTGGGAGATTCATCACATGGATGTAAAAAGTGCCTTTCTTCATGGGGATCTGAATGAGGAGATATATATGCAGCAGCCTGAAGGTTTTATTTCTGATCATACACTTGTTTGCAGGTTGAACAAGTCACTCTATGGGCTCAAGCAAGCTCCTAGAGCATGGTATGCAAAAATGGACAATTTTCTGCTATCTTTGGGGTTTGAGAGGTGTAAGTCTGATCCAAATGTGTATATGCAGCATGTTAGTGATCTGATATTGATTATTGTACTGTATGTTGATGATATTTTGATTACTGGTAGCTGCACCAAAGAACTTGACTCAGTTAAGAGAGCATTGCACAGTGCATTCTCCATGACCGATCTAGGATTGCTAAAACAATTTCTGGGTTTGGAGATAGATCAATCTGTGAATGGAATTTCTGTATGTCAGTCAAGGTATGCTTCAGATTTGCTGCAGAAATTTAAGATGGCTGAATGTAAGTCTGCAAAATTTCCATTTCTTTCAGGAGTTAAGCTTACAGAATGGGGTTCTTCACCACTAGTTGACAATTCATTGTATAGACAACTAGTTGGGAGTTTGCTGTATCTTACACACTCTCGACCAGATTTGTCTTATGCTATTGGGGCTGTTGCAAGGCACATGAAAGAGCCTCATGAGATCCATTGGAAGGCAGCCAAGAGGATCCTTCATTATGTTCAGGGTACTAAGTCATTTGGTATCCATTATGCTGCTGGGTTCATCCCTTGAACTAGTAGGATTTACAGATTCTGATTGGGCCGGTGATTGTATTGATCGGAAGTCAACTTCCGGTTATGTCTTTATGCTTGCACATGGACCTATATGCTGGTCAAGCAAGAAACAAAGCACTATTTCCTTATCTTCAGCTGAGGCCGAGTACAGGGGAGCAGTTAATGCAGCCACACAATGTGTTTGGTTGCAAGGTATTCTTGCAGAGTTCGGGATTGTCTTTGATTCACCCACTATTCTTTGGTGTGATAATCAAAGTACAATCAAGATTTCTACAGATCCAGTACAGAGACAGAGGACCAAGCACATAGAGATACACATGCATTACATTCGGGGTTTGGTGCATGACCGGACCATAGCATTGCAGTATTGCCCATCCAGTGAGCAAACTGTTGATATCTTCACCAAGTGTTTTACTGAGAAGACCTTCACTCACCTTAGATCTTTGCTTGGGGTGAGTGATGCATGGTGATGATTGGTGTATTTTGATATATGCCACATGTCCATTTTAGAGGGGAGGTTTTATTTCCCATGTGGTTTTCCTCCTTACCTTGGTTACATGGACAAATAAATTTTATGATGTAAAAGGTGACTTGAGCCTAGTTGCCAAGGCCTTAATTTTTTGATATTTCACTAAGTCTAGCTTAAGGGGGGGTGTTAGAACATTTTTACACCTATGTACATTAATCATTTATTAATTGATGATTAATTAGCCCAAGTGATTAATGATTACATCCCTAAGTTGATTAGATTGGTAAATGGTCAAACTGTCTTGAACTAGTTAGCAATGTGAACAAGTGCTGAGTCAAACCAGCTGTTTGGAGCGCTCCCCAGGGCAATTAATGCATTCAGCATGCCTAGAGCACCCTCCTCAGGTCAATTAATGCACTCAGCATGCTTCTCTTCTACCTAGGGCGCATTTGCTCAGTTTGTGGACAATCTTGCCAACTTTGTCATAATTTTGGCCAATTTTAGCTACCAAACCTCTAACCAACCAGTTTCTTCACATGTGTGAGATCACATGGGCCTGTCCAGTCATTCCTAGCATTCACACAGCTGATTCGAACCAGTTTGGGATGGTTTGGGATATTTTGGTCAACCTAGGGGGGTTTGAGCTCTTTCTAAGCTAGATCAGTGTGAACACTCCAGATGGATTCGAATTCTTCCAGATTTGTATATATGAGTGTTCTTAACCTATGTTAAGGTTGGACAGTTAATAATATTGACATTATTCACCCATCTTATGTGTATTTTTCTTCATTCATTTAAATTTTTATGCTATTCTTGCAAATGTTGTGCAATCTTTCACTAGTGAGGAATCCATAGTAGCTAGGTTCTGCTGTGATTGAGATTTTACAGGGGCTCGCCCCTGAGGCACCGAGAATGTCTCAGGGACTCAATGGTGACAGATGGTGTCAAATATCTGGGGGTTGTGTTGAGTGAAAAACAACTCAAAAATTCCTAATGCAACCGAGTGTGCAGAAGGAGAGCTCAAAAAAATATGGCACTCAGGCCAACAACCAACTCAAAACACTTACTGTAACAGTTGTGCTACAATAAGTGGAGTATCAACAGAAATGGTCAGAATACCAACAAGCAGCAGGTTTCCTAGAAAATAAAAAACAGTGGACTCACTAGACCAAAAGGAGGTAAGGGAGCATGCAAACACCTAACTAAATAGTATTCTGACTCAACTAGACATATCCTCTGCAAGGTGATGAAATCCAAGTCAGACAATATGGATAGGAGAGCTAAGTGGCTAAAGATATCCCCCTACCAGGAGGGACACCGGGTAGTCAATCCTAGAAGAAAGGCAACTAAGATACCCCGTTCATGACACGTCCAGAAAAGGTGAATCTGTCGTTTGGTCCTTTTACCGCAGTACCCCCATACAGGGATACCCCAAGAACTGTGAAAGGTAGCCTTCGGTTACTGAATGGATTGCGGTATTCCACTCAGGCCTCCGGAACCAGTCTGGCGACTTCAACCCTCCTAAGGGAGAGGCCCTCTGATAAACTAGTTGTGACCATGCCAAAAAATACTAGGGGATTTTGGTTCCCTAATGGACAACAGCTATGTCTCAAGTGTAAGCAACCGAGGGGTGTTATTTGGATGCCTATCCCCCCGATCCTACCTAACTACAAAATTTCCTATGTGTTCCCCAAGTTGGGTTAGAATGTTGGTTGTGTTAAGTACTTTTTAAGGCTCACTTGAATTAGGTGACAGAGTGTGTGCTTGTGAGATGATGATGAACCCAAGTAAAAAGTGCCACTAGGGTGGGCAACTTTCTAACTAGCAATAACAAGATAGAAATGAAACATTGAAATGCACAATTTTCCTTTTTCAAATTAAAAATGCTGAAAATGTAAAAACGATTCTGTAAATGAAACAGAAATAAAACTGTAGAAAAAGGCTGTAAGGAAGGGTGGCTGCAGATAGGACAGATGGCTGTGCTGGTGAAGAAAATAGTGCAGCAAAGTGCTGGGTTCAAAACAGAGAAAAATGCAGAAAACATACCGCAGGTTTTTGGAAAATATGAGCGGTCGGACCGTGGAAAACAGCTCAACAGACACAGTCGAGTTGCGGGTTTTAGGCTGAAAAACGCAGTCAGGACGCAGGAAAAACGCTGAAAGTTGCAGGCGGGTTGCGGGAAAATAGCCGAAAGCCACAGGTGGGACACAAGAAAAAATGCCGAAAGGCACCGGTGGGTTGCGGGAAAATGGCCGAAAGCTGTAGGCGGGATGCAGGAAAAACGCCGAAAGGCACCAACGGGTCGCGGGAAAATGGCCGAAAGCCACAGGCAGGACGCAGAAAAAGGGTTAACAGCCGTAGTCGGACTGTCCCAAACAGGCTAATAGCCACGGTCGAATCGTAGGTAACAGACTGAAAACGGCCGACAGGTCGCCGAAAATAGTTTGAGAGCCACGGTCGGATCGCAGGTAAGTGCCTGAAAGATGCGGTTGGAATGCAACCGCAAAGGGTAAAAGATGCGGTTTACGGTGGCCGAAAGGGACAACCGAACAGAGAAAATACTTAAAAATTGTAACCAGAAATTCAAACCAAGGGGAGTCACCAAAACTGTAGCTAGGTTTTTTACCCTAGCTTGTGCAAATGAGCACCTACTAAGGAGAAGCGACTCCTTAGTAGCAGCTCAATAAACAGTAATTAAAAGACAAGATATTAAAATGAAAATTATACTAAGCATGTGCATGAAACATAAAAAGACAAGAGATAATGTAAATGGTTTTTTTTTGTATTAAAGCTTTACCTCCAATGTGAAGGTTGGTGAAGTTCTTGCAATGATCCAAGAGGGTTGCTCCAAACTCCATCTTTGCTCCTTCTCTTTCTCCAATGGTGGAAATGGGCCAAAAGGGGCTCTCAATGGTGAAAGTAGCTCAAGGGTGAGCTAGGGTTTCAAGAGATATTTTGGCAGAGTAAGGGTATACTTGATTGTGGATATTAAATGAGGGGTCTCCATCACCTATTTATAGTTTTTTGGTGGTGGAGTGCTGGCCCATGTTTTTAGGAACCATATGGTTTAGGTCAGCTGTATAAGGTTTTTTCCTCATTTTTCCTCATTATTTTATATTTTTTATTCCCTTTTTAGAGGGTTTTTGCTATTTTAGAGGAATTTTAGATATTTTTGGAGGAAAAGGGGTTTTTTAGCCTTTTTGAGGTTTTTTTGATGGTTTTGTGGCCTTTTGGAGGCATTTTAGGCCTTTTGGAGGCTTTTTAGTGGGATTTTCAGGATTTTTAAGGGGAATATGGTAGGAAAATGGACAAATGAGTGATGTAATGGGGTAGATGAGGTAGTGAGCACTTTTTGGGTGTTAACAGTTTGGCTAGAACGGGTGGCCAGTGAGGTTCATGCCATATGGGATCGTTAATGAGCCTCGACAAATCAGGTAAGTCTAGAGTGGCCAAAAAGGGAAGTTGACAATTAGTCTGCGGTTATGAGTAATAACTGTATGGTGCAGAGAAACCTGGGGGGCCCTGCATAGCATACTGTTGCGTGTTATACCCATATGTGTTTCCCGCAGGGTACTGCTAGAAGTTCTGTGGGTAGTAGGCCATCTGGTTAACCGGTTGAGTGTTGGTAACCGGTTGGTGGATGTTTTGTTGAGTGGGGATGGTAGGTATGGTACCCTGGGGTTGCTATAACCCGAGAATGGTTGCTGCTCCTGATTGGGAAAAAGTTCCATGGATTTGTTTTGTTCCAAGAATGTTACCACTATATTGAGTAAGTGGAGGGTTTCCCATAGCAGGGTTGGGGGGTGGCTGCGATAGTGGTGTCCATTGAATGTTTGGTCCTACTTGAGGAACGTGTGGAAATTGAAGGGATGGGTTCCATGGAGTTGTAGCAGCTGAAGGATAAGGGAAGCCAGAGTTCAAGTTGGGGGGAATTTGAGATTTCCCCCCAGCTGGGTTCCAGTTTCCAAATAATGAGTACCCCCCACTCTATGGGACTTGAGGTTCCCAAGAAGGAAGCGTACCTGACGAGGGATGTTGAAGATGGGGTCCGGTTGGAAAACCAGTATAACGTTGTCCATTGCTAGGTGTGTTGTACATACCATACTGAGCAGATGCTGCTGGTTGGGAGGGTTGTTGGATGGTGCCGATGGGTTTCCCTCCAGCAGATGGGTTGGATGGCCCTATAGGAGGAGGTTGTTGACTAGGAACGAGGTTCCCAACAAAGGATTGTCCTCCATCTGGTTGGGTTGATGGCCCACTAGGAGGAGTTTGGTTGTTGGAGTTGGAGATCGCGGCAGTCAATTGTCCACCTCCTCAGATAGTGTAGATAGTGGCCGAAGGTGAACCTCCGGTCAAAATGGAAGATCCAGCAGTATGACTTGGTGCTCTTCCGCCACTAGCCAAATATGATAGCGTCGATTGGCCAACGGCGCCAAAAGTGTCGATTTGTGGAGGGGGTCTTCCATATCAGACAGGCGAGGATGGAGAAAAAACTGGGTTATCCCTCATAGAATTTGCGCTAAACATGGGTGATGGTAGAAAATGTGGGGAATTTAACCGAGGGGTATCGGAGGTATCATCCATAGAGTGTTCAACGATAGGAGGACCATCGAAGACTGGGTCCGGGTTCATGTCCTGAAAGGGGTTTTCGAGGTCCGACAAGAACCTAGGTCTAGTAACATCTGAATGTCCGAAGCCGTTTGCATAGTAGTGTGAAACTCTGTGCTAGACGGGATGTTGGGATCCCGATAGTCAGGAGGACGGGTAACAGGGGATATCTGGAAGCTGTCGAGAGCATTTTCTCTGTGTCGCGTTTAAACTATGCCGATGCTAACGGGGAATTTGCTAGACTAACCATACTAGAATGAATGGAGGCCATGATCTCATGTCCCGGAGGGAGGTTGGGGAGATATATGGTACGAGGTACATTGCTGGAAGAACTGGTTTCCTGTGGATGAACGCTGGATGGCACGGTGATAACAGGTGGAAGCTCCGCCTGGGAAGTGATAAAGCCATAATCAGGTTCAAAAGGTGTGTCAGGAAGTTGAGTGTCTTCAATAATTTTGACATACCCTCCTGGGACTGAAATCAAGCCAGGTATATCCTGGTCGGATCCTTTGGTGGTGCCAACAGATCCATCTGTGTCATCGTGGAAAGTTTCTGGTGGAAGGGAGGTGTTGACATCAGGTAGGAGGATGGCCTTTGGTCTAGTATTTTGGGTTGTACTAGATTTAGCCGCTGTAATGTTGTCCACTGTGGTAGATATATCTGGAATAACAGTGGGTGAAGAGACAGTGGGAATCTCAGATATACTTGTGGTTGCAGAAACTACAAGACATTCTAAGACTTTGTTTTGAGTAACGGTTACAGACAAAATTGAAGATGTAGTGTGTATTGGCGGTGGAATGTTCCCTCGACCAGCACCGCGGCCAGGAGGATGGGGAATACGTGATGCAGGTGGACTAGAGGTCCATGGCGGTGGTGGTGGTGGAGGGATTTTTCCCTGTACTCGTCGTGATCTTCGTGGTGGTTCTGACATGATGGCAGGAATATGAAATCCGAGGGTAGTCTCATAACAAAGAAATAAAAAACTCTAATGTAGCCGAGTGTGCAAAAGAGGAGCTATAAAAAGCAAGGCTCGCAGGCCAGAAAAGCAAGCTCTAAAATCTATATTGAGACAAGTGTCTCAGTAAGCGAGCTGATAAAAATAATGGTGAGAATGCCAACAAGCAGTCACTAAAAAAAAAAAAGACCCTCTATAAAGATAAGATAACAAGTAAACTCCTAACTAATAGCTAGAGACCTCAACAAGCTGTATCCTTTGCAAGGTGATGAAATCCAAGTCGAACAATACAGCGTGAGAGACCAATATGAGAAGGATATCCCTCTATCGAAAGGGATCCTAGGTAAAAGATCCCTAGTAGAAAAGTCACTAAGCTACCTCATTCATGACATGTTGGAAAAGGTTTTCAGCGCTTCTGCCTTATCACCCTTGCATTACTATGAATTACAAGGAAGACAATGATCGATGTTGCCTTAGGGCTAAGTGGAGTGGGCATTCCACAGAGTCCATCCAGTTCTCAATCTCACGGTGGTTTAACCCCTGAAAGTTAAAAAAAGTCAGCAGGCCCCTCCATAAACTGGCTGTGACCATGTCAATAAATACTAGAGGATTTTAGTTCCCTAGAGGACAACAACTATGTTTCAGATGAAAATGACAAGGGGGAATTATTTTGATGCCTATCCCCGGTGTCCTACCTAACTACCAAATTCTTTTGATTTCCTCAAGTGAGGTTAACGTTGGTTTAGTTAGGGAGATTAATTTTAGTGGTTGTATTACTCAATCGGGTTAATGGACGTGAAACTTGGTGGTGTTGTGACGACCCAAACCATGCATGTGAGAATGAATCGAAATAAGCCTTGTATTCGATGAAAACTAGCTATGGAAGAGAGAGAGTTCTCCGATCATAAATGCATGAAACTTTCACAAGCAATTAAAAACCAAAAACAATTTTTTTTTGTTTTCTTTTTGTGAATAGATCCAAATTGAAATAAACACTTCTTTCCAATTCACTGATCTTACATCTAAGATGCTTCAAAAAATGAGAATTTATGTGGCAAATTTCAACAGTTCACTTCCTAATGCACAATAATACTGCTAGACCATTTCAATCCAAACAACACAAATGTTCTCCAATGATAATTTTCAATATAGATTTTAATGATAATAATGGAAACAATGTGATTATGAAAGATACACAATCCAGTAAAAGAGGACAGTAGTAATGGTTTGGTTGTGATGAAAAGATCAAGCCAATGCAACCAAACTGAAGGGGTGACCCAATGTGCAAATAATGCCACTAAATCACAAAATAATCAAGCTCACAAAAGAAATAAACACACCACAAAGACTGTGTAATGAATAGGATAGTAATAGGAAACATAAAACACCAATTAAGGCAGAGAAAATTAAAAAATGACTCAGGAAACCAAGCAGGGAAGAAAAAATTGAAAATATGCAGACACTACCGCATGTAAGGAATAGAATAGAGCGCGGTACTGGTACACTACTTCTCTGGTAAGAGTGTTGGGTACGTAGTACTACCGCGTTGTAGAGAGTACTGGGGGCACAGTACTATTGCAAAGTATGTAAAATCACAACTTTTGAAAAGAAAAAATGAATTTTTCAGGGTTGCTGCAGACCCAGAGGACTCACTGATCACACAGAGGGGAAAAAAATAGAGGGGAGGGAAGAATAAAGGTCAAAGAGACCAAAATTCAATACTGGTTTGAAGAGAAAGAAAAAAGCACAATAAAAAATGACTGAAAGTGAGATCAATCAATCAAATGGGGTTCAAACCAGCGGAGTCGCCATTCTTGTATGTAGAATTTTCTCCCTACGGATGGGTAGAAATTCTCTTAGATTAAAGTAGACTTTAACTGACTCTAAACTAAGACAAAACTAAACAAATGCTACCTTGAATTCCTAGATCTAAACAGACATTTCAATATTAAACTACTGGAAGAAACAGAAGAGATCTAACTGACCTTCAATCCAATTGCTTGTCTTTATAGTTGCTCCAATTTCCAAGTCCTCGCGAATGAACCTGTCAAAATGAAACCAAGATACAATCATATACGATTCTCTAGCAACTTTAAATATGAGTTAGGATCTAAATCTACAATAGATACAAATCATATCATTGAAACAAAATCAATACATGTGATTTGGGAAACAAGACAGGTTATGTTCTATTACCAACTTGAAGTCACTTACAATGGTTGCTTGGTATCCAAGCCAACTCCCAGCTCCAAGTGCTTCCTCCTCTAGCTATCTCCACAAAGCTTCAATATCATAAGTTTGGTGTCTCCAAGAGTCCTCCCCTTTGCTCATGGAATGCCTCTCTTTTATAGTGTGTGGTAGGGTTAACCAACAAGAGAGAAGGGTGGATCTTGGGAGAGTTTAGTGGATCAAGCCTACTAATCACAGAAAGTGAGTTAGGATCGAATCAGGGACGCCAATCCTCAAAAATATCTCAAAAATCAAGATCCCACAAGCCATGGAAAAAAGGCTAAAAAAGGTGTACTGCGCCTCTAAAACAGAGCATAACGCGGTAGTACCGCGTGGCAGAGAAATAGCATAACGCGGTAGTGTGGACTACTGCGCACCTAAGATGGAGCAAGGTGTGGTAGTGTGAATATATGAAGTCTCAGTTGGGTTGATTCTTGAAAGAATGGGTTTGTCTTCAAGGATCACTCATCATTTTTCTCTTCTGGGTATTTTAAGCAGTAGGGGAAGTGTCGTCAACTCTTTTTGTGGTGAAGATGCGACACTGTGAAATATGGAGGTATAACAGATGGTATGGTATCCCCAGCGGAGTCGCCATTCTTGTAAGTAGAATTGTCTCCCTACGGATAGGTAGAAATTCTCTTAGATTAAAGTAGACTTTAACTGACTCTAAACTAAGACAAAACTAAACAAATGCTACCTTGAATTCCTAGATATAAACAGACACTTCAAGATTAAACTGCTGGAAGAAACAGAATAGATCTAACTGACCTTCAATCCAATTGCTTGTCTTTATAGTTGCTCCAATTTCCATGTCCTCGCGAATGAACCTGTCAAAATGAAACCAAGATACAAGCATATACGATTCTCTAGCAACTTGAAATATGAGTTAGGATCTAAATCTACAATAGATACAAATCATATCATTGAAACAAAATCAATACATGTGATTTGGGAAACAAGACAAGTTATGTTCTATTACCAACTTGAAGTCACTTACAATGGTTGCTTGATATCCAAGCCAACTCCCAGCTCCAAGTGCTTCCTCCTCTAGATATCTCTACAAAGCTTCAAGATCATAAGTTTGATGTCTCCAAGAGTCCTCCCCTTTGCTCATGGAATGCCTCTCTTTTATAGTGTGTGGTAGGGTTAGCCAACAAGAGAGAAGGGTGTATCTTGGGAGAGTTTAGTGGATCAGGCCTACTAATCACAGAAAGTGAGTTAGGATCGAATTAGGGACACCAATCCTCAAAAATCTCTCAAAAATCAAGATCCCGCAAGCCATGGAAAAAAGGCTAAAAAAGGTGTACCGCGCCTCTAAAACAGAGCATAACGCGGAAGTACCGCGTGGAAGAGAAATAGCATAACGCGGTAGTGTGGACTACCGCGCACCTAAGCTGGAGCAAGGCGCGATAGTGTGAGTATATGAAGTCTCAGCTGGGTTGATTCTTGACAGAATGGGTTTGTCTTCAAGGATCACTCATCATTTTTATCTTCTGGGTATTTTAAGCAGTAGGCGAAGTGTCATCAACTCTTTTTGTGGTGAAGATGCAACACTGTGAAATATGGAGGTATAACAAAGATCTTCGTGCTGAAAGTATCGAGCAACAGCCCTTCGGTCAAAAGTTGCTTTCATCTTGTCTTGGTATATTTTAGTGGAGTCGTCTAGTTGTTCTCTGAACTGTTGAATCTCTATCAACTGATGAATTCTTCTTTCCATATCATTTGTCTCTTCACTTTCTGGTTGTAGTAGCTTCATTACCAGGAGGCCCAGATGAATCAGGAGGACAACTTCCTTTCCGTAAACCAACTGAAATGGCGAAGTGCCTATGGCTCATTTGACACTAATTCTGTCTGCCCATAATGTGAACTTCAATTGGGAGTCCCAGGCCTTTTTGTTTGTACTGAGCATCTTCTTAATAATAGTCACCAAGCTCTTATTATAAGACTTGGCCAAGCCATTTCCCTGTGGGTAGTATGTGGTTGAATTAATTAATTCAATATTATAATTTTGGCAAAAGTTCATCATCTTATATGATTTTAAGGCTGGAGCATTTTCTGTAAGTATTTTCCTTGGACAGCCAAATCTTTCCAAAATATTTTCTTCTAGGAAGCTTATTATAACTGAGTCATTTGTGTTCCTAGTGGGAATAACCTCCACCCACTTCGTGAAGTAATCAGTGTCCATAAGGATCCATCGGTGCTGGCTGCTAGAATGAGAATTTATTTCCCCAATAAAATCAAGACCCCACTATTGGAAAGGCACTTCCACCCTGATGGGTTTGAGAGGTAACGGTTGCAGCTTTTTATTTCCGGCGAACATTTGGCATTCCTTGCATCCCTTACAATCTTGCTAGCATAGGTAAATAGAGTGGGTCAGAAATATCCTACTCGCAATATTTTATGAGCGATCGCTCTCCACGCATGATGCCCTCCACACATACCTTTGTGAAACTTGGTAATTATGCCCTCGGTCTCCTCTTCTACAATGCAATTAAGAAGGATTCCCAGTGGATCCTTCTAGAAAAGGTAACCATCCAAAACACAATATTTAACCGCTCTGATTTTAAGGGATCTTATTTTAGACTTCTTGATTTCGGGGGGATAGGTAAGATGCTCCAAATAGTAGACTGTGTCCCTGTACCACTTTGACTTCATAAATTTCTCAGCTACCTGGTTGGGGAGGTTCTGCTGACCCTCTCCATTTTCTTGACCAAGGAATTGATCGATCAAATTGATCTCTAGGTCTTGGTAATTCGACTCAGCCAACAATTTAGCTAATCCTTGTCCTTTTACCAACTTGGTGGGTTTAATTTCCATATCGTTCTCTTGGATCTTGGAAATCCACTTTCCTCTTCTTCCTTCACTATCAGGATGACATAATATATCTTTAATGGTACTCCCCTGGACATGAGCGATGATCTTGGAATACAAAACATAGCTCTTGAATGACTTGAGTGCCTTAACAAGGGCATATGCCCACTTCTTCATTGTGTTATATTTTAATTCTGCATCTCTCAGGGCTCAACTGAAGAAAGCAATGGGTTGTTCATTCCCTTCCTGATTTTTTTGCAAAAGGACTGTTGCAATAGTAACCTTAGAGGCAAGAGAAAAGAATAGGAAATCCTTGGTGTAGTCTGGGCTAGTCAAAACAGACGCCTCTCCCACGGAGTCTTTTATCTGTTTAAAAGAATTCTTTGAAGCTGTGGTCCATTTTATCTCAACATATTTTCTCAGCATGTCAGTAATTTCTTTCATTATTTCAGCAAAGTTAGGAATAAACCTCCATAAAAAATTATTTTACCAATGAAAGACTGTACCTCCTTTTTATTTCGTGGGAGCTTAATTAGCTTGATAGCTACCACTCTTTCTGTGTCTATCCTCACACCATATTTTGAGATGATATGCCCCAACAGATTTCCTTCCGTCATGGAAAAAAAGGACTTCTTTGGATTGAGAGACAAGCCATACTTTCTGCATTTCTCAAAGGTTTGCTTCAGATGTTGAAGATGGTCTTTGTCAGATTTAGAAAATACGGTCATATCATCCAGGTATATCACAATGAATTTGTCATTTTCACCAATGAATGCTATGTCCATGGCCCTTTGGAATGTCGCACTAGCATTCATAAGACCGAAAGCCATCTTTTCATACATAAACGCCCCCCATGGTGTAGTGAAGGCTATTTTTTCCCTATCATCTAGGTGCATTGCAACTTGGTTGTAACCCGAAAATCCATCCATCATAGATTCTCGAGTTGACCCAACTACCTTTTGCATAATATGATCCATTTTGGGTAAATGATAATTATCCTTCAGCGAGCATTTATTTAGATTTATGAAGTCAACACATAGTCGTATCTCACCGTTTTTCTTTCTGACCGATACTAGGTTAGCCACCCATTCTGAATATCTTAGAGGGACGATGATTTTTGCATCGAGAAGTTTCCTCACATCCTTTTCAATCACTGGAAATAGGATAAGATTCACCTATCTCAACTTTTTCTTAACTGTCTTAGCGTCAGGCTTTAAGGGAATCTTATGTTGTATTATGGTAGTATCATAGGTTCTTAGGTCTTCATATTTCCATGCAAAAACATCTGCGTAATGTTTGAATAAATATTCATACCTTTGCCTTTGCACACTTGTGAGGGACTGAGATAGTTTAATGAACTTGGGATCTTCCATGGTGTTGAGATTTATTTCCTGCACGGCCTTGGTCGTTGGTTGTACTATTGGTTTGACTGGGATCTCATTTTTGTCGAACAACTGCTCTAACAGGACCAGTCCTTTCGGAATGAAGTTGTTCTTTAGCTATAGAACCTTGTGGCCAGCAATCTGCTGCATCAATCCATAGCTTTCTGTACCTTCTATCTGTGAATTACCTTCTTCTAACTCTCCAAAATCACAATCTATATCAGTATTTGAGAACTCCCCGACGAGCAGCAAGAAGCGTTTAATTTTTTGGTCATCCTCGAAAACTTGCCAGCTCTTAACATTGTCAGGGATGGAGGGACGGTATTTCATTTCAAATTCATAATTTAGCTTCGGCTTCTTGGGTGGATTGAAGGAACTTGCCATCATGTCCAATGCATCGACTTGTTGATTTTCTTTTCTGGGGACGAAAGTGATTTTAAATACGTCAAAGAAATTCTCAATGAGGTCCCAGGCTAGATTGCGATATGCTTTGAGTCTTGGATGTTTAGTCTGATATATACTTTTGATCTGTTTTACCACGAGCTCAAAGTCTCTGACGACCGCCAACTTGGTAATTTTTAAGTCCCTTGCCACTTAGAGGCCAAGGATGAGCGCCTCATATTTGGAAACATTATTGGTGGTATCAAAATATAACTTGTAAGATAGACTGATTTCATCTCCCAATGGTGATGACAGTACCGCATCTGCTCCAGATTCTTCTTTAGCAGATGCCCCATCGAAAAAGAGTTTCCAGACCTGGTTGCTGCTATCTTTAGCAACCAGTTTTGTTGCCTAAATATGTGTGATTCCTTCTTCAGATGGATCTCCCAATGATAATCTATAACATCTCATGTCCTCATCGGTTGTGTATACATGGTAATTCATAGGGATTTCTTGGTCGCTTATCACATAGGAAAACATAGGTTCTCTGTATAACCGCCTAGTTTCTCTAGCAAAAATGGGTATTGTAGCATATTTCATGTCCATCTGCATGGTGCCTCCCAACTTCTTATCCCAACTCCTTGACAAGAGCATGCCATTTTTAGCTGGGACATTTTCCACCACTACACTTATCATTACACTTTTGGCTGGTATCTGGGTGAGAGTGACCACCAAGTCCTTTATCATCACTATGCATTTTACCTTTCTTTGGTCGAAGTTGTAGAGATCATGATATGGCCTAGTGATCTCTAGTCCCAACTGTTCCATGATAACTTTGGGCATTGGATTATGAGATGCTCCGGAATCCAACATACAATTTTGAAGAAGCCTTTCATGTACATTCAGGGTGACATAAAATGGGGCAGTAGGCTCTTCTTTATTACCAATGTGTGGACCACATTGAAAAGAAGGAGCTTCATCATTTAGATTTATGGAATCTTGTTGATCGCTACTTTTTGCCCTGTGTAGCATTTTTTCGATCTAGCTCTGGTACATAGGATTTATTATTAACTCAGTCAAGGGAACCACTATCTTTAATTTTTTCAGTTCTTGTTCCAAACTGAAAGAGGTGGGCCCTTCTTTGGGGACTGGTTCAACTCTCCTATGGGGGCTTATGCCTGGCTAATTAGGAATCTCTGGGATTATGGCTTCAACTCTTTTATCTTCGAGGAGGTATTTTTCTTTTGATAGGGGGGCCACTTGAGGGGATCTTGCTTGAGTCAACTTGCGTGGGGACTTCCTAACAATAGGTCTGCTCTGTTTATTTGTCACCTCTGGCCTTGGTCTCAAGCTGTATTTTCTCTGTGGTTTATCTGGCTGAGCACTGTGAAAAGCAGGATAATCATCAAGGAATTGGTCACTTTCTTGGGATTCAAGGAGCTCTGGGTCGACTTCTTCATATAAGAGTGAACTCTCATAATCTTATCTAGTGAGTTGCATGAGGTGGGAATATTTCTCCATCCAATTTAGTTGTTCATCAAACTATTCATAGTCCTCCTTTGTTGTTATTCCGACCAAATTATTTTCTTTCTCGCGAATAAGAGGCCTTAATGGTTGTTCCTCATTCCTTTTTTCTCTATATTCCATCTGCGGATTGAAAGGTATTCTAAATTCATTAGGAGGATGGACATGTGACTGTCTGTTAGGACTACTACTCTCTAATTCCATTCTGGTCACTTTATTTGTTAGGTTTTTGATAATGCGGGTCATCTCATTGATCTTTGCATCTTGAGAATCTTTTATTTCTGAAGAAATGCCTTCCTCTTTGGCTTTTACTTTTTCTTTTGGTTCATCATCTCTATTCATTTTAATCTTGCCTCCTTCTCTCATATTTCCTTCAACATCTATGGAATCGTCCTGCATATCATTGAGCGAGACCGGTCTTCTTTCCCTTAACGTTATGGAAAAATATGAGGGCAAAGCAACGGCATAAGTGACTCAAGCTGCTGCTTCGGTGGAACGAATGTCTTCAGGAATCCTGAAATATAATTTATTAAATCTTGTTGTAAGATCAACCGAATTTTCTGAGCTGTTCTTCTTTAGGGCAAAGAATTTTGTTAGATAGTAGAGATTGTCACGTTTAACTCCCCACTTCTTAACGAATGTGGTTTCCAGTATCTCCATAGTACTAATGGAGGAATTAAGTAAATATCTGAACCATTTTCTAGCTTCTCCTTCTAGTGACTGAGCAAAAATCCGCATAAACACATCATCGTGTTCAATCAGGATATTATCCACAAAATCTTGGAATCGGTCCACATGATCCTCAGCAGACATTCCTTTGCTGCCATCATACTTAGGCAACAATTTCAGATGATGGGTAGGCATATCATTCAAGGGCGTGGGAAATTGCAGAGGTCTGTGTCGGCTTGCCACCCATCTTGGTGTTCTGGGTGGTGGTGGAGGTGGTCATCCACCTCCTCCTCTTGACATGAGGTGGCTGGAATTTAAATTCTCCGCCTGTGAGGTAAAGAAAGACTTGGATGAATTGGCGTGAGCGACAAATTCCTCGCTCACCATAGGGATTCTTTGAAAACCAGGAAAATCACAAGGAGTGTGAGGATCTTGGGAAAAATGATCTTTTTCAGGGGTTTGGACAACGAATTCAGACAGAGGGAATTGAGGTCCAAACAAAGGGGAGGCGGAAATTCACTGATAGCTTGGTGATGTAGACTAGAATCTCCCACATCTATGTCTCCAAGAAACTGAATCTTCTAGGGCCACAAACTCTTTATGGCTTGGGTTCTGGCAGGTATGTCTTTGTCCAGATGCCAGGTTTTCTACTGTGGAGTCACCAAGTAGATTATAGCCTGCAACTCAATTTCATCCACTATGAAACTGAAAGTGTATAATTTTTTCATTATACCCAGGGAAGATTTATCTTCTTGATTGCGTTCCCCGCCAACGGAGCCAAAAAAATGTTATTCCTAGAGACGTTCTAAGGTTGTCTTTAGAACTGTTCCTGTGCATCAATAATAAATTCTGAATTCTTTGCTCAATCAAAAACACATTTGAAAAAAAATGATGTAGAATTCCAATCTTTGAAATAAATGGGCAGTATTCCAATGTGCTAGAAACCAAACTTTAAGTATCAGATGGAAAATGAATGGTATAAAATAAAGGTACTGCAGAGAGTAAGTCTTTATCCTATGTTAAAGAATGATGTGTTGAGCCTAAGAGAGGAATTCAACAGTCCTAACAAAATAACCACAAAATCGCCACTGAATAATGCAAGGATATCTCCTCTAGACCAATCAGCATGAACTTCATGTACTAATCATCTTAGAAGAAAAACATTTAAGCAGATGCACTCACATTAAACTCAGAACAGATCTGTGAATTATACATAAATGAAAGAGATGAAGAACAATAGAAAATACTAATTGTGCACATTAAATTTTTGAATCCATAAAGCTTCAAGATAGGGAAATAATATCCTTCTTTCTGTATTGATCGAACTGTCAAATATATGAAGTGGTACTTCTTACAAAAGAGAGCCGACCCTTTGGCTACTACCTCTTCGACTATATATAGCTTTCCTATTTTCTACAACATAAATTGTTACAATCAGTTACAGCTCAACATCTTTAAGTTTTTCTGTTTGTACTTTCTAATAGAGTTTGTTACAATATCAGTCATATGGAACAATACTGGTTATCCTATGACTATGACCCGGGACCACTTTGCTAAAATAAGTAGTACGTCCGACTAGACAAAATTTCTCACCACCTTAAGGCATACATGTATTAATGATGTAACCTTCTTTAGAACCATTAAGAGCCTTTTAAACACTAGTTGGACCAATTACATCCTCATGGAAATATAGATGCGACCACCTTGATGAAGAATGTTGTTTTACAAACCTCTATTATCTATCTCTTCTACCCCATCCAAGCCCTTTGCTCTCAGACCTTATTTTCGATGGGGCAAAAGTTCACCTCTACTGCAGGGCTATGGAATAGGACCTGATTTTGTCACTAGTTCGCTCAAACTGCTCAGGTGCCACTGCTTCATCATTTGATCGTCATTTGCTGGGACCGTCGTATCCCCTCCTTCCGTGCTTTTGAATCTAGAAGGTCCATCTCCTTTTTAACCACTGTGATAACTGAACTCTCCTTAGACATATCGGGTGAGACCTCAGGCTACTCCCACATGATTATTTGCAAATGTGCGACTGTCAGTTTCTCATGGATGTTGGTCATCTGAGTCTTTCGTACTCCTTGCAAGCCACCATTAGAGATAAAATGAACCATTGAGAGCACCTATCTTTCAGTTTTAAACTAATCAGCCATGATCAATCTGCACATCTCAAGTTTTGTGCTCTAGACTGATGGCGCTCAGGAGCTTCATGAATTAGTCTTATGCACCAATGGGAGTATTTATAGCCTGGCTCACTTGATTCTTCAAAGGACGCACTGTACCTGAGTAATTATTACATAGCTATTTCCTAGGCTTCGCGTGTTGGGAGAAGACGCTGATCTGTACGGTGGCGACGACAATAATAAGTATCGGGAGATGCTTCTTCACATTGATAGTGGGATAATAACACCAACAGTAAGCATATGTCTACATGCATGTAAGGAAAATCAGGAGCACCCCAGGTGCATTACGTCCCAAGGACCACCTACGCCTACCACCATGCAAGATCTTTCCTAGGTGCACACATAATGTCTTTGTTGGCTGTAAATAACCTTTCGAGGGTTTCAACATAGAGCCAAGTACTTCGCGGTTCAAAGAACCAACAAAAACCCTATTCACCAGCCCTTTTGGCAACAGACTGCACGCAGACTAAAGTCTCATCTGATGTGAAGCTGAGGGGTTGGTTGTGCAATCAATTTTCCACAACCGGGTGATGCAATAGGGGAAAGGTGGATAAGCAGCGCAATACCTTGCGGACTGCTACAAACAACAACTGCGCGAACCTTCTGTTTCACATCGGGTGCTTCGGCATGCAATTGTGCTTGTGTGCTTGCACGCTTGCGCCTCTAATGACTATGAGATACAAGATACCTTTGCATTGTGACAGTAAGCTATTAGCAGCTTACCTCGCAGCAAATCTCAATGACTCAGCGGATCAACTAGACTTCACGTCCCTGCTAGGATGATTAATTCTAACCAATCCTTGGAAGATTACTGCGCGCTCCAACGCTGCGCTAAAAATCAATGTTCAATGATGTAACTACTTGGAAGATTCATCCATTCCAAGAATCATAAGTGTTGAATACTTAACATTCCTCCATGCATATATTACTTAACATATTATTCCTATTTTCTGTGGCGAATACATATAAAAGTAATTATATAACAGAAGACTTCAACATTAAACATTCATACCAAGTAAATGAACAATCATACACACACAATAGTCACATAACACAGAATTTAACATGGTTCACCCCCCGGATGGAGGCTACATCCACAAGAACGGTTGTTAATATTGCTCT
This sequence comes from Larix kaempferi, assembly GCA_027924585.1. Lineage (NCBI taxonomy): Eukaryota > Viridiplantae > Streptophyta > Pinopsida > Pinales > Pinaceae > Larix > Larix kaempferi. Next base: position 4,066,483 of record BSBM01000073.1, read on the forward strand.
TTATGGGAAGGGTACAACCGTTCTTAGTCTGCGCACTCAGCTACAAACTCTCTTCTCTCTCAGATAGGCCTTTTTTCACTCAGCTGCAGAGCCTTTACAATGGCTTTCTAAGCTTAATATTCTACAATACTTAAAATAATTAACCAAAAATGAAGAGTAACCCTTCCCTTATAAAATTGTGCCTTATTTATAGATCATGCCCGTAGGTCATGTCTTTACAATCATTAGGCCAAAACCCTAAGGTTTCCAAAACTGGCATGGCTAACTACCACCCTAGCTGTCTCCATCGATAGCCTGCTCCGCCTGCTCTAGTTGGGCTACTCGTGGCTCACAGGCTCTTCTGATAGCCGCAGTCCTCAAAACGGTTACAACTGCATCATGGCCTGTCCCTTTCCACTCCTTCACCTTCCTTTCACCATTGGTGTCGTGGCCTATCTTCTCAACTACTTGCCGCCATCGTTCAAACAAGTCGCTTTCATCTGCCATCCACTTGTTCCTTACCCAAAATAGGTCATGTCCTCGTCTGACCTTTACCCACGTTCTGAACCAAAAATAGCTCATGCGCACCATGTGCATAGTCCTACTACATGGTCGTTCCTTAGCCATTGTCGGTGCGCGACATGCGCAATTTCTCAGAATTGTCTGTCGCCTGTCGCCACATGTAATGCACACTTAACCAAACTGCTTCCTCTTCCTGCCGCAGCGCGCAATGCGCAATTATCAAAATTGCCTTTTCTTTCTACCGCATCGTGCTATGCACGATTTTCCACACTTGTATATTTTTCCAACCTAATTGATCCCCGCCTAATAGGCCCCTAACACTCACCTGTGGCTCGTCCCAAGCCACTTCCACTTGCGGAAACTGGTGCCGCATCTTCCATCATCCTAAGTTTTAATGTAAAGCTCTGTAGAGTTCCTGCTAACTCCGTAACAATTTCCTTGTCTTTTTATTGGAAACCTTGAAGCATCTCCAGAGTTGTCTGCGAGACCTTCTCTCGAGCCACTTGTTCCTGCATGGTTCCTTCTGCCGCTTGAAGTTTTATGAACTTCACGTCGAATTGTTGCATTAGTTAAAGGCCTTCTTGCTCAATAGGCTACATCCTGACCAATGTAGCCGCCTCTTTCTCTCTTAGCATTTCCAACTCTTTCTAGAGGTCCTTGACCTCATTAAATTTATGCATTTTCTCTCTTGCTGGCGCATTCCTCAGCTGCACACTTGCAACATCAACCTGCTGCTGCTTCTGTTTTAATTCTTCCCTTACCTGTTGGAGCGCAGGATCCTCACTCAACCCGGTGACTACTGTAGTTATCTATTCAAGTAATTCTTGGCATTTTGTCACTTCTGCCGAAATGCCATCCATGGTTTCTTTGATGTCCTCAAATGGAGCTGGGTACTGATCTAGTGGAATGATAGGGTGCCTAGCCTCTAGCTCTGTGATTTTTCCTTTATAAGAGGCTTCCATTTCTATTTTCTGAGAGGTAAGGGACTCTACCTTGGCCCCAATTTTCTTTATTGTGTCCTCCATATCATCTTCTTCCTCGCATTCTTCTATGTTTGTGCACACAGCTGAAATGGTTTCCTTCAGCTTTCAGCCCTTTTCCTAGGCTATGCTAAATTCTTGTTTGTTGTTATCTGACTCCTGCCTTAATTGATTGATGTCTTCAGTTAACTGTGCAAACTTATCATATGAGGTGAGGCATCTCTCGTGAATTTATTCCGCCACTCTGATGTGCAACTCATTCAAGTCCTCTAGGGGCAGGGCCCCAATGTTCAGGTCGAGGCATCCAGTCTTTACTGCCTCCTTAACCGTTTCATTTGGATAAATCAGGTAGATCGGTTCAAGGTTCAAGGCACGCAGATACTTACTTCCAGTGACAGGTGGTCTTCTTTGCGCAATTGGTTCTCCTGACTTCCTGTCAGAACCTGAGCCTGGCTGTCCCAATCCCATATGGGCTACCATTGTCTTGACCTCCTCCATAGCTTGGATTATGGTCAACTGTAGTTGTTCTTGCCTGGCTTCTTTCTTAGCATGAGTCTCTTCCCATGCTTCCTGTACTTTTGTCACGATGGTCTCGTAATCGTCTGGGTGTAGCTACGGCTCGAGCTCAGGTTTTTCAGCCTTCCTCTTTGTGCGTCGGCTCTGTGATTGCGAGGGGCCTTTAGTGGCCTTTCTCTTTGCTGCTGATGAGGCGCTATGTTGACTCTGTGCATCATCCTTTTCTTCCTCAATGGGTGTGCTAACCAGTAGCCCACCCTTCTTTCCCTTCTTTGCTAATGTTTCTTCCTTGTCTTCCTGATCTGTGTCTGTGTTCTCTTCATCGATGTCTTTTACATTGATCTTCTCCGAAGAGGTTCTACGTTCTGCTCGTAGTCTGATGCATCATCGCGTGAAGCGGGAACTTTCCATTTTGGCTCCCATCTCTCCATCATTCCCTCAATCGTCTGCTCATCTAGTCGATAAAATCCTGGATACCATAAGTCATGCTTTGTTATGTCACCTCTTGGATGAATGAATGATCGGTGCCTTTTCACGCGAAACCTCATAATGCAGGTGTATGCATTAGTTAATGGCTTGGAAATGTCCGGTGTTACCATAATTTTGTCGCACAACTAGTGATAGTAAACATAGAAGACTTCAGCCATTTGTTGTTGTCTAGACACCTTTGGGCTTGCCCATAGATTGGCAAAGCGCATTCCTATGCCTTATCCTGCTAAAGTGGTAGCTCCTTGATATCCCTCAGGCTCCTTCCATCCTATAAAGGCTATCAACACTAGCAGCCAACTAAAATGGAATGCTGCTCCATCATCTTAGGTATCTTGAACATATTCTAAGAACTCGTTCAATAAGAACTGGCACCATTTGTAAGATTTTCTGCGCAATACATTAGCGGCTGCCTTGATTGCGACCGCAGGTACTTTAGGTGGTCTACACTTGCGCAACAGTTTTCCTGCAAGCAACTGGGTTGTAAACTGTGTTGCGCGGTCATTGATGTCGACCATTGGGAACCCACATCCCTTGCACGCTACGCCAAACTCTTTTGCTACTTCAGTGATAATGGCTCTATCCTGCGCCCTCTTTATGATGAGGTTAGCAGGGTCATCTCCTCTCTTGTTTAGTTCGGTGATCTGATGGATCATGTCAGTACTGATATCGATGCGCATGTCCAACCATAGGAATCCTTCATGCACGTAAGTGAGCAATGTGCATGCTATGGCAGAAAACTTAGCACTCTTAGTAAAGTGTGACATTTGCGGTAAATTTAACAAGCCTGATGGCCAGATGGCCCTTAGCCATTCTTGAACTTCCAGCCTGTCGGTGGCAATTTCTGTGTCCTTGACCCAATTGATATAGACGTCCGGTCTAAATTGTGGGTAGTTATTTAGCATTACAAGTGTATTCTCCAGTAAGTCCTACTCATCTAGCTTGCAACCTGGTACGCCACCCATCAAATTCTCCTCAATCTTCACCTTGGTAGAAATAGTGGGTAGCAGGATTTCATATTTGAAATTTTTTTCTACGTTGACTGGTGAGGCATCAAGCTTCCTTGGAGGGATATAGTCAGACATAGGATAAAATGACAGGTTTTGAGCTGAGGCTGTCTGTTATAATGGTACTTTGGAGCCCCCCTGCTCTGAAGTTGTTTCTTTAACCTTGTTGCTTCCTGCAGCCTGCCGTGCTGAACTTCTAGATGTACCTGCTTTCGTCACCGTCATTGCTACTGGAATCTCTGCTTGCTCAAATAACTAGGAAATATCTGCCAACTCAACTTGTTCACTCATACACGCTCTGATCACTCATCTCTTGAATATGTCAAACACTTCGTAAAAATGGTTAAGTGGCTGAGCAGGGTCTATTTATAGCCACTGCTAGTCTGCTACGTGGCCTTCCACATTTGTCGAGGTCGTAAAATCCATATTGATTTCCATTTTGTGTGCATTATCTTGGGCCTGTCAACCGATCCTTCTCCTGATTTGAATGTTATTTCCTTAAATGCTAAAAGGTTTCCTGGTAAGCTAGCTTATCAACTCTGTCAGATCCGCGTTAATGGCTTAGCCTACCAGCCGGATTTCGATATGAATTGGTCACTTCCATCTTTAATGGCCCACTAACCGACCGACATATGTCATGGTAATGGTTTCCATCATAATGTGCTGGCGGTCTAACAAATTGTTTTCTTCAGGATGTGCGCGTGGTGTCATCTTCTGTGTGACTGTCGTTCGGTCTTTTCTGCTTGATCAGTATCTGTATTTTCTCTGTGCAGCTACTCTCCTCTTCTTCTTCTTTTTTCGCGCGCAACTTCAGTAGTGTTGCGCAGTACACTTTCCCGAATCATCCAGAACTTTGCGCAACCGGACTATCGTGGTAAAGCTTTAGTCTACTACCATTTATCAAACTTGGTAAGGTATCTCCAGCTAATGTATCTAACTGGACTGCGCCACTGTTAGTAACATGCATTACAGTATATGGGCTAAGCCAATGCATCCTAAATTTTGTAGGAAATTTCATGAATTTGCTATCATACAGGAGGACTAGATCACCTACCTGAAAGCTCTTGTTCTTGATGTGGCGATGATGTCATGCTTTTTCACGATCTTTCTGTACTTGTTGGTGGAAGACTGTGACAAAGTGATCTTCCTCTATCCCAACCAAGTGTAGTAGTCTTTCTTCAAGTGCTGCACGATTTTCCATGCCTGTAAACGCTGCTATTCTCAAGCTGGGAACAATGTACTCCATCAGCATTATTTCTTCTTGCCCATAAGCCAACCGAAAAGGTGTATGGCCAGTCAGTTTCTTGTAGGTAGTCCTGTATTCCCATAGTACAAATGGAATACGCAGGTCCCAATCGTCTCGATTGACGTTGCATATCTTGGTTAGCGCATTCTCCAACACTTTGTTAAATGCTTCAATAGTTCCATTCTCTCGTGGATGATAGGGTGTACTACACTGGTGATGAACATGGAACTCTTCGGTCAAAGCTGTAATGGTCTTATTCAAAAAGTGTGTGCCTTGATCGCACATCAATATCTTTGGGCATCCAAACCTTGTAAGGATATTTTTACATATAAACTCTGTGGCTGTAGCTGCGCTACAGTCTTTAACTGGCTTTGCTTCTGGCCATTTGGTGAGGTAATCGGTAGCAGTAATGATATATCTCGCACCAGTTCTTTTCCCTGGTGGGTTAATAGGACCCACAAAATCAATGGCCCACTTCTCAAAGGCCTGCAATGTCAGTTGTGGATTTAAGGGCATTTCATCTTTGCGTGATGGCTTCCCTGTTCTTTGACAAACATCGCAATTCTGGCAATGTTCCTTCGAATATTTATGAATTGTAGGCCACCATATCCCTGCGTGCAATATCTTCTGCATGGTAGCTCTCCCTGCATAATGGCCTCCTGTGACTCTTGAGTGGGAATCATCTAGTATGAATGGTTTCTCATGCTCGAGCACACACCTGCGCAGTACTTCATCCAGTGCCAGTTTGTATAGCTGACCTGCAATTATAGTGAAGTCTGTTGCGTGCACTACTGGCTTCTTTTTTTGTTGCGTAGAGAACTCTGTGGGTGTGAACCTGATAGTCAGAAATTCAATGATGTCTTTATAGTAATCATCAGCAACTTGTATAGCGAACAACTGTGCATCAGGTAGATTATCTTCTAGATTCGTTGGTTCTTCTCCTGATTCAATCCTTGACAGATGATCAGGTCCCAAATTCAACCTTCCTAGCTTAACCACTATTTCAAAGTCGTACTCCGGAAATAGTACTGACCATCTGCATATGCTCCCCCCTAACACTTGCTTATTGACCAGGTATTTCAAGGTAGAATGGTCAGTGAACATGGAGAATTGCGCACCAAGCAAGTAGTGCCTAAACTTCTGCAGCGCATATACCATTGCGAGTCCTTCTCTTTCAGTGGTGGTATAGTTCTTCTCAGCAGATGATAGCTTTCTGCTGGAAAATGCAATGGGATGATTAATGCCTCCTTCTCCTGGTTGAGCAAGAACAATGCCTAATGCGATACATGAATCATCAACATGGACATGGAATGGATTTTCCCAGTCCGAAAAACATAGGATCAGTGCAGTGACCATCTTCTCTTTTAATATGTCAAATCCTTTCTCACAGTCCTCATTCCAAATGAATGGTACATCTTTCTTCAACAAATTTTCCATGGCTGCGGTTATCTGTGCATACCCTTTTATGAATTTCTTGTAATATCCGGTATGTCCTAGTGTGGTGCGCAACTGTTTAACTGAGTTAGGTGTAGGAAAGTTTACAATGACTACAATCTTAGTAGGGTCAACCATCAAGCCCTGTTTGCACACAATGTGTCCCAACAAGATTCCATAGGGAACATAGAAAATAGACTTCTTTTAAGTTTAATAAGATTTGATGCTGTCTACACTTTTCTAGCATCATTCTGAGGTTTGCGACATGGTTCTTCAATAAACCGAAAATGGTCCAATCATCGAAGTAAACCTCTAAAAACTTATGTATAAAATCCTTAAATGTTGCGACGACCACTCTAGAAAATATGGTGGGTGCATTCTTTAGACCAAAGGGCATCATTGTGTATTGGAACGACCCCCATTCTATAGAAAAACTCGTCTTGTGCCTATCTACGCAGTCAAACCTAATATGATGGTAACTAGAGAATCCATCAGTAAAAGAATAGGCCTCATTCCCTCCAACATTATCTAGCACTTCATCTGTAAAAGGTGTAGGAAATGGGTCATGCATTGAAGCATCGTTCAATTTTCTAAGATCCACACAAATTATGATCTCACCCTTTGTTTTCTTGTCCTCGATAACCATCGGGCTTATCCATTCAGATTCTTTGACTGGCTCAATGATCATGGCATCGAGCATTTTATCGAGTTTTTCCTTAACTTGTTCTTTATAGCACGGATTCAATCTATACGGTCTTTGCTTTACAGGCTTCGTGCCAGGCTTAAGAGGGATTTTCATCACTCCTAAGTCTCCCAGTATACCTTTCATCTCTGTGAATTTAGTCGGGAACAGTTCGCGATACTCCTGTAGTATACCCGTGACTTCCTCAACTGTGTCTTCGTCCCAATAATCTCCAATAGCTGCGAACTTTGGCTCTTCACTGGTGCCAATGTTCACTTTTCTTGTCTTTACGGGTCCGCTCATGTCTGGGATTTCTAGTGGAGGTCCTTCTACCTCGTGTGCGCCCTCTGATTCAGGTATCTTTATGTTTCGCGGGTCATCCTCATCACTGTCTGCCTGAGCTGCAGATTCGTCAACGAGGTTATAACAATCAAGAGTAGGCTCTAATTGCGCCTACCATTCCAGGTGTAAATGTGTAGGTATGCTTTATGTGCCAAAGAATTCTTCTAGGGTCATATTTCCATCAGCATAGTCTGGTCTGAATATTTTTTTTTCTGAAGAAGCTACAATGCATCATTGATGCTTCGATGTTCATCCTCAAAACTGAAATATGTCTGGAAACTCACGGTCAGGGAAGACCAATTTGTTGTGCCCTTGCATAGTTCCAGGTCTAGGTACCATTTCTTTGGAATCGATTCTTCCAATGTATGCACAAACAAATGCACCCATTCCATTTTTGGTCTTTCCACCCAAGCTTGTGAACAAGTTTCCAAGTGATCCCTTGGATCTGTCTACCCATTATATTTTGTAAAAGGTATTGTAACCTTCTCTGCGAATCTGATTTGCATCTTAATTCTGCATTGATCCCATGTAGTCAATGTCTGCTTGTGCGCAGCCCACCATCTGGAAGGTGTCTCGCACAATGCTACATCTAATGCTTGTAAGCGATGTTCATCTGCAATTGCTGCAGTATAATCTCTAATGAAAGAATAAACATTAGATGAACCATCATATGTGGGGATTGAGCTTACCTGCTTTCCACTCCAGCGTATCGACTTCGTGACCTACACGCATCTCATTGTAGATACTTCATGCATTCGATTTTGCCAGTTCTCCAAACCTGCATCCGAGCTTGAAATGCAAGAGCTGTTGCATCTCCATCTAAGTGTACCATCTGCAGTAGGGTTGATGTAATCTTCCTGGTTCATGGTCAGTTTGTACAACTGGTCCAAATCCTAAGCTTGAGATTCCTCTTGAATCGGCTCACTGTATTTGTCTTCGTTGGAAAGGTCCAATGGTACAATCACCCTAAGATGTTTTCCTTCAAAGATCATCTTCCTGGTCTTTAGATTTATGATTGTGAGGTTATCAATAGCCCAGTCAATCCCCAATAATGCCGGGAAAGGCTGACTATCGTCCACAATCTCAATAACCTCGAAATCAGCATGACTCTGTACTCCATCAATGTCAACAACCACACTGGCCAACCATCCAAATGGTATGAATTTTTCCTGATTGGCCATTCTCAATTGGATATGTGGCCATGATAGCTTTGGTCACCCCATCTGCTGCCATGTCTGCTTAGTCAAGACATTGACCTCTAATCCCAGGTAAAGAATGATTTCATCCATTTCATAATCTCCTATTTGCGCATTGAGTCTCATCTCTCTGCCTGTTCTCTTATGTTTCTTAATATTATGAACTTCCCTATTAGTAGTGTCTTCTCCACTATGTGGTTCATACTGATCTATGACCTTCTGCAGTTTTGTTATGGCATCTGGGTTTTGTAACAATTTCATGCAGCTTCTAAGGAACTGCGCAACAGAGGTGCATGTCTCTGCTGTGGCGCTTGTGTTGTCATAAGGATCCGGTATGTCTTCCACATATGACATTTGACTGCGCAGTGGAATCCTTGTCAAGCTCGGTGCCGATTCTCTAAGGATATTCCGTGCTTCCGTAAATGCTCCTTTATTCTTCGCTAGGTCAAAGGCAGGTGTTTTCTCGGAAGCTTTTCTTATCCATTGTGTCTCAAGGGGTGCTTGCTTAGATCCAAAATTTCCAAAGGTCGAAGGTTCTGCTCCTCAATCGTGCCCTAGCACAACATTGCTATGCGTTACTACATTGATGCTTGGATCTTTAGGTCTCCTTTCTGCTGCAATCCACTTAGTGTTTGGAGTCGGTGGGTCTATTCTTCTGCGTTTCTGCATCTCGACCTCTAGTATGGAGAAATCTTCAATAACATGCTCAAAATATTTAAAGTAATTGCACGTGGTGCATGGGTTGGTACAATCCCTAAAAACATGAACTGGTTGGCCACAATTATAGAAAATTACCTTACTGCGGCCTCTTCCTTGCGCCGGGCCTCTTCCTCTTCCACGGTATCCACCACCATGGCCTCTATATACCCCCTGGTCATACTGTGGATTCTCTTGCTTCGGTTGGTTGTCTTCTTGGAGGTGGTATATTCTAGCACCTCGCATCACTTCCATATTGCGCTTTCTTTCATTCATCAACTCATATGCATGACAAATGGATTCATCATGTCCAATTGACTTACAGAAATTACAATACAAGCTCTTAGGTGTTTTTACATATTTATGTATGAGATAACAGTCTTCTGGTTGGTGTCCTCTACTTCTGCAAATTTCACACCAGGGTGCCTGGTTTTGATTAATCAGGTTTGGTGCATCGCTGTTAAGATAGTATTGAAATAAAGGGCAATGTTCGCTAGTGTGGCCTTCTCCCTTACAACTTGTACACCAGACATCATGCCTTCGTTCATATCTTTGTTCCTTTCCATTCTTCATGCTTTCCAATTCTATTTTCAACGTGGTCAACTGATTCTGGATCTGTGACATCCTAGAACTAGTCTTGCCAATCGGCGAAGCCTCTAGCTTCATCGCAATCTCTAAGGCCTCTTCCTGCGATGCAACCCTCTACTGCATCAATGGTTGTCTGATGTGGGGTAGCAGTGCAACAATGAACCATTCTTTATGCTGTTGCGGAGCTATAAAAAATGTTACTTGGTCTAGGAGTGTTTTAAACTTTTGGTCAAATTCCCAGACCGTTTCGTTAGGTTTCTGCTTAATCTCTTTAAGCTCTATGATAAACTGGGATTCAGACTTTGGTTTCTTAAACTCTACTACCATCACAGCCTTTATTTCTGCTAAGGTTCTTGGTTGTGCTCGAGAATATTTCATAAAACAATGAAGGGCTCTATCCCTGAATGTAGTGACGAGCTGCGCTCTCTTCACAGCGTCATCTTGAATTTGCTTTACACTCCATACGGCTTCACATAGAAACCAATGTTGATCAGGGTCTTCCAGACTCGTGCCTTTGAATATCGGCAGTTTTATGTCGTTATCTGTCATTCTCCTTCCTGGTGGTGTATTGGTGTTCTAATTTTGGGAAGGGTTTTGAGCGGAAAAAGTAAAAGGGATATTTGGAATAGTACTAGGGATACCACTTTGTGGACTTTGCGGGGTGGGTTATGTGAAGTTCGCAGCGGGTGGGTTTTGCGATACGGGTGGCGCGGTATCTGCAACCGGCGGGTTCTGCGGTGCAATAGGATGGGTGGTGGTTGATGACGGTGCAGTTTGATTATTAAGGTCGCACGAAAGTTATGTATTCACACGGAGTCTAGGTCCTCCCAGATTCTTTTCTTTATTAAACTTATATCTCTTTCCACTTCTCAGGTTATGTGCCTCTTCGTTAGAATCACTATATATGCTATTGACCATGACAGATGTGAAAATATTACTGCATTCTTAAAATGCCTTTTTCAGCTAAAAGCATTTTAATGTATAGATTGAGGTTGTTCAGGAACTTACCTTCGAATCCGTCAGAGAAGTATCCTTTGACTTGACTGTAGGATTTCAACGTGTTTACAGTAAATTCCGTGACAAATCCTTCAAGTATGCTATCAACCCATAACTCAATTGCTCGCAACAGTGTGTTGTCTATTACTTTGAGCTGCACTGTGAGCTCTGGAGTCCACTCTGTAGGTACTCCTCCTTGGAAATAGGTTTTCTTTTCTGCGAGTAATGAGATCCACTTGTGCGACTTGTTTCCAAACGAAGCCCAAAAAATCTTGTGAATCTCTCTCCACAAGTATCTATTCAACCACTGTACGTCGGTGAGAGGTGGATGTCTATTCTCTTTCTTTTCAAAATGTCTTTCAATTTTGTCACACCAATCCCAGATCTCTTTATTTTCAGGATGCCAATTGTCTGAACCCAACGGGAACTGGTATTCTTCTTCACACATTACTTTTCGATCACACTATCGCATCACTAGTCTTAGCCGGGAAACATAACCATTTGTTGGATGTAAATAACCTTTCAGAGGTTTCCAACATAGACCCAGGTACTTCGTGGTTCAAGGAACCAACAAAACCCCTATTCACCGGCCCTTTTGGCAACAAACTGCGCGCAGCCTAAAGTCTCACCCGAGGTGAAGCTGACGGGGTAGTTACGGAATCAAGTTTCCACAACTGGGTGATGCGATGGGGGAAAGGTGGATAAGTAGTGCAATACCTTGCGGACTGGTATGGACAACAACTGCGCGAACCTTATGTTCCGCATTGGGTGCTTCGGCGCACAATTGTGCTTGCGCGCTTGTGCCTATAATGATTATGCAATACATGATACCTTTGCATTGCGACAATAAGCTATCAACAGCTTACCTCGCAGCAAATATCAATGACTCAACGCATCAAATAGACTGCGTGTCCCTGCCAAGATGATTAATTCTAACCAATCCTAATTAGCATTCTCTATCCCTTCGACCTGTTCAAGTTCTTATCATTAAGTTGTAGCTGATTGAATAAACATATAATTACTGTGTGCTCCAATGTTGCACTAAAACTCAATGTTCAAAGATGTGACTACTTGGCATATTCATACATTCCCAGACTCATAAGTGTTGAATACTTAACATTCCTCCATGTATATATTACTTAACATATTATTCCCATTCTCGGTGGAGAATACATATAAAAGCAATCATATAACAGTTGACTTCAGCATTCAACATTCATACCAAGTAAATGAACAAGCATACACACACAATAGTCACATAACATAGAATTTAACGTGGTTCACCCTCCGGATGGAGGCTACGTCCACAAGAACAGTTGTTAATATTTATCTTTATGGGAAGGGTACAACCATTCTTAGTCTATGCACTCAGCTGCAGACTCTCTTCTCTCTCAGATAGGTCTTTGTGCACTCAGCTGCAGAACCTTTACAATGGCTTTCTAAGCTTAAGATTCTACAATACTCAAAATACTTAACCAAAACTAAAGAGTAACCCTTCCCTTACAAAATTGTGCCTTATTTATAGATCATGCTCGTAGGTCATGTCTTTACAATCATTAGGCCGAAACCCTAAGGTTTCCAAAACTGGCATGGCTAACTACCACCCTAGCTGTCGCCATCGACGGCCTGCTCCACCTGGTCCAGTTGGGCCACTCGTGGATCACACGCTCTTCTGATAGTTGTAGTCCTCAAAACGGTTACAACTGCATCATGGTCTATCCCTTTCCACTCCTTCACCTGCCTGTTGCCATCGGTGTCGTGGCCTAGCTTCTCAACTGCTTGCCTCCATCGTTCAAATAGGTCGCTTTCATCTTCCATCCACCTATTCCTTACCCAAAATAGGTCATATCCTCATCTGACCTTTACCCACATTCTAAACCAAAAATAGCTCATGCGCTACCATACGCATCGTCCTACTGCGTGACCGTCCCTTAGCCATTACCGGTGCACGACATGCACAATTTCTCAGAATTGTCTGTCACCTGTCGCCACGCACAATGCACACTTAACCAAACTGCTTCCTCTTCCTGCCACAGCGCATAATGCACAATTATCAAAATTGCCTTTTGTTTCTGCCACATCGCGCTACGCGCAATTTTCCACACTTGTATATTTTTCCAACCCAATTGGGCCCTGCCCAACAGTCTTATGATCGGTGGAACTCTCAACATCTCTAGTATGGGAGGAAAATTAGGAGCATCCCATATGCATTATGTCCCAAGGACCAACTATGCCTATCACCATATGAGAACCATCCCTTACATCTACCAACATGGGAGGACAATCAGGAGAACCCCAGGTGCATTATGTCCCAAGGACAACCTGCACCTACCACCATGTGAGAATGGCTCTAGTACATCTTTGTATTTCGGTCTCATCACTGTCTCTTAGGAGGAACATCGATCTGGAAAACACCAATCTTCTCTCTGAAGTACTTGAACTTCACTCTAGCTAACGGCTTGGTCCATACATAGGTTATCTGCTCGTCTGTTTCAACATACTGGAGCTTCACTGCTCCTCTATGCATCATATCCCATATATAGTGGTACTTGATCTCAATGTGATTCAACTTGTCATGGAACACCGGGTTCTCAGACAACTTCACGCAACTCTGGTTTTCACAGAAGATACAAGTCACCGCTAACTGGAGATCAAACAAATATTACAGTAGCTTCCTAATACTCATTGCCTCACAACTAGCCAAACAAGATGCAACATACTCTTTTTTGGTTGTACTCAGTGCCACACATGACTACTTCCTACTAAACCAGGAGATCATACTGGATCCCATACTAAAGGAGCTCCTGAAGTTCTCTTTCTATCTGCGGCACTGGCTGCCCAATTGGAATCAACATAACCCTGCCAGTTAATCTTCCGATTCTCCTCATACTTGAGCCCGTAGTCAACTGTACCCTTCAGGTACCTCAATACATGCTTTGCAGCAATCAGGTGAACACGTCTCGGATCTGTCAAAAACTAGATCAGGCTGTTCACAACAAAGCATATGCTGGCCTCGTGTTCGTTAGGTATATCAATGAACCAATAATCTGACGATACATTGTGGCATCAACTGAATTTGGTGAAGCATCACTCAGTAGCTTCAAGTTCGATGACATGGGTGTGGCCATTTCCTTGTAGTCCATCATTCCAAACCTCTTCAGAATATCTACTGCATACTTCCCTTGTCCAAGGAAGATTCCATTTGCACTCTACCACACCCCCATGCCTAAGAAATAATGCATCGTACACAGGTCCTTCATCTTGATCTCTGCGGAAAGCCTCCTCTTCACATCTGCAATGAGATCATTCTCACCTGTCTTAAATAGGTCATCTAAATATAACATAATTATCACTGGAATTCCGTCTTCAACCTTAAAGTAAAGGTTGGAATATGCTTTACTCTTAGTAAATCCCAAGCTCATCAGGAAACTTTCCATCCTGTTGTACCACGTCCTGGGTGCCTATTTCAATCCATACAAGGATTTATTCAACTTGCACACATGAGTCTACCTGTCATGTGTCTCAAATCCTAGGGGCTGCTCCACATACACTTCCTCTTCAACTACACCATTCAATAAAGTTGTCTTGAAGTCCATCTGGTGTACCTTTGATTTCATTACTACAACAAATGCCAGTATAGATCTGATAGAAGTGTATCTCACTATAGGTGCAAATGTCTCCTCGTAGTCTATGCCTTCCTTCTAGGAGAAGACACGTTCCACATATATTACCTTGTGTTTCTCAATTCTACCATCTGCAGCATGCTTGATGTTGTAGATCCACTTCGAAGTCACAATAGAATTCGCTTCTGGTCTCGGAATTATCTCCCATACATTATTCTTCATGATCAACTAGTACTCCTCAATCATGGAATCATTCCATGCTTTCTTCTCTGCTTCTTCCTCATAGTTGGAAGGTTATTTATCAATGATGTCACACAATAGGGCCACATAGCTGGAGTATGGTATAGGTCTCTTTATTTCTCTATGCATCTCATCTAGAGCACCATACTTCTCTGCATCTTGTATTTCCTCTCATGCCCATGCTGGTCTTCTCTTGTGGGAGTCCTTCTCACCTGGTGGATCTATAGGTTCTTGTGGTTCTGCCATGTCATGTTCTTCATGATCTTCTGGAATCACTTCTTCCATCGCTCAATCTCTAATATTGGGAACTTCAGGTTCTTCAATTTCTTCAATAGGTAGTTTTCTTGATTTAATGTATGCCGAGTCTTCGTCGCTTGTTCTTTGAAACAATTCTCTCGTGCGTTGATGTATATGTAACTTCAGAATGTATTTCACATATATGTATATTGTATTCCTATAGAGATGTTATTATTCCTCTATACGGAAGTGGTTGTATTACTATAGAGATGTTATTATTCCTCTATACGGAAGTGTCGTCATTTATATTGTAAGTGTCGTAACTTATACTTGATGGGTTATTAGACCACCTTGTTGGGGTCAGCCCTGTATAAGTCATGTGGTTCAAAGGGATATTAGACCACCCTATTGGGGGTTGGCCATCTGGGTCAAAGGGTTATTAGACCACCCTAGTGGGGGTCGGCCCAGTCAGCATTATGTTAAGTGGTTAAGTTGAGGCCGACCTAGTTGAGTAAAGGTCAAGTCAACTTAGTGTATAAATAGAGAGTGTGTCTCTCTCATTTTACACATTCTATTCTCTCAGTCACACTTGGAAGAGTGGCTCACTTGTGGAGTAGCAGGCTCTGCTACTAGGAGAAGAATATCTCTTGTATTCTTGTTGTATCATTGCTCTATCTATCTCTGACGAAGTTATTGGGGTTTTTCACCTTTATGGTTTTCCCCAAGTAAACTCTATGTCTCTTGTGTGCTTGCATTATTGTGTCCATGATTGATATGCTGTAGATTTGTTGTACATGTTGTTCTCTCAGTTAATATCCTAGATCAGATTGAAGTAAATTCTGAAAATTTAACATGGTATCAGAGCTAGCCCGAAAGAAGGCATGATATGGCATGTATGACACTTGTTGTACTTACGATGCTAGGGCTTGATATAGAAAAAACCAGTCATCATAGCACTTTCACTATAAATCTGTTTTCATGAAGTTTTCAAATATGAAACGTTTATAGGTCAAATATCAGATCCCCATGTACCTTGTGTCCAAAGGACAACCTCTAATTCGTTGTACTTTGTGATTTATAATCTGTACAATATAGGGTTTCTGCCTCTTCCAGATCTGAGTCAAAATCAGGTGACCTTGGGAAAAAGGTCATAACTTAGGCTAGGAAGATCCAAATGAAATTTTGCAAGATGTTATAGGTAGTACACAGACTGTACTATCTTAGAAAAGAATTTCAAAGGCCAAAGTTGAACCAATGACACGTGGCGCGTTGTACAAGTTCGCTCTCTTGTATTATCCCATAAGAAGGTCAAGTTGGGACACTTGGCATAACTCTCTCTCAGAGAATCTAATTGAGTTCATACCTATTGGTATGGAAAGATAACAGTTCGGGATATCTCAAGAAAATCGTTCAGAGGCCAAAGTTGAACCAGTGACACGTGACACACCATACAAGTTCGCTCTCTTGTATTATCCCATAAACATGTCACATTGCGACAAGTGGCATAACTCTATCTCAGAGAATCCAATTGAGGTCAGACCTATCGATATGGAAAGATAACAGGTTGGGATATCTCAGGAAAAGTTTTTAGACCCTGTGGATCAAAACGTTTGGAGTTAAACCAGAAACAATCAGGTACATATTTCTGTCAAAACAAAATTACTTTTGAGTACCTTCATTCATGGCTTCCAGAATTTAGGGCTTCGGAGAAAGTTGGAATTTTTGTAATCGGAGACCACGGCTGGATGATACTCATCAAAATAAAAAATTTAGAGACCAAGATTATATTTTTTGGTTGGGCAGAAGGCTGGGCTTGATCAAACCCCAGTTTGGGACTTTGATCGGAAAGATGGAAAATTAGGGCTTCTACAAAAATTGGAATTTTGGAAATCTGTGACCACAGCTGCAAGCTCCTCAGAACAATCGAAGCTTAGAGTTTTGAATCAAATCTTATGGTTGGGTGAAGCTCTGGGAAACTCAAACCCTAATTCAAGTTTGTCCCTAGTGAATTCGGAAATCTAAAAGGCAATTTCGAGGGGTGAAACTTTGCACTTTTCAAATTCTGAATATACCAACTTGATCAGCTCATCAAGGCACATATTTCTATCCTTTTGGAAGTTTGAATTTTTGGGGTTTCTTTGACAAACCCTAATCGATCTCTAGGTCTAGTTCTTGCAAATCAAGTGGATTGGGTTAATCCTAGAAGAAGATGGATTGGTCACCTGCATAAGTGAAGAAGTTCCTATCTCAGACGGAGATGAGGCTAAGGCCTTCCATAAGAAGATTACAAGCAATCTTGATAGGTATGGCTTACAGGTATGTTTCATGGTTAATTTTATCATATGTTTTTCTTCATATCATTACAGTACAATCTTGATTAATTACTGGACTTGTCGTATCACCTTAATAGAAGATATTCATTGATTAAGGTTTTGACACTTATGATTGTACTAATGCATTGTGATGTTGTATGAGGTTTATGTTGTTTGCTAACACAAAAGGTACACCAAGAAAGTCAAATCATGTTCTACTTCAAGAACATATGCTCATGGTGACATGAAGACAAAGATTCATCCATTATCATGGATCACATAGAAGATCTACTTTCAAGGTATGTATAACTTGGTTCTATAATGGTTAACTTATGAGACATGCAAGTTACTAGCACAAGTCACTGAAGAGAACCAGAAGACATTATGCAGGTATGTTAGACATAACTAGCTAGCATGCTAATCTAGGTATGTTTTTCCTATATCAAGCTAGAATCCTACCTTGTGTTAGGATCTTATACTATTGTGTTGTTGATAATGATTATTCATGAAGTCATAGGTTTGAATAATCATGGTTGACTAACCAGAAGAATCATGAAGATATAGGTTTGAATAATCACGGGTTTTATGCATATTATATCTCTTATCTTGATTGATGATTCAACTAACCAGAAGAGTCCTATGATCAAATAAGAATGTGTATGAGTAAAAGAAGACTTCCCTGAAACCTTGAATACTAATGTTTATTATCTGTGAATGATCATGAATATACATGTTTAAGATTATTGTGTTTTGATAGTATTAAGATTATACTAATAAATGTGTGATTATGTATGAGACCTCAAGGATAACACAATGATGATACTAATAAGCATGCATAGTGATTAAGGATGGATGTAAGTTTAAGGACAGGTAATCCAGGAAGCAAAGATCAAGAGGGAGCACACTCCAGTTGTTCTTGCAAGAAAGCAAAGGAGCACACTTCAGTAGTTTATGCAAGGATGCAGATATTCAGAGCGGTTGACCACTTCTCACAATCCACATAAGAATGGAGTTGTAGAAAAGAAGCAAAGACTGAGAGGGAGTCAACCCAACAAACAAACAAAGATAAGTATTTGAATTGTCATTACTTGCATATTTTATTGTTTAAATAATACTGTTCAATAATGTATATATTGGTGTTCCTAGAATTAGGTTGTGTATTATGCATATTAGAATAGTTGCATTGATGAACAGTATACTACTAATATGCATGGGTAAGTGGCCTATGGCACTGTACAACATTCCATTGCTACTTATCTAGAATGAAACCTCTTTGCTGACATGTTGGGAGTTGTGCACACTCTTAACAATGTTCTGGTAGAGACTGGAAGGCATCTAGAAAGTTGTGGAACATGGATAAATGTTGTATTAAAGAATTGGCTAAGATAATTGCATGACTGTATGACATATTTATTTATGTGTAAGAATTTGTCTGAAAATTATGAGATGTTTCTAATCATGCAATTTAACTTGTTTTGTAGAAAAGACCATATACCTTCACCTACAAAAGAAGTACTACAACATTTTTTCAAGCAACAAAATGATCTATTGAAGATATTAAAGTTCCCAGGATACAGGAAAAAATGCCATGATCTGTCAATCGTGAAGAACGATGTTTGGGATGCAATCCCAAGAGCTGAAGGGAAGTCTGTTGTGAATTTCAAATGGAACTATCAGATCAAGCATGCTGTAGATGGCAGCATAGAGAAATATAAAAGTGATGAAATAGAAGATACAACAGATGGATTTCAAGACAGCCTTCTTGAATGGTGTAGTCATATATGTGTGCCGAACTTGGTAGGATAGAAAGCTTTCTATCCAGTTTGGGATGTACCAAGAGTAAAGCGGATTACAACCTTTACTACAAGGTTTAGGAAGGCAATACAGGGATACTACTTTTGTATGCGGATAACGTGTTTGTTACAAGTGAAGATAGATTGATTGCCGACACGCAGCGGAAGCTTGCTGCCGAGTTCGAGATGAAGAACTTGGGGATGATGCACTATTTTTTTTTGGCATGGAGGTGTGGCAGAGTGTAGATGGAATCTTCCTTGGACAAGGGAAGTATGCATTAGAGATCCTGAAGAGGTTCGGGATGATGGACTGCGAGGCTATGGCATCGAACCTGAAGCTTCTATGTGATGCTTCATCTAAACTGGTTGATGTCACTATGTATCGTCATATGATTGGGTCCTTGATGTACCTGAGGAACATGAGAATAGATATTTGCTTTGCGGTGAACACATTGAGCCAGTTCCTGACGGATCTGAGAGATGTTCACCTAGTTGTTGCAAAGCATATTTTGAGGTACCTGAAGGGTACAGTGGATTATGGGCTCAAGTATGATGCGAATCAAAAGTTTAACCTGCAGGGTTATGTTGATTTAGATTGAGCAGGTAGTGCTGCAGATAGGAAGAGCACTTCTGGGTGCTACTTCAGTATGGGATCAAGTGTGATCTCTTGGTTCAGTAGGAAGCAGTCCTGCGTAGCACTGAGTACAGCCAAAGCAGAGTATGTTGTGATGGATGAGCAGGTTGTAGATGTATTGAACAAGCTGTTGGCTAGAGTGGAGTTTGAGTACTTCAGAGAGCGGCTTGGTGCACTTCAAATCGAGGTTCCTTCCAAAGGGAAGTGATGAGTCCAGAAGATGCAAATGCACATGAGCTTTTCTGACATGGTTGATGTGTTCTCCCTTGGTTGTGATATAATTACTAATCCATTTTTCACATGGTGGTAGATGTGTTCTCCCATGGTGAAAAAGTAAGGGTTGGAGCCTTCCTCGAAAGGTGGTAGATGTGTTCTCCCATGTTGACGGTGTAAGTACTGGATGATGTGCATCTGGGCTGTGCTTCATGGACGATGAGATGATCTGAAGAGGGTGATGCTATGATGATCAGGAGGATCATGGATGATGAGCATCAGGACGATGCTCCAGTTACTACTCTGTATATGCATCAGGATGATGCTAGATATGATCAGTTGGATCATTTATATGTATATGTATGTACGCATCATGTTGGATGCTGGATATGATCAGTTGGATCATTTGTATGTATTTTGTATATGCATCATGTTGGATGCTTGGACCATGTATCTGTATATGTATCAGGTGGATACATTGTATGATCAGGTAGATCATGTATGTTGATATGTATCATGTATTTGTATTTTTATCAAGTGGATACACTGTATGATCAAGTGGATCATGTATGATGATATGTATCAGGTAGATACTTGGTGTGCATCAGGTGGATGCATTGTATGATTAGGTTGATCATGATGATGAGCTTCAGGATGTTGCTCCAGATGATATGTACCAGGATGGTACAAGTGATGATGATCAATATGATCATGGGCGTCAGGATGATGCCTCGTGCGATGATGATCCATTGGAACATGAGTATCAGGTTGATACTTGGAGGTCAGAGATGATATGTGGCAGGTTGTGCAAATAGCATGTAATCAGTGCTGGGAGATCTTTCCGGTCGTGCTATGGCACATAAATGTTCCTGGGGTACTCTTTCTGGTATTTCTATGTAGTATGT
The DNA here is from genome assembly GCA_027924585.1 of Larix kaempferi. Classification (NCBI taxonomy): domain Eukaryota; kingdom Viridiplantae; phylum Streptophyta; class Pinopsida; order Pinales; family Pinaceae; genus Larix; species Larix kaempferi. Next base: position 4,087,110 of record BSBM01000073.1, read on the forward strand.
AATCAGTCCTCAGATATCCGATAGGTTGAGTTGTGTGATCGTAATCAGTCCTGGGATGAGGTAATACTACAAAGACATGTAATCAGTCCTGGAGATTTGAGAGGTTGAGCTGTGTTCTCATAATTAGTCTTAGGATGCTCTTTAGAGATATTGCCGGTCATGCTGTGGCACATAAATGTTCCTGGGATGCTCTTTAAAATTTTTGTCTATCCACATGTAATCAGTCCTAGATATTCGAGAGGTTGAGCTGTGTGCTCGTAATAAGTCCTAGGATGCTCTTTAGAGATCTTGCTGGTCGTGCTGCGGCACATAAATGTTCCTGGGATGCTCTTTAAAGGTATTGTGGAGGAGATGCATGTAATCAGTCCTGGGAGATATTGTCGGTCGTGCTTAGGCACATAAATGTTCCTGGGATACTCTTTCCGCACATAAAATTAGTCTTGAGAGGCCACCTCTATTAGACCGTTCGCACAGATGATGAAGACCTGCAGGTGGTGGGCCTACATCCAATATGAAAAAGGACTGGCTCTGTAGAAATTCCTATGACGAGTAGATTCATAGATTGATTGAGATAGAAGCAACAGTGATGATGACGATGATTCAAGGATGATAATTCACTGATGATGATCCAAAGAAGATGACTTGTGCTAGAAGACCTGTGTCGAGAAATACCTTCCTAGTTAAGAGGGAGTGTTGATGTATATGTAACTTCGGAATGTATTTCACATATATGTATATTGTATTCCTATAGAGATGTTATTATTCCTCTATATGGAAGTGGTTGTATTCCTATAGAGATGTTATTATTCATCTATATGGAAGTGGTTGTATTCCTATAGAGATGTTATTATTCCTCTATATGGAAGTGTCGTCATTTATATTGTAAGTGTCGTAACTTATACTTGATGGGTTATTAGACCACCTTGTTGGGGTCGGCCCTGTATAAGTCATGTGGGTCAAAGGGTTATTAGACCACCCTATTGGGGGTCGGCCATGTGGGTCAAAGGGTTATTAGGCCACCCTAGTGGGGGTTGGCCCAGTCAGCATTATGTTAAGTGGTTAAGTTGAGGCCGACCTAGTTGAGTAAAGGTCAAGTCAAGTTAGTGTATAAATAGAGAGTGTGTCTCTCTCATTTTACACATTCTATTCTCTCACTCACACTTGGGAGAGTGGTGCACTTGTGTAGGAGGAGGCTCTGCTTCTAGGAGAAGACTATCTCTTCTATTCTGGTTGTATCATTGCTCTATCTGTCTCTGAGGAATTTATTGGGGTTTTTCACTTTTATGGTTTTCCCCAAGTAAACTTGGTGTCTCTTGTGTGCTTGCATTATTGTGGCCATGTTTGATATGCTATAGATTTGCTGTACATGTTGTTCTCTCAGTTAAGATCCTATATCAGATTGAAGTGAATTTTGAAAATTTAGCATCGTGTGGGTGATGGTACGCGGTATTTCCTACAAGTCAATTTAGTTGTGTGGTTATAAAAATTTCATAATTTTCAAAACAAATTCTTATGCATAAGGACATAGGTCACACAGTCACGAAACAATATTTGCCAAGGATTCAACACAACATTCATCCATATCCGGCATTCATACGGTAACTTTCTAGATTCCTTCCATCTATACTATAACATTGTTAAGAGTGTGCACTACTCCCAACATGTCAGCAAAGAGGTTTCATTCTATATAAGTAGAAATGGAATGTTGTACAGTACCATAGGCCACTTACCCATCATATGCATATTAGTAGTGTATTGTTCATTGATGCAAATATACTAATATTCATAATTCACAACCTAAATCTAGGAACATAAGTATGTACACCACTCAAAAATACCATTTTAGTAATTATATATATAAGAAATGATAATTCAAATACTTATCTTTGTTTGTTTGTTGGGTGGACTCCCTCTTGATATTTGATTCCTTGTAGGAACTATTGGAGTATTTGACAATGTGCTCTACTTCATCGTATGATTCTGAGGTCCTGTGCCTTTCTTTCTTATGATCAGAAATGTTGAGAACGTATTATACACTTGTTATTTGTGTTGGAGTAGAATTTGTGTGTCCTTTCTTCTATATCCTAACCAATGTCGAAATGGATGAGAGGCTTCCATAGAGTATCGATACTTTTTTTTTTTTTTTTTTTCCTCGAGTCCAACTCTGTAGTAGCTTCTCCTACTCCTTTCATGTAATACTGAAAGTCATCTCTAGCTTTACCTTATGAGGTGGAACCTTATGAATGAACCCTTGTAACTAGTTACCTTCATTACAATACATATTATTTATCACTTGAAGAATCATCTCTTTATTCTTCTTTGGTTCTTTTTCTTGGAGGTTCATCATCTTCCACAGTGTGAGTATGATGTCTCTTCTTGTTTGTCTTCTAGGAGGGACCTCTATTTGTGGGACAATCTCTAGAGTAGTGTCCCTTCTCATCACATCTAATATTGGATAGATCTCTTCTGGGTATCCTTTGTCTTTCATAGTTCTCCATCTTATTTTGATGGTGGTTATCCCTCTTATTGTGATGGTGGTGCTCCCTCTTGTTGTAATTTCTTCTGGCATGAGAGATTGATCATCATTTTCTCCCATCTTCTCTTCTCATGCCACAAGTCGAGCTTATTCTTGTGTACATTCTTCCCATAGTCTGCTAAATGTGATTAAATTCTTCATGGCACATATTCATTGAATGAATGAGTCCCATGATCTTGGGAGACCATTCAAGGTGGTCATAACGATCTCTCCTTCTTCTACCTTTTATTCAACTTCTTCAAGTTTCTCCTTGGTTTGTGAGACCCTTTTGAAATAGGATTAGATGGTCTATGATTCCATGATCTTTTTGTTCTTGATCTGGTCCCTTAATGTCATCTTCGGATTGATGTTCTTCCCTTCAAATAGTCTTGTCAATGCATCAAACATCTCCTTGGGTGTCTTAAAGGATGACACATGTGGGATGAGATGATCCTTAATGGAGTCTGTGATAATTCTCTTGGCCTTAACATGGTTCTTCTTGTGGATAGGCTTGGCCTCATCTCCCTTTGGTGCTAGAACCTCTTCACTAACATATTTGTCCAAGTCATTTTCTTCAAGGACAAGAGAAATACTATACTTCCATGCTCGAAAGTTATCAACTCTCTAAAGATTATCCTCAATTTTGGTGTGGTGAGACATATTGAATGAGAACCTCAAATGGAAATAGAAAATATTTAGATCTTACCAATTTGAGATGCCCAACCTAGTTTTGGAGCTGGTTGGCATAGGGTTTGTTAGCGAAACTCTAATTTTCCATAGTTGAAATATTGAACTTATGATTGGACAGGAAGATGTGCCTCCTCAAGGAATTTGTCCAATGTACTCCATTTTCCAAATCTGTGGACATAATCGCAAAATAGCCGATGCCCTAGTTTTTTCCCGACGGTAGTGATGGGGCCAAAAATGAAAATTCCCGTATTTGAATTCTTCCTTCATAGGAAAATGCGCCCTCCTAGGGTGAGATGGAATAACCTCCTTTTCAAGCTGATTTGTGGAGGAAAGTGCACTGAATAGGAATCCCTAATTTCTACGGGTCCTAGTGATAGGGTCAAAAATCAAACTTCTCGGAATTGAGTTTTGATTCCTCCAAAAGATGCGCCCTCCTAGGCCGAGTTAGCCTAGCCTCTTTTTCTTGATGATTTGTGGAGAGAAGACCTCAAAATAGAAATCCCTAGTTTCCCGCTGTTGCACAATGTATTCTTTTCATGTTAGCTCTGATACCATGTTAGAGTTTGTGCTTTAATTCAATATTATCTAGGATCTTTAACTGAAAGAATAAAAAGCACATCAAAACACAATATACACAATAGTTTTCCTCGGGGAAACCGTAAAGGAGAAAACCCCACAACTTCCTCAAAGATAGATTTGTCACTAATACAATATCAAGCCAAAAATGGAAAACCCGAAATATGTCTTCTGCAGCTCTCTCTCTTTCTCCTCCAATGAACTTGTCTTCTCTCCCTTGCTATGCGAACTTGTGTGAGTGAGTAGTGTGTCCAAATGAGAGAGCAAGGCTCTCTATTTATACTTTACTTTTAACTTGACCTTTTACGTAACTAGGTCGGCCTCACTAAAACTGATTGGGTTGACTTCTCTAGGAAGACTTAATAACCCTTTTACATTTGACTCTAGGGGATCTATCACCCCGAATTACAATGGAGGGTTTACCTCAATGAATTTGCATGACCAAACATAATAATGACATCCCCGATCGGAGGAAAAAAATCACCTTCGGAGGTACAAATAAAATACAATAATAATATCAATATAAAATACAAGTGAATGTCTTCAAAGTTACATTTACATAAAAAAATACCAAGCCATGGATCTATTCACATCACCAAGCAAAGCATTCCAAATATAATTTTTACTGAGCATGTTCACAACTATCATTGACATAAAAATGTTACTCCTTAATCACATCACATGATTATGTAGTACTATCCCTACCATCAACACTCACCTATGTATGTATATATAAAACATGTATAGATATAGACACCTGGTAAGAATTATAGTACTCATTCTATCTCTTTATGGGAAGAAAATGTATGATTCTCGCCAAAATTTACCACTGATAAGATTATACCCAGCTCAAATACGTTGTGTGACTGTCTAAATTGGGAAGATTTCCAATTAGACTTGTGAGTGTTTGATATATTTATAAATTTGGTTTTGAAAATTTCCCATGAATTCATAAATATGGATATCATCCTCAAGCAATTCAATTATCAAAGAGGTCATACCCAAACAATATGTTAGGTTCATAATAACATACTCATATCGCCTCGATGTGACAATGATATCTAACAATATACAGTGAGTGATATCCATAGGAAAATTCCTATGGAACAATGTCAGATAACCACATTCAGAGCATCTCCTTCCATGCACACATATTTTAATAAAAAATACATCTCAAGATTCCTTTTTCATAATATCATCGAAATAAAATCATGCACTATGGGAGGAGGAGGGTCACCTTACCAATTCCTTTTGTATAAATATATGAATATATCATAATTGAACTAGAATTCAATGCCAAATCAACAAGTACAGATGTCACAAATTATGTTGGGCCTAATATACTGGGTTTCAATTTATCAAACATACTAAAGGAAATAATTACACAAATATTTCTTTGTTGAAATTACTCAAAGAATTCAACTTGTCTCCTCTCCATAATGTGCTTACAATGCTCATTGTGTGTGCTTCTAACTAAGAATCATCACAAAAAATATTTTTGATCTAGTATATCATGAGAATGAGTTTTCTGAAACTTTACCACTTCCTCTCTAATGCATTCTAAAATCTATCTTGATAGAATTTCCTACAAATAAGATCCCAACAAGAAATTTAATTATTTTCATTTATATAGACCTTGAATTTAGTATGACTCCACAATGTTTTTCTTGAAACATGAAGCAAATTTGGCATTGTTTGTAATATCCCAATTTCAACCCCATTGCATTAAAATGTAAATGATCTAATATTGTTATAAAATCGTGGTGAGGAGCTCAAGGCCAAGGCCTCACCATGAATTTAGTGATGCATATGGTTTATGTGCTAGCTAGGCACTATGGAATTGCAAATATCATGTAAATATGCATTTTAATGAAATACCCAGAATTAGCTATGCAATGCAACAAGAGATGGGAGCATGATTTTACAAGGAATTCGGAGGGAAAACATTCAAACGCTTGAACCAATCAAGTCAAGCCAAGTGTCAATGAGAGAACCCATAAAACCCTCAACTACCCATGTTGAATTTTGTACCCAATCTTTCATTTCTCCCAAGAGTTGGTTGAAATAGTTAATACCTTGGGGAATGGAGAGGTACGGTTGCCCAAGTTCGGGTATGGGAAAGCCACCCTTCATGGAAAACCATGTTTGGATTCCTTGGCAAGAAAAGAGCCACGCGACGCGGCCTTGCAGAAGGCGATGGTTCAAGAGGTAGATCATGGGGTTAGAGTCGGAGACAATGGTAGTAAGACTTAGGAGGATGTAGTGTCACAATTTATGTACGGAAAAGATGATGACAAGGGCCATCCTTTCCTCATATGGGTGATGTAGGGGTGGTCCAGAAAAGGTTTGGCTGATGTAATAAATGACATGCTCCTAGCGAGCAGCGTCTTCTTGAACAAGGACTCCTGGCATGGCGTGGTCGGATGCCGAGACGTAAAGGATGAATTCCTTAGAGAAATCCGGAGAGGAGATCAAAGGGGGTTACATGAGAGATTTTTTAAGGTCTTCGAATGCAGGTTGCGCCTGGTAGTCCCAAACAAAGGGTATGTGAGTACGAAGCAGACATAAGAAACCATGAACTGTGGTGGCATAATTAGGAATGAAGTGGTGGAGGAAATTAGATTTCCCCTGTAATCTCTATAGCTGCCGGAGCGTGCGTGGTGGAGGAAGGTCTAATATGTATTGAACTTTGAGGGGGTCAACAGCGATTCCTTTGTGGGAAACAATGAAACCTAACAACCGGTCTTCCATAATGCAAAAGACACACTTGAGTTGGTTCAAGCGGATATGATACTTGCGACAACGCAGAAAAACTTGCCAGAGGTTGTTAAGGTGGCTGGATCATTTCTTGGAACGTGTTGTGAGATCGTCAAGATAGACTAATAGGATATGAACCAAGTTGTGAAAACAATAGGTCATGGCTCACTGGAAGGTGGCCGCAGCATTTTTAAGGCTGAAAGGCATGACCCGATAGACAAAGGTGCCCCATGGGGTGGTGAAGGAAGTATTGTATTGATCTTCTTTGCGGATCTGAATCTGGATATACCCAGAGAACCCATCCATCAAGGATAGGACTTCATGCCCCACGCACTCATAGATGAGTTGGTCAATAAATGGCGTCAAGTTGTCTTTGGGACATGCTTGGTTTAAATCGTGGAAGTCAGTACATACCCTGATGGTGCCTTATTTTTTGTTAACAGGGACGGGGTTAGAAATCCAAGTGGTGTATACAATGGGGTAAATGAAACCTGCTACACGAATTTTCTCAATCTCTGCTTTAATGGAGGGGAGATTTGATGGGTGAATGGGGCATTGTTTTTTTGCGAACGGGGGGCACATTTGGCCATGTGTCAATGTGGTGCTCTATGATAGCGGGGTCAAGACCAAGCATTTCGGTGTAGGACCAGGAAAAGACATCGCAAAACTCCTGGAAATTTTTTTTGTACTCTCCGATCTCATACTCGGTGCAGGAGGATCCCAAAGTAATGAGTTCAGGGGTACCGCCTGGGGAAGAGATATCAATGTGGATTGTGGGTGAGATATTGGCCATGTTACCTTCCTCGAAGGCATTGCGAGCGGGAATGGCTCTTTAAACCAGTTGACCTTGGTGGGGAGGAGATCTTTGAACTCAACCGAAAATTGGGTGGTTGTGGTGGGGGAGGACTCCTCTGGGAGGAAATACGAAGGATGGTGCATATCCTCCTAAGGGTAATCAGGTGCGGTAAGAGCCTCGAGAATTTCCTCATCATTGCGGAAATGTTTTGTAGTAAAATCGGTTGACGAGGGGATGCTAGCAGTAGAGATCATATAAATGGTATTGATCTCTCCTGTTGGCGGAGATTCTAGGAGGTGGATTTATTCAATGATGGGAGGAGATGTCTCAAGGTCCAAGTTATTCATCTCATAGAGGTCAGCTCTGTAATCCGGGAGATCAGGGAAGTGATGTGATTAATGGCCGTAAATATCGCATATTGCACAAGGGTTATTGGTAAACAATGATTTATTGCAAGGCATAGGGGTAAGGTTGAGCTAGAAAACAAAGATGTTGGGGTCATCGTCAAGCATTTGCATGTGCTCCTGTAGTGTGGGTAATTGTGGATATTGATGTGTGGCATGGCCTAATTCATCACACAAAGAGAATTTCAGAGGAGCTCTAAATGATGGAGGGTTTTTTACCGTTTTGGGTAGGGGTAGAGCGGTGTACGGTTGTGGGCCTCTGCCCCCAGTGTGCTTGATAAGGGGGGATGGATTGGTGGATGAGGAAGGAGTAGTGACACTGGGAGGTGGTTGACTAGTAGTGGTAATGGGTTGCACCGGTTGTAAGATGACATTTGGTGTCGGAGGGGAAACAGGAGGTGTGAGATACCACACAGGTAGTCCTAAAGTTAACCCTGGGAGGCTGAGAGTGGCCATAACTGGGGCGCTCACTACTCCCAAAGGGGGGACTAGGAAGGGGATTGTATGGATGGGTGTAATACCAACATGACTAGGTACCAACAGTGCTTGGGGAAATAAGGGCGGTTGATAGTTGGGTGTTTTTGTATTGTGGGAGAGGGTACATAAGTCAAATATTTCGGTCCCTGGTGACGGGGGTGGAATGGATTGGAATGTGGAAGTCATCGGCATATCTGAGTAGACTTTGGGTCCAACTATGGAAACCAACGAGGTAGATGCACCGCGAACAGGTTGTTAAAACATGGGAAGAATGTTTTCGGGTGCAGCGGGGGCATTGGGATCGTAATAGGTGAGTTAATCAATCTTGACCACTCGTCCTTCATGGGGGAACATCATGGTACAAAAAACGGATGAGGCAACTACCTGCATGGCGTACATGTAACTACGGCCAAGTAAGAGGTTATAATCAAGTTGGGCATTGATGACCTCTATGTCAATAAGCACTATTTTACTGGCCAATTGGATGGGGACATTACCTAAGAGACCTTGGGGTTGATCTGAATGGTCGTCATATGCTTGTAACGCAATGGTGGATGGTTGGAGAGTAGGGGATCCCAACATCTTCCAAATGAATGTGGACATAATGCATGTAGAGGCACCCTCATCGATGATGCACCGATGGATTACAAGATTCTGAATGGATATAGAAACTTGGAATGCTAATGTGAAAGGCAGGCGTGGTTCAGATTGGTCCAAGTCAAAGGCCATCATTCGTGACTCAGTCAGGTCAATAACATCAATGGTTGATAACAGAGTCTTGCGCTGTGTAGGATAGTTTTTTAAGACCTCTAACACAGACATGGTTGCGGGGGACTGAGCTAATTCGTCCACAATGTTGTAATTAGATGCAGCACGAGCAATGGGGTTATTGTTGATGCAGTGAAGTGGGAAGTGAGGGGATTTTGGGGCTCCATCTAATGGGGTTGGAGGTATGTGTAATGGTTGATCGGTGGGAAGAGCATTGGTGGTTTTTTCAGTGGGAGGGGTTTCATGGGTGGAGACATATTGGTTTCAGTGGGTTTGAAGGTTGACATCAGTGGATGACATCATTAACAAGTGATGGGTGCCTGAGTCTAAAGTGGGGTGGGAAAGCGCAGCGTACATGAATTGCTATTGTGGTGGCGCAGTTCCTTGAGGGGGAGCTAACAGTTGAGTGTTCACCACTCCTTGGGTTGGTAAAGGGTTCTGTAACACCAAGGGTTGAGTTCAAGGTGGTGTGGTGTTAGGTGGTGCCTGAGGTGCCGCATGCCCTTGGTGGTGGGCATCATCGGTCTAGAGTTGTCGTGCCTGCTCCAAATGTGGGAAAGCGTGTGTGTAATGGCCATAGACCCCGCAAATAGAAAAAGGATGGTTCGTTTGCAAGTTAGGGTTTTTAGCTTGTTTTGGCAGCCTATCATGGTTTTGATTGGCAGGTGTCGCGTTATTATTATTTGGGGGATTAGGTGGCTGGCCGCCTTGGTCTCGAGGGGGGTTGTTCCCGCGGTTACGTCCTTTTCTGTATTTTTGCTAGCATTGTTGGCGTTGGGTATTTTGGTTCTGATGCAAATTTTGTTGCGCGTACACTTGCCCTTGGGTGGTAGCTGGGTGATGGGGTTATGTAGGTGCGAGAGCAGGCCGCGGCGGATAATAAGTGGGTGGGGGTGGAGGTGGTGCAGGTGCTAGACCTTATGGGGGTTGTTGATACGTCTGTGTGACGTGTGGTTGATTTGCTATAGGTGCCTCCTGTGGCGGATAATAACCAGGGGGGGTCTTGAGAGGATACAGGAGCGTGCGTGACCTGCAGGTGGTAATATGGTTGAGGTGCAACTGGGGGAACGTAAGCGGGGGATGCATGGCCGAAGCACTGAGGTGGACATGAGGGTCCATGGGAATGGTGGATATGCGCTATGGGAGCATACGAATTGGTTTCTACAGAGTGGGATGTAGCCCGCGAAAGGTCGGGGCCATTACTAGTACGTGTCATGGAAAAGGGATGGTTATGCAATGCAACATGGCCAATGATGCCATCGGCAGCATGGGATGTCCCCGGTGCATCGTTTCAGGAGGAATCGTCGTCGGGGGCATCGGTTATAATGGTATATAAGTAACCAGACTGGGCATAGATAAGGTCAAACTACTGGGCTTTTAAGACGGCTTCTTCTTCGGACTGGGGTCGCTTGGATGCCACATCCTTGGAAATGATGGGAAGGAGATATTTGAGAAACCAATCTAAGAAGATATGGTCATCTAACTTGATTTTGCATAGGCTTCGGCGTCGACGCCACTCATGAATGTGGTCAGTGATGTGGTGGCCATATTCTGTCTGCAAGACAATAGGATCTCAACTCCCGCATCATAGCGGATAGGTAACTGAAAGAACTGTAGGAAGGTCGAGGTGAGGGAAGTAAAGGTGGCATGGGTTCCATGGGGCTGTTCGATGTACCACTTGGCCGCAGAGTTAGTGAGAGTTCGTTGTAACAAACGGATTCAGACAGAGTTGTCCACTATGGAGTTAGAGGAACACCATAGATGGAAGGACATAATGTGATTTTGTGGGTCTTCACCTGCCTTTCCCTCAAACTTGGGGATGTCTGATGGGAGTTTGGTAGGCATGTGAGGCCATGTGGGATCATGTCTGATGGGATCGTTGGTCAATTTGCCTGGGTCAGGAAGGTTGAGACTAGCCATGAATGGAAAACTAGTAGAAGGATGTGACATACTAGTGGGCGCCGGCCATGGTGGGATTGCTGCCCCAAAGTGTGACAGCTGGGTTCATGTTGGGGATGTTAACCCCAGACGAAGGAATGAAGGTGTATGTGGAGGGTCCTGCGCCACCAAGTGTAATGTGAGTTGCAGATGGGGTTGGATTGGGTATGGTAACTGCTGCAATGGGAATAGTAACAGGAATGGTAGGTGTGGGACCCATCGTGGGCATACCCAAGGTAGATTTGAGCCCCATCGAGGGCATACCCAAGGTAGGTGTGGTTGTGGCTAGTGTGCTCGCTAGGGTCATAGTGGACATTCCATCGATCGTGCCTACAAAGAAGGGGTTAGAGGTCATGCCAGCCATGGGGCTGGTTGGTGCTGTGTAAGTAGGGTTTTTCGACTCTGCCTCAGAATCAGATGTGAAATAAGGAGCGTCAGAGTCAGGGGACAGAGCTCTATGGCATCGATGAATGGAGTCGAGTGACAAAGTTCTAGGTCTATGACGAGTCGTGTCGAGTGATGCAACTCTACATCTATGACGAGTGATGTCAAGTGAACCGTGCTGCAGGAGCTCACCCCAGAGGCACTGAGAGTGTCTCAGGGACTCAATGGTGACAGATGGTGTCAATTATTTGGGAGTTGTGTTGAGTGAAAAAAGGCTCACAAACCCTAATGCAGTCATGTGCAGAAGGAGAGCGCAAAAAGTATGGCACTTAGGCCAACAACCAAAAAGGAGGTAAGGGAGCATGCAAACACCTAGCTAAATAGTATTCTGATTCAACGAGACATATCCTCTACAAGGTGATGAAATCCAAGTCAGAAAATATGGATAGTAGAAACAATTGGCTAAAGATATCCCCCTACCAGGAGGGACACTGAGTAAGACAATCCTAGAAGAAAGGAAACTAAGATACCCCGTTCATGACACGTCGAGAAAGATGAATCTGCAGCTCTGGTCCTATCACCGTGTGGTCCTAAAAGGAATCACCACACAAGGACCAACAAGTAGGTAGCCTTCGGTTACTGGGTGGATTGCGGTATTCCACTCAGGCCTCCGGAACCAGTTTGGCTACTTCAACCCTCTCCTAAGGGAGAGGCCCTCTAATAAACTGGTCGTGACCGTGTCAAAAAATACTAGGGGATCGTGGGTCTGTGTCCAAAATGCGCGGTCTGGAGCGTAGCAAAGGGGCAGAAAGATTGCGGTCAGATCGTAGGTCTATGGCCAAAATTTGTGGTTTGGAGTGCGGCGAAGTGGCAGAAAGCTGCGGTTGGATCGCAGGTCTGGGGCCAAAATGCGTAGTTTGGAGTGCGGCAAAGGAGTAGAAAGTTGCAATCGGATTACGGGTTTGGGGCCAAAATGCATAGTCTGGAGCACGACAAAGTGGCAGAAAGCTGTGGTATAGGCCACGAGAAAGGGGCAGAAGGTTGTGGTCAGGTCGCAAAAAAATGGCATGAAGTCACAGTCTGGGCCGCGAGAAAAGGGCAGAAAGTTGTGATCTGGATCACGAAAAAATGGCTGAAAGCTACAATCTGGGCCGTGGCTGCGAGGAACAGAACCATAATCTGCGATAGAAAACCCAACTAGCCGAAGCCACAGCTGAACAGGGAAAGCAAAAAAATATTTGCAGAAAAGAAAAACTTTTAAATTTTTAACTAGAAATTCAAAGGTCAATAGTGGAGTCACCAAAACTGTAGCTAGGGTTTTCTCCCTAGCTGGTGCAAATGGGTACCTACTAAGGAGAAGGGCCTCCTTAGTAGCAGTTCAGTAAAATAGTAAAACTTGACATTAAAACAAGGTAAAATCTAAGGTAACATGTGCATCAACAGAAAATAAAAAGGAAGTAATATAATCGGAATTTTTCTTTTGTATTAAAAATGAGAACAGAGTTACATTTACCTCAAATGTTGAGGTTGTTGGAGCTATTGTAGTAGTCCAATAGGGTTACTTCCATGCTCCAATGGGTTCCTTCTCCTTTTTCAAGGTGTTTGGATAATGGGCCAAAAGGGGCACTCAAATGGGAAGTTAGCTCAAATGGTGAGCTAAGGTTTCAAGAGTGATTTTGGCAGAGTGAGGCTAGGATAAATTGTGGATGTCAAATGGGGAGCCTATTTAGTGGTGGAGTGTTGACCCATGGTTTTTGGCACCATATCGTTTAGGTCAATTGTTTTACGGTTTTTGCTTCCTTTTTCCCTCTTTTTCCTCTTTTTTATATTTTTTATTCTCTTTTACCTTATTTCTGGGAGTTTAGAGCCTTTTTAAAGGGTTTTTGCTATCTTTTGAGGAAATTTAATTATTTGGAGGGGGGGAAAAGGGGTTTTTTGGCGTTTTGGTGGCCATTTAATGGTCTTTTGAGGTTTTGGAGGAAAATATGGTGGGAAAAATAGACAAATGAGTCATGTGGTAAGGGATATCAGTTAATGAGCACTTTTTAGGTGTTAATAGTGGTAGAATTGTACTATGTAGAAGACAGATGACACGACCATCGTCATGGCGTAAAACCAATTACGACCAAGTAAGAGATTATAATCTAAAGGGGCTGTGTGAAATTGCAATAATTAATTAATGCAAATACACGAGATATTAGAAATAACAGAACTCAGAATCACTTTTATATTGATCACAGGCCACTTCGAGGGGGCAACCTCTTTTGAGCAAGCTCAATACAATTAACTTCACGGTGCCTTCATAGGCCTCAACACACACTTATATACTAAGTCTAGGCACCAATACCATGGGTCAATACTATGTGTCAATACAAACCATGGGCTAAGTCTAGGCGCCAATACTATGAGTCAAAACCATGTGACATATAATACTATGGGACGACTTACAAAGCATATGCATCCAATACTATGGGTTAATACTATGGGCTAGTATAAACTATGGATTAACAAATACTACGGGACAACTTACAAAGCATATGCATCCAACAACAATATACTTACAAAGTAAAGACATGGGTTCCTAACATCACCTCTCCCTTAGAAAAATCTTTGTCCTCAAAGCTTTAGATGTGGAAATTGATGCAGAATCTGAAGGAGTGGGTCCCCTGTAATATCCTCGGGTTGCATTCCGAGCCACTGGCGCCTTTCGAGTGTAGGGTGGATTGCATGGAATACTGTAGACGAAGAAGAACCATATCAACAATGTGAAAAGTGCGCTCAGAATGGTGTTGATCGGCTTGTTGTTTCAGTTGAATTCTTGCCATGTGAAAATTGTCCTGCAGAATGAGAAGAAGCTGATCACGGTTTCGAAGAATTGAGTCAATTTCCTGAACTAGGGAGCTGCTGAAGGTGTATGGAAGAAGAACTGGTGGTGCCTGTCTAGAGACTGCTTCATATGGTGCCCTTTGAGATGTGGTACTATACCACTGGAGCGCTTCTAGGAAGCCCATATAAATAGTTGTCCAAATCTATGGAGGGATGGGAAAGGGTTCGAGCAGTCCCGAAAGGAGGGTCGTTTCACCCTTGTTGACCTAGAAAGTATCACAGTCAACCACCATCCGTTGAATTGTCCTTTTGAGTCCCTTCCAAAAGAAGTTACATTGTTCATGGTCATACGTTTTGAGTAACCCAGAGTTCCCTACTGATGAAGAAGCATGGATTTCATAGAAGAGATAGTCCCATTGAACAGATTGCAACCAATTTGGAACAAGCAAAGAAATAGTTGTAAGAGAAACTGGGTCATCAAATGTGTGAGGAGGAGCATCTTCCACCATATTGTCCTTACCCTTCTAGTAAGTGGTCGCATAGTCATAACCCATGAGTTGGATAACCCATTTTGGGTGTGTTGGGGAGGAGACCCGTTGTTCCAAAAAAGTTTCCAGACTCTGGAGATCAGTCTTGATGCAAAAATAATTCCCCGATAGGGATGGTTGCCACTTATGTACTGTATGCAAAATAGTCATCATTTCCTATTGAGAGGTTGATGCGGCTAAATTCTTACCGAAAAGGTCTCTTGAAGGAAACAAGATCATTGGTTCAGCAAAGACACTTGCATATCTATCCAAGGAAGTAGTGGAGACTGTTGATGGGTGCATCTGAATGGAATGGAGCTGAGCGATGACACCATGTGAATTCTTCTTAAGTATTTTTTCCAGGTGATGTGAACTGATGATGTAGAGAGACCCTGGTTGTAAGCCCATAAATTTTTGTTGTGCCCCATTGACTGAAAATTGCATCCAAATTTCAGAAAAATCCCATAAGATGGAGCTAAGTGTGCATAACCATTGAACGCCCAAAACCACATCACATCCGCCTAAGGACAAGGCAAACATGTGAGAGCGTAGGCTATAATCTTCTATAGAGATACGCACATTGTGGCACTTCCCCTTGCAAGGTAAGGTGCCCCCATTGGAAACCATGACTTCAAATTTGGAGCAAGGATGGACAAAACAATCAGCCTGTTTGGCAATCTGAGGATCAATGAAGTTATGAGTGCTACCAGAATGAATGAATATGGTAAGAGGGAGCTTCTTGAAGTATCCCGTGACTCACATTGTTTGTGGGGTGGTGACGCCAGTTACAACATGGAGAGAGATATCGGTTGGGTCGTCCTGAGATGGGGTGTCAACAGGCGGGTGTTGAATGTCGACCTGATCATCTACTATATCTGAAGCTTCTTCATCAAGTTCTGAGGCAGGCAGAGAATCCACATCCAAGAGATAGAGCTCTTGTTGAACACATCTATGTCCCTGAGTGAATTTCTCATCACAATTATAACAAATCCCTTTTTCTCGACGTGCCTGCATCTCTGTTTCAGACAATTGCTTAATACGAGTTGGTTGAGGAGCAGGTGTGATGGGAGGTCATTGGGAACCCATATTTCTGAAGGGAACAAAGGTGGGTTTGGAGCATTGTTGAGTTGTGATCTTGTCCTCGGCAAGCTTAGCCAAACCTAGGACTTCCATCATTGTGTTGGGACAAAACATTTTGACCTCTGAGCGGATTTCATCCTTGAGACCACTGATAAAACAACTCCTGTAGAATTCATCAGACAATCCTTCTATGCAATTGGACAGTTTCTCAAATTCCATCTGATACTCTCTCACTGTGCCAGTTTGGTGAAGTTTAGTGAGTGGTCCTGTGAAGTCGTCAAAAGCACTAGGACTAAATCATGGCAAAAGGAGTTGGCAAAAATCTGTCGAGTTTGGCTCGGAATGAGCTTTGATGTACCAATGGTACCATTGAAGGGCTTCCTATTCCAAATGAAAGGATGCAAGTGGAACTTTCTGGACATCAAAAGTATTATGTAGACTGAAATATTGTTCTACTCAGTATATCCATCCAGTCGGATCAACACCATTGAAACGAGGAAAATCAAGCTTCAGCCCATGAAAATTGCTGGAAGAAGAGAACTCATTGGCTGCAAACGATTCTGGCTATCGGTTATTGTTCATGGATGAATGATGAATATGGAGGCTGATAAATTTTCATCCAGATCTTGGAGTTTGGTTTGGATGGCTGCAAGTGCTTCCTCCATGGTGTTCGCTCCCGTGCGATGTTAAATTTTTAGAATTTACTTCAATCTGATATAGGATCTTAATTGAGAGAACAACATGTACAACAAATCTATAGCATATCAATCATGGACAAAATAATGCAAGCACACAAGAGACATAGAGTTTACTTGGGGAAAAACATAAAGGTGAAAAACCCCAATAACTTCCTCAGAGATAGATAGAGCAATGATACAACCAAAATACAAGAGATAGTCTTTTCCTAGCAGCAGAGCCTCCTCCTCCATAATTGCACCACTCTCCAAAGTGTGAGTGAGAGAATAGAATGTGTAAAATGAGAGAGACACACTCTCTATTTATACACTAACTTGACTTGACCTTTACTCAACTAGGTCGGCCTCAACTTAACCACTTAACATAATGCTGACTGGGCCGACCCCCACTAGGGTGGTCTAATAACCCTTTGACCCACGTGGCTGACCCCCAATAGGGTGGTATAATAACCCTTTGACCCACATGAATTATATAGGGCCGACCCCAACAAGGAGGTCTAATAACCCATCAAGTATAAGTTACGACACTTACAATATAAATGACGACACTTCCGTATAGAGGAATAATAACATCTCTATACGAATACAACCACTTCCGTATAGAGGAATAATAACATCTCTATAGGAATACAATATACATATATGTGAAATACATTCCGAAGTTACATATACATCAACACTCCCTCTTAACTAGGAAGGTATTTCTCGACACAGGTCTTCTAGCACAAGTAATCTTCTTTGGATCATTGTCACTGGATAATCATCATCGAGTCATCATCATCATTACTGTTGCTACTATCTCAATCAATCTTTGAATCTACTCATCATAGTAAGTTCTACAGAGCCAGTCTTTTTTCATACTGGATGTAGGCCCACCACCTGCAGGTCTTCATCATCTATGCGAACGGTCTGATAGAGGTGGCCTCTCAGGACTAATTTTATGTGCAGATGCAATACCGGAAAGAGTATCCCAGGAAAATTTATGTGCCTAAGCATGACCGGTAAGATCTCCCAGGACTGATTACATGCATCTCCTCCACAATACCTTTAAAGAGCATCACAGGAACATTTATTTGTCGTAGCACGACCGACAAGATCTCTAAAGAGCATCCTAGGACTTATTACAAGCACACAGCTCAACCTATCGGATCTACAGGACTGATTACATCTGGATAGACAAAACCTTTAAAGAGCATCCCAGGAACATTTATGTTCCAAAGCACGATTGGAAAGATCTCTAAAGAGCATCCCATGACTAATTACGAGCACACAGCTCAACCTATCGGATCTCTAGGACTGATTACATGTCTCCATAGTAATACCTCATCCCAAGACTGAATACGAGCATACAACTCAACCTATCGGATATCTGAGGACTAATTACATACTACATAGCAATACCGGAAAGAGTATCTCAAAAACATTTATGTGCCGCAGCACGACCAGCAAGATCTCTTAGGACTGATTACATGCTATTTGCACAACCTGCCACATATCATCTCTGACATCCAAGTATCAACCTGATACTCATGATCCAACGGATCATCATCGCACAAAGAATCATCCTGATGCTCATGATCACACTGATCATCATCACTGTACCATCCTGATACATACCATTTGGAGCAACATCCTGAAGCTCATCATCATGATCATCCTGATCATACAATGCATCCACCTGATGCATACCAAGTATCTACCTGATACATATCATCATACATGATCCACCTAATCATACTTGATACATATTAACATACATGATCTACCTGATCATACAATGTATCCACCTAATACATATAAAGATACATGGTCCAAGCATCCAACATGATGCATATACAAAATACATACAAATGATCCAACTGATCCTATCCAGCGTCAAACATGATGCGTACATATTCATATACATATAAATGATCCAACTGATCATATCCAACATCCAACATGATGCATACATATACATATAGAGCAGTAACTAGAGCATCATCCTGATGCTCATCATCCATGATCCTCCTGATCATCATAGCATCATCTTCTTCAGATCATCTCATCGTCCATGAAGCACAGCCCAGATGCACATCATCCAGTACTTACACCACCGACATGGGAGAACACGTCTACCACCATTCGGGGAAGGCTCCAGCCCTTACTTTTCACCATGGGAGAACACATCTACCACCATGTGAGAATGGCTCCAGCCCTTACATCTACACCATGGGAGAACACATCTACCGCCATGTGAGAATGGCTTAGCAATTACATCACGACCATGGGAGAACACATCAACCATGTCAGAAAAGCTCATGTGCATCTACATCTTCCAGACTCATCACTTCCCTTTGGAATGAACCTCGATCTGAAGTGCACCAAGTTTATCTTTGAAGTACTCAAACTGCACTCTGGCCAACAACTTGGTCAATACATCTACAACCTATTCATCCGTCGCAACATACTCTACTTTGGATGTACTCAGTGCTACGTGGGACTGCTTTTTGCAAAACCAATAGATCACACCTGATCCCATACTGAGGGAACACCCAGAAGTGCTCTTCCTATCTATAGCACTGCCTGCCCAATCTGAATCAACATAACCCTGTAGGTTAAACTTTTGATTCACATAATATTTGAGCCCATAATCAACTGTACCCTTCAGGTACCTCAGAATTTGCTTTATAGCAACTAGGTGAACACTCCTCGGATCTGTCAAGAACTGGCTCAATGTGTTCACCGCAAAGCAAATATCTGGTCTCATGTTTGTTAGGTACATCAAGGACCCAATCATCTGACTATACATAGTGACATCAACCAGTTCAGATGAAGCATCACACAGAAGCTTCAGGTTCAATTCCATAGCCTCGCAGTCCATCATCCCGAACCTCTTCAGGATCTCTACTACATACTTCCCTTGTCCAAGGAAGATTCCAACTGCACTCTGCCACACCTCCATACCTAGAAAGTGGTGCATCATACCCAAGTTCTGCACATATATGAATCCATGTCATGTGTAGTAGAACCAAGTGGCTACTCCACATACACTTCTTCAACTACACCATTCAAGAAAGTTGTCTTGAAATCCATCTGGTGTATCTTCTATTTCATCACTTTTATATTTCTCTATGCTGTCATCTACAACATGCTTGATCTTGATAGATCCATATGGAAGTCATAACAAACTTCACTTCAGGTCTTGGGAATACATCCCAAACATCATTCTTCATGATTGACGGATCATGGCATTCTTCCCATATCCTGGGAACTTCAATATCTTCAATAGATAATTTTGTTGCTGAACAAATGTTGTAGTTCTTCTTTTGCAGGTGATGGCATACGATCTTTCCTACACAACAAGTTAAATTTCATGATTAGAAAACATCTCATAGTTTTCAGAACAAATTCTTACACATAAAGAAATATGTCATACAGTCATGCAATTATCTTAGCGAATGCTTCAATACAACTTTTATCCATATCCCGTAACTTTATAGATGCCTTCCAATCTCTACCAGAACATTGTTAAGAGTGTGTACAACTCCCAACATGTCATCAAAGAGGTTTCATTCTAGATAAGTAGCAATGGAATGTTGCATAGTGCCATAGGCCACTTACCCATGCATATTAGTAGTATACTATTCATCAATGCAACTATTCTAATATGCATAATACACAACCTAATTCTAGGAACATTAGTATATACATTATTGAACAATATTATTTAAACAATAAAATATGCAAGTAATGACAATTCAAATACTTATCTTTGTTTGTTTGTTGGGTTGACTCCCTCTCAGTCTTTGCTTCTTTTCTGCAACTCCATTCTTATGTGGATTGTGAGAAGTGGTCAACTCCCTCTGAATATCTGCATCATTGCAAAAACAACTAAAGTGTGCTCCTTTGCTTTCTTGCAGGAACAACTGGAGTGTGCTCCCTCTTGATCATTGCTTCCTGGATTACCTATCCTTGAACTTACATCCATCCTTAATCACTATGCATGCTTATTAGTATCATCATTGTGTTATCCTTGAGGTCTCATACATATCACACATTTATTAGTATAATCTTAATACTATCAAAACACAATAATCTTAAACATGTATATTCATGATCATTCACAGATAATAAACATTAGTATTCAAGGTTTCAGGGAAGTCTTCTTTTACTCATACACATTCTTATTTAATCATAGGACTCTTCTGGTTAGTTGAATCATCAATCAAGATAAGAGATATAATATGCATAAAACCCATGATTATTCAAACCTATACCTTCATGATTCTTCTGGTTAGTCATATCATCAATTATGGTAAGAAACATAATATGCATACAACCATGATTATTCAAACCTATGACTTCATGAATAATCATTATCAACAACACAACAGTATAAGATCCTAACAAAAGGTAGGATTCTAGCTTGATATAGGAAAAACATACCTGGATTAGCATGCTAGCTAGTTATGTCTAACATACCCGCATAATGTCTTTTGGTTCTCTTCAGTGACTTGTGCTAGTAACCTGCATGTCTCATAAGTTAACCATTGTAGAACCAAGTTATACATACCTAGAAAGTAGATCTTCTATGTGATCCATGACAATGGATGAATCTTTATCTTCATGTCACCATGAGCATATCTTCTTGAAGTAGAACATGATTTCATTTTTTTGGTGTACCTTTTGTGTTAGCAAACAACATAAACCTCATACAACATCACAATGCATTAGTACAATCATAAGTGTCAAACCTTAATCAATGAATATCTTCTATTAAGGTGATACGGCAAGTCCAGTAATTAATCAAGATTGTACTGTAATGATATGAAGACAAACATATGATAAAATTAACCATGAAACATACCTGTAAGCCATACCTATCAAGATTGCTTGTAATCGTCTTATGGAAGGCCTTAGCTTCATCTCCCTCTGAGACAGGAACTTCTTCACTTATGCAGGTGACCAATCCATCTTCTTCTAGGATTAACCCAATCCACTTGATTTGCAAGAACTGGACTTGGAGCTGGATTAGGGTTTGTCAAAGAAACCCCAAAAATTCAAACTTTGAATTTCAAACTTCTGAAAGGATAGAAATATGCACCTTGATGAGCTGATCAAGTTGGTATATTCAGAATTTGAAAAGTGCAAAGTTTCACCCCTCGAAATTGCCTTTTAGATTTCCGGACTCACTTGGGAGGACCCTAAATTAGGGTTTGAGTTTCCTGGAGCTTCACCCAACCAAAAGATTTGATTAAAAAACTCTAAGATTTGATTATTTAGAGGAGCTTCCATCCGTGGTATTTCCAAAATTCCAATTTTTGCAGAAGCCCTAATTTTCCATCTTTCCGATCAAAGTCCCGAACTGGGGTTTGATCAAGCCCGACCTTATGCCCAACCAAAAAATCTGATCTTGGTCTCTAAATTTTGATTTTGATGAGTAGCATCCAGCCGTGGTCTCTGATTACGAAAATTCCAACTTTCTATGAAGCCCTAAATTCTAGAAGCCATGAATGAAGGTACTCAAAAATAATTCTATTTTGACAGAAATATGTACCTGATTGTTTCTGGTGTAACTCCAAACTTTTCAATCCATAGGGTCTGAAAAATTTTCCTAAGATATCCTGACCTATTATCTTTCCATCCCGAGAGGTCTGAACTCAATTGGATTCTCTTAGAGAGAGTTATGTCGAGTGTCGCAACATGACCTGTTTATGGGATAATACAAGTGAGCGAACTTGTACGGTGTTCCACGTGTCACTGGTTCAACTTCGGCCTCTAAACATTTTCTTGAGATATTACATTTTGTGTACTACCTGTCACATTTTACGAAATTTCATTTGGAGCTTCCTATCCCAAGTTATTACCTTTTTCCCAAGGTCACCTGATTTTGACTCAGATCTGGAAGAGGCAAAAACCCTATATTGTACAGATCATAAATCACAAAGTACAACGAAGTAGAGGTTTTCCTTTGGACACTAGGTACCTGGGAAACTGATCTTCGACATTTAAAAGGTTCAAAGCCTAAAACATCTCCAAAATGGATTTATAGTGAAAGTGCTACGATGACTGGTTTTTGCTATATCAAGCCCTAGCATTGTAAGTGCAACAAGTGTCATACATGCCATATCATGCCTTCTTTCAGGCTAGCTCTGATACCATGTTAAATTTTCAGAATTTACTTCAATCTGATCTAGGATCTTAACTAAGAGAACAACATGTACAACAAATCTACAACATATCAATCATGGACACAATAATGCAAGCACACAAGAGACACAGAGTTTACTTGGGGAAAACCATAAAGGTGAAAAACCCCAATAACTTCCTCAGAGATAGATAGAGCATTGATACAACCAGAATACAAGAGGTAGTCTTCTCATAGCAGCAGAGCCTCCTCCTCCACAAGTGCACTACTATCCAAAGTGTGAGTGAGAGAATAGAATGTGTAAAATGAGAGAGACACACTCTCTATGTATACACTAACTTGACTTGACCTTTACTCAACTAGGTCGGCCTCAACTTAACCACTTAACATAATGCTGACTGGGCCGACCCCCACTAGGGTGGTCTAATAACCCTTTGATCCACATGGATGACCCCCAATAGGGTGTTCTAATAACCCTTTGACCCACATGACTTATACAGGGCCGACCCCAACAAGGTGGTCTAATAACCCATCAAGTATAAGTTACGACACTTACAATATAAATGCCGACACTTCCGTATAGAGGAATAATAACATCTCTATAGGAATACAACCACTTCCGTATAGAGGAATAATAACATCTCTATAGGAATACAATATACATAAATGTGAAATACATTCCGAAGTTACATATACATCAACATGCGAGTGACAACCATAACTAGTAATTTTTTTTTTAATTTTTTTGTGGGGGGGGGGTAAATGGATAGAAAAACACAAACATGAGCTTATATAGTAAGGGGAAATTTGGATTTGGGAAAAACTCGGAGGGGTGATTGGGGTTTGACTAGGTTTTCGACACTTTCTGAGGGACAGGGAAGAAAAAAATGGGGATTTTAGAAGCGGGAACTCTATGGTAAAATTTGAAGGCAATCGGGTGAAAATTGAAGAAGTTATGGCAAACCCTAAAGATAGACAAATGTGGGATTTCTGGTCTTCGGAAGTGGAATTTGGGATAGGGTCTTCAGGAATGAAATATCCAGAATGGGATTGCAGGGATGTCAGTGAAGTTTTAGAAAAAACAGAGTTGAAACAAGGGAGATATGGCCAAAAAACATAAAAAAAATTTATTTTATTTTATTTATTTTATTTATTTATTCCAGAAATGGATCGACAATAGTGGTGCGAAAGGGAGCCACAACAAATGGATATGAAATGGCACGGAAGGGATAAAAAACGGCTAGATCTGAAATGGTGACTGGATCTGAAACGACTTTCGGAATAGATTTGAAACGGTTGGATCTAGAGCGGAAGTGATCGGCAACAGTTCAACTGAAAATAGATATGGACCCTAGGTATGTACGGCTTCCTAACAGTTCAGGTGTTTCAATCGGCCACCAATGTTGTCTGATGGCTTGCGTATTGGGGCAGTACCCCTCACTCCATGGCTCAGGTAAAACTGATAACCGCTTTTCCACAAACAACAACTCTTAGTTTACCTCACGGGTGGGAACTAGTCAATCAGGTAGGGGTTGTTGCCCTTTTCGTTGGCAGGT
Organism: Larix kaempferi; assembly: GCA_027924585.1. NCBI lineage: Eukaryota > Viridiplantae > Streptophyta > Pinopsida > Pinales > Pinaceae > Larix > Larix kaempferi. The sequence goes on from BSBM01000073.1 coordinate 4,111,229, forward strand.
CCTCTCAATGGGCTAGCTACTTTGGGGTTCCTTTGGTACACCTCACAATGCGTTTTAGGGCTTATTCCCAAGTACTTCCTACAATTACGCGGATAGGGATTATTTCCAGATCCGAAGCTGCAACAGATGCGAAAAAAAAATTTGGTAGAAATTCCACCCAACGAGCCCAAGAAAGTGCTCTGATACCAGATGTGATGAACCTGCAATAATTAATTAATGAAAATACACGAGATATCAAAAATAACAGAACTCAGAATCACTTTTATATTGATCACAGGCCACATTGAGGGGGCAACCTCTTTTGAGCAAGCTCAATACAATTAATTTCACGATGCCTTCATAGGCCTCAACACACACTTATATACTAAGTCTAGGCGCCAATACCATGGGTCAATACTATGTGTCAATACAAACCATGGGCTAAGTCTAGGTGCCAATACTATGAGTCAAAACCATGGGACATATAATACTATGGGATGACTTACAAATCATATGCGTCCAATACTATGGGTCAATACTATGGGATAATATAAACTATGGATCAACAAATACTACGGGACGACTTACAAAGCATATGCGTCCAACAACAATATACTAACAAAGTAAAGACATGGGTTCCTAACAGGCTGCGAGCACTTCCATGTTAATGGTTGCGGTCTTACCCCCAACTCAACTGCTAAGGCTTGTAACAACACATAAGGTTGAAATCCACGTTCGTCAAATGCTTTCAAGGTGGTGGGAGAATGGTTCAACTCGGGAGAGCAAATGGCTCTCCAACATGAAATTTACATGATCGAGGTAGAGGCACCTTCATCCAGGACGATATGATGGATTGGCTTCCTAGCAATGTTTGTGGCAACTTGAAATGCCAACTGATGGGAAATCCTTGGCTTAAAGTACTCAAGTTAGAACATGATGGTATTAGAAGAATCCGGATCAACCGCAACAATGGCAGCGAAGAGAGTCTTGCGCTGGTTAGGGCGGTTCTGCAAGACCTCTAGTGTCGACATAGCATAAGGAACTTGTGCTAATTCCTTTACAATATTGTAGTTTTGAGCTACCCAAGAATTAGGATTGAAAACAACTCTTTGAATCGTGCTCTTGGGTGGACACAACACTGACTCTAAAGAAGCATTCTCAATGGTGAGAGAAGTGTGTGGTACGGTGACGTCGGGAATAGAAGTGGAATATTTTTCAGTATTACTTCCAACTGGTTCCTTCTGAGGGACTAAGTCATATGAACGAGAACCTATGTTCAAGTTGATGGTCTCACTACGCATAATGAGAACATGCGCGGTAGAGGATGCCTCTCCTTGGGAAGGAGAGGTGTGTGTGATCAGTTGCTAGTTCTGAGCGGGGAAGGGATCGTTGAGAACTGCGAGGGTAGATTTTGCCTCGAGAAACTTCTCCACTTCATCTCGGTGGGGACATTACTTTGAGAAATGGTCTCCACCGCACAGTAAACAAGGATACTTCAACTTCGTATTTTGTTTGGTGTCTTCGGGGGTGGGATTGGGCTCCTGTTGGTTAGAAGGTTTCTTAGGTTTCCCTTATTTTCTTCTTACCACCATATTTTTGAGATGAAGCTGATTGAACAGAATTCACCTCTTCGGTGGAGGCAGGAGTGGGAGACTTGGTGATGTTGTTTCCATCCTATGTTGGGGATGGGGAAGAACCTTGGGGGTTTGATGATCCAACAGTTTGAGTAGGAGGCTAGGTGGTAAGGGAACCAATGATGCCATCAGCTTGAGGTCCCTTAGGTGGTTGTGAAAAGTCATACATAGGGCAGGGTGCGTCAGGAATGATTTCGTATAATGTGCCAGATTGAGCATAGACCAAGTCTAAGTAATGGGCTCAAGCAATAGCTTGTTCCTCAGTGACGACCCCTCCCATGGACACGTCTCGAGCTATGATAGGTAAAAGTGACTTTGTGAACCAGTTAGATAAGAGTTGGTCCAAAATATGAGCCTTAATAAGACGTCGTCTTCGCCGCCACTCATGGATATGATCCGAGAGGTGGGTTGCGATAATAAGTCGGGTACCAGTCTCATAGCGAATGGGCAACTGGAAGTGGGTCAAAAATGACATAGCAAGAGAACCGAAATATGGAAAGGAATTTGGTGGTAGTTCAATATACCACTTGGCAGCTGGGCCGGTGAGAGTCCATTGAAATAACCTAAGACGGATCGAGTCATCCATCAAGGAGTTGGATGAACACCATAAATGGTATGTCATCACATGGTTTTTTGGGTCTTCACCAAGCTTGCCATCAAATTTGGGGATATATGATGGTAACTTGACCAAAATGGGAGGCCATTTATGCCCATGGAAGATGGGATCATTCGTCAGACAAGATAGGTTGGGTAGGTCCAAAGTAGCCAAAAATGGAAGTTGTTGGTTCATCTGGGGTACTGATAGTACTGATAGGGCATGTATGGACTGGTAGGACCTTGAATCTACTAGTTGTAAGGTGTTCCTTGGGGAAACTGACCGTAAGGGGGTATGCAAACCGGACCATATGTAGGTCCGGCACCATAATAAGGTGGTCCATAGCCATAGGGTGGGGGTTTTCCACCACCACTGGGGGAGGTGGAGGTCCCCCGCCATCGTCGGGAGGGGGTGGAGGTCCGCCACCACTGCCGGGAGGGGGTGGGGGTCCATCGCCACCACTGTAATAAGGTGGTACTCCATCGCCTCTGCTAGGAGGGGGGGTGGGACACCTCCTTCTCCAGGGGGATAGGGGCCTCCACTACCGTTGCCACCAGAAAGGTATGGTCCTCCGCCACCACCTCCACCATAATAAGGTGGTCCTCCACCACCATGGCCAAGAGGGGGTGGTCCTTTTCCATAAGTTGGGTGTCCACTACCACCAGGGGGTGGCGGTCCTCTACCTCCGCCAGAAAGGGGAGGGCCTCCACCTCCGACGTCGGGAGGGGGTGGTCCATTGTGGCCAGAAGGGGGTGGTCCTCCACCAGAAGGTAGAGGTCCACCTCCTCTGGGATTTTATGGGTGCCCACTGCCTCCGGTGGGAGGTGGAGGAGGACTAAGCTGGGGTGGTGGTACTTGAGGGAAAGTTGGTGGGGGTCCATGTTGTAAAACATTTTGATGCCCACATAGAGTGTATGGATTACCAGGATAAGGTATCCCGTAGAGTGCATTTTCAGGATTGACTAGTCCCGACACAGGGTTAATATAACCTGGATACACTTGAATCCATGGTGGTTGAATGACATTGGATGGTCCCCCAACATGGTATAATCCTGTGGTGGATGGGTCGGCGGGGAGGGAAGTTCCAATGGAAGGACCGATGGGGAACCCTCCTCTGGTGTTGGTGTTAGGAGATGGGGGTTTCCCCCAAGCAGAAATGTTCTAACCACTAATCAATGGTTGACCCAATGTAGGTTGTTGATTACCTATTGCGGTAGGAACATTACTCGTGAGGGAGTAGGGGGTAAAGAGTATCCTCCCCACGAATTTTGGGATGGGGAAGGAGTGGGTAATGTAACTGTGGTAGTAACATGTGTGTTGGACTGTTTTCATTCAACAAGTTGAGTCGTTTGATGTATAGAACTGGTCACCTGTCTAAGGGGTGTACTCACAAGAAGTGAGGGTTGACCATATTTATAAGTGGTCATGTGGTGGGTGGGTGATTCCGATGAATCAAAAGATAAATAATGACTCGAGAGTGGCTGATATGGAGGTAACGTCGGGTCTTCAACCCTTTGTAAAATACTTTATCTTCGAAAATTCTCACCTATAGCACATAATCGAGTCATATGATCATGATAAGGTGCTAGGGGGTTATCAAGAGTATCCCAACTTGGTGGGGATGCAATGGAGAAATGAGCCACTTGGTGGCCTAGAGTTGATGTCCAAAATGCTGCAGCTAGACCAACAGCTAATACTGGGTCGTCCTAGGGAGGATTTATCCATTCCACTGATCAAGGCTCTCCCTGTAAAACGGGAGGTAGGTCTTGTGAAGTTGAAGTTTATGCTTCTTCACCCCTTGGGGGGTGGGAAGTGGGTGAATATGGAGGAAACATGTGTGGTCCAATATTCAAAGTAGGGTTTTCTACTTCAGGTGACATGACCGTGACGTGTGGGTCCATTCTTACCTTCGAAATTACCTCCTGGTTAAGGGGATATTCGGGTGGTAAGTTCAAAATTCTGCGGGACCTTCTCCAAGGAAAGTCATCCAGAGTGGCTGAAACAAAGTTTCTCCTAGGGTAATCTAAAAAAATGACAAGAAGTCTAGAAAAATCTACAAAAACTAACGCCACAAGCAAACTTATGTGATAGGTGTGTATTCAAAAGTTTGGAACCTCACATGATTGTCAAGGCTTCGCAACTCGCTATAGACCGCAGGGCCCAATAGTAAAATGCGACAAGGAGGACTGGGATAATACCCTTGCCTGAATACCCAACTGCCTAGATGGCACATGCATAGTAATCTACCCGAGTGTTTTTCTCGGTGTATTGCTCTGCCAAGACGGCCAAATGGATAGCTAAGTTGGTTTCAGGAATCCTAATGGTGTCTCCCAATATACTCAAGGTACGTGGGATCTCAATTCCGTAGTGGTGTTATCTGATGCACAACTGTACGACATGAGACCTTCCTATATACTACCGAGTATGTGAAACACCTTTCGATATATTCCAAGTACGTGAAGTGCCTTTCAATATACCCTAAGGTATGTGAAAGAGCATTCAATATACCTAGTTGGTACGTGAAAGAGCTTCGATACACCGGTTGGTACGTGGAAGACTACAATACCCCCGGAATATAGTGCTGGCAAGTAACGACAACTGCCACATTTTAACATGTCGAAACACGTCTCTAACTTAACACACAAGTTACTAAAAATTTTACCCTAGTTCTACCGTTAATTTTATCTGGACAGTTAGGTGAATTCATGAGGTTAGTACATAAATGTAAACAGAATGCAAGCCCTAACTACATGAAAAAATGTACTTTTCTTTTGATGAAATCTATATACGGGAAGGAAAATGTTTTTCCAAGTGGTTTTACCAAAACAACAAAATGCAACACAATCCCAAATCTACCAAATTTGACAATAAAAGTACTCTTTTCATTTTTTTCGAGCAAAACACAAAAATCCACAAGCATCAAAAACCAAATCTAAGCATTTTCTTTTGTCTTTTCGAATAAAAAAATTAGACTAAGTGGTGAAAAGAGAGAACTTCTATCTAGAGCACACTAACTTTTCTAATTTCACTATGATAGATTAAAAACATAAAAAACCAAAGATGCATATAATTTTTCAAGCATGGAATCACTTTTGCAAAAACTTGATCTCACTTGAATTTTTCAAGAAAATGAATGGCTCATAATTCCCGAAAAGCACAAATGATTAATTTTTCCTCTCAAACTTTTCCAAAAGACTAATGAATGATAAACTCCAACTCATGAACCAATTTCCACAATAATTTTCAAATGCACTTGAAAACGGTAAAAATGATGCACTTTGAATTTTTCAATGATATGCCAAGATTACAACTTGATCACAATAATGTTTTTAAGCATGAATAGCTGAAAAGAGAGATTATTTGTAGCACTCCAAACACTCAGAAATTATCAAGAAAATGACAAGCACTCATATGAACTAGAATACTCAACAAGCAACCAAATGCAATCAAAGCTAAGTAGCGTATGCAAAAGAGGTATGGGATCAGATCCAATACAAAGATCAGATCAGGTGAGGAGAGGAGGGAAAGAAAGTTCAAGTGGATGAAGGTGGGGGATACCAAAGTGTCCACCACTACCGAAACTTAAACTTGTCCAAAATGGAGACCAAAACTAAACACTAGCAATGCAACATTAAAAAAGGTCTCTGACTGGAAGATACAGTGTAGAGGAGTTCTTTAAGGAAAACCAAAATCAAAGGTTGATGAGGAGAGAAACCAAGCACAAAACTAGACTTCTCGTTGTAGTCTCTAGTTAGACTCATAGCGACCGTCGCAGGTGGAAAACAGGTGAATTGCGACAACATCGCAGTATGTCAAACTGTGAGGTGTGATAGCATCGTAGGTTGTAGAGCAGTAGACTGTGCCTGACAGGGGAACATCGCTCTAGATATATTACCCAGGTGCGATGGGTGAGATACCTATACAAGGATGAAAAGATCTCCAAATATGATCAACCAAAAGGCTTGACAATCAAACATACAGACTCAAAGGAAGTCAACAGACTCTTCAACGAGAAGGTCTGATGGTGAAATGGTTAAGGAGGCAAAAGAAATGGCTCATAAAGAAATCAAAGAAAAAGACTTTCAAACTGAAAACGTAAAACAATGCATTGTAATTTCCCCAGTATGGTCTCCAAACTTGTTACCAGACAATCTACCAAAAGCGAACTTAAGGCGTGATTTCCCTAGCTCAGGGTAAGTCTAGAACAAGTGAGACAGAATATGAAACTGCTTTCCTAGGTCTAGTTAAATATCGAGTGATTATATGTATTACCTCCATCTTGTAGATCTTTCTCCTTGATGTTGTTCCAAGTTCCACGACTGTCAGATCTCAACTGCAAGACTTGTCAAGACATACAAAACAATACAAGAAAGTAAAATGCATCTAAATAGTAACAGATCCAAGTAAATGGTTAAGCAAGTAAACTACCCAAAACATAATTAACACAGGAATATTTGGTGGAAAGAGTTTATAGTACTGTATTAAAAGAGGTTAGTACAAAAGAGTGATGATTACAACCAAAGCTTAATGTTGCAATCTTCCTCCAAGAATCTAATGCCAAAGCCTCCAAAGGAAGTATAGGTCTCCCAAGAGATGAGCAGAGATCTCCTAAGATAATTTCACCATCATGCAAGTGCTATAGACTTCCTCCCTTTGGAATGGGAATGAGCTTCACATATATAGGACTAAGAGGATAGGGTAGGTTGAGATATAGTGGGAGAGGGTTAAGGGATTCTCCCAAAGGGATAGGGAAATGAATTCCATCTCCCCTATAGGTTAGGTATAGAGATCCACATCACACACCTTCGAGAATGGGCTCGAAGTTACTCTTTTATCCATTTAACTAACATCATCGCAGGTTGCAGTAGGACAACCTGCGATGTCACAGGTTGCACAAAGGTGGCCTGCAAGGACCTCACTAAACCCTATGGAAATGGGCTAGCATCTCTTCCAATTTGGTATCTTATTCATGGAACTTCAAGGATGCTTACACTGAGTATTATGATGATAATATTTAGGTGTAACAACCTGTTAGATTTTCATAGTTTACTTCAATCTGATCTAGGATCTTAACTAAGAGAACAACATGTACGGCATATCTACAACATATCAATCATGGAAACAATAATGCAAGCACACAAGAGACACAGAGTTCACTTGGGGAAAACCATAAAGGTGAAAAACCCCAATAACTTCCTCAGAGATAGATACAGCAATGATACAACCCAAGCATAAGAGATAGACATCTCCTAGCAGCATCTTCTGCTCCTCCACAAGTGTGCCACTCTCCAAAGAGTGTGTGTGGGAATAGAATGATGAAATAGAGTGCCTCCTACACTCTATTTATACTTGACTTGACTTTCCTAATAATCTTTACTAGGTCGGCCTCAACTTAACCACATAACACAATGCTGACTGGGCCGACACCCAATAGGGTGGTCTAATAACCCTTTGACCCACATGACTTATACAGGGCCAACCCCAACAAGGTGGTCTGATAACCCATCAAGTATAAGTTACAACACTTACAATATAAATGACGACACTTCCATATAGAGGAATAATACCATATCTATATGAATACAAACACTTCCGTATAGAGGAATATTACCATCTCTATAGGAGTACAATATACATATATGAAATAAATTTCGAAGTTACATATACATCAACACTCCCTCTTAACTAGGAACGTATTTCTTGACACAGGACTTCTAGCACAAGTCTTCTTCTTTGGACCATCGTCATCGAATCATCGTCCTCGTCACTGTTGTTGCTATCTCAATCAATATCTGAATCTGCTTGTCATAGGAAGTTCTACAGAGCCAGTCCTTTTTCATACTGGATGTAGGCCCACCACCTATAGGTCTTCATCATCACTGGCCATATTGTTGAATCCTCAGGACTTATTACGTGCATCACAAAACCTGGTTGAAGCATCCCAGGTTGTTACGAGCACACAGATCTACCTTTCAGATCTCCCAGGAGCACATTACATGTGACCCTATCATAAAACCTAGTTTTAGCATCCCAGGATGCTACGAGCACACAACTCTACCTGTCAGATCTCCTAGGAGCACATTACATGTGATCTCACCACAAAACCTGGATGTAGAATCCCAGGCTATTACGAGCACTCAGCTCTACCTGTCGGTTCTCCCAGGAGCATATTACATGTGGTCATGGAAAAAACTGGCTGTAGCATCCCAGGTTGTTACGAGCACACATCTCTACCTGTCGGATCTCCCATGAGCACATTACATGCCATAAGACAAAACCTAGAAAGAGCATCCCAGGCTGTTACGAGCACATAGCTCTACCTGTCGGATCTCCTAGGACTGGATTATATGTCCTCCCAAAGAAAAACCTCGAAAGATCATTTTCCAGATATACCAGGGCCACATTACATGCCATAGGAAAAATCTTGAAAGACTATCTGCAAACCTCCTAGGGATGGATTATATGCTTATCTGCACAACCTGTTCGATGGCCACAAAGTATCAACCTGATACTCACCATACATCATCTTGATGTACTCATGATCATCCTGATCATCATCACTGCATCGTCCTGATGCATGTCATCTGGAGAAACATCCTGAAGCTCATCATCCATGATCATCCTGATCATACAATGCATCCTCCTGATTCAACACAGTATTTGCCTGATACATATCATCATACATGATCTACTTGATCATACAATATATCCACCTGATACATATACAAACAAATGATCCAACTGATCATATCCAGCATCCAACATGATGCATATACATATGAATGATCCAACTGATCATAACAAGCATCCAACATGATGCATACATACATATAAACCATCCAACTGATCATACAGAGTAGAAACTCGAACATCGTCCTGATGCTCATCATCCAGCGTTTACATCCATAGCCATGGAAGGATCCTCTTCTCACCATGCTTGGAATGACTTCAACAAATGTGTCCATCACTTCTTCCTCGAAGTGTCGTCAATCTAAAGAACACCAAGCCTCTCTCTAAAGTACTCGAACTTCACTTTGGCTAGTGGTTTCGTCAATATATTTGCAATCTGCTCATTCGTCGCAACATACAGGAGCTTCATTGCTCCTCTCTGCACCATATCCCTGATATAGTGATATTTGATCTCAATGTGTTTTGACCTATCGTGGAACACCAGGTTCTCAAATAGATTCACACAACTCTGGTTGTCACAAAAGATACCAGTAGCCTCTAGTGGGAGATCAAATAACTCAGACAGTAGATTTCGGAGCCATACTACCTCACAACTAGCCGAATAAGCTGCAACATACTCTACTTCGGCTGTACTCAATGCTATGCAAGACTGCTTTCTGCTAAACCAAAAGATCACACTTGATCCCATACTGAAGCAGCACCCAGAAGTGCTCTTCATATTTGCAGCACTACCTGCCCAATCTGAATCAACATAACCCTACAGGTCAAACTTTTGATTCGCATCATACTTGAGCCCATATTCAACCGTACCCTTCAGGTACTTCAAAATATGCTTGATAGCAACCAGGTGAACATCTCTCGGAGCCATCAGGAACTGGCTCAATGTGTTCACCGCAAAGCAAATATCTGGTCTCATGTTCGTCAGGTACATCAAGAACCCAATCATTTGATGATACACATCAACCATATCAGATGAAGCATCACACAAAAGCTTTAGGTTCGATGCCATAGGTGTGGCCATGGACTTGAATTCCATCATCCCGAACCTCTTCAGGATCTCTATTGCATACTTCCCTTGTCCAAGGAATATTCCATCTGTACTCTGCCACACCTCCATGCCTAGAAAATAGTGCATCACCTCCAAGTTCTTCATCTCGAACTCAGTAGCAAGCTTCCGCTATGTGTCGGCAATCAAACTATCATTACCTGTTAGAAACAGATCATCTACATACAACAGTAGTATCACTGGATTTCCTTCCTCAACCTTGTAGTAAAGGTTGGAATCCGCTTTACTCTTGGTAAAGCCCAAACTGGATAAAAAGCTGTCTATCCTACCATACCAATTCCTAGGAGCTTGCTTCAAGCCATACAAGGCTTTCTTCAACCTGCACATGTATGAATTCCCGTCATGTGTCTCGAAACCAAGTGGCTGCTCCACATATACTTCCTCCTCGACTACACCATTCAAGAAAGCAATCTTGACATCCATCTGGTCTATCTTCCATTTCATCACTGCAGCCGGAGGAAGTACTAATGGAAGTGTATCTAGCTATAGGAGCAAAAGTCTCTTCATAATCAATTCCTCTTTCTAGGAGAAGCCACGAGCTACAGATCTCACTTTGTAGTTCTCTATGCTGCCATCTGCAACATGCTTGATCTTGTAGATCCATTTGGAAGTCACAACAGACTTCCCTTCGGGTCTTGGGACTACATCCCAAACATCATTCTTCATGATTGATGGATCATGGCATTCTTCCATTACTTCATCCCAGATCCTGGGAACTTCAATATCTTCAATAGATATCATTGTTGTTGGAACAAATGTTTTAGTCCTACTTTTGTAGGTGATGGTATATGATCTTTCTTACAAAACAAGTTTAATTGCATGATTAGAAACATCTCATAGTTTTCAGAACAAATTCTTACACATAAAGAAATATGTCATACAGTCATGCAATTATTTTAGCCAATGCTTCAATACAACATTCATCCATATCTTGTAACTTTCTAGATGCCTTGCAATCTCTACCAGAACATTGTTAAGAGTTTGCACTACTCCCAACATGCCAGCAAAGAGGTTTCATTCTAGATAAGTAGCAATGGAATGTTGTACAATGCCATAGGCCACTTACCCATCACATGCATATTAGTAGTATGTTGTTCATTAATGAAATTATTTTAATATGCATAATACACAACCATATACATCATTGAACAACATTATTTAAACAAACAAATATGTAAGAAATGACAATTCAAATACTTATCTTTGTTTGGTTGTTGGGTGGACTCCCTCTGAATCTTTGCAACTCCATTCTGATGTGGATTGTGAGAAGTGGTCAACTCCCTCTGAATATCTGCATCCTTGCAAAAACTACTGGAGTGTGCTCCCTCTTGATCTTTGCTTCCTGGATTACCTGTCCTTGAACTTATATCCATCCTCGATCACTATGCATGCTCACAAGTATCATTATTGTGATATCCTCGAGATTTCATACATAATCATACATATATTATTATATTCTCAATACTATCAAAACACAATAATCTTAAGCATGTATAGTCATGATCATTTCAAACAGAAATAATAAGCATTAGTATTCAAGGTTATAGGGAAGACATCTTTTACTCATGCATATTCTTATTTGATCATAGGACTCTTCTAGTTAGTTAAATCATCAATCAAGATAAGAGACATAATATGCATAAACCCTTGATTACTTACATTTCTAACATTATGAATAAACATAACCAATCATACCAAGTATACTTATATAAGGGATCCTAACACAAGGTAATATTCTAACTTGATACAGGAAAAACATACCTGGATTACTATGTTAGCTAGTTATGTCTAACATAGCCGCATGATGTCTTCTGGTTCTCTTCAATGACTTGTGCTAGTAACCTGCATGTCTCATAAGTTAACCATTGTAGAACCAAGTTATACATACCTCGTAAGTATATATTCTATGTGATCCATGACAATGGATGAATCTTTGTCTTCATGTCACCTTGATCATATGTTCTTGAAGTAGAACATGATTTGTCTTTCTTGATGTACCTTTCATGTTAGCGAACAACATAAACCTCATACAACATCATAATGCATTAGTACAATCATAAGTGTCAAAACCTTAATCAATTAATATCTTCTATCATGTATTCATAATTTTATTAAGGTGATACGACAAGTCTAGTAATTAATCAAGATTGTACTAACCGTAATGATATGAAGACAAACATATCATAAACTTAACCATTAATAGAATTCGAAACATACTTGTAAGTCATAATTGTCGAGATTGCTTGTAATCTTCTTATGTAAGGCCTTCGACTCATCTCCCTCTAAAACAGGAACTTCTTCACTTATGCAGGTGACCAATCCATTTTCTTCTAAGATTAACCCAATCCACTTGATTTGCAGGAACGGGATCTGGAGATGGATTGGGGTTTGTCAGGGAGACCCAAAAAATTCAAACTTTGAATTTCAAACATCTGAAAGGATAGAAATATGTGCCTTGATGAGCTGATCAACCGGGTATACTCAGAATTTGAAAACTGCAAAGTTTCACTCCTCAAAATTGCCTTTGAGACATCCAGATCTTCTTGACAGGATCCTGAACTAGGGTTTGATAAATCCCAACCTTTTTCCCAACAAAAAGGTTCGATTCAAAGCTCTAAACTTCGATTTTGCTGAGGAGCTTCCAGCCGTGGTCACAGACTTAAAAATTCCAACTTTTGCAGAAGCCCTAATTTTCCACTTTTTCAATCAAACTCCCGAACTAGAGTTTGATCAAGCCTGGCTTTCTACCCAACCAAAAAATTTGATCTTGGTCTCTAAATTTCGATTTTGATGAGTAGAATTCAGCCGTGGTCTTTGATTATAAAAATACCAACTTTCTCCAAAACACTAATTCCCAGAGCCATGAATGAAGGTGCTCAAAATCCAATTCTGTTTTGACAGAAATATCCACTTGATTGTTTCTGGTGTAACTCTGAAATTATGAATCCAAAGGGTCTAAAACTTCTACCTGTGGTAGACCAACCTATCATATTTTCATCCCCATAGGTCTGGCCTCAATTGGATTCTTTGAGAGAGAGTTATTCCAAGTGTCACAACATGACCTGTTTATGGGATAAAACAAGAGAGCGAACTTGTACGGAGTTGCAGGTGTCACTGGTTCGGTTTCGGCCTCTACAAAAGTCACCTAAGAAATTACAGTCCATGCACTACCTGTCACATTTTACGAAATTTCATTTGGAGCTTCCTAGCCCACGTTATGACCTTTTTTCCTAGGTCACTTGTTTATGACTCAAATCTGGAAGAGGCAGAAACCCTATATTGTACAAATCATAAAACACAAAGTACAACGAATTAGAAATTTTCCTTTGGAAACAAGGTACATGGGGATCTTATATTATACCTATAAATGTCTTAGATCCAAAAACTTTGCCGAAATGGATTTATAGTGAAAGTGATATAATGATTGGTTTTTGATATATCAAGCCCTAGCATCACAGGTGCAATAAGTGTCATACATGCCATACCATGCCTTCTTTCAGACTAGCTATGATACCATGTTAGATTTTCAGAATTTACTTCAATTTGATCTAGGATCTTAACTGAGAGAACAACATGTACAACATATCTACAACATATCAATCATGGACACATTAATGCAAGCACACAAGAGACACAAAATTTACTTGGGGAAAACCATAAAGGTGAAAAACCCCAATAACTTCCTCAGAGATAGATAGAGCAATGATACAACCCAAGCATAAGAGATAGACATCTCCTAGCAGCAGCTTCTCCCTCCACAAGTGTGCCACTCTCCAAAGAGTGTGTGTGAGAATAGAATGATGAAACAGAGTGCCTCTCGCACTCTATTTATACTTGACTTGACTTGCCTAATAACCTTTACTAGGTCGGCGTCAACTTAACCACATAACACAATGATGACTGGGCCGACGCCCAATAGGGTGGTCTAATAACCTTTGACCCACATGACTTATACAGGGCCGACCTAAACAAGGTGGTCTAATAACCCATCAAGTATAAGTTACGACACTTACAATATAAATGACGACACTTCCGTATAGAGGAATAATAACATCTCTATAGGAATACAAACACTTCCGTATAGAGGAATAATACCATATCTATAGGAGTACAATATACATATATGAAATACATTCCAAAGTTACATATACATCAACACAGCCCCGCAACCAACAACATTGCAGAGTACCATGCAGTCATTAAACTCTTAATTGAAGTTGCTTCCCTTGGAATCCGCACCTTTTCGGTCTGCTTAGATTCCCAACTTGTGGTATCCCATCTGAACTGTGTATACACTATCCGTGATCCTACGTTACTTCGTTTATTTAGAAGGGTACGCCTCTTGGAACGATCATTTTATTATATTTCATATCAACATGTACCGAGAGAATTCAATATTGTAGCTGACTCATTGGGTAACTACATATTGGATTGGCATCTAGCTCATACATAAAATACATCATAGAAAAACCCACAAGCCACTGTAAATAAACAAGTCATATAAATAGGTCCACATGTATATAATCACATATAAAATGTTTGTTCTGAATACATATAATAATATGTGTCCAAAGACAAAATTTGGGATCTCATCCCATACAAAAATTGCCCCTCCGACCTACATATCGTGTACATGCCGCTAAAAATAAATACTGCTATCTAAAAAGACTAATCATCATCCTCACACTTCTCGTGGTAGCATACTACTGCTATGGCTACTCGACGGAGCAGTTGGCCGATACGCCTTAGCTCACCTATAGTATGCCTCTGGAGATGGAGAGGGATGTCATCCATCCTCATCGCAGGGACTCCTTGAGTCAGACCCTGAATATTCCACTCAACATCGTGAATACCTCCCACCTCCTCCTCATCAGTAGCATGATGTTGGAATCCTCCTCGGTAGAGTGGTGAGTATCTTGTAGGCCTCCTTGGTCCACGATCTACGGCATGAACATGTACATACGTTAGATCTTTCTACATATTAAAACATCACTAAAAATCATATATTAAAAAGTATTAAACACATTTGTGAAGGTCATACCTGAATTATCCCAATCCTCATCCTCAGGCAGTGTTAAGTCAATGTCCTCACAAAATTCCACCCCTTTGTAAGGGAATTTCTCAATCATAATGATCTGCTCATCGATCCATGAAAAGAAATCTTCATCGAATGCTAAGACTTGTGGCCCACCGAGCCGTCCTGCATAATCACTCCATCTCCCCATCCGAGGCTCGGTCACAGGGAAGATAGGAATGGATACCTGAGGATGCAACAATGGCACCCTCTCCAAGAAGAAGGTGACTAGGATACTCCCATATCCAAACTAGCGAGTGTCCCCATTTCTACACTTGGTGACTTGTTCCTTGAGGTTGGTTAGGACCCGTTCGCACTAGTTGAATAGTGTCAGTGCCATGCACTCTACAGCATGGTGAGGACCCATACTACCTGTTGCTTATGTAGTGCAAAACAATATGGTTCTCATCGGAAGCTCTATCACCTCTTTGATGGGCACTTTCCCACTTTTCTTCAAGGAACCCTATTTGCAGTAACGAACAATCAAGTCACTCGTGCTCTCTTCCGAGGCCCTATGCCTAGATAGGTTAACCCTTGCCCCTCTCTTGGAGAGGCCAATGAGGAAGTAGATGTCCTCGAGATCAATCTCGAGGGTGTGTTCCCCAATCCAGAAAGCCTGTATGTCACTATCCCACATTTGGATTGTATAATTCAAAAGCTTTCCTTGCTTCTGAATACCCTTGGTCTTGAAGAACTTGAGTAACCCACATTCACACAACGCGTTTAGTGTCATTTGATCATTTGCAGCCAATTGATCATCCTCTTCATGTTTCCTCTCTTTCCAATCAACCATCTTTGCTTAGACAAGTTGTAAAACCCTGAGAAAATCCAAGCAAAGCATTTATTAGAAGATGGCAACTTGATTTCACCTTCAACAACTAAAAAACACTTGAGTTTTTTTCCTTCTCTGCTGATTTTCACACTGCATAGGTCTAGAGCTACGTGATAACTGGTAATTATCGTGCTCCAGCTTGAACACGTCGTGCAATAATCTTGATCCAGGTGGATATTGGTGGCCACCCACCTTTCCAACTGGCTCAAAATAGTTTTATGGCAATTTTGGTATTGTACTATTTTTAGTAGTTTTTCGGGTCCTGAACTTCCGGGGCCATTTTGAGGCCCTAAACGACCTTTTTTGGCAATTTGGGGAGCCAAATGGTTTCCTCCAACATACATTTAACCCTAGTCGAAAGTTGTAAATCTCGGATAGACCTTTCCAACAGGCTACCGAGCACCCCAAACGGAGATCGTATGCAAAAGTTACAACCCCGGGAAGTTGATGTACTAACTTACCCAAACGGGGCCCACATGACTTTTGGCGCTTCATCTCCTAGGGTTAGGTTTTTGGATGTCTAGGATTTTTGACATTCCTGTTTATTGTAAAAGGCCTTGAGAGCCTCATTGTAACCATCTTCTTGTGAAATGAGCGCAGCCGTCACATCTCTTCTCAGAGATAAGCCGCCACCATTCCAGCAAGCTTGTTTTCCGCTGCATTTTACAGTTCTAGCTTATTTCCTTATTGAATAGAAAACCAGTTTTACTGTATCTCTGTTATTTTGTGTTAAGAATATGATAATAATATGTATTCATTTCATTCTGCTCATAAAATCCAGATCAGTGGTATCAGAGCGGTCTGCTCCTTGTCGTCTTAATGCATGTCCCCAACGAGGTCAGGGTACAAAGAATTGGGTCTCGAGCTTGTTTCTCTTGAGGACAAAAGCTCTCGCACGCCCAAGCGACCTCTCATGGAAGGAGAAAAGAAAGATGACGGGACAGGAGATCCTATCAAAATTTTGCTTGAGGAAGCCCTCACGCAATAGAGGAACGAGATGATGGATAACTTCGTGCAAATCCTTCAGCAACTACCAACAAGTGACGCATCTTCCTCGAGCGGAGGCGTCGCCCCTTCAAGGTACAAATCAACTTCGATATCCCTATATTTGAAGGACAGATAGACGCAGATGCTGTAGATAAGTGGTTGAATCTACTAGAAGGGTATTTTTCTGTCCATAACTTTTCGAATAAAGAAAAGATTACTTTTGCGCTCCTCAAAGCCGTTCCCCATGTCAAAGATTGGTGGGAAACATTCTGTGAGCAAAAGGACACAGAAGAAGCCTCATTATTTTCAGTCGCGGCCACTTGGGAATCCTTCAGGGATGCTATTAAGGAACAATACTACCCTGTTGGAAGTTATGATGACTTGTATACCAAATGGACCACACTGCGACAAGAAAGAGACCAAGTAGTGCCAGAGTTCACAAATATCTTCCATACGTTGCGCACCAAGCTGGGTATCAAAGATTCAGAGCGACATCTGGTGCTCAAGTATCACGATGGTTTGCATAGATACATCCAGACCGAAATGGAATTTCTGAACATCTCTTCCTTGGGTGCGGCCTACCGATGTGCCGTCAAAATCGAGCAGAAGCTCAAACAAAAGACACGGCAATTTGGGCATGGGAACCCTTCACAGCAAAAGACAGGAAAGGGCGGCCCCAACCCACAAAATAAAGGACAGAGCAAATATGGACAGTATCAGGACAACCAGTCCAAGCCGCAAGCAAAGAAGGACACCGGAAAAACAAAGAAAGATATAGGGAAGTGGTGTGACTTCCATAAGAGCCCTTGGCATAACACTGCTGATTGCCGCTCAAAGCAGTCGCCGGTGGCCGAAGTGAAAGCATCTGAATCAGATGCGGGTTCTGACTCTGAGTCCGAACCAGAAAGGGGAAGACGAATCATTAACGCGGAACCCAGTGCCACCATTGCTACCACCAAGCTCCAGCCTGATGAACCAAACGAGCAAGAAGAAGGAGAGCGCCTCTTCCATTCACAGATGTGGGTAAAAGGCACCCCACTGCATTTCATCGTGGATAGTGGTAGCCAGAAGAATCTCATCTCAGCAGAGGTCATCAAGTGCCTGGCCCTTCCGACAACGCCGCACCTAGAACCCTACACCATTGGATGGCCATGCAAAGGAAGCGATCTCCGCATTAGCCAACAGTGTCGACTTCCATATGGCATCAAGCCTTTCAAGGACGAGGTATTGTGTGATGTTGCTCCTCTCGAAGTTTCAGATGTTCTTTTGGGCCAACCTTATTTAGGAAACATCATGTTGTATATGAGTCTAGGCCTCGTAGTGTTATTATTTATTTCAACAGGAAATTGTACAGGATACCCGAGGCAGTCCCTCCTAGTGTTTTTTCCTTGATCTCTTCCAAGCAATGCAGGAAGGTCATCTCTTAGACCGGTAAATTTGTCTTCTTCGTGATTCACTCTCAGAGTGAAAGAAAGATCGCAGCCACATCCCGGGCCTTCAAGGCCGATCTATCCACACAACAGAAGAAAGTGGATAAGGTGGTGGAAGGATACTCAGATATCTTCTCCTCTCCGACCGGGGTACCTCTGCACTGCCAGGTCAAGCATCCCATCGATCTGACCCCAGGCGCATCGCTACCCAATGGGCCAGTCTATCACCGCTCTCTATTGGAAATTGAGGAGATCAAGAGGAAGATCCAAGAATTGCTCCACAAGGGGCACATCCGTCCCAGTTCATCACCTTGTGGGAGCCCCATCGTGCTGGTGCAGAAGAAAGATGGGACCTGGTGACTCTACATTGATTACCGGGCCCTGAATAAAATCACAGTCCGTAACCGGTACCCAATTCCCCGAATCGACAACCTCCTTGATCAGCTCACAGGGGCCAAATACTTTAGTAAGATTGATCTAAAGTCTGGCTACCACCAGGTCCCAATAGAACAGACAAATGTATGGAAGACTGCCTTCAAGTCAAAAGAAGGTCTTTTTGAATGGCTGGTCATGCCTTTTGGTTTGACAAATGCTCCAACAACGTTTATGAGGATGATGGACGATATCCTACAACCTTTCACCAACAATTTTGTAATGGTGTATCTGGATGACATCCTCATCTACAGCAAGACTTGGGAGGTGTTGGCTGCTTTCTTGGGCAGACCCGGGTTTTAATGAAGCGCAGCAACAAACCCCTAGGCGCACTGGCCCTCTCGGCAACGAGCTGCGCAGCAGCTCGAGGTCTCACCCGAAGTGGCTATGGGGGGGTTAAGAAATCAGATTTCCTTAACCTTGGTGACGCGGAGATTGTTCTTCCTGTTCCGGTTCCTCAGATGTCGATGGTCTGACTTTCCCGCAGACCCCTCGGCTCAACTGCGCAGCTTCCTCCCTCAGCAGGCCCGCTGCGCAGTTTCTCCGCTCTGGCGCAGAAGGCAACTATTCCTTGCGTCAACGCGTTAAGTACCTCCTCGCCCTGCGCGCCCAGCGCAGTAACGCCTTCCTCGATCGCTGCCGCGACAGCGCTCCACCACTTCTTCAATACTTAACACTTATAGCTATCAAGGGACCTTCCCAAACTCACTTAAACGGTCGCAAAGATAATGCAAGAGTCTTGTATACACAGGTAATGAACTTAAACAGTTAATCATTCACGCAAACATTATAACAAGAAGAAATATGTGAAGTTCACCTCCTCGAGGGAAACCACGTCCACGGGAGTGTTATATTAACCAGAAAACGATAGAGTTATACAATATGCTGCGCACACAGCTGCAGGCTTAGATCTTTCCAGGAAACTCCACGCACACAGCTGGGAGCCCTTCTCTCAATCTAGTCTCTTCTCTACAGAGATTACAAAGGCACAGACGTCAACTCAGACTGTCTGGCAACTCAGGGATTAGCTCCTCGGCTATCCGATTTCCACCCTAGTTCTACACACTCGGTAGAAAACATAACAAAGGATAATCAACGCATGATCTATCCTCGAGACTGACTATCTAACAGTCTAACCATCTAACTATCCCAAAAATATCTAACTCTTCTTCTTATCATGTATACATATATATAGGTGGCCATGACGGTCACACCTTTACAAAACTGTGGGCCTTTCCCAACAGTGATTCCCAAAAACCCTAACCACGCACATGGCTAGGTGTACTGTAGGCGCCGCTTGTAGTCATGTCGCCGCTTCCTGTAGGCTCCTTGACTTCCGGCGCAGATTGTGGGTATGGGCGCTTGTCCTTCGTCTTCAATGCTCTGGTCTGTTGCTCCTCCTTGATCCGAGCAACCATAACTTCTGTACTTAGCCTTTAAATGAGGGTAGCTGAGCCCTCTACTCCATTGCCTTATTTATTATGGTAGCTGAGCCACCTTCATTCTTCTATGACGTGCGCGCGAGCTCCGCGATTTCTGGTCCGTGATCCTCGCTGAGCTTGTCCATCTGGCACCGTACTGCGCACCGTCTCCTTCTTGCCCAAAACTTAGTGCTTGTCCCAAAATTAGCACTTTCCTTTCATACTTGTGCTTTTTCCCCAAAATTCGCAGCTTTACCGCAGCTACGGCCTAGGCTCCAACAGGCCCCTAACACTCACTTGTGGCTCGCCCTCGAGCCACTCGCACTAGCGTGTGGTCGCTTGATTTGCGCATCTGCTTGTGCTTGGGTCTCCGCAAATGTTTTCTTCCACTGCGCAATAGCGGAGTCCAATTCATCGACACACTCCACAGCTGTCTGCACCGTTTCTGCGGTGGCTTCTTCTTTAGTGATGGTATCAATCACCTCTTGAGATTCAGCAATCTCTTTGATTTTTGCCTCAACCTGACCGACGATTTCAGCATACTCATCCATGAATGGCTGAATGCTGTTGGTGAGCTTCTCATCTTCAGTTCTGAGCTTGTGCAGTTGCTGCTGCATTCTGCGCACTTCACTCATTTTCTTCATTTTTGCTAAGCCTGCTAAGGCCTTAGCTTCTTCAGTTAGAACAGTGAGAGACTGTTCTACGGCTTGCACCTGTTCCGACAGACCAACTTTAAAAGGGAGCTTCTCAAGCTCCGCCCAAGCTTCCATAGCTTGGCTCATCAGGTTCTCGGCTTCCTGTATTCTATCTTTCATCTGTGTGGAAGCTCTGCTCAGCGCTTCAAATTGTACCTGCGCATCATCCGTAAGCTGCGCAGCAACGCGAGCTTCTAGCTCAGCGATCTGGGTTCTATGGCCCTCAGCCATAGCAACTATTTCGTGCTCCAGGGTTTTCACCCTTCCTCCGATAATTTGAACTTTTGCAACCAGAGGGTGTTCTGGTTGAATCTCGCAAGCCGGCAATGCTTGAGCAAGCTCATCTACCGCGTTTCTAATGCCAATGTCTTGCGCCTCATAAAGTGCAAGTTTCTCAGATATATTCTTATGGCTTGCCTTCAATTCTATCTCCTGCGATTGCAGTCGTTGATTTTCCTGAAATGTAGAGAGCTCTCTAGCTCTCAACTCAAGAGAAACTTTCTCATGCACTAGCTGTAGAGTCTCTATAGGAATTAGAGACAAATTGATTTCAACGGGCCCAACGGCGCTTACTTGTAGTGCAGCTAGCGGATCTGGAAGTGTCATGCTGGTAGGCGGAATATGCACGACAGTATGCCTTTCTATGAGTTCTTCAACTCGCTCGGCACTTGGAATTTCTTGTGGCACCTACGAAGTAGATGCTGGCGCATGGGTCTGCGCAACTCTTCCTGCGAGACCTTTCAATTCTACGAACTGCAAATCTAAAGCACTTCTGATGTGAGCGTGCGCAGTGCGTAGCTCGCGAAATTGCTCGTGTAGGTACTGGTCGATCCCCGAGGGAATAGCCTCAGCGGGATGCGACACTTTTTGCTTCTTGGTGGCCGGTTCTGTGGAACCTTCATCACTTCTTTGCTCCGGGGCTTCCTTGCCCTTATCCTTCTCTTTCGCAGCGACGGTTGGCAGCGCGGATGTGAGATCGACGGCCACCCTCCACTCATCTGACCAAGACTTGATGGTTTCTTCAACATCCTCGGTAGTCATCCTGTAAAGGCCTAGCGCCCATTCATCTGGAATGCCGCAAGGGCGGAGGTAAAGTTGATGTATGTCGGCAGTAAAAGCCAACTTTCCTTCATATAATGTGGCTGTCTCCTCGCTCAGCCTTGGCATTTCTTGAATGGTATCTCTGAGGAGATAGTAGTATTCACAAAATACAGCGCGATTCATCTTGCGCTTCGCGAGATTGGGAGAATCCCAGAGGTTGATGTAGCGCATGCCGACAACCTCTGCTGCGCAGCGCGGAAGGAACTGAGTATTCGGGGGCTCCTTCCACCCAACGAGAGCGCATAAAATTAGAAGCCAAGAAAAATGGAATGATTGGGCTGCATTGTCCTGCACATTCAGGCAATCAACCAAGAAAGAATTCAGCAGGAAGAGAGACCAGTTGTACTGCTCTCCCTCCGCAGCTGCGATGGCAAGCTCCAAGACAGCTCCAGTAACTTCCTTCGGTCGGCACTTTGTGAGAAGTTTGCCTGCAAGCAGATTTCCTGTAAATCGAAGTGCCTCATCTTCTACTGTAGTGAGGTCATAAGCCCGACCTCCTCTTGTCAAGTTATACTTCTGCACCAGCTGTGCAGCCAATTTTCTGTCCTTGTCCTTTCCCACAAAATGAATATTGGGATCCTTACCAGCCTTGGATAGATCGGTGATGCGGTGAATCAAATCAACATTTAGATCAATTGGCCTCCCGAGCCAAAGGTAACCTCCATGAACACATGAAAGCAGCGTCTTAACAACTGCATTGACTTCGTTGCTACGCCCAAAGTGCGGTAGCTTCAACAAATTCAACAAACCTGGCTTCTCCAAGTTTGATGCAAATCCCCTTGGGGTAAATTCATCGACCTTTCAGATGGGATTGTGAACTATCGTCAGATATCGATCTGGCGCAAACTGGGGATACGTTTTATAGTCTCCCAGATTGAAATCAGAGAATTTGACCAGTGGAAGGTGTCCCAACAGTTGCCCTTCTACCCGCACGCTAGCCGGTAGTGGCGGTAACGGAATGGGATACTTTGCATTCTTCGGGATCTGTACTTCTGGCGCATCATCTGGACGCGGCGGAATATAGTTCGCCATGGTGGCCAACGGCTCTGGAACAGGTTCTTCTGGCTGTTACTGAGATGCTCTCGTGCCGGGCGACTGTCTAGGATCAGTCCATCCAGGGTGTACATAAGTCGAAGCCGTGACTGGAGTAGTCATGCCGAAATCTAAGCCTCGGCGCAGGAATTGACGAACAACTTCTTCAGTCGACAGGTTCTCCGTCATGAACCGATGTAGGGAACAAAAACTTTGGACAGCAAATGGCGGACCTGCGTAGGATATGGACGCTGAAAACAAGGGAAAATACTCTGCACAACTCGGCTCTGAAAACAATAACTTGGATTCTTAAACAAGATAGCAACTCGAGGAAAGTAACCCAAAAATTATACAAGTGTGAGGTATTTATAGCCAGAGGTGATAGTAAATGCGACCAAGTGGGGTTACGTAGTTGTAGGCGGCTATACATGAGTTGACAACACGCTATCCTCCTTGCCGCAATGGTGCATTTATTGTGATTGACGGGCTCTGACAGCCTTCTGGGAGAAGCTAATGCTTTCGGCGCCTAAGTTAAATGCAAATCTTTCGGAGATCAAGCCGAATCCGTCAGAGCGGCTAGACTTAAATAGCGGACTTATCCTTCATTTATTCAGACGCGGCTACATAACTGCGGTAATTCAATGTTTGGCGGCGGGTCATTTCAGCTTAGGTAACTGTGCATAAAGGGGTCCATGCTGATAACTCCTCAAGCGACAGCTTTGACATAGGGAACTCCGCAAGAGCGATGGTTCAACGGTCCAAAAAAACAAAACTTCGCCAGAGCGCAAAGATAAGCTCGTTTCAAACAAATTTTATTCAGGATGCGCGGATATTTCAAGGAACTGTGCAGGAAGATGGAAACTGAAGGTGTCCCGCAGCTTCCGTGTAGACTGTGAATGCGATGTCTCTTTCAACTACACTGGACATTTGCACCTTTTTAGCAATATGTTAGGTCGACAGAGCGGAGTGGCTGTTGCGATAAAGCTTGAGCCGACTCCTGTTGATCATTGTAGGTAGTAATTCTCCATCAATCTTTGCAAGCTGAACTGCGCCTCCTCCTGTTATCTTTGTCACCCGAAAAGGGCCTAACCAATGTACACGAAACTTGCCCGGAAACTTGATGAATTTACTATCATAAAGGAGTACCAAGTCTCCTTCTTCAAAGTGCTTATGCTTAATGTGCCTGTCATGCCAAGCTTTCTGTCTTGCCTTCTGTACCTGTTGATGGAATCCGGCTAAAAGTCGGTCTTCTTCTAAGGCAAGCAGCTGCGAGAGTCTTTCATTCATAGTATCAGGATCTGTCATTTCTATGATTTGCGCAATTCTGAGACTAGGAATAATGTATTCCATAGGCATAACTGCTTCTTGTCCATACACCAAACTGAAAGGTGTGTGACCTGTTAGTTTCTTGCAAGTGGTTCTATAAGCCCATAATACAGCTTTGACTCTAAGGTCCCAATCATCTCTTTGTTGATTACAGATCTTCGTCAGGGCATTCTCAAGAATTTTATTGAATGCCTCCACCGTACCATTAGCTTGAGGGTGGTAGGGTGTACTCTTATGGTGTCTAACTTGGAATTCTTCAGTAAGGGCTTCTATAGTCTCATTGAGGAAATGTGTACCCTGATCACTCATTAGAATTAGTGGACATCCAAATCTAGTGATAATATTCTCAAAAATGAACTGTGCGACCGTAGCAGCATCGCAGTTCTTAACTGGCTTAGCCTCAGCCCATCTGGTGAGGTATTCAGTAGCTGTAATGATGTATCTTGCGCCAGTTCTTTTTCCTGGTGGGTTAATAGGTCCTACAAAGTCAATGGCCCATTTATCAAAAGCACGCAGTGTGATCTGGGTTCTTAGCGGCATTTCATCTCTCCTTGAGGGTTTTCCTGTTCGCTGGCACACATCGCAACATTTACAGAATGCCTTAGTATCCTTGTGCAATGTCAGCCACCAAAGACCTGCGGCTAATATCTTTTGCGCAGTCGGCTTTCCTGCGAAATGGCCTCCTGCGATACCTGAATGCGCTTCTGCGATGATAGAGCTCTTTTCATGTGGTAAGATACATCTACGCAAAACTTCGTCAGGGCCCAACTTATAAAGCTGGCCTGCTATCAAAGTGAAGTCTGCGGCTCTGACAACAAGTTGCTTCTTCTGCTGGATTGTAAACTCAGCCGGCGCTTGCCCGGTAGTGAGAAACTCAAGAATATCAGAATAATATTCGTCTGCTGCTTGAATAGAAAACAACTGTGCGTCAGGCAGATTGTCCTCCAGACTTGTAGGTTCCTCTCCTGACTCTATCCTGGATAGATGGTCAGGCCCTGCATTCAATCTGCCTGGCTTTACAATAACCTCGAAATCATATTCTTGAAAGAGCAGTAGCCATCTGCAAATTCTTCCTCCTAACACTGGTTTATTGACCAAATATTTCAAAGCAGAATGGTCAGTATACATTTTAAAATGAGCGCCTAACAGGTAGTGTCTGAATTTCTGTAGGGCATACACCATAGCTAGTCCTTCCCTTTCTGTAGTGGTGTAGTTCTTCTCAGCTGTAGATAGCTTTCTGCTGGAGTAAGCAATCGGGTGGTCAATACTTCCTTCTCCAGACTGTGTAAGCACAACCCCCAATGCTATGGAAGAAGCATCAACATGAACATGAAAAGGTTTTCTCCAGTCCGAGAAAACTAGAATAGGCGTTGTGATCATCTTTTCTTTAAGTGTGTCCAAGCTCTGTTGGAATTCTTCTGTCCATTGGAACTTCGAATCCTTTTTCAGCAATCTTTCCATAGGTGCTGTGATCTTTGCATAACCTTTGATAAATTTTCTGTAGTATCCAGTATGTCCCAATGTAGTGCGCAATTGCTTAACTGAGTTGGGCGCAGGTAAATTAGCAATGATGGCAACCTTCGCAGGATCCATCAGGAGTCCTTGTCTGTATACAATATGTCCCAACAAAATACCAAAGGGCGCACAAAATATACATTTTTTCAAGTTAAGGGAAATCTGATGCTGTCTACATTTTTCTAACATCATGCGCAGATTTGCAATATGGTTCTTTAATAGGCCAAATACAGTCCAGTCATCAAAATAAACTTCTAAAAACTTGTGAATGAATTCTTTAAAAACAGCAACAACAACTCTAGAGAAGATAGCAGGTGCGTTTTTAAGACCAAAGGGCATTACCGTATACTGGAATGAGCCCCATTCAGTTGCAAAAGTAGTCTTGTGGCGGTCGTCCGGATGGATTCTGATCTGATGATATCCCGAAAAACCATCAGTGAAAGAGTAAGCCTCTTGTCCTCCAACATTATCAAGTACTTCATCTGTGAAAGGAGTGGGAAATGGATCGTGCGCTGATGCATCATTGAGTTTGCGCAAGTCGACACAGATTCTTATTTCACCTTTCGTTTTCTTTTCTTGGACCACCATAGGACTAATCCAATCTCTTTCCTCTACTGGCTCAATAATACCTGCTGCGAGCATTTTATCAATTTCTTCTCTAACTTTGTCTTTATACCGGGGGTTCAATCTGTACGGGCGCTGTTTTACTGGCTTGGCGTCTGCTTTTAGAGGTATGCGCATCACTCCTAAGTCTCCTAGGATGCCTTTCATTTCTGTGAACTTGGTAGGAAAGATATCCTGGTAGTCACGTAATAATTCTGAAACATGTCCAACAGTTTCATCATCCCAATAATCTCCTATAGAAGCAAACTTTGGTTCAGCTTCTGTACCAATGTTAATCTTCTTGAGCTTGATGTGTTCTGTGATGGCAGGAATATCAAGCTCAGGACCTTCAATATTGCGCGTCCCTTCTGATTCTGGGATATTGATGTTGCGAGGATCGTCCTCCTCATCTTCAGCGGTGAAGTTATAACATTCCAGGGCATGTTCTATCTGGACAGCCCAATCTGGTTGGGATTATTCTGATAACGGGCATTGTTCAAATATCTTCTTTTTAATACACTTCAAAGCCTGATCGATGCTTGGATGTTCTGACTCAAAGCTGAAGGTAAGTTGAAAGCTTTCTATCGTAAGAGGCCAACTGATAGTGCCTTTGCGCAATTCTGTTTCAGTATACCAGTTCCTTGGAACTGTATCCAATGTGTGGATGAATAGGTGAACCCATTCATCTTCCGGAATATCTGACCATTGCTGAATACATGCTTCAATGTGTGACCTGGGGTCACTCTGTCCCTCATACTTGCGTAGGACTTCGGCTGTGGTGTCCTGAAATCTGCGCAGTATCAATCTGTGACAGTCTTGCCATGTATGAATATTCTCCTTATGCGCAACCCACCATCTTGCGGGTGTAGCGCGCAATGCTACATCCAGTGCCTGTATGCGCTGCTGTTCTGGAAGCTTTTGTTCATATTCATGTATGAATTTAGTTACTTCAGTTAAACCATAAAAAATTGGAGTGTCAGTTAATTCTGTGCCAATCCATCGAATGGATTTAGTCATCATAGCGCAACGCCTTGCAGAGACCTCATGTAAACGATTCTGCCAGTTTTCCAATCCTGCATCTGAGTCTGATGTGCATGAGCTATCGCATCGCCAGCTGATATGGCCATCTACTGTGGGGTTGACATAGTCACTGTGGTTAGTAGTCATTTGGTACAAAATTTCCATGTGGCGTGCTTCCTCTTCTGCGCGAATGGGTTCTATATACCTTGGTCCTTGAATAGGATCAAGTGGTGCGATGACCCTAATCTGGTCATCCTCAAAGGTCATCTGTCTTTTCTTCAAATTAATGACAGCCAAACTATCAAATGCCCAGTCTATTCCTAAAAGTGCTGGGTATGGTCTACTATCATCCAGGATTTTGATTACTTCAAAATATGCAGAGCTTCTTACTCCTTCAATATCAATAGGTACATTGGGTAATCTGCCCAATGGAGAGACTCGTTGCTGATTCGCGAGTCTTAGCTGGATAGGGGATCTTGTAAGGTGAGGGCTTCCCATCTATTCCCATGTCTGCATAGTGAGAACATTGGCTTCGGAGCCCAGATCTAACATGACTTCGTCCATTTCAAATGCTCCAATCTGCGCTGTGAGCCTCATCTCTTTTCCAGTTCTAATGTGACTCCTAATCTGGTGAACAACACACTGCGGTGTGTTCGTCGAAGCAGACTGTTGGCACTGATCCAACAGGTGTTGGAGTTCTAGAGTTGCCTTTTCATTGCGCAACAATTTTAAACATTGTCGCAGGAACGCATGAACACTGCCTAGTGCATGCTCCTCGTCAGGCCTTCCAGCTGTAGTGGCATGTTCTTGTACCAGGTTGTCTTGTCTTAGCACTTGCGATCTAATATTGTTCTGCGGAATTGCGGCAGAACTTGAAGCTCTCGGATCTGAGAAATACTCTTGAGCTTGCTTGAATTCTTCTTTTTGCTTCTGCAGGTTAAGTGGGGCTGGTTTAATATTAGCGCGGCGCACCCATTGCGTCGCTTGCTTTCCCATTCCCATCTCTTGTGCACCAGTGGTTGCTCCACTGCGTGTCACTATATTAACTGTAGGGTCTGGTTCTCTTTTTTCTGCTCCAATCAACTGAATATTCTGATTGACCTGTGGGGTCTTTGCTTGCATCTTAGCCTATAACTGAGGGCATTCTTCAATGATATGGTCAGAAGATTTACAATACCTGCAGAGGGTTGTAGGATTTTGGCAATCCCTGGCAAAATGACCTTGTGCTCCGCAATTATAACAAGTGATCTGTCCTCTTCCGCAACCAAAATTTGTTGTGCGTCCGCGTCCCCTGTAATTTTCCTGCTCGGGCGTCGCGAGTTTGGTCATATGGTGGACCTGCTGTGGGTCCTTGTGTCTCTGCTTGTACCCTATAAACATCATGCTTTCTTTCTATCATAAGATCATATGCTCTACAATTGTTCTCATCATGACCTACTGATTTACAGAAATTACAATATAGATTCTTTGGAGTTTGTACATATTTCTGAAGTAAGTGACATTCTTGTGGTCTATGACCTCTAGTTCTACAGATTTCACACCAAGGCCCCTGTGCCTATGGTAAAGGGTTAGGTGCTCCAGTTGCAATATAGTCTATGAAAACGGGGCAATGGTCCTTTGAATGACCTTGGGCTTTACATTTTGTACACCAAATTTCTTCCTTAATCTCCTTTCCTTTCTTAATATCACGCACTTGCAAGGTTAAGTTTTCTAATTGGTTCTGCAACTGCGCAACATTGTTGTTTGTTCCCGCAATGGGCGAAGCTTCTAGTTTCATAGCCATCTCTAGAGCTTGTTCCTCAGTATTGAGATTTTGTTGCATAAGAGGAAGTCTAATGTGTGGGAGAAGCGCAGCAATGAACCATTCCTTATGCTGCTGTGGTGCAAACTCGAAGCTTACTTGATCTATCAAGGATTTGAACTTCTGGTCAAAGTCCCATACTGATTCTGTAGGTAGCTGTTTGATGTCTTTGAGCTCTGTAATACACTGTGATTCTGATTTAGGTTTCTTAAATTCCTAAATCATAGCATTTCTTACATCAACAAGCGTCCTATTCTGTGCTGCTGAGTATTTCATGAACCAAGTTAAGGCTCTTTCTCTTAGTGTGGTTGCTAACTGAACCAGTTTAATAGCATCATCATTAATTTGCTTAATTGTCCAAATGGCTTCACATAAGAACCAGTGCTGCTCAGGGTCTTCTATCCCTGTTCCTCTAAAAGTTGGTATCTTCATGTCATCACCCATCCTTCTTGTGCTAGGTTGAGGTGAGGGTGCTGTAGCAGTGCTTCTGGGCTGGTTAAATAAAGGTGGTTCTGAGGTACTAGAAGTACCGTGTGGGCTACTAGAAGGTGTTACTGCGGGGTTATACTGAGCTCCGTCTGGTTTTTGCGGTGTAAAGGGGTGATAAGGGATATGAGCACTCCCTTGTCTTTCTATATGGCTTGCTCTACGGACTTGGCTATCGTCTGGGCTAGACTCAAAAGAATATTGGTCAAGGCCTACTTTATATCGTTTTCCACTACAAGTGAAATCAATAAGTTCAGGATCACTATCAGAATCTACGGACATTACTTGTCTATGCTATTCATCAGAAGCAATACATAGCTTTCCTTTTTCATACAGAAGCATTTTAATCCATAAGTTCAGAGAATTTAAGAACTTACCTCTGTGTACTTGGAAGAAATTCCTCTCAGCTTCACTGAAGCTCTTTCTTGTATCTACTGCAAACTCGGTGATGAAACCTTTCAGTAGACTATTCAACCAAAAGTCTACTGTGCGGGACACAGGATTGTCTATCCGCTTCACAATACTGACTAGCTCAGGCGTCCAAGCAACGGGTCGATCAATATGCACAGTAGGTCTAGAATCTGCTAACTTGGCTATCCAAGCGTGCAACTCCAGTGCGAATGTAACAAAGAAAATTTCGTGAAGGTCAGTATAAATATACTTCTGCAACCAGTCTTCTGTTTGGAGCGTAGAGCTTCTATTTTCTTGTTCAGCGAACTCTTTAGCCTTTAAATCAAACCAGTCTCCAATTTCTTTAGCTGTAGGATTCCAGTAACACATTTGTTAACTGAGCAAGTCTCAGTGTAACAGAACCTTGTGCTGGCTTCAGCAACAATCTCAGACGTCGCGGAAATAGTAAGTCTCACAGCAGCAAGTCGCAAGACAAGGGAACCATTTGTTCTCCTCGATCTCGCGCGTCGCCGAAATAACAAGTCTCACAACAGCAAGTCGCAAGGCAACGGAACCATTTGTTCTCCTCGATCTCGCGCGTCGCCGAAATAACAAGTCTCACAACAGCAAGTCACAAGGCAACAGAACCATTTGTTGGCTGCTTTCTTGGGCAGACCCGGGTTTTAATGAAGCGCAGCAACAAACCCCTAGGCGCACTGGCCCTCTCGGCAACGAGCTGCGCAGCAGCTCGAGGTATCACCCGAAGTGGCTATGGGGGGGTTAAGGAATCAGATTTCCTTAACCTTGGTGACGCGGAGATTGTTCTTCCTGTTCCGGTTCCTCAGATGTCGGTGGTCTGACTTTCCCGCAGACCCCTCGGCTCAACTGCGCGGCTTCCTCCCTCAGCAGGCCCGCTGCGCAGTTTCTCCGCTCTGACGCAGAAGGCAACTATTCCTTGCATCAACGCGTTAAGTACCTCCTCGCCCTACGCGCCCAGCGCAGTAACGCCTTCCTCGATCGCTGCCGCGACAGCGCTCCACCACTTCTTCAATACTTAACACTTATAGCTATCAAGGGACCTTCCCAAACTCACTTAAACGGTCGCAAAGATAATGCAAGAGTCTTGTATACACGGGTAATGAACTTAAACAGTTAATCATTCACGCAAACATTATAACAAGAAGAAATATGTGAAGTTCACCTCCTCGAGGGAAACCACGTCCACGGGAGTGTTATATTAACCAGAAAACGATAGAGTTATACAATATGCTGCGCACACAGCTGCAGCCTTAGATCTTTCCAGGAAACTCCACGCACACAGCTGGGAGCCCTTCTCTCAATCTAGTCTCTTCTCTACAGAGATTACAAAGGCATAGACGTCAACTCAGACTGTCTGGCAACTCAGGGATTAGCTCCTCGGCTATCCGATTTCCACCCTAGTTCTACACACTCGGTAGAAAACATAACAAAGGATAATCAACGCATGATCTATCCTCGAGACTGACTATCTAACAGTCTAACCATCTAACTATCCCAAAAATATCTAACTCTTCTTCTTATCATGTATACATATATATAGGTGGCCATGACAGTCACACCTTTACAAAAATTTGGGCCTTTCTCAACAGTGATTCCCAAAAACCCTAACCACACACATGGCTAGGTGTACTGTAGGCGCCGCTTGTTGTCATGTCGCCACTTCCTGCAGGCTCCTTGACTTCCGGCGCAGATTGTGGGTATGGGCGCTTGTCCTTTGTCTTCAATGCTCTGGTCCATTGCTCCTCCTTGATCCGAGCAACCATAACTTCTGTACTTAGCCTTTAAATGAGGGTAGCTGAGCCCTCTACTCCATTGCCTTATTTATTATGGTAGCTGAGCCACCTTCATTCTTCTATGACGTGCGTGCGAGCTCCGCGATTTTCGGTCCGTGATCCTCGCTGAGCTTGTCCATCTAGCACCGTACTGCGCACCGTCTCCTTCTTGCCCAAAACTTAGTGCTTGTCCCAAAATTAGCACTTTCCTTTCATACTTGTGCTTTTTCCCCAAAATTCGCAGCTTTACCGCAGCTACGGCCTAGGCTCCAACAGGAGGAACACTTGCAGCATATTCAGCAGGTTCTGCACACCCTGCGGAAGCACAAACTATATGCAAACTTGGAAAAATGCTCCTTTGGAATAAACATGGTCCATTACTTAGGCTACCTCGTTGATCGACATGGTGTGCATGTGGATCCAGCCAAGATCCAGGTCATCCGTGACTGGCCAGCCCCAACCACACTCACTGAACTTCAGAGCTTCTTGGGCCTCGCCAATTTCTATCGCTGGTTCGTGCTGGGATTCTCTCATATCGCATGGGCCCTCAGCCAAGTGACCAGGGGTGGTGGTAAGGCAAAATTTGTGTGGGGCCTGTCCCAACAACAAGCCTTCGATGACTTGAAGAAGCGTTTGTGCTCATCGCCGGTACTCTCATTACCGAACCTGCAACGTCCCTTTGAGATCGAGACAGATGCTTCAGATTATGCTGTGGGTGTTGTTCTCACTCAACACGGCCACCCCGTGGCATATCATAGTGAGACACTATCAGATGCTGTCCGCAAGTACCCTACCTATGACAAAGAAATGTACTCCATTGTACAAGCCTATCGCCAGTGGAGACATTACATTCTTGGGAAGGATACAATCATCCACACTGATCACAAGCCACTACAGTTCATGCAGACCTAAGGAAAGTTGCAGAATGACCGCCATCAGAAGTGGTCAACATATTTACAGCCGTTCCACCTCAACATCAAATATAAAACATGGAGTACCAACCGAGTTGTTGACTGCCTCAGTCGACCTCCAGTCGCGGCACTTACCACGGTGCTAGACTATTGTGGCCACGAGACCTACGGATGGCCCCACCTCTACGAGACAGACCCTGACTTCTCCGCCACCTATCAAATGTTGGGCACCAACTCAATGGTTTCCAATTTCGATCTTCAGGACGGATTGTTGTGTCATCTGGGCCATCTCTGCGTTCCATCAAGTGAGCGTGCGAAGCTGATTTGGGAAGCTCACTATAGTCGGGTGGCGGGACACTTTGGCGTCGAAAAGACAGTGGCAGTGTTATAGAAACATTTCTACTGGCCAAAACTTCGACAGGATGTCGGCAAGTATATCAGGTCCTGCACCGCTTGCGCTATTGCCAAACTGGCCACTAAGAAACAGGGCCTATACACCCCTCTACCTACTCCTAATAGGCCGTGGGAATCCATATCAATGGACTACATGTCGGTCCTCCCGTCCACCAAGAGGGGAAACGACTGTGTTTTCGTGGTTGTTGATCGCTTTTCCAAGATGGCGATTCTAGCCGCTTGCAAGAAGAACATCATAGTAGAAGCCACTGCCAAGCTCTTCTTTGAACGAGTATGGGTACATTTTGGGATCCCACAGACCATTATCTTAGACTGTGACAGTCGATTCCTCAGCTCATTTTGGTCAAGCCTCTGGTCACTGCTGGATACCAAGCTCACCAAATCCACTACCTTCCACCCCCAGACCGATGGACAAACGGAGGTCATCAGACGGATGGTCGTACATATCCTGTGCATGTACAATTCAACACACCCCCGCACATGGGATGAGAGTCTCCCCTATGTCCAACATAGCTACAACCGAGCCTTGCATAGCTCAACTGGCCACAGCCCCTTTCAGGTGGGGTTGAGATTCCAACCATTGGGCCCCATGGATGTTGCACTTCCCCTTGCGACCACCTCGGTCGACTCGTCCCCAGAAGCTAACAAAGCCGCCCGGTTCATTGAACGGATCCAGCATATCCTCCAACAGGTTCAGGATATTCTACAGAAGTCTAATTCCAAGTACAAGCAGTGCCATGATCAACATCGGGTGCCACATAAGTTTCAGGTGGGCGACAAAGTTTGGTTGCATTTGCAGAAAGAACGCCTTACAGGGCCCCATCGAAAGCTTCACCCACTCCGTTATGGGCCGTACACCATCACCAAGGCGGTGGGTGACAATGATTTTGAGCTCAACATTCCTCCCTTCCTGGGTCTGCATCCAGTCTTCAACGTGGCTCTCCTTCGGCCATATTTCCCACCACTGTTAGACACCTCAGAGATAGCAGAGAAGTTGACACCAACAGAGCTCAACCCTGACTGCCTACAACAAGCATCCAGTGATCATATTGCAGACACACAGATCAAGGGCACTCGACATCAAAGGATCCAGCTTTATCGAGTTGTCAAAGCAGGGCAGCTCCTGCACCAAGGCAAGTGGCTCACCCGAGGCCAAATTCAGCAGAAATTTCCTCATCTGATGGGGGAACTCAAAGCAATGGAGACCATTGCTTCCTAATGAGGGAGGATTGATCCAGGTGGATATTGGTGGCCACCCACCTTTCCAACTGGCTCAAAACAGTTTTATGGCAATTTTGGTATTGTACTATTTTTAGCAGTTTTTCGGGTCCTGAACTTCCGGGGCCATTTTGAGGCCCTAAATGACCTTTTTTGGCAATTTGGGGGGCCAAATGGTTGCCCCCAGCATGCATTTGGCCCTAGTTGAAAGTTTTAAATCTCGGATAGACCTTTCCAACGGGCTACCGAGCGCCCCAAACGAAGATCGTATGCAAAAGTTACGACCCCGGGAAGTTGATGTACTAACTTACCCAAACGGGGCCCACATGACTTTTGGCGCTTCATCTCCTAGGGTTAGGTTTTTGGATGTCTAGGATTTTTGAAATTCCTGTTTATTGTAAAAGGCCTTGAGAGCCTCATTGTAACCATCTTCTTGCGAAATGAGCGCAACCGTCACATCTCTTCTCAGAGATAAGCCGCCACCATTCCAGCAAGCTTGTTTCCCGCTACATTTTACAGTTCTAGCTTATTTCCTTATTGAATAGAAAACCAGTTTTACTGTATCTCTGTTATTTTGTGTTAAGCATCTGATAATAATCTATATTCATTTCGTTCTGCTCATAAAATCCAGACCAAATTTGGATTTTATCGTGCTTCTCGACATGGGGACAATGCGAAAATTCCAGAGGGAAAAAATTATGCCCTAGGCTCTTGCCCAAAAAAGGAAAAAACACCCTGAAATTGATAAATGTTGATACAAAATGAAAGAGAAGGGAAAGAGAAATTACCTGGTCTAGATGGTGGTCGAAACGGTGCCCTGGATCTCCGGATATCTCTGCTGGAAGATTTTCCCTTTGCAAGGTAATTTTCCTCTTTAGGTGAAATAGCCAAGGTAAAATGAGTAATTCCCTCTTTTACCCTTCTTTTATACATCTAAAGAGTCATTTTTTATTATTATTTTATTATAAAAACCCTTTTGAGTCAAATTTTCCATATTATTAATGTCTTGTTTTCCAAGGTGGTTGACAAATGTTTGGTAGGATCTTTTTCGTTGTTCACACCGGTGTTGAGACATTTTTTGACCTTCATTTTGAGCTTACTTTTTCCCTTTTCGTGCTCAGGGTACAAACATGAAAAAGATTCCAAGCGCTTTTCACACCTAAGTTGTGCTTGCTAAACCCTATAAAAATGGTGCCGAGCTAGGTCAACTTTACTCGTGCTCATAAAACGACGAGGAAAGTATCATTTTGTTATTATTTTATTCTTTTTTCGGGCCAAAGTGATTAAAAATTACGAAAAAGACCATTGGAGTTCTCTTTAAGCTATTTTCGGACTCCCTTGTTGCGAAAAGATTGCCAAGTGCACTTGTGTCTTTCACACTTGTAAAATTATTTGAAAGGACGTCTATTCGGTGATAGGTTACCCCTTATTCGGCCCATATAGAGTATTTACGAGAAAGGAATACCTCAGTCAAATTTTGACTAGGAGAGTTCTCTCATGAATAAGTTTACACTTTTTCGGGACTGGGGGACTAAATTTATGAAAAAGTACATTTTGGAGCCTTCTTTAATTTTTCCAGACTCTCTAAATATGAAAAACTATCGAGTTTTCCTTCCTCGGACTCGTTAAAATTCAACACCGAAAGGCCCACTTTGGGATGAACCCCCCCTTTCTCAGGTTCGTAAAATATGTGAGATTGGACTCATCCGTCAGATGAGCTATACCAAGCATCTGCTATCCTCTTCAAGCTTGTAAAACAGCAAAGAGGTACTCGTCCATCATGTCAGGGAAAAATGGGAAATGAGTCAAGTTTACCTTGTTGACAGCTTGTTAGTCCTCACCTTGTTTTCTTTTGGGTATTCATCTTTTCCTGCTGATTTATGATCATAGTCTCGAGTCGTCTCTTTGGCCATGAGTCCACTCATATTTTGGTTGTTCTCTGATGTCTATAATCCCTGCTGCCAAGTTCTGTTTCATGTCGTTACATGTTCAAAGGGTGTGCGTTGTTCGAGTCATCCATTATGTCAAATCTTCCACTGTGTCAGTACATGTCCTTTTGTTCCATTGTTACAAACCTCTCTCATATCGATTTTGTGTCGATGATTTGGATTACATCATGGCCCACCTTTGACGAGTCTATTCTTGTTGACGCCAAATCACTATCTAGGAATTAGGCTTAGGAATCAACCATCAGTACCTTGGTGCCTGCATGCTTCAATGGCCATTTTTCTCGTGTTCGACAGTAGGTTTTCATCATTGACCTTTGATCGAATGTTCTCATGAATGTTCGATGCCAACTCACTTATTCTCATTTCGTTGAGATGTACTAGGGATACCTTGGGGATCATTGTCATCATTGGTGATTTCCCTCGCACTTGTTAACAGTTCACATCATTGACCGGTAATCAAGTGGTTTCTACCATGTTCGACTTCAACACCTTGTAATCACATGGTTAGATTCGTATCATTTTGGGATTGGGTAGAAGACCCTGGACACATTATGATGTTGTTTGTGTCCAAGTTGTGATGGCGATTGTTGAGCGGGTTTACACATATTCATTACGTGGGTGACCTCATTATTGTATTGTCTCACATATCCACTTATGTATTGGTCGTGGTTTTGTCATTATTGTCTCATGGATCTACGATTGTTCACAGTAGCCATGATTTTTCTACAGTCTATATCATCTCAATACTCATGGATCTACAATGTATTGGTTGGCAGCCATGCTTTGAGTCAGTTGTTCAGAGCATGGGTATGCCCACCTCGGTGGTATTTTTTGACATCTTGTTTATGTTTTGGCTCCTTGTTGCTTCCCTCGATGCTATCTCCATGAAATTTATTGGTAAAGTCTTTCTGCCATCAGTCTCTTCTGACCTCACACTTTAGGGAGCATTTGTTATACCTCAAAGTTACACATTGAGCCCTAGTGTCGCATCTTTGTACCATGTGACCTAGCGACATTTCTCCCTAATGACCATCATACATTATTGGCTCCCTCCTTAGTCTCATATGGACACCTAGGATCAAAATCCATTGACTGAATGCCGAAGACATCACCTTATATTCCACGTGTCACAAAAGCTGACCCTATCTTCATGGATTTTCACACTTTGCACATCTGTTGGGTAGCGAAAGTTAGGGTTTTCATGCTATGCTCGGACCCTAGGGTGCGATAATCTAGATTATTATCCCATTATGCTCAGACCTGGGGGCACGAAAATCCCTTTTTATCCTTTTTCCATGGATCATGGATCTCATCCTTTGAGAGATCTTCTTGGGATTATCAACCCTGATTCGATCCCAACCCCCTTTCCCTGTTTATTTTGGCTAATCCACTAAACACTCATTAGATCCACCTTACTCTCCTTATGGTTAACCCTTCCAAACACTATAAAGTAGAGGCCTTCCATGAGCCAAAGACTAGAGGAATTTTGGGGCATCCAACCTATGATCTTGAGACTTTTGCAGAGATAGCTAGAGGAGGAACTTGGAGCTGAAAGTTGGCTTGGACATCAAGAAACCATTGTAAGCATTATCAAGTTTCCAATAAAGATAACTTTCCTTGTTTCCCAATTTATGTATGTTGATTATGATTCAATTATGTGATTTGTATCTAGCTAGATTTGGATTCTGACTTGTAATTCAAGGTACTTGGAGAATCGTATATGCTTGTATCTTGTCTGATCTTAACAGGTTCACCAAGAGGACTTAGAGACCTAGACTACAAGCGGGACAAACATCAAAGTAAAAGGTCAATCATCTTCTCTCATATTCTTCAATACTGAAATCTTGAAAAATTTGCTTGATCTAGGATTCAAGATAGCATTTGTTTCATTTTTGTCTTAATTAGAGTTAGTTTATCCTGCTTTAACCTAAGAGGGCTTCTTTCTATCCGTAGGAAGAAATATCTACAACAAGGACTAGGAGGAGCTGCTAGATGAGGACGAGGATCGATTATATGCTACAATTGTGGGAAGAAGGGGAACTATGAGAGGGACTTCCTGAATCCAATGTCACAGTGCACTTATTGCAGCGTTGTGGATCATGGCATTGAAGACTGTTCGCAGCTCATTGCAAAGTGGCAGGCCAAGAATCTGCCACCACCTCCATAGAACCAAAATCAGAATCCACTGGCTGTACAAATGATATCAATGGGGGCCTGAAGACACCATGCGACTGTTGGAGTGGTGACACGAGGAGGAGCCGTGACAGGAGCTGATGGGCCATGGGCTACCATCTGACCAACAACATAGAAACATGTCACCTTTGATGAAGAGGTCGAAAGGGATATCTTCTTGAAAGCACATGAGGTGATGAGATAGAGGAGGCAGTTACCTCTTTAGGAAGAAGTTATCTATGATATGCCACCGATGTTCTATGAGACAAAGTCACAGGGAAAGGCTAACACCTTAAAATCCTTCTTGAAAAGTTTCCTGGAGTTGGAAAAGGATCAGGACGCACTGGAGGAGTTATCCAATCTGTTGACCTGATAGGATGGTGTACGCTAGGAACAAAAGGTCAATCGCATACACAAGAGGAAGACAGGGAGAGAGATGCAAATGCCCGAAAAAATATGAGCATTTGATGTCGACTCAATTATCTTAGATCTCGGGTCGGACGTCAACATTCTGAAAAAACAGACATGGGAGATAATGGGGAAACCGTAGTTGGCTTGGTCCCCATTACAACTGGAATTAGCAAATCATAGTAAGGTTACTCCACTTGGTCGAGTGTACCCGCTTCCAGTCGAGATTGAGGATCTCAAGACTTATGCAAATTATGATGTAATTGAAATCATAGACAATACTAGTCCCTACCCAGTGATGCTAGGGATTGAATGGGCAATTGATAATATAGTGGTCATCAACTTCACGAAGAGGACTATGTCATCCGAGAATCATGAGATGAGGGTCATTGCACCTCTGGATCCTGCGGAATGTCAGCGATATGTTGAACCGGTGAGAGATGAATTTATGGAGGGATGGGATAGTATAAACAATATATTTGAGGATTACATTAATCATACCACAGATAGAGAATTGGGTTGGTGCAGTGTCAATTCAACGTCGTTGGATTCGGATGAGGTGCTCTAGAATTAGCAGAACCAGATGCATGAAGTGTCATTTACAAGGTGTTCTCGGATCACACAGTCACTATGATGGGTAGCCAATGAGGAGTGCATGCTACCAACATATGAGGGATTTCCCAATTTGAGCACCTTTATCGCGGAGATTGAGGAGAAAGTGGCGGAACTGCAGCGTCTATTGGTCTTGGAGGAAGCCTTGAAGGATACTCCTGTGCATTGGTGGGCATCCCACAAGTCTAATATCACAAACTGGCCACTATGTCGCCACCTAATTACAGTTAGGTTCGGCGATGCGAAAGGATATAGCGAAAGGAAGCTCGATGGAAGAAGTGACCCAAAGGCGCATCTGGATGAGTGCGAAAGCAAATGGGGATTATGGGTAAAAGAAGAATGGGTCCATGCGTTTGTTCACACATTGGATGAAGTACAACGAAGTTGGTATGTTGTAGCAGAACTGCAACACAGAACGACTTCTTGTGAGCAGCTAACACTTGGATTCAGCCAAACATTTTGTTTCATATAAGAGAACCCCTTCATCCATAGTGTGCTACAAGTGATCCGTGAGAAGATATTTGAAGTAGTACCTGTTAATATTTAATATGCTAAGACAGAAAATAGAAGCATTGCATTCCATTTCACAATAATAGCATATACATGATCACTGAAGAAACAACAAGCACAACATAAACACAAGAGACGCAAATTTATCCTGGGAAACCCTCATGGGGTAGAAAACCCAGTAAAGCTTCCTCAATATAGATGACCAGCAATATACAAAGATGTAACCCTGAGCATAAGATCCTCCTTCTCCATAGTAGACCTCTCCTCCATAAGTGCGTCATTCTCAAGTGAGTGAGTGTGTGTCAAATGAGGAATACACCTCCTCTATTTATACACTACTCCGACTTGTCTTTTACACAAATCATGTAGGCTTGTATTTAACCAGTGGGTTAAATACCCCACTACAACTGACTGGGCCGACCCCTCTAGGGTGGTCTAATAACCCTTTGACCCACATAAAACATACAGGGCCGACCCCCACTAGGGAATTCTAATAACCCAAGTTACCACATTCCGACGAAGGAATAGACATATCCGGATATACAATAAGATCTTCAAGGAGGAATGAAACATCTCTAGAATAATAAAGTACAAATATAATATTCTTTGAAGTTACAATATCTCAACACTCCCCCTTAACGAGAAGGATATTATAACAACATCTGCACGAGCAAGGAGTCATCAACATCATACATGATACATCTATAAATCATTGGAAGCTTTCTCAACATCATCAGTAACTCAAGCAGTTACTAGAACATCTTCAATACTGGAATATCAACATCTTCAGTACTGAGTCTTTATCTTCTGCAGCACTCGAATAGCTACAACAACATCAACATCTGGATCCTCATGATTATCAGCATTGTCATCATACGATCATCAGCATCGGGATCATCTTGATCTACAACATCTGGATCATCTCGATCTACAGCATCTGCATCATCTCGATCTACAGCATGTGGATCATCACGATCTACAACATCTGGATCATCTCGATATACAGCATCTGGATCATCTCGATCTACAACATCTGGATCATCTCGATCTACAGCATCTGGATCATCTCGATCTACAGCATCTGGATCATCTCGATCTATAGCATCTAGATCATCTCGATCTACAGCATCTGGATCATATCGATCTATAGCATCTGGATCATCACGATCTACATCATCTGGATCATCTCGATCTATAGCATTTGGATCATCTGTATTAGTATCCACACCAATACATCTATCATCAAAACATGTATTCTTACTAATACATATATCATCAAAAAACATGTATTCTCACTAATACATCTATCATCAAAAGCATGTATTCTCACTAATACATCTATCATCAAAAGCATGGATTCTCACTAATACATCTATCATCAAACGCATGTATTCTCACTAATACATCTATCATCAATACATAGAAGCATACTCTGCAACACACACGATCCTATTACGGGATGATCAATCCCTCTCACTTTAGGACATAGGTCCAAGGATGATACAATCCTGATCCGCTTACAGGATGATCAGTCTCTCTCAATTTAAGACATCTCTCATGTCTATGGATGATGCAATCCAGATCAACTTACAGGATGATCAATCCTTATCCTTTTAAGACACCTCACCATGTCTAGGGATGATGCAATCCCGAATCAACTTACAGGATGATTAGTCCTTATCACTTTAAGACACCTCACCATGTCTGGGACCAAAGTCCGGGGAATATACAATCCCCTACCTGTTCATTCAAGACTACATTCTCAGAGACCCAGTCTACAGCTCACTTTAGGACTGAAATACAAGGATTATTCAATCCTCACATGTCCACCAAGGACTTCATTCTCGAAGACATACGTCTACGGCTCTCTTTAGGACTGAAGTCCAGGGATGATCCAATCCCCTCATGTCCACCAAGGACTTCATTCTCGAAGAGATACATCTACAGCTCTCTTTAGGACTGAAGTCCAGGGATGATCCAATCCCCTCATGTCCACCAAGGACTTCATTCTCGAAGACATACGTCTACGAATCTCTTTAGGATTGAAGTCCAGGGATGATCCAATCCCCTCATGTCCACCAAGGACTTCATTCTCGAAGACATATGTCTACGGCTCTCTTTAGGACTAAAGTCCAGGGATGATCCAATCCCCTCATGTCTACCAAGGAATTCATTCTCGAAGACATACATCTACGGCTCTCTTTTAGAACATGTGTTCAAGGATGATGCAATCCCCTTGTCACCTTAGACCCTGTCTAAGGACCATCCACCAACCTCTCTGTCGGCATCACCAATATAGGTATCCACGTCATCGACCTCACTATCGATGTGGGAAATCTCATCATAAGTGATCACATCGCTCCCCCTTTCGAGGAGGGTCCTTCTAAACTATTTTAAGTTTGTCTCGGAAAACTTTACTTGAGGTAGGGGTTTGGTTAGTACATCGATAACTTGTTACAAATTCGAACTTTAATTCTTTTCTGCACCATATCTTGTATATAGAAATGTCATATCTCTATGTGCTTTGACTTATCATGGAATACTGGATTCTTTGCCATTTTGGTACAACTCTGTTTGTCACATAGGATCATAGTTGGGTCCATTCTAAAGCCATACCGCTTCACAACTAGCAGAGCAAGCAGCCATATATTCCACTTGTGCTGAGAGCCACACTAGATTGCTTCCTTCTAAACCATGAGATCATGGCTGATCCTAGATAGTAACATCCTCTCGATGTGATCTTCCTGTCTGATACAATTTCTACCCAATCAACATCTGTGTAGAGAAACCATATTCAACCTTGTAGCAAATGTTGAGATCCACATCACCCATGGTGATCATTAATCTCATCAATTGATTATCGATCCTGGGAACCCATGCAGAACTTGATTCACACTTCTTCTTTAATTACACCAT
The DNA here is from genome assembly GCA_027924585.1 of Larix kaempferi. Lineage (NCBI taxonomy): Eukaryota > Viridiplantae > Streptophyta > Pinopsida > Pinales > Pinaceae > Larix > Larix kaempferi. The sequence goes on from BSBM01000073.1 coordinate 4,154,259, forward strand.
TAACAGAATGGTCTTATCTAGCCACTTGGAGCAAACATCTCATCATGATTCTCTTCCTCTTTCTAAGAGAATCTTCTAGCCGCAAGCCTTCTATAGTGTGTTTGATTTGTAAATCTTTTGTTGAACATCCATCGCTTGTTCAGTGTTCATCATTCATCATGATCTTTCCTACAATTCAAAATTAAGTACATGATTAGTAATACTTCATAATCATCAAATCATATTGACATGATAACCTATTATGCATACAGATATCATTTACATAGTTATGCAACTATTTTGACCAATACTTTGGCACAACACTTTCCCATATCCTGTATGCATACAATGGCTATCTAGATGCCTTCCATCTCTACCAGAACATACTATCGAGAGTGTGCACAGCTCTCAGCATGTCAGCAAAGAGGTTTCATTCTAGACAAGCAACAATGGAATGTTTGTCCAACTTACCAATCATATGCATATTAGTAGTATACTGTTCAATGCTCTATGAATGTTTACACTCAGCATGATATATTCTAGGAATACAAATATGCATACAAGCAATATCATTTACTATTTCAAATAACAACTCAAATACTTATCTTTTATGTTTGTGTGGTTTCCTCCCGCTTGATATTCTATATGTCTTTTGAACTTCTATTCATTCTGTACCACTGTGCATGCTCAAGTGTGCACTAGTGTCATCCTCATGATCTCATACACAAACATACATTCATTAGTATATTCTCAAAACATTCTAATTCTAAATCATCTTGAATATGTATAGTCATGATCATTAGTATTCAAGGTTTCAAGGAAGTCTTCTTTTACTCATGCATATTCTTGTTTGATCATAGTACTCTTCTGGTTAATTAAATCATCAAGACAAGAGACATAATATGCATAAACCCTTCATTACTAACTTTATGAATAAGCATAACCAATCATACCAAGTATACTTATATAAGGGATCCTAACACAAGGTAAGATTTTACATAAGAAAACATACCTGGATTAGTATACCTGCTTAGTTATGTACAACATACCTCGTAAGTATAACAAAGATTATGGACGAGTCTTTGTCTTCATGTTGTCATGGTCATGGAACTTGATTTGTCTTTTGTGATGTACATGTATCTTGTTAGCAGACAACATCAACCTCACACAACACCATAATGCATTAGTACAATCATATATCCCTAATCAATGAATGTCTTCGATCATTCACATGCATTCATACTGTTACTAGGGTGATAAGACAATTCTAACATTAATCAAGATTGTACTAATAAATAATATGAAGACAAACACATCATGAACTTAATCAAGAATAAGATTTCAAGACATACCTGAACCTCCTTAAGTCATACCTGTCGAGACTTCTTGTATTCTTCTTATGTAAGGCCTTAGCCTCAACTCCCCCCGAAACTTGATATGGAGCTTGATTAGGGTTTTCTAGAGAAACCCTAAAAATTCAATCTTTGACTTTCACACTTCTGAATGGATGGAAGGATGTGTCTTGCTAGCATACTTCAATTTTGAAATCTCCAAAATTTGACCCCTCAAAATTGCCTTCGAAACTTCTGGATCTTCTGGACAGGAACCCGAACTAGGGTTTGATGAAGCCCACCCTTCTATCCAATCAAAAGGTTCGATCCAAGGCTCTAAAATCTTATTTTTCTGAGGAGCTTCCAGCCGTGGTTACAGACTTAAAAAATTCCAACTTTTGTTGAAGCCCTAATTTTCCATCTTTCCGATCAAAATCCCGAACTGGGGTTTGATCAAGCCCAGTTTTCTACCCAACCAAAAAATTCGATCTTGGTCTCTAAATTTTGATTTTCCTAAGTAGCATTCAGCCGTGGATTCCGATTCCAAAAATTCTAACTTTCTCCGAAACCCTAAATTCCAAAAGCCATGAATGAAGGTGCTCCACAAATAATTATGTTTTGACAGAAATATGTACCTGATTGTTTCTGCTGTAACTCCAAACCTTTCGCTCCACAGGGTCTGAAATTTTTTTTCTGTGGTATCCTGACCTGTCATCTTTCCATCCCGACAGGTCTAACCTCAATTGGATTTTCTGAGAGAGAGTTATGCCAAGTGTCGCAACGTGACCTATTTATGGGATAAAACCGGAGAGTGAACTTGTACGGTGTGCCATGTGTCATTGGTTCCACTTCGGCCTCTGAAAACGTTTTTTGAGATAGTACAGTCTGTCTACTACCTTTCAATTTTTACTAAATTTCATTTGGAGCTTCCTATCCCAAGTTATGCCAAGTGTCGCAACATGACCTGTTTATGGGATAAAACAGGAGAGCGAACTTGTACGGCATTCCATGTGTCACTGGTTCAACTTCAGCCTCTGAACAAGTTTCTTGAGATAGTACAGTCTGTGTACTACCTATCACTTTTTACAAAATTTCATTTGGAGCTTCCTAGCCCAAGTTATGACCTTTTTTCCTAGGTCACTTGATTTTGACTGAGATCTGGAAGAGGCAGAAACCCTAACGTGTACTGATCATAACTTACAACGTACAACGAATCTGAGGGTGCCCTTTGGATACAAGATACCTGGAGATGTTATATACTACCTATAAAGGTTTCAGATCCTGAACCTTTGCAAAAATGGATTTATGGTGAAATTTCCATGATGATTGGTTTTTGCTATATAAAACCCGAACCTTCAAATTGTCGTAAGTAAAGCAAGTGTCGTAAGTGCCATACATTGCCTTCCTTCAGGTTAGCTCTGATACCATGTTAATATTTAATATGCTAAGACAGAAAATAGAAGCATTGCATTTCATTTCACAATAATAGCATATACAGGATCACTGAAGACACAATAAGCACAACATAAACACAAGAGACACAAATTTATCCTGGGAAACCCTCATGGGGTAGAAAACCCAGTAAAGATTCCTCAATATAGATGACCAGAAATATACAAAGATGTAACCCTGAGCATAAAATCCTCCTTCTCCATAGCATACCTCCCCTCCACAAGTGCGCCACTCTCAAGTGAGTGAGTGTGTGTCAAATGAGGAATACACCTCCTCTATTTATACACTACTCCGACTTGTCTTTTACATAAATCATGTAGGCTCGTATTTAACCAGTGGGTTAAATACCCCACTACAACTGACTGGGCCGACCCCTCTAGGGTGGTCTAATAACCCTTTGACCCACATAACACATACAATGTCGACCCCCACTAGGGAAGTCTAATAACCCAAGTTACCACATTCCGACGGAGGAATAGACATCTTCGGATATACAATAAGATCTTCAAGGAGGAATGAAACATCTCCAGAATAATAAAGTACAAATATAATATTCTTTGAAGTTACAATATCTCAACAGTACCGACAGATCAACCATTAGAAATTCGGTGGACTGCGACACTAGAAATGATGATGTAGTGCTATAACATCACACGAGACCCGGATGATGAGGACGATCTGAGGGCTATGCATGTACCAAAGTCGGAGGGAAGTCGCAGTGTCGAGGCACTAGAGATACCTTCCAACAAATTCCAGCAACCACTGAAGATCAAGAAAGTAAACATTGGGGGTCAGAGTAGAACCCGAAGTTTGCAAGCATTGGGGATTATTGGGACAATTCCACCATTGCGAAGATGACTGATCTGTTGCACGCATTTCAGGATCTATTCCCAACAAAATTCTAAGAAATGAAAGGAATTTCCGAGAATCTAGGAGAAATGAAGATTCCCCTGAAACCTAATGCGAAGCTGTAGTGCTCTGGTTTTTATAGCAGAGCACTGTGTAAAATTTCAGGTTTAATTTCCTACGTTTTAAACTTTATCAGTTTATGGAAGTGAATTTCTAAGAATTTCTATGTGCCGAAGTAATATTTAGTGTACTGTGGTGTTTTCACTAACCTTACATTCGAAATTTGAAATAAACAAACATATCGTTATTTTCTTTTCAACAGCATAAGAATAGGTTTCACAACTTAGTAAATCAGTAATTAGCAGTAAATCAGTAAATAGTAAGTTTGCATGTTTACAGTAAGATTTAGCATAATAGTAAATAACGGAAATTACCTGATGCTGATGCTAACCGTAAGTTGTAGCAGGTTGTGTAACCCTTTAGACAGCCAAACTGAAGTGTCCACCCTACCGACCAGCTATAATCTTGCTGGCCCTTGGAAATCAAAGGATTTCCAAGCCCCCGAGCCCACAATCTGATAATCCCGAGAGCAGTCTTTCCTTCTGTTCTCAAAATCCTTCTGTTCTCCAATCAAACTTTCTGTCCTCCCAACTTCTGTTCTCCAAACTTCTTTTCTTCTCCCATAAAAAAAAAAACACACCCCCCCGAACCTTCAACCTTCTCCCCCTCTATATACATGTCCATCCTCGAGAAGACCTTGGGCTTACTCCACCGCCCCAAACTCCCCCTCTCGAGCCCCTCAAACCTTTACTCCTTTCCCTAGTTCATTCATCCACGTCTCATTATAAAAATGTATAATTAATTACTCTTATGGAAAATTCATTTGGTTTTGGATTGACGCTCGTAATTATTTATTACGGTGGGAATTATCACCCCAAGGTTATCCGTTCGGGACAAGTTTCATTAAATACAAGTCTATCCGCCATCCTTGATATTTTAATGTTATTAATGTAATTAATAAAATATTATATAATTAGTTGCCCCTTGTCAACTTGGACATGAGGTGTCTTAATGATCCACCTTATCCGTCGAGACTACTTTAGCTTGAGGTTTAAATTCCAAGATTAACATTGAATAATTAAATATCCATTTTCCATCACATCACGGTTATTCCAAAAAGGATTATCTTATTATGGCGAACTTTGAAATGGAATTAATCATGCAATATTAATTTATAAATCAATATTTTAATTCTTGCTTATATTGCATTTGTTACGATAGGAATATAAATGTTGTTGGAATATCATTTATTAATTAATAATAATAATTAAATCACCCTTTGACAATTATAAAGGTGAATCCATCATAGTATTCTTAATTATTTGTTTATCACATGAGTACCCTATCATCAACATAGCATCCTTGTTCGTATAAACAAAGCACTTGTGAGGGCTTAAACAATTTTACTAATTCATTAGACACTATCATTACCCTATTCACAACAGTTCTTCTATGACAATGTTAACTGACGACACTTGTCTTAGTTTATTATTACAATGTTTTCATATAATTACTAATTCACTTATTTACACATTGACAACCTAACCATTCATTACCTAAGTTGATTGATGTATCCTTAACTGAGTTATCCATGACATTTATACTACTATTCAAGCATGACAAGTATGTTATACACCAGTAATATTGTACACGTACAAGGTGTGCATGCATGGCCAGTGTATGCACATGTCGGACATGTACTATAAACAAACCCCATTCCGCCTATGCATACTTGCTAACTAGCAATAGTATTTACCCCCATGCAGAAGAGCAAGCATAATCTATAGTATAATTATTTTAACATCCTCGGTTATTTAGCAGTTAACCCTTTACGATTTAACATCATTGTCTTTATGTTTACATTAGTTTAATCAATCAAGTACAGGAAGGGTGCCTACTTCCACTAACTCGGAATCAAAGAATACTAAACCCCCCAACAGTGCTAACTAACACATCCTCCCATCATAACCTACGTCCAGCATCCTCCCTATCCTTCCTCTGCTAGTACAACAGTGGATGTCGGACTCACCGATCTGACCACATAGAACTTGAGAGCGATAGCGTCGACTGAACAGCGGACCTATCCTCCCCTAGCAAGCATCCGACAGTCGTCATCACAACAACATGGGGAGCGTGTCTCAGCACAGCCCTCCCACGACCTCGGGTCTCATGGAAACATAGGGTGGGAAACACATCCATCCCTCTCAACATACTGGGCCTACGCCCTTATCAACTCATACTTGCTGCTATCGGGATTATCAGTTTGTGTTATCGTATCCTCATTTTGGCTGCTAAGGTTTGCTGTATGAACATGTTTTTCCTTTCCAAGGTATATCAGATCAAGTAACTGGCTATCCCATAGCCCTTGTGTCCTGTAGGTTAGTGTTTTGCAAAATACAATTTATAGACAGCATTTTCCATTGATCGCCAATTGATCCATGTTATCATTTCATTTCATGTAACCTTTTAGCTCATCATAGATACATATAACATTTCAATAATTCATATAAGAAGATGGTATCCACGTACCGAATCATATATTTCTCATTTCATTAAGGAAAACATATAAACATATACTGCAATCGTAAAATAAGGAAATCATATGATAATCATGACATCATAACTGCATAACATATTAACATCATGGTGAAATCATAAGACGGAGTAACATCATATAATGAGGTCCAATATAGTTTACTCAGTCGAGCTGAGTTCGACAAAATATATAAGAAATAAAGTATGGTGTGTCTAACTAATAAATATGCCGAATCAAAATATGGGCATTACAGAAGCCAGTCAAGTAGCGGCCCTACCGGTTGAATCCAAGGCACAAAGAGAGAGTACAGGCCAATATTATGAGAACATCGGATGTAGGAATTAGAGAGCCAATACAGGATGAGTTCGAGAAGTACATGTCACCAAACAAACAAAGTTGGAAGGAATTGGCGACAACAATAAGAACTGCGAAAACATGAATAGAGTGCAACATCGCGACACAACAGATGTGGCCACACTGCTAATCGAAGACTAAAAAAAAAAGCATATAGACCACAGCATGCATCTATTGACAAACACGCATTGGTCGGTAGCAGCAGCACTATTCTACAAACGAATCATAGTATCATGGACTTGGTGCAAACGAGTCAAATACCGTCATAAATGCAGCAGTTATGCCACAACGAACATCAACAAAAACAAGAGAAATGGCATTTAATGGCCAATGCATGTGGTAGATTTGGAAAATCACCGTCGAATTCGGTAATCATGGCCCAAAATCGGTTGGATGCAGCCAACTAATGCTATAAATGCAAGGAAAGGCATTGTGTGATTAAGCCAGAGGTTGCAGAATTGCATAGAGGTTTGTGTTTCAAGCACTAGTACCGAGTAACTAGAGTCGACACCAGTTATAGAGGAGCAACCAGAAGTCATGTCCAGCATCCTAGTTTGAAGGAAGAGGAGTGTGAATCGATCTCCAGGCACTATCCATGAAAAGAAGAAAGGAACCAGGGCCTCAACACGGTTCACTGCTAGAGCTACAGGTCCCTCAGGTGCTGAAGTACTGCAAGAAGGGAATGATGGCCCAATTCTCTTAGAGTAAGTTCCACCACGTAGGAAAGAGGCATCCACGCTGCGGGTAAACAGGAATTAAAGGTATTCGATTGAGATGTCGCTGATACCGTAGGGCATTCCTCATGTCAGGGACATTGTGGCCAAGCTGCAGAGGCTGCAGTATACTGACCATGACCTTGCAAACTTCAAGGAATACAAAAAAGGCTACGTTAATGTCCCTTACGAAGGAGGCCCAACCATGAAGGAACCTGGGCATGGGCACAGGGATTGGAATGCTCAGGGTTGTTAAGCCTTACCCACTTTCTGCACTTCGGGCGGTTGGCACAAGTCAATGCATGGGTCAAACAACTGATTCCGTGTTTTCATGGTGGGTCTCTCTGGATGCATGAGAAGATACCCATCACAGTCGACTTAATATCCAGAATCACTGGGCTACCTAAAGACAGAGACGATCCTTCCCAGGTTTTCCAGGGAAAGGATAACGACAAGAATTTTGCAGTACAATTGACGGTAAAGTATGGTGTGGAGAAAGATTCCAGAGGATAACTCATCCACACAATCAATGACCAGGTTGTCAGAGTCAGGGAAAATATACTAGCAGTCAAGGTGACATGAAAGAACAGGCCCAAGGAATGTAATTCAGGGGTCATCGCTGTCGTGGAACGATGTGCCACAGGACAACAGATGAATTGGTCCCAATTCTTGCTACACGAGTTGATCGAGGATGTGCACGATGCACAAGAGTACGGGAATCCATTTACGTACTCCTGACTCCTCATGCTGATTGCATTAGCAGGATTGAGGGAACCCGACCACTATCAAGGTCTGGACATCCCAGAATCCTATGTACATGAAGGTGCGTGGTACTAGAACTTATGGGAAACCACTGATAAAGAGCGACAAAAAGACAACATTGTGAAATTTTATGTGTTGCTGGAGAGGATGTGGTTAGATGAACAGATGATACCATGGATACCAAAGCAAGCAGCAACAAAGTATTGATCAATCGCAAGACTATCGGTTGAGGCACAAACAATTTACCTTCAAGCCCACGTGGATTGAGGGAAGCAATGAGTGAGGATACAGTACAAGCTCACCAAGGTTGAGCTCGATGCCATTATCTCCAAATGGCTAGTGGAATGGAACGTTCTAGCCGATGAGAAGTACATAGTGAATGGGAAGGAAACAGTTTGACCAAACCTGGCTGGGGAGGACATTGCTTCCACCAGCCAGAAGGAAGGCATAGGACAAGATGATGCTGCGAAATATCATTCGGCGGAATCTAGCCACGATGGAGCTTCAATAGCCAACACCCTGACAGATTCAGAGCTGGAGGCGCAACAAGATGAGCTGAGGACATATAATAGGATGGACCATGCTAGAAGCAGCACATGGGAAGGCCTCACTGCGCAACAGGTCAACAGACTTCTAGAGAGCATTACCGTAGTAGTGGAAAATAGCCACGATCAAGTTACATAGTATTGAACCAAGCAATTCGAGCAGATAGGTGAGCTACTAACCATAATGGCGAACAAAATAATTAATACAAGTGTACCGCATGGGAATATTCAACAAAATCTGTCGACACCCAATGACGGGTAGTCCAAATAGAATCCCATGCCATCATGACAGGTGATAAGGCCTTGGAATTCGAGGTTCAAAAGGCCGACCAAGTTATGGTAAATTTCAATTTGCTCTCAATGTTAACATTACACCGAATCCAAGCCACAGCAAGCACAGAGATCCGCGACCGCGAGGTTGCAATGCACAACAAGATGGTCGAATACAAGAAGAACTACAAACTAGTGAGATGGCGGCACAATGTCTCCAAGACAAGAAAGCTGCAACATTGGGCGAGAAAGAGAAGGCTATAGAGGAATGGACCAAATTGGAAAGAGCACTTGCGAAGGCATGCAAAATGGTGGAGCTAGATTCGAATGTAGACCCATAGGTGAAAGCCGTTATGTTAAGGGTAGCTCTCACTAATATTAGGAAGGAAAATGCAGAGCTTCAGGCTATAATGATACCCAGCACATCACCGGAACATATTTAGAGTCGGCAGACAACAATTGAGGAAGCAGTGATAGAGATCCAGGAGATGGAACAGGTAGCAGAGACAGTCGTGGAAGGCATCACAAAATTTTGGGGTAGTATAGTCAAGGATGACCAGCTGGCCACACTGAAGGGAAAAATCAGTGAAGCGGAAGCACAGTTAGAGGCCTTTAAGGGATCGCTCAAAACAATGCCCACAATGATACAAATGACAAAGGTAGTGGACCTGAAAAGCATGCAGCAGCGTGTAACAAAGGCCCACAAGAGACATGAACGATGGCCCACGCACTTGCACGAGCTCCAAACGAGATCTGAAGTTCTCATAACACGAGTGGTAGAGGTAATGAAACAGGTTAAGGAGAAACTGGGGGAAGTGGGAAAGAAAGGATGCAACCACCCAACAAGCAGCAGGTAGGAGAATGTGTGCAGATTAGAGCATCAGTGAATGAAGCGGTTGACCATATCAAATCTACATATGATGACTTCCAAGAACAGGTGAACAAGCCAGTGGTGTCCAGCTGAGGTGGCTCAAGGGCAAGCCACAAGTTTGTGTTGGAAGCCTGTTGGCATGGGTTTAATCCGTAGGAAGTGCGGAAGCCAAATACTGTGAAAGGGATGATCCACAGAAGAAAGGGTCATTCACAGAGAACGTGGAAGCGTGGAACTAGATAGTTAGTTAGATAAGGGTCATGTGGACCATTTTGTAACCACTTAGTTTTGTATAAATAGAAGTATGATTGTAAGCTTAAGGGCATCCAGATCGGTGATGAATGGTGTTGGGCCCAAGTTGGGACAAAATTTTGGTAACACTTTTGATAAGCAGGAGTAAGTTTGTCTAAGTGTTGAGGGTGCTACGAAGTTGTGCGCAGCATCCAAGTTTTGACCATGCTGCGAAGTTGTGCACATCGTCCGAATTTTGGAAGTACCGCGAATACTAGCACTACGAGGAAGCAGTGCTGCAAAGCAGTCAGGCCACATGGAGCCATCAAAGCAGAGTGTTGGATAAGGATCAGGTGCAGGGACCGGATGGACCAGTAGTGGTCTAATTTTGGAAGATGCTCTAGGAGTGTTGAGTGGTGGTCATGAGCAAATCAGGAAGGCGGCCAATGCATGAGTTTGTTAAGGGAAGGACAGCTCAAGGAAAGCAACGGCTTGGCATGCCTGGTGGGAGAAACCGTTAGAGATGAACGGTTCAGTGAAAGAGACCTGTTGGCACGCATGCTACAGGAAGGCCGATAGCGACAGAGTGAAGACGTGGAGAACCACCAAGATGAAGCAGATGCTACCAGATGCCAGCAAGCCAGTTTAGGGAAACTGACACAGTTTTGTAAACCCTAACGGTTTTTGGGTTTAGGTCTTCAACATTGTAAAGACATGACACAATTTTGTATGGGATGGGGTTACTGTGTGGTTAATTTTCGTTGTGACAATTTTGGGTTCTGGATGTTATAGTGTAAAATTTCTTTTGATCTAAGAAGATTGTAAAGGCTCTGTAGCTCTGTGCATAGAGACCTATCTGAGAGGAAGGATAATCTACAGCTGAGCACATAGACTAAGAATGGTTGTCCCCATCCCTTTTTAAAGATATATATTACCAACCATTCTTTTGGACATAGCTTCTCACCCGAGGGAGTGAACCACGTTAACTATTGCGTTGTGCAATTGTGTTTTATGAACGAATGCTTATCTGTATTTTCTGTAAATGAATCTTAAATGTTTCCTTGCATGTTGTTATGAGAGAATTGTGTATGCATTTGCCAACAGAGGATGTATGGAAATGATATGTTAAGTTCTGTATGAACAGATGAGGGACGAACATTTAGTGTTGTGTTTGAAGATAGCGAATCAATCCTTTAGTTAGAAACTTTCTTATACACAGTAAAAGAATGCATAACAGTTGGATTGTATAGTCATATATGTTCAAATCACAACATTCCAACTTAACGAATGAATGTTAGAAGAATAGTCAGTTAAGTGCCTGAACAAGTGGATGAGTGATATTCATTTCAGTGCCTTAAGTGTTTTGAATATAATCCAAGTATAGAGTAAAGTTGCATTGTTCACAGCTTCAGGAGAAGTCCCGCAGTAGAAGAACATAGTGGTGCGGACTGCAGCATTGTCCATCGCTGCGGAGTTCCCCCTTCGCAGCGCATACACTCTGTTGCGTTGCACGGTACATCTTTCCAAGCAACTCGTCACTTACTGTGGAAACCTGATTCCGTAGTACCCCATAGATACACTTCGGGTGAGACCTCAACCTGCCTGTAGGTTGTTGTCGAAAGGGCCGGTGCGAAGGGGTTTTGTTGGTTAAAGGGAAACCGCGAAGAACTTGGGTCTTATAGAAAACCTCTGGGTCAGTTATAGCCAACAAATGGAGTGATAGATATTTCATGTTTTGATCCAGTTGTTGATCTGTTTTGTATTTGTGACATAATGTATTTACTGTTTTTGCAAAGGTCATTCTGTAGGTTTTAATGAATACATGAAGATGTTTGATTATGGTTCTATTTTTTTCTTTGTTTCTGTGAGATGATGAATGTGAATGTTTCTGATATGTTTAATTATCTATGGGTTTGGTAATTTTTGTTCATGCTAATGAGTAGTTAGATCCTGTTAATGCGAATTCTTATTATGTGTTGATGTTACGATTGATGAATATGCGAAGGATGAAATGTTAGGATAATGTGAAAGACATAATCTCTCATTTCTGTGATTGAAATGTGTGTTTAATGCATGTCCTCAACTCCACTGCGGAAAATTCGTTCCTGCAGCCCCCCCATGCATCTCAAGTGACACCTCACTCACTCTGCTGGTGTTACTGTAAAGGGTAAAACCTTTCTAGGTCAGTGCATAAGGGATTTCAGTTGATGGTTTGTTGACGACAGTGTGAAGTGAACCCCTGTCGATAGTCATTGTGTCAATAGAGTGGAAAAAAACCAAACCAGTAGCCCTATAGTGAATACCAAAAGATTCAAGGTAGCCATTAAGGGAGTACCAATGTTCCCAATGAATGGAAAAGCACAAGGATCCCCCTAAACATGGGTCCCTTGATTGGTGATCACTGGAATGCTAGCCATAGTTTTCGAATCAAACAGAAAGAAATATCTAAGGCCAACTCAGAACAAGCAGCACAAAGAGCACACCACTAGAAAGGTCCTAGGTAATCCAAACCAGGAAAACAAATGCCTTCCAGAGGGAAGTCTGGGATGATTAGGGCCCAGAACAAACCAACGAAGGATGAAGAACAGTTACCCAAAGTACACAATACAGAGTCTTTGGGTGCAAACGTTTGACTCACCAACCACCCTCCCAAAGAACTACAAGGGATTTCATCCCACGTTTTTCCTAGGTACAGTGGAAATAGACTTCCACTATCACCTGTGTATGAATGCTAGAGTATGGATACTAAGGCTACCAATCTTGCAGAGAGGTTCGAGGGGGACAAACACAGTTTGAATCAATGTGCATGGGAAGGGTAACAAAACCCGGAACTCAAAAGCACCCAAAAGGTACTAATAAGTCCCCATATGCACACCAATTCTGGTAGATTCTTAATTGAATATTGGAGGGGTATATCCTCTACTCAATATTACATGACCTCGTGCTTGAATCTGGTGTGAGTGGAGCTTCCCATTTCACCTTCTACAAAGATGGATTTTCTCCTTAAAAGAATGACACCTATGTTTGGACAAGTTTGAGTGATCGTGGAGGAGTTAACTCACATCTCCCTACATCCACAATCCTACTTAAGCTATTAGGTGTGTTTCTAAACTAGAAGAAAACCTAAGATCCTTTCCAATTTACTGATTTCTTGCTTTAAAAATGTACTTCAAAAAATTTCAGATGAAGTAAAACATGTGTAACTAAAGAAAGATATCCTTTAACTGAAACATGTAGCACTTAATCACCACAAAGATGCACTCACCCACTCTACATTTCTTTTCAATGAAAGTCCTAAAGATATAATCTAGAATGCATATGCAAAAATTTTGTATCTAAAGCAATGTTTGGTCTTTTCGAATGCAAAAGGTAAAAATTTAAAGTCTAATGTGCAAAATCAAACTTAAAACCTAATCATGCAACTAAACAAACAACTCGCTATGCAAAATAAAATTTCTTGTTTTTTGAAGCAAATCACTCCTAAATCCTTTAAGTCACTTGCAAAGTATTCTACCAACACTAACTTATAAAATGAACCAAATTTTTATGTTTTTTCAAGGTGAGAAAAAAATTGAAACTCAAAGTAACACACTACCAAAGAAAATGAAAAAGCTTTCAGATCTCCTTATTAAACAGTGAAAGCAGCCACAAATCCTCAGATTATAATCATGTAAGCATGCAAAAATTTGGAAAATCATACACCAAGGAATTTTAGACCCAATAAAAGAAAATTACCTACTAAGAAATATGGTTTGGTAAAGCTAGGTCTGCACAAAAACAGTGCAATCAAGGTCCTAAACCAAAATAAAAGATACTTGAGATTTCACTACAAAAGAGAGACCAAAAGAATAAGGAAGGACAAGAAACCAATATAAAGAGGAAAATAACTCAAATATATACAAATAGGGTCAAATAGACTCAAAAGGTTCCAAATCCAGTTAAATTGGATCAAGTAGATTCAATTCGACTCAAATTAGGGTTAAAAACACCAAACAAGTTCACAAACCCCCAACTTCGATAAGCAAGCCCCAAATTCTTCTAAACAAGCCCAAATTTCTCCAAAAATATCCCAAACATAAAATTAATAGCAATCAAGAGACAAGACACGACTTCCAAGGGGTCCTACATAGACCTAGGATCAACAGGGACTCCAAAAATGCAATCAAAACCCCCCAAAAATCTCCAAAATTGAAAAAATTACGTTCAAGAGGTACTTAAAAGTGTAAAAGGGGACAAGTGCGAGTGACTCATAGGTGAATAACATTTCACCCACGAATTTGTCTCAAACCTGCTACTGTAAGTACCACAAAATCGCGAGTATGCAGAAAAGTCCAACAAAATCCAAAATCCGACTCAAAATTGAGCAAGGAAGGGTCTAATAAAGCTTAAAGATTGGTCGTAACCTAGAATTCAACTCATACCTTCAAATATAATGTAAAAATGGCCTTGGATACCCCAAATTAGATAGGTTTATTCCTAGTAGAGTCTCCGGTTATGTTGTTAGGGAAATTTTCCTATAGCTGGGGTGAGACTACCAACGTACTGGGGTAGAAGATAGACATACAAGGTTTTGCAAGTATAATTATTAAGCAAAGAGATTAAGGTTATAAGGATATGTACCTTATTCAAAATTTTGATCCAAGCCTCTCTTCTTTCTCTCCAATGCAACAACCTACAAAAACATTCAACAAAACCTTCCTCAAACCAATTTGACTACAAATAAAAGATTGATATTTATAAGAGAATAAAACATCAAATTGTAATCAGATCTGAAACATACATGAACAAATCTATTTGGAAAGGAAAGAATGTCCAATATTTATTAATTAATGAATCAAGTACATCAAATTATACCTTCCTTCAAGAATGGCACTTCATGAAACTAAGATTCAAGGTCTCTTGCTCATCTTCTCCAAGGATCCCAACCTCTGATAAGATGTGATAGGGTTTATAAGAAACTAGGGAACAAGTGAGGGGGATGTGAATCCAAATTCCTCTAGTATAACACTATAATGGGATTGATACATTTTCATGGTCCCTCTCTCTCTCTCTTATATAGAAAATGGAGAAAATAGGGTCAAGGAGGAAGTAGTTACAACCGAAGAGGAGGTTCCAAAACCACCCAAACCAACCATTTTTTGTGATTTTATATTTTTTTTTAGTATTTATGAGGTACCCATGACTTTACCAATGGATAACACATGGGTACCCATGAATTTACCACATGCAACCTGTGTGGTTTTGGAAAACCCACAACTTTGCAATGTGCAACTTACGTTTTTATGGAAAAATGGTCGAAAACAACCTTTACTGGGGGTTTTCTGGAGAAGCTTTGGTCTCCAAAATTCTTCCTAAGGTTCCTATCTATCAAATGGGCCATGAATTAGGTAATTCCATCCATCTAAAATCCCAAATATGGATCTTCCATCCACAAATGTCCTTTTGTGTGACTCACAGTAATCTCATGAAATGTCGTCATGCGACCAAAAGATGTAAGTGTTGTCACAGATGGAGAAGTGCCAAATTTGGCTATAACACTAGTGTTGTTATGTGGTCAAGTTTCCTAGTCAAAATAGTTTGATGCCTTCCATGATGACAAAAAAAACAAACCATAATATTATTCACGTATCCATTCAAGTTCCATCAGAATAAAATCAAATGCAATGATAACACATGGTAAACATGATAAGAAAGAGTATTCCATCACTATAATCCAATCAACACTAAGGACACTAGTATGATATTAGGACACATGACACTAAATTCCCTATTCATTTGATGTTTTTTCTTTCTATTTATTGCACTAACTTTATTAGTTGTGCAAGTACTAGTATGTTGAATGGTGTAGACAACCAATACACTAAAAATTCCATCTAGCATATCCATAACTTTTATTGAAATATATATCTTTGATCTGAATGATAAGAAATTTTCCAATACACGATATTGATATGTGGTGCAAAAAAAGGAATGCAATTGCAATGGCCAATATTTAGATATCATTGGCATGCACATGTATAATTGAAATCATTTGACACATGTGACACTATAGCATCACTACTAGAAACATGTTCATGATTGTAACCATGAAATTACTTGCAACACCATGCTTTCAATTCATATCGATCTTATGTCCTTAGTGTAATCTAGGGAGGGAAACAAGATTGGAAATTGTGAGGTACCATACATGTGTATCTTAAGGGTGAGCACTAGAAGAGTTGGTTGTAGTGATGACTAGTGTCTTAGTTACACCTAATGTGGGAAATTAAAATCATATATGTGCAATGGTATCCCCTCTATGGGGAGAGGGGGAAGGTCATGCCTAATGGGTGACATGAAGTGATAAGTGATGGTGGCATAGATGACATATGGGACAAGGTTGAAGGTGCCTCATATACTATTAAAATTTCATATATAGGTAAAGAAAATATGGGTGGTTGGTTTGGGAGGGTCACAAATGAATGCGCCAAGTGATGAGGAATATTTGTAGACACGAAGACTTGTCTTGGTGTAATATTTGGTTAGTTGACTAGTGCCAATAGTGGATAAGGAAGTGTATTATTTCATGGTTTGGACATATTGCATAGTGTGTAATTTGTTCATTATTTGTATGAATCTTAATGATCTTCATATAAAAATGTAACTAAGCCTTCCAAAAGTCCAAATAGAAGGGGATGAAGTTTGGTAAAGTTGATTAGTGAATGTATCATAAAGTCAAATGAAATGAATGGTACTAAGGGAATATCCTAAAAACCAACAAATATCTCCATCAAGTACAATCACAACCCACTAAAGTCACCTGGTGATAATCCTATGTTTTGGCCACTAATATACCTTTGTCAAGTGTAGATAATAGATTCGACCTCGAAAGGTCACAAGTTGCAAGTAAATAAGACATAGGTGTCTCAAGAAACCTTAGATATACATTTGACCCTAGGTTTATCAACCTACAACACCATGTTGTTCTTATCTTGGTTTTTGCACACTTGGTATTGAAATATTTCAAGCTTTCTAGCAAGACAAGTATGTTTTAAATGAAAAATTATTAAGGGGTATAATTTGGATGCTTAGCCCAAAAATCGTAACTTAGACTATAATTTGTTTTGTTACCTCAACAAAGAGGAATTAAGTTTGTTAGTTACATTGCTTGAATTAAGGTTTGACTTTGATTTATTGGAATGCAACGTTTAAAGGAATCCACATGAAGAATTATAAAATATATGTACATTCAAATGGTTATATAGAAACCTAAAGAAATATAAAATGGACATGTGCATTTTAATGGTTAAATAAAAACCTAAATAATTATTGATATTTCCCTCAACTAGATGGAGTGAAGGTTGAGAAAGGGGTTGAGATACAATTTCATCCCTCGTCTTTGTCTCATTCTCTCTCTATCCGTCTCTCCTACTTCATTTTCATCAACATGTTGGTGATCATATTTCCTATTGTGGCTTTTAATTGGCACATTAAATGACACTAATATTTTTTGAAAACAATACCTTACGGTTGACTTTTCCCTCATCTTTGTATCGCCCTCTCTCTAACCATCTCTCCTATTTCATTTTCATCAACACATTGGTGATCATATTTATTATTTCACGTTTCAATTGGCACATTAAATGACACTAATTGTTTTTTGAAAAAATACCTTAGGAAGAAAACACAATTCACAGGTTTTTTTTTAATGCACATCAAAATCCACAAAGTTGATATGAGTTTTGGTGACTTCAATTTAGAAAATATGTAGGACACTAAATTTTCATCACTACATTTCATTAAAGAGGATTACCCATTTTCATAGATTCACCCAATTATAAAATTTATATTTATATTTTAAAATTATAAAACTTCATTTTTAATTTGTATTTATATAACTATAACTTAGTTAAGCTTTAAAAACACAACCAATTAAATTCAATGCAACTTGACCATTAATCTATTAGAATATTCCTGTGCATAGATAATAAAGAAATATTTAAAAAACATAGAGAAAACAAAATAAACTAATAAGAATACTAAATAGGGTGAGAGTATAGGTAAATGGTAGCCTTGACACAAGGCTATAGGAACGCATTACAAGCACCTTGAACATGCAACACTGGGAAGACTCCAACATCAATCATGAGGGAAATTAATAAGAATATTAGTAGTATGGTAAATACAGCTTCCACATGAATGTTAATCAGTTCGGATAGGGAAGCGTAGCGTGCAAGTTTTAATGTTGTTAATAACATAAGGAGGTGCCAATATCGAGTGGGAAAGCATAGTGTGCAAGTTTTAATGTTGTTGGTAGTGTTAAGGGGAAAGATCATGTGGGAATGTACATGCATGGATACGATGGTGGATAAAAGTAAATGAAATATAGGTATATTATGCCTCACCAACCACGATTTGCATATAATCTCGTATGCAGTTCAAGTGGATTGTATTGGTCTAGAGATACTATGTGGATGTTTGAGAGAGGAACATCGGCTCCATTATGGAGTTCAAGTGAGGTAAAACTCCTTTTTGCTTAGATTGGCTTTGCTCTGTTTGATTATATTCACTTCTTTTATGTTATGGTTGTAAAAATTAGGTAGGGAGAACTTATATTCAAGGGAGAAAGTACGAAGTGAGTTGCCTGAGAATGAAACTATGGAATTGGCATCGTGCAAAGGTGAAGAAAGGATCCATTATGGTGACTTTATATATAGTGTAAGGAATCCATTTTGGAAAGGATTCTTGTAATGGAAATTCCATTCTAGAGAGGATTTTGGGTGAAAAACTTATTTTCCAAAGGGATGCTTAAGAGCGGTGTCAAGGCGAGTTGCTTGGGAGTGGAATCTTTAAGTAGAAATTCCCTATTCACATTGTGTTGTCAGAGGGTGGACATCCGGTCCTTGAGTGGTGATTAGGTGTGGTGACCCTGTGCCGAAGTGGTGGGGGAGTATGAAAACTCATAAAGAGGTTTTCAACTGCGAGGAACTATGCACAATGGTAAGGAAAATATGACGCATCAAGAGGGGGGTTCATGCACAAAAAAATTGGTTAGAGTGAAAATACGAAGAGAAAACTTCATGGCACATTCCGAGAGGAAATAAATCAAGGTGAATTTAACCTGATCATGGAGCTGCAAAGCAATAAGAGGGAAAATGAGGAGGAAAACTAGACGGTGAATGCCAAAATCAACTTGGAACCATACTGGGTTCTAAAAGTTCTCATTTGATAGACTCATATAGGAAAATGACTGAAATCAAGCATTGATAAGGATCTTGGTGGCACACCTTCATGAGGATGTCAATTTTGTTTAGGCAATGTTAGACCTGTTATCGAAATCAAGGAACTCTTCGATGCAAATTCCAACTCACCTACTAGAAAACGCAGCTACTGGGACTCAAGTTCCTTAACTATGACATCTATTGATTTTTAATTTTGTCTAGGTTGTTAATTTTTGTTATATGAAGATCACAATAGTGTCTTTTTGGTCTCATTTTCAAAAAAAAAAAAAAAAAAAAACTATTCACGGTTTCCCTTGGAAGGGTAGGATATATTTTGTTATCAGATTCAAGACATATATTATGCATTAGGGGAACTAGTATGAGATTTTAACTCACTGGCATGGTTTCCATTTTTGGCATGTCAACCAACAAAACTCTTGTTTTGTAACTATATGTTATATTAAATTTGTTAATACAATATCTATCTCCCCATGGAAGGTGAATAACATGTCACAGATTGGCTGAGAGAATGGAAAGGTGAGCTCGAAGCACCACACAACAAGTGGTAGACAATGATACGGAGGTGCATGCAAATAGTGCAGATGCTATATGGTTCGAATGGCATAAGGTATTGGGAAATTAAGTTTGTGCGAGGGATGGAGATACTGTAGGATGAGTGGACCTGCAAAGAGGAGGGCTCCCAATGTGTGGAGAAGGTGGGACATTATGGAACTTCACATAGAAGGTTATCATGATGGAGGGTGGAGGAGGGATTCAAAGCCCAAAACCCTCATCTCTATCTTTAGTTTTGATCCTAGACCATGGAATTTTGCAAGTCAAAGTTTTAGAGTGTTTTGATCAACCTGACTAAAGAGGAAGAGGCATTGCACAATGAGGGGAAGATCGAAAAAGGAGAAAAGGAAGGTGCAAAGGGGAAGGTAGTATCCAAAGAACCTAGTCCATTTAAGGAGATGTCAAAGGCCATTGAAGCAAAATGCTTCTATTATAAGCATACCACACTATCAATCGAACATGAGATAGGAGAGGTAGTGCAATACCCCATTTCGATCCTTGGAATTATTGGATTGATATGTAAATATTGCAAATATGATGTGTATGATTTGTAGTGTGGAGCTCAAGTCCAAGGCCCCTCTAGTGAATACTTGACTTATAAAGGAAAATATTTTATATCTTTTGGATGTGTGCTAGTCATCCATGGAAAAATGTAACATCATGTAAATAATACCAATGCAATTTTCTCTTCATTTCAAACAAATCATTGCATATGGCTATATTTTCATCATGTAAATATTTATAATACAAATAAAATTCCAAGAGTTGTTTATGGAAGCAACAAAAATGAGGGGGTCATGTTTATCCACTGGGGGAGGTGAGGGGCATGTGCGATTAAATCCTTTGTCTCCAAGTGTTATCCTGAGAACCCATGAGCCATAAATGGTAAGCAACTACCTAAGCATACTTTCTTACTAATCTTTATTTCTGTTGTAAGAAGGCAACTGATAAATCAACTCATGAATTTAATGGAGCATGGGTTGATCTTAGAAATTCATATAGTTGAGTATAGGTTCAGTTTTGGGTACCCAAAAAGTTAATTTCTCTCATGGGGGATTCGTTTCCCTTGATTCCCATTCCATTGTGGGGAAACCTAGACAACAATTTTCAGCATGCTATGCATTCCCATCAAGAAAAAAAATATACATCGTAACTTGAGAAAAATATGTAGTTTAGAGTGTTAAAAATGCACAAAAATTCAGGTGGGTTGTGGAATCTAGGGGAGAATCCATATATGTAAACCCTGAGGCAATTTTGAGAGTGTCAAAAGCCCAAAAATCCATGCGATAACCCATATTTGGGAGCCCGAAAATTGAATTTAGTGGTTGAAGTTAGTGTGACAAGAAATTAGAAAGTACAATCGAGAATTGGAGTCAAAGAGAGATAAGGAGATGGAATTGCTTGATAAACCTAGTGTATGAAAAGATCTATGAAACTTTAATAGCTTGGACCTTTCAATTCCCACCCTGAATAGAATTGGAGGCAAGGGGCTCCCGAGGGACTATGTAGCAGAGAAGGGGACCTTCCTTGTGTTGGTTGTGGTAGGTATTGTGGGTGCCAGGGCTGGATGAAGCCAATTGAGATGTTTGTAGCTATATGGAGAGCTCTTTCCAATACATTCTCAGTTATCGGGAATCATATGGATTGGAAGGTTAGGAATGGTAGATTCGTTAGGTTGGGGTGTGATTCCATTCGGGCCTTACAAATGAGTGTCTACTATCAGTAGGGATCATTGAACATATTCATAGCAGCGGTATAGCCACTCTGCATAGAGTTTCCAAGCTAGATGACATAGATGCTTGGAAGCAGGCCTTGTTGATGTATATGTAACTTCAAAATGTATTTCACCCATGTATTTCATATATGTATTTTGTACTCCTATAGAGATGGCATTATTCCTCTATACGGAAGTGTTTGTATTCCTATAGATATGTTATTATTCCTCTATACAGAAGTGTTGTCATTTATATTGTGAGTGTCGTAACTTATACTTGATGGGTTATTAGACCACCTTGTTGGGGTTGGCCCTGTATAAGCCATGTGGGTCAAAGGGTTATTAGAACACCAAGTGTGGGGTCAGCCTATATTAAGTTAACCATGGGTTAAGCTAGACATGTAGGCCCCATTAGTTTATTGGGATCGGGATATCTCTATTTGATCATTCATTCACACACTTCTCTCATTTGAAAAGTGGTGCACTTGTGAGGAGGAGGCTCTGCTGCTAGGAGAAGACTATCTCTTGTATTCTGGTTGTATCATTGCTCTATCTATCTCTGAGGAAGTTACTGGGGTTTTTCATCTTTATGGTTTTCCCCAAGCAAACTCTATGTCTCTTGTGTGCTTGCATTATTATGTCCATGCTTAATATGTTGTAGATATGCTGTACATGTTGTTCTCTCAGTTAAGATCCTATATCAGATTGAATTGAATTCTGAAAAATTAACATGGTATCAGAGCTAGCCTGAAAGAAGGCATGATATGGCATGTATGACACTTGTTGCACTTACGATGTTAGGGATTGATATAGCAAAAACCAGTCATCGTACCACTTTCGCTATAAATACATTTTGGTGAAGTTTTCAGATTTTAAATTGTTACAGGTCGAAGATAAGATCCCCATGTACCTTGTGTCCAAAGAACAACCTATAATTCATTTTTCTTTGTGATTTATGATCTGTACAATATAGGGTTTCTGCCTCTTCCAGATCTCAGTCATAAATAGGTGACCTTGGTAAAAAGGTCATAACTTGGGCTAGGAAGCTCCAAATGAAATTTTGTAAAATGTGAAAGGTAGTACATAGACTGTACTATCTCAGACAAATTTTTTAGAGGCCAAAGTTGAAGTAGTGACACGCACACCGTACAAGTTAGATCTCCTATTTTATCCCATAAATAGGTCACATTGTGACACTTGGCATAACTCTGTCTCAGAGAATCCAATTGAGGTCAGACCCGTCAGGATGGAAATATGACAGGTCATGCTACCACAAAAACGTTTTCAGACCCGATGGATCAAAAAGTGCGGAGTTACACCAGAATCAGGTACATATTTCTGTCAAAACAAAATTATTTTTGAGCACCTTCATTCATGGCTTCCAGAATTTAGGGTTTCGGAGAAAGTTGGAATTTTTGTAATCGGAGACTATGGCTGAATGCTACTCATAAAAATAGAAATTTAGAGACCAAGATCAGAATTTTTGGTTGGGCAGAAGGTCGAGCTTGATCAAACCCTAGTTCAGGACTTTGATCGGAAAAGTGGAAATTTAGGGCTTCTGCAAAAATAGGAATCTTTGAAATATGTGACCATGGCTGGAAGATCCTCAGAAAAATAGAAGCTTAGAGATTTGGATCAATCTTTTTGATTGGGCAGAAGCATGGGATTCATCAAACCCTAGTTCTGGGTCATGTCCAGTGAATCCGAAAGTTTCAAAGGCAAATTTGAGGGGTGAAATTTTGCAGTTTTCAAATTCTGAGTATACCAGATTGATTAGCTCATCAAGGCGCATATTTCTATCCTTTCAGTAGTTTGAAATTCAAAGTTTGAATTTTTAGGGTTTCTCTGAAAAACCCTAATCTAGCTCTAGATCCAGTTCCTGCAAATCAAGTGGATTGGGTTAATCCTAGAAGAGAATGGATTGGTCACCTGCATAAGTGAAGAAGTTTCTATTTCAAAGGGAGATGAGGCTAAGGCCTTACATAAGAAGATTACAAGCAATCTCAACAGGTATGACTTATCCAGGTATGTTTCAATTTGCTCATGATTAAGTCTATGGCATGTTTGTCTTCATATTATTATGGTTAGTACAATATTGTTTAGATTTAGACTTGTCGTATCACCTTAATAAAATTATGAATGCATGATAGAAGATATTCATTGGTTAGGGTGTTGACACTTATGATTGTACTAATGCATTATGGTGTTGTATGAGGTTTATGTTGTCTTCTAACATGAAAGGTACACCAAGAAAGAAAAATCATGTTCTAGTTCAAGAACATATGATCATGATGACATGAAGACAAAGATTCATCCATTGTCATGGATCTCTTAGAAGATCTACTTATGAGGTATGTATAACTTGGTTCTACAATGGATAACTTATGAGACATGCAAGTTACTAGCACAAGTCATTGAAGAGAACCAGAAGAAATTATGCGGATATGTTAGACATAACTAGCTAGCATGTTAATCCAAGCATGTTTTTCCTATATCAAGCTAGAATCCTACCTTGTGTTAGGATCTTATACTGTTGTGTTGTTGATAATGATTATTCATGAAGTCATAGGTTTGAATAGTCATGGTTGTATGCATATTATGTTTCTTACCATAATTGCTAATATGACTAACTAGAAGAATCGTGAAGGTATAGGTTTGAGTAATCACGGGTGTAGGCATATTATGTTTCTTACTTTAATTTATGATATGACTAACCATAAGAGTCCTATATAAACCTTGAATACTAATGCTTATTATTTCTGTTTGAAATGATCATGGATATACATGCTTAAGATTATTTTTTTTTGATAGTATTAAGAATATACTAATGAATGTATGATTATGTATGAGATCTCAACGATAACACAATGATGATACTAATAAGCATGCATAGTGATTAAGGATGGATATAAGTTCAAGGACAGGTAATCCAGGAAACAAAGATCAAGAGGGAGGACACTCCAATTGTTCCTGCAAGGAAGCAAAGATCAAGAAGGAGCAGACTTCAGTAGTTTTTGCAAGGATGCAGATATTCAAAGGGATTTGACCACTTCTCACAATCCACATCACAATGGAGTTGCATAAAAGAAGCGAAGAATGAGAGGGAGTCAACCCAACAACCAAACAAGGATAAGTATTTGAATTATCATTTCTTACATATTTGTTTGTTTAAATAATGTTATTCAATGATGTACATGCTTATGTTCCTAGACTTAGGTTGTGTACTATGCATATTAGAATAATTGCATTAATGAACAATATACTACTAATATGCATGTGATGGGTAAGTGGCCTATGGCACTATACAACATTCCATTGCTACTTATCTAGAGTGAAACCTCTTTACTGACATGTTAGGAGTAGTGCAAACTCTTAAAACTGTTTTGGTAGAGATTGGAAGGAATATAGAAGGCTATAGGATATGGATAAATGTTGCATTGAAGCATTGGCTAAGATAATTGCATGACTGTATGACATATTTCTTTATGTGTAAGAGTTTGTTCTGAAAACTATAAGATGTTTTCTAATCATGCAATTTAACTTGTTGTGTAGGAAAGATCGTATACCATCACCTACAAAAGAAGGACTACAACATTTGTTCAACAACAAAGTTATCTATTAAAAATATTGAAGATATTGAAGTTCCCAGGATCTAGGAAGAATGCCATGATCGAGGAGTACCAGTCGATCATGAAGATGTTTGGGATACAGTCCCAAGACCTGAAGGGGAGTCTGCAGTGACTTCCAAGAGAATCTACAAGATCAAGCATGTTGCAGGTGGTAGCATAGAGACTTTTGTTCCTGTAGCCAGATAAACTTCCATTAGATCAGTACTTGCTCCGGCTATACTGATGAAGTGGAAGATACACTTGATGGATTTCAAGACAACCTTCTTGAATGGTGTAGTTGAAGAAGAAGTGTATGTGGAGCAGCCACTTGGTTCTGAGACACATGACAGGGAGTCATATATGTGCAGAACTTGGTATGGTAGGATAGACAGCTTTCTATCCAGTTTGGGGTTTACCAAAAGTAAAGCAGATTCCAAACTTTACTACAAGGTTGAGGAAGGCAATTTAGTGATACTACTTTTGTATATGGATGACCTGTTTATTATAGGTGAAAATAGATTGATTGCCAACACGCAGCGGAAGCTTGCTGCCAAGTTCGAGATGAAGAACTTGGGGATAATGCACTATTTGTTTTTTGGCATGGAGGTGTGGCAGAGTGCAGATGTAATATTCTTGGACAAGGGAAGTATGCAGTAGAGATCCTTAAGAGGTTTGGGATGATGGAATGCAAGGCCATGACCACACCTATGGCATCGAACTTGAAGCTTTTGTGTGATGCTTCATCTGAGCCGGTTGATGTCACTATGTATCGTCAGATGATTGGGTCCTTGATGTACCTGACGAACACGAGACCAGATATTTTCTTTGCGATGAAAACATTGAGCCAGTTCTTAACATATCCAAGGAGTGTTCACCTGTTTGTTGTAAAGCATATTTTTAGGTACCTGAAGGGTACAGTTTATTATGGGCTCAAGTATGATGTGAATCAAAAGTTTAACCTGCAAGGTTATGTTGATTCAGATTGAGCGGGTAGTACTACATAGAGGAAGAGCACTTTTGGGTGTTTCTTCAGTATGGGATCAGGTGTGATCTCTTGGTTTAGCAGGAAGCAGTCCTGCATAGCACTGAGTACAGCCGAAGCAGAGTATGTTGCAGCTTGTTTGGCTAGTTATGAGGCAGTATGGCTTCAGAAGATACTGTCTGAGTTATTTGATCTACCACTGGAGGCTACTGGTATCTTTTTGCGACAACCAGAGTTGTGTGAAGCTTTCTGAGAACCCAGTGTTTCACGACAGGTCAAAACACATAGAGATCAAATATAACTATATCGGGGATATGATGCAGAGAGGAGCAATGAAGCTCCTGTATGTTGCGACGGATGAGCAGATTGCAGAAGAGCTGACGAAGCCACTAGCCAGAGTGAAGTTCAAGTACTTCAGAGAGAGTCTTGGTGTCCTTCAGATCGATGACACTTCGAGGGAGAAGTGATGGAGACATTTGCTGAAGCCATTCCAAGCATGTTGAAAGAAGGATCCTTCACATGGATGTGGATGTAAGTGCTGGATAAATGAACATCAGGATGATGTTCTAGTTTCTGCTCAGTATGATCAGTTGGATCCTTCACATTTTTATGTATGTATGCATCATGTTGGATGCTGGATATGATCAGTTGGATCATTTATATGTATTTTTATATGTATCATGTTGGATTCTTGGACCATGTATCTGTATATGTATTAGGTGGATACTTTGTATGATCACGTAGATCATGTATGTTGATATATATCAGGTGGATACTTTGTGTGATCAGGTGGATCATGTATCTATGTATGTATCAGGTGGATACATTGTATGATCAGGTGGATCATGTATGATGATATGTATCAGGTATATACTTGGTATGCATCAGGTGGATGCATTGTATGATTAGGATGATCATGGATGGTGAGCCTCAGGATGTTGCTCTAGATGACATGCATCAGGATGATGCAGTGATGATGATCAGGATGATCATGTGTACATCAGGATGATGTATTGTGAGTATCAGGTTGATACTTTGTGTCCGTGGAACAGGTTGTGCAGATAAGTATATAATTTGGCCCTGGGAGGTTTGCAGATAGTCTTGCAAGGTTTTGCCTATGTCATGTAATGTGGCCCTGGGATATCTGACAAATGCTCTTTCGAGGTTTTTCTTTGGAAGGACATATAATTTGGCCCTAGGATATCTGACAGATGCTCTTTCGATTTTTTGTCCTATGACATGTAATATGGACTTGGGAGATCCGATAGGTTGGGATGTGTGCCCGTAATAAGTCTTGGGATGCTCTTGCAAGGTTTTGTGGTAGGTGTCACATGTAATAAGTCCTGGAGATATGGACAGGATGAAAAAGGCCTTAGATGCTCTTTAGGGTTCTTGCTAGTCAAGAAACTCTTTTAAGGTTTTGTGACAATCACATATAATATGTCCCTGGGAGATCCAATAGGTAGAGCTGTGTGCTCATAAAAGCCTGGATGCTCTTGCAAGGTTTTGTGATGCACGTAATAAGTCCTGATATTTCCATAGTATGGCCAGTGATGATGAAGAGCTGCAGGTGGTGGGCCTACATCCAGTATGAAAAAGGACTGGCTCTGTAGAACTTCCTATGATGAGTAGATTCAGAGATTGATTGAGATAGTAGCAGCAGTGACGATGACGATGATTTGAGGATGATGATTCACTGATGATGATCCAGAGAAGAAGACTTATGCTAGCAGACCTGTGTCAAGAAATACCTTCCTAGTTAAGAGGGAGTGTTGATGTATATGTAACTTTGGAATGTATTTCACCCATGTATTTCATATATGTATTTTGTACTCCTATAGAGATGGCATTATTCCTCTATACGAAAGTGTTTGTATTCCTATAGAGATGTTATTATTCCTCTATATGGAAGTGTCGTCATTTATATTGTAAGTGTCGTAACTTATACTTGATGGGTTATTAGACCACCATGTTGGGTTCGGCCCTGTATAAGCCATGTGGGTCAAAGGGTTATTAGATCACCAAGTGTGGGGTCAGCCCGGATTAAGTTAACCATGGGTTAATCTAGACATGTAGGCCCCATTAGTTTATTGGGAAAGACAGAACAAGTAAAAATAGAGATCGGGAGATCTCTATTTGATCATTCATTCACACACTTCTCTCTTTCGAAAAGTGGCATACTTGTGAGGAGGAGGCTTTGCTGCTAGGAGAAGACTATCTCTTGTATTCTGGTTGTATCATTGCTCTATCTATCTCTAAGCAAGTTATTGGGGTTTTTCACCTTTATGGTTTTCCCCAAGTAAACTCTGTGTCTCTTGTGTGCTTGCATTATTGTTTCCATGATTAATATGCTATAGATATGTTGTACATGTTGTTCTCCCAGTTAAGATCCTATATCAGATTGAATTAAATTTTGAAAAATTAATAGGGCTTGTTGTCGACAGAGGATATTTCCTTGTTGGGGTACTGGAAGATTAGTTGGGACTCCTTTGTCTTTGTGCTGGAAAAGAGCCATATCTGCATCAGTAGAGAGGGAGATGATATTCGTTGGAGTTTTAATCACAAAGGATGGTTGTATTGTGCAAAACTATGGTATGAATATTTATTTCCCGCTGTGCACAAAAACAGGTGGCGCAGAAGGAATTTCGGAAAATTAAAGGGCCCCATAAAAGTATTCTCCATTTTCAGATTATGCTTAACAATAGAGGTCTATACTGGTATAGATTACAAAGCTTCAATTTTCAAGGTCTGAGGGCTTGTCCACTTTGCAGGAATCGTGAAGAGTTTGTCTACCATCTGTTTGTACTCTGTGAATTCACCAAGAAAGTTTGGTTCGAAGTGGGTAGGATTTTGGGATGCCTATTTAGGTGGGATGGAATGTTGGTGGATTTGTGTTTTAAGGATTTTTTCCAATCCAAGAAGGATATGGATTTTAGATTTATTCCCATTATTGTCTCTTGGGGTATTTGGTTTTCTACTGTGCAGGTGGAAGCACAATCCATTGCTTTGTATTCATTCTACAAAAAGGATATTGATCCTAAATCCATGAGAATCCAGGAGCCTCTTGTTATTGATGAAAGCAAGCTATGGGATTTTTTCGATGGGGCTAGTTAGGATCATTATAATGTCAATGGATTTGGATTCTTAATTTTCTTGGAGAGACAACACTTCTTCACAAGATTTGGTGATCTGGGATTTGGGATGAGCAATCAAGTAGATTTCAAAAATATTTTTTATTTTTTGAAGGTGTCTTTCAGGAAGTTGGTTCTTAGTGTGCAGATTCTGGGTGATTCAGAACTTGTGGTTAATTGTCGTAAAATCAAGCTGAATTTTCTCATATTGGTTTGATATATTTGGTGGAGTAGTTAGTTCAGTTCGGGAATACATTCATTACATCACTTTCAAGCACATTAGGCATGAATTCAATGAGGCAGTTGATTCTCTTTCCAAACTGGGGTTGTTGTTGCATCAAGGCACTCTTTTGGAATAATTTCTAGGGGGGTTGTCTTGAATTCTCAAATCATCCCTTTCTATGATATCTGAAATTTTGGAAGCCTTGTTGAACTGTTTTGTCTAGTAGCTTACAAGAATAACATTACTTTTAGGCTGCTAAAGCTCTCTAGATTGTTATTCATCATTATTTTTTGATAGACTTACTGCTAAATGGAACTAAGGAATGTATTTTTTCTCCAACTTGAATGAAAATACGTTTTTTTTTCTTGGAAAAAAAAATAAAATACACAACACATTATCACATCATTCATATATAGTGAACACTAGATGTAACATGGAAACCCATATTGGAGAAAACCATGTAAGCACTTTCTTTATCCATGATTCATAGTAAAAATAAATAACTTCATGTTTTTACAATGACTTACATATTTCTTCTTCTTTTACCATGGATCTGCGCACATAGCCTGCAGATCATGCAACTCTTCCCTCATAGCATACAAAATCTTCGGCATACATACCAAAATAGGGATAACTGAAGACTAAGTATTGAATATCCAACTATCTAACTAATTAACTAACAGCCCCAAAAATCCCAACTCATTACATACTTACAGGGCACACACAACCTGCCCCACTCCCACTACCCCACCACTCACTACTCTACTCATAAATGTATGTGGAAAAAAATATTAACTAAATTATTCAACTCTGCCCTCAACATAGTAAAAATTCCCATCTTCCGGGATTCTCGGTCGCTACGTCGGAGTTGAATATTCTGCGTCGAACCACTTTGCATGGGCCTTGTTCACACCAAAAATATGCAAAACGTTACCCAGAAATTTACATGTCCCAACAACATTGATAGAATGGAATGAGACATAAGATGGAGGTAACTGTGAATACTCATGTACAATTAGGGTCCAATGAAATGCCTCCTCTAGTTTCTCCTCATCTAAGTCAATGATTTTAATAGTGGACTTAGGCGTTTTGGGTTTGGGGGTAGTAGTAAGAGTGACCTTGTATTTTACAATCACGAAATTGGAAACTATTTCAAAGGAAGTGCTAAAAATAGTAGATGAAACAGTAGGTTGAGACATTGTACCTTGCAACTGCTTTGATTGCTCCATAAAGGTGACCAAATTCTATAGACGGTTCTCGAACTTAGTGACTGCCACTAGCTGCTTCCTCTATTGTTTCTCCATTTTTTTCTCCTCCAAGGTTTTAGGATGACCTGAACTAATTACTAGAGATTTACTATTTTCCTCTAGTTCCACTTCTTAGCTTTCTCTTGGGAAGCAAATTCCCTTTCCCTTTCTCCCATGACCAATGTTCTTTGACGTTTCTTTGATTCATGAACTAAGTTCCTCTATGACATGAGGCAAGTACCTGAAATATTTGAAATTATTGATTAAAATGTTGCTTTGTGAAAAATGGGTTATGAGGATGGAATCCGATGAGTAAGCCATTTGTGCGCGGTGGTTCAGGATGTCAGTAGGGGATGGTTTGGGAATATTTTGTAAGAAGTGGAATGACATGAAAAGCAAAGGAGATAGTGAAACGGATGAAGAGTGTGTTCTACTACAAAGTTGAAGAATATTTCAGCTAAGTAAGAGAAATAAAACCGCGACAAAAGGAGAGGTTTGTAGTGTGATTGAAGGAAAGGACTACGAACTAGTATCACAGATTGAAGAGGAATCTGATGATAGAGAAGAGGATGAAGAGGAAGGAGGCTAACCCATTTCTAAGGACAATCATGTTGAACCAGATCAGACCATAACTTGTGACATACCTGCAACCCCGCATGCATCTCTAGAAACTAAGGTAAGAAATACTAGCTCGTCGTAGTCTATACAAGCAAGTAATAATAGTGGTAGTCAGAATAGTACTTCGATGAATAATACCGCTACAAGCATTGGTCCTATAATATCAAGTCAACCAATACCTCCAAGAAATAGAATAGTTGGGGATGATATGAAACTATCAATATTTCATGGGAATGGGTCAGAAGATCCGGAGCAACATTGGTTTTTATATGATGCAATTTGGACTATCAAGCAAGTACATGATGATAATGTAAAAAGAGTGCAATTAATTACGAATTTTAAAGGTCATTCCCTGAATTGGTTCATGAAATTTCTGAAGCTACGTACTGGAAAACCATCGGAAACTTTGGAAGAAATTAAAAATTCCTTAAAAGATGAATTTAAGAATTCAAAATATGAATCACAGTGTATTACTGAACTTAAAGAGATCAAGCAGTTGACAATTGAATCTGTCTGGGATTTCGACTAGTGGTTCAAGACACTGATGGCCCATGTAAGCTTCCAGATGACTAATTTTTAACATAAATAATGGTTTATAGCAACTTTGCTACCACATATTAGAGTTCCTCTGATGCATCAAAATATTGTGTCCTAGACTGAGGCCCTTGAGTTGGCTATGAAATTGGAAGCATCACCCATTGGAAGAACTAGAGATGGTATGGCTAAAAACCAATCGCAGCTGGAGAACCTATCTTTACAAATTCAATACATCAATAAAGGAAAGGAAAAAAGAGAATATGTTTGGTGTATCGGGTGTGTTGTAAAACAAATTGCATAAGGATGCATCCTTTGACTTGGGAAGGGGCTAGGCATTGTAGTCTGCAGTAAGGAATCAATCCTTGGATCCCCTATTGGGGATGTGGTTTTCCTCCAAATGATTCCGCAAGATATTGTTAGTGGAATTGACATAAAATAAAGAAAATTTAAACAAAATATAAAAAAGGAAAAGGGGGGATGATGTAAACTCCAACAATAACGAAATGTATGTTGAACCACTTTGTATTTCCCAATGGTCAAGATGTGCAACACCTAAGAGGTGTGGGATTCAAGGGAAGCCAACAATTTCCCTTATGGAGGTCCTTCTTGTCCAAAA
The DNA here is from genome assembly GCA_027924585.1 of Larix kaempferi. Classification (NCBI taxonomy): domain Eukaryota; kingdom Viridiplantae; phylum Streptophyta; class Pinopsida; order Pinales; family Pinaceae; genus Larix; species Larix kaempferi. The sequence continues at coordinate 4,186,661 of BSBM01000073.1, forward strand.
TATCTGCTAAGTGGATGGTAGAAAATGGAGAGAAACTCTTGCCCCTTGGAGGAATGTGGCAAGGGAGCTTGGGAATGCTTACAAAGGTAGGAAGAGGTGGGATTTAAGGAAGCTCCAACAAAAATCCAAAAGCATAACCTTGCTCTTCTTTCCCTCTACAAAATTCATTTCAATGGATTCCTTTTATAGGCCAAGAGGTGGCCAAGAAACAACTAGATCCAAATGTGAACTCATACACTCCATGAACTAGTTCCAAGGTATGCTAAGGGGGCTATTTAATGACACCAAGTGTGTGAGGAGCCAAATTTAGATTGTTGGAGGTGATGGAGCCTTCATTGCACCATGGGAAGTAGGAGGGTCCCACTATTTTGATAATAACATGTGTATCGAAGGAAAAGCAACACGAGTATTGCACATGCACTGAACTGATAGCATGTGCTATAGAGTGGGTTAGAAACAGTTCAGTCATGCAACCTCTTATTTTGATTAGTTTTGGGCACTTTTTGGACTCATGTTTCCTTTTGTATTTGTTGAATATGTCTGTGGTGAAATACATTCTTTATTTTGATGACTACTTATTGCAAGAATCGTCAAAATGTCGTATATGTGTGAAATTTAGGCATTAACAAATGCTTCCTAATGTATGAGGTTCGGAAGGTATTGTAGAGCCGATAATGCATTAATTTTTCTTGTGTTTCTTTTTTATTATTTAGTATAAAGCATAGGAGGATGATAGGGGCCTCCCATGGGGGAATATTGTTGGTAATGAACATTGGACCTTGTAACAAAGAACAGTGTTTTATACAAACGAAGCAGGTATACCCATGCTCCTGAAATGATGTCAAGGTGACTACAATATGAGAGGACCAAGGGGTTAACTGAAGTATACTGTTGGGACATGGATGAAGGAGGATTCGATCCAAGTGAGAGTGAATAAATCAGAAATTGCTGTGGAATGTCGAATAAGCGGTACTGGTGATGATCATGACAATGCCATAAGGGTGGGGTACCAGTGTGGTGGTGAAGTTTCTTGAAATAAAACTTCACTATTCCAGATGGAATTTTACCATGGTTTGAAAATGTGAACACAACTACCTTCAAAAGTATGTTTCCCCCTAATGCGATAGATGTTTTTACATCGAGCATAGGGTAAACTACTAAGTTAGGGAGTATTAATGACTCTCCATACTAAGTTTGAGGTGATCCCTTATAGTGATTGTGAGGGATCCCAAGGTACAACTACAACTCTTCGAATATAGTGTTTTGATGTCGACGAGAGATAAAGTACATGCCAAGACAAGGGTCTTATACTGAGGACCAAGATCATGTTGTAACCAAATTTTGGATGGACAAAACTAACACAAGATTGGATGATAATTATAGGGCTCATAACTTCCTTTGATCGATGTACACATTGGATGAAAACCTTCGTTCTGGAAAGGTATAGATTGAGACAGAGGGAGATAAAATACAAATGAAATTGTTTTGATGGATATACAATACTAAGGTTAATGGTTTCCGAAAATATAGAGACTGTTAGGATATTGAGACTCAAATACATCAATCAAAGGTGAGCATGGGCTGTTTCAAAAAATAATAGGGTGTTCCTGCAATATTATGTAGATGGGGGAACAGTTTATACATAAAGAGTAATGGTGGGGTCCCCATAGTTTTGGGTGTGTCGGGGGATCAATTTGGTTATGGGAACAGTCCGCGCAGTTTTGAGTGTGTAGGGGGATTATTTCCAAGATGAGGTGGGGTGTTTTGAAAATGTGAAGATGGGTTCCCCATGAATCAATTCCATGTAGATAATTTATGTGGGAAGAAATGAATAGAACTAGTTACTTCTGAGGGTGGGGGCCCCATTGGTGTCTTTGTGGCTAGTGATGATACGAGGGATATTGCTCACAATATATTTATCATGGAGGTATGAGTGGTATTAGGTAAATATTGATCATAACATGTGTTGAGGTACCGGATGGCACTGACTATTGAAGGTGGGGGAGTAAATGCAAAGCTATAAAATGATGAGCTAGGGGATATATTTTGAAGTTGTATCAGATTCCTTGAACTTGTGGGGGTTCGACATCATGGGTGTCAATTAATTACTAGGTTGGAGATGATGTGGATACCCATGGGGGAACACGTTATTCGCAGTGATGCTATTGATGGCACATCAAAACTATAAATGAGGGCCCTATGGTTATCAGCGGGAATACTAGTAAATGCATTGTAAACAGAGGGAAAATTTTCCTATATGCCAGTTTAGTCATGCTAACTAAGATAGAATCCCAACACCGTTGCTATGGGATGGAGTTGTTGGGCCCAAGTTGGGACAATGTTTTGGGTAACATTTTTTATAAGCAGGAAAAGCTGAGATGGGCGCATCTTAGAAAAAGATGCAAGTTTGTCTAATTATTGAGGGTACTACGAAGTTGCGCGCAGCATCCAAATTTTGGAGGCACCGCAAAGACCAGTGCTGCGAGGAAGCAGTGCTGCGAAGCAGTCAGGCCACGTGGAACTAGCAAAGAGGAGTGCTGGACAAGGATCAGGTGCAGGTATCAGATGGAATGGTAGTGGTCTAAGTTTGGAAAGATGCTCCAGGAGTGTCGAGCGGTGTGCATGAGCAAATAAGGAAGACGGCCAATGCACGAGTTTGTTAAGGAAAGGACAGCTCAGGGAAAGTGATGGCTTGGTACGCCTCATGGGCGGAACCATTAGAGATGAATGGTTTGGAGAAAGAGATATGTTGGAATGCGTGCAATAGGAAGGCCGATAGAGACAGAGTGAATACGTGGAGAACCACCACGATGAAGCAAACGCTACCAGATGCCAACAAGCCGGTTTAGGGAAATCGACACAGTTTTGTAAACCCTAAGGGTTCTAGGTTTAGGTCTTTGGCATTGTAAAGACATGAACTTAGAGGCATGATCTATTTAAGAAGACAATTTTGTATGGGATGGGGCTTCATTTTTGGGGGTGATTGTTACTCTTCGCTTTTGCTATTACAATTTTGGATTGTGTATTGTAAAATCTCTCTGAGATAAGCAGATTGTAAAGGCTCTGCAGCTGTGTGCACAGAGACCTATCTGAGAGGAAGGAGAGTCTGTAGCTGGGTGCGCAGACTAAGAACGGTTGTCCCCATCCCTTTTAAAGATATATATATATATATATATATATATATATATATATATATACCCAACCGTTCTTGTGGACGTAGCTTCCCACCCGGGGGAGTGAACCACGTTAAATATCGTGTTGTGTATTTTATGAATGAATGCTAATCTGTATTTTTTGTGAATGAATGTCTAGATGTTTCTTTGCATGTTTTTATGAGAGAACTTTGATATGCATTTGCCTCAGGAGAAGTATGGAAATGATATGTTAAGTTCTACATTAATAGATGAATGATGAACATTTAGAGTTGTGTTTGAAGATAGTGAATCAGTCATTTAGTTAAAAATTCTCTTATATGCAATAAACGAATGCTTAACAGTCGGATTGTATAGTCATATATATTCGGATCACAGCACCCCAACTTAATGAATGAATGCTAGAAGAATAATCAGTTAAGTTCTTGAACAAGTGGATGAGTGATATTCGTTTCAGTGCCTTAAGTATTTTCAAGATAATCTAAGTATTGAATAGAGTTGCATTGTTCGCAGCTTCAGGAGAAGTCCCGCAGTAGAAGAACATAGTTGTGCAGACCGCAGTGTTACCCATCACTGTGTGGTCTCACCTCGCAACACATACCCCCTATTGTACTATGCAGTATGTCCATCCAAGCAACTTATCACTTAATGTGGAAATCTGATTCCGTAGTACCACATAGATACAACTCGGGTGAGACCTCAACCTGCTCGCAGGTTGTTGCCGAAAGGGCTGGTGTGAAGAAGTTTTGTTGGTCAAAGGGAAACCGCGAAGAACCTGGGTATTATAGAAAACCTTTGGGGCAGTTATAGTCAACAAATGGTTCCATTGCTGCACTAGAATCCGTGATGAGTTGCGACCGTGATGTATGACGAAGAATACCAGTTTCTGGAAGGCTCTGACAACTAGCATCCTGAAAAGACAGAAATCCAAGCTTGGTGGGACAAGACTAGAAGAGATTTTGCGAGGCAAGGGAATAGACATCTGCATCTATCTGACACACAGTGGTCGGATCGATATCTGTGGGAAGATATTCACGATATTTTCTGGGCATCATTTCCAAATGAGCTGCACGCGTGCATCTCGCAGCTCGTAGAAAAGAAAACCTGTTTTCAAGGAGGAGTTCCTATAGAGTGGACTCTTGAGCTCATAATGCAGCTCAAAGCAATAGATAGCCCATTGACACGCGCAGTCAAATTTTGGGTCAATCATATGCTAGAAGGCTTCGTAACAGAATTTGTTGTAGACACACTCAAATCCTACAGCCAAGCAGAAGCATACTTTTTTGGAGGATTCCAAGGTAAGCTACTTAACAATCTCAGTCTATACATTAAGATGTTGTTAGATGAGAAAGGTGTTTTAAGAATGCAGTAATATTCTTAAGTTTGTCATGGTAAACAGTATATATAGTGATTCTGACGAAGATACCCATAACCTTAGAAGTGGAAAGAGGTATAAATCTATTAAGAATCTTGGAGGCCATGGACTCCATATTGATACTCAGATTCCATGTAACATTGACAATGCAGCCACACCACCATTTACCCCTGAGAACCGACCGGCTACAGAAACCGCACTAGCCTTATCTCAAAACCCACCCGCTACGTAGCCCGCCCTGCATAACACTCAACCCAGTACATCTTTATCGATAATCCCATTTGTTTTCAATGCATAGAGCCCTTTACAGCAACCGCACACTAATTCGAGCGCTCCGCCACCTAACCACATAATGGCAAACACAAATATGAAGCTACCAATATTCAAAGGAACTGACCTAGAAGACCCTGATCAGCATTGGTTCCTTTGTGAAGCTATATGGAGTGTAAGACAAATCCAGGATGATGCAATGAAGAGAACATAGCTCATCACCACTTTCAGAGACAAAGCTTTACATTGGTTTATGAAGTACTCTAACATATATCCAAGAACCCTCGCAGAAATCAAAGCTGCGCTTGACGCTGAGTTTAAGAAACCCAAATATGAATCTCAGTGTATAACCGAGTTGAAAGAAATACAACAGAAATCGACTGAAACGGTTTGGGAGTTTGATAAAAAGTTCAAGACCCTATTAGACCAAGTAAGCTTTGTTATAGCCCCGGAACAACACAAGGAATGGTTCATTGCTGCGTTGTTTCCCCATATTAGATTACCATTGATGACACAGAATGTTGAGTCGCAGGCAGAAGCCTTGGAGATTGCAATGAATCTAGAAGCTTCGCCAATTGGTGAGACTAGTTTTGGGATGTCTCAGATCCAGAACTCGCTTACCACCCTAACATTAGAGTTGCAAAGCATGAAGAATGGAAAAGAACAAAGGTATGAACCTAGACATGATATCTGATGTACAGGTTGTAAAGGAGAAGGCCATGACCAGGAGCATTGCCCTTTATTCCACGACTATCTTGATACTGATGCGCCCAACCCACTAAATCAAAATCAGGCCCCATGGTGTGAAATTTGTAGAACTACAGGACACCAACCTAAAGACTATTATCTTATACAGAAATATGTGAAAACACCTAAGAATTTATACTGCAATTTCTGTAAATCAGTTGGACATGATGAATCCAATTGCCGTGCATATGAGCTAATGAATGAGAGAAAAGAGGACATGGAATCAATGAGAGGCATTGGCTTGTACCACGTACAAGAGGATAACCAGCCGAAACAAGAGAATGCACAATATGGCCAAGGAGGATATAGAGGTCGTGGTGGTGGATACCGCGGCAGAGGAAGAATTGCTGGCCCGACGCAGGGGAGAGGCCACGGCCAGGTCATTCGTTATAATTATAGCCAGCTAGGTCATGTATCTAGAGGTTGTGTTAACCCATGCAATACATGCAATTATTGTAAATCATTTGAGCATGTTATTGAATATTTCCCAGTGCTAGAGGTGGAAATGCAGAAAAGAAGACGGACGGATGCACCAAACACGAACGTCCAGTGGATCACAGTAGAGAAAAGACAAGTAGACCCAAGCATCAATGTGGTCACGCGTATCGGCGCTCAGATAGGCCGCAATAGGGGAGCATAAGTGTACACATTAGGGGAGGCTCACACAAAGTGGTCTCCTCTTGAGACAGAATGGATAAGGAAAGCTCTGGAAAAAATACCTGCTCTCGACCTACAAAAGAACAAGGAAGTCTTTATCGACGCACGGGATACATTCAGAGAGATAGCAACAGAAACACAGAGGATCCCATTGCGCAGTCAACCACTGCATGTTGAAGACATGCCAGCAACCTATGACAAAACAAGCACTGCAATGAATGTCAACACCTCCGTTGCACAGTTCCTGTGAAGCTGCATGAAGTTACTAAAAAGTGAAAATGCCATAGTAGAGCTGCAGAAGCTCATAAACCAATATGAGTCACAAACTGTAACAGAGACTTCTGATAGCGTAGTACATCACATAAGGAAGCATAAAAGAATAGGCCGAGAACTGAGGCTTACCACGCAAATAGGAGATTTTTAAAGGATGAAATCATCCTTGATCTGGGATCCGAAGTAAATGTGTTAACTAAGCAGACATGGCAGCAGATGGGTCGACCAAAGTTGTCATGGTCACCTATCCAGTTGAGAATGGATATCCAAGAGAAAGTCATACCTTTTGGCCAGTTAGCTGACGTGATAGTTGACATCGATGGAGTCCAAAGTCATGCATACTTTGAAGTTATCGAGATTGTGGATGATAGTCATCCTTTTCTGGCACTACTAGGAATTGACTGGGCTATTGATAACTTAGCTATCATAAATCTAAAGACAAAGACGATGATATTCGAATGGAAGCATCTTATGGTCATCGCACTGTTGGATCCTACAGATGGTGACATATACAGCGAGCTGATTTAGGAGGAATCAAAGGCTCGAGACTTGGACAGACTATACTAGCTTACAGCGAACCAGGAAGATTACATCAATCCTACTGTCGATGGTACACTCAATTGGAGATGTGATAGCTCCTGCGTCTCTGATTCGGAGGCAGGACTGGAAAATTGGCAAATACAGATGCATGAAGTATCAACAAGAAGGTGCGTATAGGTTATGAAATCACTGCGCTGGATCGGGAAAGAGGTAAGTCATATTCCCACATATGATGGTTCTTCTAATGTTTATACTTTCATCCAGGAATACACTGTAGCGATTGTAGCTGAGCACAGATTACCAGCATTGGATATGGCACTGTGTGACACACCCACCAGATGGTGGAATGCACACAAGCAGACATTTACCACTTGGGACCAATGTAGGATTAAGATGCAGATTCGGTTTTTCGACAAGGTTACTTTACTCTTTGAGAAGTTTAATGGATAGATAGATCCTAGTCAACATATTGAAGTCTGTTCACAGGCATGGATGGAAAGGCCATGTGAAGAATGGGTGCACCTATTTGTGCATACCCTGGCGGACGACATTCTAAAGATATGGTACCTAGACCTAGAGTTGCACAGAGAAATCACTGATTGGGAAATGTTGACTGTAAACTTCCAGAGGGACTTCAGCTTCGAGGACAAGAACCCGCTAATCCACGAGGCGTTGCAAATAATTAAGGAACGCATATTTAGGAAAGACTGTCCTCACAGAAAAATGACATTGGAAGAATTCTTTTGGGCAGATCACATTCCTGCGAACCTACACTCAGAATGGAAGAAACATGATGAACATACCATCGAATGTTATAACTTAGCTGAAGAAGATGGGGATAGCAAGGAAGATGATGAGGATGATCCGCGCAACATAAACATACCAGAATCAGAGGGTGCACGAGATGTAGAAGGACCTCCATTAGAAATCCCAAATATGAGCAGACCAGTAAAAAAATAGAAGGTGAATATTAGCACAAGAGAAGAACCAAAGTTCACAGCAATCGGAGATTATTGGGACAATCAAACTGTTGCAGAGATCGCAGACACCTTACATGAGTATCAGGAGCTGTTTTCGACAAAATTTACAGAAATGAAAGGAATTTTGGGAGACCTAGGAGTCATGAAAACACCTTTGAAGCCAGGTGCAAAGCCTTTAAAGTAGAGACCATACAAACTAGACCCGCGCTACAAGGAAAGAGGACGCACAGAGCTGGATAAGATGCTTGAAGCAAGAATCATTGAACTTGTCTAGGAATCAGAGTGGATTAGTCCCATGGTTGTTCAAGACAAGAAAGCGAAGGGTGAGATCAGGATTTCTGTGGATCTCATAAAACTGAACGATGCTTCCATGCACAACCCATTCCCTACTCCTTTCACAGATTAAGTGCTTGATAATGTTGGAGGGAATGAGGCCTATTCTTTTACTGATGGTCTTTCGGGGTATCATCATATCAGGATTGATCTTGCAGACAGGCATAAGACAACTTTTGCTATAGAATGGGGGTCGTTCTAGTACACAGTAATTCCTTTTGTCCTGAAGAACGCACCTGCCATATTTTCCAGAGTGGTCATCACAACATTCAAAGAGTTTATGCATAAGTTTCTCGAAGCTTATTTTGATGATTGGACTATGTTTGGTCTATTTAAGAACCATTGTCTGAACCTAAGAATGATGCTTGAATAGTGTCGATAGCATCAGATCTCTTTAAATCTAAAGAAGTGTATTTTTTGTGTTCCTTATGGGATCCTACTTGGACACATTGTTTGTAAGCAAGGACTGATGGTGGACCCTACGAAAATTGCTATTATTGTGAACTTTCCAACACCAACTTCAGTCAAGATGTTGCACTCTACTTTAGGCCATACTGGATACTATAGGAAATTTATAAAGGGTTACGCACAGATGACCGCAGCAATGGAAAAGCTGCTAAAAAAATACGCACCGTTCATTTGGAACGCAGAATGCAAAGAAGGTTTTGATACATTAAAAGAAAAGATGGTGACTGTGTCGATTCTAGTCTTTCCAGATTGGACGAAGCCATTTCATGTCCATGTTGACGCATCATGCATTGCCTTGGGAATCGTATTATCTCAGCCAGGAGAAGGAGGTATTGACCACCCTATTTCATTTTCGAGCAGGAAGCTATCAATAGCAGAAAAGAACTATACTACTACCGAGAGGGAAGGCCTTGCAATGGTATATTCCCTATAGAAATTCAAACATTACTTGCTTGGTGTGCACTTCCTTATGTTCACTGACAATTCTGCATTGAAATACTTGGTCAATAAGCCAGTGTTAGGGGAGCGCATATGCAGATGGCTTTTGTTGTTCCAGGAGTATGATTTTGAGATTGTTGTTAATCCAGGTAGACTGAAATTGGGACCTAATCATCTATCAAGGATTGAGTCAGGAGAAGAGTCGATGAAAATTGAAGACAATCTACCCGATGCACAATTATTTGCTATACAGTTTGTTGATGATTATTATAAGGATATCATTAATTTTCTGACAACAGGGCTGGCACCGAAGGAATTATCTATCCAGTAGAAGAAATAGCTAGTGGCGCGTGTCGTAGACTTCACTATAATTGCAGGTCAGTTATACAAACTCAGACCAAATGAAGTCCTGTGCAGATGCCTACTAGATCATGAGAAACCGTTTATTTTAGCAGATGCACATTCAGGGATCGCGAGAGGTCACTATGCAGGTAGGGCTACTGTGTAGAAGATATTGCACACAAGGCTATGGTGGCCCATGATCCACAAAGATTCCAAAGAACACTGCAGGAACTGTGATGTCTGTCAGAGGATAGGGAAACCTTCACGAAGGGATGAGATGCCATTGAATCTGTAGTTGACCTTGCAGGCATTTGAGAAATGGGCAATTGATTTTGTGGGTCCTATAAACCCACCAGGAAAAAGAACTGGTGCGAGGTATATTATTACTGCTACTAATTACCTCACCAGATGGGCGGAAGCAAAGCCAATAAAGGACTGCAATGCTAGTACTGCTGCACAGTTCATTTTTGATGAAATATTGTCAAGATTTGGTTGTCCGAAGATTTTGATGAGTGACCAAGGTACTCACTTTTTGAACAAGACCATTAAGGCACTTACAGAGGAATTCCACATTCATCATCAGCGCAGTACTCCATATCATCCACGGGAAAATGGTACTGTTGAGGCTTTCAATAAAATATTGGAAAACGCACTCACTAAGGTTTGTAATGTAAATAGAGATGATTGGGATCTGCGCGTCTCCTCTGTGTTATGGGCATACAGGACTACATGCAAGAAATTGACAGAACATACACCTTTTCAGTTAGCTTATGGGTAGGAAGCTATAATTCCATTGGAGTATATTGTCCCTAGTTTAAGGATCGCTGCGTTTTTAGGGATGGAAGACCGTACAGCATTAGAAGAAAGGCCGCTACACCTCGTTGGGTTGGAGGAAGATCACTTCATTGCCGACTTCCACCAACAAGTTCAAAAAGACCGCGAGAAAGCTTGGCATGATTGCCATATAAAGAACAAGTGATTTCAGGTAGGTGACCTAGTCCTTGTATATGATAGAAAATTCATGAAGTTTCCTAGTAAATTTAAGATGCATTAGCTTGGTCCATATACTGTGATACATGTTATTAACACTAGTGCAGTCCAGTTAGCCAATTTAGCTGGCGATATCCTACCAACTTTGATAAATGGAAGCAGGTTAAAGATGTATCATGACATCCTTGCTTCGCAAAATCTTGAATGATAAGCAGAGGAAGAGATTCCAAGTGTCAGGTACAGTTGAAATTGGACACTGTAAGTGTAAAAGAGTCTGTACATGTGTGATAAGTAGAACAATGTGTGTACTGCGCAACACTAAAAAAAAAAAAAAAAAAAGGAAGAAGATGAAGGCCACAAAGACTCAAGCTGAGACAGTGCTGAAGGAAGATGGCTTTGACATGATAGCAGAAATGGTCTTAGAGCAGATGGAGGAGCTCATTATTGACAAATATAAAAAGGATCAGGTCATCTAAGATGATCTACAAAAGACCAGGCTCGTACTGCAAGGTCTCATGAAGAAAATGGACGATGTCCAGACGAGCCTGACCTTGTGGCAAGGAGCATCAGCTGAAGGGAGGTCGATAGGAACCTCGTAGCAAGCACCACTACAACTAGCAATAACGCTGCCCTCTAAGACCAAGATTGTCCATGTGGACCCATTAGCTATTGCATTACCATTGACAGAATAGGTCACCCTGGACACAAAAGGAGTCAAGCGGGTAGAGCTCGACTTGGCCAAAATTCCCTTACCAGGTCTACACTTCATCCACACGCAAATCATTGAGGAGATGCATGAACGAATGGTAGAGTCGATGAAGTCACAAGAAGAGCTGCACGCAACAATCAGGCAGCTCGAGTTGCACGCAGACATGCAGCTGGGCGATGAACAGGACCGCCGACAACAGGTGGAGACTACCATATCTACTGTTGCCCAAGATATTGAAGGTATAGAAATCCAGGATGATCTTGCGGACATAGTTTTGAGGATCGGAGAAAGGGTGAAATCATTGAAATCAGAGTTATAGGATAAAGAAATTTTCTCTGAGGTCGACCTTGCCTCGTTGAAGGAAAAGCTCAATAAACAGATGCCATTAACTGAGCAGCAGTTAAGAGAGTAAGCAGTGACTGCTGTTGCGTAGAGCATAATGAGTGAGATGGCTAAGTGCCAAGATCTCTTGGAAAAAGTTTCAAAGGCATTCATTGCCCTTGAAGAGGATCAAGGTATACTGTAGGTAAAGACCACGGTCAAGGAAAAGCAGTCCACGGTAGAAAAGTTGGATGCAGAACTCAAGGCTCTGCCACCCAGGGAGATGTTGTCAAAGGTATAAGGAAATATCCAGCTTGAAGAAGGAAGTCCAGGCATTAAGAGAAAAAGAGACTGAGATGGATAATCAGTTACAGCAACTCCTGGAGGATGCTACAGCAATTTCGTAGTAGATAGAAGACAAGCTGAAGGAACTGCGCGACAACTAGGAGCAGGTACAAGGACAGATTGGAGAAGAGATAACTCTAGCACTGCTTGAGATAGTACAACAAGTTGAACAAGATACTAGAGAAGCAGTGGAGCAGTTGTTTGGTACATATAACGAGTTCATGGCCAATTTAGTTCCATCGGTTGTGGAGTAGAGTGAGACAACCGAAGCAGCAAGTGGCTGGGGATGAGACACATGTAAGTGTTACAGGCATGTTGGGCCCAAGTTGGGACAAAGTTTTGGGTAGCATTTTTGATAAGCAATAAAAGCAGAGATGGGCGCAGCTTAGAAAATGATGCAAGTTTGTCTAAGTATTGAGGGTGTTGCGAATTTGTGCGCAGCATCTGAATTTTGGAGGCACCGCGAAGACCAATGCTGTGAGGAAGCAGTGCTGCAAAGTAGTCAGGCCACATGGAACCAACAAAGCGGAGTGCTGGACAAGGATCAGGTGCAGGTATCGGATGGACCAGTAGTGGTCTAAGTTTGGAAAGATGCTCCAGGAGTGCCGAGCGGTGGGCACGAGCAAATCAAGAAAGCAGCCAATGCATGAATTTGTTAAGGAAAGGACACCTCAAGGAAAGCAATGGCTTGGCACGCCTGATGGGAGGAACCGTTAGAGATGAACAGCTCGGAGAAAGAGATCTGTTGGCACGCGTGTGACAGGAAGGATGATAGCGACATAGTGAAGATGTGGAGAACCACCACGATGAAGTAGATGCTACCAAATGCCAGCAAGCCGGTTTAGGGAAACCGACTCAGTTTTGTAAACCCTAAGGGTTTTAGGTTTAGGTCTTTAGCATTGTAAAGACATGACCTTAGAGGCATGATCTATTTAAGAAGACAATTTTGTATGGGATGGGGTTACATTTTTTGGGGTGATTGTTACTCTTTGCTTTTGCTATTACAATTTTGGATTGTGTATTGTAAAATCTCTCTGAGATAAGAAGATTGTAAAGGCTCTGCAGCTGTGTGCATAAAGACCTATCTGAGAGGAAGGAGAGTCTACAACTGAGTGTGCAGACTAAGAATGGTTGCCCCATCCCTTTTAAATATATATATATACCCAACCATTCTTTTGGACGTAGCTTCCCACCCGAGGGAGTGAACCACGTTAAATCTCGTGTTGTGTGATTGTATTTTATGAATGAATGTTGATCCGTATTTTCTGTGAATGAATGTCTAGATGTTTCTTTGCATGCTATTATGAGAGAACTTTGATATGCATTTGCCTCAGGAGAAGTATGGAAATGATATGTTAAGTTCTGCATGAACAGATGAATGATGAACATTTAGCGTTGTGTTTGAAGATAGTGAATCAGTCATTTAGTTAAACACTCTCTTATATGCAGTAAATGAATGCTTAACAATTGGATTGTATAGTCATATATATTTGGATCACAGCACCCCGACTTAACGAATGAATGCTAGAAGAATAGTCAGTTAAGTGCCTGAATGAGTGGATGAGTGATATTTGTTTCAGTGCCTTAAATATTTTCAAGATAATATAAGTATGGAATAGAGTTGCATTGTTCGTAGCTTCAGGAGAAGTCCCGCGGTAGAAGAACATAGTGGTGTGGACCGCAGTGTTACCCATCACTGCACGGTCTCACCTCGCGGCACATACCCCCTATTGTGCTGCGCAGTATATCTGTCCAAGCAACTTATCACTTACTGTGGAAATATGATTCTGTAGTACCCCATAGATACAGCTTGGGTGAGACCTCAACCTGCTCGTAGGTTGTTGCCGAAAGGGTCGGTGCAAAGGGGTTTTGTTGGTCAAAGGGAAACCATAAAGATCCTGGGTCTTATAGAAAACCTCTGGGTTAGTTATAGCCAACATGAGTCTTATTCTTATAATGGAAAAAAATGAGTTTCCTTCCTATCCTGGTCGTGATCCTACACATATGACACACATACCAAAGTGTAGTAAAGAACGTGACAAAGGTATTAACAATGTAGAGAATATCACAAAAACATGGCATACCTAAAGAGGTGCATGTAAGAAAAGGGCCTAGGAAAAACTATTCGAAAGAAGGATTGGTTGACTCCATGTTGAATATATCGATGTGTTGATTGTAGTGGTGCAAACGGTTTGTAAAACAGAGCTACAGCTTGTCTGCAGGGTCAGTTTGAAATTCATTCCAAATGAATACAAATAGGGGGTGGGTCCCAAATTTTGAAATCATTTGAACTATTCGTTAATGACCTCCTAGAGCACTTTTTTGGTGATTCTAGGAGATCTGTCCATCCATTTGATGAGCCATGAGATACAGGGATGTCATTTCTTTGTTTTTTTTCATTGTATCCAAATAGATATAGGAAAAGTGAGTCCCTAGGGTGTCATAGACTCGTTTTATCCCATAATTGGATACCATGTGGGATTTTGGAGGAAGCCCATGCTATAGCATGGGATAATAGAAAAATCGCATGCTATTGTAGTGCGGTATTTTCCAAAATAAGACGTGATAGTAGCGCCGGGAAAATGTACTATTCTATGCTACGCATGGGATGTGGGTTGTTTGGTCGTGCGCTGGTGTAGCCTAGTGTGGCCGAATAGTTCAAATATTAAGCACCTAGTGTCGCATGGGTAAATGCAATATATTCATGCGCCATGTCTTGTCTTTGATGATGTCGCACTATGCACATAATTCCTAAGGGGAGGGCTCATGTATTTATGGTTTTGATTGATGGTTGTCTGATGGGTGAAAAGTTTCCTTGTGTAGGTAATCTTGAGTTCATTATAGCTGAGGTGGGTTCCATAGAGTGGCAAGAGTGGAACTACGATGATATCATGCCACTGGTACTAGGGGACATGGAAGAGACCCAAAATCTATGAGATGCGGGGCTCTTTGAATTTTTTCAAATGCCCCTTGATGCGATCATTAGAGTATCTTCTGTGGATACTGCTCGACATGTGGGACCAAGATAGGGGCATATTCAAGGTTGGTGGGGAGGAACTGAGCTTTATGACTCATGATATTTACTTTATTAATGGGTTTCTTCATAGTGGGGTGGAGGATCCACTCCCCCCACATATGGAGGGGCATACAATCTATGGATTGGTGGATTGATATTGCGATGGTGACTAGAGATCTCTGAACTATGATCAGATTCTGATGAGCCATCTGAGGGATTTTCCAGTGAGGGATATAGAGATAACCGTTATGAGAGTGTTGGGGCTTTCTCCCCCCCAACTATATTACGAGTGGGAAGTCAGTATTGGTTGAGCAGGTGATTGTCGGCCAACTAGTGGCATGGGGACCCATGTTGCTCCATACTATGATGGGGCAGATGACTACATTATGGTGGGGAGGTCCAAGGAGGACCTTTTGCTATAGGATCATGCTATGATCCTATTTCTTCGAGTGGTACCTCACACTAAGGCCGTCAGTAGTGGTTCCTCTGAGGGGCCCTCAAGAGCCTTGGATGATGTACTGGGGGTGAGTGATGCCTCGGGATGGTGGTGGCATGGTGGGGGCGTATTACACCCAACATATTTTGGATGTGTGGGAAAAGTGCATCAATGTGATGGAGAGATACCCTTGGAGTGGTATGGAATGTGGATTATTGGGGGGATATGGGGTTTCCACCTCATAACAGTGGATTCAATGCTACATGTATGCTTTATGGTTGTGATGATAGTTACATATATTATTGTACATGTTTTTTTTTGCACATTTTGTATATATTTTTATCATGTAGTGATAGCGATTTTCCTCTTGTGATTCAAAAATTGGTCTAAGGCTAGCTCGTCAGGCGTGGCATTGGCAGTGCCGAGATAGGGAGCTAGACCAACGGTAGGAGTAGGTCCAGTTATTGGGGGTGTTGTTGTGGCTGGGTGAGCAGTAGTGGGAGGATCTCCTACTATGGGAGAAGGTGGAAGAGAGTTGATGGCCATTGCATTGGCTGAATTGGAAAGGCATCTTAACACTATGTCTGTGGAGGTTGACGACAGAGATTTTACCGACATCAAGGATGAGTAGTTGGCATTGACTCTACAGCTAACAACATAGTGTGGGATGGCATTGCGTCGTTATATGTGGAGGTTTCCAATGTCATGCATGTAGAAAGGGAGGTGTAATAGGGAGTAGATCCTCCACCACGATAGAGGCCATGATAGGGACTAGGACCTAGGAAAGGACAAGACCCCGAGGTGGCGAGAGGTCAGGTTGTGCGGCCTTTGGCTATCATCGGGCCTCGTGATCCACTAGCTGGAAAGGCAGCGTGAGTTTGTTGAATAGGGCTATGAGCCCATTTTTGTATATGTTTGTGATGAAGCCTATGGGAGGTGGTTTATATGATGTATCCCCCATAAGGATATTTTGTATATGCCCCTGGAGGGCCATTTTGTACATGACACCTATTTTTTTATGATATATATATATAAACCATTTTTTTGGCATATATGATATTCTTCTCTTGTTTATGTTGTGTCGATGTATGTTGTGGATGTATGGTTCATGTTTTCTGTATGTTGATGTGATGCATATGTAGTGGTAGATACTGACATTTATGTTGCAAATGGTTATCATCTTATAAGACATGATGATGATATACATGCATGTGTAGCATTAGGTGTGACACATAAATTATATATCCTTTTGTTGGGTGTGCAAGACTAGGAATTCGTGTGATGTATCAGGTGTTAATTCAAGAGCTCATTAGCGACGAAGTCAGTGAATGCATTGGCATTTCTCAGTATGTGTGTGAATTAATGGTTTCAAACTATTGGATGAGAAGGTTCACATGCAATAACTTGCAAAACAAGGCTGGGTTGAGGACATGAAATACATTGTTTACCTGCAAGAAAACTAGATAGGAGTCTAGGTGTACCCGCATATGGCATATTCCAAGGTGGGTTGAATCACTTAGGAGACCTATGATGGCGTCATATTCTACTTGGTTGTTTGTGAGTGCCCCCAAACATATTCCGCTGGTCTGGTGGAGTACAGGGGAGGGGGAATAGATAGCCCAGATAGCTAATGCGAGGTTCTTGTACCATCAACTTGCACCTTCCGAGTAGTCGATATAGATGTATGGTTAAAAAGTAATTTGCATAAAGATAAGAGATACTTATTCTCAATCCCAAAAAATGGATCAAACATAAGAAGATAAAATATGGACACATAGGAAGGGTAACAATATATGTTGTGAGCCTTCTTTGTGTTTGGGGTTGTTAAATGTGGGAATCATGGGTGGTACCAGTGGTAGTATGATACATGGGATATCATCCTATAATTTAACACGAGAGGCACCTAGCATTTTTTAATTGCATGGGAATGTTGGTGGGGGATCCGTGTCTTCTTCAGAAGATGAGGAATCACTACAAGTGAGGATATCAACCAATGGGATACAACATTGATGGTATCCAACAAGGTGGATACTATCTCCTCGGTTGGTGGATCATGATGGAACAAACTAAGGGAATAAATATGATCTTGGAGTCTCATCAGTTTGAGATGAACTTCTCATTTGGAACAAATAATGGGGAATTGGAACAATAAGTGAGAGGTATTGTTGCAAGATTGTCAAGGTCATGGAATTTGGGTGAGAAAGTGTGCCTGTACTTCCATGGAGTTTAGTTGATCCAAAATGGTGATTATTGTTATACCTCAATATTACACATTATGCATTAGTGTCGCATCCTTGTACTAGTGACCTAAACGACAGTTTCCCTTAAAGATCATCTGAACATCCAGAGTGAAAACCATTGACTGAATACTGAAAGCAAAACCTTTTTCTGCCATCTTCCAGCCCAACTTAGCCCTGTTTGTGAGCACTGCCGCTCCTTGCACATCTACAAGGGCGCGGTAGTTAGCACTACCGCGCGTTGCTCCTTCTCTGGGGCGCGGTACTACCGCGTTATGCTCAGTTATAGGGGCGCGGTAGTCTGAAATTAGCCTTTTTGCCTTGGATTTTGGGATTTCGACCTTCGAGGAGATTTTGTTGGGATTACCACCTTTGGTTCGATCCTAACTCCTTCTTTGTTTAGCTGGCCTGATCCACTAAACCCTCCATAGATCCACACTTCTCTCTTGTTGGTTAACCTTTCCATGTGCTATAAGAGAGAAGCTTTCCATGGGCCAAAGGGAGGACTTTTGGGGCATCAAACCTATGATCTTCATACTTCTGCAGAGATAGTTAGAGGAAGCACTTGGAGCTGGAAGTTGGCTTGGACATCAAGCAACTATTGTACATGACTTCAAGTTGGTAATGGAATAACTTGTCTTGTTTTCCCAAATCATTTGTGTTAATTTTGTTTTAATGATATGATTTGTATCTTTCATAGATTTAGATCCTAACTCATGTTTCAGGTTGCTAGAGAATAGTGCATTCTTGTGTCTTGGTTCCATTTTGACAGGTTCACTTGTGAGGGCTTGGAGATTGGAGCAACTACAAAGACAAGCGTTTGGATAGAAGGTCAGTTAAACTTCTTCTACCCTTTCTAGCATTTTAATCTTGAGATGTTTGTTAGATCTAGGGATTCAAGGTAGCATTTGTTTCCTTTTTGTCTTAGTATAGAGTCAGTATATCCTGCTTTATCCTAAGAGAGTTTCTACCTATCCGTAGGGAGAAATTTCTACAACAAAAACTGGCGACCATACTGGGGATTTTTGAATCCATTTTCTTTGTTTGTGAAGTTTGCTTTCAATTTCACTTATTGATTGTAAGAATTGGGTTCTTTTACCCCCATTCACTTCCCTGTTCTCTGCATTAGATTTCTGTTGCAGATCAGTAAGTCCTCTGGGTTGGCAAACCCTTGAAAAGTCAAAATCTTTTCTCAAACATCCGCCTCTTTCCCTCTGTTCACACAGTGCCGCGCCCCCGTAACTGCCTACAGAGCGGTAGTCTTGCAGTACCGCCCCTTAAGCGCTGTCTACAGCGCGGTAGTCTTGCAGTACAGCCCCTTAAGCGCTGTCTACAGCGCGGTAGTCTTGCAGTACCGCCCCTTAAGCGCTGTCTACAGCGCGGTAGTCTTGCAGTACCGCCCCTTAAGCGCTGTCTACAGCGCGGTAGTCTTGCAGTACCGCCCCTTAAGCGCTGTCTACAACGCGGTAGTCTTGCAGTACCGCCCCTTAAGCGCTGTCTACAGCGCGGTAGTCTTGCAGTACCGCTCCTTAAGTGCTGTCTACAGCGCGGTAGTCTGTCAGTACCGCTCCTAGGTGGCCTGCAGGTCCGCGGTAGTTCCTGGAAAGTGTGTTTATTTGGTTTGTTTGGTTATTTTTGGGTCTTTTCGAGATTTGGATCCATGTTGGCCCATGAATCGTGCATCCTACAGTCGTTTTGACCCATATTAAGGTTTTGAGATCATTTTTGGTTTGGTGTGCTTGGCGTGTTTGGATTGCTTGGCATCTTATTTCCTTTACATCCTATCTAATGATTGTTTGAAAAGATTGATTCCTTGCCTCCACTTTAGTTCAAAGAGAAGCTTGATTTTGTCGTTATTTTACCATATTCATGAAATTGAAACACATAGGTATTCTTCTTGCTTTAATTTAATCATTTGACATTTTTGGTATTACATTCATAAGAAGAAGAAATGCTTGTTTCATATTTATGTGCATGTGAGTTAGACAATATTATTAGATTCTTCTCTTTGTCTTGCATTTGATTGGAAGCATTTGTAGAATCTTTCTTTCCATAGCTTGGATGTGTCTTTTTCAAGTGTAAAAAGATGGGAAATGAATTAGAATCATTACGTTTGGTGTTCATATGAAGAAATTTTTCATTACTTTGGGTTAGTTTTGGGTACATATTTTACTTCTTTCTATCATTTTGAAAAGAAATAAAATTGCATGTGCATTGGGTTGTGCATATTGGGAACGGAAAGAATTCTTCCTTACTTTAGCTAGTATTCATCGAAGAGAAAGGCTCATTTCGATTCATCTTCATTTGCATGGTTTGGGTCGTCATAACACCATCAAGTTGCACTTCCATAACCCGATTGAGTAAGACAGCCACTAAAATTAATCTCCCTAATTAAACCAGCTTTAACCTCACTTGAGGAAATCAAAAGAATTTGGTAGTTAGGTAGGACACCGGGGATAGGCATCAAAATAATTCCCCCTTGTCATTTTCATCTGAGACATAGTCGTTGTCTTTAGGGAACTAAAATCCTCTAGTATTTATTGACACGGTCACAGCTAGTTTGTGGAGGGGCCTCTTGACTGTTTCCAACTTTCAGGGGTTAAACGGCCGCGAGATTGAGAACCGGACGGACTCTGTGGAATACCGCACTCCACTTAGCCCTAAGGCAACATCGATCGCTGTCTTCTTCGGAAGGCTGAAGTGCCCAAAACCTTTTCCGACGTGTCATGAACGAGGTAGCTTAGTATCTATTCTACTAGGGCTCTTTTACCCAGGCTCCCTTTCGGTAGAGGGATATCCTTCTTATATCGGTCTCTCATGTTGTATTGTTCGACTTGGATTTCATCACCTTGCGAAGGATACAATTTGTTGAGGTCTCCAGCTCTTAGTTAAGAGTTTTTGCTTGTTATCTTGTAGAGGGTCTTTTTCTTTGTAGGGATGCTTGTTGGCATTCTGGCCGTTTTGTTGTACAGCTCGCTTACTTTGGCAGCGGCCTCAGTATAGTTTTTTGAGCTTGCTCTTTTGGCCTGTGAGCCTTGTCTTTTCCTAGCTCCCCTTTCGCACGCTCGGTTGCCTGAGGGTTTTTGAGTTCTTTTTAACAAAACTTTGTCTACATCACTTAGTTTTGTTCCATGGAGAATCCACCTCCATGCGCCCATGCTCCTTCTGGGACTACCAATCCGGAGACCCCTTTTCAAGGGGTACCTTTTACTTTTCCTCCAGTTGGAGATATTGGTCCTCCCTTTATTGCCACGTTAAATCTTCCTGGATTAACCATAGGATTACCGGTATGGTTATTCAATCCGGTAATTCCGATTGCGCCCAATGTTTCGAATGTTAACTCTCCACCACGAGAGAGTCAATCCCAAACTAATCCTTCCCCTTCTTCGTCGGATGAATCTTCTTCCGTTCCTTCTTCCTCGCCTGACCAAAGCAATAGTGTTAGTAATCAGGTGGATAAGAAGAAGAAGAAAAGGAAAGTTAAGAAGAAGAAGGATAAAGAAGAGACCAAGCGTAAACCAGTTGCCCCTAATGGCACTCATTCTACGAAAACACCCCGTAAGCCCAAGTTCCCTTGCAAACTTTGTAAGGGTGATCACCTTCTCAAGGATTGTCCTGATCTTTCCCGTGTGTCAGAAGTGTGGTCTAAAAACCCCAAACCAATTGTATCGTCGACCTCTGACCATCATGTCGATAGCACCCCCTCAACCAGTGACCCCTTGGTGAAGGGTCGTAAGGGTAAAGTCCTATATCCCTGTTTGATATGCAAGGGTATGCACCGTACTTTCCTTTGTCCGAGCATGGACGAAGCCTCGCGGTGGTTGGAAGATATTACTAGTTCTCAACTGGTACCTCCAACAGACCATGGTAAACTGTCCCTCGACCCCCCGCTGGTTGACCAAGTGATCAATTCAGTTTCATCTGCAATTGATCCCACTCTCCCTTCCGAGAGTGAAGTGATTGAGTCGCTGTCATCCCCACTCGATCCCGCTCTTTCATTGGAGAATGTCCAGATTGAAGCAGTCACCTTGACACAACCTTCGTCTCATTCTTATCTTCCAAGAGAGAGTGAATTGGAAACCACTGATGTTTTCATTATCGATTCAGAACGTCCTCGGCAAGGGGAAACCCTGTCCGTTTCCGCGAGACCCCCTCCAAGCACTGAGGTTATTTCCTTTGATTGGAATGGTCTAACAGAATCTCGTCTTCCTTCGAGTGTTCCTTTTCAAATATCTGTAGGAGTTTCCAATAAAGAAATTTTTCGTACGATAGTTGATGAAGGAGCTTCTGTTAGTATTCTATCCTCAACTGCTTGGAAAGCCTTAGGTTCTCCTCGGCTTGTGCCCGTCACTGATCAGATACTGGCTTTCAACAGAAGGCCTACTGGACCTTTAGGGTCCCTTCCTCAGTTACCTATCACTTTGGGAGGGAAAACTGTCTGTATTGATGTCATGGTCATCCAAGGTCCCTTAGATTTTAATCTACTCCTTGGACGCGATTACGTCCATGCCATGAAGGCTGTAGTGTCCTCACTCTTCCGAGTGATGTATTTTCCCCATCATGGGAATGTTGTGACCATCGATCAGCTTTCCTTTGTGACGCCCACTCATCGCATGACTCCTAGTCACCAGACTTCCCTAAACATTCCACATGTTTTAGTGGTTTCTTCCCCCTAGGGGGGGGGACTTTTGGAGCAAAGTTCTATTCTGGTGTCAAGCTCGTTAAAAAATGAAACCATCATCCCAAGCATAGTTTACTTTTGGTTTTAAGCTTGTGTAAAAATGAAACCAACCATCATTTCAAGCACAGTTTTCCTTTGGTTTTAAGCTTGTGTAAAAATGAAACCAACCATCACTTTGAGCAGAGTTCCCTTTATGTGTCAAGCTCATTAAAAAATGAAACAGGTCACCACGAGCATAGTTTATTCTTTGTTTCAAGCTCATTAAAAAATGAAACCGACCCTCAAGCACAGTTTACCGTTGGTTTTGAGCTTGCGTAAAAACGAAACCAATCCCAAGCATAGTTTACATTCGGTTTCAAGCTTGCGTAAAAATGAAACTACCCTCAAGCACAGTTTACTTTTGGTTTTAAGCTTGTGTAAAAATGAAACCAAATCCCAAGCATAGTTTACGTTCAGTTTCAAGCTTGCGTAAAAATGAAACTACCTTCGAGCATAATTTCTTTCTGTTTTAAGCTCATTAAAAAATAAAAAGGACCCTTTCAAGCATTGTTATTATCTATTTCAAGCTTGTGTAAAAATGAAATAGATCTCCCTTCCATTTGTTCGAGTCTCTCGCTAGAGTTAGGATTTGAACCTTCATTTCATCTGCCTGGGTCACTTGATCCTGGTTCTCCCTACTCCCCCTAGTGAACACATTTGGATTAGTATCCAGGATTTTTGGGTAAGGAAGAAGAGTAGTCAGACGAAACGAAGCTTGGGGGGCATGTTTAGCCGTTAGCAATCATGCTGGGGGCATTTACCAACCTCTGATCATCATGTTGGGAGGGAACCCATCAATGGGCCTTAATCATGAGCAGAGTTTACCATTGGCTTCAAGCTCATTAAAAAATAAAACCAATAGTCTGAGCAAAGTTCTACTCCTGTGTCAAGCTCGTTAAAAAATGAAACATATCCTTTCCCTTTGAGTCGAGTCTTGTCGTAGACTTAGTAAATGAACCTTCTTTTCACTTGCCTATACCTTAGGCGAATGAAATGAAGCTTGGGGGCATGTATTCAACCTCTAAAAGTTACGTTGAAGTCAACTCGATCACCTCTCTACATCACGTTGGAGCTAAGTCACTTACTTCTAGCAATCATGCTGGGGGCATGAACCAACCTTTGGATTTCATGATGAGAAGAAGTTCACCATTGGGAACATTTTCGAGCATACTTTCCTTTTTAGGTTTCGAGCTCATTAAACCATGAAAATTATCTTGAGCATAGTTCATTTTCTGTTACAAGCTCGTTAAAAAATGAAGCAGACATCACGAGCATTCTTCCAACCTATCTTCGAGCTCGTTAAAAATAGTAAGATGGTGTTTGAGCTTACTTTTCACTTTTTTCGTGCTCTGGTTAAAACATGAAAAGTGGTTTGAGCTTACTTTTTCCTTTTTCGTGCTCTGGATCCAAACATGAAAAAGATTCCGAGTGCTTTTGATACCATTATCGTGCTCGTTAAACAAATTGGAGTAAAAAGGTGTGTCTAACGAGTATAGGTTTATCACTTTATCCGGCCTCGCTAGACTATTTACGGAAAAGGAACTGTGCCGAGTTTACTTTTCCTTTGTCGTACTCGGTCATCAACCATGACAAAGTTGTACATGGAGTCCATAGTTAAGCTCTTTTCAGACTCCCTAAAATTGAAAAGATTGCCAAGTGAAATTGATTCATTCATGCTTGTAAAAGGATTTGAATGATCGTCTCCCTAGTGATAGTTTACCCCTTTTTCGGACTAGGGGGCACTACTTACGAAAAAGGAATACTCCAGCCAATCATGACTGGAAGAGTCCTCTCCCGCGTTGTTTTACCCTTTTTCGAGCGATGAGGCTAACCTTACGAAAAAGGACCGTTGGAGTCTTCTTTAGTTATTTTCAGACTCTCTAAACATGAAATGACAATCGAGTTTTCCTTCCTTGGACTCGTTAAAATTTGACATCGAAGGACCCACTTTGGGACGAACCCCTCCTTTCTCAGGTTCGAAAAACATGTGAGATTGGACTCATCTATGAGATGAGCTATATCGAGCATCTGTTATCCTCCTCAAGCTCGTTAAAAAACAAAGAGGTCCTCGTCCATCATGTCGGGGGAAAATGGGAAAATGAGTCAAGTTTACCTTGTTGGCAGCTTGTGAGTCTTCACCTTTGAACATGGCATGCATCCTCACCTTGTCTATTTTGGGTAGTCAGTCTCGATAGTGTCATCATTATGATCATGCGTCCTCATTATTGCTATGAGTTCACACTTTCTGTGGTTCTGTCTGTTCAAGTAATCCCTGCTGCCAAGCTCTGTTTCATGCCGTTATATGTTCAAAGGGTTATTACCTTGAGTCCACCTCCACTTCATGTCAAACCTTCCCTTTGTGTCAGTAAATATTCCATTGTTTCATCGGTCCATACTATCTCTCGTTCTGATTTCGTGTCGATGATGTGGGAAACATCATGGCCCACCTTCGACGAGTCTATTCCTGTCGACACCAAATCACTATCCAGGAATTAGGCTTAGGATTCAACCACTAGTACCTTGGTACCTGCATGCCTCAATGGCAGTTTTCCTCGTATTCAATAGTAGGTTTTCATCAATGACCTCTGATTGAATGATCTCTCGGATGCTCGACATCAACTCCTTTATTCGCATTTCGTTGAGATGTACTATAGATACCTTGGGGATCATCGTCATTATTGGTGATTTCCCTCGCATTTGTTAACGGTTCACATCATTGACCGGTAATCAAATGGTTTCTACCATGTTCGACTTCAACACCTTGTAATCACATGGCTAGATTCGTATCATTTGCGATCGGGTAGAAGACCCTGGGCGCGCCTTGGTATTTTGATCACGTCCAGGTTGCAATGGAGATTTCCTCTGTATTGTCACACAGATCCACTTTTGTATTGGTCGTGGCTGTGTCAGTACTTTCTCATGGATCTACGCTTGTTCATAGTAGCCATGATGTGTCTACAGTCTATATCATCTCAGTACTCATGGATCTGCAATGTATTGGTCGGCAGCCATGCTTTGAGTCATTTGTTTCCGAGCATGGGAATGCCCGCCTCGGTGGTATATTTGACATTTTCTTTCTGTTTCAGCTCCTTGTTGCTCCCCTCGATGCTATCTCCGAACCATATTTGTAAAGTCTTTCGGCCATCAGTCTCTTCTGACCTCACACTTTAGGGGGCATCTGTTATACCTCAATATTACACATTATGCATTAGTGTCGCATCCTTGTACTAGTGACCTAAACGACAGTTTCCCTTAAAGATCATCTGAACATCCAGAGTGAAAACCATTGACTGAATACTGAAAGCAAAACCTTTTTCTGCCATCTTCCAGCCCAACTTAGCCCTGTTTGTGAGCACTGCCGCTCCTTGCACATCTACAAGGGCGCGGTAGTTAGCACTACCGCGCGTTGCTCCTTCTCTGGGGCGCGGTACTACCGCGTTATGCTCAGTTATAGGGGCGCGGTAGTCTGAAATTAGCCTTTTTGCCTTGGATTTTGGGATTTCGACCTTCGAGGAGATTTTGTTGGGATTACCACCTTTGGTTCGATCCTAACTCCTTCTTTGTTTAGCTGGCCTGATCCACTAAACCCTCCATAGATCCACACTTCTCTCTTGTTGGTTAACCTTTCCATGTGCTATAAGAGAGAATCTTTCCATGGGCCAAAGGGAGGACTTTTGGGGCATCAAACCTATGATCTTCATACTTCTGCAGAGATAGTTAGAGGAAGCACTTGGAGCTGGAAGTTGGCTTGGACATCAAGCAACTATTGTACATGACTTCAAGTTGGTAATGGAATAACTTGTCTTGTTTTCCCAAATCATTTGTGTTAATTTTGTTTTAATGATATGATTTGTATCTTTCATAGATTTAGATCCTAACTCATGTTTCAGGTTGCTAGAGAATAGTGCATTCTTGTGTCTTGGTTCCATTTTGACAGGTTCACTTGTGAGGGCTTGGAGATTGGAGCAACTACAAAGACAAGCGTTTGGATAGAAGGTCAGTCAAACTTCTTCTACCCTTTCTAGCATTTTAATCTTGAGATGTTTGTTAGATCTAGGGATTCAAGGTAGCATTTGTTTCCTTTTTGTCTTAGTATAGAGTCAGTATATCCTGCTTTATCCTAAGAGAGTTTCTACCTATCCGTAGGGAGAAATTTCTACAACATGAAAGGCTTCAAAAGGATCTGCGCAAGAGCAGTTCTATCCCCAGCCTGTTTGGTGTAGTTAACTCCCATGGATACAAAGGCCTCCGCTAGAACTTATGGGGTTTGATCCCAAAGGAACAGTATTCCTATGAGGGAAGATTAAAGTGTTCTAACTCTAAATGGATCTAAAACTTAAACAAATCTACCTTAAAGGAAATCTAGACTAAGTCAGATCTAATCTAAAGGAAGGGTATTGCTTATGTGCAGGATAAATTGGTTTGAATTTTAATAAGTTAATTCACCAACTTAACAAAAATGTAAAATTGGATCATTACTTATTACTTCAAAATATAATTAGACAATGAAAATTACTAATAGCAGTTTAAAGATTGAGTGCATGCAAGATTATCCTGTAGTTCTTATGCTAATTGAAAAATTAACATGAATTATGTTTTTGTGAATCATTTGCAGAAATAGATAAAGATTTTAATTAAATAAATTCAATTAAAACATAAATACACAAATACCATGAATTAAGACAAATCCAAATCAAAGATCAATGCATTAATGATTGGCTGCAAAATCAATAGTATTCATAGATAATTAAGGTGAAGAAATCAGACATCATCAAAGAAAGTTGATAACATCAACCAAGAAGATGCCAAAAGAAACTAACTTTGATTCATTGGTCTACTAAAAATTACAATATCACAAGTGAAATGTAATGACCCTTTTTCAAAATTTTATGAAAATGCCAATTTTTCCACTTTTTCTCCAATTTCGACCTTTGACTAGTTTTATTGTTTTGACCTCCAAATCAACCCAAATGCTCCCAAATATTCTGTAGGAGTGTATGAATGGTATTTAGACTTGAATATTAGGTTAAGGTATGTTTTATGGCCCTCCAAATACTGCTACAAACTTGATTTGTATTCTGATCAATATAGGTAATTTTGACTAGTAATTTGTGCATCAAATCCCCCCGGGGTAACACTGCAAATGGCCTTCCAAATGCCTCCAAACTCCCAAGAATTTATGAAAAGAGGTATGTAATGTGTTAAGTATGTGATTAAGGTCTCATATTCACCATTAATTTATTTTTACTACTGTTCTAACTCTCTCACATTCAACAGCAAAAACCCCCAATTCGACCCTTGGGGAAATGGCACTATTTCACCTCTCAATACAAACAAACTGAGTAAAAATGCTTCAAATGCTCAAGTACAGTACATGAAACTTGTATAATATATCCATGGAAGTATATTTATCACAAATATATCATATAATCATCCATCCATTCGAAATAATCAACCTTATAGTGTCATACATCAAAGCATTGGGGAAACGGACATTGTTTGCTCATTAATCAATAATTTTGCATACATTCAATGGGTATTTCGACCTGATAGTTTCTGAATATGAATAAAATAGGATATGAATCTATTACAATCAGAAAAATATCATATGAAGCTCTCCCAATGAGTGCAAGATCTCACCCAAAGCGCAATCCCTCAAGGATCCCGAATATGCCTTCAAAACTGGAAATGGTGGAGAGAAAGTGCTGCACTAAACCAAACCATAAAACTTCCTGTAGCTGATACCTGCAAATAAAACTCCATTAAAGAACCATGAAAGACCTGAGTGGCCTCTCCAAACACCAACTTGGATGGGAATCTTTTACCCTCGAAGTTGGCTAAGGCAAGAAACTAGTCATCCACTAGTTCTCTCTTCACAAATGCAATTTTTCTCAAATCATCAAAAGCCATTCTCATACTTGATTTCTACATTTTATAACCAACATTAGACTTCAAGGGGTCGAAATCCTCTCAATAGATTCAATAATTTCCCATTTAGAAAATATTCCTCATTTGCCACTTGTCTCCTAGTTCCAACCTTCCATCTTCTCCCAAATTTGAATTTGAGTCTCTTTAGATTCCTCCAACTCCATGAGTGCCTTCCTTGAGCCTATTTTTGGGGCTGACATGTCATAATGGTCAGGTGTAAGAATTCAGGTCTGAATTTTGTCATAAATGTCATAGATGCTTCATTATTGTTGTCATAAAACTAGGGAATCTAGCCCAAGTGTCCACTAGTCTCCAATTTGACTCTTCCTCTCCCATGGAGGTTACTATTCCATCCCATTTCGACCTAAGATGCTCAATTCCATGTGTTATGACTTATCAACTCACCCAAGAGTGTTCACCTTCCCATGAATTGGAATTGGCATGAGAGAGCTGCCATGTGTCATTGAAAAATCAAGCTAGTGTGGGTCCCACCACCTCCATATGTCTCCAAAACCACTTGCCACCTAGAATTTCTCTTGAATTTATTTATTCATCATATTTATTAAATGCTTGAACCCTTCTAATGTATAAATATCATTTATTAGCTTCCTTATTACCATCCCACATGTGCCCATCCAACCTAGGAAACTAGTAGGATTGATGGGATTGTCTTACTATGCACTTATTTGAATGGGGACATTACAGTCCTCCCCACCGAAGATTGCTTGTCCTCAAGAAATTTCAAATTTGGATGCTGCAAAATCTTCTCCTCTTCCCATGTGGCATCTTCATTTGGTAAGTCCTTCCATTGCACTAAATATTCTTTGATGATTCTACTCCTCAACCTTCTTTCCCGTGTCTTCAAAATCTTTTCCGGAACAAGTGTGAGTTGACCTTCATCATCCAAAGGAGGAAGTATTTGTTAAGTGATGATTTGCTGACCAAGAGCTTTCGTAAGACAAGAAACATGAAATACATTGTGGATTTTACTCCCTTCCGGAAGTTCTAGTTTATATGCTACTTCTCCAACCTTCCGCACTACCTTGTATGGCCCATAGTACCTTGGTTTTAATTTTTCTGCTCCATTCTTTTTTAGAGATGTTTGTTTATAGGGATGCAACCTTAAATATACTAAATCATTGACTTGAAAGGTTCTTTCTTCTCTATGTCTTTCAGCATATTGTTTTTGTTGATTTTGAGCAACCTGCAAATTGTCTTTCAAGAGCTTTAAAATTTCTTGGCTCTCTTCCACCCAATCTTTAGCCTTTGGGGCTCTACTATCACGAAATATAATTTCAGCAAATGTAAGGGCATCATAACCATATAATGCTTTGAAAGGAGACATTCCTATTGACATATGATAAGTGGTGTTGTAGAAAAACTCACCCAAGTGTAGCCATTTTGCCCATGCTTTTTGCTTCCCTCCCACATAGTTTCTTAGGTATCCTTCCAACCATTGGTTTACCCTCTCTGTTTGTCCATCAGTTTGTGGATGATAGCTGGTACTTGGAGTCAATTGAGTGCCTACCAATCTAAAAATTTATTTCCAAAAAGCACCCATGAATGTTACGAACCGTTACACCAAAACCTCGAGATGTTAGTGAAGGTCGCCCACTAGGATCTTAACATCCCACCACGCTCCGCAGTCTAGACTCTGGGATGGATGTGCGCCCGTACGGCGGTGTCCCCTTTGCGCCGTACGAGCCCCGGGCAAACACTGCAATGCCGGCGTTGCCACCCGCTCTGTGACTTGAACCTGGGTGGAGGCTCTGATACTAGATGTTACGAACCGTTACACCAAAACCTCGAGATGTTAGTGAAGGCCGCCCACTAGGATCTTAACAATGAATCTACTATCTCTATCACTGACAATGCTCTTTGGAAGCCCATGCAATTTGAAGATTTCTTTGAAAAAAATATCAGCCACTTGTGCAGCACTAAAAGATGATGTAACAAAAAAAAAAAAAAAAAAGAGCAAATTTTGTCAACCTATCAACTACCACATAGATACAATCCTTACCCAAGGATTTAGGCAATCCGGTGATGAAATCCACGGAAATATTGTCCCATTTTTGCTCTGGAATGGGTAATGGTTGTAATAGGCCAGCTGGACATGTAAGTTCTAATTTGTTTTGTTGACATGCTTTACATTCATTCACATACTTTTGAACATCTTCCTTCAGCCCCTTCCAAAAAAATCTTTGCCTCAACTGTCTATAAGTTTTTAAGATCCCCGGATGGACCGCTAGTGGGGAATCATGTGCTTCTTACAAAATTTGGTACTTGAGCTTGGAGTTATGAACTAAATAAATTCATCCCTTATAATATATCAACCCATTCAAAATACTATAATTATCATCCCCTTTGACTCCATCCAACACATCACAAGCAAATTTGTCTTTGGCATATTCAACTAGTAGCATGTTTTTCCAATCCTTGGCAATATCCATGAGAGAAAAAGAAGGCCTTCTTGACAAAGCATCTGCTACTATATTATTCTTTCCTTTGACATATTCAATATCAAAATCATAAGCTTGAATATTGCTTACCCACTTTTGTTGCCTTTCATTTAGATCTTTTTTGGTGAGAAAGTGTCTTAGACTATTGTGGTCAGTTTTCACCACAAACTTGCTGCCCACCAAGTATTGTCCGAATTTGGCCAATGCATGCATAATGGCCAGCATTTCTTTATCATAGATGGAGTAAATTTTTTCATGAGGCTGCAACTTTCTGCTCTCAAAGGCTATGGGGTGTTGGCCTTGCTTTAGGAAAGCCCCTATTCCTCCACCTGAAGCATCACATTCCACAACAAAAGGTTTAGTAAAATCAGGAAGTGCAAGTATGGGACAAATACTCATTACCTCTTTCATTTTTTGGAAGGCATTTTCAGCCTCTTCATCCCACTTGAAAGCATCCTTCTTAGTCAAATCAGTGAGTGGAGAAGTCAACTTGGAGAACCCTTTCACAAATTTTCTGTAGTAGGTGCATATGCCAATAAAGCCTCTCAATTCAGTAATATTTTTTGGTGATGGCCATTCCAAGATAGCCCTGATTTTTTCCATGTGTACCTTCACTCCTTCTTTCCCAATAATGTTCCCAAGATACAGTAGTTCTTTCATTTCAAATTCACATTTTGATAATTTAGCAAATAAGGACTCTTCTTGCAAGATTTTCAACACAATCTCTAACTGCTGCAAATGCTCTTCCCATGTTTTACTGTAAATAAGAATATCATCAAAGAAAACCAAAACAAACCTTCTTAGTTGCTTTAAAAATATCCTATTCATACATGCTTGAAAGGTGGCTGGAGCATTGGTTAACCCAAAAGGCATGACAAGAAATTCAAAGTGGCCAAAATGACATCGAAAAGCAGTCTTTTGCACATCTTCATCTTTCATTCGAATTTGGTGATACCCTGATCTATGGTCAATTTTTGAGAAGTATTTGGCCCCATGCAACTCATCCATGAGCTCATAAATCCTAGGAATATGATACCTATTCTTTATAGTCTTTTTGTTCAAGGCTCTAAAATCTATGCACATTCTCAACGTTCCATCTTTTTTCTTCACTAGCACTACTGAAGAAACATAAGGGCTAGAGATTGGTCTAATGAGTCCCAACTCTAGGATTTATTGGATAGATTTTTCAATATCATCTCTAAACCTTTTAGGATGTCTATAAGGTGGTATCTGAATGGGTGAAGTACCCTCCTCCAAAACAATACTGTGCTCAACCCCCCTATCTGGTGGCCTACCATGTGGAAGGTCTCTAAAAACCTTTTCATATTTTTGCAAAAGTCTCTCTATATCCTTTGGGTGTTTGACAATATTTATAGTTGGCTTGGGAGATGTAATATGACATTCAGCAGCCCATTCTATATCCCCATGCCTCAATATAGATCTCATTCTATTGCAAGTCACTACTTGATTTGGATAAGTGTGTTGCCCTCTCACAACTCTTTGTACTCCTTTTGAATCTTGGAATTTCATTTCAGGGATTTGATAATTTACTATATTCTCTCCTATTGAATACAACCATTGCACTCCCAAAACCACATTAGTATCAGCAACATCAACCACATAAAAACTATCAACAAAAGTATAGTTACCTACGGTGACTTGCAGCTTTGGAACCCATGTTTTGCATTGCATTGTGTTGTGATCGGGAATGACAACTGTGAAGCCATCAAATGGTTCAATAGGTATCTTTCTTTTTTCTACCATATCTGCATAAATGAAGTTATGAGTGGCTCCTCCATCTACCAAAACTGAAGTTCTTTGTCCTTGTACCACACCTTTGCATCGGATAGTATGATAGCAAGGTACTGCTAAAAGCACTGCCATTCTTGCTTTGTCCGGTGAAGGCTGATTTTCTTCTTGTATTTCTTCTTCTACTGCTGTCTCATATGCCTCTTATTGATCTGAAATATGTCCATCTTCATCCATGCCCCCATCATACCCCTCATTATCATAAAATACTACTATGTATTGAGCCTTTCCTTTGGTACATTTGTGCCCCGGTGTCCATGGTTGGAAGCATGTGAAGCATAGTTTCTTTTTTCTAAGTTCATCCCTGTTTAGTCCCTCTTTTTTATTCCTCTCAAATGACTCTCTTTGCCAAGGTTTCTTTTCAAATTTATAGCTAGGCTTAGGAGGAAATCTCGTTCTAGGAAGCACATTTTGGAGATCCCTAGTCAAGCTCATTGCATCTTTTAATGTAGTTGGCTTGTGGGCTTTGACCAAACCTCTTAAGGGTTCAGCCAAACCTTCAGTGAACAACAATACTAATCTTCCCATAGATGCATCAGCAACCTTGACTGATAATTTTTGAAAGTCCATCATATATTCAATAGGGGACCCAGTTTGCTTCAATTGAGCTAGTTCTTTGAAAGGCAATTCTGGATATTTTTGTTCAAATCTTTCTAGTACCCTGTCAACAAATTCTCCATATGTTTTAACCTGATTATGACCCAAGTTTTTCATCCCATGAAACCGCCATTCATTGGCATCTCCTTCTAAATGCAAAATGGCCATTTTTAATTCATCCTCTTCCAACATAGGATTCAGCTGAAAATATACATCCAATTTTTGCAACCAAGTGTTAGCAGAATTTTGAGAAGAACCATCAAAAGTAGGAAGTGACATTTTTCCAATAGCACTATTTAATTCTTTGTTTTGGAATGGACTCCTATTGTCTCCCTTCCTATTAATCTTTTTCATAGCATCAATGTAGTCACTGAGTGGTACACCTCTTTTACACTCTTCATTCAAATCATTCCAATCATTTACTAGTTTCTTGTAATCCAATTCAAGATTGGGCTCTTCTTTGGGTGTGATAAATTTAGGTGCAGTAGGCCTTTGTGTGCTTTGAAATTCATCAGGTCTATTATGAGGTCCTGTACTTGAGAAAATATGCTCATTCCCTTTCATCTTTTCCCCTGAGTGTGAACCACTATTATCTCTTATTATCCCTTTGCTTTGAAGCTGGCTAATCAACAATTCGAATCCTTGCAACAATTTATCACCTATCCTATCGATGTTTGCTGAAATTTTAGAGAAACATGGATCTAAGGTTGCAATAAGTTCCTCCTTATGTTTTAATTTGTCATCCTCCTCTCTACCCATGGTTTTAGTGAAAGACTCCTCTTCTTCTACTACCTCTTCTTCAACAAAAACCTCTTCAACTACTGGTTCAAAGGGTGGTGGATTATTCTTTTGACTTCTTGTTAATACCATCAGTTTCCAAGAACATGCTCTGATACCACTTGTAATGACCTTTTTTCAAAATTTTATTAAAATGCCAATTTTTCCACTTTTTCCCCAATTTCGACCTTTGACTAGTTTTACTGTTTTGACCTCCAAATCAACCCAAATGCACCCAAATATTCTGTAGGAGTGTATGAATGGTATTTAGACATGAATATTAGGTTCAGGTATGTTTTATGGCCCTCCAAATACTGCTACAAACTTGATTTGTATTCTGATCAATATAGGTAATTTTGACTAGTAATTTGTGCATCAAATCCCCCCGGGGTAACACTGCAAATGGCCTTCCAAATGCCTCCAAACTCCCACGAATTTATGAAAAGAGGTATGTAATGTGTTAAGTATGTCATTAAGGTCTTATATGCAACATTAATTCATTTTTACTACTGTTCTAACTCTCTCACATTCAACATCAAAAACCCCCAATTCGACCCTTGGGGAAATGACACTATTTCACCTCTCAATACAAACAAACTGAGTAAAAATGCTTCAAATGCTCAAGTACAGTACATGAAACTTGTATAATTTATCCATGGCAGTATATTTATCACAAATATATCATAGAATCATCCATCCATTCGAAATAATCAACCTTATAGTGTCATACATCAAAGCATTGGGGAAACGGACATTGTTTGCTCATTAATCAATAATTTTGCATACATTCAATGGGTATTTCGACCTGAGAGTTTCTGAATATGAATAAAATAGGATATGAAGCTATTAAAATCAGAAAAATATCATATGAATCTCTCCCAATGAGTGCAAGATCTCACCCAAAGCACAATCCCTCAAGGATCCCGAATATGCCTTCAAAACTGGAAATGGTGGAGAGAAAGTGCTGCACTAAACCAAACCATGAAACTTCCTGTATCTTCTACCTGCAAATAAAACTCCATTAAAGCACCATGAAAGACCTGAGTGGCCTCTCCAAACACCAACTTGGATGGGAATCTTTTACCCTCCAAATTGGCTAAGGCAAGAAACTAGTCATCCACTAGTTCTCTCTTCACAAATGCAATTTTTCTCAAATCATCAAAAGCCATTCTCATACTTGATTTCTACATTTTATAACCAACATTAGCCTTAAAGGGGTCTAAATCCTCTCAATAGATTCAATAATTTCCCATTTAGAAAATATTCCTCATTTGCCACTTGTCTCCTAGTTCCAACCTTCCATCTTCTCCCAAATTCAAATTTGAGTCTCTTTAGATTCCTCCAACTCCATGAGCGCCTTCCTTGAGCCTATTTTTGGGGCTGACATGTCATAATGGTCAGGTGTAAGAATTCAGGTCTGAATTTTGTGATAAATGTCATAGATGCTTCATTATTGTTGTCATAAAACTAGGGAATCTAGCCCAAGTGTCCACTAGTATCCAATTTGACTCTTCCTCTCCCATGGAGGTTACTATTCCATCCCATTTCGACCTAAGATTCTCAATGCCATGTGTTAGAACATTTTTCCACCTATGTACATTAATCATTTATTAATGATGATTAATTAGCCCAAGTGATTAATGATTACATCCCTAAGTTGATTAGCTACTAAATGGTCAATTATCATGAACTAGATAGCAAATGTGAACAAGTGCTGAGTCAAACCAGCTAAGTGGAGCGCTCCCCAGGACAATTAATGCACTCAGCATGCCTAGAGCGCCCTCCTCAGGTCATTTAATGCACTCAGCATGCTTCTCTTCTACCTAGGGCGCATTTGCTCTCTTTGTGGACAATCTTGCCTTGTTTTGTCACATTTTTGACCAATTTTAGACTCCAAACCTCTAACCAACCAGTTTCTTCACATGTGTGAGGTCACATGGGCCTGTCCAGTCATTCCCAGCATTCACACTGCAGATTCGAACCAGTTTGGGATGGTTTGGGATATTTTGGTCAACTTAGGGGGGTTTGAGCTTTTTCTAAGCTAGATCAGTGTGAACACTCCAGATGGATTCGAATTCTTCCAGATTTGTATATATGGGTGTTCTTAACCTTTGTTAAGGATGGACAGTTAATAATATTGACATTATTCACCAATTCATGAGTATTGTTCTTCATTCATTTAAATTTTTTATGCTAATTCTTGCAAATGTTGTGCAATCTTTCACCAGTGAGGAATCCACAGTAGCTAGATTCAACTGTGCTTGAGATTTTACATGGTATCAGAGCTCTTGGAGCTAGAATTCGAACCAGCAGACTGTTGTAGTGGATTTCCAGAAGCAGTGGAGAAACCACATAATTCCCGAGGCCATTGCCTTGAGCTTACTGGAGAAATCTAGTGGCTCCTCTCAGGTGTGATGCTCTCCCGAATGCACCCACTATCCATACAGGGTTCGAATCTGTCAGTGTAGATCCCTCCAGAGTGATTTGAGAGTTGTTTGCAGTTACTGAAGATCAGCATTGTCAGCAAGTACGAATTGCAGCAGAGAGAATGGAGCCATCTCACCCAAACGTGCTCACTCCCTTCAACTATTTCGATTGGAAGGCAGAAATGGTGATTTTGCTGAGATCCAAGGGTCTCTACAGAATCACGATGGGCACTGAGGTTGAGCCAAACTCAGCTGTGGAGAAATCCAATTTTTTTAACAGAATGGATGAGGCATTTGGCCTCCTTTGTCTCAGCATTTCGAGAGACCTCCTGTTTCATGTAGAAAGTCTAGCAACTCCAAATGAAGTGTGGCTCAAGCTTGAGACACTGTTTGGAAAGACTGATGAGATGAGAGGCCACCAGCTCGAAAATGAGCTTGTCTCACTGAGCCCAGGGAATTTCGATTCCATCCAGGACTTCTTCACCAAGTTCAAGAACTTGGTCTTGCAGATCAGACAATGTGGCATAGAGAAGAAAGAAGAACAGTTGGTGTTGTCCATTCTCTCCAAATTGGGTTCTGAATACTCAGTTTTTGTGTCTTCCTTCAACTCCACAAGGCTCACAGTTAGAGGATGGAAGATGCCATCTTTGGCTGACTTCATGGAGATGCTAACTCAAGAGCAAGACAAGCTGGTCTTGATGGGCTCCATCAAGCAAAAAGATCAAGTGCTTGCAGCTGGAGATTCGAAATGTGGAAGAGGCAAGCAAAAACCCAAGGGTTCGAAACCTCAAGAGAAGAAGAGAAAGGATGAGAGGCCCAAATCCTCTGAGGGGGTTTCGAATCCTGTCAAGAACAAGGGAAAGAAGGCTGAGAAGACAAAATGTAGCTACTGTCAAAGAGGTTTTCATCCAGAGAGCTCATGCATGAAGAAAACCATAGACACCATGACACATCTCCTACAGAAAAATAATATTCCTCTTCCTGAAAGTTCCAAGAAGAAGGAGTGCGTTTCTGAAGACAAGGAGAGCTGCCATGCTTTGGTGGCTAGCTCATCTCATTCACCTTTGTTTATCATTGATTCAGGTGCCTCAAGGCACATGGCTTCCTCAAGAGACTCGTTTTCTGAACTTGCTCCCTACAGTGGTCTCTCAATTCGAATGGGAGATGACTCAGAAATCCCTGCTCATGGCATTGGGAAAATCTCTATGGAGAATGGCTTCTTCTCCAATGTGCTGTATGTGCCAAATCTTGCAGCAAACTTGCTCTCTGTGTATCAAATGACACATACTGGAGCAGCAAAGAAGGTGGTCTTCACTCAGGATGAAGTGGAGATATCAGAAGTTTCCACCGGGAAAATTGTTGCAAAGGGTGTTGCAGACCATGACATGAAGATGTACATGTTCTCCCACTTCCTCGAATTTTCTTCACCAAGTGTGCTGCTGTCACATGGGAATGAGACCAGCAAGCTATGGAATCAAAGGTATGGGCACCTAAACTACAGATATCTTCAAGTTTTAAGCAAAGAAAATATGGTAGAAGGGCTGCCCCAAATCAGATTTTCGAATGGAACATGCAAGGGTTGCATGATTGGGAAACATCCTGAAAGGAAGTATGATAAAGGGAAGGCTAGGAGGGATGATCAACCTCTTGGGATAGTACATTCTGAGCTCATAGGGCCACTCCCCACACCCTCCTATGGCTGCAGCAAATATGTGCTCACCTTCATCGATGACTACTCAAGGTACTGCTGGTTATTTTTCCTTAAGCAAAAATCTGAAGTCTTTGATTGTTTCAAGATTTTTAAGAGCATGGTTGAGAACTTCAGTGGGAAGGCCATGAAGATTTTGAGGACTGATAATGGTAGAGAGTATGTCAACAACAATTTGCAGCAGCTCTGTCAAGAGCATGGCATTCAGATGCAACACTCAGTGCCCTACACACCTCAGCAAAATGGTGTTGCAGAGCGCAAAAATAGAGCACTGAAAGAGATGGCAACTTGCATGTTGCAAGCAAGGGATTTGTCTCCTAAATTATGGGCTGAAGCTATGAATTGTGCAGCATATGTTCAGAACAGGGCACCACACAAAGCATTGCAAGGAATCACTCCATTTGAAGCTTGGATGGGCCACAAGCCAAATGTCTCACATTTCAGAATTTTTGGCTCAAGGGCTTGGGCCAGAATTCCACCGGAGAAGAGAAAGGCATTGCAGCCCCAAAGCAAGGAGTCAATCATGGTTGGGTATGCAGAGGATTCCAAGGGCTACAAGCTCTTTGATCCATCCACTCACAAAACTTTCATTGAAAGAAGTGTCAAATTCGAAGAGGAAGAATTTTTGCAAGCTAGTGAACAAGGTGATGGGGAATGCTCATTCCCTCGTCTTGATGATGAAGTAAGTAGTGATTCATTCTCTGATATTTCTGATTCTGAGATTGCTGAAGATGATGTTGATATGGATTCTGAACATATCCCCCCTTCAAGTCCCAAGTGGGCAGAGAAAACAATTCAAAGTGCCGTAGAGCTAGTGGGAGATCCCCAAGATGCTAGGAAAACTAGATCTCAATTTCACAATTCCTTTGCATATAATAATTCTGATCTGAGTGAGGCATGTTATTTGATGGTTGGATCTGATCCAATGTCATATTCAGAAGCATGTACAGACCCAAGGTGGCAATCAGCCATGCAAGAGGAGATGAACTCACTCCATGAGAACAAAACTTGGGATTTGGTCCCTCTTCCTCCCAAGAGGAAACTAGTGCAATGCAAGTGGATTTATAGAACCAAAATTGGATCTGATTGCTCTGATCTGAAGTATAAGGCCAGGTTGGTAGCTAAGGGTTACTCTCAGGTCCAAGGAGTGGACTATACAGAGACATTTGCACCGGTGGCAAAGATGGACTCCATAAGACTAGTTTTGGCAATTGGGGCTTCCAAGCGATGGGAGATTCATCACATGGATGTAAAGAGTGCCTTTCTTCATGGGGATCTGAATGAGGAGATTTATATGCAGCAGCCTGAAGGTTTTATTTCTGATCATACACTTGTTTGCAGGTTGAACAAATCACTCTATGGGCTCAAGCAAGCTCCTAGAGCATGGTATGCAAAAATGGACAATTTTCTGCTATCTTTGGGGTTTGAGAGGTGTAAGTCTGATCCAAATGTGTATATGCAGCATGTTAGTGATCTGATATTGATTATTGTACTGTATGTTGATGATCTTTTGATCACTGGTAGCTGCACCAAAGAACTTGACTCAGTTAAGAGAGCATTGCACAGTGCATTCTCCATGACCGATCTAGGATTGCTAAAACAATTTCTGGGTTTGGAGATTGATCAATCTGTGAATGGAATTTATGTATGTCAGTCAAGGTATGCTTCAGATTTGCTGCAGAAATTTAAGATGGCTGAATGTAAGTCTGCAAAATTTCCATTTCTTTCAGGAGTTAAGCTTACAGAATGGGGTTCTTCACCACTAGTTGACAGTTCGTTGTATAGGCAACTTGTTGGGAGTTTGCTATATCTTACTCATTCTAGACCAGATTTGTCATATGCTGTTGGGGCTGTTGCAAGGCACATGCAAGAGCCTCATGAGATCCATTGGAAGGAAGCCAAGAGGATCCTTCATTATGTTCAGGGTACTAAGTCTTTTGGTATCCATTATGCTGCTGGTTCATCCCTTGAACTAGTAGGATTTACAGATTCTGATTGGGCCGGTGATTGTATTGATCGGAAGTCAACTTCCGGTTATGTCTTTATGCTTGCACATGGACCTATATGCTGGTCAAGCAAGAAACAAAGCACTATTTCCTTATCTTCAGCTGAGGCCGAGTACGGGGGAGCAGTCAATGCAGCCACACAATGTGTTTGGTTGCAAGGTATTCTTGCAGAGTTCGGGATTGTCTTTGATTCACCCACTATTCTTTGGTGTGATAATCAAAGTACAATCAAGATTTATACCGATCCATTACAGAGACAGAGGACCAAGCACATAGAGATACACATGCATTACATTCGGGGTTTGGTGCATGACCGGATCATAGCATTGCAGTATTGCCCATCCAGTGAGCAAACTGCTGATATCTTCACCAAGTGTTTTACCGAGAAGACCTTCACTCACCTTAGATCTTTGCTTGGGGTGAGTGATGCATGGTGATGATTGGTGTATTTTGATATATGCCACATGTCCATTTTAGAGGGGAGGTTTTATTTCCCATGTGGTTTTCCTCCTTACCTTGGTTACATGGACAAATAAATTTTATGATGTAAAAGGTGACTTGAGCCTAGTTGCCAAGGCCTTAATTTTTGATATTTCACTAAGTCTAGCTTAAGGGGGGGTGTTAGAACATTTTTCCACCTATGTACATTAATCATTTATTAATGATGATTAATTAGCCCAAGTGATTAATGATTACATCCCTAAGTTGATTAGCTACTAAATGGTCAATTATCATGAACTAGATAGCAAATGTGAACAAGTGCTGAGTCAAACCAGCTAAGTGGAGCGCTCCCCAGGGCAATTAATGCACTCAGCATGCCTAGAGCGCCCTCCTCAGGTCATTTAATGCACTCAGCATGCTTCTCTTCTACCTAGGGCGCATTTGCTCTCTTTGTGGACAATCTTGCCTTGTTTTGTCACATTTTTGACCAATTTTAGACTCCAAACCTCTAACCAACCAGTTTCTTCACATGTGTGAGGTCACATGGGCCTGTCCAGTCATTCCCAGCATTCACACTGCAGATTCGAACCAGTTTGGGATGGTTTGGGATATTTTGGTCAACTTAGGGGGGTTTGAGCTTTTTCTAAGCTA
The DNA here is from genome assembly GCA_027924585.1 of Larix kaempferi. NCBI lineage: Eukaryota > Viridiplantae > Streptophyta > Pinopsida > Pinales > Pinaceae > Larix > Larix kaempferi. The sequence continues at coordinate 4,227,812 of BSBM01000073.1, forward strand.
GATCAGTGTGAACACTCCAGATGGATTCGAATTCTTCCAGATTTGTATATATGGGTGTTCTTAACCTTTGTTAAGGATGGACAGTTAATAATATTGACATTATTCACCAATTCATGAGTATTGTTCTTCATTCATTTAAATTTTTTATGCTAATTCTTGCAAATGTTGTGCAATCTTTCACCAGTGAGGAATCCACAGTAGCTAGATTCAATTGTGCTTGAGATTTTACACCATGTGTTATGACTTACCAACTCACCCAAGAGTGTTCACCTTCCCATGAATTCGAATTGGCAAAAGAGAGCTGCCATGTGTCATTGAAAAATCAAGCTAGTGTGGGTCCCACCACCTCCATATGTCTCCAAAACCACTTGCCACCTAGAATTTCTCTTGAATTTATTTATTCATCATATTTATTAAATTCTTGAACCCTTCTAATGTCTAAATATCATTTATTAGCTTCCTTATTACCATCCCACATGTGCCCATCCAACCTAGGAAACTAGTAGGATTTATGGGATTGTCTTACTACGCACTTATTTGAATGGGGACATTACATGAAATAACGTTTCTCCATTCCTTCTCTGGTGATTATCTCCCCCCCTCCTTTACCTATGAGACCTCTACCCTAAATCATTACAAAACTAGTTACAAAGGATAGCCATCCCATGAAAATAGGGATTTACAAAATCAGACTATTCTAATCATGATCAAGAACATCCTAAGGAGTGATTAATACTTAATATTTTACAAAATTTCAAAATATTTTCATCACACGACTTCGGGGAAACATCCCATAACAAACTATGGAAATTAACCACATTCTACTAGCTATCTGTGATGGATGATAGGGGAACCAAAATATCTTCCTTATAAGATTGACGATGATGAACAATGTCCTCAAAAACTGAAAAGTCGACCACTTGTTCCTCTTTCAAAGGGATTGATGAAATGACAGGTACTTCATTGATTATAAAATCTTGTATAATGGTATCGTCTCGATCAGCTGGGTCCTCAGTGATCTTCCTTCGCTTCCTCTGAGGGGGTTGTATGCAGACGGATTGAATCTCAGAATCCTCTTCTTCACTACCACTGCTTTCATCAGGAACACCTACATCAAAAGGTGGCGACATAGGTTCTTGGTATAGAAGAGGATGAAATTCTTTTTCTTCAAAAATTCTAACCAAATATTTGTGATCTCTCTGCATGTTGCTCACAGTATGACTGTCAAAAGGAAAACTTGTGAAAATTAACTAACAAGACCTTTCGATTACAATATGACAATCAACAAATTACCCATGTCGATGTCTGTATCTAAAGGAAAACAATAAATATTCCAGGAATGATTGAGCGTAATGAATTTCCATGATTGACATCTTACGGTCTAGAAGCTACAATTATCACATCTATATCGAAATAAACCATAGCATGTGTCGATGAAAATTGGGTTAAGATAAGATAAGATTTGCATTAATTCACATATGATTTAATTTCAAATATCAACATTTGATTAGCTACGAATTAGTGGGATCAATTATTACCAGTACATGTTTGGTCGTAGGTGAAAATCGTTGTTTAAAACTTGATTGCAAATAAAAAAATGATGAAGAAAAATGGAAAACAGACATAGTTAACCAAATCAAAACAATCCAATATCAACTGTAGGATCAAGGTGAATGAACAGTTACGATTAATCATAGAGTATGCGGAAGAAAGTTGCGGGCATTTATTTTGAAAATATATACATCCTTCCCGCAATCCATATTCTACAATTGCAGGATGCGGATTGTGGGATCACAACTCTAGAAGTTAACAAAACAAAGTTTTCCGCAATCCGCAATCCACCATTGCGGATTGCGGGCTGCGGAAACTCAAAACGCGAGCTTTATTATTTAAACACCTTCAGCAATCCGCAATCCGTAAATGTCGGTTAAGGGTTGCGGAATCACAAAGCAAAAAACTAATTAAAAGGTGTTCCCGCAATTCGCATTGTGGGTTGTGGGTGCTAACAACCGCAATTATTGAAAAAAAAACTCTGCATCCGCAATAATATGGATTGCGGGTTGCGGAACAAACATGTTTCAAAATTGAAAACCAAGATTCCGTGATCTGCATTGCGGATTGCGGATTGCGGGTTGCAGAACGAGTTAAATTTTGGGAAAACCAAAGCCTTCTGCAACTCACAAAAACACACAAAATCAAGGGAACTTTTTTAAGGGAAAATTACTAACTTAATCAAATCATAGCAAAGCAATACAAGCATGATGAAAAACCCCAAAATAATCATGGAATTTAATCATGACCTTTGCACATAAAAAATTGGGGCTCTCATGTTTTCTTGAAAACATGGGATTTGTTGTACCTACAACACCATACTAAACACTTGAGGTATAGCAATTTGGCCCACCCTCCAAGGACAAGAACATTGATAGATATGATCTTCATTAAGAGCCCCCCTCCTGGGGTATTCCTTCTCTAAGTATCCCTAATAACTGTAATTGTCTTCCTTGCGAAATTTCACACTTCGCCTTCTCCTTGGCATGGAACATGTGTGATTTTATCCTAGCTTTCCCTGTCATATTGTTCAGTGATTGCTCCATTCTGATTCCCTCTACCACCTTAGAACCTTTTACAAAGGAACGTAAAAAGTATGATCCCCTACTACCGCTACCGTACAAACTTCAACTACCTCCCGAAACTGACTTTAGATCAACAATAGAAGATGAAACATTTTCCATCCTCTCCAATTGCACCTTTCCCGATGCATCTAAAAGAGATGGCATCTTATCGACCACCACAGGTATAATTCCTTCCCCTGCTGATCCAACACCTTACATGCAGCTTGCACACCACCCTCTCCTACGATCGAAGTACCAAGTGTCTCCAATACCAATTTACCACTTTCCTACCAATCAACATTTTTTCCCATTTGACTACATGAGAGCTCAAATCCCTCCATGAGATTCACAAATTCAGGCAATTTTTCATCCTCCTCAAGCGGTTTAGTGGAAAGAACTTCATCGTTGATGATCTCATCCTGAGGAATTTCCTTTGACACTGGGGAGCGAGATATTTATGCACCATCCTTCACTTTTAGGTACTGCAAGATGTTTTCATCCCCCTCAGGAACTTATTTTCTCTTCCATATTTTCTTGACAAACTGTAGGGTACAATCTGCTACCACATGCCCATATAAATGGAACCGAGCACATCTGAAGGGAACATTAAGATAATCTAATGGTTGGGAAAAAATAGTCTCACCTACAACCATATCTAAGGATTCAAATAAACCTTGACTCGCATCTACCTCCATAAGAATTATGGCGACTGATCTCCTTTGAGTCTTGAATAAATATACATCCACCGCTATGAATTTTTCAATGGCATCCCCAATGAACTTGAATCCTACATGAGACAAGAATTCGAGGAGTAAGAAGGGAAACTTCACCCAAATAGGAAAGGAAGCCAAATTATCCTTCCTTAGGTTGAAGAAAGGATACCAAGGCTTGATTGGTAACAGGAATTTCCCATGTAACTAGACACCGTGCATAATAGCATTGGCATCCTCCACCGAATTGAACTCAAAACCCATCCAGCCTCGAGGTGGGCCAATACTTCAGAAAGGGAGTTAACCACCGGGGTCCAGGATTCTTGAACCCAATTCTGAGCATCTGAAGAGACTGGAGCTCTTTGATTTTCCTATAGGAGTTGTTGCAGATCATGAATCCTTTGAAGAGAAATATGTTTGTATGAATGATTGTTATAAAGAATTTGGATCCATGTGTCTAGTTATTTCTCCAAGCACGCTCTACCTTATTGATCCTGATGAATACCCAAAGGATCTCTGGACCAAATTGGATAGATATTTTGGCAAGCACAATGAGGTTCATATTAGCAATATGGAGAGATAATATGGAACCTCCTCATGTGTTCTCCCTCCCGAAGTCTTGGCCTCAACCATCTCTGAAGAAGTTGTTTAAGATGAAGAATAAATTGTTGAAATTTTGACACATACAGTTCTTGTCAAAGATGATATCCTTTATTCAAATGCTTCATCTTCTTGTCATGAAGTAGAATCTGAAGAGACTTATTCTGTGGATCTAGAATATGATGAAGATCCTATATCCTCATCCTATGAAGTTGATGATGAAGAAGAAGTGACTAATGGAGATGTCATTGTTGTAGAAGGACTCAACTTCCTCCGAGTTCAAATTGGTGATAGTCTCCTTGAAGAGACCATTTATCCTGTTGCTGAATAAGTTCAAGAGAATTTTGATTTCTCATATTCATATGCAGATCATCCAGAAGAAGACATTCGAACCCTCTTTGTTGGAGAATAACCGTCCATTCAGTTCTCCTATCATTCTTCATATTTTAATCTTGAGGATGATAAGCTAGTTGTTGATGATCCTATGCATACTTCACAAGCTGATGGTGCACAATATGTAGATAAATGGATGATTTGAAGGTTATATAATATTTCAAGAGTGATCCATTTTCATTCATTGATTGTGATCTCATACCTTCTACCTATTACTACAATATGATTGGCACACTTCCTCAGGGATGCACTGAAGATGGAGGAGACCACCACTTGCTTGGGATTGTTTCTCAAGCTCATCAAGTCTCTTTTGGACCTGATATTACCTCACATGGTTCAATGTTCAAGTCTAAAGAGAATTGGCTATTGCTTGGGTACAAGTCTCAAGCATATCATGGTACATTCGTGTTGTGTGGTAAAACTACCTATGATAGAGAATTCAAGAGATCATCAACGTACATGTAATTTAGTTACAGAAATAGGATAGTACATAGGTGCAGCAAGAAATCCTTCTTTTAATGGAAAAGAACTAAGATATAAAGTTAAAATGAATACCTAAATAACCGACGTTCGATCCAAGATTTCAAACTTTTAGTCTCCTGCTCCAGATAGATTACCTGCAATAAAACACATACCCTTGTCAAATATTTTGACCAAATAGAAATGAATGCTTTATAAGAAACTCCTATATTAAAGACATGAAATATTCAAATAAATACATTCATACAATGGACAGATATTTATGGGAAGGAAATTATCTGTATTATTAGCATTAAAGGCAATCAACCAAACCTGTTCTGCAAATAGCACCGTTGAAACTTGACCCTGGGTTCTTGCTCCTCTTCCTTCAGTGGAATTTTATCCAACATTTCTTTAGAAGAATTGGTTTTCTCTTTCTCAAGGCCCTCTCCTTTTATTTATAGCAAGGTTGAGAGGATATACTCGAAAGGAAATTGGTTAGGGAGGTTGTGGTAGTGAGGATAACTACCACAACTGATCTCTAATCATATTTTAATATTTTTTATCGTGATTTAGAGATACCTGCAAGAGTGTCTCTTTACAACTAGTGAGTGAGTCGTGAGTATAGTGTCCAGCAACATGGGGGTGTAGCTTTTTAAGTGTTACCCGCGGGTTGTCAATATAGACTGTCGTGGTTAACCTGCGAGTTTTCTGATATGAGAGCCGCGTTTATATCTCAAAACATGTCACAAAGATGGTTGTGTAAAGGAGATATATTGAAAATTCTAGGACAAATCATCTACGATCAAATAGGATCTTCCATCCATAAGGTCCTTTTGTGTGAACGAAAAGGCAATGTAGTCACGGATGGAGAAGTGCCATTTTAACTAGAAACGGATGCCCCCTAATGTATGAGGTTAGAGGGAAAGACGATGGTCGAAATACATTACAAACCAGGAAGTGGAGGAGCATAGGAACCATAGGGACAAGGTCACAAACAATGCCTGAAACATAAACAAGGTCAACGAGAAATTACACTCTTGATATCAATAGATGTTCAGAATGTTATACCATGGTCTCCAATACATAACCGAAATTATGTATATGGCATGGCCACTGAAATACAAGTGTGGATCCATGTCAAAAGTATATCATAGCCATAGCAACAAACTGGATTTATGTCTCATGATGAGCCAACATAAGGAGGGCTTGGTATTGTACAACTTGGGTGATAACAAATGAACTGTATCATAAACCCAAGGTCTTCAAACCAACCATCGATAGTAAAAACCCTAAACCATGTGAATAAAAGGAGTTGAATTCGAACATGGAGGATATTGTTTGATTACCGATCAATTATGAAAACCGTTAACAAATGCGAGGACACCCACCAATAATGAAAATGGGGTCCAAGGTACCTAGTACATCCGTACAAGTGTGAATAAGAGGCCTTGAATTTGAACACTTGAAGAATTTGTCGAGTAAGGGACATTGATGGATTCCCATAACTCAACAGCAATAGAATCTACCACTGATGATTGAAAATATCAAGGTACTAAATGGGAAACTCTAAGTCCACTTCCTAGAGCAAAATGTGTTGATGTCAATAGGAAGAGACCCGTGAGAAGGAAGGAATTGAAGTATCCTTCATCATCTCACATGAGGAACACTAAGATATTGAGTTGAAACAAAACTAATATAGGGGATGGCCAACATGAGTATTCAATATGAATCGCAAAAAGGCCGACATTGGGGTAATCCTTGAACATTGGGAACCAAAAGTAAGTGCTTTAGGAAGCTTGGGACTGTCAGAAAACATGATATAAGTTTGACATGTAGGAGACATAAAAAACTCATGATCGAAAGAGTAACCAATCAAAGGAGTACACAAAATTTGGAATCAGTTTAAATCCTAAAGCCGAAAACTAAGACCCATTGACTCATGAAAGTATTGTGTTCAAGGAAGGTTTAGATTTGTTGCCAAATAATAAATGAATAACATAAATTTCCTTTCCCTTCTCTTTTTAAATGCCTTTTCTTAGTTTAATGATCATGAAAAGGTTGAAAAGAAAGCTCAATATTGTCTCTCTTGTGAAATTTTAATGAGTCCAAGAAGTAAACTCAATAATTTGTCTTCATTTTTTAAACAAGCTCAAAGAGGAGGGAAAAAGAATGCTTGATATAGATCCAACCATGTGTAATTTAACGAGTCCATGGGATGGAAACTCGGGACCTTCTTCATGTTTTAATGAGTTTGAAGAAGAGATAGATTAATACTCGATAAGGTACTAATCCGTGGATTTTAATATCGATCCCGGATCTGTTCGTGCTCGCTGGTGTTTTCAATTTTAAGGAGTCTGAAAAACTTAAACAATAACTCCATACACCTACTCATGTATTTTAGTATCAATCCTGAGTTGGTATATGATTGTCGATGTTTTCATATTTAAGGAGTCTGAAAAACTTAAACAAGAAATCCATACTATACTTTTTCGTAAAGTTACCCTCCTCTTCCAAAAACGTGTAAAAGCATATGAGAGGGGACTCTTCTAATTGACAAGGCCAGAGTATACCATTTTTGTAAATAATCCACAAATATCCAGAAAAGGGGTAAACTTATATCTAGATAGATGTATGTTCATTTCCTTTAACGAGTCTGAACAAGACAAGTATGCTCGGTAATCTTGTTAATTTTAATGAATTCTAACAAGAACGTGAAAAAACTCCATAGGGATGGGAAACTTGGAAAAATCAAGTATCATATATATAAGTTCCCGTAAGATGTCAAGTGATGGAATGGGTTGCTAGAAAGAATCAACGACAATGGATAGCAAATGGTAGTTCAAGGTGAACAAAAGGATATCAAAATGACATAAAACGACGAAATATATAATCAATGTACTAATCTAACCGACATGTCATCATAATTCAGACCTTGTATAAAACACCAATGTGAACTTGGTAGTGATAAGAGCGCCTTCCTGTGCTTTTACCTAATCAAAAAAACTTGAAAAGGTCATTATGATTAAGAAAACTGACAAAAAGCAATTTGAAACTATATAGAATGGGTAAAAATTTAAAAGATTTTGAATAAATAGTAACAAATTCAAAACATAACCCACAATTACCATTTTACCATTGGAGAAGAGGGAAAAAAGACATATTACTTCAAACATTGATTGCGATCATTCCAAGAGTCGAAATCAAAATATGCCACTTGCAGGTAACTTATATCTCCCTTCTTTGTAAATTTGATCCATTATTTAACATTTTTAGTGGTTTTTTGAAGTTTTTAGGCAAGTTTAAAATTTTAGGTCTATGTACCCACGGTTCTGTATTTTTGAAATGCACGGGTATGCGAAAAAGGCGTGATTTATCCTAAAAGATACTCATAGGTACCCGCCTCTGTATGAAAGAGAAACCCGTGGGTGGCGCAGTTTAAAAAAGAAAAACTTCAAAACCAATGCATGAATGGATTTTTTCAATGTAGGATGGTTCTTACCTAGAAGGAAAGAGAACATGAAGCTATGGACATAATAGCATTGGGATATCCATTAACTTTAAATGCATTAAGGAGATGTGGACTTCTCAATTTTTTTCGTACATCTAACATGCGAGCGTAATCTCACCTCCTCCAAATGCTCATGCAGTACTGGGATCTGGATCTGTAACATACCCTTTTTGCTAGAAAACATTTTGTGTTAGAAAACATTATGATAACTTTTATTGTAAAGTTTTATGTTGGACAGGTGTCCAAGGATGACTGTAATTTGCATAATATATTATTATTAAATAAATAAAATAGGAGACAAACACCTAAGAGGACTGTTGAAAGAGTGGTTACTGATCCACGAGGTGGAATGGAATCTGGGGTAGAAGGAAATGGACAAGTGATAGCATCATGATGCAACTAACTAGCTGTTGGTATGGGACAACTCCCTTGAAATGTGGTCATAGTGCCCTAAAAGATGGGGACTGGATCTTGAGGCTCATTTATGCCAAACTGACCACTAAAAGACCTAGGCAATCTATACAATAGCCATCAAATTATGAATTGAGGTTCATCACTTTTCCTGACGAGGAAATTTACCTTGGGGTTTTGCTGTGTTTGAACCCAAGAGATTTGATGAGGGGATATGCTATGTTGTTGATCATGTTGTGAGTCTGCCAAACTCTTATTGAGTTCAGGAGGTTGATGTTGAGTGCTGAAGGCATGTTATTTCAGGAGGTTGATTCTGAGTGCTGAAGGCATTTTTTAGTGCCTTGCTTCTACACAGATTCCATCTACTTAGTGGCTCAATAATCAGGCTCGGGGGTTTACAAGAAGCCAACAATTGAGCTGCTTCTTCTGGAATAGGTTGGGAGGAACAGGCCTCCTTGGGTGTTTGTCGGCCCTATCATCACTTGTAGGTTCTACTTATCTTTCCTAAATTTTATGTTGTTAACAGTTCTCTATCTATTATAATCACATTTTCTGTCTTCAAAGTTATTAGTGCATAGACTCAATTATTTTATTTTCTAAGTTAATTAAAATTCTAAATAGTATTGATTACAGTTATGAAAGATTAAATAAAATGTTCTCTGTATTTTTCCCCATGCTAATGGATCGACATCGTAATCCAATACAAAGAATGAATTAAGGTGGATAGATATGATATGCGATTTGCCAAGATGATGAATGAACCATTATGTGTATTCTGTTAATTTTCCTACTGTTAATAATTAGTATTATTTATTGTATTTTCTTTACAGTACTGCTTTTATTTCGTCAAATAGTAAGTTTACCGTCTAAGAATTTTTACTATGATTTATATTCATTACTGAAAATTATTACTGATACATAAATTATCTAAAAGATTTCATAAACATCACTGTACAGTACTAATTCTGTCAATTCGAAGTTTAAAAATAGGGTTTATAGTTTCCATATTTTCTTATCAAAAGTTTACTGTCGTTTATTGTTATTTTCATTACTTAATCATTTACTGAACATACAGGATAGATAAGCAAACAAAGTCTATTTTTGTTCTATAAATTTTCTAAACATACAGTAGAAAAACCCTAAACCCTGATAGTCCATTTACAACCCTCATAACGCAGAACTAGCATATCATTTCTTTATTCTAGTAATAGAATCAAATCACAATCATTGTTCTGGCCATTTGACCAAGGGTAATACCCTTTCAATCAAACATTTTATAATATTCAAGAATTGTTTCATATTGCCGATTGTTTCACATTTCATCAGAACACTTTACAAAAATTCAAAGATTGTTACATTGCACGATGTTTTCACCTTTCCATCACAACTGAAAAAGACAAAATTGAGAGTAGATAAATATTTCATTATTTATCAAACTTTACATACATCACACGGTTTCCATTACATCGTTTTACATTTCAAATCTTCACAGTCCACAAAGAAAACGATAGTAGCAGATGAATAAAAACCCAGTTTTACAAACCATACTTAGTATTACATCAAAGTCAAACACAGAGGTTTGCTAATTACAAGTACATTTCAACATTTAAATCGACAAGTTATAGGTTACATTTATAGGGTCGAAACCACAAAGACGAAACAAAACAACTGCTGCCAAAATTACTCTTAAATGTTTTACTCATTGAAAACTCGACAGAGCTTGAAACCCTCGAAAAATAAGTTACATTGCCTAGTTCAACTTAGAATCCAAAACACTGTACAGTAACCTAAGACCTTATTACATCGACCCCTTTAAGCCGAAAGGCATCCATATTACAGGTGTAAAAACAAAACAACACTGTTTTTGAATCATGATTTCTAGAAAACAAAGTTGTTACAACTTCAACGATGGCCTTAATCTGCCAGGAGAACCTATGGAGGTTTATGCCACCGGGGCTTACCGAAGTAATGCGAGCCATCCATTTCCAATGAACCCCAGCACTGTAAACTCTACAAAGAAGGCCGTACCTGCCACAAAAACTACCAATACGTTAGAATAGGTTCCAAACGAATATCATATAAACCAAAAACTGTATTATAACAAATAGTGTTACAAAGCCAAACCTACCTTCACAAGATTAGGTGGATGGAATACTTCATGCTTCCAGTTCTCCCAACCGACGCAATAGAGGCTACATGCAACTATGAACAATGCATTTCTCAGACTATAATTCACCGAAAAACCTAACCTATCACACGATGAAATCCACAGGGCTTCAACACCTTACACCTTTTGAACCCGAGCAACTTATACAGTGAGTTTCACCATTATTTCCAGAGATGGAAGTTGTAGAGCCACCAGGAAACCACCCAGGGTCCAACCCTGCTATCCAGCGGCCTGTCGGCCTCTTCCCCAAAACCAAAACTCCAAAATGAATGCAAAAGGCAAACAAAAAACGGTATAGTGAGTTGCCTTAGGGTTTAGATCTCCATGATTGAGACAAGATAGATTAACAGACAATATTTGGCCAGCCAAGCCACACCAATACCAAGACAGAGATATGAACACCTACCATTAATAACTCCATTAAATAGAAAGCCTCGACGGAGCGCCATATCACCAGGGTGGAGCTTACAGCTCAGCAGAGTTCCATTAGTTTCTACAACTTAATCACATGGAGCTAGTCATAGGTAGGAGCCACGAGACAATCCACTATCAATACACAAGGTTTGTAATAACTGTTGATCCTTCGTATCTTTTGCCAGACCACGCCTGTAATGGCATTAAACTTATGTCAGCGTGGAAGTTATTGTTATAGCACGATCTCGGGATAATATCATATCACTGCATTACAATCACAATTATATAGTTTCAAACCATGATATAAATTCGCATAGAATCTAGGTGATAAATACATAAGTTTCCAATGCTAAGATCAATTCGCATAGCATGTATGTATTGCATCTCAAACCATAGGTTATATATATATATTATGATATTTATGCTAAGTCATTCTGCATAAAGCTTATGTATTATAACTCTAACCCTTAAACCATTTAGAAAAATAGGGTTTGACCACAAAATGACATGTGTTGCATTCGCTTAACAAAGCAACATCTTGTCCATACAGTGACATAACAGAACATTATAACAATACATCTAGAAATTTGGATACATGCGATATGTCATATAGATATAAATGGTCGATTTTTATTATGCACCATAGTATCATAATAATACGAACATTATCATACATTTTCACTTCGAACTGAAATAATACAGGATTTTAAATTCCAAGAAGTCCCATTATAATCTGTTATGACATTATTCACCAAGATCATTCATTGTTCAACCTTGTCGCATTTTCAGACTACTAATATAAGTTATAATTCCAATGATTCTACCATCATTTACAACATAAGTATAGAGTGAAATATCTCTAGCTTTAATTACAAGTGTTAGGATAAAATGGCACAAGTTGATAAAGAAAAGCTAGAACTTCTTACCATCGCTACCTTCATGCACAACAGTATACACATATATCTTAAAAATAGAGATGACTAGCTGAAGCTTATAACCTTTCTTGAAATACTTGAATTACTCTATTACTTACCTACAGATCTGCGAAAGAAAAGAATCCAATGCTTTAGCTATCAAAGCTAAGTAAACCCAAGGGCACCCGGTAGGAACCCCTTCAGAAATATGCAAACAAGTCGTTAGTGTTATTACTAGAATCATAACACATGAAAATATAAATGTTGTTTTATCGCATTTAATTTATAAATCTGTTGTATTTTATGTTTAGGAATAATAATGATAAACATGTGAAGCCGCCAATAGATAAATAGTTGAACAACTTTCATTCCGCAGTTATCATTTTCTTTATGATTTTGCTATATCACAAATTTTAAATTTTTAGCGATTTTTGGGATGTAACATGTGGTATCAGTTTGCAAGTTCAAACTCTAGGCCTAGTTTAGGCTCACACGCGCAAACAGAAAACAAATCAGAAATTTTATGTTACTAACTTTTGTAATTCAATTTTATTTTTGCACAGAACATATTGACCTTTAAATTGCAGGTATGGAAATACCAAAAGAATCAGCAAAGGACAGATCTCCTCGTAATGAACGCATTAATAATAACAATTCTGAAGGAATTTATGTTGAACTAAATAACCAGTCTTCTGAAATTTTACGCACTGTACAGGATTTAAAATCTGAGTTAAAACCTGTTAAGGAAGAAAATGAACAGATCCTTAAGGTACAGGAAGAGTTACAACAGAATTTAAAAGGAAATTGTCATAATAATGAAAGAGGTAGAAAATCAGAAATGAAGGCTGATTCTAAAACAATGTCCCACCAACATAAGCATAAGAAAACAAGAAATGATAAAAGGAACAGTCACTCATCCTCTAAATTTGATTCAAGTAATAATGACTTTAATTATGATAGCAGTAACAGTGAATGTTGCTCTAAAAAGAGAAAGAATAAACATCACGAATAGATTATTGGGGAATTTAAAAAGATTAAGCCACCCACCTTTAATGGCGAAATTGAGAAGGGTGAGACAACAGAGGTTTGGTTGTCTGGAATGAAGAAGTACTTTAATATTTATGACTACTCTTCTCAACTAAAAGCCAAGATGGATATTTACAATTTGACTGGGAAGGCAGATATTTGGTGGTAGGATCTTAAAAGAATCAAGAGTATAAAAGAGAAAGAAGTAGCTTGGACTATGTTTAAAAGTTTGTTTAAAAAGAAGTTTTTGTCGGAACAATATTTTGAAGATAAGTCAAAGGAGTTTTACAATTTAAAGTTGGGTACAATGAACATCAAAGAACTGTGCAGCAAGTTCCTTAGCTTGCTGAGGTATGTGCCCTATATGGTCGAGGAAAAGCCTAGAGTGAAAAGGTTTCTCAGCTGTCTACCTTTTAATATAAAGGATTGTATCGAGTATGATAACCCTTCCACTTTGGAAGAGGCCATGAGAAAGGCGAATTTTTGTTTTGATCAAAACAAAAAGAGAGAAGGAACAACTAGTTGAAAGAGCAGTAAGACAAATCAATTTGATTATAAAAAGAAGAATTCTAATCATAATTCTGGAGGTTTTAAGAAAAGTTTTAATAGCAGAAATTTTCCTAATAATTACAGGAATAATGCACCTCAGAACTTTACTGCTGCAAGAAGCGTACCTAACAATAATAATCACAGCAATAACAATAATAACAACAACATGTATGTTGAACAGAAAGGACCCATGAAGTGTTATGACTGTGGAGGACCACATAAGAGAGCGGATTTCCCACGCAACAAGAAGATAGCCAACAATATTCACACTATGCAAGCCAAACCTAGAGTTGGAGATATAGCAAGAGAAATGCCCAGGATAAATGCAGCACTGGAGAACCGTCAAGCGGACCATCAAACATCCATGGTCGAAATTGAAGGTATGATACAAAACGAATCTATTTCTATTCCAATAGATCCAGGTGCAAATCTGAGTTATATTTCACCTACTTTAGTAAACCATTGCAAGTTAAAAATAGAGAAATTTGATAATGCATGGTTAGTTTAGCTTGCAACAGGAACTAAAAGAAAATTTACAAGTTATGTCAAGGAATGTGAAGTATTTTTAAGTCAGTGTAAGACACAAATTAATCTGAATGTTTTACCCTTAGGGTCATATGACTTGTTGATAGGTATGGATTGGCTTGAACAACATAGAATTTTACTGAATTGTTATGACAAATATTTTACATGTGTAAATAATGAAGGAAATACAGAAACAGTAAAAGGAATTCATAGGAATATTTCAATAAGACAGATTTCTGCTCTACAAGTAAAGAGAGCTGCCAGAAAAGGCTGTAAAATGTTTGATGTTAATGTTATTAATGATCAGTGTACATCTAAAGAAGACAAGTTAAAACTAGAGGATATTCCCATCCTTAGAGACTTTTCTGATGTATTCCCGGAAGAAATTCCGGGATTACCTCTGAAAAGGGAACTTGATTTCACCATTGACTTAGTACCTGATGCAGTACCAAACTCGAAGGCTCCCTATAGAATGAATATTCTAGAATTAAATGAATTAAAATCTCAGTTGAAAGAATTAATAGATAAAAACTACATAAGGCCTAGTGTGTCTCTTTGGGGAGCACCGGTTATTTTTGTTAAGAAAAAGGACGGTACTATGCGGCTGTGTATAGATTATCGTCAACTTAAGAAAATGACTATTAAGAACCGATATCCCTTACCCCGCATAGATGATCTATTTGCTCAAGTACGCAGAGCAGAGATATTTACTAAAATTGATTTAAGGTCGGGATATCATTAGGTCAGAATAAAGGACGAGTACATATTCAAAACTGCACTCAGAACACGTTATGGACACTACGAGTTCGTAGTTATGCCTTTTGGGTTGACTAACGCATCGACAGTTTTCATGTGTTTGATGAACAACATTCTACATAAATATTTGGGTAAGTTCGTAGTGGTATTCATTGATAATATTCTGATTTACTCAAAAACTAAAGAAGAGCATGATGAACATTTAAAAATCATTTTGCAAGTACTTAGAGAACATAAGCTTTACGCTAAGTTCATTAAATGTGATTTTTATAGAGATAAAATTCAGTATTTGGGTCATATAATTTCTAAAGATGGTATTTCTGTTTATCCTGATAAAATAAAAGCAATTAATGAATGGCATGTGCCCAAAGACATAACTGATGTACGGTCATTCATGGGAATAACAGGTTATTATAGAAATTTTATTGAAGGGTTCTCTAGAATTGTTAACCCCATCACTTCTTTGTAGAAGAAAGGGAAGAAATTCTTATGGGATCAAAAGTGTCAAGAAAGTTATAATAAGTTAAAAGAATTATTAACTACCGCACCCATCTTAAAAATTGCAGATTGCAATAAGGATTTCGTCGTATGCACGGATGCATGCAACGATGGACTTGGAGGGGTCTTAAGTCAGGAAGGTCATGCAATTGCTTTTGGGTCAAGGAAGTTAAAAATACATGAAAAGAATTATGCAACTTATGATCTTGAGTTGGCAGCCGTGATACATGCATTAAAAATGTGGCGCCATCACTTGATTGGAAGAAAATTCATTTTAATGACTGATAATAAAAGCTTAAAGTATATATTGGATCAAACAAATATTAACGCAAGGCAAGCTAGGTGGTTAGATTTCCTTAGCGAGTATGATTTTGAGATTCATCACATTAATGGAAAGGATAATAAGGTTGTTGATGCTTTGAGCAGAAATGCTAGATTGAGTTTTATGGCAGCAATGAGTACTTTTAAGACTGATCTGGAAAATCAGATCAAAGAAGGAATCAAGCAAGACAAAAATTACATGATAAAGTGGCTAAAAATTCATCTGAAAATTTAATAACAAATTACTATATTAATGAAAAAGGCTTCTTAACATATAAAAAAAAAAATTATGTACCTAATATTTCGAAAGTTAAGTTCTTGATTTTAGATGAAGTTCATAAGAGTCCTTATTCAGGACATCCTGGTTATCATAAAATGATAACTATGTTAATAAAAGATTATTTTTGGCCTAACATGAAGAATGAAGTTGTTGAATATATAGCTATATGTTTTGAATGTTAGACTATCAAAGCTAAACACCAACATCTAGCTGGACTATTACAGCCCTTACCAATTCCAGAATGGAAATGAGAAATTATAAGCATGATTTTATTACAGGTTTGCCTAAAAATCAGAAGCAGAATGACTCAATCATGGTTGTTGTTAATAAACTTAGTAAAGCTGCTCATTTTATACCTGTTAAAACTATTTTCAAGGCTTCTAACATTGCAGATGTTTTTATGAAGCAAATTTTTTGGTTACACGGAATTCTAAAGGTAATTATTTCAGACCAGGACTCTAAGTTCACTGGAAAGTTTTGACAGCACTGTTTAAAAGATTAAATACTAAACTAAATTTTAGCACATCTTTCCACCCACAAACTGATGGTCAAACAGGAGGAGTAAATCAAATTTTAGAAAACATGTTAAGATTGTATGTTAAAGATCAACCATCTAAGTGGGAAGATTTCTTACATATAGCAGAATTTGCCTACAATAATAATTATCGAGCATCTGCTAAGTTAAACCCATTTGAGATTTTGTATGGAAAAAAATGGTGTACTCCGATTTCTTGGGATAATCCTGTAGACAGATTAATGTTAGGACCAGATTTATTGAAAGAAATCGAGATAACCATGAAATAGGTTCAAGGTAACTTAAAGGTTGCCCAAGATCGGCAGAAAAACTATGCTGATTTGAAACACACTGAAAGAGAATTTCAGGTAGGAGATCATGTTTTTATAAAGGTAAAACCCAAGAAAATTTATTTGAAGCTTGGGAGTTGTGCTAAACTAGCACCAAGGTATTTTGGACCATTCAAAATCCTATCAAGGATAGGAACTATTGCATATCAATTAGCATTGCCATATAATTTCAAAATTCATAATGTTTTTCACGTTTATGTTTTAAAGAACTATGTGCACAATGCTACTCATGTGCTGAATTGGAATGACATATAGGTGGAACTCAAAGGAGATTTTTAGGTGGAACCGGATTGTATTCTCGACCAGAGGGAAATTATGCTTCGGAATCGTACCATAGGGCAAGTAAAGGTGCAATGGAAGCACCTTAGCCCTGATGAAGCTACTTGGGAACTAGAAAGTAATATGCGGGCAGCATATCCAGTTCTATTCCATGAGGAACTTGATGATGAATAAGCAACATCGAGGACGATGTTGAGCTTAAGTGGGGGTGTTTGTAACATACCCTTTTTGCTGGAAAACATTTTGTGTTAGAAAAAATTATGATAACTTTTATTGTAAAGTTTTATGTTGGACAAGCGTCCAAGGATGACTATAATTTGCACAATATATTATTATTAAATAAATAAAATAGGAGACAAACACCTAATAGGATTGTTGAAAGAGTGGTTACTGATCCACTAGGTGGAATGGAATCTAGGGTAGAAGGAAATGGACAAGTGGCAGCATCATGATGCAACTAACTAGCTATTGGTATGGGACAACTCCCTTGAAATGTGGTCATAGTGCCCTGAAAGATGGGGACTGGAGCTTGAGGCTCATTTATTCCAAACTGACCACTAAAAGACCTAGGCAGTCTATATAATAGCCATCAAATTATGAACTGAGGTTCATCACTTTTCCTGATGAGGAAATTTACCTTGGGTTGTTGCTGTGTTTGAACCCAAGAGATTTGATGAGGGGATATGCTATGTTGTTGATCATGTTGTGATTCTGCCAAACTCTTATTGAGTTCAGGAGGCTGATGCGGAGTGCTGAAGGCATGTTATTTCAGGAGGTTGATGTTGAGTTCTAAAGGCATTTTTGAGTGCCTTGCTTCTACACAGATTCCATCTACTTAGTGACTCAGTAATCAGGCTCAGGGGTTCACAAGAAGCCAGCAGTTGAGCTGCTTCTTCTGGAATAGTTTGGGAGGAACAGGCCTCCTTGGGTGTTCGTCAGCCCTATTATCACTTATAGGTTCTACTTATCTTTCCTAAATTTTATGTTGTTAATAGTTCTCTATCTGTTATAATAACATTTTCTGTTTTCAAAGTTATTAGTGAACATAATCAATTATTTTAGTTTCTAAGTTAATTAAAATTATGAATAGTACTAATTACAGTTATGAAAGATTAAATAAAATGTTCTCTGTATTTTTCCACATGCTAATGGATCGACATCGTACTCCAATACATAGAATGAATTAAGGTAGATAGATATGATGGGCGATTTTCCAAGATGATGAAAGAACCATTCTGTGTATTATGTTAATTTTCCTACTGTTAATAATTAGTATTATTTATTGTATTTTCTTTACAGTATTGCTTTTATTTCGTCAAATAGTAAGTTTACTGTCTTAGAATTTTACTGTGATTTATATTCATTACTGAAAATTATTACTGATACATAAATTATCTAAAAGATTTCATAAACATCACTGTACAGTACTAATTCTGTCAATTCAAAGTCTAAAAACAGGGTTTATAGTTTCCATATTTTCTTATCAAAAGTTTACTGTCGTTTATTGTTATTTTCATTACTTAATCATTTACTGAACATACAGGATAGACAAGCAAACAAATTCTATTTTTGTTCTGTAAATTTTCTAAACATACAATAGAAAAACCCTAAACCTTAACAGTCCATTTACAACCCTCATAACACAAAACTAGCATATCATTTCTTTATTCTAGTAATAGAATCAAATCACAATCATAGTTCTTGTCATTTGACCAAGGGTAATGGCCTTTCAATCAAACATTTTATAATATTCAAGAATTGTTTCATATTGCCGACTGTTTCACATTTCATCAAAACACTTTACAAAAATTCAAAGATTGTTACATTGCAGAATGTTTTCACCTCTCCATCACAACTGAAAAAGACAAAATCGAGAGTAGATAAATATTTCATTATTTATCAAACTTTACATACATCACACGGTTTCCATTACATTGTTTTACATTTCAAAGCTTCACAGTCCACAAAGAAAATGATAGCAGCAGATGAATAAAATCCCAGTTTTACAAACCATACTTCATATTACATCAAAGTCAAATGGAGAGGTCTACTAATTACAAGTTCATTTCAACATTTAAATCGACAAGTTACAGGTTACATTTATAGGGTCGAAACCACAAAGACGAAACAAAAAAACTACTCCCAAAATTACTCTTAAATATTTTACTCATTGAAAACTCGACGGAGCTTGAACCCTCGATGATAGAAGTTACATTGCCTAGTTCAACTCAGAATCCAAAAAACTGTACAGTAACCTAATACCTTATTACATCGACCCCCATAAGCCGAAAGGAATCCATATTATAGTTGTAAAAACAAAACAACACTATTTTTGAATCACGATTTCCAGAAAACAAAGTCGTTACAACTTCAACGATGGCCATAATCTGCCAGGAGAACCTACGGAGGGTTATGCCATTGTGGCTTACCGAAGTGATGTGAGCCATCCATTTCCAATGAACCCCAGCAGTGTAAACTCTATGAAGAATGCCATACCTTCCACACAAACTACCAAGAAGTTAGAACAGGTTCCAAACGAATATCATATAAACCAAAAACTGTATTATAACAAACAGTGTTACAAAGCCAAACCTACCTTCACAAGATTAGGCAGATGGAATGCTTCATGCTTCTAGTTCTTCCAACCGAAGCAATAGGGGCTACATGAAACTATGAAAAATCCCTTGCTCAGAGTATAATTCACCGAAAAACCTAACCTATCACACGATGAAAGCCACAGGGCTTCAATGCCTTACAACTTTCGAACCCGAACAACTTATGCAGTCGGAGTTTCACCATTATTTCCAGAGATGGAAGTTGTAGAGCCACCAGCAAACCACCCAGGGTCGAACCCTACTATCCAACGGCCTGTCGGCCTCTTCCCCAAAACCAAAAATCCAAAATGAATGCAAAAGGAAAACAACAAATGATATAGTGAGTTTCCTTAGGGTTTAGATCTCCACGATTGAGACAGGATAGATCAACGGACAAGATTTGGCCATCCAAGCCACACCAATACCAAGACAGAGATACGAACACCTACCATTAATAACTCCATTGAATAGCAAGCCTCGATGGAGTGACATATCACCATAGTGGAGCTTACAGCTCAGCAGAGTTCCATTAGTTTCTACAACTTAATCACATGGAGCTAGTCACAGGTAGGAGCCATGAGACAATCCACTATCAATACACAAGGTTTGTAATAACTGCTGATCCTATGTATCTTTTTCCAGACCATGCCTGTAATGGCATTAAACTTATTTTAGCGTCGAATTTATTGTTATAGCACAATCTCGAGATAATATCACATCACTGCATTACAATCACAATTATATAGTTTCAAACCATGATATAAATTCGCATAGAATCCAGGTGATAAATACATAAGTTTCCAATGCTAAGATTAATTCACATAGCATGTATGTATTGCATCTCAAACCATAGGTTATATATACATTATGATATTTATGCTAAGTCATTCTGCATAAATATTATGCATTATAACTCTAACCCTTAAACCATTTAAAAAACTAGGGTTTGACCACAAAATGACATGTGTCGCATTCGCTTAAAAAAGAAAAATCTTGTCCATATAGTGAAATAACGTAACATTATAACAATACATCTAGAAATTTGGATACATGCGATATGTCATATAGATATAAATGGTCGATTTTTATTACGCACCATAGTATCGTAATAATACAAACATTATCATACATTTGCACTTCGAACTGAAACAATACATGATTTTTAAATTCCAAGAAGTCCCATTATAATCTGTTGTGACATTATTCACCAAGATCATTCATTGTTCAACCTTGTCGCATTTTCAGACTACTAATATAATTTATAATTCCAATGATTCTACCATCATTTACAATAGAAGTATAGAGTGAAATATCTCTAGCTACAATTACAAGCATTAGGATAAAATGGCACAAGTTGATAAAGAAAAGTTGGAACTTCTTACCATCACTACCTTCATGCACGGTAGTATACACATCTATCTTAAAAACAGAGACGACTAGCTTAAGCTTATAACCTTTCTTTAAATACTTGAATTACTCTATTACTTACCTGCAGATCTGCAAAAGAAAAGAAGCCAATGCTTTAGCTATCAAAGCTAAGTAAACCCAAGGGTACCCGGTAGGAACCCCTTCAGAAATATGCAAACAAGTCGTTAGTATTTTCACTAGAATCATAACACATGAAAATATAAACATTGTTTTATCGCATTTAATTTATAAATCTACCATCTTTTATGTTTAGGAATAATAATGATAAACATGTGAAGCTGCCAATAGATAAATAGTTGAACAACTTTCATTCCACAGTTAGCATTTTCTTTATGATTTTGCTATATCAAAAAATTAAAATTTTTAGCGATTTTTGGGATGTTATAGGATCATGGCATATTTAATCTCTAAGGGGAGATGCTAGATATCACTATGGACGATATCTATTTTATAACTGGTTTTTCCCCCCAAGGTGAGGTTGTTAACCTCAAAGGTACATTCAGAGGGGTAGGATCCCTATCAATATAGGACTACATAAGCACCTACTGCATAGCCGGAACTAAAAATAGTGGCAGTCAGGTGCCCATTAGCTAAATAGCAATATTCCCACTGAAATTTATTCTTAGCACTCTAAACAGTATTAGGGGAAGTGCAGCACAACAATTGGCATCCCGAAGATATATGCAAATAAGCATGGAATTTCTGTTCAATGTCATATTTGATTGGTGCTCTGGTTTGTTGGTGAATATGAAACGCCAACTGACAGAATGTAAAATAGGTAAGAAAAATAACTTTGGATATGGTAGTATACTGTGTAACTTCGAGAGAGAGAGTCCCTGCCCTTAGTCTAGGGATGGCTCTACCAGCTTTGAACCGCCGTGATATACTAATGACTCGATGGGGTGGTATATTCCTTCGTAAGGGAGGTCGTGAGACTAGTGCATCATACTCTGACAAGGACTATCTTGGGTGGTGGAGCCACTAGGTGCCGACTATTATTTTTTCATCATTTAATTCAATAGATATAGGATCTTAACTAAACGAATAACATGTACAACATATCAACCATAAGAGACAAGAGACATGAAACATTTCACCGAGGAAAACCAAGAAGGTGAAAAACCCCACAACTTCCTTAGAGATAGAGTAAGCATCAATACAAGGATCACCATGATCAAACCCAAGAGATAGATATATTTAGAAGCATGCTCCTCCTCCACTTGTGTGCACCCTCCTCTTCTCTCACTAATGCGAAGTGAGTGAATAATAGAACGTGTAAAATGAGAGAGACACACTCTCTATTTCTATACTAAC
Organism: Larix kaempferi; assembly: GCA_027924585.1. Lineage (NCBI taxonomy): Eukaryota > Viridiplantae > Streptophyta > Pinopsida > Pinales > Pinaceae > Larix > Larix kaempferi. Next base: position 4,250,440 of record BSBM01000073.1, read on the forward strand.
TTTCACTTGACCTTTACTCAACTAGGTCGGCCCCAACTTAACCACTTACCATAATGCTGACTAGGCCGACCCCTCTAGGGTGGTCTAATAACCCTTTGACCCACATGACTCATACAGGTCCGACCCCATCAAGGTGGTCTAATAACCCATCAAGTATAATTTACGACACTTACAATATAACTTGTGACACTTGCAAATACAAATGATGACACTTCCAATCGTAGGAATAATACATATCCGTTATGGATACAATAAAGTACAAATACAATATACGAGTGAATATCTTCCAAAGTTACAAATACATCAACACTCCCTCTTAACTAGGAAGGTATTCTCTTGACACAAGTCATCAATACATATCATCACAAGTCTTCAATTCTAGAGTTGGATCAAC